>OX243873.1:10426565-11831565 GCA_945859645.1 Amphipoea oculea | reverse complement strand
TTTGAAAAATCAATATTTCTAGCCAGGAATCGAAACTGCTGAATTTGAAAAAAAAACACACTGTATTATTACACCATTCGATAGTGTCCCTAATAAGGATCAAATTCTGGGAAGTAGTTCGGTCATTTCATGAAATGGTTGTGTAAACTTGTGTATCATGAAATGGCAAGCTAAGATTGACCATATCATTTAAAAGTCAACGTTTAATGATATATTATTCGACGTTTGGCCATATCATGAATTTAGGGTTCGCATAATACTAAACGACGGCAGGGGCACCCCGGGGTTCGGTTTGGTTAGGTTCCTTTAACCGTATAGTTCGGTAGCGCCCCCTTTAGGACCCGAACACACAAACCTCCGCCGGCTCGGTAATGACCCCTTTAGGACCTGGAAACGGTCGCTAGCACATAGTGTCGGAGCGACAAGGGGGCAACATGTCCTGAGGTGCTTATGAGGAGTGGAGAGGTATCACAACACAAACCGCGCCGCTTGCCGCTAATAAAAGTTTACATGCTCTGTGGCCGCTAAGCCAAAAGTCGTGCTCGTGGCCGGGCGGTAAGGGTTTGTTATCTCAACATCCTTTTTAATTCACTGTTTGTCTCCTCAAACAAATATGCCGGGGCCACATTATACGGGAAAATCGCGATAAGTTGTTTCTTATTGGCTGACATCGTAGGTCCAGCCAATGAGCATCAACTTATCGCGCAAATCTTCGCGTCATCGCGATAGTCTGGCCCCAGCAATATATAAAGCGTAGGTACTGTATCTGTACACACGTGCCCGATAGCGATAACAAAGTCCAAATTGGTCTAGCTAGACTCTAACTAGAAGCCACGATAATTTTATCCACAGATAAGTGTTATCTTTACCGCACTCTAGGGCCACAGGTTACTATACTAATATGTGGCTCTAGCTGTCATCATCAGAGTACTTTTTTATACTTATAGTCATATCATTGATACAAGTGTCCAAAGAGAGAGAGTAAAGTAACTATAGCAAGTGTCAGTCATGTTTTAATAACATTAATTTGTTTTCAAAGCGATTTTTGTCTGTATCTACTCTCTACTCGTTACTTTTGATAATATAATAAGCTAGTGGCGGATCACCAGAAATATATCTCTTCGGCATTTTAGCTACACTTCAATTTGTAGATGGTTTGAACAATTATTACTGTCAGTACAAATTCCACAGATTACATGTTTTCTGAGTTCTACAAAATAAAGTACTCGTATTTGCCAATGCATAGCAATAGCATTAGCAGCAATGCCAGCAATGCAGTTCACTCACTTACTTGGTATCTAAAGTACATCGGTGTACCATTGGCATTTGGCGTAATAATGTGCAAATTATTCAATTGTATTACTACTAAAAGACGAAGAGCTGTACTACAAGGAAAGGTATTGTTTTATCGAATTTTAATTTTTTTAACTGTTAGTATTTCTTTCCATTTGTGCTTATATTCTGCTAGCTGCGCCCCGTGGTTTCACCCGAGTAAATGTCGATCCCGTGGGAATATCGGGATAAAAAGTAGCCTATATGTTAATCCAGGGTGTCAGCTACCTCCATACAAAATTTTATCAAAATTAGTCCAGCCGTTGGTCAGTGGGTCGTCTTAGGGGCGGAGTGAAGAAGTAACAAACATATAAATACACCCTCGTAAACTTTCGCCTTGTATGAGTGTGATTGTAATTACGTGAAAGGACATACCATCACTGTATAAATATACAGTAAGTTATCTAAGGCCGCCCGCCGAGTTATTAGCCTACTCTTGCGTTGATCCCCAGGGTTGTCACTTTTACTTTTAGTTAATATTTTCGAACAAGCAGCACTTGATCTAAATTTATGAAATAAAAAAGCATATTATGATTGAATATTTTACTTACCGATTTATAAATTTAGTAAAAATAAAAAGCCTTTATTCACATAACATTTATAATACTAAGTTACAAATTTGATACCGAGAAAATTTTTCTCCTGTTTCTGCACGTCCGGAACGCTTTATTATTATTTGTTAATGTAAAGTAAATTCTCATTCTTATGTAAAGTTTTTGTAAAAAGCTTTTGGGAAAGCATGGACAGGGCATCTTAAATTCTATATCATTCAGTTGATCGTAAATTGACCGGCCAATTTTAATGTTGATGTCATGATGTGGTCCTTTTCGAACGCTTTGCGAAACACCTGCTCCATCCTTTCTACATTATCAACAAAATCATCAGGTGGGATCATGAGTAAATTTCGATCTTTGCCGTAATTCCTGTAATGGGTGTATAAGTCACCATATTTGGATTGAACAACACATCAGACAATAGAAAAAATAATAATTTCAATAGTAATTAATCTGCAATATTAATTATTGTGAAATTGCCCTTATTACATCTATACGCGACAAATACGTTTACCTAAACGATGTTTCGAACTCAATCCTCTGTTTTAAAGTAAAACTAGGCTTCTTAAAATAAACTTTAGCTCTAAACAGAGTATTCAGAAAGTAAATTTGGGAATACATTTATATGGAAAAATGCGACTCGGCTACGCTCTTAATAAAGCAAATAAACTGTGAAATAAACAATACAATACCACATTTTCTAATAATATTTAAGTATAAGTAGGTACTTACATTTCTGGTTGAGTAGGAACTATGAAGAATGATAAGTCCGGGTTTGCGAAATCATTATTGAGGCACCCGAAAACACTACAATATTTGTTTCCCCTTTTTGAAGTCATGATACACGTAATTTAAGTGGCCGCCGCCGGCGAGAGTTGACGAACGCAAGCGGTCATGTAGCGTACGCGCGTGCTCACAGTCGCGCTGCACAGCCCGCACTGCCGCCACCTTATTCCCTCATATATTATGCTAGCGTGTGCGTGAAATCGCGTGCCGACATGGCGCGCGGCGCGCACGCACACATTCAAACCGAGAGCGGCACGTTTGTATGAAGATGTTTTTACTGTATATTTATACTGTGATACCATGCTGTGCCATACACGCAGCTCTGTGCATAGTAATGCCCTCTAAATAATTACACCTTATAATTGTCTTTTCTATTTTACTTACTCATAAAGTAGGTAAGAAATAATTTGAGATTACATTTTTTCAGGTTGTAGTTATAACTGGTGCTAGTTCTGGAATAGGAGAAGCTTTGGCACATGCATTCTATGAGCAAGGAAGCAAGGTGGTTCTAGCTTCCCGAAGAAAATCTGAATTGGAGAGGGTGAAAAATGACCTGATGTCAAAGAATCTGGTAGCTATGCATTCAAAATTTTTAGTATCAACTTTATTAAACTATTTTAGCAATAAGGATTAAAAAGAAAAATTGTTTTTGGTGTTACAAAAGTACCTATTCTAATTATTTTGAATTCTGATAAATAATTCAATTTAGTATGGCAATAGTATTTTTAATGAATAATGTAAGTAAAATGATTAATTAAACATTTACAATCTAATAATATAATAATAATAAAAAATATAATGACTATAATATGTATTGCTTAAAAATAAAATTGCAGGCTATAATGAAAATAACAACATGGGAGCATCTGTAGGAACTAGGTGAAAAACCTGTATCTCAGCATACAGTGCCATACCTAATAGCAGAGTGCTATTAGACCAGAAAATATTTAGCCAACATTTACAACTGTGTTAAATCTTACAGAAAAAGACTAATATACAGTATTGTAGTTATTAAAAATGAGAAATTGGTTACACTTAAATGTGTTGTTAGTGTGGATGGGAGTAAGTTGGTGTGTATGGGTGAGTGTGCATGTGGGTGTGTGAGAGTGAAGTGTGTGTGAGATAGCAAAAGTTGAGAAGGTAGTAAAAAGTGGTTTAAGATGTAAAAGTGCTTAAATGAATTGGTCACTCTGGAATTATTAAAACTTTATCTGACTCTTCATTAAGATAGTGTCAAAAAGTACTCTTTTACCTTATTTTTACACTGGGTCTTGTTTAGAGAAAATATAATTATGTAAGTGTGAGTTAATTTTATTATAAATATAGGGACCCAAGAATACAAAAAAATCTTCCAATGAAAGATGTCTGTGGCTGGTGATTATGAGTACACACAATTTGAATTCTGTGGCTATGTTGATGGTTGGAGTCATAATTCAAATCTTTATGTTGCCTTAGAATGGTAGTAAGTAGGAAGAGCTGATGGACAGTATTGAATAGAAGTGAGTTAATTTGGTCTTTTTATCCGATGTTTTAAAGCAAGAGCGCATTTGTGTAAAAAATAGCAAATATCCATACTAATGTTATAAATGTGATAGTAACTCTGTCAGAGATGATCTGGGTTAGGACATGGAATACTTTTTATCCTACTAGATGTTCGGGATGATCATGGGATAATTTCTTAGATATTTTTGTGGGATAACTTATAATGTGCTTGAGTTTCCATTTTTTTTAGTTTTAATTAATGTTAAACAATGTTTTTACCCTGTAGTTCTAATAGCAATCACGAATATTAATAAGATATTATATGGACATATAATTTATGTTTCAGCCTACTGCAACTTTGGAACCACTTGTATTGGAACTTGACCTTGCAAAATTTGCAGGAATGGGTGCATTTGTTAAAAATGTGTATGATGCTTGTGGCCATATTGATATTTTAATAAACAATGGTGGTATCTCCCATCGAGGATCTATATTGAATACAAAGATAGATGTATTTGAGAGTATTATGGCCATTAACTATTTTGGGTCTGTTGCTTTAACTAAAGGTAAAAATAAAAAAAAATTAAATACTCTATCATAAAATATATCAACACAAATTTGCCATAAATGTTCACCTAAAAAGATCTGTGACTAGTGAAGAAACCATGTTCCTAATTTTTTCAAAGTAAGAGTATAAGCTGCTGTACACTATACCTACCGGTGGCACAGCCGCCGTAGGGTTGGGATCCTGAGATCAATACATTTAAATTTTCGTTGTCTCGAGATTCAATTGTTGAATTGTTGTATTTAAGTACAGACGCCAGCACATCAAGCTACCCCAATCTGTCAAATTTCTTTGATAGATTTTCAACTTTATTACAAAGTAATAAGGTTCATATTCAATTGGGAAAATTTGACAGATTGGGGTAACTTGATGTGCTGGCCTCTGTACCTAATACTTTTATTTCAAAATGTCATAATAAACTTTAAAAAGGAGGTCCAGTTATTTGAAGAAACTAGAAAACATACTGAAAGTTTGGAACTACTTTACAAAGCGTTGAACGGGTCCATATTGGCTCAACTAAAGTTCTTTACCCGAAATTGTTCTTCCTAACGATTTGTAATCCGAATGATCACTCTTCCTAAAATTTTTCATCCTAAAGTTTTCATTCATACTATTTGTAGTGCTACCGGCGATGTTCATAACACTCATGTTTCCGAAAATTGTAATTAATAATATCATTAATGTAAATATTTTAAACTCCTACTGTTTTTTATCATAACGCTTTTATCCCTAAACATAACCACCATAATATTTTCATGGTCTGGGAGTTTATACGGGTAAGTAATATATGATATAATTACAAAACCTCTAATATTTACAAGATATAACAATTGAACCTATAATTTTATTTGATATAATGATCAGTTAATATAATAAACGATTGATATAATTTTAATGTAACTAATTTCTATAAGAATAACAGACAATTAATATAAAATCGTTTGATATAGGTACCACTCAATAGACATAAAACCTATTTAGAAACACACACACAACACACACACACATAAACACTTTTTTTCATCCTATGTCGACGGAGCCCCGCTTCGCGGGGCCCCTATTTCTGTGTAAAGGGTTTAAAGTAACCTAACCAAACCGAACCTCGGGGTGCCCTTCGCTCGCTCTTGCATCCTATGTCGACGGAGCCCCGCTTCGCGGGCCCCTATTTCTGTGTTAAGGGTTTAAAGTAACCTAACCAAACCGAACCTCGGGGTGCCCTTCGCTCGCTTTTGCATCCTATGTTGACGATCTAAACAAAAAAGATATGACTTTGAATAATAGTGTAAAAGATGGTTATGTTGAGAAAATATAGGAAAACAAATAAAAGTATAATGTTAGGAAGAACATTTTCGGATTTCCAATTATCGGAGTTGAAAATTTAGGTGAACTTTGGCGCACCCGCTTTGAACACAATAAAACTGACATCTGTTGAAAGCGAGAGAGTTCTCATTGTCAATGTCTTTATTACAAAATAATATCAGAAACAGATTGACTGACAAAACTGTTAAAACTGTTTTTAATAAAGTCAAATTGCTAGTACACTATATTAATATTTACTAGTTTTTGCCCGCGTCAAATCTTGTTCCCCCACCGCGTCGCATTGCATCGCCCGCCTGCGTCATTAGGTACTTCGTTTACGCTTAGCGTTCGTTCAGACTTTTTTTTCTTTTTGTTCGGCTTCTAAGAGTCGTATCGTGATTTTATATAGCCTACAGCCTTCCTGAGAAGAATTGAGCTACTAAATGCAAAATATTTTTTTCAAATTAGACTGGTTTTGACACAGATTAGCGTGTTCAAAAGAACAAACAAACTCTTCAGCTTTATTATTAGTATGATTACTGTGTTAAATTTTATAATTTTAGATTTTGCAGCCAAAAATTGAATCTGTTAATATAAGAATGAAACGTACAAATAGTTTATACTATACCTAATAAAATTAATGTTATTAAAGTCAGGGTTTGATTTTATATTCGATAAATGATGATTTATAAAGGCTAGTCAGATTGATTGATTCCGAAACTTAGGTAGATTTTTACTAAAATTGATTTTTTATACATCTGCTTATATTTTTTGTATTTTTTTCAGAATTTCTACCAAAAATGGTTCAGCGTAAAGTAGGTCACATTGTGCTTGTGAGTTCAGTTCAAGGACTTATTGCAATACCAGATCGATCTGCTTATGCAGCAGCTAAACATGCAATGCAAGCATTTGGTGATTCACTTCGTGCGGAAATGCATCAGCATAATGTCAATGTAACAGTAGTCAGCCCTGGGTACATAAAGACTGCTATATCTCTGAATGCGTATACTGATTCTGGTGAACCACATGGAGGTGAAAGAATTTTCAGATATAAATGTTACTAATCATCAAACTTTCTTGTAAATTGTTGTTTCTAAATATATTCTGTTTCAGTAATGGATAAGAGTACTGCTGCCGGATTTTCACCCCAGTATACTGCAAAGAAGATACTTGATGGAATAGTTAACAAAGAAAAAGATCTGGTTATTAGCCAGTTTATGCCACACTTGGCAATAACTTTGAGACATTCGGCACCATCTTTATATCATTGGGTTATGGCCAGAAGGGCAACTAAGACTTCTTAAGGAGTTGCATTTTAGAAAACAGATCATTTTAGTTACTAAAGCATAGAAAGAAAATTTTCCAACTCTGCAAGCGTAACATAATTTTTTTGTCTTTGTATTTAAGTACCTAATTAAATTTTAGGAAATTACTAACAATGGAAAAATAAATTCCGTAAATGTAAATGGTTTTGCAATATTGAATGTAGGTAATATACTATTTTATTTATAAGAAACTGGATATGAAAATGATTGTTGATCTAGAAACAGTGTTGATTCACTTTCGGAAACTACTGTCATAGAATACAGTTATATTGAGTTGGGGTTCATGCAACTCAAGGATTCCAGACAATTCTTTCATACATGAGCACAGATGTGACCTTGAAGTCCAGTTTATCATTTATTGTGGTGTAGGTGTATATAATACAGGTGACAGCATAGGTTTCTATAATAGCAAGTATAATATACCTAATTATTTAATTAAACATTTAAATGAGTTCTATATAAAAGTGAATATTGAAATGCATTTTATAAAGATATGGGCATAATAAAATATTTAGAAGTTGTAAATGATTAATACTCAATGTTACTAAAATGAATAAAATTCGTTATTAAATTGCGTCATTGTTTTATTACATGATAACAGTGAGGTTATTATATTTTGGAGATCACTGTTAGCTTTGTAACAGAATCCTTCATAAACCACTATCACATTTGATTAACTAAAAAGCTTCCTTAAATTACAAGAAAATATCTTTTGTACAGGCTTTTAAACTAATTCTACTATTAATAACTTTATAACATTTTTACACTGCATCCTACAACAAATTATATAATTACAATATTAGACTTCAGACATAAAAACAACTTACTAGAAAGCACTAATATATTTTTATGCTTTTTGATGGAGCATTTTGTGAATTCCTAATTTAAGCTCAATGCCATTATTATGCTAGCTGCAGACTAAATCTTTACTTAAAGATGTTGTATAGTCTCCATAAGCATATTGCCGTTGCTGTCATCGACACTGTTGTATGTAATATTATTTTCCTTTTATTGTCTGTGTGTACCAGTACAACAGGTGATGCAGATGTTAAGTCACTTAACATAGGTAATGTAGATAAATGTCTGCGGTTCTTTTCTTCTTGATATTTGCAACAAGGATCCCACTGCCATGACAGTGTGTAGCAACCTGCACAAAGCACTGACACAATTCCAAAGGGAGCGCAGGCTAGTGAACTCCAAGCAACCCCTGAAATCATTCATGATGAATTTATTGGACAATTTTATTAGTGAGTGTAAAAAAAATAATGAGTATGAAGTAAGTACCCTAAACCATGCAACTACATTATCATGTAAACGTAAACACACTATTACAGGATACGCATAGGTGTTGTTGTTAGCTACATTTTGCATTGCAAACAAAACATTAAAAAAAAAATTTTTTGTGGTCATGGTTAGCATTTTTTTAAGTACTTAAAGTCAGTTTGTTTTTTAAAGTATAGTACATTTTTGGAAGTACACAAATTAAAAAAACACACCTGATGCAATGCTACAGAGTCCACTGTAAACAGAAACCTTATGCAAGAGGTTTCCTACATAAATCCAACGTGCTGTTTCTTCACCTAGTGGCTCTGGTTCTATCACAATAACGCTAACGCCGGCCTCCAGTGCTCTTTCCAGTTCCATTTCAAATTTGATGTGAGCATTTTCACTATCATAAACTTCTCTTATGATCGCGACACTGGATGGCTTTAGATCACTATAAACAAAGCCCGGTTATGTAATTAGGATACTTATAATAAATCATACTATGAGTTTCGTGAGCAAAGGTTTACAATTCATGTGTGACTTTGTAATATCATATCAAATACAACATAGGTTTTTGTAATTTCATTTACTATTTACAAACCTGTCACTTTCATCACCCGCCATCTTATAAATAGACAATTAATTTAATTTTTTATTTCAAAACCTACAGGTACAGAAAGACTGGGAAAGACATAAAGATATGACTTTATGGTTTGGTAAAGACGAATGCGCTAATGTAACCCGCGAAATTCAAATTTTCTTACGTTTTTTGCCATGTAAAGCTGAGCTCAGTATGGTAGGTACTCGAAATATGATTCCCAGCAGTAACGAATATGTATTTACCGATAGTGTATTTACAGAATAATATCACTGAAATCACCAATAAAACTCGTAATATGGTCGAAATGTGATAACTTAACTTACAGTCCTTTTTACAGTAACTTTACTTCTGACAGCAACCTTATTAGGCCTCATTTACGGAGACGCGGGGCGTCTCGCGTCGCGTGTGGCGTGGCGTCTCGCGGCGCGTCGGACGTTTTTTCTGTTTACGGTGGGGCGGCGCGTGAAGCGGCACGCATCATCGCACGCGTAAACACAAACTTATAGCAATATACGACCATGTTCATAGAGAAGCGAGACGGGAAGCGTGGCGGTGCCCGCCGCGGCGCCCGCGGCGGGCATCGCGGCGGCGCACGCTCGCCTCGATCAAATCGACTAGTTTTATGTTGGCGAGAGATGGGAGCGCACGTGTCGCAACTTGCAGCATGATCATATCATACTCCATTGCGACGGTGACTCGTCTGTGCTGCGCGATTTCTAAATAAGACTGACAGAAGATTCCGCCTCGGACATAGCTTCATCGAGAATTGCCGCTGCGTGCGCCGCCGCGATAAACGCCGCGTGGGACGCGTCGGTGCCATCCGCGGGCTCGGCCGCAAAAAACGCCCTAATTCAAACAAACGCGTCTAAAATCGCTTCTCCGTAAACGCATTCATACAACGCCATATATTTGAATTCAGTGCGGGCCGCGCCGCTCAACGCGACGCACGACGCCCCGCGTCTCCGTAAATGAGGCCTTAGGATACTTGTACAGACGCCAGCACATCAACCTACTACAATCTGTCAAATTTCTTTAATAGATTTTCAACTTTATCACTGAAACATAAGGTTCAAAGTTGATTGGGAAAATGTGACAGTTAGGTGTAGGTTGATGTGCTGGCGTCTGTACAATGTGACATACACGGATAGGCGAACAGACGGTCAGGAATCAGGATGCAACGTTTTTGTCATTTGGCTACAGAATCTTAAAAATGAGGATTAAACTATTGTTAAGTATTGTTTTTGTTGCGGCGCTGCCTGTAAGGATGTAGTCAAATCCAAAACATGTAAGTGTAACGTTAGTTCTCTACTTCGCCATATTCATTTAGATTCATGTCGCACTCTTTGTAAAAATCCCCTAGCCATAGAGCAATGCAAAGAGAGGTAGACTAGTGTAGAGTAAGTCGAGGGTCAAATGCCGACTGATTTGTAACACCATTCACCGCGTCGCATGGAATTGGTAAGTACTGTAAACGCCGGCCAGCGCCACGCCATCCACGCCATCATGACCGGCCGCCTTGCGGAGTTATTTTAAAACTATGATTGATGATATGACTCCTAAGACATTCATTGAAATCAATACTCAATACTTTATTGCATTTCCATAATGTGTACAGACGCCAGCACATCAACCTACCCGAAACTGTCAAATTTTCCCAATCAACTTTGAGCCTTATGCATTAGTGATAAAGTTGAAAATCTATTAAAGAAATTTGACAGATTGTAGTAGGTTGATGTGCTGGCGTCTGTACTCTGTACATATGATAGTTGGTATGTTAACATCGAATCAATTATAATTGATTGGTCTATAATTATAGACCCTGTCAGATGAAATGATGAATGATGTCAAGGGCAATTTTATTCAAAATTAAATACTTGTGATAAATAACGTATTTATTTGGATAAGGATTAATTTATCATGTTTATAAAACACCTTCGTAAATAATGCATTATTTTAGAACAAAATATATTTGATTAGGTACCATAAAAAAGGTTATAGAGAGTCAACCTTAAAAGAGAGACATATGCAGCTATCGGGAACATTTTTTTGAACTTTTATAGGGGAACAATTCCGTAATACATGATTTTTGCGTAACTTTAACCGTTTACGCAGCGTACGCAAAGGAAGCTCTCAAAAGGAACAAAAAAATCCTGTTTTAGCAACATTTTTCATTGTTGCTCCGCTCCTATCAGGCAGGCCGCATACGTCCGGTTTCCTGATTCGGAATTCAGGTTCGGAGACCCCGAATGCACGCATTTCATACAAAATGTTCTCTCCAGCGCACACGTACTTAAATTTTCCGTCCGGGTTTCAGAACGGAAAATTTAAGCACGTGTGCGCTAGTGAGAACATTTTGTATGAAATGCTTGCATTCAGGTTTCCGAATCTGAATTCCGAATCAGGAAACCGGACGTTTGCGCCCAGCCTTAGGCTGGGCGCAAACGTCCGGTTTCCTGATTCGGAATTCAGTTTCGGAATTCAGATTCGGAAACCTGAATGCAAGCATTTCATACAAAATGTTCTCACTAGCGCACACGTGCTTAAATTTTCCGTTCTGAAACCCGGACGGAAAATTTAAGTACGTGTGCGCTGGAGAGAACATTTTGTATGAAATGCGTGCATTCGGGGTCTCCGAATCTGAATTCCGAAACTTAATTCCGAATCAGGAAACCGGACGTATGCGGCCTGCCTTAGTCGTAGCGTGATTCAGTACCGGATATTTTTTTTTCCAAATTTTAACTCAGTGTTCTACCCTTGAATATGAACAACTTTCACTACGGGACGAAAAATCAGGTGATCTATGAATAAAATGTAGGAAACAGCTGATTTTTTTCGTGATTTCAGAGTTTATTTATTTATTTATTTTTATTTATTTAGAGTTGGTCGCATAATGAAAGTAGTTCATATTGATGGGTAGAACATCCTGTAAAAATTTGGAACCGGTAAAAAAAATCATCCTTCTGTATTGCCTATAGCCTTCCTCGATAAATGGACATAATTATCCAACACAAATAATAGATTGTACAACTAATGCATAAAAGAAGATACACTACTTTGCAAAAAAAACGGGCACCTAAGGAAATTTACTTTCTAAGGTCGATTTGAGTTAATTAAATGAAATTTATTTTTTTGACGTAGTCTGTAATCTGTAGGTATACTAATAATCGTGTAAATTAATACACGTGAAGTGAATTCTGGCAATTTTTTTTTTAAATTTTCGATGAATTCTATAAAACCGATGTACACGGCCAAACAATAAGAAGTGGTCGGCAATAAAGACAAGAAGATTTTTTTATAAAGTTACCAATGTAAAAATCTAATAGAGTGTGACCTCCTCTTGCCAAAATCACAGCTTGAGTCCTTCTGGGCATGATTTCCACGATGTTTTTAATAACGTTTTGAGGAATACGTTCCCACTCTTCTGCAATGACTCTTTTTAGCTCCCTGATGTTTTGTGGAGCAGGATGCACTGATCTAACCCGTCTTTTTAGAACATCCCAGACATGCTCAATTGGATTGAGGTCAGGACTTCGAGCTGGCCAATCTAAACGACGGATCCCAACTTCTTGCATGTATGCTTCCACGTCGCCAGAACGGTGCGGGCATTTTCGTCCATAAAAATGGAATCTTCCCCAAGTGCAGTCAATGCGGGTTGTGCATATGGAATTAGGACTTCCATTATGTACCGGTATGCATTTAATGTTCCATTTTTTCTGAAAATTAACTCCGTACACTCCGTCAAATAAATTGCTGCCCAATACATAACGGAGCCTCCGCCATAAGGAGTGATTTCTTCGAAACACACTTCCGCATAGCGTTCCCGTGGTCTTCACAGCACTCGCCGGCGTCGGTTCTCTTCACACAAAGAGATTCTAGCTTCATCAGAAAACAATACTTTATCCAGTCCTCCAGTGTCCATAAAGCACAGTTTCGAGCAAACTGAAGACGAGCAACACGGTGCTCACGGAGTAATTTAAGGCCCCGAGCCGGGCGGTAACTCCTGATATTGGCAGCCAAAAGCCTCCTCTTGACCGTCCACAAGCTAACTTCTACTCCTCTTACTTCTTCAAGGCTCTTCTTCAGGTCCACACTTCACGCCTGACGATTCTGCAACGCCTGACTCACCAAAAAGCGGTCATCTCTTGGTTCTGTGCATCGTTTTCTTCCCGAACCGGGTCTTCTTTTGACCAAGCCGGTCTCTTGATACCGTTGCCAAGTCCTCTGGACAGTTGAACGACTCACATTTAGCCGCTGAGACACGTAAGTTTACGAACAACCTTCTTCAAGTAGGGCTATAATTTTACCGGCCCTTATCGCTTTATCACTCATACCAAAAAGTGGTATTTAATGTAAAAAGAAAGATTAAATTGTTGAATTTGCAGAAAATACTTATACAAAAAGTTTTAAAATTTTAGTAACGAGTAAAAACATCGTTTCAGCAATTCGCGCCAGTAGTAAAGCAATTTTACAATAATCCACAATAATCATTATTTTTCTTTTGTTAATTTCAAAATTTAAATTTGGAACGTGAAGAATCATGTCAAATTAATAAAACTTCTTTCTTATTCTTCTTCATTGAAGTAGAGAAAAAAAATCTAAAGTGCCCGTTTTTTTTGCAAAAGAGTGTATATTACCCCGAGACGTTTATATCTGCCCGAGCCGCAGGCGAGTGTGGATAGTTAAGTCAAGGGGTAAAATGGCTCGTTTATGTCTGAGTTATACACTCTGCTTTTCACTTCGATTGCGAGAAAATGAAACAGGCATAAAGTAGTACATAATTAATCAAAAATGTTGCAAAGCATAGCTAATTCCCGCCACCACAGATAATAGTCCGGTCAAGTTAGCTTCAAAAATAAGGGTAAGGTTACATTAATTCGCATAAAGCTGAAAATTGGTATAAATGTTAAGGACACCATTAAAAACAAATTGTCAAAAGTTCCCATCGATCCGACGTGTGCAAAAAAAAATATTCAAGGTTAAATGTTGCAAAACTCGGTTTTTCGAATTTTTCAGCTAAACGGTATGTTTTATCATAAAAATAGGTGAGACAAAATTGTTCAATCTACATAAATTGTTTTTACACTTTTTTCTTAAGAATCACCAATTCGGAGAAATACCGATGCAAAAAGTTGAAAAAGTTGTGTTCTTATTGTGCATGTTTCCCCGCGCCACCCGTGAGGTAGTGTACTGGCGCGTTTTTTAAAGTGGTTTCCCCGGTAGGCCTATTCCACGATCTATTGTGGTCCTGTTGAGTTAAAAGTATTGTATCAAATAAAAAATAGTACTATTGGAAGTGATGAAAGCGGTGTAAGATATGTGTAATTTGGGAAAATTATTCGTTTGATTGATAATCGTCTAATAGAACTTCAAGCACACTGTCTTCTTCTTCCTCTTCCTGCTGGGTACAAGTAAATTGTATGTACAGACGCCAGCACATCAACCTACTACAATCTGTCAAATTTCTTTAATCGATTTTCAACTTTATCACTAAAGCATAAGGTTCAAAGTTGATTGGGAAAATGTGACAGTTTCGGGTAGGTTGATGTGCTGGCGTCTGTACAAAGAAAAGTTTATATTCAAAGAAAGTTTATATTCTTAGAATTGTATAATATGTATGTATACGCCACGAAAACTACTATTTTTACTGTATTACGGCTCTGTAACGTATATAAAGGTAATTGCACCATTTAACATGCATACCTATTATGAAGAACACAACTTTTTCAACTTTTTGCATCGTTATATCTCCGAAGTGGTGATTCTTAGGAAAAAAGTGTAAAAACAATTTTTGTAGATAATTGCATGATGAACAATTTTATCTAACCTATTTTTATGATAAAACTTGCCGTTTAGCTGAAAAATGCAAAAAACTGATTTTTGCAACATTTGACCTTGAATATTTTTTTTTGCACAATAATACCGTAATACCGCCACGAAACTTATTTTTTTTTAATTTTCATCATTTGTATTTCGACTTGGGTACTTCATACTGCCAAGTCATAAAAACGTTTCTTTGCGTTTTTAAATAATAAATGACAACTATTTTACCTGATTTTATTAAATTAACGATAGAAAACACGAAAGTGGTATAAATTAAAGAAAATGAAATATATCACGACTTTAATCTGCGATGTTTTATTGTGCTGTTGGGCCTGATTACTTTAGTCTAAGAAAAAAAATTACTTTATGCACTAGAACATAAAAAGCGATTTTATGTCGCCTAAGCACAACATAAAGACGAACTTTTAGAGCATGACAAGTGAAATAGTAGATTGTACAACTAAGGCATAAAAGAAGCTATTTTACCCCGAAACGTTTATATCCACGCGAGCCGCAGGCGAGGGTGGATAGTTAAGTCGAGGGGTAAAATGGCTCGTTTATGCCTGAGTTATACACTCTGCTTTTCACTTCGATTGCGAGAAAATGAAACGGGCATAAAGTATACAGTACATAATTAATCAAAAATGTTGCAAAGCATAGCTGATTCCCGCCACCACAGATAATACCACCACGAAGCTTTTAAAAGTTTTTTTTTTTTAATTTCAACATTTGTCATTCGACTTGGGTACTTCATACTGCCAAGTCATAAAAACGTTTCTTTGCGTTTTTAAATAATAAATGACAACTATTTTACCTGATTTTATTAAATTAACGATAGAAAACACGGAAGTGGTATAAATTAAAGAAAATGAAATAAATCACGACTTTAATCTGCGAAGTTTTATTGTGCGTGTGGCTGTTGGGCCTGATTACCTTAGTCTCAGAAAATAAAAATACTTTATGCACTAGAACATAAAAAGCGATTTTATGTCGCCTAAGCACAACATAAAGACGAACTTTTAGAGCATGAGAAGTGAAAAAAAATTTTTCAATTCGAACCCGCTGGTTAATACTGTGATTTGAATTTCGAACCTCGACTACCTGGACAAAAACTTCGTAGGTATGAAAAGTTACAAAAAAAAAAGACGGGTTGCACTCCGGGAGTGCCGGCAGAAGTGAAAACTTGAATATTAACATTGAAATAAATCAATTATTAATTGAATTAATATAACTAAGTTTTTTTCACTATTTCTGCGTCGCTTTTTTCATTAATCGATGCACTTTGTTCAATTTCCATTTTTTGAAACACTTTATATATGTTACCGGCCAAACCCGATTTCAGGACAAACTAGTTTAGCCTAGGCTAAACTAGTTCTTCCTATACGCGATAGGATTACCTTCGCTCGCCCTTGGATCTTATGTCGACGGAGCCCCGCTTCGCGGGGCCCCTATTTCTGTGTAAAGGGTTTAAAGTAACCTAACCAAACCGAACCTCGGGGTGCCCTTCGCTCGCCCTTGCATCCTATGTCGACGGAACTAGTTTAGCCTAGGCTAAACTAGTTTGTCCTGAAATCGGGTTTGGCCGGTAACATATACACGAATTTTACGACAGTGTGGCTACTACACAGACGGTCGAGCCATCAGCTGTCCATCCACGTCCGCGTCCGCGTCCGCGTCCACCATCACATCACATCACAATCACCATCGCCATCACCATCACCATCACCATCACCATCGCCATCACCATCGCCATCGCCATCACCATCGCCATCGCCATCACCATCACTATATATCCATCCATCCATCCATTATCGTGTCTCACTTGGTTCACTTCGGTTGGCGCCGCCGCCGCCGCGCCGTAGAAAGAGATGGGGGGGGGGGATCTCTCCTGACGGTCACGTGTCCTGATGCGATGTCCTGACGCGAGTTTAACATTTTTTACCCATTACAAAAAGTGTTCAACGCCGCTAAAGAAGTTTTCACTTCAAAAAGTTCGAAAATCAAATTGCTTTTAATACTTCGTAGGTGTGAAAAGTAGAGTATAGCTGTATGTACAGACGCCCACACATCAAGCTACCAGAAACTGTCAAATTTTCCCAATCAACTTTGAACCTTATATTTTAGCGATAAAGCTGAAAATGTATTAAAGAAGTTTGACACATTTTAGTGGTTTGATGTGCTGGCGTCTCGTCTGTACAAGGATCTTTTGGCGCAGGGCAAAAATCGGCACTAACGCCGCCATCTTGTTTATTCAAAAGTCATATTTCGTAGGCCTGTCATCTTTATTCGAGCTCCAAAAGATCCCTGAAATTCTTCTTCTGGGGTATAAAGGCATCTTCTTCTTGAGTATAAAGACATCTTCTTCTTGAGCGAGAGCGTGATTCTAGTCTCAAAAACTCTGAACTCGCTGCGCAAAACAGTACCTACTTCGGTATGCTCGGGATTCAATATAGCAACCGTGACACTGCTTTGCCCCCTTGAGGAATAATCTACTACTAAAACTGCTGGGAAGTCTTTTCTTTTCCACCCTGGGATTTTATACATTTTTGGGGACTGTAAGTCTGGACGTCAAACAAAATGTTATCTAAGCTAAGCTACGCTTTCTCCTAAACTAAAATAATAGCTTAATATATATGAGAGTGTTTTGAAAAGCTCTTGGAGACAGGCCTCTAAAAAATAATTTTGAACCACTAAAGAGGCCTCCTTGTGAGATTTCCTAATGAAAAATCGCATTATACTTTGCCCGACCAGGTAGATAGGCACCGAACGAACTTAGGACCCCGCGCACGTTAGTATTTTTCTATGGAAGACTTATAATATCTCTTAATTATTTACCTACAAATAAATTAATTGCATAAAGTAAAATGTGTGCCTGCCCGGTTCGAACTCATAACCGACATACCTACTGTCACTGGGCTATCACTGCTTTCTTAGCGAATTTACAATAATGCAGGGTATAAGAAAGATAAGGAAGGTATAAAATAATTATTTAAGTACCTGCCCTTTGACGTTCGCCTTTTAAAATAGTAATAAAAATTATTTCGTTAAAATATGAATGTATGTTCACCAAAGTATCTCCCTCCAGTCACGATTGTCGCCCACAACAGCCGTTCTAAAATCCGCTTGCCTGTTTAGGAAAAGGTGAATGTTGCAAACCGTATGCCCACGAGTTAAATAAAACGAACACTAGAATTAAAACTATACAATTTGCAACTTTATCCTTTGAGCTTAAAGTGTAAATTAATATAAAAATAACTAACGACATTCGACTTTTTGTATAAATCATATTATCTTGTTTAGTGTTGAGATACCTACATAAAAGGCGTGTGTGGGTGCAAGGCTGACCTTATAGGTGCTACCCACAGTCTTCGCTAAACATTTAGAATGATTTCCCTGACATCCCACACTCGATTGCTATTATCACCATAAATGACACAACGAAAAAACTTGTATCTGAAATTATAGCTATATTATTACATGAAAAGATTTTTATAGAACAGCACCTATCACTGAAGAAAGTCTCTATAATTAAGTATGTAACGTTTAATAAATCACAGATCATTGCATTACGTGTTGCACAATAGGAAACTGTACTCTTAAATGAATAGCTTGACTCGGACCGATTGAAATCGCTGATATTAAAATTTACGACCCTTACGGAACAACGCTTTTTTACCTGCATACCTACCTAAGATACTTAATTAGTTAAATGTGATATTTTACGGTCTTATTACAAAAAAGTGCTTAAGTACTGGTTTAAACCAAGACTAAAAGGTCTTGTTTTAATCCTTTCCCGTTTGTCAATAGAAATACGAACGTTTTCACTTTTCACGGTAGGTACATTGCAACTCTACGTAGGTAGGTATTTGAAGTTCAGTAAGAATTGTATTTTACAGTCTAGGAACGTCAAAGTCGGTCAAAGAACAATGAGTTTGTTAAAACACAATAAGTAGGTACAGTGTACAGTGTTAATATATTATTGATGAAAGTGTTCTAAGTTACAAATGGATGTCGTCAAGATTCAACTAGGTGTTTAAAGTAATAAATCTACCTCACACGCACAAAATCTAAGTTATTAAGGCTTAAAGGTTCATCCTCCAAAATAAAAATTGATCGCTCTGGCCTGCACCCAAATTGCGTAAAGCCTGATTTAGACAGGGTAAGTAACTGACTCCAAACTCGAGACAACTCAGTGCTGACCCGATATTTTCCTAATCTAGTGTAAATTGAATTTGGAGCCAGTGGAGTCAGTAGGTACTATTACTGACTCCACTGACTAGAATAATGAAATACTGTAAGTACAAGATTTTCTAAAATGCATCGCATGTTTCCCCCTACCTTTTTATTTTATTTTTTGTGTTTATGTTCTTTTTTCCTCATTTTCACCGCAAATAAACGTATTTTCTTTCTTTTCTTTTCTTTCTTTTTAAAATCCTTTCTTAGTGTGACCACTAAGTACCTAAGGATTTTTAGAAATTCTAACCCTAAGTGGGGCAAAAGGGAGAATTTCGTTTGTATGATTTTTATTATTGTGCTTTTATACTTGAAACTTAGTGCGAATAAGTAAATAAGTACTTAATGAAGTTTGACATACTTAGTTTTTTTAAACTACCCTCCGCAGGGGGTGTAGGTATGGTGTGTTACAAGTTCGGAAGCATCTGAACATGCGGTCCGATTAATTTGAAACTGTATATTTGATGATCTTGACATACAAGTAAGATTTCCGTGGTTTTGGATTTCTCGAAAATCAACCCTCAACTAGGTGAAAAGGTGTAATCATGTTTTTAGGTGAGGATTTTACTGCTTGCCTTGATTGAAACGACAATAGGTATAATTATAATCTTAGGTTCAAACTACGAAAACGTATTTAACGATCTTTACAAAATCAATCCCTGTTGAGGCGAAAACGGGGGAAAACAGTTTGTATGAACAATCACTTTTCAGTTCATAAACTGGAAACTTGGCACAAATACTTATCTAGGGAAAATTACAAAATTCCCTCGGAGAAGCTGCGGGCGAAGAGCTACAGTTCCAAAAAGAAATACGAAAATAAGCCATGAGCAAGCATTTTTGAACAATGGAGTTAAATAGTGGATGAAAGTTTGTCATTTTTGCCAATGGGACATCACATCGGGCACACTGTTTCTCAATATATAAAACTGGCCAAGTGCGAGTCGGTCTCGCACACAAAGGCTTCCGTCCCACCGTACAATTACACACACACACACACACACACACACACGCACACGCACGCACTACACTACACTTCACACACAAACACACACTACACAGGACACACTACATAGGTATATCACGTTTGTTGTATGGGAGCCCCCTTAATTTATTTTATTTTAATTATTTATTTTCAAAGTGAATATACACCTAAGTACCTATTCTGTAAATATTTCAAGCGTCTACCTGTTGCCGTTATTAATATCGAGCAAATAACGGCAAAAAAATCACGTTTGTTGTATGGGAGCCCCCTTGAATATTTATTTTATTCTGTTTTTAATATTTGTTGTTATAGCGGCAACAGGAATACATCATCTGTGAAAATTTCAACTGTCTAGCTATCACGGTTTATGAAATACAGCCTGGTGACAGACAGACAGATAGAGAGACGGACAGTGGAGTCTTAGTATTAGGATCCCGTTTTTACCCTTTGGGTACAGATTACGGAACCCTAAAAAGTAACAGAGTGGTCGACCACATAAGCTGATATTTGAGAACATACCTAAAACTCTCACTGACCCTGATGACCCCATAACCCACCTCCAGGAAAGTAATAGGGCAAACAGTACAGTGCACAAACATAAAAAACCGACATTCCGACCGCCAAGGTCCCTCGCGACGTCCCCAACTAAATTCTGACCCCGACCCTTGCTCGATGAAGTGCCAGCCCGCGCCGTAGCTGAGCCTGTAGCTTTAAATTCCCGACTGTGACCTCTGAGTTTGTTTCGGCCTTTCTTCGCAGAGTAACCAGATAGGAAACGCCAATCTCATCAAGCTTTAAATAATAATAATTTGATCCAGCCAGTCCCATATTGTTGTCCTCCCCCCAGACGCCCTAAGCTGAGGTTCGTACCCCACAGGGTGCCTTGCCCTTAGCGGGCAGTCGCTTAATGTATTAGATATTCGCCCCTGCCTCGAGGCTTTGAGTTTACTTAAGGCAACCACAGGATAGTCCTGTTAAGTAGTCACGACCTCTCAAGGTCAACTACGAGATGCCAATTCCTAAAAAAAAAAAAAAAATCATTTCAGAAACATCTTTGTGACGTAGGTAGGTACTGTAGGTGCACATTGATTTCATTAAAGTAGATCAAAATGTGTGTCTACAAATAACCACAGTGGTAAGTTTTTTTGTAATCTTAAAGACTCCACATACCTCGGGTTTTATAAATAATAGAAAGTAGAACTATCTAAATTTCAGATTTCTACAAATAGACTCTGCTCCCAATAAAACACCTGATGTATCGTACTGATATGAGTAATTTCACTTGAGCCAACAGTTTGAAAGACTAGCAAACATTGCTCGCTAAATAATTACAGAACGTAGCTGTCGTCCTTATTTTCTACGATCTATAATGTAGTTTATTATGTTCTCTATTTCCTTATTTGACTTGATACAAAGCAATATATATGACACCGCCCAAGTAACAAATTTACGTTGTATAATAGTTGAGTAAACGTTTTTCATTTACTGTTGGTTCTATGAGGTGGGTTGTATAAACGTAGTTGTAGACGTTTATACAACGCGAAATAGGCCCAAATTATACAACATTATTGTTATTTAAAAGTTACATAAAAGTTAGTGGAGAACTATTTTAACGTTGCTTAAATGTTAAATAAAAGTTTCCGACCGACTTTTTGGTTAGATAATGGTTATATCTGGACTGTTATGGAACCACTGAAGTCCCCATAAGGGTTATATAGACATTAGAAGATGACTGAAATGTCACACAAGTGTTTAACATCGACGTTTATAGTATTCATTCAGTCCATTCCATTAATTCTCATTCGTTCCTGATATTTGCTGGAATATAAAAGGTAAGTTATAAATTATCATAACTAAATTTACATTTACTTTACAAGGTTTGTGATATACGCGAACAGAGTGCACCTAATTCTTATGGGACCTTTAGTTTTATGATGAAATATAGGTGTGTTGTTGGGAAATTTTTTGCGCCCCCCTCGAATTCGTTAAAAATTAACTATTGTTGATTATTATTTAATTTATTTTTTTATATTGAATACCAGCCATCTTGTCAAAGTTAAAAAGTGACTTCTATACAACAATTATAGAATGAAAAGGTCAATAATGCGGTTTCTTGCGACCAAGATAGCCGGCCATTATGAACGATTTTAGAGTTCTGTGAGATAATAAACATTATGAACACAGAATGATGATCACATTACAAATGACATTAATTTTATTGAATGTACTTGATTTTAATGACTCAATTAAAATTATATTACTATGCTTGTGTTGTATTTACCTACTTTACAAAATAATACACGGTGTAATATTTTATAAAAAACGCGTTATCTAATTAATTACCTACGTATTATTGAGCGCAGTGTCCTGTACTTTTTCTGTTCGACCATAACATACTAAATAGGTGCATCTTGTGATTATTTGTTTAATTTCTTGAGTTCCTTTATTGACACTGAATTCACCCCTGAGATATGGCACCAATATGGCACGCAATTTTTTGACACCACACGCTGCACGTGACGAGCGTGGATACGACGGGGCGCGCGGGCCCACACGGCCGTAATAATTCGTAGTTCTAATATAATACCAACATATACCTACATCTTAAATGAATAGTTAACAATATATCAAATAAAATTCACCAAAGAACATGGGTCATACATAATATAAACAAGTCATCAATGACACATTCATTATACAAATGTGACTTTTTTATTATAATTATTACTTCCGGACCCACGTTCCATAAAATGACCGAAAATTAACATTTTTTATCATTTTTCAGGTGAAGTAGTGTGTGTGGACAGTGGACATCAATAAATTATGGTAGTGTTTTTGGATGTCGATAAATTTATAACACGGAATGATTTAAAAAACCTCAAAAGGCGCAAGTGGCCTTGGAGAAGAACTCATTTTATATTGTCAAGCAATTGCTATAACTGTCACAGTTGTGACATTGTACTTAAGTACTGTGATTTTGCATGACAAAACTTAGTAAATAAAAAAATATAAACAGTTTTTTCAGTATTTTTATTTTTCAGTTACCACTTACAACAATGTATGCACTAAAGGTACAAAATACATGTGCTCGTTAAGCACTGTACACACCAATTTGCATTTAATATCTAAAACTGTACATGTTATCTCTCTTTTGGTCACATTATTGATATTACATATAATATAAATATGTTGAGTAGAGAAGATTTCATGGGCTTTTCAAATGCATCGATGCAATCATCTAAATACTTGCCAAGTATTAATATATCTTCCTGAAATTCGATATCTTTGTCAGCAGATAAGCTTGAAGTATCGGAAGATAGTCCTTCAGAGGGCTCTAAATACTCCAAATAATCATCAACGGAGTCACCTAAAATAATTAAATCAACTTGAGACATTGTAAATAGTTATAATATATGGTGATTATCTTAAAGTATAAACTTACTGTTTATTTCTGGTACAATATTTTTTTGTTGTATGTCAATGCCACCAGATGAACTTTTAATTTTAATTTTTTTTTAATTTTTTGATATTGCCTCATAAGTTTCATCTGGAATATTTAAAAAATGTCATTTATAATAGAATTATAATAATAAATAAAAAACAAGTAATAGAAATACTTCTAATAAAAATAAAATTTATACGGAACCATTTTTGTTGTTGAGGCTTTGATGAGGTACAAAATTCGCAGATGACGGGCCAGTTTTCAGTGATTCAAAAGTTTTTCTTACTTTCCGCTTGAAAGCCCCACTTTGTTTAAGCTTTTTCCATTGATCTAGATTCATATTTTTGTAAATATTGTAAAAACGTTTGTTTAGCTGACAAAATGGAAGTTAGTTTTAAAAAAGGCCCTTTTGGACCTTTATATAATTTTAAGGTCTGCTTTAAGTTCTGTAACGGTTACAAAATAACGCTTAAGTCGTATAATGATTCGTAATTCACCACTAAAATACTTCGTTATATTCAGGTCTAAAAATAAACTTTTGGCGACGGTTTGATTACATAAAAGTCGTGTTAAGGTTACGTAGACTACAACGCTGGTTAAATGAACCCTTTTATCTAACTGTTATATAACATCGTATTATTTAGTTGGGTAAACGTTTACCCAACCTACAGTATACGACGTTGTATAAAGCAGTCGTAAAAACGTTTACGTAACTTATTCACTGGCAAAATTATACGACGTTATATAAAGAAATCATCAAAACGTTTACCTAACCTATACACTTGTACCACTATACGACGTTGCATTATATAGTTGTAATAACGTTTACCTAACCTATTTTTTGTACCATTATACGACGTTGTATAAAGTGGTCGTTAAAACGTTCACTCAACTATTTAATAGGACCTTTTAGTTACAGGGACTGAATCGTTGTAGAAATAACGGTTACACAACGTCGTAGTTGTCTAATAACGTCTATTCAACAGTTATATAACCGAAAGTCGCGTAAGATATGTTTTATATAACCAATTTGTTTGTTGGGCGATGTACAATTTTCGGAAAGCTTCTTTAAATATTTCATACTTCATGTGCACATAATACCTAATTAAGTATATTTACATTAGATATAAATTAATATTCAAAAACAGCTGGTTACCTCAATTTGGCTGTAGTTAGTTTATCGAACATTCAGTGGTGTACTATAGTAGCCGTGCTACTGGGGTCGTAGCTGCAGAGGCGCTGACGACCAATAATTAAGACACTCTAAGCTTTTTACAGCATTTATTGCATAAGAACCACCTCTTACAATAGCAAGTTTTTTACTCAATATAAAAAACACTAGAAGAATATTTGACACTCGCTTGAAATATCGAATGGAACATACTTTAAAATATAACCAGCCAGTCTTGTAGAGGTGTGGCTTTCTAGCCAGCCTCGCATTAGAGCAGGCCTCTACATGAGCTACGCCCACCCTTGAATAACAGTCTGGGCATAGGTCATGACTTTTATTCACACCATTCGACTTTCCAAGCCCTATTCACCTATCCTATCGAATGTCTACCTATGTCGGGATAGAATTTACACGATGAGGTCCGTCTCTTACAGGAGAAAGCTTAAGTCAGGACAAACGAAACGCGAATCCAACACCACGCTAGGTGTCAGGTAAGTTAACATTTACATGTGCCAACGTGCACTCAAACAAACTAACGCTGCCATGCTTAAGCCTCGTCGGGTCAAAACCCGACTAAAAGGCTCGACGCGGCCTCCTAATAAGAACAACTGATGTGAAAGTTCACATCGACCTGGAAGAGGCTTAAGAGAATTAAACGATCTTAGCATCAGATTCTTTTAACTCCATCGGACGGGATTGAGCCAGAGGGAGGGAAAAGTTTAAGAGGCCAGGGTTCATAGAAGAAAATTAACATGCTTTTACTCCAGCAAAGAATGTCAAATACCTATTTCGAAAATCAATTATTTAATATCAAAACTGTTGGTCCTCAAACACAAGTTGAACCGAAAGTGTCAACCAAACACACTTTGCAAGGGTTATACCCCTGTTAGCAAAGTCGGTGACAACTTATGCTGAGTGTCTGTCACCCCCCCTTCTATAGGAGTGACCACAGTTATAAGAGTGACTTTCCTCCCATAATTCGCGTCAAAATATGCTGGGGTAAGAGCAATCTATTTGATCCCTAAACAATGGAGCCGACGATTTATTCAAGCCTCCCTTTGGCCCGTTGCAGGTGTGAGGGCGCACCTCACAGCCCTCCGGGAGGTGCGGATACCTCACACGCTCCCGGCCGCGTCCGATGTATTTTCTCTCAGCATATGTAACACACAAATGGACACATATTAATAAATTGTAACAATCATACAAACAAAAATAATGCACTAAAATATGATGTTTACATTCAAGTGACATATTTACATTACATGACAAGATACATGACAATTAAAAAAAACAACAACTATTAACATACTAATATGAAAAGGTTTTAATTAAATAATCTGAAATTAAAAAGGTTTCTATCTCTAAACTTCCTTTTTCTGAATTTATATTTTAAAATCGAAAACTTCTTTATAAAATGATGCTTGTTTACAAAAAATGTTTTTATAAAATTATCAGTTATCAAAAAACTTTTTGGAAATAATATTTTAGTTTTCGCTTTTTTAATCAATGGGATTCTTTTCTTCTTTCGTGCTTTTCTTTTATTGTTTGCAGCACATTGCGAAAAAACCTTATTTATTTTGGGGATATCTACATAATGTAATATAAAATCACTACAACTAAAAACTACAACCTCATCCGTAGGAAAACTAAATGAGTTTATCAACTGTGCGGAGTTGTTCGACGCTGCATCTTCATCTCTGACCGCATCCACGTTCATATCATCCTCAACTAACTCATCACTAATCATCTTATCATTATTATTCATGTCGATGATGAAGTGATCTTTCTTCTCTATTTTGGAAAAATCGAAATGACCATTCTCCTTCATTTCGGACGAATCGATCGACACATTATCCACATCAAAATGATCAGCGGCGATGTTAATTTTATTTATTCCCACATCGCGATCATCGTGCTCATTCTGTGGCTCTGAAACATTGCTAATTACATTAATAATTGGACAGAACTGACCCGATTCGTTGTTTTCATCATTGTGTTCGCTCTCGAACACTTCTATCGGCTCCTTCTCCTCCTCTGCGAGGATGCACGCCTCGCTGCTGCGCTCGTCCTCATCTCCATCACTGCCAACTTCCACGCTGCTTTCTAGGCAGCACTGCTCGTTCTGTAGCGGGTCATCTTGTCTTCCACTAAATGATATAGAAGCATCATTATCTACATTTACAATATTTACAACAACATTTTCTTGTCTGCTTTCCTCAGACAGATCTTGTGCTATCTCGACTACTTGCACCTTATTAATTCTTTTGTCTCTGTGACATCTGCATGGAAGCTCTTCCCATAACACATCACATATAGCCTCAAATGGCATGTCGTCCTCATATTTCCATTTATGGACTGCTAGGGCAGCACCCTCAAGATATGCCATTAATATGAGCGCCCAGTCGCTCTTACGCCATTTATTATAGGCGGCAACAACTTCAAATCGCCTAAGAAAATCTTCCAGGCATACACCATCCGTGCCCGTAAAAACTTGAGCCATCTTTCTCTCCTTATATTAAAAAATACATATATCCACTTAGCTTTATATCCTCCTGGCGACGTTTCTTCGCATCTAAAATATATACTCACAGTATACTTTGTGGCCTCACCACGCAATTTTTAATAATGCCTGAGCGTATGTATTGGGCTGAAAATAAAGTTTATTAGGCCGCAAATTTTGAGGTACGTGAAACTTGTGTAGTATTATTCGGCTCTACACACGCCATCCAACAAAAAGAAAACGTTCGAAACTGGCGCCTCCACCATCTATAGTAGCCGTGCTACTGGGGTCGTAGCTGCAGAGGCGCTGACGACCAATAATTAAGACACTCTAAGCTTTTTACAGCATTTATTGCATAAGAACCACCTCTTACAATAGCAAGTTTTAAACTAAATATAAAAAACACTAGAAGAATATTTGACACTCGCTTGAAATATCGAATGGAACATACTTTAAAATATAACCAGCCAGTCTTGTAGAGGTGTGGCTTTCTAGCCAGCCTCGCATTAGAGCAGGCCTCTACAGTACCTACATGGCATGTCTGGTTCTGTATTAATTTATTTTTCAGAAAAACAAAGGCACATACATCCCTCCCTACCTAAGTACCTAAGCGAACACTAATCTTACATAATAAGAGACGTAAAAATGTATGGTTATTATAATGACTAATAATTATAATTTAGCTTTGAGTAGAGGGACATATGAGTAGGTTCTGTTTTTTAAATTTCTTTGGTCCTATGGTTCACAAAATTAATGCCTTACAGTAAATGTTATGGCATTAAAAATAATTGTCAGTATTATTTCGCCTACACAGTAATCACAAATTTTATGACACATAATGTAAGCCTAATATTGACGTTGTCCTTAAATGTGGGTGCGCGAATCTACCGTTTTACGATCCGATTGGCGACGGTGACGTTGATCACAAAATTAGGTATATTCTAAAATATTCTTGCAAGTATTTAGTGTACTGAAATAGTCTGTTTAACATTGCTTTGTTTCTACGGAACGGTTCCAAGACGGTGGTTTACCACGTTCAAGTATGGTATGGCCCCCATTGTAGATGGTCCGTGATCGAACGGGCGCGGGTAATGAACCCGAGCATCCGCGGGACCCACGAGCGCACGGCGCGTCGCCCGCGCTTCCGCCGCCGAGCCTTGTGCCGAGTTACCTCGTGCTCACGAATTCACAGTTCCTTCGGGCAACACACTACATTGTCTAATTCTTGAAGCTCTTTTTGTTTAATTCCAACGAATAAAATGTGCGATAAAGGAGGATAGGTAAAAGCTTCGGGAACAATATAAAGTTCTACCACTTATTTTAATTCAGTGTGAACATATTTTAATTTTCTTTAAAAAGTAAAAGTGGTGTAGGTTTTTGAACGTTTAACGTTTTATATTGGACGTCAATGTTTTTATTAATCGTTACCATAGAATATAGCAATGTGTCAATAGGAAAGTTTACAAATCCAAATGCTGGTACTTCAAGTACGTTCATTTAATGGACGGTTATGGACGCAAACGACATTATAGTCGGGGGCAACAGTACGACAAAGCATCGCACAGGAAAGACAATAATAATGTGTTGTTGACTTGAATGTCATATCAATAAGTAACGCAGCGGGCGAGTTCTCTCGGGGAGAACTATCATATCTCTTGAATCGTCTAAGTACTATCTACATTCTACAGAGATTCGCCAATTTTTTTATACCTATGCCTAGTAGGTAAGGAAGTTAGTGCATAAAGCAATAGCGACTGGATCTCAATTTTGTCGTATGTCCTGATTTAAAGACAAAATGAACACACTCTAACGATTTTATCTAAGTTATAAAATGATAAACAAAAAATATAATACTTATAGCTTCCTTCTCTTTCTTCTCTTCGAAAGTTTGTGAGTGTGTGTGTGTGTGTGTGTGTGTGTGTTTATATGTTTGTTACTTCTTCACGCTCAAACAGCTGGACCAATTTTGATGAAATTTGGTATAGAGATAGTTTGAGTCCCGGGAAAGGACATAGGATACTTTTTATCTCGATATTCCCACAGGATCGACACTTACGCGGGTGAAATCGCGGGGCGCAGCTAGTTAGTACATAATTATTTTGTTTCAAATTGTTGTCGCGTCTACTTTAAAGCTTGTCTGACTCATGATGGCACTGAGCTACCGCAATGTGATCCCTTCAGAATAATAATTTATTTTTTTGTATTCAACAGTCCAATAAGAGGATTTCGTTTTTGCAAATTGATATAGCAGTAGGGTATTGTCGTTTACTCTGGCTTGTCGGCACGTGCTTGAGTTTTTTTTTCATTTTACTAGCTGTCCTCACATTGTATGAAAATAAATAATGTAAGTATTAGGTTTCTCATAAAATATAGCTGATATTTCGTTTTTATGCCGCAGCGTCTCCAGATGCAAGAATTAGAATCTGTTGATTTAAGGGGGATGCGCTAAGCTAGCCCGCCAAATTCGAATTTACTTGCGTTTTTTGCAATTTGCGGTCAGCGTTAGGTTGTATGTTGATTAAAATAATCATCATGAATCGTATTTAGATCACCATACAACCTGATCCTTCTTCCTTATTCAATCGGTCCTTCATTACTGAGGATCGTGTTCACTGGAACCCTTTAAGCGGACAATCTGCCTCCATCGACTCCGGCCCAAAGTTGTTATCACCATCTGCTGAAATTTGCTTGAGGACGTAGCTTCTTTAACTTGGTCAGACCATTGTAGCGGCGACCGGTCTCTTGCTCTCTTTCCTTCGGTATTGCCAACAATGGCCAGCTTTTCATGGTTGTTATTTCCCCTTCGCCTTATGTGGTCGATATAAGTCAAAATACGCCGTCGGCAAACTGTAGACAATCGGGTCTTTATTTCGAGTTGGGAAAGGACAGCCAGACACATGTGCGTTTGACTGTCCATGGTATTCGGAGTATCCGCCTCCAGCACCACATTCGATTGCGTTTATCCTTTGTCTTTCTCTTGCTCGGATTGACCACGTCGGAACTTCATAGAGGAAAATCGGGAAAGCTAGTGCACTTACGTCTGACCAATCGGGCTTTGGTTTTATAACATATACCACGATTTTTCCCGATGTTCTGGAGGCGTGTCATAGCACCTTTAGCCATGACTATCTTTCGTTTTATTTCTGGAACGCAGCTGCCTTCATTATTAATAATTATTAGAACCCAGATAAATGAAACTGTCCACAGTATCGATGCTTTGGATGTTATAGGCGCCCGATAGCTTTCCCGCCCGATAGCTTTCCGGCACGACCTATCTCCAAAAATTTGGTTTTTTGCCTATTTATTGCAAGTCCTAATTTGCCACATCACAATTGTAGTATCTGCTTCATGTCGTCAAAAGGCGTATATACAACTTGATACTGACCTGTGAATTGCAAAAAACGTTAGAGCCCTAACTTGATCTCCTTAAAAGTTATACCAATTTGAGTGTTTATAGTAAGGTTCTAAGTTACAAATAATTTTTCGTGAGACTTAAAAGATATTGAGAAAAGTGCCAATACTGATAAATCATGGTGCCCACTGTCATAAAAGCACCTTTGGTAGTGATGATACTTTTTTTTACTTCAAATAATCCCAACTATCGCCGTGTTTCGTTTGCTCCACGATTTTTTACCCACACTGTATAACATTCTAATACCATGCATTTAACTTAACCATAAACTCTGTCTGTTTACACTTATAAACTGTGTGTATGGGGTGCAGCGTAGATGTTGACGCAGAGTAGCAGCGGCGTAGGCCCGGCGTAGTACTAGCGTAGGCGTTGACGTATCGTGATGGTGGCGTAAGCCCTGAGAAGACCGAGTATAGATGTTGCGGTACTGCACATGTGCCGTCTCCGACTTTGGACATCTACGGAAGACATAGGTCAGCCTCTTACTAGCCTCTTAGTAAAGCAGTTACAATATGTTGTAAGACGTCTATTGTTCTTCAACTAGAACGATCCATCACTCTTTTGTGTCTTAAGTGATTTTCTTTAGATTGAATGATAGTATCTATCTGATACTTGCAGGTACTTATAAAGAGGGATGACGTAGCTTCCTGATTGATGTTGACCTCACCACAGCTGTTTTAATTTTGCAGTAATTTTGTTAGATGGCGAATGGAGTGTGAGTTTAGCTTCAGACGACTTCAAACAATGCATCAAATATGCAACTTGTTTTTTATTTTTATTTAGTAGCAGATCCAAGCAGTATTTCTAGTCTTTTTCCTGTTGTTTATCGCTTTTGAATGTCATAAGATTAACATGTTTTTTAACCGACTTAATAAAAGGAGGTTCTGTATTCGACCCGTATGTATGTACCTATGTATGTCCGCGATTTTCTCAAAAACTCATGAAGCAATTTTGACGCTTCTTTCATTAACGTGATCTACATACTTTCAGGAAGGTTTTAGTACCGTACCTATATAATACATTAGGTAATTATTCTTATGTACGAAGTTATATGCATAAATGTACTGCATCTGCGGCATTTCTATACGAAGTTTGATGATTCTTCTAGTCGGAGTCTTCAATTCTTTAATGCACCTTAGCTTGGCACCGCTTGGCTGCAATTGTATGTCTATGTATTGTTTTTAATGGATAAGGTATGCTGGAGTGGTCCTATATAAATTTGATTAACTTTGCTTGGGTAGATTTTAAGTTAGCTTCAATAATTGGATTTTTATACATTTCCAGTTTTAGCTGACCTCGCATTGTATTGGCTTTTCGTACAATTAGAAGTCAGCTTATACTGGTTATGTATAGCTTGATGTGTAGCCGTGTGTACAACTAAAAAGTGAAAAATAAAAACTTTTTTACAAAAAAAAAAAACGAACGTCTTCAAAAAAACACTACAAAGTGAAAAATAACTTCAATTTTGGAAGTCGGTGTCACAAAAGGAAAACCAACGACACCGACTTCCGAAATTAAAGTATATTTTTCACTTAGTAATGTTTTTTTTTGAACTCGGTTGTTTTTTTTTTTTTGTAAAAAAGTGTTTTTAGTGTCTGCTGTTCTTTATACGGGTACACAAATACGCAGTGTTTAAAATACCTCTAAGGAATAAAACGGATATCCAACGGAATATCAGAAGTGGGAACACGTTTTTGATGTTATTAGATTTATTCTTCCTTGAAGGAAAATTGCTGCTTGCGTACTGAGTAGTTACCGTTAGTACAGGCAGTCGCCTCGTGGGCAAGAGGACCGGAAGCAGCCATATCCTGGCCAATGCCGCGGCTGGAATGACCGTTTGCATATAATCAGCGTGTAATACGTCCCATGCTGCCTATGTTGCTACTTTATAGCCACGTGCTGAATGATGTTGTTGTTCTTAGTTGATAATACGTAAATATTACATTCCTATGTTTACATAAACTAGCCGGAGGCGATTCAGTTAGTATGTACCGATGTTATTATTGGTACTCAGCAGTCGGTCATGATTTCCTGTCTTTTTAAACACACATTATACCTAAGGTGGTGTTGTCATGACGTGCGTCAGTCGCCGAACAGACCCCCCGCCCAACCTGGCGCCGCTCTCCCCCGCCCCGTACCCTCTGCCCGCCACGGTCACCGAGCACTGTGACCTTTCGCTGAATATCTCACTACTAACATTACGTAATTCACACTACCGTAGCAGACAGGATTAACGTGACTTCATTCTTAATTTTAACTTAGTGTTTATCCATTAGCCACCAAAATGTCAAATGTTTATAAGGATTTTGATGCTTTTCATAAGACAGTTACGAAATAAGCAAACGCTTCTGCATCTGCATTTTAGGTAAATTTTATTATAGCCAAACTAATTGACACATTTCCTTATACTGCAAGGTACCACGGTACTGCCTACTTTAGAAATTGAAGGTTTTAATAAATATGAAATTCTAAAATTATGTTACAAGCACCTATTGAAATAAGGCCCAATACCTTTTCTACAAAATGACGACATAGCACTTTATGAAAACCAAATTGAAAACGTTATGAAAACCTGTACCTAAAATAATTTTGTATAAACAATTAGGTACATAGAAGGTTACATAAACCAAACAACTAAAAGGTACTTGTATTCAATATTTGATTTCTATCAGAAGCAAGAAATCTGTTACCTCTTTACACTTAAAAAGCTGAACCGATTTAGATGAAATTTGATATAGAGATAGTTTGAATCCCGGGAAAGGCCATAGGATAGTTTTCATCCCGATATTCCCACGGGAAACCAATCGGGTGAAACCGCGGGGCGCTGCTATATAGATTATAATTGCGAGAATGATTCGTATCTTGTATCTACTTTCTATCATACTCGCTGTGTACTCCGTCGAGATGAATTATCGGTTGATTAAAGTACCGGTGAGACAATCTTGGGATGGGATCTGTTCGGCCATAGTGGCCATGGTCCAGTTTCCCAATAGTGCTCTATTGTTGTGTGACGGATTCGGTATTTTATTCATTATTTTGTAGCGGGCGGTGCTTCACGAAGCGCGCTCACTAAGTCACAACTCTCCTACAAAAGACTTCAACGGGAACAATCTATAGAGAACCTCAAAAATCTTTGACATTTAATTTTTATACTCATTTAGTTTTATCTCATCTTTTATGCATTTAACGTAATCAACATGAAACCGTGGAAAGAAATAATATATAATTATTCTGGCTTAAATCAATTTTTTGTGATTATGATGCCATTAAATATGAAATCTGTGTGAAATCTTTGAACTTTATACTTACACTGGAAGTCCATCTGCGATGCCACGTAACATATATTTAATAAGAAGGCAAGTCAAGCGGGAGTCGGGGCCCTTACATCCAAGTGTAAGTTTTTTATAAACGACCTTCTCGTAAGAGCTTAAAGCTATAAATATGCCGAGATTTTATTTCTAGGATGCCCTTATAATTTTAATATTATTAAAATGTGTCTCTTTTATTAGTCGGTGTAAGCTTGTCGCATACCTTTTAGTAGTCGTAATAAGCTTCTCGTGTGCCTTTAGAGATATCATTTAACAGAATACATTCTAATAGAGAATGCTAAAGTACCTAACGAGTACAATGTATATGTTAAGCTAGGGTACGTTAGTACTATTAATTATTCTGTGGCTTGGGTAAGGTACTTATTTCAAACCTTTAAGTAAGAGATAGTGTAGCCTATCAGTTACTACTTTACTAGTACCTACTAAATTGAAAATCTAAATATAAACATAATTATGACGGTATTTTAACCTTGAAGATCTTTTAAAGTGATTAGGTAAATAAAATCTTATTGTTTGAATATCATATCAATCAATCTGCCCAGCCTTTTCCCAACTATGTTGGCGTCGGTTGCCATAATGTCACATCATCATCATTTGCCTAGCCTTTTCTCAACTACGTTGGGGTTGGCTTCTAGTCTAACCGGATACAACCGAAAACCAGTATTTTACATGAAGCGACTGCCTATCTGACCTCCACAACCCAGTTACTGGGTAATACGACACCCCTTGGTAAGACTGGTTTTTCAGAGTTTCGGGCTTCTGAAGACCCGTAACGGCTGTCAAAGTTCCACGAATCCGAGCCACGTAGGGGTCTTGATATGTAAAGATGGTCACTCGACCACGGATCGACCCGTGCGACTGTTATTACTTTGCCACAAGCCTCTCCCCATAATGTGACATGTCATGCATAATAAATTCTAAATATTTAGTACATAGGTACTAATTCCATGATTCTGAGTACCTACGATCCTAGATTACATACCTACTTAAAACGTTTACGTTTTTTTAGGGTTCCGTAGCCAAATGGCAAAATACGGAACCCTTATGGATTCGTCATGTCTGTCTGTCTGTCTGTCTGTCCGTCCGTCCGTATGTCACAGCCACTTTTTTCCGAAACTATAAGAACTATACTGTTGAAACTTGGTAAGTAGATGTATTCTGTAAACCGCAGTAAGATTTTCACACAAAAATAGAAAAAAAAACAATAAATTTTGGGGTTCCCCATACTTACAACTGAAAGTTCAAAATTTTTTTTTCATCAAACCTGTACGTGTGGGGTATCTATGGATAGGTCTTCAAAAATGATATTGAGGTTTCTAATATCATTTTTTTCTGAACTGAATAGTTTGCGCGAGAGACACTTCCAAAGTGGTAAAATGTGTGTCCCCCCCCCCTCTAACTTCTAAAATAAGAGAATGATAAAATTAAAAAAATATATATAATGTACATTACCATGTAAACTTCCACCGAAAATTGGTTTGAACGAGATCTAGTTAGTAGTTTTTTTTTTAATACGTCATAAATCGAAAACCGCAATTTACCTTTCACAAAGTTACAACGAACTACAAGAACTTTTATATTATGTTACTTGCTGCTACGGAACCCTTCATGGGCGAGTCCGACTCGCACTTGGCCGGTTTTTATGAAAAGTGTTCGTGCCTTTAATTATTTGATTTAATATAGGTAACCTCATCCTTTTTAAGGAAGATTCTAGTTTTTACTTGGACGATTATATTTATGGTTTTGACATGCCCTACTAACTTAGCGCGTAATAATGCGTATGTGTCTTCTCGTGTTCAGACACGAGAAGAGCGAAGATTGAAGGAAACTTAATTAAACTGTTTACTGCTACCGGTATTACACAGTGAGTAGGCCTTCAGTACACGGTAGTTATTAAAGCTTCCCATCAAAAATTCTTAGAGGTCATTACAAACCATTAATTATTTTCGTAATTGCCTATCTTTAAAGGAGACGATTTTACATAGAATACCTAGTTTTAATGAACCTGCTGCACTTCGATGTACGGCTACAATTCATATAATCTTATTTACATTATTATATTTCCTGAGAAGACGGTCTCGTTGTGTTTTTCCTACACTGAAGGTCGTAAGTGAAACCATTAGAATGTGAATAATCTTTATGCTACTGGCAAATATTTATTTGATGCCGCATGTCGTCAAGAAAATTAATAAGCATTTGGCAAAAGATTCTTCAATTTGTTGTAACTCTTGTCTCTATACCGAGTTTACGTGCCTATATATCGAGATGGATAAACGTATTCTAGAGAGATTTAACTGTCTCGAACTAAGTTACAGTAATAATCAGATGGGTAAGGATTAAAGGTAGGATAATAAGAAATGCAGTAAGGAACACAATAACAACACATCTGTATCCCCCTAACGAAGGGTTTAGCAGAAGTAGGTACATCAGATTTCGGGCTCTAACTGAGATGGGAAAATCCAAAAACAATGTTAATAATCGCGTATCTATAAAAAAAACAATAATAAGACCTAAGGCTTGGTTATGCTGTCTTGTGATGTGTTGGACGTTCCTGGAGGCATGCAGCACGAATATACTCGTAGCTACTGGAACGTGTGCATGTGTTTTAATTGAAAGTTTTAGGTTGAAAATGATTGAGTTAATCGCTCTGCTTGTGATGAAAGCGAAAAACTTGACACTTTATTGTTATGCAAAATTATCGTCATTTTATATGCATTAACAGACTAAATAATAATAATAATATGTACATATTGTACATGTAAAGGAGGGCAAAAGCAAGGTAAATATTATGTTGATATTTTTATCTTGTTTGAAAATAATTTATACCGAAAACATAAGAATTTTATATACACAATGATATTGCTGAATATTATATGAATACTTACTTCGAAAAGTAATATATTAGGTACTTAGATTTTTGTGCTTGTGAGCACCATGTGAGTAATTTTTTTTCTTTCTGTTTTAATGATGGTCAGGCATTTTGGGTACTTTATTTGGCATACCCAAATATCCTTTACTTGCGATGTCAGATAGGAAATGTCGACTCCATCCAGATAAGCTATATTTTAATATGACGTGTAAAAGTGATTCCGATATCCTATATTATGAATAAGCAATTTTATAACATTCCATTTGGTAAAAAGGGGTTGTTTCCGTTTAGACAGATTTTCGTTTCGACAGATTTTTGTTTCGACAGCGTGTCAATTTGTAAAAGGTGGTGTAGTAGTGGTGGTGGGTTTGGTGGTGATGGTTGGTTTCGTTGTAAGCTGTTTCATTTACTTCCGTAATAAATACTGTTTCTTACTAAAAAAAAACTCATCCAAGATATGGATAGGGCTGAAACTGAAATGTTTGGCGTTTTACAGTTCCTTATTAATACTAAATGCTTCAACGTCGCTTGCAGCAAATGTTTCCATGGAGCTTCTTGTAACCTCTTACCAAGTGCAAGGATTTTATGGTACCTAAGATCAGTCGGGTCAAAGTTATCCAAAATTCGGCGGATATGTACATGTGATGTGCGGAGAAAATTAGGGTTTTCAAAACCTACGTTATACCAAAAGTATTCAGCGACTTTCAACGCCACTTTGTGGACATGGGCAGACTTGTTTTTACCAATCCAAAACTATGTGTGTATTAAACGGGTCCCCTATGTTGTTTCGAACGCCGCTGTTCCGACACACGCTGTTGCGAATTATTTTTCCACTGCCTCACAGGTTCGAAAGCTCATGGACTCGAATGAAGTAGTCGCGAAAGACGCTGTTTCGAAAAACATTTTCACTGCCTCATACGTTCGAATGCTTGTGATTTCGATTTATTTAGTCATAAAGAGTACAGAAAAATATTTATGCAGTAATTAAATAAAATCTACAAATTCGGTGTCAACATCAACATTTAATATTATTATTAACTTACTGTTTTACGTTTGTTGTTTACATTGTACATTAAAAATTATTTACCTATTCGTGAGTCTCGCGTCATATATTTATTTTTGCAACTTGGAGGTTTCGAGATTTGGGTCTTATGAGATTTGAACTTTTTGCTACCATATGTTATTTTGCAACTTGAACGTTATGAGACTGAAGGTTTTATAATTGCGCAGTTTTGCTTCCCATTCCATTTTGTAATTTGCAGATCGCGTTGATGAATTGAATTTAAGGGAAAATATAAAAAAAATCAGCCGTTCAGAGCAATGACTCACCAGGTAAAATAATTCGTGAAAACTTATCTTCGTTGCCTTCAAGTAGCACAACTTCTATACCTAACAAGAATGCTCTGCGGCAAATCATACAAAGAGCAAGAAAGAAGATTATGCCTAAAGAACCAACATGTGCTAGTGAAATAAACATACCGGATGATTTAAAGAAAATAAATGGAGTAAAATTTTTGGCTCGCAACCATGAATATGGGAATAACCAACGCTTGTTGTTATTCACCACCGAATCGTATCTGCGAAGGTTAAGTGAATCACAAATGTGGTTTGTCGGTGGTACCTTTCAAACCTGCCCTACAATATTCACTCAGCTTTTTTCTATTCACTGCATAGTAGGAACTCATGATTGCAGACGCATAGTTCCATTAGTGTACGGGTTTCTAGATAAAAAATCAGAAGAATCATACATTGTTTTTTTTTCTCAACTGAAAGAATATTCTGCTGAATTCAACATTGAGTTGAATCCAGGGCAAATCATGTCGGATTTTGAACAAGCTATAATAAACGCTATTCGAATCGAATTTCCAAACACAATTCAAAGTGCTTGTTTGTTTCACTTCGGTCAAAGTATATGGAGAAAAATTCAAGCTTGTGGTTTAAGTGCACGATATGGTGCAGATAGTAATTTTGCGGTACAAATGCGATGCTATATAGTGTTTGTCTATCTACCTGCGGAAGATATACCAAATATCTTCAGACAATTTAAAGATACTCTCTTCCCAGAAGAAGCCGAAGAAGTTACTAATTATTTTGAAGAGTACTATGTTTTAGGACGACTGATAAGCCGCAACATAGATAACAAAATTCAAGTTTTACGCTTACAACCACTTTTTCCACCGAGCCTATGGTTTATAGAAAGAAATAACAACTTGTTCCTTCCACGTACTCAAAACAGTGTGGAAGCCTGGCATCGCCGCTGGAATTCTTTGTTAGAAAATAAAAGACTTGGACTGTATGGATGTATACGAAAACTTATTGAGGAGCAAAGTGTCACGGAACAAAAAATCGCGAAGATTTTGGGTAATTTACCTCAGACACCACCCAAAAAAAAAAAAACAGAGTTGCAGAGAATGCTATTTCAGCAATTTTGAAAAAAAAAAAGTACAGTGGGCACGCCAGAATTTATAAGAGCTTTAGATACTAACTAATACTAACACATGTGCAATTGATTAATTTCTGAAAAATACCACTAATAATTAATACCACTTAGGTACCTAGACAATTTTTTATAAAGATCAGTCTTAGATTTTGTGTTAAGTTGTTAGAAAAAAATGTACAGTTGAGGTACTAATATTTTTGATTGTTACTTTGTTAATAATAATATTAAATGTTGATGTTGACACCGAATTTGTAGATTTTATTTTACTGCATAAATATTTTTCTGTACACTTTATGACTAAATAAATCGAAATCACAAGCATTCGAACGTATGAGGCAGTGAAAATGTTTTTCGAAACAGCGTCTTTCGCGACTACTTCATTCGAGTCCATGAGCTTTCGAACCTGTGAGGCAGTGGAAAAATAATTCGCAACAGCGTGTGTCGCAACAGCGGCGTTCGAAACAACATAGGGGACCCGTATTAAACATGGCATTGCATTATAATGGAGACAAGTGTTTTTATTTTCATTTTTGAGGTTCCGGTTTTGCAACACTTGTGCTTTTTCTTTTGTGAAATTGTGAACATACCGACATAATCTTCGTACTGCGGCGAACCTGAACATGTGGATGGAACATGGGTACGAAGATATTTTTTATTTGTGAAAAATGTGTGAATCCACAAGATACATGTGCATAGTGCTACGGCGAGTGCTTAAGGCCAGTAATTTTGTTACAGTTCTAGAAAAAGCCGATTTTGTAGTTTGAATCAAATGTGTTTCTTTGTAAAGTGCGTCATGGTAATTCATTGTGATCCACAATATGACAATTGAAGTAGGGCAGGTGATTACGGACAGGAGGCAACAGTGACGCGCTCAGTGACACGGTCAGTCGCGCGTTGTTTAGTCAGCAGTCTGCAGCATCGACACAGAAGTCGTAACATCTGCTCAAACAGGCGATCAATGAACCCTCCACAACTTTACACCTTACTGAAACTGCTCTTGCTTGTTTACGCAAGCATTACCAACGTGTCCACCGTGTAACTACTCCACTTGTTCCAACGTATAATTAATGCCAAAATACTAAAAATATTTTTTCAACACACTTGCTCGTAAAATGGCTCTTAATGCACAGCTTTTAGATCCATAATGCAGTGTATTACAAACGCGTGCTTTTTCTTTACGTTACGGTACTTGTGCTTTATTTCCACAGATAACTATTTAATTTACTAGTCGGAGGTCGGAGAAGTGCGTTTTTTTTTTAAATCTCTTCAAAGAGACTTCATGCCAAAAAGAATCCGCGAGCCAATTTTACTTTTTTTTTTTAAATAGTCTGAATTGTCCTTGGTCCCAAGATGAACTAAAATTTATTTACCTTAAGATGAATGCGCAGTTGTAGCCCACGAAATTAAATTTTTCTAACGTTTTTTGCAATTTTCAGGTCAGTGTCAGGTTGTATCTTGATCAAAATATGATTCGCGACTATAACAGATACGTATTTACAGAATTATAATCATTAGAATCATTAAATACATCTTTCTAAGTTAGATTTGTTCCATAACAACAAATCTCTTATGGAAAAGTTCTTAGGGAATAAATCTAACTTAAATTTATATATTAATGATTCTAATGACTATAATTCTTTAAATACATATCTATTATATAAATATACATTTTGATCAAGATACAACCTGATACTGACCTGCGAATTGTAAAAAACTTAAAAAAAAAAATTTCGCGGTCTACCACTGCGCATTCACCTAAGGCTGCATCCACACATAGCGAGGCATGTGCCGCAAATGATTTTTTTATATGTATGGTTGCCTCAGGCTGAGGCATCTAACATACAAAAATAAGCACTTGCGGCGCATGGCTCGCTCTGTCTGGATGCACCTAATAAATTTTCCGTCGTCCCTCCCGTAACCAAACGGAAAAGACCACTGGCGTTCTATTATTGCGGATACTCACTGAATTAATGTATATTTCTCTATGCAAATAGTACTTTCTAATTCCATACTAACTAAACTACAATTTGACATACGACAACACTACGATCAGTCTTAACATTATTTTGTGTTTATTATATTTTTTCTATAGGCTGTATATCGGTTTTGTGTTTGCCTTTAAGAAAAAAAACGCGCGCCGCGCTAGCAATGCGCGCGCAGGTGTAGGAATGACCATTACTTACTCTATGGGTAAACCTGCGCGCGCACGTCAGCGCGGCGCGCGGAATGACAAACCAAGCCCGCCATTTTCCATACAAGTTAATATTTAAGAATACAAGTCTGTTTTTTTCCTCACAAGTGTGTTGAAAAACGTCGTATGATACGCGTGTGCATTGATAATTAAACTCTCGGCTACCTTATCGCGCTCGCCTACGGCTCGCGCGAATAATACCGCCTCGAGTTTAATGATCAACATAGCACACATGTATCATAATGTACTATTGTTATATTCATGAGAATACCCACGTCATTTTGAAAAAGAACAAGAATAATGGGCAGATGGCGTCGAGTGAAAGTTATAAGAAAAGGTTGAATGCAAATGTTACAAGACTATAAGTAGGTAAATGACGTGCAATTAACTACGCTATTGGTTAGCAACGCAAAATGGTATTTATGTTGGCACATCCTCTAAGTAACGCATTATTGCTTCTTTTAAGTTTTTTCTTTTCGTTTTAAATCGCATTTAAACTTACGCAAAGAAACACTACCTACATAAACTTAGAGGAACTTTAAATATAATAGCCAATGTTGCCATAATTGCGGATATCTGTGTTTCTTTGGAACATTTATTTTATATGACCTACGTAAAAAGTAGAGATGACGTGTTTTGAGGTCGCAATAAAATGTCAAATGCTAATAAATAAATACTTGTCTAGGTATTAGGTATGGACTAAGAATTTATGTCGATGAATAAGATCAAAAGGTGATGAGTAAGGTCAAAAGAAGAATATTTTAGTCTTCAATTAAAGGACAAGCAAGGCTAACAATATAAAAGTATTTGTTGTCTAGGATATTAAAAGCTTTATGAATAAACCTGTAAAACAATCATGAATATAAATGTTAGCTAACATATTTTACACAACATGGCAGTAATTACTGATTAAGTATGTATAGATTCATTGACACATCATAGGTGCTGTAGTTGTTTCATCATTGTACCTAGAATGAAATCATGGATGTAGTTATGTCTATTTTCCTCATCACGCGGTTTTTCAGTAGGTACTTAAAGACTTACAGCTGGTATCCTTGTGTATGCAACAGGGCAATATAGCTTTTATGATTTACGATATGATCGTCGTTGCGCAGCTATTAATATTATGTTGCATCAGGTTTTCTGCCTTACAGGAATATTTTTCTTCATCAATGTATATATGTCGGGACTTTATGTAAGCTGTGTAATCTGCGTAGCATGTCAATGGCAAATAATGTTTGAAAATAAGTCAATTTTGTTGCTTGGCCCAGTACTCGACAAAGCTAATACTATTCGTTCCATTCCTTGCAATATTAATATTGTAGACAATGTAAAATCTTGCACGAAATATCATTATGACGAATTATTTATCATTTAAATTTATTTTCGGTAAGTATGCTTTCACAATATGTAAGTAGACCAAGTCAATGTACCTAGTTTAGCTTTATTTGGCCGGCGACAGGCTCACGAAATAGCGGTCGAGGTCCTTCACACACATGTACAAACCGCAGCCGTGTGTTGAATCAAACCATTTCTTATTATTTATTTCTTTGCATAGCCTTGCGAGTCCGCCATCATTTGCTTTGGTGACATCATCCAGTTTGACTTGACAAGGAGTCGTGAAGTCGTGGCTATGGATGGTGGCTGTACCTATAATACATTCTGTTTACTAATAGGCTGATGCTACCTTGCTGTCATCCAGATTTATTGGATAATCAAGCAAGTCGATAAAAAGTATTATAAAATAAAATTATAGGTACACTTAATGCGATGCTGGAGGACGACCTATGGAATTGCTGACGACCTATAGATGCTTCAACTGTTTTTTTTTTTGTCCATTTTTTATTATTTTTGACTTTGATTGGCAATCGTTTAAAATATATCCGTATCTGTTTGCCATCGTTCGTGGTCATGGGTTCATGGCATTGTTGCTGTAAGTGTAACCACTAGCTACAAAAAAAAATCTTACTCGTATCTTTGCCATAACTGCACCCACACGACGCGTGTTGGTAATATGTCTACAGATTAACTATTTTCCAAGATCACATTTAGTTTTGCTTTTTGCCGAATCAACCGGCACACTGTAATATAAATTAAGAACATTATGTGGGCGTAATAAGATAAGTGCAGAATTGGATTTACTTTAAGATCCTAAAAAGATACGCAAAAAAATAAAAACTGTACACGAAGTGGTGGTTGGTATGCAAGATAAATATCACTATGCCTTTAAGACACCCTGAGCCGGGTCAAACGCTGCTGCGGAATCTACTCGGGGTGATTTTCTACTGTAATGGGTGTCTTGTTATGCGGAATGTTGACGACTGTTATTGCTTGCGCATGCAGATCTGATGCGATTGCTCGAGCAGTAACGAGCAAATTAAAATATTTATTGGCGTATAAATAGTTTTCATTCGTTGTTTTGTATAGGTACTACTTTCATGCATCCACTACTGAAGTTCTATTGAGTTTTACATATTGATCGATGTTTAAATATATATATGCTGTGAATGAATTCACATTAGTGTTTTACTATCCAGCAGGTCAAGGAGCGAATAGAGTACCGTACCGAAAGTGATCATAGAAATACGTCGAGCATTGGAATTATTTAAGCTGTGTACATTAGAGGCTAGTTGCGTAGTGCCTGACGGTTGGTAATCTTAAAATATTAAGATTACTGTCAGGCACTAGAAATAGTAGCAAAAACCGACTAACATCACGTAACGTAGATATTTAATATCTGGGCCTAATTTCAAGAGTTTTTACAGCGTCGTGTGGAACAGAACGAATTTATATTTTATTGTTGAGAGCAGCCATGCGCGAGGCGCTGATGTCATGCTTAAAATGCATGATATGTAAAGCTAACATAAAGCTAACGCTAGGTGTGTTATGGTTTCTAAGAAATTATTTTTAAATCGCTGCTTGATTTTTCCCATTACTTGCATGAGAAGTTGCGACAAGACTGGTAAGATATGCTTTAATAATGTGAGCTTGTTATTCAGGTGATCTAGCATAATCTAAAAACGGCAATGCTGTAAACTCATTATTGCTGAACACATTTTTTTAAGGTAGACGGAACTTAGAGTTAACGAATCTCTACCTACATATTTATTAATTTCAGCTTCTATATCCTCCTGCAAAATACTATATATCTACATTCAATCTCAGATCATTAGCAAATGAAGCAAGAGTAGTTGAATTGGAATACGCTATAACGCAAATTAATTGGGACATTATCGGTATAGCTGAAGTGAGAAGACAAGGTTATAAAATTGAAGACAGGGGAAAATATCTTTTATACTACTATGGGGAAACAAAAGGAGAAAAAGGTGTTGGATTCCTAGTAAAAAAACAATACAATACAGAAGTACAAGATTTCATCGCGATATCCGAGAGAGCTGCTGTATTACAAGTTTGTATACATGGAATGAAATTCTCTATAATCCAAGCATATGCCCCTACTAAAAGAGCCACTGAAGAAGAAATAGAGAACTTCTACGCTGATCTTGACAGAGCTATGAATAAATGCACAAGAAATATAATATTTATGGGAGACATGAACGCAAAAATAGGATTCCCAAAAGAAAATGAAGATTTAGTAATGGGAAGGTATGGCTACGGAAAAAGGAACGAGAGAGGGGAAATGTTCATAAAATTCTGCCTTCAATACAACCTAAAAATTTCTAATACAATTTTCAACAAATCTGGCAAGCTTCGGTGGACCTGGAGAACACCTGATGAAAAATCGAAGAACGAAATCGACTTTATAGCCACAAATGTCTCAAAAATTATACAAAACGTAAACGTGATAAGCAAATTGCATCACCCCAGTGACCATAGAATGCTTAGAATTACCCTAAATATAGAATATAACAAAAAATCCCGTGCTCACTATCGAGGAAAAGCATGTAAAGAAAACGAAATCGAAAATGGAGACCTACCATCTTTGTCCGACTGCGAAAATGACAGCGTGCACCAACTCAACAAGAAAATAGAGATATTTTTATTACAAAGCTACAAAAAACAAACTGAAGACATAACTGAAAAAAGAAACAAAGAAATTATAACAGAAGAAATAGAAACTCTAAAAATCGAAAAACATATATTAAAAAACAAGAAAAACAAAACAAGGCAAGAAAAGAAAAGACTGAGTAAACTATACAGGACCATACATAAAAATATTAAACAAAACATTAAAACGAGAAGACTAGATACAATTAGCAAATTCATAGAAGAGACTGGCGGGATAAAAAAGGCTTATAAAAAGTTGGAAACTACCAAACATGTCATGACGCAACTCCAAAATGCCTCAGGAAACACCGTCACACACAGGACAGACCTAATGGCGATAGAGCTACACAGTTCTACAAGAACCTCTACACATGTGCAAATAAAAGTCGTGAGAAACCAATGTTTAAAAATTGTGAACCAGCCCAGGAAACAGCACCACCATTTTTAGAAAGCGAGATAGAGTTATCTATAGTAAAACTAAAAGCAGGAAAGAGCCCAGGACCTGACAGAGTGTCAAATGAAATGATTAAAGTTGCGAAAGAAAAGCTAATAAAACCACTCACAAAGCTCTTTAACCGTATCCTATTAATAAAAGAACTTCCCGAAACATGGACATGCTCGGAAATAGCTCTACTTTATAAAAAAGGAGACCCCAAACTGATATCCAATTACAGACCGATCAGTCTTATATCTTGCCTGTATAAATTATTTGCATCGACCCTACTAAGACGTGTAACCACGATAATCGACGAGAACCAACCTATAGAACAAGCGGGATTCATGAAAAATTTCTCTACCAATGACCACATACACACACTGAAAATAATAATCGAACGGTACATGGAATATGACCTCCCCTTATACATTGCTTTTATAGACTACTCGAAAGCTTTTGACACAATTTCACATGACTCTATATGGCAGGCTTTAAACCAGCAAGGACTAGACCATGACTACATAGAACTTATCAAAGCGATTTACTTCAGAAGTACATCAAGAGTACGTCTAGACTCACGAGGACCAACATTTCAAGTAGAGAGGGGTGTAAAGCAAGGCGATCCGCTCTCCCCAAAGCTTTTCATAGCAGTCCTAGAATCCATATTCCGAAATCTCGACTGGAGTGATACAGGATTAAATATCAATGGCAAATACCTCTCACACCTCAGGTTTGCGGATGACATAATATTGCTGTCAGAAAACCCGTACACACTAAACCATATGATAGAGTCCCTTAGTCATCACAGCGAGACCGTTGGGCTACAAATCAACTGGGACAAAACGAAAATTATGACCAATCGTGAAGAAATACCCATATATATACAATCTAAACCTATAGATTACGTCGCAGACTACATCTACCTTGGACATCTAATTTCAATAAAATCCTGTACAGAAAAAGAAATCGATCGCAGAGTGAAAAACACGTGGAACAAATACTGGCCTATGAAGGAAATTTTCAAAGGCCCCATACCAACAAAACTGAAAACGAAAGCGATGAACATCTGCCTTACGCCGGTTCTTACTTACGCATGCCAGACGTAGTCTCTTAAAAAATCACTCTTAAATAAAATAAGAAGCTGTCAAAGAGGAATAGAACGGAGCTACATGAACATTAAATTAAAAGACAGAGTTAAAACTTCACTGATAAGGGAAAGAACAAAGGTGAGGGATGCGGTCAAACAGGTGCTGACACTGAAATGGAAATGGTCAGGTCATATTCAGAGAGCTATGGATGAAAGATGGTCACAAACTGTTTCTAATTGGTACCCAATATATAAAAAAAGAAGGAAGGGTAGACCTTCCAAAAGATGGAGTGACGACATCGTGCATATAGCCGGAGCCTTATGGCCCAGACGGGCAAAGGACAGAGCCACCTGGAACGGTTTGGAGGAGGCTTTCACCGCAAAAGGCGGCCCTTACACCTAACAATACTAACCTTATTTAAGTACAAACTAACATTACTAACAAATAAATAAATAAGTACCTACACACCACAAAAACTGTAAGGGATAAAATAAAGCTAATAAATAAATAAAAAATATCCTCCTGCAAACAACTTTAAATAAAAATATATAATAAATGGCCACTACTATAAAATTTTTAACAGTATTGGATGAATATAATGAACAAGTATGACGTTTACTCATGAAACAGCTTCTATACTTTCAATTTAGTCTAGCACTTTGTTCCAAGTAAGTAAAACCCAAAACCTTATCAGAATTCAGAAGACAAGCTGTAGAAAGGCTGTAGGTACGTTTTGTTTGTTAGTTTTTATTGGAGTTACGCTTTCAACTAGACTGAATCGACGGGCACATATTAATATGTTGGGATTCTATAGAGAATCTGGCCGTTTTAACTGAATCACCCATGTGTGTTGGATATAACCGATTTGAAAATGTTTAATGTTTTGTCAACGGTTAGGTAACATTTCATTTTTATTTTTAATAAGTATTGACTGCTTGATTGCCAATTGATACCCAAAGTCAATATCAAAAATGCATTAGATTAAACTTTGACTTTGATTAACCTTTATTGTGTTGTAAAGCTTTTCAGAGTTGTGTCATGGTTGCAAACATAATGCCACTTTGTAAAAGAATAAATACATAGTGATTACTCGTTATAGTGTGGAATTAATTTCTTCCACATTTACAAATGTGGTATTATTAATAACTATTATAAATTACTTGTGTAATTATTTTCTCGTACTTAATAATGACGCTACGTGATCTCATCACGTATGAACTTGGATGCCATGGAACATTATATGCCTAGGTACTGTGTAATATTGTAACTTATATGCAATTTGAATAATATGGCAGGGATAATATTGAGACTGGTTTTCTAAGGTCGCAAGAAAACGCCAAAACGTGGCTTAGCAACGAGTTTTATGTTTTTTTTATGTGCAAACGGTCAATATATGCAAACGTGGGCGGAGCAGTGGAAAGGATGCGGTGCGCCTGTCGCGTGAGAATTCATCTCATACTTAGAAATCTCGCTCGGCCTGTCGTTTGCCAACACCGTGCTGTTTCTATGGCAGACTAGACTAATTACGGACAGATTGCATCGGCCATTGCACCTAACTCTGCTCCGGTTCATGCATTACAGCCTGGATCTATAAGTAGGTTCGTAATTATACCCTCTATATACTTAGTTATATCATAGTAATTAGTTTCAGTTGTCGTTTACATTGAAAAGCCTTTACGAGTATATAAGGAACAGTCGCTTATGCTGTTCTGTATTGAAAAGTCGTTAGTGTCATGAAGCATTGATAAGGATAACAGCGTAAGCACCTTTGCTCTATGCAACGCATCTATTGCCATTCCAACACGAAACAAAACAAGTAACGTGAAGGTTGGCATCGAATCCAACCTTTTTAAATTATTTCTCCAAATCGATGTAGAGTTAAAATACATAAAAGTTTGTAATAACTAACCTGTATTATGTTGTAAAGGCTGAAGTTTAATAGCTTTCCGTCGAATGAGAATTCGAACGAAGAAGCACACAGCAGTAACGAGTAAACGAGTTCTCAATATGACCTTTGTTTTGATTTTTGCAGTATTTACGAGTGGTGTGTCTTGTGTTGTGACAACCTTGACCGTTTGTGTTGCCTCGAAGACTCTGCTAATGAATAACTAATGTTAGCGACAGGCCGACTGTAGATAATGTACATACTTCGGCTTGCGTGTAATACGCCAAGTTTTCCTTAAAATGTTTTCTTGTAAAGGCTGTTGAGTCACAGTGTGACTATATTTAGGTACAATTAAGCACCCGCATACAATTACGATGGCCATCTTTAAATATGTACGTACCTAAGTAATTGAAAAATTCTTAGTAATTATCTTGCAGGAAATTATTTATTACTTGTGTTCTTGGTTTTTTATGGGGTCTCTATAAAGAATCTTAAGTGTCTGTTTCATAATTTGCGATGTTACTGAAATTTTTGACGTTGGTGAAACAGACCGTAATCTAGACGGGTAAGTAAGAGCAAGAACGGACACGTAGCGTGAATTTTAAGAACTATATCTCGTTCAAGTGGTGGTCGTCTCTGCTTATGTATGTTACCGGTTCGTCCAAAGAGCATTGCGCAAGCGGCGATTTCGACAGCGCGACCGGCGGATATAGCACGGGGCCGCTCTTTCGTAGCCCACACCCACACCAAACTATTTGAACAACACTGCCTGCACACACTACTTGCTAAACGCTTGAACAAACGAACCGCAAGCTCAGTATAATGACCGGTTCACGTTATCAGTTGACTCTACAAAATTATTGAGCTTGACAAATTCATTGTAGCGCCTCGTTTCTCCATGTTATTTGTTATTAAGTCTGGTCTCGTTAGCATTATCATATTTCTAAAATTGATGCTTGCGATAACATTACTTTATATCCTCAATTCCAGTAGCTGTTCGTGTTCTTATAGTTCTATCACGCCGTTTTACTGCAATTAGTGTAATAACGTTTTTCTTGTTTTAGGTACGCATAATGGCCGCTTATTGTACATGAGGTTTTCTGCACAAACCACAAATTAATGTAGTTTTTTCCAACATCGCATTGTATATTTGCTATTTACTTTGCCTGCACCTTCTGTGAATTCATCTTCTAGGATGTGAGTATTGTTGAATCACGTCTTGTGTCATCAGTCGAGGTCTTTGGATGATCTCATTCTTTTGGAGACCTTCTCATATTGTTGAATTTCAATTAGTTTTAATTCATTAGATACTGGCGTAGGATTGATAGAAGCTCGCGGATAACTAGTGGCACTTAGATGAATAATAATAATTGATATTGATTGCATGTGGCTACATCTAACTAATTACTTAGTTATGGTCAAGAGATTATCCCAAGGTTTGTTGGGTTCGCAATTGCAGCCGTAGGTAGGTTTAGAAAAAAAATAGGCTAAGGCCAGTACATTTACATACCTAGACGTATAAACCTATGGAATTGAACAGGGCCTTCTGTAACTGTAAAAAATAAAATGTGGGATCCAAACGAGAATGTTCTCAATGTGGAGGACAAACGTCCGTCGGTACAAAGTTCCAGGAATGTTGGAGGACGCGCCACTCTGCGCCTGTGAACACTGCATCGTTCGCTCTTCAACGTCGGCGCGTCGCCCACCAACAATGGAATGAAATTGAATGAGAACTTGCATACTTATAACAGATATAGAGAGTATTGAAGAACGTAGTTGCTAATATTATATGTATTTATGCGTTCTCGCGTCTCGAAGGATTTTTTTCTTTACATGCATTTCGTATAAGATCGATAAGCGAGACAGAAATGTATTTTCTAGACAAACATTTAGGACCGGATTGACTGGCCGACGTATTCGGCTCTTTGCTAAACACCAATCGAATAATAAGCAAAACCAGTTGAAGCAGTGACATCATCTTCCTGTACTCCAAGAAGCCGTGTCCTTTGCGGATTCGGTAGGAACAAATCTCTAATTAGCTTCCACAAATACATTTTTGTTGTTTGTGAAAAAGTTAACAATAGTTGTAGGTTTTGTTTTTAGTTTCTAAGTCATGTATTGTCAAGTTACGGGTGTTTATTGTTTTTGCAAATGAATATGTAATAAAATGAGCATAAATTATAAGTTCAACCTGTCCTGCTGGGTTATTTGAAGATCGATCTGTTTTAGATCAGCTTTTTTATGGCTGGTCAACAACTTCTTGTACAATTCAATTGGTCCATGGAGCACCGACGAAATATAATTATAAGGTTATACCTACCTATCACCCCATACGCCATACCTACATCGATAGGATATGTACTTAGTCAAATATAATCATTAAAATTATACACTAACTTAATAAATAAAAAATAAATCAATTTTTTTTTTTTTGTTTACTATACCTAATATACTATAAACTGATTGTTACTTATACAATAAGATAAGATAGGATGTAGCGTCCATTGTTTATTTTTTAGGCTTTGGTAACAATGAGCGCTATGGATGAATTCCTGCGCCTACCCATCTGACTCGTTTACGCAAGCTTTAAAATTCGTATGACCCTTAGGAAATGCACTTAGCATGAGTTCGATAAATGAAGAATGTAAAAACAACCTGGCTCAGTACGTGCCGAACCACGCACAATAAAGGGTTCCGTATGAATTTATCCCAAGAACAAACTTAGAATTGTTGTTGAATAACATGTTCTCCCATACATCCATATACATCATGCCATGCATATACATCAGTCAACGCTTGAACTGCAAATATAAGTTTGCAATCGCAAATATATTTTTTTATTTGATAAAAATACAAAATACTTAACGATTTGCGAGCTTTTTCCTTTACTTGTGCTGTGAGACCTTGGTTCTTACCAAAGATGATTCTAGGTCAAGGGGAAGTACCCTAAAGGTTTTGATTTATTTGCGATTATCAAAATATGTTGCACATATATATCCGTATATTTTATAGTGTGGACTTAGAAGCTTGATTTTTTTAGAGTTTCCGAGGGGCAGTAGACCTATGTATTTGACATTAATTTCAACTTGGTCCCTCCACCAAGAAAGGGTCTCGACAGACAGACGGACGGACGGACAAACAACGAAATGCTCCTATAAGTGGACCGGTTTTTCATTTTAATGTATTTACATTAAAATGAAAAACCGGAAAAAAAATAAAATAGTCTTATATTTCTTGCCAAAAAGGTACAAAACTACAATTAAATAAAAGTAAAAAAAAAGGTCGTTTTCTGGTGCCTCATCACTCATCAGGCACTAGACGACCGGCTGCCCGAAAAGATAATATTGACTTAAATAAAAAGTAACTTAGAAACACACACTTATGTGCATTGAACTTTTTTTTCATCCCTCGGTTACATGTATGGGGAGCATAATTAGCCTATAATGTTCCCATTGCTGGGACACCGGCCTCCTCTCTTCGAGAGGGAGTGGAGTCTACCTAGCGGGCCCAGTGCCGTGAAAACCTGTCACATGTTTTCGAATTTTTGGTTCTAGGACACGCCGGTTTCCTCACGATGTTTTCCTGCACCGCTTGAGAGCAGTGGTGATTAAATTATTTACACAAAGTAAAGCGCCAGTTTGGGTTAGAACTGACGGCCTACAACTCGTAAGTCGGAGCTGTTACCATTGGACCGCCATAAAGAGCTATACCTAACTGTTGTACACATCTTCTTTCCAATTTTCATCGATACAGTGCAAATAGTTTATAAGTAAAATGGCTGTGCAACATGAACACCCTGAGCCGGATTACCCATTAGGCAGAGTAGGCAACTGCCTAGGGGCCCTGCATCGGCTAAGGGCCCCTGCGCGCGCACAAAAGTAATTGAAAATGTTTCATACAGTGGAAACCTAATCAATGACAATAGGTATTATTGCTTTTTTTCAACGCCTGCTGTCAGTTGATGAAATACTTTACTTACAGAATAAAACCATCTAGTATCGAGTAGTATAACTAATAATATGGATCATTGTCGATATAATGGTGATTCAAAATGATGTATTGGAAAAGGTCAACTTTCAAGATGTTGTAAACGATTTTGTATCCAAAAATGTTAGAAAAGTTAATATTTAAACTTAATGTACTTGACAAAAATATTTTGTTTCGTTTGTTGTTTTTATTGCATTACAAGAAAAAGTTAATATTAAAACACCCGCGTTTTATTTTTCTTACTTGCTCCATCATGAGACCGTGTGACGGTATCATCTCATATACTGCATATTCCTAATAAGACCTGGATCATCACTTATCTGTAACCTATCCATTAAGACCATTTCGATAAGCCCAAATAATCTTTTACTGTAAGTTCTTGAGGAGTTAAGCATCAGTCCGGCGATGCTGATAATGCTATTACTCACATCCCTTCATCAACTTTAAAAGAGCTGATGATCTTCAAATGGCTGAAAAGGGGCCGCGAGAATTGCATTGCCTACGGGCCCCGACATGGTTAATCCGGCCCTGTAAACACTGGACGGATAGACAGACGTACCGACAGACGGATGGACATGACGAAATAATTATAAGGGTTCTGTTTTTGCAATTTGGCTACGGAACCTTAAAAACAGATCAGTCGTCCAACAAGATTTATGTGGAAAATTACAAAATTCGTATGATTTTATTGCAAATTGCTGTACTGCTACATCTCCACTTGCTTCAAGTAAGAGAAGATACCGGTGCAACATAAAGTCAGTTTATACGGTATTAACTCCTTCGATGGCCCACTTGTAGCCGACCTCAGCTATTGTGTCCTGCACGTGCTACATTCGACTTAAGCAATATCTAAAAATAAATAAAATCTATATAAATCGATGAGATGTCAATTCCATTTAATTATTTGATAAGTACGTGTTGTCGAGTCTAGATCTCGAAGGTATTTAGAATGGGAACTTACAATATTTTAATTTATACATCTTTATTTTCGTTGATAGTTGTTTTCTGGTTGTTGCTTATTGATTATAATAGGTAGAATTTAAATGTCAATTATGAACACAAACAACATAAAAAATAGCACTTTGAGATGTATTCTAGATGGAAGACTGGCATATTTTTATCATGTCGTATAAAACTTGTTTATTAGCAGAATCTTAAGATCATAGGATTTATTAAAGTGAGAGAAGCAATAAACCGGTTAAACATTTTATTATGCAATTTCCTATGGTGTATGTGTTAAAATATAAACGCATACTTAAGCAAGCAACCCAGAGTTCAATGTCTCTTCGTTTTGCTTTATTAATAGTTGAGTGCCATCGTAACCTCCTGCAGCTAAAGTATTCAAGTTGACTGCGATGTCCTTGCCATCTAGACCTAAGTTGTTGTCCGCTACGGTCTGTGGATCAACAAGATGGCGGTGGGGGATCGTCGGGGCCTCGTGCGAGGGACGGGGGTGACGGGGGTGGCCGGGACAGGTCTGGCGGCGCCGCCCGTATCGGCCCTGAGTCCGAGACCGAGCTCTATTTTTAGCGCTGTGTCACCGTTCGTTTGCGCTCGCGCCCCGCTCGCCCATGCGAATAAAGCCTTACCTACAGCAGTGGTTGAAGAATTAACATTAAAATATGAGGCATGCTAACAATGCACTGCAAGTGCTTTAAACTTGGTAATTATGTATGTGTACCTGGAACGACTTTGCAATCTTAGTGTTCTGAGTTGCGAACTCCGTATAGTTATTATTAGCCTTTATTATCATTTTGTGCTGAAGACAGCGTTTATGATAGTCATTTGCATTTCTTACTCACATTTGTTAACATTTTCCACGGCTTTCACAAGTCACATAAGAAAGAGTCGCACTCGCATTAGAAGTCGCGTATTTTTTTTTATTCAGTTCACGTGTTAAGTTGTATGTAACAGTAAGTCGGGCGCCATGATGTCATCGGCATGTGATGGGCTCTGCCCTTATGTAGATGCAGCGTTATGTAACAGCACGCATGATAGTACATACTCAGGTACACTACATTCATTATACGACACTGTATTATCGAGGTCTAGAGTAGCAAAACAGTGGTTCGTAGTCCGTTGTCCAGTGTTTATCAATTTGTTACGTACATTACGGTTCCACCGCGAGTGTCGTGTGATTGTTGTTTATCGCCGTTATAAAAGTTTTCGTGTCGTCAAGTAATTTTCTTCGAGTTTCTCACATGATTGTATGAGAAAAAAGTTGTTGCTTAGAAATAATATGGTGCAATAACAATTATTTTAAGTAAGAATGAATCAAAGTCGGAAACTAACTAACTTATATAATTTAATAAAAACAGTTTGGTCACTTACCTACGCCTGTGTTTTTGTCGGTTTTGAATAGTTTTGATTTAGGTATATTGGTATCAGAATCAGCCATAATTTTTGGAAAGATATTCAGCAGGCAACCATGCCATACCATTCAAGTACAACCTGGTCCAATTCTGTTCAGGCCTTTAAAGACAAAGACGTGTGTTTACAAGCGCTCCTGCATGCTAACACGTGTACGGGTTAGTCCTAAAGAAACTTTTAAATAGACAAATTGTAATTACGTGCCTACGTATGCTTCTTAAACGCAACACATGAGTTATGTTGGGGAGGAAAAGCGTTCTCAAAAAAAAAAGAATCAAGCGAACTCACGATTTAGGAAAAAACGTTGGTCTGAATTAACCAATCTTAGGTAGTTATAGAGTTAAAGATTGATTTTAACAGGTTTAATTGCTATCATGGCCTTTGATTTCTAGTATCTATGCAAAAGATGTACTTAATTTAATATAAAAAAGTTATACAATTGTTATTTAAATCTGTATCCTTGACAAATCGTTAGCAAAAACTGGAAAAGTTTAATTAGTAGTGGTACAGTCAAGTGTAAAAATATAGAGTTCATCATTTCTCACATAATATATAAGATCGGTTACAACACATAAACACAAGCATTGCGACTATTGTTAGATTTAGATTGTATAGGGCACTCTTCCGAGGACCTTTGTAAGAGGCAGTCGATCCATGTTTTATTTTAATTATATTCAGTGAAAATACATATTATAAGATATACATCCATACATCAACTAGTATTTCTTCACCCTTCTGAACACCCTAGATCCTCCAAAGTGGTGACCCCGCGCCTGAAACACAGTGAAGAAATTTAAGACAACCGAAGCTCAGCCAATATCGCCGAATCATCGTGATCTCCCATCACACGTTCGCTCAGTCCTCGCAGTCAGCGAAACGTTCAGCACAAAGACAGCACTCGACGAACTCGCACTACTCGCAGATAAAATAATGGAGCAGACAGCAGCAACGGAAGTCGCAGCCGTGCATGCACCAGCACCACCAGCACCATCCGCACCGCAGGCAGATACGCAGTACCTTATCAGCGAAATACGGAAGTTATCGCTAGAAATAGCCGAGTTAAGAACAAGACAATACCACAACAACAACAACAACTATCGCCGCAGTCGTTACTCATCTCGTAACCGCAGCACATCACGACCACGCAGCCGAGAAGCTTCCCCATCTCCATTCTGTTATTATCACCGCCGTTTCAAAGAACAAGCTAGACGTTGTACGTCGCCTTGCTCGTTCAAGAACCAAAAACCGGAAAACTAGACAGAACGTTGGCAATGGCGGACACCGGCGTTCAAGAAAAGTCCCACCGCCTATACATAACTGACCAAAACTCGAAACTCTCCTTCTTAGTTGACACTGGAGCAAACATATCCGTGCTACCGAAGAAAAAGGGACAAATACCAACGCCATTACCGTTCCAGCTATACGCAGCGAACAACACAACTATAGCTACGTATGGCGAGAAAACATTAACACTCGATCTAAATTTACGCCGTCCGTACTTGTGGAAATTCATCGTAGCTGACGTCACAAAACCCATACTTGGAGCCGATTTCCTCAAGCATCACCAACTCATCGTCGACTTGAAAAACAGAAGACTAATTGATGGTGTGACGAGTTTAAAGGTAAACGCCCCGCTACGAGTATCAAGCGTGCCCACCGTACGCAGCATAGATATGTCACAGTCATACCACGACATATTAGCCCGGTATCCCGGCATAACCAGATTGACATCGATGCAATTAAAATCCGATATCCATGTGCAACATTTTATCGAAACAACGGGACCACCAGTACACAGCCGAGCCCGACCGATACCACCACATCTCTTCGAAACAGTGAAGAAAGAATTCGAAAATATGATCGAACAAGGATTATGCAGACCTAGCAAAAGCCTATGGTCATCACCTCTACACATCGTCCCTAAGAAGAATGGCGATATTAGAGTTTGTGGTGACTATCGTCGACTCAATTCCATCACCATACCGGATCGCTACCCCGTCCCACGCATCAAGGACTTCACTCATCAATTATGCGGAAAAACTATCTTCTCAACATTAGATCTCAACCGTGCATACCAACAACTGAGCGTAAGAGAAGAAGATATCCAGAAGACAGCCATAATAACACCGATGGGATTATTTGAATTCCCACGTATGTGCCCCGGTTTGAAGAACGCGGGACAAACGTTTCAACGTTATATCCATGAAGTACTACGAGGATTAGATTTTGTCTTCCCATTCATCGATGACGTGTTATTGGCATCAGAAAACGAAGACCAACACAGAGAACACCTCCAAATCGTACTGAAGCGATTAGAAGACAATGGCATCACCATCAACCCCGCCAAATGCAACCTAGGCAAATCAGAAGTCCAGTTCCTAGGTTACACGGTAGCAAAGGAAGGCATCAAACCACCGCAACATAAAATCCAAGCAATTACCGATTACCCTCAACCGACTACAATCGAAGAATTGAGAAGATTTCTCGGAATGATCAACTTCTATCGCGATCATATCCCTAACGCCGCAGTACTACAGGCACCACTCAATTCATACCTACACAATGTAAAGAAGCGGGACAAAACTCAGATCACGTGGACCGACGAAGCAACTCAATCGTTCCAGCAATGTAAAGCTAGCATCATACAAGCAGCTTTACTCGCTCACCCATCACATCAAGCTACACTTGCTTTGTTTTGCGACGCATCCGACAACTCAGCTAGCGCCGTCCTACAGCAGTACGTAAACGAAACATGGCAACCGCTCGGATATTATTCCAAAACATTCAATGACGCACAAAAGAAGTATTCCACCTACGACCGAGAGCTACTCGCAATCTACATGGCAGTCAAACATTTTCGCAAAACATTCGAAGGGCGCCACCTCATCATATTTACGGATCACAAGCCGCTAACATTCGTAATGACCAAAACACAATCGAATACAGAAACACCGAGACGAACGAGACAAATTTTGTTTATCAGCGAATTTACCACCGACATACGTCACGTGAGCGGTAAGCAAAACATTGTCGCCGACACACTCAGCCGCATAGAAACAATCTCATGCCCATCTGCGATAAACTTCAAAGACATAGCCAGCGCGCAAGAAAAGGACAGCAACATTGAACAATTACTGCAAGAAAGCAACATCAATCTCAAGAAAATAATAATACCAAACACAGACGTCGAGTTATACTGCGAAACATCTACACCGTATATACGCCCGTATATACCAGAAGATTACAGACAAGAAGTTTTCAACAGCGTGCACAACATCAGTCATCCTGGTACGCGCACGACTCGCAAACTTGCAACACAAAAATACTTCTGGCCATCAATGAACGCAGACATCAGCCGTTGGACTCGAACCTGTATACAGTGTCAGAAAAGCAAAATACAACGTCACACATCCTCGAACATCTCATCTTTCCCGCCAAGCGATCGCTTTCAACACGTACACGTCGACATTGTTGGCCCTCTACCTACAACAGCTCAAGGCCATCGTTACTTAGTAACAATGATTGACCGACTAACAAAGTGGCCCGAAGCAATCCCTACCGACGAAATATCAGCTGTTCGAATAGCCGATATCGTATACCAACATTGGATAGCAAGATTTGGATGCCCGACCACACTAACAAGCGACCAAGGTCGCCAGTTCGAGAGTGAGTTATTTCAAAATCTAATGAAACAAATGGGAATCAAGAAAAATCGCACCACACCGTATCATCCTCAAAGCAACGGAATGGTCGAACGATGGCATCGCTCGCTGAAAACATCATTACGAGCAAAACTATCCGACGCAAGTACATGGATCAATGAGCTACCTACAGTGTTACTTGGTCTACGAGCTGCACTACGCACCGACACCGGCGTCAGCGCCGCTGAACTTACCTACGGGTACAACCTACGTCTACCAGGGGATTTTTTCACCAGTACCTACACACCTACAATGGATTATACTTACGTCGAAAATCTGCGTGACATCATACAAGTAAACAAACCGCAAGCAGTCACCGAGCATCACAGTAATAATAAGCGCGTATTCGTGCATCAAGATTTGATCAAGTGCAGTCACGTGTTTATTAGAACCGATGCAGTTAAGAAACCACTTCAAGCTCCGTATGAAGGTCCCTACCGTGTTATAAGCCGCACGGACAAGACGTATACTATACAGCTACCGAATCGTCAAGCTAACATTTCGATCGACCGACTGAAGCCTGCATACATCATAGCAGAGTATACCAACACCGTACCTCCAGGAAACATTACCAATACCTTACCTCCAAGAAACACTACCATTACCGAGCAAACCAAGGCCAGTACCACACCAACCAAGCAACAAGCACGAGCACCTCCGAACACCGTGACGTCACAGCCCACTATCAGCAAAACAACACGCTCGGGCCGCGTCGTCAAGCTGCCGGTACGCTTCGCTTGAGGGGGAGTACTGTAGCCACATCAATCATCACAGCGTGACCTCATCGGAGCGGCATGGTGGTCCACGGCGGCGAGCCTAGATGAGTGCGCTGCTTTATCCTGAGCCGCCAGACTAAACATTGATAAGACCGCGTCCAAATTCAGCATGGCAACATAAACACAAGCATTGCGACTATTGTTAGATTTAGATTGTATAGGGCACTCTTCCGAGGACCTTTGTAAGAGGCAGTCGATCCATGTTTTATTTTAATTATATTCAGTGAAAATACATATTATAAGATATACATCCATACATCAACTAGTATTTCTTCACCCTTCTGAACACCCTAGATCCTCCAAAGATATTTATGAGGAGTTGAGTAGAAACTAATATGTAATATACGACACATAATATACTTATAATGTTAATAAAGTAGATAATACAGACAAATTGCAGCAGATACACCACAACTTCATGCCCTGTGCAAGTTTACGTATGAAGAAGCAATATTGTAAACATGCGACCAAGACCTAGTACACATTCTTGGTTTCGTAAATGTGGGAATAAGATGTATCTCATTCCCTTAGCAATGTACAGCTAGCTTATGGAGAACAGTCGGTAAGTATCATTGATATACGTTCTATTAATGAACAAGACAAATTGCATACAAATCTGTCTACATATTATTAAACGTAAGAAACAATTATTTATGAATGGCCGTATTTAAAATCGATTACTCATAGAACTGCCCAATGACATAGTGAAGTAACAGTATATCGGGCGTAGATTGGTGATGACGAGTTGTTTGTCAAGGCTTTCGATTGCGGTGTTGCTCTACACCTACGGGCGCACGGTTTTAGGTGTCGCCTGGTGACTGCCACTTGACTGCCATTCCCCGCTACCCACGCGGGCGCCGAGGACTCTGCCCACGGCCCTGCACATACGAGTATATTACACAATGTTTAAAGCTTTTTTGCAATCTGTACAGATTACCTCAGTCTTTTAATTACTACATAGTGCATAGCAGCTACAAAGCCGACACTTCTGATTTCGTGGGAAAAGTTCTTTATAATCTGAGCATACAATTTGGAGGAAGCTGGTACATCCACATGTAGTCACGCAATCACGAAGTGATGATGATGTCAGACCGAACTTATGCATAGAGAAATCAACAAACATGCTTCAAACCGGAAACCGTGCCCTAGACCTTAGTTTTACCTCCACAGTTTATAGTTTTTGAATAAGTGATCGCCCCATGATTTTTTCGAATACCCACTTAATTACCTAATGTATTTTTTTTGTTTTTATCATGATTTTGATTACTTGATGTATTCTAAATCGGTTCCATATTTTTGGTTCCCAAAATAGGACAGGTGAGTTTTTTATGATCCGAAATTGGCTGTGTGATATATTACTATAGCTTTTCGGGTAGACAGTAACGGTTTTATTTGGGCAAGCTAATCATGTTTAAGAGATGGTAACTAACTCCGACTTTTTATTTGGTGTAAATTACTGTTGACTCACAAGTCACGGCTCGCCATATTAAAAGAGTGTTTAAATTGCTTTAAATGACAAAACTCATATACAAGTTTCCTATTTCATATAACACCTCCATATATTAATATGAATCAGAGGCTATTTACCATTTCAAATGAATATAGAATTATCCGGTTGTGAGGTTTTAAAGACGGGCAATATGTGAAAAGTTGCCTGCCTTGATATTTGGTCGTTAATGATAAATGTCACAGAGCGTCGCGCGTCGAGACGAGTTGTTTGTGCAGACAGGAGTAGGACGCTCGCGGTGTTACAACACAACATACGGAGAAAGCTGCACTCGTCTGGCGAAATCACACCCACAACACATGTGCCAAATCTTTCGGAGTACCCCTCTCTACTCTACATATATGGCAACTTAAACAGTCGGCCAGTAAAAGTTGTTTTTGCAGGCAAATAAAATACTTATCCGCACCAAGGAGATATCTACTTGTACAAGTTTCATGTAAATAACCAAATAATTGTAAAATTGTTTTATTGAATATGGTGGAGTAAAGTTCTTCTTGCACACTGACTAGGCCCCTTCGACAAAGAGGAATTCTGCAATCGTAAACGCATATACAGCTAGTTAATATAACATAAAATTAGCAAAAGCTTTCGATAAATTACGTGGCCCAACACAAGCTATCAAAAAGCGTTTTATGGGCTTTTACATGCGTCAACGATCGTATAAAATCACTTTGCGTTTGAGGCATGGGAGCAATACAAAAAGCCCAAGTGCCAATGCATAATTAGCGAATCGTAAAATATAGGTATCTAAGGAAAAGGGTTGGTGCTTTCTTTTTTGTAAAATCTATTTAAGTATTACCATATACCTATTCAGCCGACAACATGTTAATAGGTACTTTATGAAAATCTGAATAATATTTGGCAAATCGAATTTCCAAGTAAAGGTTAGGTACTATTTGGTTAAAGGCGTGATTTCGATAAACCTGTTAACATTCATGCGTCATAATAATAATTATTATAATTTGTATGGAAAGCTTTCCAAGTTCGCCAAAGTAGTCACATGCATATCCTATCAAATAAATGAATCTTATCACCCCTTCACTAGATGCTGGGGAAGTGAAGCTCGTTTTGTTATAGTGGGTAGAAAACGGTTCTATTACGAATTACAGTTGCACCTGGAAACCATATGATTGCGGTGTGTTACAACGACATGGCATAACGTTACGTGTGGACACGTATGCGATGCAACCTTGTGCGATGGCGAGCCACGATTGCGATGCTGAGCCGACCGTGACACTGACGCGGGTTATGATAATGACGACTTGTATACCAACTATTGTCGAGTTTCGGTGTAAATATGTAGTTGGGAGTCGGTGTCTGCCCTCAGAGTGTGAGTACCTCGGCGACCGTTATCCGGTCACCGCTACGCCGCACGCCGCCGCTGCCACGCCGCGGAAAATGACTACAACATTCAAGTTGCTGGGAATTAGAAACAAGAACGGTTTAGTTTGCACTAAGTGTAAGACCGAGCATAAATTATGACCCTTGCGAGGAATTACAGAGTTCATTAACGTCATTTTTTTCAAAAGCTTTCTGTTTTTATACATGAAAGGGAAGTGTTGACAAAAAATTTGCTGTTTTTAGGGTTCCGTAGTCAACTAGGAACCCTTATAGTTTCGCCATGTCTGTCTGTCCGTCCGTCCGTCTGTCCGTCCTCGCTTAATCTCTGTGACCGTTAGCACTAGAAAGCTGAAATTTGGTACCAATATGTATATCAATCACGCCGACAAAGTGGTAAAATAAAAATTAGAAAAAAATGTTTTATTAGGGTAGCCCCCCTATATGTAAAGTGGGAAGTGATTTTTTTTTTAATTTCAACCCTAACGTGTGATATATTGTTGGAAAGGTATTTAAAAATGAATAGGGGTTTACTAAAATCATTTTTTGATAATGTCAATAATTTTGGAAATAATCGCTCCAAAAGTAAAAAATAATGTGTCCCCCCCCTCTAACTTTTGAACCATAAGTTTAGAAAATATGAAAAAAATCTGAAAAGTAGAACTTTATAAGGACTTTCTAGGAAAATTATTTTGAACTTGATAGAACAACAGTTTTTGTACAAAAAAGACAAAAAGTTGTACAAAATCATTTCTGGACTAAGTTCGTAGTATAATCGTATATGCAAGCATTTCTTTTAACTTCGTTTACATATTTTATTATCCTGAACGTATCTTTTTTCAAACAAAAAAAGAATTATTAAAATCGGTTCTCGTAATCCAAAATTACTACCGAAAACTTCTGGCACGTCTATGTATTAATTAGTAACCCAATTCCCCTAGAGATGGCGCTGTAGGTACTTATTACATTGGGTCGGGTCTCGGGTATTATCGAATTGTACGTGGGAACACTTATTGTGATGGGCGGGAAACTACGGAACCCTACACTGAGCGTGACCCGACACGCTCTTGGCCGGTTTTTTTAAATTACTGTTATTTTTTCATTCTTTGGTAGAATCAAGAAATACTGAAGTCATCATTCAAATTAAGCTATTTTTAAAAAGGTAGCAATATCGCATGTTCGTGCCGTTATAAAATTAATTGTCGGTACATAAGTAACGTTTAGTTAGATACATAACAGATATCGTCGGTTTACAACATCACTCCGTATAGATAGGTACTCGTGTTTATAGCCGCCGGGTTGTAAACATATTTCTTTAAGAAGCCAATTACCTCTTGAAACAATTAACTCGATTGCGGCAATACAACAGGAAATGATGGTTCACCTGGTGCTGTAAGAATGACAGCGGCGAGTGGCGATGGCGGCGTGCTCGAGTACCCGACGCATTCCAAACAAACTATACTTGTTTTCTACAAGGTACTGATTTTACCAGTTGGAGCAGATGATCACAGAAAAATCAAATCACAAAAATAGTTTAGATTAAAGGTAAAGATGAATGGTGAGTTTGTGATGGTCATTTTCAAAAGGCAGCCGACAAAGGTTTAAGGCTTATTGGTTCATATTTGTGGACTTTAGTAACTGCCATAAAAAATATTAGTCATTGAAAAAGTAATTACATGTAGTACCTAACTAAGATACTCACTTTGATTTTTATCGTTTTAATACATTTGAGATTTTATAAATAAATATGAATTCAACCCGTGATGCAACCCAAAAGCTTTTCAATGTTTTAGTAGCCTTTGAGAATTATTCAGTTCTATTATCGGTGCGGTGAAGATCTGCGATGTTACGATATCTCGTGTTCAGAGAGACCTCCCGTTTGATATAGACTCACGAACTGCATGTAACATACGAAGGTATCGATAAATCAATACTATCTGTGTTCCGCGTCAGATGACCTCCTCAATAAGGGTATTAAATAAATAACCTTTTGAGATCTATACTATTGTTCTCGACTAAATAATTGCTGCAGATACTCGTAACATTGGAATCTGAAAAGCGAAGTATTTCATTTTCATTCTGACGAATTTCATTGTTTAATTAATTCAAGATACCTTCTAGGTTTAGAAATTATGTACATTTGAAACCTAGTTACATTTGATTAATATGCATAAAACCGAATGTGTAGTTATACTATCTAATTTTCTAGTTCTTGGAGTTGTGATAGAATGATTTAAGAATCGTTTATTCATCTTGCATAATTCTTAAGTTAATGCAAATCAATTTAATACGGAAGTAACTCGATGCTCTTAAATAAATATGTAAGGTAATAGAAATATTTAAGTCAAAGATATGTAGAGAAAATGCGATCATCTACTGCTTTTGATAATGAATCTCACTCTTTTCCTGAGATTGCTTGTCTCTTAGCTAAGCATGGACTTCCCACTGACTGATGACCACACTCGTGAATGTGCATGAGTGCAATAATATATTTAGTTAGACTATATACATTATTGCACAAATACTACTAGTTATCAAACGGAAACTAATTACTTTTCATGACGTCTAAAGAAATTCGTGCAATGCTGTTTCTAGCTTAACTGCATTACAAAATAAATCACATATTTCTTTATACACGGGGATTACCCTCATTTGTGTTCTGCGCTCGTGGTTATACAGGGTGGTCAAAAAGTCGTGGATCAAACGAAATAGGGAGATAAAGGAGGTTATTTCCAACGCTTTTAAAAAGAGAATTAATTTATGGTAACGCTTCAAAATTTTTGGAATAAACTTAATTGCTCTTGAAATTTAGTACCTAGAGCCGCAATAGAACTTTTGTAGTGCTGATACATGATAATAATACAACACCGTTTGTTTTATTGTTCCAATTTTTTTTTTAAATTGGTTCTATTTGAAAAGAACTCGGCATACAAAAATATCCACAACTTTTAGGGCAATTGATTTATGGCCACGCTGTAGAAAGATTTTTTGTTAGAAATGACCTCCTTTATCTCCCTATTTCGTTTGATCCACGACTTTTTGAACATCCTGTATATCTATTTTGTTTTTTTGTATATATATGTTGTTCAAGTTAAGTGATCTTTTTGTACGCACGTGTTTCGGTTTTTATAAACTCAATATAAAATTATGTCATCATCTGCCTAGCCTTTTCCCAACTATGTTAGGGTCGGCTTCCAGTCTAACCGGATGCAGCTGAATACCAGTATTTTACATGGAGCGACTGCCTATCTGATCTCCACAACCCAGTTACTGAGTAATACGATACCCCTTGATAAGACTGGTTGTCAGACTTTTGGGGTTTCTGACGACCAGTAATGACTGTCAAAGATCCACGACAGCCGGGCCCAACGTTCTGAGCCACGGAGCACAAAATACAAAACAACAAAAAAAACTAAATTACAAAAACAAAATACAAAATTATGTAAGTAACTGAAATGGAAAACAATTGTTCTCTTTTTTAATTATCAGAAAAACGTCCAAGACAGGCTACATTTTTGTATTTTTATTTATGCATACAGTAAAACTGTAAAAACAAGACAAAAATAATTAAATCAAGTTCGTTAATCAAACTGGTTTTGGTATTTTAAATGTTGCAGACAACACATTATTTAATTCCAACAAAGATATTGGATTCGGTATTTTCAAATGTTTAATTATGATGCTGTCAGATCTAGAAGATTTAACGACTGTGCTTCAAACACGACCACTCAAGTCTAAAAAGTCAATAAATATTGTCTGACATCATCGCACGAACAGTCTTGAGTAAATTAACCCTTTAACCGCGCGTGTCGCATATATGCGACAAATATTTCCGTGTCCCTACCGCGCGTGTCGTATTTCTGCGACAGAGAACATGCATGATTTTTTCGTTCTATTTTCGTCCTATTAATTGCGTGGTACAACTAAAACTATTATTAAATAGAGCTATTATTTACAACAATTACTTAAAATTATGTCTCATAACTCTAAGCATTCAAAAAACTTAAACAAAAATAAGTAATTGGCAGCTTGAAATTTTCTTCGGCGTCTATCGCGCGCGTCGCATAAATATGACCATAGGGATGGGATACAATGCAATGCGCATTTTAAAAACGAAATAACAAACAGTTAAATAATCAGGTATACTGCATCATTCAGCATAAAATAAACGGTGTCATACCAAATAAAGTTAAATTTAACATATTGCCTTGTGTTATTAATTCTTTTCCTTATTATTCATAAGAAAAATATCCCTCACGATCTTTGTATAATGCCAACATTTGACGTTAGTTCCCATCCCTTGACTCCTATGCTTGCAACATATTTCTCTAGTTAGTCTAGCGCGGCTGTCACATTAATACGACCACTGCCTACGTCACAAGCGGATCAAACGAATGGAAAGTTCCATTAATGTTGTTCGTTGGTATTTGTGCATTGTCGATAAAATAGTCACATTTCAATTTTCAATAATGACGACTACTGAGGAATTATCAAGAATATTAGAAGGTGACGACGACGAGTGTGACGACGAATTGGAATTATCCGATTCGATAGAAGAATTTAGAAGTGATGGAGAGGTAAGTACCTATTTCAATTTCTTCTTAGGTTATTTGCACATTATTCAGTAGGTATAGGTATAAATAAGACTTCCGTTGGGTTTAGGTAACTCCTTGATGAATCGAAATAGTATTTTAAATATTGTGATGTAATTCTGTTATTACCTATATTACCTACTTAACTACCTACATATCCTTTTGATTGTTCAAATTTGGAACCGTGTTGTATGTTGTCCTTACCATTATTAAGGTACTGTGACAGTACCTACCAAGCCGGACAGGCACTCGCACTCGCGTTTGTCTCTTTTTCTCTCTCTCTCTCTCTTTCATAAATCATTATTCAAGTTTGGGTGTAGCTGTTTTGTGTCCGTGACTTGTGTGTTTGTGAAGTCCCAAGCTACACAGGAATTATTCCTAGTGCATGAGTTATCTTTAAAAAAAAGATAACTTTAATAAGCGTTCTGCACACGATGCCGTCACCGCGCTGTCGCCGCGCCGCCGCCGCCGCCACCGCGCGCGTTCCAGTCCCTGTCTGTTTGATTCATTCCATTAGGTACCGGCTGCGTGCGATCTCGCGGCGTGCACGTTCGTACGCGGTCGGTAATGGAATCAATGGAATGAATCAAACGAGACAGGGACGGGAACGCGCGCGGTGGCGGCGCGGTGGCGGGCTTCGCGCGACTCGTATTCTACAGTGTAACTGTGCGGCGGGCGTCGCGCGTCGGCGCGGCGACGGCGCGGTGACGGCATCGTGTGCAGGAACGCTAACTAGGTTCCTTTTTGTTAAAGTTATATACCTACCTAATGAATATAAAAAATAATATACTTACGTAATAAATTTTAATTTGTCATTTCAGGATCATGACGACAATGAAGGCATTAATTGGACGTTAGACATAACTGTACCTGATAAAGAAAACTTTGACGAATTTATTTCGGGGGTATCACCTTCAGTACCTTTGAGCAGCGACTCCTCGGAACTGGATATTTTTGAACATTTTTGTGGCAATGATTTAGTAGAAAAAATATGTTATTTTACTAACAAATATCACCAATTCTATGTCAGGCATACGGATCTAAGAGTGTACGCTCGTTTAAAAAGGTGGCAAGATGTTGATTTAAAATAAAAACATAAAAAATTCTTTGACTTTTTTTTATCGATACAACGATTGCCCCTCCTTATTTATTGTAGGTATAATTTTGTCGATTTGTAGCCTCGCGCTAGGGGCACGACAATTGATATTTAGCCAAGCGGTTAAAGGGTTAATGTAGAAGCATTCGTCAATGTTTAATAATAATTAATGGAAAAATATGTCACATTCATAGTAATAATAAAAGTAACTAGAACATAATATATATTCTAAGAAATTCGTAAGAATAAAATTGAAGAATACAATGTAATATCTCTTGTAATGCAAACTAAGTTGCCTATCATCCACCCAGCATCACATCATTCTTAGATCATTTTTACTCTCCAGTAAAGTGATATTCTTATTAATTTACTACCACTGGTGCGTTCTAGGTATTATGACGACAGCATTTGCATAACTTCCCCGAACAAGTGGAAATATGTCGACTCTTATTGATTACGAACACCAAGTGAAACTCGGGAACTGCGCGCGTTGATGTCTAATATATGGGTCAAGTGAAATGTGCTACAAAATCATTCACCATACTCGACCATTACTCGTGTACTGTTAAAAGTGCTGCACAAAAATGCTATAAACATGAAATTAGTGTAATAATACTATCTAGCTCATCAGATAAAAGTATTACAGTTACTTTACGATTTTAGAATCATATTCACGGTGGAATAATCTTCACTGATTTTATATTTTTGCTGCGCTACTCGATACAGGAAAATGCCAATTAAATTAAAACTTTTATTGAAGTATGTCATATCGTGTTGATATGATAGTCGATTCGAACCGTTGTTTATTTAATTGTAATTGATGAATAATTGCAACAATCCATACAAAAGTGAAAACAGCCGGCAGGCACACAGCCGCGTACCTGCAGTTTATCTTTTTGTTTCAATGTAATGACATATTAGCTACGCTTACGTTATTTTGTATTCAATTTTGCTTTTATCGAGTGCCTTTGAATAACATCACCAGAGGCGTATTCTCCGGACAATCGAATTGTAGAGCCATTACTGCGATTGTGTTTTTCAATGGACCTATAAAAATAGATGTAATTGGTGATGAGAAAAAAACGAAGATCGCTTATTGAGCCCCGCGCCGCACTCCGAGTCGGCCCGCCTTCTGCCGCGACGAGGATGTTAATAGCCACACAGAAGCCACACTTTTTATACCTCTTAGATAGACTTAGCAGGAATGTATGCCGTGATTGAATTTATACACATTTTATGTGTGCGCCGTTAAGGGCCCCGCACTGTGTAGAGCTAATGGTCTGAGGTAAACTGCTTTGTGCTTAACTCATATAAAATGTTAAAGTTTATTCAATACTCTGGGTGACAAGTATAGAAGCTACTGTAATTGTATGAAATGTATAGAAGTAATTTGTTTCACATTTTCTTACAAACTTGGTAACAAAGTCCAGACGGAAGGTTCGGGAAATTAAGTCAAAATTGTTACTGTGCCCTTGTATTCTAATCGTCGACCTTTCTGGCGGAGGGCTACATGGGTGCCTCTGTCTTTTTGCAATAGTGGGCGAACGGGTTTGGTGCTCGCTTTATCGCCCTTGCAGCCTTAGTATACGGTGTAGATAGAGCAGGGCTGCAAAAGCTCGGCCACTGGGAACGCGTTCCAGAGTAAGGTTGCAGCAGCGCGGGGCGGGGCAGTGGGCGCGGGCTGCGGGGAGCCGCGCAACCTGCGCGGGCGCCGAAGCCTGCGACTTCACGTTCAGTCATTGTCCGACCAACATCTCGGTCGTACGTCCTAACATCGACCGGCGTTGTCGCTACTTCATTAGTCGTACGAGTGCCCGTTAAACGAACGGTTAACTCCGACCCTTGGAGTGTAGGTGTAGTGCTAAGTGATAGTGTGTTTTTAGCTATACAACATAAAAGTGTATCGCTAACAAGTATTACTGTCTACGCTGTGTGGCGAGTTCCACGGAGTTGCCTAACGGCTGTTCGCCTGCCGGCTAGGGAAGGCGGATCGCATCAACCGGGAGGAATGAGCCCCGTACACCACAGTTCCCGCACTCACCGATGATCTCAAGGTTGGTCTCATATCACTGGACAGTCGCCTCATACGACTCGGCGATGCATCCTGCACTGTCGCAAGCGCAACTTCGCACGACTTGGCTCGACCCCGCGACCGCGCTCGCATTCTACGTACACTCTACTCTGATCTCATTCCAATAACTTAACATTCATTTTAGCTCGCTCGTGTTCGCCTCTGTGAAACATTCACTTGCCTACCTCAGTTATTGTTCATAGTTTATATAATTAACGAAGAACTCGCAGCTCTTTTTTCTCTCATTAAAATTTTATTAGATTCTAATTGGGCATAACTTTTTATTCGTTTGGATAAATTCTTGATTCTAAAGATAAAACGACAGGATTTGCTCATGAGTCTATAATACTAAATATACTCGCAAATAATAAAACTTCCTACAAAACGACTATGATACTAAACCTGTTCAACTTGCTTTTTCTAAAGTAGAAAGAATTCTATGTAAATGTCTTGACAAGTTATTCTAGGAACAGCCGTAACTACCAACTTCTCGGTAATATTTAAATTACATTCACAAAGCGTATCACAAGCTTTTAAAAAGGGGTAGTTACATAAATGCATACTACGTCGGAACTTATTGGTGACTGGCAAGGATTGCAAAACCAGATAGTTTCACTGCAACACGCTTTATTGCTCTTACGTGGAAGCATGCACAGGGTTATCAACTTTGAGACATATCACAAAACGAAAAATGCAACTTATCAGACATTAGAATTCAAATAGAACCAGCATTCCAATAATTCCGTAAGTGTCGATCTTGACGACACAATATTTTTGAATGAACTACGTATTCTAGAAAGCAGAAAAATAAATTAAACAGTGATATGAATGAAACTAAATATTTTAGACCGAGTCAAAAAGACACCAATCCAGGATGGATTGGTTTAAGAAGTTGACAGTAACCCAACAGTAATTCATCCCGAATTGGTGTCCTCTATAATAAAACGAAATAATGTCAATCGGAATACTGCCACGCAGAATTTGGCTGGCTGGATACAGTTGCCCGATGTAAGATGATCAATAGGCGCAAACTAATGACCCAATTGGTTTTCCTACATAATATGTAGAAGGTAAAATCGCCTTAGACGAAAACGGCGCGGGACGAGCTAGACTCTTTTAAAAATACTGGAATTTTGAAGCTTTTACTGGAAAGAGAGAAGCGCCTTTACCCTGCAGTGGGTCAGTTAATAAATTTAAATTGTTTCAATGACTTAGAGATGTCAAGAAGACCTTTTAAAGTATTAGAAATGAGTCATGGAAAAACCCAACAGAATCTTTTCATTCTTACGATTTCATGACACGTTAATTTCCATACAAGCTACCTACGGATGTTTCCAAGGAAATCAAGTATGAACACAGATAATGATTCTAGCATATAATTTGGCACAGGTAAAAAAGTAAGTTGCTATTTGAAAACTAATCATCACACCGGCCACGGCGTCTCTTGATATATCTTTGTGGTTTTGAGTCTGTTGCATAGTTGCTACAATCTGCAAGGACATGGATATAAATACCACAGGAAGGAGCAAATGTGGTCGGTCTGAACACCAAAAATTTAGACATAGTTCGCTTGACTGTTTAACGCAATCCAACATTCAGCAAAACAAGAGATACTTTGTCTAAACTTAGCTTTGATTGATTGATCGTTTAATTTTGTAATTAAATCTCACTTTGCATATTGCATAAAGATACATTTACGATCAAAGTTGAACCCGAAACTTTCGAGCAGTGAAAGTCCTTTCAAGATGCTTTCAATAGTTTTTTGCGCGGTGACCTAAGAAGCAGATAAAAACCTATCCATTATAATGATAGCACCTAGTATGATTCAATCTGAAATGAGTAACATGTGAAATTATGGATTGTTATGCAGAGAAAAATGAGAGCTTATTTATGTAATGATAAATATTTTGTTATTACTTACATCCCTGAAGCTTTAATGAGGAAAAGAGATTCACATCTAAAATAACAGTTCCACCAGTGTATAAACCCTATGCATATTTTTCCATGCAAGGATAAGCTGATTTTCTATAGCTGCATCCGGTACACAGACATTACGGCCGGTGATGCAATCGGCTGATATAATACGAAACTGGAATAGTACAAGAACTGGCCTGCAATGTTTCAAAGGAGTACCACGCCTGTATGCCAGTTATCTGAATATTGTGAGCTTATGAAAACATGAGATGATATTTACACTCACATGATATTTCGACCTTTCTACTGGCTTTACCCATGCTCATATTGTTTTAACTTTATTTCATTTTTAATCAATATTATTATATTAAAATATATTTTTTGTTGCTATATTTACGTAAGCCTGGAACTACTTGACTTATGTTTTTACAATACACAAAGACCATATTATGCTTGACGTTTTAAATCACTTCTTCTATTTTTACCGGACTTTAGCATCCTAATTTGTTGGCTCTTTGGCATTACTGCCAGTCTTTACGATCAGTTACAAAGTTCATGGTCAATAACATATTTCGACCTTCTCTTCCCACTTTATTTGTATTATTTAGAACTCCTAAATCGCGTATGTTCATGGTTCATTACCACCTCTGTATAAAACGTGAATTCAGTCAAGAGATCGTGTCAGGTTTCACAGTGATTAACTTTACTGGTCAAACCGGACTTCCTCTTAAACATGCAGATATAAAATATTTGTAGTCTCTAAAAATAATGGTTTGACTGAGAATTATTTTAAACGTGTACTTTTTCAAGCGGGAGATTTCTTGAGCCATGTTGATTTTGAAGGTGATGAGAATCTAAAAAAAGGTAGGTATGCGACTTTCACTATACAAACAAAGTCTTTTACCAGTATCTGTGTGCCCAACTGTTCACGAACTGTCTTACTAAAGCATAATTAAAGCATTCAATCAAAACTTTAGACATGTAATGTTTGTCTAATTGTGGCTTGCTTGGTTTCATGATTTTCGGGCATTTTCTTATTCGTCCATTCGAAATTCAACGGTTTTCATTAATGGAGTCAAGGAAATTGGATTTGGCAATTAAAATCACTGTGACACAAATGACGTGGTCGTCAGCCTTCGTCATAGTTTACCATATATGAATAATTTAGACAACAATGCAGCACTCTAGGTACGTTTTCTCTTCTCGTATCGCCTATTGTATCGACATGTTTGGAAATTATTTCTTGTCTAAGGACATTTTTTGCATTGTTTGAAGACAAGTATAGACTCTAGATTTTAAAGCGTTATAGTTACCATGGGGATATATATTCCTAAAATAGATTATGCGTCGCGTGCAGACCGTCTTTAAAATTTTTTGTAACTTCACGCCAATTCTCTTACATGCTGGCTTTAATTGGTTGGTTTAAATTTCTTAACTGGAATTTATTTCAGACTACGAATTAATTAATCTGGAATACGTCCTAGACTTGCGTGCTGTCCACTCGTCTCACTGGTTAAGATTGATAACCTCCTGGCAGGTGGCAGGATAACTCTTAACGCGCGCCCATAAAAGATCAAATATTTATTACTATAATTCAGATCCAATCAGTATTAGTTTACCTTAGGTTCTTTACTCTAGCCGTTTCTTTACACATAATTAATAACCTCTAGATTGCGACCCTCGAATTCAATAATTGTCTCTCTCTGTCATCAAATTCGTAAACAACAGCACTGTAATTATGTATGTTGTAACTGAATTTAATGTTTAATAATTTGGCGGAATAAGCTATTTATAGACATCTAATTACTTACCAAGATGTCTGAGAAGATAAACCAGTGTTATAAGTCAATGCTAAAGTCGTTATTAGTAACTAAAATAAAACCATTGATGCAGCTGGTAGCGCTGTCGCGGTTACCATTTATTCTGATTAGCGTTTTAATCACCAACCAATTATTTTGCAACCAGTGTGCATTTATCTAGAAAAAAAAGATATAAACCGTGCGATTTACGGCCTTAACCATGAGTCTTCAGTACATACAAGTACCATCTTAACTTTCACACAGGGTATACCTACCTACGCTTATTTTTGCGATCACCATGGTTGTATAGTATGTTAGCATACTTCTTTATGAAGGACGTATTTTTATTATACAGGTAATACAGTATTAAGTGCAAAAGTAACTTTGTCTGTCTCTCTGTTTCTTTTATTCGGTGGGCACACAGGTAGACAATGACCTAGGTTAGAACGTAGGATATTTGAATCGTGGTAGTACGGTCCCGTGGGGTATTTTCCCATTTCCACGTGAGCGAAGTCGTGGTCAAAGGCTAGTCACACTATCACACTAATATTATAAAGGCGAAAGTTTGTGAGTGTGTGTGTGTGTTTATATGTTTGTTACTTCTTCACGCTTAAACCGCTGAACCGATTTAGATGAAATTTGGTATAGAGATAGTTTGAGGCCCGGGAAAGGACATAGGATAGTTTTTATCTCGATATTCCCACGGGATCGACACTTATGCGGGTGAAACCGCGGGGCGCAGATAGTACAATATAAAATTGCCATATCTGGAAATGAAAACCGAAAGGCATCGTAGTTTATGGACCTTTCGCCACCCCACTCTACTACTGTACGTTCTACTATAATGTAGCTATGAAGACTGCCATCAGGCAATGGAAATGAAATAAGGGCTATATATTTACATACGCAACTATTTGGGAGACTTTTAACAAGCCTGAAACTGAAAGTTCGTGCAATTATTTCCAAATTCCCAGACATAATACTAACGTTGGTGTACAGTAATGGAAGGAGTTTCAACTGCTACTATTGTGTTCCAATGCGAAATACATCAATTAGGTATACAAAAAAAGCGTTTTGTAACAGAGTAGGTAACCTTAGCAAACAGTAGAGTGAGAAAAACAGTGGCTAGTTACTTTGTTAATAAAATGATTAAACTCATAATAGTTGCAGTTCATTAGCCCTAGGCCTATTGCATTAATTATTCGCGTGGGTTATTGTTGAGAAGGATAGTGAGAATAGCAACAAAGGCACAGCACGAGTAGACGAGGTTGCACCCGAGCGTAGCGCCTCCTTCAAGGCCCCTTTGTTCTTAATGCAATATATTCCCACCGAGCGGTAATTGTAATCAGCAGCAGATCAAGACGTTTTTTATTCCGTTTCGAAATAGATACCACTTATTTTACTGTTCGTAAAGCAGGCCGCAGACGTCCGGTTTCCTGATTCGGAATTCAGTTTCGGAATTCAGATTCGGAGACCCCGAATGCACGCATTTCATACAAAATGTTCTCTCCGAAATTCCAAACTCAAATTCGGATTCAAATTTTCCGTTCTGAAACCCGGACGGAAAATTTAAGTACGTGTGCGCTGGAGAGAACATTTTGTATGAATTGCGTGCATTCAGGGTCTCCGAATCTGAATTCCGAAACTGAATTCCGAATCAGGAAACCGGACGTATGCGGCCTACCTTATATTGTTAATCCGTACGTCCCGTCTTGAATGTAAAACCCATCCATTATTGAAATCTTTTAAACAACAACATCGGAACGTTACATTATATCAACTTTTTTAACAAGTTTTTTTCCGTATAGCCGGATATTTTAAACACGCATGCCAGTATTTTTTTTATTACTTGATTATTTGTGGTCGTTGTAGCGTAGTACATTTTATCAATTACGGTTAGAAAACGATGATATTTCGACAAATAGCGGTGTACCTACTAACTTTCTTCCCACCTGAAAGTAAAATAAGATTTATGTTCAAAGGTACTTCGACTAATTAATAAATCCTAATGAGTTTTTAACAATTATTATTTTGACACTAGGTAATTGCACATGCATAATCTTAAGTGCGAACTCAATTTATTTAGGTACTCATACAAGATTTTCTACTTACATAAAATAATGCGTGGTGTGGATTGAGTCTTTAATGTTTAAATAATGTAACACGATAGTCTCTAGAGAGCTGCCCGTGTCGGTATTGTATCTACGTTACACAGGTGGCGCCATATTAGATGCGCGAGCGCAGTGCGCACCTGTCGCCGCCGCCCGCCGTTCGCCGCCCCCCTGGTCGGCCGACCGGCGACATTGGCCCGTTATGTCATTCCGTAATACAACTATAATGTACGGTCCTAACTCATCCCATATTCTCACGCAACAACACATCAATATCCCATTGCCTGTGAGAACTGTGTATCTACCAACCCATTAAGTTGGAACCACACATGGCTGAGAATTCTTTCTTCATGCATTCGTTCCTGATATCTTTGACATTTTCTGCATAAGTATGCTGTATTTTATGACTCTTTTGTCTTCTCTGAGATCATATTGTGGGTTTAAAATCAAAGCTTTTTTTTGTATAGGACCATATCTGAAAAACCCTATCAGATAAGAAAGGAACTGCAATAACATTCCCAAAAATTAATAGAAATCTTACTATTATTGAAAATAAAAAAGTTTTGTTAATAATGTAAATTCATAGCAAAATTACCCCAATTTCAAGCAAATTGTCAACAGAGGTCAAAGTAATGATGTCAAGGCACCCGCTAAACGAAGGCCACAGGCCACCCACCCCCCACGTATTGCCAGGTACCCCATCTAAAAAAATTGCGGATTTATTTTTACATAACCTCACGGGTACACACCCTCACGGGTCGGACAGGTTTTTTTTACATATTGTATAATATTTACAGTAGAATGTATGATAAATATGACAGCACAGCAAGTGATGCCTTCTAGTTTTGTAATGAAGTTCCTGGAATCACTGAAAAGGTCGGATACTAAGAGTGTCACTGGCTGGTGACTGTCACTATAGCGGAGCGACGAGTCGATGGTTGCATGACGGCTGTCTTCTGATGACAGGAATAAAATGATGTGAGGGGCACAGAGTACTTTTTGATATGGTGAGGGGGGAGCAACTGTCGAGGTACCACTTCCACGACGAACTGCTATATTCCGTTACAATCCTGATGATATTCAACCCACTGAACCAATAATACGATGACCACTTCTGGTAAAGGGTCTCATGCATCGTTAAATATATTAGGTTCGAAGGGATTTATTTAATGCAAGATATAAAATTGATACTATACAGAACACGCAAATGTTTTAATTACATGTAGATATTACTTAATAAAGGTGACTATTTTCGGTATTCCTGTAACTCGAGTATTATTCACAGCAACTGCATTCCTCTTTGAGTGCAGGACCTCCATAAACCATGAAACTGAATGTCATTCTAATAGAATCTGATTCCAGTTGTATTTAAATTACCTAAAGGCAAGATTATGATGCTGATTTGTTCATTTAATTCAATGATCTGCGTGATCTGATTATGTAAGTTTCCTTTTGAATTGCATTTGTAGACACAACTCACTGTTGCTCACTGGATGCAACGTTGCTTACTTTGTTATGAATGATCACAAAATTGAATTATGAACGGAAATACTAATTAGCCACATTGTAGTTTTGGGTAATTTGCAATGTAATGCTCACGTATGTTCGATCTAGATAGCCAAAATCTTTGTATATGTTTCATAATGGTTGCGAACCCGAGTGTTGTCGAAGAATTCGTTCACTTTCAAAACAGATTTTAATATGAAAAAAAAATGCAAGAAGTTAGTCTAAAATCGAATATAACAAAATTCAGATGCATATTTTGCTGCAAACACTTTTCATATACTTTCAGGACTTGGGTATCATAACAACATTGGAGACAAAATATCTCGATAGTGACTAAAACTATCTACTTACGCATTGAACCAAGAGTCAACTAATGAACTAATTTTAGTTTACATAAACAAAACTAGCTTCTGCCCGCGACTTCGTCCGCGTGAAATTTCCACCCTCTTAGGGGTGTAATTTTGAAAAACTCTTTCTTAATGGGTGCCTGCTCTTCACAAAGAACACACCTGCCAAATTTCAAGTCTCTGGGACTAGTGGTTTAGGCTTATGATTGCCTTGGACTAAAAATGAGGCTTCGTTCTGAAGGTAAAAAACGAATGGATTATTCAAATGTCTTTCCTCAAAACATCAAATAATTGTTTATTAATACACCCTGTAAGCGACCAGGGACAGAACAGTTTTGCAATAGTTGGTTAAAACGATAACTAGATAACAATTTTACGAGCAAATATAACTTGTAAGTGGCTTTTAAGGCCAAAGCAAGGACATATGAAAGGAAAGAGATTTGACAATAGAGACAAAATAATAGGTAAAGGAAAAGGTTAGTTGGTATATATTATACATAACCATAAAAATATGTGTTTGGGTCTCTTATAGGTGCTTAACCAAAACTCATACATTACGTTTCTGCATTTTATTATTAAGTAGTGCAGAATTCCAATTTATAAAAAAATAAGAGTTTCCTAAAAATCAGATTGGAGCTTTCCGTAGAAGTTAAACGACACTTAATCCCTTGTATTAATAACGATCTGACTGGCGTTGACACTCTGTCTGAGGCGATGCCTGACTGTGACTAAGTTTGAAACATTTGTACATGGTTTGAGGTAAACCTGCTTATTGTTTCTGACCAGTTTTTGTGATTATGCACCCAAATATAAACTACAGGGATGTTGATGGGCATGCTTCGCAGTCGTAGAGACTGTTATTCTGGAAACAGATGTGTTTGTATTCTCTCCACCCATTCTCAGAATTCTCGATTTTTCAAAAAGACCTTTAGGTCCTGTATAAACAATATATGTTGTCAGATCGTTATCAGTGATACAGCTGATGTGGGCCGAGCTTATGCAAAAGTTATATTATATAAATGAAGATATTGTAATAAGACATTGTTAACACTTATACTGAATCACCAAGAATATATGTATATTTAAATTTACTAGTAGATGTGTGCAAATTACTTAATTATAAATTTAAAGTGTAGGAATACTACCAATGCCGTCTGAAGTTGAATATAAACTTTTAATTTCCGGGATTTGAAAATTATGAACGATAATAGAATCTTAAATAACACTCGATTCAAAACCATTTTATGGGAGACAGGGTGTTTCAACGCACTCGTACATACCATTTTACATTACATTTGTATGCAGATGTTGTATTGAAAATCCTCTCACATACTACATACACATATATCAATATGGTAAATTCCAAGGAATTTTTCGAGATAATTTTTAGTAGAGAGAGTTAGTAGAGACTTACGAGTATATTGGAAACTAATTCAACACGGAACAAGCTCGACTGCTCGAGTGATTCTGGCATTATAATATGGCGTTCTAAGCGGTCGCTCCACTTGACCGTCCCTCGGCTCTGTCAGCGAAGCTTGTTTAGTATTCCTGACGCGGTCGCCGCCGCCGTCCGCGTCACCGGAACTTGATGGTCTCGGCCTAACCGCTCTTTCTCCTTTAATAGATGCTATCGATACGCAGTGCTGTCACATCTAATAACGTCGGGGTCTGAAATAATCACAGATATTGTTTTAGTATGAATAATCACAGATATTGTTTTAGTATAAATAATCACAGATATTGTTTTAGTATAAGAGTATGAGTTACCCAAGCTCGTGAAAATCATGCAGTAGTTTTGTAAATTAAAGGAAGAAAAAAGTGTGACGCTATACAAAATTGATACAACCTAAATCTACGCCTTCGTATATTTTGACGGAACAATGCCAAATAGCTAATTGGCATTTACATTTCTGGTCTAACCCGGATCCGGGTTGTCAATTCTTTACGAGTCTGTGTAAAATTATTACTGAGGACACAGTGTTACGAACTCCTTATTATGACATATGAGTATTAATAGATAGGGAATACGTGCCTGTATGAGTAATGAGCTAGGCATGACGTGAATGTGTGGCCTATAAACAATGTAAACTTGTACATAATTCCGCTACTGCTGTTGGAACAGATGGATTGTACCGCTAGTGTTACTACTGGTACCGTTCACAATGATACGCGCGCCACTCACTCCAATCGATTATTATCGATAATACCAACGCAATTTTGTGCTGAGCTATCGAGATCTAAGCAGAACACATTCACTACAACGACGGGCATAGTTGTGAGTGTTACGAGGCGCCTTACGAGATGCTTGCACGATTGTTCTTGATCACGTCTTTATAAGTAAGGATGATTGCTTAAGGTTCAAAGGAACAACTTATATATCTGACCTTCCTTCGCTAGGATGTGTATACTTTAATTAAGCTAATAGAACAATAGAGATACCTCAAGGCATTATGTAAATGAACGTAGAAGTAAAAACAGTAGATCTAAAAAAGTTAGGTACTTTAGTTACTTAAGTAGATATCTTGGCAAAAAAGTGTAGCTAGCATCCGCAAAAATATAATTATATGCTTTAACTGCACCATAATTTAAATTATGTCATATGCTTTGTTATGATAAGGTTTATTTTTATAATTGATTCATAAGTATTACATGATACTTTATGTACTTACTTACTTTAGTTATAAAATCCAAGTTAAGAGTAACATGATATGCATTGGCCGCAATTTGGTTGAGAAAGTATTTAATTAGTGGGAAATAAATATAATGGTGGTGTGAATTCTGTGAGAAACGGAACACAGCCATCTCTGTCATGTATCATCTTAGATACCTTAGTTAGAGTACCGTGAGTCATTTCTGGGAAATGTCTGCTGTACCTACAGCGTAATCGCTCATCAGACATCGTTCGTGGAACAAAAAAACAATCAGGTTTTTAAATTAAACTCGTCAATAATGTCTGAGGTAATAAGTATTATTGCTTAAAAGTGGTATTAAACAGTAATAATCAACGAACTTGTTTATCAAAATATTATAAGTATTTAATATTTGTTGCATGTAGTTTACCATCTATTTATTAAATATTGGAGGAATAAGATAGCTGTCGCAAATACTACATATATGTATATAGGACAAGGCAATTTGTTTAAACGACGCGATCGTACCACAAAATTATGGCCAAGCAGTTAAAATAACTTGTAGGTATAGACGAATAAAACTCGTAGACAAAGTCTACGGGGCTACGACAGTAGGTAGAAATAACACGCCACTCAGCAACATTAGCGAGTGAAGTTGACAAGATGCAACTGGAATCAGATATGGAATTGTTTGTGAGGAGAGAAACTGCGTAAAGGCATTGTTCGCTCTCAGCCCACTTTCAGTACGAGCGAAGTACGCAGTGGCAGCGAGCGCCACGTGAAAGTGAATGGCGCAAGCGCCGCACAGTGGGCTGGGATTACAAGGTTGGGTCTTAAGAACTAAAATGTATTTTTTTAGTATCTAGACATAAATATAAAAAGTTTTTACTCTTTGACTTTTTTTAATTGGACTCGTACTTTCGGAGATATAGCCATATCAAATTTGTATGAAGAGTTATGAAATTTTAGTTTCGCAATTTATTCCAATTAATTTGAAATTGAAAATAATGTACACTAAACGGCCTGAAGTACTTCAATACTTACTTAGTACTTTAAATAAAAAAAAATTGTTCGACATTTTCCACCACCATAGGTAATATAGGTAGGTATGACGTATTTTGTTTTGACACTTATTTCCGGGAATGAAGACATAGGAATGCGCGACCGCAACATCAAGTTATGGCACGTGTCGTTACCTGATTGGTGCAACGATAATAGGGCACAATATGTACTATTGCATTCAAACGTACTTCAGTGTTCTATTACCCACCATAATAGACGCACTACCCTCACATATTTATTACTTATACAAATAAGTGAAGTGAGTGTGAGTTATTTTGTGTTTGTGAAAATGTTTGAAGATTTGGTGACCAACCTTGACCTTTTTATTATTTTAAAAAACAGTTTAAAAAACTGTTTTAAATAACAGCAGTATTAAAAATAATGAAAGTTTGTGTAGTGAGATAAGGTCTAAATTTTTAGTCGAATTAAGTGATCAACATGAAAAGACCTGAAAGTTATTTTGTGCAAAATTTTGTTATAATTTAAATAGAAGATGGGAAAACGCTCATCGTAAAGAAACTATATTCAAAACTAAAAATAGCGAATGGTTACAAGAAACCATAATGTGGCCAGACTTTATTAAGTGTTTAATAACCAGTAATGAAGATCAAACAGCACCGAGTACATCAACTCAGTATGTATCACCAGCAAAAGTTTCTGACGGTGTCTCCACCGAGCAAAGCCCTAGAAAACCGTTTTGTGAATTAGCGCTTAAACAGAAAAAAGACGAGCAAAAAACTTTCATTTATCTTCGGACGAAATAAAATATGCATATTTTGAGCAGTTGAAAGCGGATGGGAATGATGAGATTGCTAAAATACTAGAACATTTACTTAAGAATCCCCAAGATGTAAAAAAAGTTAAGAAGTGCATATCTGTAGAAACAAAATCTGTATTTTCTCCGGATGAGGCTTTAGGATTATTTTTATCACTTAAGCTGACCAAGTGGCAATACAATACTTTAAGAAAAAGTGTTAAAGAGAATGACGGTAATATTTTTCCATCTTATTTTCAAGTGCAACATGCGAAACAGGAATGCTATCCACCAAAAGATGCTATTACAGTGAGGGACACATCAGCCAAAATAAAGTTACAAGCTCTATTGGATATAACGACAAGAAGAATAATGACGTCACTCGTCATAGATAGTGGAGGTAAAGAATTTACACTAATCAGTAAGTGGGGATTTGACGGTGCTTCAAATCAAGCCAATTACAAACAAAAAGTGCAAACAAACGATGAACAAGAAAGTGAACTGGACGATTCAAGCATATTTATGGGAAGTTTAGTGCCAATAAAAGTAATGTGCGGCGAACGAGTTATCTGGAAAAACGATTCACCAAATTCATCATACTGGTGTCGTCCAATCTTTTTCGAATTTGTGAAAGAAAATAAAACTTTAGAAATTAACACTTTTTTCAGGCAAAATTGTTAAATTTTGCCTGAAAAAAGTGCTATTGAGGAAGAGATTGTTAATTTAGTAAAAACAGAAGTTGGAGAAATAAAGATTTCACACTCTTTATTAATGACAATGATAGACGGAAAAGCAACATCAATTTTATGTGATACTTCATCTCAGAGATGCGACATTTGTAAAGCCACTCCAACTGAGATTAATAATTTGCCCTTAATTGGATCAAAACCGACTGATCCAGATCTCTGTAAATACGGATTGTCATCATTGCATATCTGGATACGAATGATGGAATGCATTCTGCATATAGCTTACAGATTAACGATAAAGACATGGACAGTAAAGGGAGACAACAAGTGCATCATGGAAAGCAGGAAGAAAAATATACAAGATGCTTTTAAAAATAGAATGGGACTTCTGATAGATGTTGTCAAACAAGGGCACGGCTCCACGAATGACGGAAATACTGCTAGAAGATTTTTTGCAAACCCAAACGTGACTGCTGAGATAACTGGTGTTAGTGAAGACTTAATTAGGCGGTTTGCAACCATTTTAGAGGCAATTTCATCAGGTTACCACATTGACAGAGTCAAATTTCACGAATATGCTTAAGTGACCATGCGACTGTATTTGGAATTATATGGCTGGTATTATATGCCTTCAAGTGTTCATAAAGTTCTTATGCATGGTGCAGCTATTATTGAAAGTTTTGGTCTAATACCAATTGGACAGCTATCTGCAGAAGCCGCTGAAGCTAGAAATAAAGACTTTCGTAGGTACCGCCAACACCATTCCAGGAAATGCAGTAGAAAAATTACAAATGAAGACATTCTAAATAATTTGTTGACCAGCTCTGATCCACTCATCTCAGCGAAACGCCACAAACTTCGCAGAAAATATAAAACTTTGTCAGAAGAAGCACAAAGTTTATTAATAATTGAACAAATGGAAACATTTGATGATGACGAATACGAAAATTTTGCATTTGTTAATATGGATACTCTTGATAGTGATTAAATTAAAAAAGTGCAGTGACCAGTACCTGATTGTGATTTTTACTTATTTTATCAGTCCTTAGTGGATTAGGCCTAACGGGGAGACCACTACATAAAAAAAACGCGCCTGGTTCTTAAACTCTATGGTGGTGTGGAATAGAGAACAAAATTTGAAATTGCGACCAAATCGCAGAAAATCGCAACCCGACAATAGGTGCTAAAATAGGACAAAAATACGTACTATACATACGTAAAGTCAATTCTTTGAGAAAATTTGAGAATTTCTAGATTTTCAAGTTTTTTTGTTTTGCTTCATACAAAAATTACTTTGGTTATTAATAACTCCGAAAATACTCAAGTTATCTAAACGACCCTCATATAAATAATTACTTATAATCAATAGATAAATCCAACGCACTATTTAAAATTTCAGAAATAGAAACTTTTTTTTTTAAACGCTAAGTCCTCTACCGGCCCGTTTCAGCCCACTGTGCGCCGCGCGCGGGCTCGCGGACGCATTTTACGCCCGATTTGATACCACATTCGTACACGCGAACCCACATGGCGGCTTGCAACTTCGTTCATGACGTAAGGTTCAATACTTACTTTGAGCGTGCGCCTATGGCGGCGGACGTGCTTTGATGAATGTGCTGAATTATCTAAATTGGTTAACTACTTTTTTTCACTTTCATTAAAACGTTTGCTCTCTCTTGGTTGGTGCTTAAATGTACCTGATACCTAAACAGTATCATTTGTTATTTTAGTGAAAAGGCCTGTATATTCAATAATGCCGTAAGGATGCAAGATCTTAACGGGATTATTAAAAATACAGGCCTTAGCCGTTATGTTAGCCTGTAAAATCATAGCTGAACACAAACTAATTATAAAAATGTGTTGGTTACATCACCATTTACAATTATTCAACACTACTTATCGTTTCAAATTAAATTGTATGCTACACCTTTATAACTAGGTAGGTATAATGGCATTGCATAAATGCATGCTGCTGTTTTAGTTCCGTTTCAAGGTTCCGTTACATGAGATATATGTGACCTTCTTGGATGTATGGTACACATGATGAATAACATACGTCCAAAGTTAGATGAGAAAGAATACGGTTTCTTGCTTTATCCAACTAGTTTCCAAGTTTAAGGAGACTTTGTTCATGGCCAGATTAAAAAACCGCTCAATTGCGAGTCGGACTCGCGTAGCGAGGGCTCCGTACTTTGTAGGAATGTAAATAGTTTTAAAATGTTTTTTTTTTTTTGTAATGTAACTACAAACTTACGGTTTTCGGATTTTTTCCTTTGCTTGTGCTACATGACATTGCTTCTTGCCAAATTTTACGATTCTAGGTCAACGGGACGTACCTACCTACCCTATAGGTTTGATTTCGGGACAGAAACGCCCATATCTTTTGATTGCGTTGACTTAGAACTTTGATTTTTTCACTGCTTCAAGGGATTGCAGCCCTGAGTATTCGATATTAATTTCAACTTGATAACTTTACGCGTTCCTGAGAAAAGGGTCTTGACTGACGGACAGACAGACGGACAACGAAGTGATCTTATAAGGGTTCCGTTTTTCCTTTTGAGGTACTCACAATCTCACGAAGGGTAGGTACTCTCCATGAGATTCTCAGATTGGTAACCCTAGGTTACCGAAATACTTTGCCCTGTATGTGGCTATCACCGGGCAGCTTAGAAGCTTAAGAGCTGCTTTCTCGTCGTCCTCCATGCACGCCCTGCACGACGGACTGTCTGTGACTTCGACGACGGAGAGGTGTTTATTAAATGACCTGTGGCTAGTTATAGCTGCTGTAACTGTACGCAGATGTTGTTAAGTTAGTCGGAGAACCTGTTTCGTGAGGCGGCCATCAATTGTAGGGAGTGCATCTTTAGCCTACCTGCACTCACCTTGGTCCAATCAAAGTTTGTGAAAGTTATGATAAGTGTGAAACAGGAATTTTATTTAAAAAAAAAACGGTTGCTCGTAGGTAATAAAAATCTGAATACCGTAAACTACTCCTGCGATCTCAGTTATATTTTTAATTTATTTAAATATCAATCACAAAAACTTCCGCCTATGACAAGACTTGTTTTTCTTATACACTTCGCTCCATTTGAGCAGAATGTTAAATAAGTCCTACGCGTAACGTTCCATACTCTTATGGGTACAATCATGTCGGATATGCCAACAGAGGCCTAGTCGACACTGCATTTGAATAATAAAAAGCAGTGCCGACTAGGCCTCTGAACCTCCTCTCCTCTTATTGTACACATTTTCATATTATATCTTATAGTTAAAAAAAAACTAGTGATTTGATGTAATCACGTGCATGTAAGTATATGTAACCTAAGTGGTTAAATGTTAAATACATTTAAAAATACAAAGTTCAAGTCCTTTTTGCAGTTAATTAAAGTTGTTCTGTTTAGTGTAGTCGGTACCTATTAGTCATACTTATATAATATTGGTAGAGCCTATTTTTTTAGCCTTGATAGTTTTCCGTTGACGTAAATGCCGCTACTGTACTTTGAAGTCATGACAAAACTTTTAAAAAATATATCCCATTTAGTTGAAAGAGTTTGTCAAAGTAACTTCACATGATTTGGATGCGAAGACTTGTATGGATGTTATAAAAGTTGGACTCCTGAGAAAGTTGGACTCATGCGAACAGAGGTTGGATGTGACGGAGACTTCTGCAAGCATAACAACAGAATAACAAGAACAACATAATAGTGAAACATTTTGTAACATTCGCAGCAATTAATATATTGTTCTGTTGTGTGCAACTAAATGCATCATTTTTGTTAATTGTAGTTCTTTAGTAGTAGTATAGTAACGGATTATTTCATATATTATGCAATGGATTAAGAATAATTTTAACTTTTCTACGATTTAATGTTCTTAGTTAGGTTAATGTAATAAAATAAATTATTCTAGTTAGATGATAAGGAGTTGTGGCAAACGAGATGACAGTTTATAGAGATGTATGGAAGAAAAAGACATCCTGTGATAACCCCAAATATCTAAATTGGGTTAAGGACAGAAGGATTGTAGAATCCTGTTGATTCCGTATTTATGTTGAATATATCACTTCACTGGCTCACTACCACACCAAGCGCCTTCGTCTATAGCCCGCTTCACTTTGTCTGTTTCCCGCCATTCCTCGTATATGACAGATGACATAAGTGACAGCAGCTACCCCGCTTGTGTGAATGAGACAGTGTTTACATATCTATTTAATAGATACACTACATCCCTTTCTTATTATATTTTTTATTTGTTCAACTCTAAACACGTTATCAAACAATCGTGTAAAATCAAAATCACAAACATGTTTATTTCAACTATACATTTTTGCAATCAACTGCCAATAAAATTAAAGCATTAATAAATTGAAGTAAACCGAAGCATAAGAAGCCTGATCATCTGCATTTATGAACATGACGGACCAGGACTTTTTATTTAATCTCATCGCTTGTCCAGTTTCCTTGCTCTTATCTATCACATCCCTTTCATTAGCTTCTTCTTCGTCGTGTGAAATGGGATTCAATCCTTCCCTCTCTACCTAAGCCATATCACCTTGTGTGACTCCCAAATCGATAGCTATTGTCCTCCGATATCCGTTTCCCTTTCATCAACAAAATTTTTTTTTTTTTTCGCCCGTTATCGTAATCATCTGTTGCAAGTTGCAACTCAGACGATTAAATATAATATGTCGGATCTTTCATAAGTATGCACTTAAAATGAGACACAAGCGCCTTTGTTTAGCGTTGTGCGGAGTCTAGGATTAAGTATGGTGTCCGATACGGAGTTACGGACCTTGTGGGCCATGGAGCGACAGTGATCGTGTAGACGTGGTCGCGACACATACTGGCCTAGGTTTCCTTGTTTCCTTTTAAGTTCAGAGTATTAATTAGTACAGTAGTGTTAGTAATTGAGTCTGTAACAATAAACTGTGTAGAAATTAAAGGAGCTATTTCTCTCGTTTACCCGTATCCCAATTCTGCGCCCACGACTGTATATCTGACACTATGTATGTCCCTAAGTATGTCTGATCACAATCCAACGTATCTGGATTCGACATACATGTACATATTTCTATAATTTGGTTTATTATAATGGTCACCTATCATTTTTTTTTTTTTCGATGTTTAACTATTAGTAGGTATTTTATCAAAACGTTTTCGTTCATTTTTTTTACATGCTTCTGCCACATTAAAAAAATGTGTCTTTTGAATGTTTTGTTTAGGTACGTGTTCCTCCCTCAGTAACAGCTCATAATAATAATTCTATCAGGTAACAAAGTCACCTTAGTAAATAAAAAAGTTACGTAGGTACAACCGTACAACACAAGACCCACAGAATTTTTTTTTCAGCCTATAACATCCCCTTAAGGTAATTACTGTAGAGATTATGATCATGGTTTGTGGCATGCAACCCTTCAGGTAACCACAAGTTAATGGCCTATTACTCCAGAACAAAACGCGAAAACAGTAGGCGTCAGATTTAGCTGACAAGCTAAGACAAGACTCAACAAGGACAAAAATGTCAAAAACATGAAACGATTCCGTAAGAATTATTTTATCTGAAAGATATTGTTTTATTGATATACCTCTCCCACAGTACTGGTACACAAGCATAATTCCCAAGAGGGACATGAATTCATGTTTAAATAAAATAAAATAGTAGGCTACAAACCATCACGCGGGCCCACCGCGCGTCAATAGAAGCACACGTCCCCGAAGTAGTCGCTCCAGGACACGCCGGCCCCCACGATGCTTTCCTTCGCCGCTTTGTTACATCCGTGTTACACGTGGTTTCCTCACGATGTTTTCCTTCACCGTTTTGATACATCCATTTTAATGGAGTGTTACATCTGGTTTCTTCACGATGTTTTCCTTCACCATTTTGTTACGTCCAATTTAATGGATGTCAAATGCGACCAATTTAATGGTTGCCCAATGCGTCCAATTTAATGGATGCCCATGCGTCCAATTTAATGGATGCCCATGCGTCCAATTTAATGGATGCCCATTGCGTCCAATTTAATGGATGCCCATGCGTCCAATTTAATGGATGCCCATGCGTCCAATTTAATGGATGCCCATTGCGTCCAATTTAATGGATGCCCATGCGTCCAATTTAATGGATGCCCATTGCGTCCAATTTAATGGATGCCCATGCGTCCAATTTAATGGATGCCTATGCGTCCAATTTAATGGATGCCTATCTACCACGCGTAAACAGTGCGTACTGGTAATGTCACATGTCTTCGAAGTATTGGTTCTCAGACATGCCGGTTTCCTCACGGTGTTTTCCTTCACCGTTGATGGACAGTGGTGATGAGTGATAATACACAAAATGCCTGCCTGGTTTCGAACCCACGACCTTAGTCGGGCTAGACCACCACCACTGTCGTGCTGAAATGTAATGCTATAATTATGTGTAGGGTTTAGATCTTCTTCAAATTCACACGAGCCCAATGACACCACGCAGAGTGCATGCGAGGGTTTTCATTCTCCTCTATTATTTTACTTCTGTCATTTTTGTTGTGCCCTTACACTTCTTAACGAATATATCTTTCTTCGTTTCTTTCCATATTCAAGAGCCTACCTGTAATTGAATAATCAATCTTAGATAGTTCACATGTAGTTAATCAACTATTACCTTGTAGGTATGTCATACCAGTCTAAGTTACCTTTAGACTCACAGCTTGTATTACTATATTATGGTCCCAACAGTTGCCATGGAATTTGAACTTTATCATGAAGGTATGACATTCAGTTTGTGTTACCAAAACTTGATAATTATCTGACATTCTGAATTCAAAATACAGAATTTTCTAATTACTCGGTTGATTAAAACTTCCGAGAAGTAGGTACTAAAGAGCTTCCAATATTTCAATATAACTAGGTAAACTGTGTATCTATTACAGTACTAAGTTATCTCTGAACATGCACGTATTGTAATTATTCTTCCTTTCCTTCCTTCTTTGTTTTTTTTTTTTTTGAACAATAATTGATGTAGAAGAAGATATTACACGAGTCAATGCGAACGTTTCAGGATTAAAATTAATTCAGTAGTATCATTATTTTTATCAACTTCAATACCACTTGAAAACATTTCCGGTAGGTACTTCAAGAAGTTTAATCGGACAAAGGTATATTCTTCATGTAGGTAAAATAATCTTATTATTTATTTACGTTTGTGATTTAATTTCCATTTTATTAAGCAATGAATCATCAAAAATCATATCAATCGTATCAAGTTCCAGAATACTGGGTAAAGCTGCATCCTACCCAACTTACCTACTAGGTATAACAACTGTGCAATTGTTAATTACGTCTAAAACCCAAGTCATGATATTATAAAAATGTTTCCTTGAAATTTTTGCATATTCAGTAACACATTGAAGTTAGTTCAACTAGGAGTATTTTTATAATTATATAGATCTGTACACCTATTACCTACTGTGTAAGCAATACTTACACGCCTTGCAAGGCAACACATGGTGACACAACATAGTTTTTGATTTTATACCATCATGTACCACTATGGTATACCTAATCTGTGTTCGCGACCCATTCGCCAAAAATGCAAACAAACATAAATCAATGGAGAAGCAACTTATTCCTACACAACAAAGTCCAGCTTACTCCACAACCCCAAACACTTCCACAACTCCCTCCTTAGAGCCAGTCACTCTGAAATCGACCCAATTTCCACTGAAACAAAGTTGATAATTGTTCAACTTGAAATAGGGTGGGGGTGCGCACTTTTACTATAGGTATGTGTACAAATAAATACATTTTAATTTTAATTTGAGTTTGAACTAGGTAATCTTCCAGCAATAAATGCTGATTCCTAATGTGACAAACAATACATAAGATGGTGCAGATCGCATAACAAAGGCTTCAATACTTTCACACAGACCATTGTAATACTGGTAACAGGACCCCACAGAGGGCAGTATTACCAAGTTTGTGATAAAATAAGAATTATAATTTCATAACCCAACATCATGCCTGTCCCCACCAGAGGGCCAGACAGAGATATAGAGTATTTTATAATTAACTTACCTTAGCCAGTCCTGGCCAGATCCCATGCAACAGGGACAGCGAGTCTACAGCCATAAATTTTTCACAAATTCTGACTAAGGCCAACGTCACCACCAAGAAATTCCTGATGGAAAAAACCCCATAACATTGGTGCCACCTGGGCATCGAACCCAGGACCCCACAATCAGCAGTAGCGCTTGCAACCACTGGACCACAAATTATAATAATTAGTTAATATTAAGATAATGAAAATCTTAACAGCTAGACACTCTCACAGACACATTTATGTAGGTACCTACTTATAATTATCTATGTGTGAATATGTATGTAATCTTTATTGTTATATGTCTTGGTTTCACATTATGTAAATTGGCACCAGTAACTTAGTGACCTCTGAAGGTACCTACCACATTAAGGAGTTATACTCCAACAGAAGGGAACTTTTCTTCTCAAACAAAATTGATTTACCAATTAACATACCTATTCATTCATATCAATCATAAGAAAATATTATGTTATTCTAATTAATCATTGCAATAACATCAAACAGCAGTTTACTGTTATTGTGACTTTTATTTTCACTTTGCATACATTTTATTTCAAAGTAAATATGTATGCTTATTATTTTAACTTACTGGTTGGTACTAGTATTTAATTATAGTAAAATTTACATAGCTTTTCCTTAGTCTGTTGATACCAATCTAAATTATGTCACCCTAGAACTGGAATACATGTTAAGCGTTATCATTAGTACTCATTAGTTCTTGCTACATGCAGGAAATTATCCTCTGCGGAACAGATCTACACTATGAGACTTTCTACTACAATCAGTACCTAATACCCCCTTTTTTTTTTTTAGTAAGCCAGCTTTAGTATGTATTTTTTCTTAAAAGATCTGAAGCGGCTTAACCTAATCCAGATCACTGCTTGTATTTCTGTTACCATTTATGTCCAATTTCATAGACCCATAGATACCTATACCGTTTCAGGCAAGTATATAATTAAGTATTCTTATTTTAATGAATAGGTAGGATAACATTACAAACCAAAATCAGAGTTAAAGGAATCATCATTGTTATACCTAGCTTATATACATTTTATTCTTGAAAATTACAAGGTACCTACTAATATAGTTTGAGTGCTGTTGCCTTGTCCAAGCCCGCTGATAACAGCAAATAGAATAATAATTAATGATTTAATAAAAACATTAGATCCATGAATATGAAATAAGTACAAAGTTTATCATCATCCTCTTGCCCTTGTCCAGCCATAAGGAAGGCAGCAAATCCAGTTTATTCTGCAGGTGGATAAGTTCCTTTTTTTTTTTTTTTTTGGTTTGTTTCAAATAAGTAGGTAGGCACCTAAGTACTGTGGAGACTGGCTGTAAAGCGAGTCTGGCTGTAAAGCCACACCTTTGCAGGACAGGCTGGTTATGTTTGGAGGCATGTTCCAATTGAACGTTCAAGCGTGTGTCAAATATTCTGTTAGTGTTTTTTCTTATTTTAGAAGCAGTGTTGAATTTACCGTTGTACGATAAGCTTCTCTTAAACAATAAATACTATACAAAGCTTAACGCCTTTTAGTTATATGTCGTCAGCACATCCATTGCTACGACTCCCACTGCAGTACTTAGCACTCCTAGTAATTTAATGACTGTGGTTTGTATTCTTTCCTAACTTTTATATTGGGTGTAGTAGATGCAACATAAAATTATAGATATCCTGAGTGATCCATCTCGTTCAACTTTTTTTTTTTTCGTAACAATTTTAGTAACAGTGTATTACAATAAAACACCGTCAGAATCCTTACTTCTGCTTGAAATACTTTGTTACTAGATGCGAAATCTAACAATTTACAATACATACATTAGTTTGGGTAATAGTTATGCAAGTTCTTACCTCGTTAGTGTTTTGTTTTTCTTGGTCAGCAGTATCGGTAGGTACTTACATATAATTTCTCCTAATTTTGTTAATTTTATCTGACCTTTATCCTCGTCGCCACTTGTAGAATCCTGTTGATTCCGTATTTATGTTGAATATATCACTTCACTGGCTCACTACCACACCAAGCGCCTTCGTCTATAGCCCGCTTCACTTTGTCTGTTTCCCGCCATTCCTCGTATATGACAGATGACATAAGTGACAGCAGCTACCCCGCTTGTGTGAATGAGACAGTGTTTACATATCTATTTAATAGATACACTACAAGGATGATTAGATTAACTGTACTTGTAGTCATAAATACCTACCTACCTATACGTTCTGAACAGATTTAAGTACTGGAGTCTAGAGTTTATAGGTTATTTCCGTCAATAATAAATATAAGCGTTTGTTACGGGTACTTTAAGGTGTCAAGGGAAACGATTATTGAAAACAATATTAGGTGTTTTCTTAGTGCCTCGTTTGGCCTTAGTGCGCAATAATGGTTTGTAGGTAATTTGTGACACCATCTAAGAAGCCTTGTCATCATTCCTTTTGTTATTTACGTGGATATCCTTGTTACATAAACGTGTAGGTAATAATACATTAAACTTTGTGCTTACTTAATCATTCATTTATTCATCACCTGGCCTACCTTCAGATAACATCTACGATTATGGTAAGGAAATTTATCAACATCAGCAAATTTTTCAGTAGGTACCCTTGTACCTACCCACTTATGCCATATTAAAATAAGCATGAAATACTTTTAATATATTTGAATGGAAAAAAAAACTGGCTTAATGCAGTTCATATACCAAATAAAAATGGTGTTCTTTATAATACGTTATGTTTTTTAAACTTATCTAAAGTTAACATATGGTCAGTTCGTGCCTAATGCGTTCACTTTCAAAGTGGCAATTATTAGTTTTTATCACCAAGTACAAATAATAATGTGCGTGCAAATGACGAGTGCAGCGGCTGTGACAACTGGCACAACGACATTTGCGGTGAGGTCTGTGCTTAGGTGAAGTGCAAACGCACTCGTAAATCGGCATGCAACGAGTTAAACACGCAACAGCGTTAACACAAGCGCCAAATTGCTCACAATATCTACGTACAATGTATCTGAACTTATACCTATTTGTCAGTGCGATACAGGCAAGTAGGTAAACGACAATGTACCGCTCACACAGTTATATGACCTCGCGCCGCAGCCTTCGCCTTTGTCGCGGCTGTAATTATTAAACGAAAACTTACTCTAATGTACTACTATCACATTGTCTACTACTCAATATCTTATAACTTTGTTGAGAAAACGCGAGACTTGAATAGGTACACAAAAAGTTTAACATATTTATTTATAATCTCTAAGATACATAGGGCAAAACTAAATCTTAAGTGTGTAACTGAATTTTCGGTTTGCTGTTGATACTAAATTCCAGTAGGCTTGTAAAAAACCGTATTTACCTCCGCATGAAAAACAACATTAGTAATACAAGATCGAGAGCGTTTTCTTTACAAACAGGTTTATTGAGTTGAACGTCGAACATTCAACGGTTGACATGAATGACGATTTCTTTACTTCGGTATGCTACTCGTGCTAGTAAAGAATTTTCTGATTATAAGTAATACCTCTTTTTTTTTGCGAATGTTAATAAAGTAAGTATTATGGGATTCAGACAAAATTTATTTAATTCAACCAGTTTCAGACAAAACTAAGTCAACCGAGAAGATGAAATTAGTTCTGAGGAAATGTAGAGTTCAGTTAACTGAAGTGTAATACTTAATAATAAATCTGTATATTAACGAAGTTTAATTTGTTCTGTTATTATCCTTATCCATTTATAGAATGAGTTCGAAATAACTTTCTCTCTTTCAAAGATCACGCGTTACGAAGTGTGAAGTGAATTGGATTTAGGTAGTATTTTAAGTAAGCTCACTGTATAAACAGTTTTGTGAGGCCTTGTTTTAGATATAATGTACCTACAAGCCGTGTGCCCTATGGGATTTCCCATCGGCAAAAATGACGAACTTCCATGCAAACTTTCATTCCCAATTTATCTCCTTTAGGGGAGGAACTTTCAAAAATCCTTCCTAGTTGCCTGCCTTTGTTGTTTAAGGAAATATTGTGCGAAATTTCATGCTTCTAGGCCTAGATGTTTTGGCTGTGCGTTGTATGTCATTAAATGAATTTAAGATTTTTGTCAAGTAGATAAGGGTTTTGTAAAGCTATACCTATACATAAATGAAGATAGATAACATACTCGTATAGCAAATCGTGTCAAAATGATGAATCATGCATGTTGCGTCCATGTCGTAGGTATTTTCTTCTTATTTGACTCGTCCGTATCGATAATTATAATGATACATTAAGCTTACGCTTTATGTCACGGCAAACATGTGCATTTTTATGTTATGTCTATATTACTCGTATGTAATAGGGTTGTACCAGTTTACAATGCTTTCTGCAACAACTCCTTAACCCAAATTGTATCATAGGTTCATGTGAAGAGGCTTAAGTTAGGCTCAGTCAAGTGCTTGATGACGAAAGCGGTATGTTTGGACACAGTCTGCATCACAGATACCTAGATAACGCAAGAGCACTACTTCGCGTGCCAAAAATCGCACCAGTTTACGATCGAAAATCATAAGCCGCCACTTTCGCGCTCATTCCTGCGTACTGCTGGCTGGGTGAGCGTGAGCGAGAGAGCGCGAGCTTGTGACGTCATAGTAGGTAGTCAAAAAGTGGCACGCTTAGTTTTCATACAGTTCGAAATACTTGCGTTATCTAGGTATATCTATATCTGTGGTCTGCATTGTAAGGAAGTCCTTATTTCTAGACTTTGTAGCCAGTAGCTTGGTCTATGACCTAAATCGTTTGTATATAATGTAAAATGTATGTGGGTTTATACATTTAATTAATAAACGATTATAATTTCATTATATCTAAAAATGTATCATTTCTTTTGTTCCAGAGACAATGTATATAGACACCTTACCGCTCGTGGTTTGGACGCTCTTAGTCACAACGACAAATGTGAGTAATAGAATATAATTATTATTGATTGTTTAGATACCCAGTAAGTCCTGACTAACTCTCTTATTGAATTATTGTCGAAGTTTGTAATCTCTCTTTCACAGGTAGCGACACAAAGCCAATATGGAATAGGTTTAGGAATAAAACGAGAAGTATTTTTCTTAAATTTAGAAGACGGCTATTTTGGCTGTCAAGTAAACGAATCGACACAAATATTACAATTATATGAATTATCAAAGTTATGCGACGGTGTCAAGGATTGCTATAAGGGATCCGACGAACTCGAGAAAGAGTTGAAATGTACAGGTGAGTCCAGAGCAAATACACGCAGCCATATTGCGCTTCCGTTGTTAGTTGTTCAAATAATATTTCATTGCCAACCTAAGATAAAGCTTATTTCATTGTTAATAATTTAATGTTCTAGATGATTGTACCAAAGAAGATGGCGCCCAATGTATAAATGGTCGTTGTCTAAACGGGGTGTGCCATTGTAATGATGGTTTCGGTGGCTGCAACTGCCAGGAACCAGGTATACACTGTTATTATAATACTTATAATTATGTTTGTATCTGCAGTAAACGTGTACTTTACTTTCCTGTTGTCTGCTTTTAGATGTAAATGAATGCAAAGAAAGACCATGCGATGTTTTTGCTCACTGTACGAACACGGTCGGTAGTTTCCAATGTTCGTGTTTCCCAGGCTACGAAGGCGACGGTTTCACTTGCAGAGGTAACGAACTTATCATTAGTTAACATTGATAAACCCTCATCTGCGTCTGATTATGTCTCCTGTAAACCAAAATCAGAAGTTTATTTGAAGTTCTTAAATGGTGAAAAGTATGTTAAAAAGGGCGAATGGTTCTAGAAATATAAGCGAACGAAATAAAACATGATGTTTATTTGCAGATATAAATGAGTGCGAGGATCCGGCAGTATCTTCACGATGCGTCGCAAACGCAGAGTGCTGTAACCTGCCAGCTCATTTCATTTGCAAATGTAATCGAGGTTTCGAGGGCGACGGCGAAGAAGAGTGCAGAGGTACTTCATGAAGCTACATTTTATATGAAATGCACTTATGCACAAAATCCGACACGAGTCGCATCGGTTGTAGTGAACGCTTAAAATATGTATGGTCAATCACATGTCAGTAGGTAACCTGAACAACGAAACGCTCTCACTGCTCCGATCGTCTAAATGTGTTTCATTCGGACTGTACGTTTTTATCGTTTCGTGTATAGTTGGGACGAAGTCAAAATAAAGCAGTGAAAGTCAGATAAATAACAATAGACGTGCGGTTGACTGTACATTCTTAAATATTTAATATTTCACTAATTACTTAAATATTATAGATATTGACGAATGTCGACGACCTGGTGCTTGTGGAGTGAACGCTGTGTGTCAAAACTATCCAGGAAACTACACATGTGCGTGCCAGTCTGGTTATACCGGAAATGCATTCGATGGCGTAAGTGAATTGGTTTTTCTATGAAATTATAATACGAACATTGTTAATCACGATATTTACCATTTGGTTCTTTTAATTTTTTTTATGAAAATCATGTCTGTGTTTAAAAGGTTATTGAAGTACCTATTAAACGGTATAATATTGTTACCTTTACAATTTATTTTGTCATGTTCACCTATGTAATTATTTCGTTTTGGTATGTAGTGCGTTGATATCGATGAGTGCGCGAACGCCGCGAGCTGCGGCCCGGGCGCAGTTTGTCGCAACGTGGAAGGCGGCTACGAGTGCAGCTGCCCGCCCGGCTACGAAGGCGACCCGCGCGTCGGCTGTCGCGATCAGGACGAATGTGCACACGCTAATTGTGGGATTGGCGCTCTTTGCGAGAATCTCCCAGGCGCTTATCGCTGTCTGTGCCCACCAGGTTTCGAAGGCAACCCAGACGTGCAGTGCACTGGTAAGGCTTTATCTAAAACGCCAGTAGGTGTGACCTAACTCTAACATGTTTTCATTTTCTGTGGTCTAACGCTTTATGACACTTTAACCTATTCGCGTTTAACGAATCGAGCTGAAAACTACCGGACTTGGATGCTCGGTAGCTTCACGCTTCTACTAATTATAGCGGTTATAACATTCGAAACATTTAAGTAGACAAATAAATCAAATTTTTCAGTGAGTCTCCGTATCCGTGTCGTCGGCAACATTATACTTTTACGACGACCGGGCTCATTTTTGTGTTCCAGTGCAACGAAGAATGTGTAACGTTCTTACAATATCATTCTCTACAGTATTTTCTTCTTGTCTCTCGTCGTTTTCTCTGTCGCCTTCTGTGTCGTCTATGTCTCTATCACTTCCTCTTCGTAGTGGCTGTCGGCGTACCTACTGCGTGCGTATGTTTAAAAATGGGTGATCGCGCACGTGGCAGATGTAATTAGAGGTTGCGTTGTTTGTTACACCAGACGTGGATGAATGTAAGAATAGCGAAGCAGTGTGCAGCGAACACGCTCTGTGTACCAACACCCTCGGCAGCTTCGTGTGCACCTGCAAACCAGAATACACAGGAGACGCGCGAGTGGCAGGCGGCTGCCGTGACATCAACGAGTGCGAAACGCTTGATCATCCCTGCGGTACCCACGCTATCTGCGAGAACGCGGCGCCAGGATACAATTGCGTCTGTCCACAAGGTTATAGAGCCCAACCAGATCCACAAGTTGCTTGCGAACAGGTAATGTTGATGATCAATAACTTGCATTGGTGATTTAAGTCTGTTATAGTTTATACGAAATTTTAACTTTCAGGTGGATGTTAATACGTTGTGTAAATCAAACTTCGATTGTACCAATAATGCAGAATGCATAGAAAGTCAATGTTTTTGCAAAGAAGGCTTCGACGCTCGCGGCTCAATTTGTATTGACGTTGACGAATGCGCTAAAAATTCTTCTATATGTGGAGGAAATTCACTATGTATAAATACGCGAGGCGGATTTAATTGCGAATGTGCTAACGGATTTGTCGGTGCTCCTCCACGTGTTGCTTGTCGAGCCCCATGTGAGGATGTGAAATGCAGCGAGCATGCTTATTGTAAGCCGGATGGAATAGAAGCATACTGTGTTTGCGAAGATGGCTGGACATTTGATCCGACAGATATAGCGGCAGGTTGTGTAGATGTCAATGAGTGTGATACATCAGTCAGCCCTGTCGGTCACTGCGGCAACAATGCGCGTTGCAGTAACACACTAGGAAGTTTCATTTGTCAATGCCCTGAAGGATATACCGGCGATGCTTACAAACAATGCACAGACATTGATGAGTGCCAAATTGATAGTGCTTGTGGAGTCGGAGCAGATTGCATAAATCGAGATGGATCCTATACTTGTGAATGTCCAGAAGGTACCATACCAGATCCTGACCCCAGGGTACGCTGCGTAGAAATACTTACATGCAAAGCCGATAACGATTGCCCTGGTAACGCAGTATGTGACCTTAATTCAAGATGTCTGTGCCCAGAGCCAAATGTTGGGAATGAATGCCGACGTAAGTAATTTAACAGTACAAATTGAAGTTTTTTTTTTTATAAAGTAATACTCACAAATAAATAATTATCATGTTAATCTTTTACAGATCCTTGTGAAGCTCTGCGATGTGGAAGTAATTCAGAGTGTCTATTGAATGATCAGATTGCACAATGTACATGTAGAAGCGGTTTTGCTGGTGACCCATCATCTCCAACAGGTTGCCAAGATATTAATGAATGTATAGATAATCCTTGTGGTACTGGAGCGGTTTGTAAAAATCTTCCCGGACGTTTTCTGTGTGAATGTCCTGGTACATTCAGCGGCGACCCTTATATTGACGGCTGTATTCCCGGTAATATGCCGATTGAATGTAGCAGCATTAATCCATGTCCTCAAGGTGAACAATGTATTTTACATGATGGTGAAAATGTTTGCGTGTGTACACAAGGATTTTCTCGTAGCAAGGAAACAGGATTATGTGAAGATATTAACGAATGTACCCAACACGGTCGATCACCATGTGGCTTAAATGCCATTTGCAAGAATTTGCCAGGTAGCTACGAATGCAAATGTCCGGCAGAATACAGTGGAAACCCATATACGCTCTGTGAAGTATGCAACGATATAACCTGTCAGTGCCAATCACCATACAAAGTAGTAGATGGTAACTGTGTTCTCTCTGGCTGCACAAAAGATAATAAATGTGGAAAAGGTGCAGAGTGTATCGTAATTTCGGACGGAGTAAGCTATTGCGCTTGTCCAGTTGGTTTCTCACAAACAACTGAAGGGTCTTGTGATGACATAAACGAGTGCACATCTGGACAGGCAGCTTGCGGATTTGGTGCAGAATGTGTAAACACAATCGGCTCTTTCACCTGTAAATGTCCTATTGGTTATAGTCAAGATTCAATTTCCGGACATTGCACATTGAATCAAAAGCGATGCATAAGTGATTCGGATTGCTTCCCTAATGAAAAATGTATTCAACCTGGCCAATGCGTGTGTCCACCGCCATTTTATTTAGACGTTACAGATGGACAGAAATGTAAAAGTCCATGTGAAAGATTTACTTGCGGAATAAACTCTAAATGTACGCCAAGTGATCCACCTCGATGCATGTGTCTGACAGGTTTTGAAGGTGATCCGTACACGGGATGTACTAACATGAATGAATGTCATAGTGCACCGTGTGCTTTTGGTGCGATTTGTCACGACCAGAAAGGTGGTTATCGCTGTGAGTGTCCTCGAAACATGGTTGGGGATCCCTATAAAAGCGGATGTAAGTATTACAATTATCAGTATTAGTTAACAAGCTGTTATATGTTTTCAACTGAAAATAATTTGATAAAAACAAATTGCACATTTGTTTTCTAGGTGCAGCCGAAGAAATTCCAACGGAGAAGCGTTTATGCAGTGCAGATGATGAATGTCCCAATACTCTCGCATGTTTGAATAGTACCTGCTTGTCTCCTTGTACCACTGTTTCATGTGGGCTGAATGCCTTTTGTGAAGTAGAGAATCATGCGGCTTGGTGTCGCTGTAATCCTGGTTACACTAAACCTGAAGGTGGCAAATGTGTTTCCGGTAAGCACTATACAACTTTGTCGTTTAAATTCTCTTATCATTTAATTACTGACGAAGCAATAACCTAATAACTGTATATAATAATAATATGACGTATGTTTTTAGGATGTGATACATATTCATGTGCATCTGGCGCTCAGTGCATAATATCAAAGACCGGACCTACATGCGTCTGTCCGGAAGGAACGGTAGGAAATCCGTTCCCCGGAGGAGCATGCAGAAGAGATACTTGCGGGTCTGGCAAACCTTGTGAGCTACCATTGATGTGTGTGGCCGGCCGTTGCCGACAGCGCTGTGAGGGTGTGGTCTGTGGCGTTGGAGCTTCATGTGATCAACAGAGCGGCAAATGTGTTTGTAACGCATTCTTCGTCGGAAATCCTGATTTACTGTGCATGCCACGTGAGTAACGAAATATATCATTTTGTTTCAAATATATATTTACTACCTTGTAAAGTAAAATGTAATATCAAATTGTTATTGGTTTACAGCTATTTCTCCACCATCTTGTGAACCTGGATGCGGGCAAAACGCACATTGTGTCTATGGGCAAAATAATGCTTGCAAATGTAACAAAGGCTTTACTGGTAATCCATATAAAACATGTTTACCTCGAAGACAAATAACATGTGCTAAAGCCTCTTGTGGCCGTAATGCAGTTTGTCAACAAACAAGATCTCATGTTGAATGCTTGTGTCCCCCTGGCTATATAGGAAATCCTAATATACAATGTACAGATATAGATGAATGTAGTAGTAAACCGTGTGGAGAAAATGCCATTTGTATAAACACACCAGGAAGTTTCAGTTGTATATGCAAAAGCCGATATGTTGGAAATCCTTACGAATTATGTTCACAAGTTTCCATTTCTAAATGCGCCGATGGTACAATTTGTACATGTTCTCGTAACGCTACATGCCCTGAAGGCTATATCTGTGAAAAATCAAAATGTGTTGATGTTTGTCGTTCAATGTTGTGCGGTCCTAAATCTATCTGTGAAGAAGGTAGCTGTCATTGTCTTCCGGGACATAATGGTAATCCTAATGATTTACAAAGAGGATGCGTTCCTGACAATAAATGTCTGGTAGATGGGGATTGCAAAGATTCTGAAATATGTTTCCAAGTGGCTAAAAATGTTCGAAAGTGCGTAGACTCTTGCAGTAAACTACAGTGCGGGCCAAATTCTCTCTGTATTGGAGCTAACCATCAAGCCCATTGTATATGTGCAGAAGGATATATTGGAAAACCTACGGATGTAAAAATAGGTTGCCATTTACGTGAAGAACTCCCTGAGACCGAATGTAATACGAACAGTGATTGTAACGAACCTCAGGTTTGTATTTCAGTAGATGGTACCGCGAGGCGATGTTTCGATCTGTGCTCAACAATAGCTTGTAGTGCTAATGAAGTTTGCCGAGTTGTAGAAAGCAATCCACGCTGCGAATGTAAAGATGGTTTTCTTTGGAATCCTATTAATTCTAATTGTGAACAACCCTCAACTCCAAATTGCGATTCTGACGACGATTGCGATGACAATAGATCTTGTCAAAAAGATGTTCTTGGAGTTAATAAATGTGAAGACAGTTGTTCACTATTCACCTGTCCGCAAAATTCAAAGTGTATAACTAAAAACCACAAAAGTCAATGCGAGTGTCTGGCTGGCTTTGCAGGAAATCCAAATGATCGTGACGGCTGTATAGCTATAAACAAAAATGAATGCTCAGATGATGTACAATGTAGGGAAAATGAAGTGTGTAAACATGTTGGCGACGTTAAAAAATGTATTTCTGCATGCCAACAAGTTATCTGTGGTCCTAACGCTGTTTGTGTTACAAACAACCACATTGCAAAATGCCAGTGTCCATCAGGACCGTTTACTGGAAACCCAAATGATCTAGAAAAGGGATGTCAATCTGTGCCTTGCATTTACAATGCGGACTGTCTTTCACATGAATTATGTAACCGTTTGACACACACATGCATGAACGTTTGTGGGGAAGACTCATGTGGCGAGAATGCTGTCTGTATAGCTGAACATCATAAAGCAAGTTGTCAATGCCCGAATGGTTATAAACCGGACCCCATACCAGATGTTAACTGCAGAAAGATTGAAGTTTGCAATCCCAATCCATGCCATTCTACAGCTATTTGCGAGCCGAGACATTTATCATACGTATGCAGATGTCCAACAGGTTATGTGGAAGATTTGAATGGGGGTTGCAGAAGACAAGACGAATGCGTAAATGGTGATGAGGACTGCCCGTTAGAAACCACATGTGTTGACAGTCGTTGTGTTAATCCTTGTGATGGTGCTTGTGGAATCAACTCCCTATGCAAAGTAGTTAACAGAAAAGCAATTTGCGTATGTCCTGATGGATATGAAAATATAAAAGGCAATGCATGCAAGAAAAAAATATTGGTTTGCTCAAGTGAACTGGATTGTAATGGCGACGTTTGTTCCAATGGTCAATGCTTTACAGCCTGCAAAAATTCAAGCCAATGTGACCCAGGCGAAGCATGTGCAAACAATTTCTGTATTACACAGTGCACTAAGCATACTCAATGTGGTATAGGGCAAGCTTGTGTAGGAGGACAATGTTTGATTGGTTGCAGAAGTCAAGAAGACTGTCCTAGCGAGGAGGCTTGTGTAAATAACAGGTGTGTAAATCCGTGCTTGTCAACTAGAGCTTGCGGCCCGAATGCGATTTGTTCGAGAATCAGTCATAATACCAAATGCGAGTGCCCTCTTGGATTTCAAGGTTCACCAACTCCTCAACAGGGTTGCGTGAGAAAACCCAGTACATGCTCGAGAACATCAGAGTGTCCCCCAGATCACATGTGTATTGGATATCTTTGTCAAGTACCGTGCCAAGATAATTCTGGATGTGCTATTGGAGAAAAATGTAGTGATAATAGATGTCATAAAATCTGTCATTCAAGTAGTAACTGTTTACATGGAGAACATTGTAGCTCTGGTTTATGCATTCCAGGCTGTAAAACAGGGTCTGACTGCTTGAACAACCAGATGTGTAAATCAGAACAGTGTGAATGCCTTCCTGGATTTGAACTAACCGGCGATGAATGCACAAACATAAACGAATGTGTTGACAATCCTTGCCATCCATCAGCGCAATGTGTAGATACGCCAGGTTCTTATAAATGCATTTGTTCAGTTGGTGCAATTGGTGATCCTTATACGAGTGGCTGTTTATTACCAAATCAATGCAGAAGCGATAACAAATGTGAGGACTCACTTGCCTGTATAAGAGGAAAATGTTCCAATCCATGTCAAATCAAAACATGTGGCCTCAACGCATTGTGTACAGTTGTAAAACATAGAGTTGTATGCGCATGTGAGAAAGGTTTCCTCGGAAATCCACTCGATAAAAAAATCGGCTGCTTTAAGGTGGAATGTATAGATGACTTTGATTGTTCAAGCGACAAATTCTGCAACACAAGAAATAACAAATGTTCTGGTAAGTGCTTTTTTCGCAGAATATACAACACGTTGCGACCAATAGACCTGAATTAAAAGGCTAATTATTATTAGCTTTCTTGTTAGACTAATGGTCGCAAATGTGATTAACGTACCTTTTTTTTTTTGAAAGCGTTATTCAAATCAAAATGTCTTTATTTGCAGATAAATGTGAGGAAGAATATTGTCAAGGTGGAATGTGTAGAATAGAAAACCACAACGCTCTATGTACATGTGCACCAGGATATGATTTCGTGAACAATGTTTGTGAAGATATAAATGAGTGCTTAAATAATCCATGCCCCTTGAATGCGCACTGCTTAAACAATCGTGGATCCTATACATGCAGTTGTGTAAACGGAACTGTACTAGATGCAACCACAGGAAATTGCAGATCACCAGGAGAATGTTTTTCTGACGGTGATTGTTCCGAGAAAACAAAATGTAACAACCATTATTGCATCGACCCCTGTGAAAAGTCTTCACCTTGTGGTGAAAATGCTGTATGCTTAGTTGCAAATCACAACCCTATCTGTGAATGTCCGCCTGATAGTCAAGGCGATCCCTATAAAAAGTGTAGCAAATTTGAATGTATTAAAGATAGTGATTGCTCGTCAGAGGAGGCCTGCGTTAATTATAAATGCAAAAACTCATGCAGCATACCTCGAGCGTGCGGAAAAAATGCTGACTGTCTCTCAAGAAACCATATCGGGCATTGTTCATGCTCATCCGGATTTACGGGAGATCCAGTGCTTGGTTGTGTTCCTATTCAGTACTGTACGGACGATAGAAGCTGCTCGTCGGGAACTAAGTGTATTGACAATTTATGTGTCGGTAGGTGGAAAAATATCCTTCTGAAATAAGTAGAGTTTTCTTTAGTTTTTTAAAATCACTAACTTAATCTGTATTTTTCAGGTATGTGCAAAAATTCAAGAGACTGCTTAAATGACCAACTATGCATCCAAGACACCTGCCGGGTCACTTGTGACTCTAATAGTACCTGTCCAGATTTTCAGTTTTGTTTAAACAGGATTTGTACCAAAGAAATACAATGTTCATCAAACGAAGATTGTGCTGATGATGAACGATGCACCGTTGGAAGGAAAGGGGTGCCGCAATGCCTTAAAGTGTGTGAAAGACATCCGTGCGGAAGACAAGCATTGTGTGTTGGTAAAAACCATCAACCCACATGTTCGTGTGCACCAGGATTTTTCGGCGATGCTCTACAAGGATGTAAAAGAAAAGAATGTGACGTGGACACTCAATGCACTGAAGATAAACAATGCCATCAAAATATGTGTAAAATTGCTTGTCTAGTGGAGAATACATGTGGCGAAAATTCCATCTGTTCCTCAGAGAAACATAAACATGTATGTTACTGTCAACCTGGCTATACGGGTGACCCTATAAAAGGTTGTGTTAAAATAAATAGATGCGCTTCTAATCCATGTGGTAATGGTGCTGAATGTAAAAATCTAAGGAATCGAGCTCAGTGTGCTTGTCCCGCGGGATATGTAGGAAATCCGTACGAGGAGGGTTGCCGCAAAGCTCAAGAGTGCAGTTATAACAGAGACTGCCCTACAGTAGCCCGTTGCACAGTAGTCGATGGGATTCGAAAATGCACAGGTTAGTTTAACTTTTAAAACAATATACTCAACATAGATCCATTATTTACTCCTACTTTAAAATCTAAGACTTTCTTTTTGTATTTATAGATGCTTGTGAAACCGTTAAGTGTGGCGTTAATTCTGAGTGCATTGCTTCAAGACACATTGGTCAATGCAAATGTAAGATTGGATATGTTGGAAATGCTGCTAGTGATAAAGGCTGTAGACTTCGTGAAGTGTCATGTAAGCAGCGAAGCGATTGTGGTGAAGATCAATACTGCCACAAGGGTCTTTGCAAAAGTAAGTTTTACTATATGACTCAATATTTTCTCTCTCTTTAACCTCACAAACATCTGTTGAAACAACGTCATAATAAAAAAATACAATTTCTTATTCTAGGTTTATGCCTCGTGGACGAAGAATGTGAATCAAATGAGAAATGTTTCAATGGGCAATGTCTTAACCCGTGCCAAATGGAGAAAGCTTGTGGTTTGAATGCTGTATGCCGCACAGATAACCATGTGGTTCAGTGTAGTTGCCCTCAAAGTTTTACAGGAAATCAAGACATGGAATGTGTTAGAAGTAAGAATAAGGTTTATTACACTTTAAGAAATCCCTTAAATTAGTCATGCACAGAATTTGATAAACAGACTCAAGTCTGTTCTGACTCCTTGCATCTCTGTGTATGAGCCCTTTAATTAGTACTTCTATTCCAGTAATTTTTTTATGTTTCATTTTTACCTTTCTTCAGTGCCCAGGTTATGTGGTGCAGCTGGTGAGTGTGAAGATGATTACATGTGTCAAGATTCTATGTGTCTTCCAAAGTGTATAGCCGACGAACAATGTGCTCTAAACGAAAGATGTTCCAAAGGCACTTGTTTGTGTAAGTATAATACTCATTACTAATGTAATGTGTTTTTTACTGAAATTGAACATGTACCTAGTAGTTAAATTATGAAAACGTATAAATTTGACAACCACAATTCGACTCAATTTTGGCACTAATAATAAGAACACCTTTTTAAAAAGAAACATTGTTATTTACAGTAACATGCCGCGTAGACAACGATTGTTTCCTGGGACACATATGTCTGGGAAATAGCTGTCAGTATGGATGTAGACACGATGATGATTGCGGACCCGATGAATTTTGTAAAAACAATGTTTGTCAAAATCCCTGTGACAATGATATAAATCCTTGTGGCCCTAACGCAGCCTGTTCAGTTACGGAAAGGAAAGCTTCATGTACATGCCTAGAAGGCTTAATACCCAACCCAACACCTAACATCGGTTGCGTCCGAGCCCCTTCGTTGTCTTGTCGCATGCACACGGACTGTGCTACCGGCTTGCGATGTGAAGACGATCACTGTCGCCCTGCGTGTACGGCCGATGGCTCCCAATGTTTACAAGGCGAACGATGCGATTCAGGTGTTTGTAGATACGCTTGCACTTCTGACGAACAGTGTTCTGACGAGGAAGTTTGCGATGGTCGCATTTGTGTCACAGGTTGTAGATCACATTCCGATTGTTCGAATCAGCTAGCGTGCGTGTCAGGACAGTGTGTGGATCCTTGCGCCGAGCCCGCTTCTTGCGGAGCTAACGCGTTATGTACAACTAAAGATCATCAACCCGTATGCACATGTCCGCCGACATTATTTGGAGATCCAAAAACTGTGTGTCGCAGAAAAATTTCATCATGCAAGGCTAACGAGAACTGTCTCGATGGATTTAACTGCTATGGAGGAACATGTCAACCATCTTGTAGAAGGTAAGAAATAAATGTTCTAATGTGAAAAATAGTGTTAGTCAGAATTTCAAGTTATGAGTTCAACCGGACTTACCTCGTCGTTTTTATTTGATGTGGTTTCCCTTATTAATTTTCAGCGATAGTGTTTGTTTGTCCAATGAAAAATGTATTCGAGGCATATGCAGAGTTGTATGCAATAGCAATGAAGCATGTAGCGAAGGCTATATTTGCGACGGCAGGATTTGTAAACAAGGTTGTCGAGACGATAACGAGTGTGACATTAACCAAGCCTGTTTGAATGGACAATGCAAAGGTAATTAAGGACTTTTTAATTATTTGTAATGTAGCTTAACTAAATAATAACATCCTAGGGTACTCATTATAACTTTTTGTTTCAATTTCTATAGATCCCTGCAGTGAAAGTGCGGTCTGTGGAATCTGTTCCGAATGTAAAGTACAAAATCACAGGGCTCAGTGCGGTTGCTCCAGCAATTACACTGGTAATCCCCTTGTTGAGTGTAAAAGAAAAACAATGTCATGTGACGGGTTTTGTCCTTGTGATGACAGTGGATATTGCGTGTCACTTTGTGAAGCCGACCCTGACTGCTCATGTGGAGAGAAATGTTTCAATGGAGCTTGTAGATCTTTATGTTCTGTACCAAATAAATGCCCTGAAAGACAAATATGCCTAGAAAATGTTTGTGTCCCTGGATGTAACTACGACGCAGACTGTGGAGATGATATGTTATGTTCTTCGAAACTTTGTATGAAAGCTTGCCGGGAAGATACTTGTGGCAAAGGTGCAGCTTGTTTTACAAATAAGCATCGTGCAATATGCAAGTGTCCGAGCGGATATACCGGTGACCCTTCCGAAGAATGCAAAGCATACGAATGTTCTAATAATGAAGATTGCGACGCTGACGAGAAGTGCTCCGATGGCAAGTGTAAGAATGTATGCTCAGGAGCATGTGGTGTAAATGCAATTTGTCGGTCAGTTAATGGAAGACCTCAATGTTCGTGTCCACCAAATTATATTGGAAATGCGAAGGTGGAATGTTCTAAGCCAGCGGCCGGAAGCTGCTTGCGCAATCCCTGCGGGGTGAGTGCGCGTTGCCGTGACTTGGAAGATGGCAACTACGAGTGCACGTGCCCGCCTAACTGTGCCGGCAATCCTCATAAACAATGCTTCTGTGGCGCTATGGAACCGTGCGCATATAAATCATGTGGCACTAATGCGGAGTGTCATATCGGTGCACATGGAGAGGCACAGTGCTTTTGCCCACGAAACTATCCTAACGGTGATCCCAATATAGAGTGTAAGTAACTGTTTCTGAGTTATTGTTTTATTATACCGTATTCCTTTCAGGATGTTGATTGACTTTGGATAACACCTGCGATCCCTTTATTAGGTAATTAAGTAGGGTTCTTCACATCAAACCTTTATAATAGCAAAACAAAGTTTGTTGTAGTGCTGCTATTTTTGTACAAAATCTTATGATCCTGATGTTTTTTGTGCACAATATTTTCTATACAAGTACTTTACAAACATATATATATTTTTAAACATAGCGGCAAAAATAATAATACATGTACATATTAATTTCATTATTGATTCATTTTTAAATACACACCCTTTGCAATACCATTATAATACAATTAACTATAGCTTATTAAATAAACCGTATTGCAATTTCAGGTGCCCAAGAACGGAGTGTAGTTGATTGTAGAACAACGGGTTGTGGAATTAATGGGGAATGTTTAAGAGAAGGCGCTGAATTTGTATGTCGATGCATTCCTGGCACAGAAGGACAGGCCGATGTCGAGTGTCACACCAGTGAGTAGATATAATAGACTTCCGTTCGTTTTGACACCATGTAAAAATGCACTCTGTACAGTCTATCTGTACCACTCAGTTGTGTTCTGTCATGTTTAAAAAAAATAGGCGAATTCATGATTCAGGTAGTTTCGTGCTCCAATTATAAAAAATACTTACAATATATTGTAATATAGGTACATTATGATACCAACATTATCATAGGTCTTCTACCACATATTTGTATATACAAATGGTATTTTAATGGGATTAAGTTCATTTATCTGATAATAGGCATGTGTACCGAAGGAGGTTTATATTGAAAGTTATTAAGTATTATAATAATTAATGACTAATTATTTATTTCATAGAGTGTCTTTTTAACTTGATTTTGGCCTGGCAATGCAAACATCCTTCGGAACCCATTTGATGAAGGAATGATTCTAATTACCTATAGCTAATAAAAAAAAATACTGTGTGTACAAATATGTCTGCCATTAAAATATTGATGCCTTAACATATCTGTACGTAACGGTATGTTTAATTAGTGGAAGCATTCTCACCGTTCGTGCTTAAGTTATCAAATCGTCAGTAACATTTTGTTCGGCTTCATGTACATATCGCTTGTATTATAATATTCCGTTATATACATATCTCTGGTCATAAACTATCAGTTTCAAAAAGCATGCACTGTCTCGTGAGAAAGTTTCCTCTTCGCGGCTGAAGGTACCGCTCTTTCGACTCTGCTTTCTTCTTTCACATCTTCCTAGGTATCGAATGTACGAGCGACAAGGATTGCCCGGTAGACAGAGCGTGCTTGAGCTTACACTGTGTGGACCCCTGCACCGTGCGCGGAGTGTGCGGCGAAGATGCCCTCTGCGTGACCTTGATGCACAAAGCGCAGTGCTCTTGCCCGCAGTGCTATGTGGGGCAGCCACGTGTTGTGTGCCGCCTCGATCCTACATGCAAGTCCACGAATGAACAGAACGCCACGTTTACCTGTTCTGAAACTAAATCATGCCCATCGAAATTAGCTTGTGATCTCAGTACTAATCAATGCCGCAACCCTTGCCTTGGGTATCAAAATTGTAGACGAAATCAGAAATGTGAAGTTCGGGATCATAGACCAATATGTGTATGCCGAAATGGGTTTGCATTGAATGAAAAAGGAGAATTGACTTGCGCACCAGAACACGCAGAATGTACAAGAGATGAACAGTGTCCATCAAATGCGGCTTGCCGTAATTCCAAGTGTGTGAATCCGTGCCAGGCGTCTGTGGAGCCAATGTGCCCGAAAGGAAAACAATGTGAAGTGGTAGACCACCGCGCTATGTGCGTGTGTGTCGAAGAATGTAATCCAACATTATCAATTTGCTTGAGAGATAGCGGATGCCCAAGTAATTTAGCATGCAAAGATTTCCAATGTAAGGACCCATGTAAAGGCGCTTGTGGTGGTGCTCCATGTTCAGTAGAAGACCACCACCCTGTTTGCAAGTTTTGTCCTAATGGATTCACACACGATGAAAAACATGGCTGCATTAAAGGTAATTTCTATAGTGAGCAAAAAGTTCAAATATTAGTGTACCTACCATTTAGTATATTAGTCTTATATGAATCTTAATAATCTTGTTGTTCTTCATTATTACAGGATTTTTTTATAGTTTCTACTCTCATGCGGTTCTTTTTCTATCTTTGTTTTCCATTGTTTCTAGCATGTTCATATATATCTTACTCCACAGTATGACCTCCTTCTGCATCAGGTAGTTTTTTCTTGCATGTTATTATATTGTAGTGTACATAATATTCATTTTAAAATTAATTTCACACTCATTTGGTGATGGTTGCTCTAATTAAATTTACTCTTAACGCTTTTAACGCTTTGGCATTAATACGTTATGCAACAAAAACCGCCACGAGACAGAGTTTGCAGAATTATTTAGAATGCCTACTACTACACACTACTTATGTACGTATCTATTATATAACATTGTGTTATGTTAAAATTACTTTTATACCTCTTAAATTACTGAGTTTCACTTGACAGGGGAAAACAGTTTATTGCAAGTTATCCCTTTTTCTGTATGATATCTTAAAACAAAAGCCATTTAGTGCAGTACCCAAGTCCTTTGACATGACATGTATCTGCATAGTTGTTAACCCAGTTTATATAACCTACTTATGTTTTCTTTAATGGGTATGCGTAATGCTCATCCTTGTCCTTTTCAAATGTACCTACAGAACTTTTACTGTTAGTTACATTAAGAAACTAAGAAACATGTAAAGTTTCTAGCGAAGGAACCTTCTTCGCTTTTCAGTCGTCCAGCTTTTACCACAATAACGACTGATTTGCAGCATATTGATTCTTATAACAATAATTATGATTGTGAAGTGCAATGAAACTTACTATATTGCACGTTGTTTTATTTGGATTTAGCCTATAGGTATCCTCATGCATACCTACCAGAGAGGGCTGCCCAGATTATTCGATTATTACAAGAGTTCTGAATGCACTGAGGCCGTTGTTTGATATGTACAGCGACAGAGTGCGGCGGTCACGAGCACTGCGCGGCGACCCTGGCGTGCGTCAGCGGGCGCTGCGCCGACCCGTGCGCGCGCGGCGGTCCTTGCCTCACCGGCCAACACTGTGCTGTAGTCGATCACCAACCTGTTTGTTCAAAGGGTATGCGTTTCATATACCTAACAATGTTACTAGCTACAAAAATAAAACAATGAATAATATTTTAGGAAAACCCATTTAAATAATTATAAACTATAATTCACTAAATGGATTTCTCAAAATGTTATTATTTTTGTGACTGAATCGTATCAAGATTCATTTAAAGTAATTGATAATCTTTTTGTTCAGTGTGTCAGTGTCAAACATCATCGGATTGTGCAAGATATCCAAATACTTTCTGTGACGGATGTGCTTGTATTCGAGGTAAGTTTGCCCTTATAATAATAGTAAAATAAAATAAAAAACTCACTAAAAGTGTCAGTTGTAACATCATCATAGGTTACATGCTCTGTGATCATCATCAATCATCATATTATGGGCCGCCAATCGAGATATCATGTTTGGGTAGTCAATAATATTTTCTATAACAACCGACTTCAAAAAAAAAACCCTACACACTTTGTAGTGTTTTTTTTTTTTAAGTCGGTTGTTTTAGTTGTAAAAAAGTTTTTATTTTCCACTTTTTAGTTGTACCTACCCCACAAAAAAGTAAACGAAAATATCGTTAATGTAGACAGTGTAAATAAATTTTTAGATTTTTGTTGATTTTTCAAAAACCGCTTATCCGATTTCGATAAAATTTTCATGGGACCATTTGAGAAGTATTCTTTCCAACAAAAAAGAATTTTTCAAATCGGTTGGCAAGCGACGGAGTTATGCGCGAACAAACATAAAAAAAACATCCTAATTGAGAACCTCCTCCTTTTTAGAAGTCGGTTAAAAAGAATAAAGCCGGCTTTTGATTATGGGATGTAATATATATTACATCCCGCGATTGCTGTTCACACTGTAAGCTATATATTTTGGAACAGTTCAGCTTCGGTCATCACTGTGTCATCTCGTTCTTTATTTAATTAATTTAATGCGTAGGTAAGGATTGCGTACTTCAAATATCTATAGTTAACATCTACGAAAATTCAAAACACGTGATCAGTTGACACGTCTGCACACGAACGTTACCATTCAAAATTCAAACTGAGGGCGAGACAGGAGGAGGCGCGGTGTCCGGGGACGTGAGGTAAAATATACATTTTCAAATTAATGACCTCTAAATATCGATCGAAAAAATATTTATAGTTTGGGATGTTATTTTTATCGCTCGTCATACATTTTGTACGAGACCGTTCACACTGTGCTATAATATATATTACATCCCAAACTATAAATATTTTTTCGAGCGATATTTAGAGGTCATTTGAAGATGTATATTTTACCTCACGTCCCCGGACACCGCGCTTCCTCCTGTCTCGCCCTCAATTTGAATTTTGAATGGTAACGTTCGTGTGCAGACGTGTCAACTGATCACGTGTTTTGAATTTTCGTAGATGTTAACTACTTATAGATATTTGAAGTAAGTACGCAATCCTTACCTACGCATTATATTAATTAAATAAAGAACGTGATGACACAGTGATGACCGAAGCTGAACTGTTCCAAAATATATAGCTTACAGTGTGAACAGCAATCGCGGGATGTAATATATAGCTCAAGATGTAATATATATTACATCCCATAGTCAAAAGCCGGCTTTAAAACACACGATCATTGCCTATTGGAACTGAATCAAGGACGGGGAAACTAGACTACCCACAAAACTGGCAATAATATGGTTAATTTTGATTTTGTCAAACAGAAGAACGACCTCCTTCTACGAACTGTGCACATTGTCGCCCAGGAGTACCTTGCGACCCATTTTCTGGTGCCTGCATGGAAAGTAAGTGCTGTGTACATAATATGAGAAAATACAAATAATGCTGATCATAACGTTAACATGGCTAATTTAAAATAAGCTTACTGTGATATACCTACGATATTTAATCGTATTTACATTACGATTCAGGCTTTTGTATCTTTCGTAAATGCTATTTTCACATAATTGATGTTTGGTGGACTTTGGCTGTAATACTTGCAAGTCTGCAACACTACTATTATTTTTATTATGTGAATAGCAAAAATAACTCCAGATGAACTGGTCATTGCTATAATTTTAGTTTATCTACCATTTGTCCGATAAAACGCCACAAAGTACTGGCTACGATATCTCGGCTGACCCGACAGGCAATTCTTACACGTTATTATACTTCATAGGTTATATACGTTACCTACTTTCTCCGAAACACTTTGAGACGCTGTTAGTTTCACAGGATTCTGTATTTATTTGACACCAGTAAACGACTTTAGGCTTAAAGACCGTAATAATTTTTATTCATTATTATGAACAAGCTTTAGGATGTAAACAAGCTTCTTGTCCCTATCTTTATAAATAAATGTAATTAGTCTGTCATTATAACACAACACGGTTACTGAATATACTGGCACACTTCTTTACTATTAGTTGGTCTGTTAAGCCTAAATTCGTTGTTTTTCATTTCTTCTTTTTCTTTTCTGTCCTATCTGTAGTTTTTAGACCTGAGCACGCATTAGATCACTATCGTAGATAGATTTTCTACTATATTATGTTTATGCTTAAACATAATGTATTTATTCTTCCGAAGACTTCTACTATTCCTTCTTCCATAATTAATAAAAATATATAATTGATTACATAAATGTACACGTTTGTGCGCATGTAGTTTGTTTAAAATATGTAATCGAATAATAAATAATAATAATGGTATTGTAAATTCCTATTAACAGATGGAACTTATGTCCCACTAACCGAAAACACTACATCAGGAGGAACAAGTGAAACTGCCACTACTATAGACATGACTACGCCCACTGACCACATAATTCACTCTACTGATAACTATGACATCCCTCATATGTCTTCTAATACCATAAACCCTGAATATAAAACCACTGACTATACAGCAACTGTTAGAAGTGTAATATCAACGTCAAAGACCGAAAAAGTTATTTTTCCGACTGATAACATAATAGATACTGCCGAACCTAGTATAAAATCAACTGCTTTTGATAATGAATTTAAATCAACTACGGAGACTTTTATGAGCACTAGTTCCAATGAAATCGTATCTGATAGTGGAAATGAATTTGAAAATTCGACGCCCAGTACATCTTATGCTACTGAGGATTCGAGTAGTACAATAACTACCGATAAATCTGTAATCGAAACGTCCACTATTGCCCTTAATACTTTTGACGAAAGCGAAATAACTACTATTGGAAGAAACATACAAGACTCGTCAAGTACCACACAGAGCACAATAACAGACTCACAATTATATGATACTACAACTACATTTGATGCTGTAACTAAAGCAAAATTTACAAATAATGACGAAAGAGATCTTAGCACAAATACACATTTGAGGCACACAACTGAATCTTCTAGTAACAAAGTAAATGAAACAAAGTACATAACTGAAGATAATCAGAGCAACATTGTAACTACACAAATGACTACTCCTTATACTAATATAGAAGATTATTCATCAATCGAGTCCGACGTTCTTTTGCCAAGTAGTAGCACAATTCATGTTGAGAGTACTATGAAACCGTATACTAAAAAGACTGTTGAAGGTAATCATTCCTCGACAGTGTCTACTGAAAACAAAAATACTAAAACTCCTGAAAATCAACGGAAATTAAATAGCAACTACACAGGAATCACATTAGTACAAGACCCTAATAAAACTATAACCACCTCTACTTTGGTCACTAGCACCAATTCTCCTACCAGCTATGACCTAAAAAAACATATTATGGAAACAAGTAGTGAATTTACTAAAACTACATTAGCAGGTAACTCTGAAGTAGGTTCTACAAAAATAACAATATCTGGCGATACTAATACTGATAAAACCACTAAAATAACAGATGAGAGTACCAAAGCTACTTTTTACTTTAAAAGCACCTCTGCTGAAGAACTCGAAAATACCACTCCAAAAGCATCAACTGTTGTTGTGATTGATGACACGACATCACATCATAATTTACATTATACTACTACCGAAATAGGCTCATCGACAACACAATCCCTCGATTCTGTGTCACTTACTGAAATTACAACAGAAATCAATCAATATTCAAGTACGGTAACTGAATTTCCTGATAAAATTACTAAAATAAAATCGGATTTTATAAATACTCCACATTTAAAAGAGACTACCGCACTGCCCATTCAACTTTTTACCAATAAGTTAACGACTTTGGAAAAACATAATAATACACAAATTAATGAAACGTCAGATATAACTACAGAAACGATACCAAGTACTTTAGATTTACAAAATACTGCAAGGGAAACAGAATATACTAATAATCCTATTTCACAAACTAAAACTTCTGATGATAATATGGTGAATTATGACTTTTATGCATCGACTACTGATGGCATCGAAATCGAAACAAGTACGGTGTCTGAAAATACTTCAACTTTGCTAAATAACGTTGAACAACGCACATCCAATAGTAATTTTGCAAAGTCAACAACAGAAGAGACAAAAAATATAATGGTAACAGAAAAAACAAAATTCACGACTGTAACTGATACAACTAAACCAGAAATCATTACTGTAACTGAATATAACACGGATAAATCAATCGAAATAGATACAATCAAATACGATAACGGACATCCTTCAATTAATGTAGGATTAACGACAACAGAAACTATAAGTAGTGAGGAAAAATCTATTCCGACTCAAACAACAGATATTGGATCAAAAACTATGGAAACTGATAATTATATGAAGGAAACGAATTCTTTTCGAGTAACAGATATAACAACAGAAACGAATTGGATTGAATCAATCATAACTGAAAAGATAGGAAGCATAAAAGACTCAGTTCCTACACAAGGTATGGCTATTGAGCCAGTAACAACTGAAACATTAATGAATGTTAAGGAATTGAATCCTTCGCATGTGATTTCTTCAAAAGTTACAATTAGTGGATCTTTTACAACTGAAACAGTAAAAAATATTGATGAATTTACTTCTTCAGTTACAACTGAAGTTATTCAGAACGTTAAAATACCCTCTTCGCCAGCAACAGATATCGGATCAGTTACATCAGAGATGAAAGTATTTGACAATGGACCGATTCTTAATCAGTCTACTGATAGTGATTTAGTTACAACTGAAACGGTTAATAGCATTGATGTGTTAGCTCTTTCAACCGCCACAGAAGTTGAATCTGATACTACTGTCAAAGTAAATACCATTAATGAATTTACTTCTTCAAGTACAACAGATGCATCAAGTATGACTGAAACTATTCAGAATGTTGAAATTAATTCTTCCCCAACGACATACGTTGAATCAGTTACATCAAAAACACAAGGTTTTGACATCACATCAATTCCTACTCAAGCAACTGATAGTCCAGTTACAACAGACGAGGTTACAAACTCTGAAGTATTGGTTCCTTCAACTGTTGCAGAAGTTGGATCCGATATCACAGAAAAAGTAAAACTCACTGATGAATTTGTTTCTTCAAGTGCCACTGATTTTCTACGAGGTACTACTGAATCTATTCAGTATGATGAACAAAACTCTTCGCCAGCTGCAAATGTCGGATCAGTTACACCAGCTACGCTAGGTTATAACAACGGACCGACTCCTAACCAGGCAACTGATAGTGGAACAGTTACAACCGAAACGGATAAAAACCGTGATGAATTGGTTCCTTCCACCACTGCAATAGCTGGATCCGATATCACAGAAAAAGGAAAAACTTTTAATGATTTCACTTCTTCAAGCACTACAGATGCATCCGGTATAATTGAAACTATTCAGAATGTTGAAATGAATTCTTCCCCAGTGACAGACGTTGAATTAGTTACACAAGAGATGCATAGTTTTGACAATGGACCGATTCCTAACCAAGCCACGGATAGTGCAGTTACAACTGACGCGGTTACAAATTCAGAAGTTTCGGTTCTTTCAACTGTTACAGAAGTTGGATCCATTACATCAGAGACGCAAGAGTTTGACACCATACCAATTACTACTCAAGCAACTGATAGTCCAGTTACAACGGAAGCGGTTACAAATTCAAAAGTGTTGGTTCCTTCAACTGTTATAGAAGTTGGATCCGATATCACAGAAAAAGTAAAATCCACTGATGAATTTGTTTCTTCTGTTACAACTGAATCTATTCAGTATGTTGAAAATCATTTTTCGTCAACAGCAGACCTTGGATTGGTTACACAATATACGTTAGGTTTTAACAGCGGACCGACTCCTAACCAAGTAACTGAAAGTGAATCAGTTACAACCGAAACGGTTAAAAATCTTGACGAATTGGTTCCTTCAACCACCGCAGAAGTTGAATCTGATATCACAGAAAAAACAAAAACTTTTAATGAATTTATTTCTTCAAGTACAACTGATGTGATAGATATAACTGTAACTATTCAGAATGCTGAAATAAACTCTTCGGTAGTAACCGATGTTGGATCAACTACAGCAAAACATAAAGAAGAATTGGTTCCTACAAAAGCAACTGACGCTGGATCAACTTCAGCGGAAACATTCGAAAGGGAAAAGGAACTCCATTTACGAACAACGGATAGTAGCTTCATCTTAAACAAAACAGGTACATTTGACCCAATGCAAACAACAGACGATGGATTAATGACAACAAAACTTGAAAAAGAATTTATAACTTCAGAAAAAACTAACATTGGATCCATTACGACGGAATCAAAAGGGTATTTAAATGAATTTACTGCTGTTAAAGTCACAGAATATGTTGAATCAATGATTACGGGAACGGAAAAATATGACGAAGGATCATCTCAGGCACAAAACACTGTCGATGGATCCGTTACAATAGGTATTAAAAATAATATCCCTCTGCACACCACAGATTCAATATCTGCTACAACCGAGACATTAAAAAAACAAACCACAACCGCTGTACCATTGCCAACTGTTACGGTTAAAAACAATGGTGAGATTTCTTCTGGGACAACGGTAATTGGTTTAGGTATAACTGAAACCAATAAAGAAGAACAGATAACGACTAATATGAATGTAGGAATATTTCCAACAGAGTCTTCTACAACAAGATATGATTTTTCAGGGGAATCAGACGAAAAATTAATCACCACTCAAGGCACCACAACTGATGCTAACACAAAAATATCATACGCAACTAGTCCTGAGCCATCACTATTTACCACTTTGAAATCAAGCAAAGAAAGTGTAAAAGAAACGACTTTTACAAATCTTGGCGATAGAGTCACAACTTCAGAAGACAAAAATAAATTTACCTCGACGACATTTATTTTAGAAACAGATACAACAACAAACCGGAATTTCGTAACAAACACCGTATCCTTGGGTACAAGTAGCACACAGGAAATATTAACGGAAACAGTAACTGAATCAACTAAATCTGAAAGTATAAGTCCAGACACAGTGATATCGAACACTGTTTCAGAAATGACAACTATTAAAAAAACAATACAAGATGACGACTCGCACTTCACAAAGAAATATACAACAGACAGTACAATTTTCACTTCAGTAGGAACAAATTCAGAAAATGCTTATACAAATGCTCCATCTGATTTTCTGGAACATGGCGACAACAAATACAAAGATGAAGGTGCAGTCGGTTACACCACCGAAGATTATACTGAAGCTACGTATAATAAATTAAGTACTACAGATTTGCCTGATACAACTTTCGACATTTATCTAGAAAAAGAGAAGTTAACTACTCAATTAGTACAGACAAATATTAAAAAAAGTACACAAAAATCTTATACCGATTTGACGATAAAATCCACTCAAGAAGAAAGTACTCCAATCATCGATGTTGGAATGTCTACTGACATTCCTATGAATTTACCAAGTGTGAACTCGACTACGCTACATGAAACCGATAGTCCTCTGTTTGGGACCATGACATCAGAAGGAATATCAATAACCACTTCAAAAATAATTGATAATATTACTGAACCAACTGAAACCTCGACACAAACAAACATTTTTTCTGATTTACAAAGTACTGTCAAGACAAATACATTAACTGAAACAGAGTCGACAACGCAATATGAATCTAAAGATTCAGAAAAGATTTCAACGGCTACGCCAATCTCTTTTTCGGGAGGACAGAGTACAGTTTTTGAAACGAGCTTAGATATATCAGTTACCAAACAAGGGTTTTACGAAACTACTGACTTAGACGCAGTAACGCCTGTGACTAACAAGGATGCGAACACTGAAGCAACAAAGAGTTCAGTGGAGTTAAATGCAGAAACCACGAAATTTACCACTGCGTATCAAGCAGATAGCATAAGCACCGCAACATTAGGACCTCCTCATAGTCATATAACTACAACGAGTACAATCAATTTAGAAACGGAGAACCACATCCTAAACACTTTTAGTACTATCGACAGCAATAAAGGCGATAGCACACTCCTTGAAACGACACCTATAACGACTATTGGTAACTTAGGTTTATCCGAATCTACTACAGAAAGTATTGTTACAATTCAGACTGAAACTGATATTCACAAAATAGTTTCCAATATTTTCGAGGTTACTACAGAAACACCTGAGAGGTCACTATCTACAGGTTTCAATGTAGACGTGACAGAAAAACTCTCAGAAACACAAAATTCAAATCGGTTTACTAGCACCCCAAATGAATTAACTACGTTGACACAAGATACGGACAATATTCTTGCCTCATCAACGCTAGAAAGTGACTCAACTACATCATTTAGTTATGCTGATGCAACAACGGAAATACCAATCAAAGAGGACACTACAATATTTTTTGTCCCTGAACAAGAAATAACTGCAACAATAAAAAATGAAACTCAAAATCCTAATAAAACCCTACATACTGAATCAAGCCATACTTACATCATACCTAAAACACAACATACGTCAACAGGTATCATGAGTACGTCTACTGAAAGTTTATCGTCTCGTAGAAAGGGCGTTGATATTTCTGCTTGGACAGACACTACCCTTATTACTGACATGACTACTACTGAGACTACTGTACAAAGTACTGACATACATATTAACACAACCTGTAAAATAAACACAAATTGCCCGACGAATAAAGCCTGCCTAAATGGAGTGTGCCAGAATCCATGTCAAACGGGTGGGAGTGGTTGTACAAAGAACGAATCATGTATAATTGTGGGCCATGCCGCTGTTTGCGTGTGTGATGACGCCACTGGGATCCACTGTTCACGTAAAGGTAGGCTAACAAGGTGTTTTGTTTTTAAGGTTTAAACATTACTGAAGTTAGTTGTTTTAAAACCTTTGTTTTTTGTGTACAAAGCTATATCTTAATAATTTTATTATACTGTACCAGTACCAGTTGGGTAGTTTTATCGGACAGATGAGTACTTTTATCGGACATAATTAATTCACTTTATTAATTGTAAATACACTAATGTTCACCTTCTTTTAATTTAAATGTAACACACTAATTTGTATCTAACGTGTAACATACTAGAACCACCTGGAACACCAAAGGTACCAGAACCTTGTCACTCTGATCGGGACTGTATAGAGACCGAAGCCTGTTTTATGGGATTGTGTCAAAATCCCTGTGAGTTCGACAACGTATGTGGCATAGGAGCCAATTGCCAGCCAGTAAAACAAAGGCCTATGTGCTCGTGCCCCGCTGGACATGATGGAGATCCTGCAGTTAAATGTTCACCTAAAATATGTAAGCTTCAACTTATACCTACTAATAGTAATTGCATTGACTTTAATCATTTGCTTTACCAATCCACAAGAAAGTTAATGAAATCAGGTGAATGTAATATATTTAAAAAAATGCAACTACTAAAAAACAGTAAAATTATTATGGTTGTGGCTAAAAATGTAAATAAAAAATATTTTTCTTTATGACTGGTTATATAGGAATAATTTTTGTATAATATATAAATATGTATCTTACATTTTGCTCAGTTGGTTGCACTCAAAATGAAGATTGTCCCTTGACTGAAGCTTGTATAAATAATGCATGTCAACACCCATGTGCCATACACAATCCGTGCACACCTAACGCGGTCTGTATAAACACAAACCACGGATCAGACTGTAGCTGTGCTGAAGGATACCAAGGAAACGGCTATGTCGGATGCGTCCCAGGTAATTCATTTTACAGGTTTTTCATGAATATAATATAATACATATTTATGGTACTTAAATTATAATGAAAATTGTAATTTTAGTAATACCCACTGGTTCAGTGTGTCAGTATAATGAGGATTGTCCTCCGGAACTGCTGTGTGACCGCCTAAACAGAGTATGCATGAATCCTTGTGGTATGAACGAGTGCGGAGATAACGCAGAATGTATTCCATTCAATCACGGAATTCAATGTAAATGTTCTGCTGGATTCACCGGAAATCCGTTCTTAGAATGTTTCCAAGGTGAGAAAGGAATGAGTTTTTAATATTCTAACTATCACTACATTATTCTTTATTTCATATTTGTCCTATCCTGAGGTTATCCATATCTTGGCGCTCAAACTTTAGAAACATAAGATTTGCTTGTTCAACATATAATTACTGTTTTAGTACAAGGATGCCGTTCTGATAATGAGTGCGCAAATTCAGAGGCCTGTATAAATGGTAAATGTGGCTCTCCATGTCGATGTGGGATAAACGCTGTATGCGACGTGTTGAACCACCGTGCGTCGTGCAAATGCCTGCCAGGTTACACTGGAAATCCGCAGAATGGGTGTGAACCACCGATAAATCCATGTATTCCGAATCCTTGCGGCATAAACGCAATGTGTGAAAGTGACCATGGGAATCCAATCTGTTTTTGTCCAAAAGGGTCGACAGGAAATCCTTTCAAAAATTGCAGTAAGTTAAATACCATAAAAAATATAGTTTGTTTAATTTATCCTCTTGTTCACGTGCATGTTGTTACTTACGACGTGTTCACATCCTTAAAATCCTCAATTACCGACATGTAGTATGCCCTGATAAATCACTTTTATTATTTATTGCAGTACCCGAAGGTAACGAATGCGAACCAAATCCATGTGGCCCATATTCTGGATGCAGATTAATAGACAGCAAACCCGCTTGTTTCTGTCTACCAAACTATGAAGGGGATCCTCCAAGACAAATATGTCGATTACCAAATAACCCATGCAACCCGTCACCTTGTGGACCTAACACACAATGTATAACACAATCAAATGGATTTGCAAAATGCACTTGTTTACCCGGTTACATCGAAAGTCCCAATACAATCAGGGGTTGTGTGGAATCACGCAATCCTTGCGAACCAAACACTTGCGGAAACGGAGCACGATGCGACCCGAATAGATCTCCACCCTGTTACTGTCCTGAAAATGCTATTGGAAATCCTTATAAATCCTGTAATCCTCAAGGGTACTTACCACCAGAGGTACTTTGTCGACCAGGCCCATGTGGACCAAACGCAGATTGTTACGTAAGTGGGAACATGGAAATGTGCTTCTGTAAGAATGGGTTCTCTGGTGATCCTCATGTTGGCTGCCAACCTCAAAGAAGTCCCTGTACACCAAATCCGTGTGGACCACAAGCCATTTGCCAAGTCAGCTTTGAAGGGCAAGCGTTATGTATATGTCCTGAAGGCAGTATAGGTGATGCTTTTGGAGTTGATGGATGTCATTCTAGAGAATGTGAAGTAGATGATGAATGTAAACTTAATAGAGCTTGCATTGGATATGTCTGTCGCGACCCTTGTCCCGGGGCCTGTGGAATAAATGCTAAATGTCAAGTAGAGTCTCATCGACCAGTTTGTGTTTGTGAAGATGGCTTGGTTGGAAATCCTTTGATGAGCTGCTTACCACCGGGAGACCAAAAATCAAATTCCAAAAAACCTTGTTACACTGCAAGATGTGGTATAAACGCTCTTTGCCAAGACGTAGCTGATAAAGCTTTGTGTTTCTGTCCGCCCGACTTCGTTGGAGATCCAAGTATTGAGTGTAAACCTCAATGCACAATGAATTCGGACTGCTCATCCAACGAAGCGTGTATCAATCAAAAGTGTATAGATCCATGCTCATTCAATAACGTGTGTGGTATTAATGCAGTATGTTTGTGTTCGGAACACACAGTGTCATGTCTGTGTCCAGATGGATATATTGGAGACCCACTGACACAATGTCTTTATCGACGTGAGTATTTTAATAACCATAAAGTAATAGTCTAAATTAATTGTATTTTTTTGTTATTCATTTAATTTCAAATCTAAATCAAATAACTTTTTTTTATCTTCTTGTAATGTATTTTTGTATATTTCAGCAATAATTATTGGAAATAATACGACAGTTCAACCTTGCTCTCCTAATCCATGCGATCCCAATGCTCCATGCGATACCTATGGAAATCAATTTGCTATTTGTGACGCTTGCGTAGGACCAAATGCCGTGAATAACGCAGCTTGCCGACCGGAATGCGTGTTTAATTCAGAGTGTGCCTTCAATAAGGCATGTTTAAGGAATAAATGTGAAGATCCTTGCCCGGGTTCATGCGGTGTTAATGCCCTATGTTCAGTTTACCATCACGATCCAATTTGTCATTGTATAGAAGGCTTCGAAGGAAATCCATATGAACACTGCAAACCAACTACAAATCGTAAGTATTCGAAACTAAGTAGCATTTAAATGTTAGTAATTTCTAATAATTATCTTATTTTGATACATATTTCTTTTTTAGCAAATATATTTGAAACTTGCGATAATATACGATGTGGTGCTAATGCTGTATGCGAAGATATAAATGGTGCACAAACTTGTAAATGTTTGCCCAACTTTTATGGCAACCCATACATGTCATGCCGTCCTGAATGTGTCGTCAATAGTGACTGCTCACCAGATTTGGCATGTTTAAACAATAAATGTGAAAACCCTTGCAAAGACATATGCGGTGTTGGAGCTTTATGTAATACTGTTAATCACCACGCCGTTTGTTACTGTGAGACAGGAAACACAGGAGATCCTTACGTGAGATGCCAACCCATCGTCTCAGTGCCGCCCACGCTATCTACATGTGATCCATCACCTTGTGGAGCATACAGTCGTTGCCTTGTGTCACCCTCTGGGTTTGCAGTGTGCTCATGCTTACCAGGCCACAGAGGAGTAGCACCCATGTGCCAACCTGAATGTGTCAGTAATTCGGATTGTTCTCAAACAGAGACGTGTGTAAATCAACGGTGTTCTAATCCTTGCCAGGGCAGCTGTGGTGTCAATGCAGAGTGTATTGTAGTTAATCATAATCCAATATGCAGTTGCAGCCCTGGGCAAACTGGAGATCCATTCATAGCCTGCGCAGAAGTGATAAGGCCTGGGCCTGGGCCTGGGCCCGTGGACAAAAATCCTTGCGTACCAACGCCATGTGGCCCAAATTCTGTGTGTGAAATTAAGTCGAATCATCCAGTATGCTCCTGTCGCCCGAATTATTCAGGCACTCCACCATATTGTAGACCAGAATGTGTTATAAGTCAAGAGTGCCCATCTAATAAAGCCTGCATCAATGAAAAGTGTGTCGATCCATGTGTTGGAGCATGTGGAAACAAAGCTGTATGTAATGTAGTAAATCATACGCCACTCTGTAGCTGCCTGGAAGGATTTAGAGGTGATGCATTTGTAGGCTGTGTCGAAGTTACTCAGGGTGAAACACCGACGCCATGCAACCCATCACCATGTGGGGACAACACTATGTGCTCAGTAGTTAACAATATAGCTCGTTGCTCCTGTATACCGCCCAACATCGGTAATCCGTATGCAGGCGGCTGTCGGCCAGAATGTACTATAAACTCCGATTGTCCAAATCACCTCGCTTGCCTCTCAAATCACTGCCGAGATCCATGCAAAGACTTATGTGGCGTAAACGCAGAATGCTCTGTCACTAATCACGTTCCAGTCTGCACTTGTTTCAAGGGTTATGAAGGCGAGCCATTTTCTTCATGTCGTCAGAAATCTTCAGCACGTATGTATACTCGTACATTTAAGTAGTTGCGTAGAATATTTTAATATACCTACATACAACTGTTTAACTTTGTTTTTTAATAGTCGCTTTTTTTGAATGTCAAAATACAAAGTCTTACTTTTACAAATAATTAAATATCACCAAAAAAAATTTGTAGCGCCAACTTTCAATCCTTGCGAGCCATCACCTTGTGGAGCAAACAGTGAATGCCACGTGGTGAACGACCGCGCCGCATGTTCGTGCCGCGCGGGTTACCTTGGAGCGCCGCCCGCCTGTCGACCCGAGTGTGCGGTCAACTCCGACTGTCCCACAAACAGAGCCTGCATCAACCACAAGTGCAAGGACCCTTGTCTTCACAGCTGTGGTTTAGACGCACGCTGTCATGTTGTCGGACACAACCCCATTTGCACTTGTCCAGAAAATCTACCAGAAGGCGATCCGTTCATAAGATGCAACAGAAGACGTAAGTTGAAAAAATTACATGTATTTTAACTATACTCGAAATAGAATGTTACATGTGCTTGCCTGAATAAGATTGACCAAAAACTAAAAACCTTAAACTAAAAGCTAGTAGCATTTGTTACAATACTATTGAGGGTGGAAAAATTGAACTATAATTATGGCGAATAAGGAAATAACATTTATATTGTAGTTTAGGAACAGTTTATACAAAATAAAATGATTCTTTTTTGCCTTATTCATTAATTCTGAAAATGATTTGTACGTAGTGGGCAAGGTATGTACGTGGCTTTGTTTAATAAACTGCTATTTGTTGACAGCTGTTACTCAACCCGCACCAGATCCATGCCTACCGTCGCCATGTGGGCCACATTCCTCGTGCCGCAACGAAGCCGGTCGTGCCGTGTGCTCTTGCGAGCCCGGCACGCTGGGAGCCCCGCCTTCTTGTCGTCCGCAATGCGTTATCAACCAGGACTGTCCCCTGGCGCTCGCTTGTCTGGCGGGTAATTGTGTCAACCCATGCGTAGGCTCCTGTGGCTTCAATGCACGGTGCATAGTGCAAAATCATCAACCGATATGTTCCTGCGACGAAGGTTTTTCGGGTGATCCGTTTGCTGGCTGTAATCCTTTTGAAGGTAAGCTTAAACGAATTTTACATTTTTAAATCGCACCATCTGCATGTTTTTCATAAGTGTATGTGATAGCATGTTTTATGTACCTATACAAATTTTGCAGCTTCAAAAGACGTTCCTCATCAACCTTGCAATCCATCACCTTGTGGACCTAATGCCATTTGTCGAGAAAGGAATGGTGCTGGTTCTTGTACATGTGTAGATGAATTTTACGGTGATCCATATCGTGGCTGTCGCCCAGAATGTGTCATGAATACTGATTGTCCTAGAGACAAATCTTGTTTCAATAACAAATGCGTGGACCCGTGCTCTGGTGCTTGTGGACAGAACACCGAATGTAGAGTTGCAAACCATGCACCTTCATGTTACTGCTTGCCTGGATATAGAGGAAATCCTCTTCATGCATGTACTCCTGTTTCATGTAAGACTTTCTTTCTTGATCTTTCTTTATATGTCTATTTCTGTATTTCATGCTATACTTATCTGTCTATTTTCTTTCCTATACAATGTAGCTCTACCAGAACCTGTGGATCCGTGCAACCCTTCGCCTTGCGGGCCCTACAGTAAATGTCGCGTGTTTAATCGGCATGCAGTTTGTACATGCCTTGATCTGTGCGTTGGTTCTCCACCAAATTGTAGGCCTGAATGTATTGTTAGTTCTGATTGTCGGCCGGATAAAGCATGTATTAATCAAAAATGCCAGGACCCGTGTCCTGGTATGTGCGGTGTCGACGCTCAATGTCAAGTTGTTAATCACAATCCTATATGTAGCTGTCTTAATGGATATACCGGTGATCCTTTCATTAGATGTTTTTATGAAGAAAGTAAGTAATAATGATATTTATTTTAAATAAATTAAATCTATTATTATTTATGTAGGTAGTCATAAAAATAACTATTTGAATTATTACTTTTGACAGAACAAATGGACCCAATAAATACCTGTGTACCGAATCCTTGCGGACCACATTCTCTATGCAAAGATGTTAATGGCCTGTCCGTGTGCACATGCTTAGAAAATTACGTGGGAAGGCCCCCTAACTGCAGGCCCGAGTGCATGATAAACGTTGAATGCCCAGGCAACTTAGCTTGCATTGCGGAAAAATGCCGCAACCCTTGTCCGGGCTCTTGTGGATACCATGCAAGTTGTGCTGTTGTTAAACATGTACCAGTTTGTTCTTGTGACCAAGGGTATACGGGAGATCCGTTTTCAGGATGTTCTCCTATCCCATGTAAGTTTATTATTTGTGATAAATGTTCTGTTACTATTTTAAACTGGGATTTATAATAAATATTATTTTAAATTTGTAGCTATCGAACCTCAAGTCGAAAGTCCTTGCTCACGGTCACCATGTGGGGCGAATGCTATATGCAAAGAAAGACATGGAGTAGGATCATGCTCGTGTCTTCCTGATTACTTCGGAGATCCATATGTGGAATGTCGTCCAGAATGTGTATTGAATTCAGATTGTCCGAAAGATAGGGCTTGCATCAACAATAAGTGTAAAGACCCCTGTCCTGGAGTATGTGGAATGAATGCTGAATGTCGTGTCAACAATCATGCACCATCCTGTGCCTGCCAGCCTGGTTATGAAGGAAATCCATTTACATCTTGTTATATACGTAAGAATTCTAATTAATTCTATAACATATCGATCAATCCAATTGCGTGTAATTTATTCTCGTGTGAATAATCATTCTAATGGGCTATTTTAGGTCAAAATGAAGTTCCGATAGATCCATGCTCACCATCACCTTGTGGACCATACAGTTTGTGTCGGGTTAACGGTGGCCATGCAATATGTTCATGCCAAGAAAAGTATTTTGGTTCACCGCCCTTCTGTCGGCCGGAATGTATGGTTAGCAGTGAATGTATGCCCAATAGAGCTTGCATTAATCAGAAATGTGTTGACCCATGCATCGGAGCGTGTGGTAATAATGCTAAATGTACTGTTGTCAATCACAACGCGTTATGTAGTTGTCCTCCAAATTACGCCGGAGATCCATTCGTGCATTGCTCCTTTGAAAAGAGTAAGTTGAACCCATTTTTATTGCATACTAACTATTTACTTAATATACGTACTTAAATGTATGAAAAAAATTAAAATACATTCATTGATCAACGTTTAAAATTATTTTAGGGCCGGAACCAAAGCCGTCTGGTAACCCCTGCATACCATCGCCTTGTGGGCCTAATTCCCAATGTCGGGTTATTGGAGAAACCCCAGCTTGCTCTTGTCAAGCTGGTTACATTGGCAGGGCTCCAAATTGTCGCCCTGAATGCATATACGATGAAGAATGTCCGAGCAACCTGGCTTGTATTCGTGAAAAGTGTGTTAATCCTTGCGAAGGATCCTGTGGTTCAAACGCAGAATGCGTTGTGATAAATCATAAAGCTGTTTGCCACTGTCGCGAAAGCTATTCGGGTGATCCATTTAGTGGATGTTACTTTATTCGTGAGTTTCGTGAAAAACAGTTTCTTAATTGTATTTTTAATCCCGTATGTCATGTGCAATGTCTAAGTAATTTATTTTTCGTTCATAGTCACAGTGGCAAGTGAAGACGAGACAAATCCTTGTAACCCGTCACCCTGCGGGCCAAACGCCATATGCACTGAAAGAAACTCGGCTGGAGCCTGTACATGTGCGCCCGGATATTTTGGTGATCCATATTTGGGTTGTCGACCTGAATGTGTCACAAATAACGACTGTCCGTTCGATAAAGCATGTTCCAATAACAAATGTATAGACATATGTCAGGGTGCGTGTGGCATAAATGCTCAGTGTACGGTGGCACACCATACACCAGTATGTCTTTGTATTGATGGTTACGATGGAAATCCAGTCGTGTCTTGCCATCCTCAGAGAAAACGTTAGTAATTTGGTTCTAAACAAATTTGAAGTATAATATTGTACCATCTTCTAACCTTTAAAATTCACTTTATTTGATTTTTAGCACTTGCGGATGCAAACCCCTGTATCCCGTCGCCTTGTGGGCCTTACAGCAATTGTAAAATTGTGGATGATCACGGAGTATGTTCTTGTCGGGAAGGGTACGTGGGCTCACCTCCCACTTGTAGACCAGAATGTGTTTTAAGCACGGATTGTCCGCAACACCAAGCATGTATTAATCAAAAATGTAGAGATCCGTGCCCGGGAACCTGTGGTGTCAATGCAAGGTGTCAAGTGATAAACCATAACCCAATTTGTACATGTAAAGCGGGATTTACTGGTGATCCATTCGTTACATGTCGGTTGGAGCAAAGTAAGAATACAACAAAAATAATAAAAGCAACTCAATTGAAATTGTTTATGTTTTTTGATCTCCCTTTAAATATATGTATTATTTATTTCATTTCTCAATTTTTAAATTTCATTTTTTTCTCTTTTTTTCATTATTCTTTTCATTATTTTTCTACCTTTGTATGCCATTTTATATTTTCTGTGTACCTACTATTATTCTAAATCTGTCTTATTTTCTTTCTTTCTTAGAACCTATCTTAGAGGTGCCTAGAGGAAATCCATGTGTTCCTTCACCATGTGGTCCATATTCTCAATGTAAAGTAGTTGGAGAAGCGCCTGCATGTTCATGCTTACCGAGTTATATTGGTGTAGCACCAAATTGTAGACCTGAATGTTCTATCAACGCTGAATGTCCTGGTAATCTTGCATGCCAAAATGAAAAGTGTGTGGATCCGTGTCCTGGCTCTTGTGGTTTTAACGCGGAATGTTCTGTAGCCAATCATGTTGCACAATGTAGCTGTTTCACGGGATATACGGGTGACCCTTTCAGTGGCTGTTCACCGTTTGAACGTAAGTTTTGGGATGTAAGGCATCATCATTGTATTATACAGGATGAAATTGAATAGGTTCGCCAAATTAAAATATCTAATTCAACGTGTTAAAAGAAAATTTAGAGCATTTCATTAAAAAAGGAAAAGGGATGCACATACATGCGCGTAGGCAAGCGATTTGGCAATGTCATCGCGCGCCCTTTTTTCGTATGAACGGTCAAAAGTAGGTAAATGACCGCTAGGTCAACGCGTCAACGTCACGTCGCGTTCAACTTGTTTCAGGTTGTGAACTCTGCGATGAATGGATTGTTTATCACTTTAATTTTCTTCTTTGTTATGATAGATTACTTTTTTTACTTGTACGCCAATAATTCGTACTTACTTGAAGGCATTATCTTAGTTTGCACTATCTAAATGATAATTACACGACTTTTTCAAGAATTTAGATTTTGTAAAAGACAATTTATAATAATTATGTAACAGTTGCTGATCCTTCTATTTCGATTGGCGCAAGTTTTCAATTTCATCCTGTATATGAGGTATTTTTGGATTAATATGTAAATATTGAATTATTTATTTCAGACGATCCACAGCCACCACCGAATCCTTGCAGTCCTTCACCTTGTGGCGCTAATGCGTTGTGTAAAGAAAGAAATGGAGTTGGGTCCTGTTCGTGCCTGCCAGAGTACTTTGGTGATCCTTACACAGGATGTCGACCAGAATGCGTATCCAATTCGGATTGTGACCGCAATAAGGCCTGTTCAAACAATCGATGCAAAGATCCTTGCCCAGGGGCTTGCGGAATAAACGCTGAATGTCGAACTGTCAATCATGCTCCGACGTGCACATGTCTTTCAGGATACAACGGTAACCCATTAGTCAGATGTGAAATAGAAAGTAAGTAATTTTTTTTTGGGTTCATAATTTAATTTTTAATAAAATATTTATAATTAAAAAAAACTACAATCTATAAATTCACATTTAATTAAGTTCTGAACTGCATTGTATAAATTGCATTAAGCGTCTGATAACCGTAGTTGTAATAACATTGTTTTTTGCAGTTGTTACAGAATCTCCGAAGATGCCACTGGACCCCTGCCAACCATCCCCTTGTGGGCCAAACAGCTTATGTCGGGTGATAAATGGTCACAGTGTATGTACATGCGAGAGTGACTACATTGGCACGCCACCTTCCTGCCGCCCCGAGTGTATCGTCAGCTCGGAATGTCCGCAAGATAAAGCCTGTATTAAAAAGAAATGCAAAGATCCATGCCAAGATTCCTGCGGTCTCAACGCTCGGTGCCAAGTTATTACACACAACCCTATTTGTACTTGTAGTCCCGGATACACAGGAGATCCATTCGCTCAGTGCAATCCAGTACAATGTAAGTAATTAGGCAATCATTATAGTAGGTGAAGAATGCGTGAGTTTCTAAATGTGTGTAGTAGGTAGCAGATTTTTATTTACTTGACCATGGTTGACGCTGCAAGTGATTGACTTAAATTATTTGCATTAGAATGGTTTTATTTTGAGAAATTATATTTTAGATGTCCCACCTACCACCGACCCCTGTGTGCCTTCTCCATGTGGGCCCAATTCGGAATGCCGTGTTATTGGAGATCAGGCGGCTTGTTCCTGCTTACCAAATTACATCGGAAGAGTACCAAACTGTAGACCGGAATGCACCATGGACCCGGAATGTCCCAGTAACACAGCTTGTATTAATGAGCGCTGTAAAGATCCTTGTCAAGGTGCATGTGGTGTAAATGCTCTTTGTTTAACAATAAATCACAATCCAGTGTGCTCTTGCCAACAAGGTTTTACAGGAGATGCTGTGAGGAATTGTATCCAAATTGTTATATCATGTGCGTATATTTTCTTATACATATATTTAAATATGACCAAAGTTTTAAAATCTGAACATTAAAATAAAAACGAGGGTTGAAAAAGTACCTTAGATAGTAATGATGATGTATTATATATTTTTGCAGCTACTGAAATGACAACATCAAGTCCATGCACACCATCTCCGTGTGGCCCTAACGCGGAGTGCCGAGAATATAACGGAGCTGGTGCTTGCGTCTGTTCCGAAGGCTACGAGGGTGATCCATACAGTACACACGGATGTCGTAGGGAATGCGAGAGTAATGATGATTGCACACCAAACTTAGCATGCACACGATTCAAGTGTATTGATCCCTGTCCAAGAACATGCGGTCAGTTAGCACAGTGCACTGTTGAAAATCATATTCCTGTTTGCACTTGCCCAAGGGGATATACTGGTGATCCATTCTTCCAGTGCAAAGAAATTACATTGTCACGTAAGTTTGAATGTTTGATTTAGTTGTGACTATCATTGTTAGTGTAATCCGTGTATTGTTAAATAATCGTAATTTTAATTTACAGCAAGTCCACAAAATCCGTGTGAACCCACACCCTGTGGTCCAAATAGTCAGTGCAGACAAGTGAACATGCAAGCAGTGTGTTCGTGTCTACCGAATTACATTGGATCACCACCGTCATGTCGACCTCAGTGTATTGTAAACAGTGAATGTGATACATCTAAAGCTTGCATCAATCAAAAATGTGATGATCCATGCCCACATTCCTGTGGCTTGAGAGCACACTGCATAGTAAAGAACCATAGCCCTATCTGCACGTGCCCATTAGGCATGACTGGCGATCCATTTACGCAATGCTATGGTAAGTTTATAAATACATGAATAAAATGTGATACGTAGGTTTTAAAAACAACATCAGAATTAATATTCCCGATATTTACGATGTGTCATTGTTTTTTTAGGAATTCCACCAACAACTGAAAGGCCTCCATCTTGTACTCCTTCACCCTGTGGTCCTCATTCGCGTTGCCAATTATTAGCAAGTGGACCAGCTTGCTCATGTCTTCCTGGTTATGTGGGTTCCCCACCATCTTGTCGGCCTGAATGTACGATTACCGCCGAATGTCCAGCTTCACTTGCCTGTGTTCGACAAAAATGTGAAGACCCATGTCCAGGGTCATGCGGAGTCGACGCATCATGTCACGTTTTGAACCATGTAGCTGTTTGTGTATGTAACGAAGGATATACTGGCGATCCGTTTGCAAGATGCTTGCCAATCCTTGAAGGTATGACAATGTTTTCTGAATAATTTCTGCGGAATATGACTGTGCTTTTCTGAACAAAATTATAAATTTATATTTTGTTTTAGATTCGACTACACCAGAGCCATCAGATCCATGCAATCCGTCTCCATGCGGCGCCAATGCCGTATGCGATAACGGATTCTGTACATGCTTAGCGGAGTACAGTGGAAACCCTTACGAAAGTTGCCGACCAGAGTGCACTGGCAGCCAGGAATGTCCCAGGGATAAGGCTTGTTTCAGAAACAAATGTCGAGATCCGTGTCCAGGTACATGTGGACAAAATGCCAAATGTGACGTTATAAATCACATACCCACATGCTCCTGTATGACAGATTACACCGGCAACCCATTTACACACTGTCGCCGTATGGAACAAGAAAAAGCAAGACCTAGAGATTCGTGTCATCCATCCCCTTGTGGACCTAATAGTATATGTAAGAACGTTGACAATGCTGCTATATGTGCTTGTGTTGAAGGGTTCCAAGGCTCACCTCCGGCTTGCCGGCCAGAATGCGTGGTTAGCTCCGAATGTCCGTCTACTAAAGCTTGCGTTAATCAGAAATGCATCAACCCTTGTATCAACGCATGTGGAATATCTGCTCGCTGTGAAGTAATCAATCACAGCCCGATTTGTAGCTGTAATTCAGGACAAACTGGGGATCCATTCAAGAGTTGTTATGATATTCCACTTCCACCAGCTCAGCCAACAGATGCATGCAATCCATCCCCATGTGGACCTAACTCACAATGTATGGAAAGAAATGGAAAAGCTAATTGTAGATGTATCGAGAATTACATTGGACAGCCACCCAATTGCAGACCGGAATGTGTTATTAATCCAGATTGCCCTTCAAATCAAGCATGTGTTAAAAATAAATGCATCGATCCTTGCCCTGGCTCGTGTGGAGTGAATGCTGACTGCATTGTTGTCAGCCATACTGTTTCATGTAGTTGCCGAGAAAAGTTTACAGGCAATCCGTTCATGCAATGTGTTCCTCAAAAAGGTATGTGGTTACTGTATTCCTTTATAGAATAAAAGGATATGTGTTGCAAAAATAATAGGCTAATAGGAACTACTCTGAGTTTGTTTCGGCATTGCTTCTCATGGATTAGTCAGCTACGAAATGCTGGCAGCATATACTTTTAAAATATATAGCAAAAAAGTAACGTGTAAAAGTGTCTTAAAAGATCTACTTACAGAATTAAACAGCATTTCATTTAGTCATAGGTTCTCGAACACAAGAAGAAAGATGTAGTTAGCACAGTTTCGTTACAAAACACACAAGAGTTTCACATAAGAATAAGGAGATATACATAGATTAAACAGCAGAGAACTGAAATAATATAATTGTTGTTTTTTAAGTGTTATGTCCTAAGTGACACTTTTTTTTCCAGAAAATCCCGTACAGCCCTGTGATCCATCCCCTTGTGGAGCAAATGCCGTTTGTAGTCAACGGGACGGAGCTGGATCATGTTCATGTCTGGAAGGATATCAAGGAAATCCCTATGACGGTTGCCGTCCTGAATGTGTTCTGAGCTCCGATTGTCCAGCTGACAAATCATGCATAAGAAATAAATGCGTGGACCCTTGCCCAGGAATATGTGGTAGAAATGCTGAATGTAACGTAATAAATCACGTTCCTAGTTGTGCTTGTATCAAAGGTTTCACAGGAAATCCGTTTGACCAGTGTATAAAAGAACAAATTACAGAAATTATTAAACCGTGCCAGCCATCGCCTTGTGGTCCTAATAGTGTTTGCAGAGAGAATGGTGGACTAGCATCTTGCGAATGCTTACCAGACTACAGAGGCGCACCTCCTGATTGCAGACCAGAATGTACTGACAGCAGTGAATGTCCGTCAGACCGGGCTTGCCACAGGTTAAAATGCGCAGACCCTTGCAGAGGAACTTGTGGCATAGGATCACACTGCCAAGTTATAAATCATAGTCCCTTATGCAGTTGTCCAGCGGGAATGACTGGTGATCCGTTTAAAAAATGTATTGAAATCGAAAAAACAGAACTTGAACAACCAATTCATCCATGTCAGCCGAATCCATGTGGATCATACAGTGAATGTCGACCAATTAACAACAGTCCATCATGCTCATGTATTCAAGGGTATATAGGTGCTCCACCGAATTGTCATCCTGAGTGCCTTGTCAATACAGATTGTCCGTCGCATCAGGCGTGTATCGCTGAAAGATGTAGAAATCCATGTGAAGGTTCTTGTGGATTTAGAGCTGAATGTCACGTACATGACCAAATACCCATTTGTAGCTGCCCCATTGGTTATTCTGGTGATCCATTTATACAATGTACGGAGGTGATAGGTACGTATTTAGAACCTCCTTGTTGAACATCTACCCTGTTTTTAGATCATATGGCTCAAACACATGTCTAACGTCAATTTTTCCATTTTGCAGAGTCTCCTCCAACTTCACCGGATCCTTGCAATCCATCTCCTTGTGGTGGTAATGCTATTTGTGATGCAGGAGCTTGCTCCTGCCTGCCTGAATATTTTGGAGATCCTTATGTAGGTTGTCGAGTTGAATGCAGTACTAATGGCGAATGTTCGCCGACTCGTACATGTCAAAGAGGCAAATGTGTCGATCCATGCCCAGGTGCATGCGGAACGAATGCAGTATGTTCAGTCAATAACCATATACCATCATGCACTTGTTCTCCTGCCACCTCAGGAGATCCTTTCAGTTTGTGCACTCAAATTCAAATCCAAAAAGGTGAAGTATATGTTAAACTAATTCACATTAGTGAATTTTTTTTTTCCAAGAATTTACTATTTACATCATCTTTTTAAATGTTTATAGACCCGATATCACCTTGTTCGCCGTCTCCATGTGGCCCCTACAGTGAATGTACAGTAAGCCAAAATGGTGCTGCAGCATGTTCGTGCAAGACAGGACATATTGGATCACCTCCTTCTTGTCGACCGGAATGCCTCGTCAGCGCCGAGTGCAAATTACAATTAGCTTGCATTGATCGAAGATGCCGCGACCCCTGTGAAGGAGCTTGTGGGCGCGGCGCTCGTTGCCAAGTTATTGCTCACTCACCGATTTGCACATGTAATGAAGAATATACTGGAGATCCCTTCTCGTATTGCTATCCGAAACCAGGTATTAAAAAAAATAGTGTATCGTTTTGTGATTTAAACTGGCATAAGTATTGCATTTTTCGAGGTCGTTATGATTAAAACCTTTTTGTTTTGTAGCACCGCCGACACAGCCTATCGACCCTTGTGAGCCCTCCCCGTGCGGTCCAAATTCACTTTGCCTTAATTCCGGAGAGACACCAGCATGCAGCTGTCAGCCAGGTTTTATAGGAGCTCCACCAAACTGTCGGCCAGAGTGTACCATCAGCGCTGAATGCCCAGCGGCTTTAGCTTGTGTCGCGCAGAAATGTAAAGATCCGTGTGTTCAAGCTTGTGGCCCACGAGCCATATGTTCTGTGGTCGATCATCGGGCGATCTGCGCCTGCGAACCAGGTCTAGAGGGCGATCCTTTCCAGGGCTGCTCACAGCCAAAAGGTAATCATCAAATACAACGTTGTATTATATTTGACACTTTTTAATTACTGTTTTACCGAACACCTTAAGGGTTTAGGTTCAATATGAAAAAAATTTAAATTATTGTATATGAATATGTGGGTTTTGGTAGGTACAACTTTTACACTTAAAATGTTTTTTTAGGATTAAGGTAAACGGAAGTTGTATAATAATGCTCTAGGGAAACTGATGTACCAACCACTTAAGATGCATATAACCCCTCAGCTTGGCAAAGCGTGATAATTTGTTCATGCTTTAAATGACGTGCTTGTCATGTAAGAAAATATAAACTTAGCGGTCACGCCTCACACGGTTTACTAATGAACATAGGACTGTATAGATGTTCTTACTTTGGGACTGAGTGGTGACCATGCCCGCCTATTGGTTTAAAGGCAATTACATCAATACAGCCCCTATGCAAATGCTTTCAACATAAGCCTAGGAGCAGGTCGGTAGGTACCGATACGATGAAAAATAGGTCAATAAATCGCTTCCAGGAGGGATATAACTTTATAAAAATAACTGTTAATGTGATATAATGCCTTTTGCTTGACTACGGAGCACGCGGAGATAACCTAGCACTTACAGTAAAGCTTAGGCTGTCCGCCATGACAGCCGCTTTTGGACGGCGCTGCTTGAGATAGTGACGCTGAAGCCGGAATAAGGAGGTCACTAAACGTCGCCAGGCCCAGCAAGCTTCAACTAACGCTTCGGAACAGGACGTGCTTCTACGGTGACTGACATGTTTATCGGTAAGTCAATTTATTCTATTTGAAAAACATTTCAGCTCCACCAAAGGTCGAATATCTAAACCCATGTGAACCGTCCCCTTGTGGTGCGAATGCCGAATGTAAAGTGCAAGGAAACGCCGGATCATGCTCATGTTTGCCTGATTATTTCGGTGACCCTTACCAAGGTTGTAGACCTGAATGCTTAGCTGATTCAGACTGTCCGTTGGTTTCGGCGTGCAACAGAAACAAATGCGTAGATCCGTGTCCGGGAGTTTGTGGATATAATGCTGACTGCTATGTCACCAACCATAAACCAATGTGTAATTGCAAGCCGGGTTACACTGGGACTCCACTCTCAATTTGTCATCTCATAAGAGGTAAATATTCGTAGTCTCTTGTGTTATAATTTCAGTCATCAGAACAGCGTATTTAAACATAGGTTTTATTTAATATCCTTTCAGAAAACGACATTGCAGTTATAAATGTATGCAATCCGTCACCTTGTGGAATCAACGCAATTTGTAAAGAAATAAACAATCAACCAGTTTGTTCATGTCTTCCAAATTATATGGGCTCGCCACCAAATTGCAAACCAGAATGTATGATGAACTCTGAATGCAAATCTAATAGAGCTTGTGTTAATCAACGGTGCATTAATCCTTGCCCAAAGCCATGCGGACAAAATACAGAATGCAAAGTAATCAATCACAGTCCAGTATGTACTTGTAGGGCGGGTTACTCTGGAAATGCGTTTACAATGTGTAGTCTAATATTGCGTAAGTTGGCATAAACATATCTATTACTTTTTTATTTATTAATCGTATGGCGCACAATAATTGTATTTTATTTATTTTGTAGAAACATCTCCAAGTGTAGCAGTTCCTTCAGATCCCTGTGTACCCTCACCGTGTGGTTCATACGCCGAATGTCGAGATAATAACGGATTAGCTTCATGTTCTTGCTTGCCGTCATACGTCGGTTCCCCGCCGTACTGTAAGCCTGAGTGCGTCGTCCATTCTGACTGTCCGAGTGATCGGGCTTGCGAAGCCGAAAAATGTCGAAACCCGTGCGATGGCTCTTGCGGTCTATATGCCAAGTGTTTTGTAAACAATCATGTTCCTGTCTGCCTTTGCCCAGAAGGTTTCACTGGAGATCCATTTAGGCAGTGCAGTCCGAAGCCCGTGGCCGGTAATTTTTTTAATTTTACTTATATCTTTGTAAATTAGTGGATAAATGTCTGAGAAGTTTGAAAGAAGATGAGTTTCTTTGATAGAAAATGATTCCAAATGCGAAAACATTGAAAATAATGGGTGTAAAAAGACGCGTAATGAAGCCGATACTTTGTCACTTATACCTACTCCCCTTCATTATGATAATTTTTTGTAGGTACTTACTGGACCATACCTGGGAACCTTCTAGTTAGGGAGATATCGAAGGTCAAAGTTCCAACTTTTTTTTAAAGAAAACCAGTTTTAATTGTTAATATCCCCACAACTTCTGCACGTTTTTGCACAACAAAAGTAAAAGTGGTTTCCCAGCAATCATTTTTGCTCAATTTTTGGTCTTTTTACACCGTATACAATCCACGTTTACAATAGCTACCTTCATATTACAATTACTTAATGATTTAAGTTATATGTGCATCATTATTTCTAGTTGTACCCGAGAGTGTTCCAAGTGATCCATGTCATCCGAGTCCTTGCGGTCCGAACAGCGTCTGCAACAATGGCGTTTGTTCATGTATTGTTGGCTATCACGGTGACCCTAATCTTGGCTGCCGACCAGAATGCGTGTATAATACAGATTGCCCGCTGGACAAAGGTTGTTCACGAAACAAATGTGTGAATCCTTGCATTGGAACCTGCGGACTGAACGCCATCTGCGATGTTATGAACCACGTGCCAATGTGTTCTTGTCAGAAAGGCATGAGCGGAAATGCTTTTATAGAGTGCAGACCATCAGCGAGTAAATATATTTATTTTTTAATATATATTATAAATACATTAGTTTATATTTTACAAATTGATAATTATATTTTTGTATTGCAGTGTCTATCACGAACCCGTGCAATCCTTCACCATGCGGACCGAATAGTCGATGTCAACAATCAAATGGCCAAGCAGTGTGTTCCTGTGTACCTGGATATCGTGGCAGTCCTCCGACATGTCGACCTGAATGTGTTGTTAGTCTGGAATGTCCACTTAAAGAAGCCTGTAACAACCAAAAATGTATAAACCCGTGTGTAGGAGCATGCGGTACAGCGGCTGTTTGTGATGTTATCAATCATAATCCAATTTGTACATGCCCACCGTCATTTTCGGGAGATCCTTTTGTGAGGTGTACAGTTATAGGTAAACATTTCACACTTATACGTGATTTACTTACATTCGTATTATTTTTGTAAATCATCAACACAAACTTAGCCCTTATGAAGTTGTGATCTAATTTATTATGTTTCTTTATTTTAGTTAAAGAAGAGGAACAGGTCAATCCTTGTGAACCATCACCATGCGGGCCGCATTCTATATGCAGGATAAGCGGCGAAAGCCCCATCTGTGCTTGTTTACCAAGTTACAAGGGAACACCCCCTAACTGTCGACCTGAGTGCATTAGCAATAGTGAATGTGATTATAACTTGGCATGTCTTAATCAAAAATGTGCAGATCCATGCTTGGGCGCGTGTGGTTCAAATTCTGAATGTAGAGTGGTCAGTCACGCTCCCATGTGCTTGTGTCGAACAGGTTACACTGGCGATCCATTTACATATTGCAGCGCTTTGCCGATCATGGACCAGACTGAAGTATTAACTCCTTGCAATCCAAACCCATGTGGAGCTAACGCCGCATGCAAAGAACAAAGAGGTGTTGGATCGTGTCAGTGTCTGGATGAGTACTTAGGAAATCCCTATGAAGGATGTCGACCTGAGTGCGTCGTCAACTCTGACTGTCCTCTTAACAGAGCTTGTTCCAGAATGAAGTGTATCGACCCTTGTCCGGGTACATGTGGCTCGAATGCTATGTGTCAAGTGCATAATCATATGCCAACATGCTTATGTCAACAAGGGTATACGGGAAATCCATTCAGCCATTGTAATATTATGCAAGAACGTAAGTATACAATGATTTTATTCCTATTAGATTATTTGGTCACGTACCAAATTTTGTAAAAAGAATAACATTAACCTTAACTGAATAAAATTTCAGCACTAGTAGTCGAAACAAATCCATGCAATCCTTCGCCATGTGGAGCGAACAGTCAATGCAGAGAAGTGAAGGGCCAAGCCGCATGCTCTTGCTTGCCAAATTTCATAGGTGCACCACCAAACTGCCGCCCTGAATGTGTAGTGAGCTCGGAATGCCCTTCACATTTGGCTTGTGCGAACCAGAAGTGCATAAACCCGTGCGAAAATACATGCGGAGAAAACGCTAACTGTAATGTAATCAATCACAGCCCTATATGTGTCTGTAAACAAGGCCTTACTGGAAATTCATTTACAAAATGCTATCCAATTAAAAGTAAGCACTTTCACAAATTACATGTTATTGTCTAGAATATTCTCGCTTGAATGCCTTAATCATATTTGCATATTTTCAGTATCGCAGCCGCCTCTAAATGTACCACCTCAAGATCCGTGTTTATCAGCACCATGTGGTCTATACGCAGAATGTCGAAATATTGGCAATGCTCCCTCGTGTGCTTGCAAGCCCAATTATATTGGCAGTCCACCAAACTGTAGACCTGAGTGTACAATCAATTCTGAATGCCCTAGCAACCAGGCTTGCATGAATGAAAAGTGTCGCGATCCTTGTCCAGGAGCCTGTGGTATAAACGCTCAGTGCACTGTATTCAACCATATTGCTCAATGTGGCTGTTTGGAACAGTACACAGGAGATCCGTTTACACGTTGCCAACTGAAACCCGAGAGTGACGGTAAATATAGTAAACTTTTAAATTTTCAGTGATCATTATGTTTTAATAATAGGTTTTCCTATTTACAGTCAATTTTAGCAGCTATTCTAATCGTGAGAGATGAAAGATTTGTTTACACAAGTCATGTTAATGCCTACCTATAATAATATGGCACACATTGGTAGACATTAGCATTATTAACATACCTATAGGTACATCTTTTGGACAACAACACAACATTTCTATACAAACATTTTTTGCCGTTCATTTTTAGTAAGTTTAAGTATTCAAACGTCGGGAAAAGAATATGTATTGTACAGTTATTTACGTTATTTCTGTGATAGTTATTTCTGTGATAGTATTGTACAGTTATTTACGTTATTTCTGTGATAGTTATTATATATCCGTAACATAGTGATTTATGTAAAGGAAAAGTACATTAAATGTAAACAAAATAAGTTTGTTAACATAATTGTACCATTAACTTGTTTTACAGAAACCGTTACGGAAACTGATTTATGCAATCCATCGCCTTGCGGTGCGAACGCTTTATGTAACGATGGTGTATGCACGTGCTTACCTGAATATCAAGGGGATCCTTACTATGGTTGTCGACCAGAGTGCCTCGTAAGCACAGACTGTCCTCACAACAAAGCATGTGTAAGAAACAAATGCGTCGACCCCTGTGTAAATACATGCGGCAGAGAAGCCATTTGCAATGTCTTTAACCACGTACCCATGTGTACATGTCCCAAAGGATACTCAGGAAATGCTTTCCTTGAATGTCGACCAGTCAGAGTTGTTGAAAGTATACAGCCTTGTAATCCATCACCATGTGGTCCTAACAGTCAGTGTCGTGAAATCAATGGTCAAGCTATATGCTCATGCTTGTCTGGATATATGGGCGCACCGCCCACTTGTAGACCGGAGTGCACATCGAGTGCAGAATGTGCACTAAATCGAGCTTGTTCCAATCAGCAATGCATCGATCCCTGTAAAGGAAATTGTGGATCAGGAGCTCAATGTCAAGTAATAAATCATAATCCAATATGCTCATGTCCATCGGGCTTAACCGGTGATCCGTTTACTAGATGCATTTTAGAAGGTATAACCAATAATATTTTTCTTATCGAGTTTTACTACTTTAGCCTCAGATTAATTAACTGTCATGTTTATGTTTTACTATTGCAGATATTCAACCGCCACCTTATGTCAATCCGTGTGAACCTTCACCCTGTGGGCCTAACTCTGTATGCAGAGAAGTAGGCGGTTCACCATCGTGTGCTTGTCAGGTTGATTTTCTGGGAAATCCACCAAACTGTCGTCCAGAATGCATATCTAATTCTGAATGTTCTAATGAAATGGCTTGTATAAATCAAAAATGTCGAGATCCCTGTCCTGGTTCTTGTGGATCTGGAGCAGAGTGCCGGGTGGTCAGTCATTCTCCTCAATGCTTGTGCCCTCCAGGGTACACTGGGGATGCATTTAGAGGATGTCAAATTATGGATGTTCCTCTTGCCCCTTGTTCACCATCACCGTGTGGCTCAAATGCCATATGCAAAGAGTACAGAAACGCTGGCGCATGTGTGTGTCTACCAGATCATATTGGAAATCCTTATGAAGGATGTCGTCCGGAATGCGTTGTTAATTCAGATTGCTCTACGAATTTGGCATGCATTCAAAGTAAATGTAAAAATCCCTGCAACAATATATGCGGACGTAATGCTGTATGCAATGTCGTCAATCATGCTCCCACGTGTGTATGTCTGCCTGGTCTGACAGGGAGTCCTTATCAAAATTGCTACGAAGAAATATTACGTAAGTTTATTTTATATAATACCCTTTCAGGATGTAGATAAGGTTCAACGAATGAATAATGATTTTACTTTTCAATTTTAGAAGTTCCTGCTGTTCCGAAAGACCCTTGTTCTCCGTCACCATGTGGTCCAAATAGCATTTGCAAAGTATCAAATGACCAAGCCGTGTGCACATGCCAGCCTGAATATTTAGGAACACCACCTGCATGTAGACCTGAATGTATTGTTAGCTCGGAGTGCAATCAACAACAAGCATGTATACAACGAAAATGCAAAAATCCTTGTGAAGGCGCTTGTGGATTAAATGCAGAATGCAAAGTCATTAATCATAGTCCTATATGCACGTGTCGTCCGCAGTACACCGGCGATCCATTCAGTAGATGTTATAGAGCACCAGGTATTTATTGCCCTCAATTTGCTGATTTAAGTTTTTATACATTATTTGAATGCATTTGATTAAATATGATAATATTTATTTTAGTTGTGGATGTTGTACCTACGAATCCATGCCTACCGTCCCCGTGCGGGCCATTCTCTCAATGTCGAGATGCGGGAGGGTCACCGTCGTGCTCCTGCCTGCCACTATATATGGGCAGTCCACCAAATTGCCGTCCAGAATGCACTATTAACACAGACTGTTCCAATGAGTTGGCATGCATTAATGAAAAATGTGTAGATCCCTGTCCAGGCTCATGTGGAGTAAACGCAAATTGTAGAGTGCAAGGTCATGTGTCTATATGCACTTGCTTTGATGGTTACGTTGGTGACCCATTCCAAAGTTGCTCTTTGAAACCGAACATAGGTAAGCAATATTCGTGCTATATTGAATTGAAATATTAAACGTACGTAGTAGTTCAAATAGTCTGTAGACATGATGACACATGATGTATTATGTTTTTTTTAATTTCCAGAACCTGTTGTAGCAGACTTGTGTAATCCATCACCATGTGGGCCGAACGCGGTTTGTAACGATGGAGTTTGTACTTGCATACCTGAATATAACGGTGATCCGTATTTTGAATGCCGTCCCGAATGTACGATAAGTTCCGAATGTCCCATGGATAAAGCATGTGTTAGAAACCGATGTGTCAACCCATGTATAAACACTTGTGGCACTAATGCCAACTGTGAAGTTGTAAATCACATGGCAGTGTGCACGTGCCCAGCTAGAACTACTGGTAACGCGTTCATACAATGTAATCCAGTGCGAGGTGAGGACACTGAAATCTTAAAAAACTTTAAGGGTGCTACTTATAAACGACGTTGGTTAAATTTAAGTTGTGATTCATGTCTGCTTAACCATGTATTTTGACGATTAAGCGTCTCTTGACTTTAAGCAACGTTTATAAATAAAGGCGTTAATATAATATAAAAAAATATAGTTAATATGATTTGTGACTTTTGTGAACTAAAATAACTAATCATTTTTGCAGAAATAATTCCATCGAACCCTTGCCAACCGAGCCCGTGTGGCCCACACAGTCAATGCAGAGAGTTTAATGAACAAGCAGTGTGTTCTTGCTTGCTTGGGTTCCGCGGGGCTCCTCCGTCATGTCGCCCAGAGTGCGTGGCAAGTTCCGACTGCCCACTTGATAAAGCCTGTAGCAACCAGAAATGTATAAATCCTTGTCAAGGAACGTGTGGTGTGGCAGCCAAATGTCAAGTAGTTAACCACAATCCTATTTGCTCGTGCCCATCAGGAATGACCGGAGATCCGTTTACGAGATGCAGAGAAATGCGTAAGTGGTTCATTCTGAACAATCTGTTTCATTTTTTGTCCTCAATCGATACAGGTGCATTAACTATTAAATTTATTTTTGTTATAGCTGCTGATGAACCTCTGATACCGGTAAATCCGTGTCAGCCATCCCCATGTGGGCCCAATTCAATTTGTCAACAAACCGGCGGGTCTATTCCTTCTTGTCAATGCCAACCTGACGTTATAGGAGCACCACCGAATTGTCGCCCTGAGTGTGTTGCTAATAGCGAATGCGCTCCACAAATGGCATGCATAAACAGAAAATGTCAAAATCCTTGCACACAAGCATGCGGTATCAACGCCGACTGTAGAGTCGTTAGCCATACGCCTATTTGCATCTGTCCCGAGGGGTATGCAGGTGACGCAGCAGTGCAATGTACTGTAACGGCTCTGGCACCCATTTACCCGGTGTCGCCGTGCACGCCATCACCTTGTGGCTCAAACGCGGAATGTAGGGAACAAGCTGGAGCCGGCGCATGTGTATGTGTTACTGGATACTTCGGCAATCCCTATGAAGCTTGTCACCCAGAATGCTTAGTAAACTCTGACTGTCCAAGTAACAAGGCATGTACAAGAAATAAATGTATAGACCCCTGCCCAGGCACATGTGCTGTAAATGCCGATTGTCAAGTAGTCAATCATTCGCCTTTATGTACATGCCGATTTGGTTACGTCGGCGACCCGTTCACACAATGTATTTTAAAACGTAAGTGTCATTTATTTTATTCTTAGGATCTGAGAATTATAATTAAATAGGTATCTATATAGTTTATTGGTAATTTTGTATTATTCTATTTTATTTGTATATATATATTTTTTTACAGCACATGAAGATGTACCGGTTAACCCATGTCAACCGTCTCCTTGCGGTCCTAACAGCCAGTGTCGAGTATCAAATGGTCAGAGTGCATGCTCATGCTTACCTGAGTACCGCGGGTCACCACCAAACTGTAGGCCTGAATGTGTCGTGAGTGCAGAATGCCCCGCAGATAAAATATGTCAGAGTCAGAAATGTATTTCACCCTGCCCAGGACCTTGTGGACGTAACACAGACTGTAGAGTCATCAATCATAGTCCCATATGTACTTGCCAAACTAGATACACTGGCGATCCATTCTCCAGTTGCTATATACTTACAGGTAAGACAATTATGCTTAATCTGCCTTTAATAAGACAATTACGCTTAATCTGCCTTTAACAAGTCATTTGTTAATTTACCATAATGATTTACTATTTTTTTTACCATCATACTATCGTTGGCATAATTATTTACGATGTCTTTAATCTTTGTTTTTTTGTAGTTCCAGAACAGCCTCTAGAACCTCAAAGAGATCCGTGTGTTCCGTCACCGTGTGGACCTAATTCACAATGTCAAAACCTTCGTGGCAACCCATCTTGTTCATGTTTACCGAACTTTGAAGGCAGCCCTCCAAATTGTAGACCAGAGTGTACGATCAATGAAGATTGTGCTAGCAACCTAGCTTGCATAAATCAAAAGTGCAGAGATCCATGCCCCGGTTCTTGTGGATTAAACGCTAACTGCCAAGTCATAAAACATATTTCTATTTGTTCTTGTGCTGATGGTTTCACTGGCAATGCGTTTACTCAATGTAATCTCATTCCACTTAAAGGTAATTTATTAATTGTTTTCAATAATTTTAGTTACCTAGTTCTGATGTTAAGATAATTTTGCTTTTATTTAACAATAACTTTTCCATTTATAGAAAATGACGATCCATGCAATCCGTCACCTTGTGGAAACAATGCACAATGTAATAACGGACAATGTAACTGCCTTCCGGAGTTCATTGGAGACCCGTATACGGGATGTCGACCAGAATGTGTGCAGAGTTCAGAATGCGACCGCAGCAAGGCTTGTATCCGAAACAAATGCTTGGATCCTTGTCCAGGCACATGCGCGACAACAGCTGTTTGTAGCGTTGTCAACCACATTCCGATGTGCAGCTGTCCGGAGCGTATGACTGGCAACGCATTTGTCGAATGTCGACCTGTGTTAGGTAAGAGATAATTAAAATAAACTTACAACGGAATGTCTTTGAAATTAAATAAATAACTAAATTTTATGGAATAAAAAGACAAGTAATTAAATACCTATCATCTTCCTATATTATTTACAGAACCAGTAGTTTCGAACCCGTGTCAACCATCGCCATGCGGACCGAATAGTCAATGCAGAGAAGTCAACGGCCAAGCGGCCTGCTCATGCGCTCCTAACAACATTGGGGCTCCACCGGCATGTAGGCCTGAGTGCACCATAAGCGCTGAATGTCCGCTCAACCAAGCTTGCAGCAACCAACGCTGTATCGATCCATGTGTTGGTTCTTGTGGTGTAAACGCTGAGTGTAAAGTAGTCAATCACAATCCAATTTGCACATGTCCAGTATTTTATTCCGGAGAACCATTTTCGCGATGCTTTAGACTGCGTAAGTAAAAAAACCTAATTTTATAATTGTTATTACTTCGTTTTCGCTTATAGTTATTTCTGACTTTGTCAAAGCGTGATTTAAAATAGCCTATAGTCTTCCTCAAGAATTGGGCTATCAAATGCAAAAATATTTTTTCAAATCAACGTCTTTATAGATACGATTCCACCGTTATTTAGATTATCCTTTGTTTGTTGCAGCGGATCGTTTGCCGGAACCAGTAAACCCATGTCAGCCGTCGCCTTGTGGACCCAACTCGTTATGTAGAGAAGTAAATGAAGCACCATCTTGTACTTGCCTGGAAGGGTACCATGGTCAAGCTCCTTATTGCAGACCGGAGTGTACAAGTAATGAAGAGTGCTCCAACCATCTGTCATGCATCAACAACAAATGCAAAAATCCATGTGAGGGTGCTTGTGCTAGAAATGCGGAGTGTAAGGTTGTAAGTCACTCCCCTATTTGCCTCTGCCCGTATGGATTTACTGGAGATCCGTTCTTTGACTGCGTTCAAGAGCCATTGTATATAGAAAATGTCGCTACTCCTTGTTCGCCGTCGCCGTGTGGAGCTAACGCCATTTGCAAGGAACGAAATAACGCAGGATCATGTACATGCTTGGAGGGTTATATAGGAAACCCATACGAAGGTTGCCGGCCGGAATGCGTCGTAAACACTGACTGTCCTTCGAATAGAGCTTGTATTAGCAACAAGTGCGGCGATCCCTGCCCGGGTAGCTGTGGCACCAATGCTGAATGCCAAGTTGTAAATCATGCTCCTCTGTGCACATGTATCAATGGTTATACCGGAGATCCATTCCGATATTGCGTTTATCAAGGTACGCTTCAGACTATAGTTACCTATTTATTGATAATAACAAACACTTCTTTACATATTCCTAAACTGTTTTTGCCTTTATTTTAGAATCTGCACCAGTTTCCACGCCAATCGACGTGTGTTATCCATCACCATGCGGACCAAACAGTCAATGTAAGGTCGTCAATACTCAAGCAGTATGTTCGTGTTTGCCGGAGTACGTGGGTTCCCCGCCAAACTGTCGTCCAGAATGTGTCGTAAGCTCCGAATGTTCGCAAGATAAAGCTTGTATCAAACAGAAATGTGTCGATCCTTGTCCTGGACCTTGCGGTACAAATACTAACTGCAAAGTAATCAACCATAGCCCGATATGCTCGTGCAAGTCGTCATTCACCGGCGATCCGTTTACACGCTGCACTCCTATTAAATGTAAGTTCTGTGACTTTACTTAGTTACTTTATTTTTTTTTAATAACTATTCCTACTGTTAGAAAGGAAGGGATATTAGATACAATATAAGGAATATAATTAAAAAAAAAAAACTACTTCTAAAACATGATTATGTCCCTATTATTAAGTACTATTATAGCGACCAGCCCCTGCTGCAAACGATTTTTATAACTTGACACACATCGGGACTTCTTTATTACATTTGAGTTTAATATGAATGTATTAAACACATAAACCGAACGTAATTCTATAAAAGACGATGGAAAAAAAGCTACTTCAATTTATAATATGTATAGATGTAATATATATATATAGAATTATCGTTATAGAAAATACAGAATACAGAAGATACCTATACCTATCCACATAATTATGTATTTAGGTACCAATACAAACTTACCTCGATTTCTTTACAGACGAGACTGTTCCTGACGATGTAAGGAATCCCTGTGTCCCATCGCCTTGTGGTCCAAATTCAGAGTGCAGAGATGTCGGCAATACACCATCATGCTCGTGCCTTACTTCTTTCATTGGCAGCCCACCGAACTGTCGCCCAGAATGCACGATACATCCGGATTGCCCAAGTGACCGAGCATGTATCAATTCGAAGTGCCAAGACCCCTGCCCGGGGTCATGTGGTGTATCGGCTGTATGCAGCGTTCTTAATCATATTCCAATCTGTACATGTATCGACGGGTATGTCGGTGATCCATTCACCAGCTGCAGGCCGAAACCTTTAGAAGGTATTTATTACTTTTTCCAAAATATCTTGCGTTTAAATAGTGAAAAACTTTCTTTGAAGTTATGCTACATATTATTATACTATTTGTTTCAGTTGAACAGACAGTTGTGGATGCTTGCACAAATATACGCTGTGGGCCCAACGCCGAATGCATAAATGGTCAATGTCAATGTTTACCAGAATATCATGGAGATCCATACTTCAATTGCCGACCAGAGTGCGTTTTTAGTACTGATTGTGACCAGTCTAAAGCATGCGTGCAAAGAAAATGTGTTGACCCGTGCATTGGAGCATGTGGGCAAAATGCCGTATGTCAAGTGGTAAATCATATCCCCATGTGCAGTTGCAACAATGGTTTTACCGGAAATGCTTTTGTTTTATGCAATCCTATAAGAGGTAATTATATTAACAATATCAAAAGAACTAAGTTATTTTTTGTTGATTCTGCGTTTATTTGATTGATAACGTTGCTTTTTACAGAAGCACCAGTCCAAAGCCCGTGCAGCACACCAGTTTGTGGTCCCAACAGTCAATGTCGTGAAATTAACAACCAAGCTGTGTGCTCTTGTCTGCCAACGTATTTGGGCATACCGCCAGCCTGTCGACCGGAATGTGTAGTTAGCGCAGAGTGTCCGCAAAACCAAGCTTGTAATAATCAGAAATGTGTGAACCCTTGCATCGGAACGTGTGGCTTGCGGGCCACCTGCGAAGTGGTCAACCACAATCCTATTTGTGCATGTCCTACAGCCCACTCCGGTGATCCGTTCGTGGAGTGCAGTTTTGTTTCAAGTAAATATCGTACATATATTAGCAATTTGAATATTTTGAAAACGTTTATTATTATTAACAAATTCATATTTATGCTATTTTTAGATGCGCCGCCTCTAGAAATCAACCCATGCCAGCCTTCACCATGTGGACCAAATTCGATTTGTAAAGAAATTAACGGAAGTCCATCGTGTACTTGCTTGCCAGAATACAAGGGCCAACCACCCTACTGTAAACCGGAATGTATAAGTAATAGCGAATGTTCGCCACAGTTAGCATGTGTTAATCAAAAGTGCAGAGACCCATGCGTTCAAGCGTGTGGAGCAAATGCCGAGTGCCGTGTAGTCAGTCACTCTGCAATGTGCGTATGTCCACAAGGTTATTTCGGTGATCCATTTTCACAATGCGCACTGCAAAGCGTGAATGAGCAATTAACTCCATGCTCTCCATCACCTTGTGGACCCAATGCGGTATGCAGAGAACAAAACAAGGCTGGATCCTGTATTTGTAATGAAGGGTATTTTGGAAATCCATATGAAGGTTGTCGCCCCGAATGTGTAAGTAACTCAGACTGTCCAGGAAACAGAGCTTGTATTGGAAACAAATGCCAAGATCCTTGTCCGGGTACCTGTGGCATCAACGCTGAATGTGCTACGGTACATCACGCTCCGACATGTACGTGCATAGGAGGCTACACAGGCGATGCTTACCGTCGGTGCAACCCCATTCCTCGTGAGTAGCTTTAACGTTTAATTACCTTCTGGCGTAATTTGGTGACAAATAAAGTAGATATTATTATGTAATACATTAATTTTTTCCAGCACAAGATACAGCTCCAGTAAATGTATGCTATCCAAATCCATGTGGCCCAAATAGCCAGTGTCGCGAGATAAATAGCCAGGCCACGTGCAGCTGTTTACCTAATTACCTTGGCGAGCCGCCGGCTTGTAAACTAGAATGTGTAATGAACTCGGATTGTGCCTCAGATAAAGCGTGCATAAACCAGAAGTGTGTGAATCCTTGTCCAGGCCCTTGCGGTCAAAGAGCAGAATGTAGGGTATTTAATCATAACCCTATTTGTAGCTGTAGTACTGGTCTGACCGGTGATCCATTCACTAGATGTTACTCAAAACCAGGTAAATAACCAATCAAAATTAATTAATTTTTCATTTTTATCGATAAAATATGTAAAAGGCCAGGGGGTATTAAGTAACCGCCCCTTATATTTCAGTGCCTCAGCCTGTTCTAGACGAGAACAAGGATCCATGTGTGCCGTCACCGTGCGGTGCTTTCGCGACTTGCCGTAACTTTGGAGGTCAAGCTTCATGTTCTTGCTCTCCGGGATACATCGGTAGTCCACCAAGTTGTCGTCCTGAATGTGTCACGAATCAAGACTGTATTAGTTCATTGGCATGTATTAATGAGAAGTGTAAAGACCCTTGCCTTGGCTCGTGTGGACAAAACTCACGCTGTTCAGTGATGAACCACCTGGCGATCTGCACTTGTTTCGAAGGTTATAAGGGAGATCCGTTTACTGCATGCATCGTAGAGCCATTAAAAGGTGGGTGATAAATCATATTTACTTATATTTGATGAAATCAATAGATAGGCAGTTGCTCCATGTAAAACACTAATATTCAGCTATCTGCTTAGACTGGAAGCCGACCCCAACGAAGTTGGGAAAAGCTAGACAGATGATGATGATTTGATGAAATCAACATAATGAAATTACCCATTTCAATATAATCTTGTACCTACTTTATCTATAATGTTTACTGTTGCTTTAGCATTATATTATACTTCTGTTTTAGACACTACTCCGCTTGATTTGTGCAATCCATCACCTTGCGGCTCTAACGCACAATGTCACAACGGAGAATGTACATGCCTGCCGGAGTATCACGGCGACCCTTATGTGGGTTGTCGCCCAGAGTGTACTATCAGCGCAGACTGTCAAAAAGATCAGATATGTGTACGCAAGAAATGTGTGAAACCATGCCCGGACACTTGCGGAGCTAATGCTGTGTGCGAAGTTTTTAACCATATACCAATGTGCAGCTGTCCTGCCGGATATACTGGAAATTCATTCGTTTCGTGCAATGTCCTCCAAGGTATTTTAAATTTATATTTTTTATTGCGATGTTTCTTCACGAGGCGTCACGCGTCATTGGCAAAATATCTAATACTAGTTTCTACCTGCGACTTAGCTCGCGAGGAAGTCAAGTATACTATAAAACATATCGGCATCTCGGTAATAGTGTAGTTTCCTATTAGTAAAAGAATTGTAACTGAATCAGAACTTCCAGAGATTATATCTTACAAACCACATTTTGAGCTCTTCATAATATTTATCTGATTGTCTAATATTTGGTATTATTTTTAGCGCCTCTGCCTTCAAATCCATGCAATCCAAGTCCATGTGGTCCGAACAGTCAATGTCGAGAAGTAAACAAAGTAGCTGTTTGTTCCTGTATACCTGGATATTCAGGAAACCCTCCAACTTGCCGACCAGAGTGTACTACCAGCGCAGAATGTCCACTTAACAAAGCTTGCAATAATTATAAATGTATTGATCCCTGCACTGGCGCTTGTGGAGTTGCAGCTCTATGTGAAGTTGTTAATCACAATCCTATTTGCTCGTGTCCAAGTGAATTTACTGGTGATCCGTTTACGAGATGCATACCAAAACGTAAGTAGAAAACGGGAGAAAAACTTTAAAATATTTATCTTTTTTTTTTTCAACAGATGTTTAAATTCCTTAATATTTTTCAGCACTTGAAATACCGGCGCAAATAAATCCTTGTTTGCCTTCACCTTGTGGACCATATTCAGTTTGTCAACCTATTAATGAAGTACCATCATGTTCTTGTATGGCTGAGTTTGTTGGATCGCCACCGAACTGTAGACCAGAATGCTCTAGTAACAGCGAATGTCCGAACCACTTAGCTTGCATAAACAACAAGTGCAATGATCCTTGTGCGGGAGCATGCGGTACTATGGCAGAATGCCGCGTTGTCAGTCATACTCCTAATTGTGTATGTCCTCAAGGATACATTGGAGACCCGTTCGTGTATTGTAACGTACAACATGACGTGGCACCGACAGAGCGACCTACACCTTGTACTCCTTCTCCGTGCGGAAGCAATGCGGTCTGTAAAGAACGTAATAACGCTGGCTCCTGTGTTTGTTCCTCTGGGTACTTCGGTAATCCTTATGAAGGGTGCCGACCAGAGTGCACGGTAAATACAGACTGCCCTTCAAACAGAGTTTGTCAACAAAATAAATGCCAAGATCCTTGCCTGGGCACTTGTGGTACCAACTCTCAATGTCAGACGGTGAACCACGCTCCAATTTGCACATGTAATAGTGGATACACTGGCAATCCTTTCCACCATTGTATTCTCATGCAAAGTAAGTAATATGAATTAATTACCAGTAGAATTTGTTTTTGTTAAATGCCAATTCCATTAAGCATCGTGTATTTATTATTTTCAGATATTGAACCGCCGACAGATCCTTGTTCGCCATCCCCTTGCGGGCCAAATAGTGCATGTAAAGTAGTAAATGATCAAGCTGTTTGTACTTGTTTATCAGATTACAGAGGCGCTCCGCCAAACTGCAGACCCGAATGCGTTGTCAGTGCTGAATGCCCTTCAAATAAGGCATGTGTGGCACTAAAATGCACTGACCCATGTGTTGGGCAATGTGGTCTTAATGCGAACTGCCTCGTCATCAACCACAGTCCAATATGCTCTTGCAGAGCTGGTTTTACGGGAGACCCATTCAGTAGATGCTACCAAATAACAGTAACTGCCCTGGTTCAAGAATCACCAAAGAATCCTTGCCTACCGTCCCCTTGTGGACCATTTAGTGAATGTCGAGATATCGGTGGTATACCGTCTTGCACTTGCCTTCCCAATTACATAGGGGCTCCACCAGGTTGTCGTCCCGAATGTATAATTAACGCCGACTGCTCTAGTAACTTAGCTTGTATTAATCAGAAGTGCAGAGACCCTTGCCCAGGCTCATGTGGTCTAAACGCTCAATGTATTGTTAAGAAAAACACGCCCATTTGCACCTGTCTTGACAATTACATCGGGGATGCCTTCACTGAGTGTAAACTTCAAGGTAAGTCTTTATAGTAATGTTCAAAAATATAGGTCAAGGCTATCTTTGTGGTTGACTTGTCATAAGGTAGGTACCTACTTACTTACGAAAAATATCACTTGTGTTACAGAAATACCTCATGATGAAGTTGATTTATGCAATCCATCACCTTGTGGTGCAAATGCAGTTTGTGACAATGGGGAATGTTCGTGTCTACCAGAATATCAAGGAGATCCATACTATGAATGCCGCCCTGAATGCGTCCTTAGTTCAGACTGTCCACAAGATAAAGCATGCTTACGGAATAAATGTGTAAACCCATGTAACAGTGGGGTGTGTGCAGCTAACGCTATATGTGAAGTAATCAATCATATTCCGATGTGCCGGTGCCCAGAACGTATGACAGGGAATGCATTTATACAATGTTCACCCGTTGAAGGTAAGAAAACAATTTTAATTCCACTGTTAACTCATTTTACCTCTTAAAATGTTCTGTCGTGACGTAATTGTAATATTATTTTTCAGTTGTACATACGCAACCTTGTCAACCAAGTCCGTGCGGACCTAATAGTCAATGCAGAGAAATAAATAATCAAGCTGTATGCTCGTGCCTTAGCGGTTACAAGGGCAGTCCACCATCCTGCCGGCCCGAATGTACTATTAGCACAGATTGTTTGCCTAATGAAGCCTGCAGCAATATGAAATGTGTTAATCCGTGTCAAGGAGCATGTGGCGTTGAAGCAAAATGTCAAGTGATTAACCATAATCCCATTTGTTCGTGCCCACCATCGTACACCGGAAACCCATTCGTCAGATGTATTATTCAAGAATATAACCCAGAGCCCGTAAACCCTTGCCTTCCATCACCATGTGGACCAAATTCATTATGTAAAGAAACGTCAGGTGCACCTTCATGTTCATGCCTCAGTGGCTTCGTAGGGTCACCGCCGTACTGTAAACCGGAATGTATTAGTAATTCTGAATGTCCTCTCCAACTCGCTTGTATAAATCAGAAATGTGCTGACCCTTGTATTGGATCCTGTGGTACAAACGCTCAATGCCACGTACTAAGCCACTCTCCGTCATGTTCCTGCATGGCTGAACATACTGGCAATCCATTTGTAGAATGCCATAGAATTGATATATTCCAAGAGATTACATCTCCTTGCCAACCCTCCCCATGTGGAGCCAACGCTATTTGCAAAGAATACAATGGAGCAGGATCATGCACATGTTTACCAGACTACTTTGGTAATCCCTACGAAGGCTGCAAACCTGAGTGTATTATAAACACAGACTGTCCATCAAACAAAGCTTGCCTCCAAACGAAATGTCAAGATCCTTGTCCCGGTGCTTGTGCGCCCAATGCCTTGTGCCAAGTGGTCAACCATGCTCCATCATGTTCCTGCCAAAGAGGTTATACAGGAGATCCATTTAGATATTGTACTCCTGAACGTAAGTTTACCTTCCCATTTACTTGTTAATGACCAATAAATTATATTAGTCTAATAATTGAAAAAACAATTTTATTATAGAAATCTTGGATATACCGATTGATGTCTGTCGTCCGTCACCCTGTGGGCCAAACAGCCGTTGCCAGGAGGTAAACAAGCAAGCAGTATGCTCATGTTTACCCAACTACATAGGAGCACCACCAGGTTGTCACCCAGAATGTGTCACAAGCGCAGAATGCCCGAGAGAACAAGCATGCATAAATCAGAAATGTGAGAACCCATGCATAAATGCATGTGGTACAAACGCCGAATGTAAAGTAATTAACCACAGCCCTATTTGTACATGCAAGTCTCGATACACTGGTGATCCTTTTAGTAGGTGCAACCCAATACCACGTAAGTTAGCGCACTTTTTTAACAAACAAATAAGACATGTCTTTATTTTAGCACATGACATGAAAATAACATTGTTTTATTTTTAGCACCAGTGGCAAATGCAGTCTTAGAACCATACAGAAATCCATGCATTCCATCTCCATGTGGCCCCAACTCGATATGTCAAGAGTTACGAAATGTGCCTTCTTGCACATGTATGCCTAATTTCGTTGGAAGTCCACCTAACTGCAGACCTGAATGTACGTTAAACGCAGAATGTCCTACTTCTCAAGCATGTATTCAGCAGAAGTGTCGGGACCCGTGCCTTGGCTCATGCGGCGTGGCGGCGTTGTGTACAGTATCACGGCACACTCCTATATGTACATGTCCAGATGGTTACACTGGCGATGCATTCACCGTATGCTCGCCTAAGCCGTTAGGTACGTTAGAATTCAATATATTTCATTAAACCACAGGGCTATTTATTTATTTTGTCGACCATTCCATAAGTGAGACCAGCCAGTGAGTGGCTCAGTTGCCTGATAATAAAATGATTATTATTATTAAAAAAACATTCTTCTTTTTACAACTACGTACTTAATTATTATTTTTTTCATTGAATTTTTCTCACCTCATTTACAGAAGCTGAGATTATCGACAAATGTAACCCATCACCTTGCGGATCAAATGCTATATGTAAAGATGGATTATGTTCTTGTGTAGAAGAGCATCAAGGAGATCCTTACGTTGGCTGTCGACCTGAATGCGTGCTAAGCACCGATTGTTCGCGTGACAAAGCTTGTGTCCGCAACAAATGCGTTGACCCTTGTCCGGGCACATGTGCTCCCAACGCAGTTTGTGATGTTATAAATCATGTGCCTATGTGCAGTTGTCCTCAAGGCATGACTGGTAACGCATTTTACAATTGTGAACCTATTCAAGGTACGTCAAACAGTGTATTTTATTCAACCATTAAGCTTAGAATGAAATCACGATTAAAATTTTAAGCGCACTTTTTTTGTTCTTACAGTACCCATCGTAACGAATCCGTGTATTCCGTCTCCTTGCGGGCCCAACAGTCAGTGTAGAGAAATCAACGGGCAAGCAGTATGTTCCTGTGTCCTTGGTTACCTTGGAAGTCCACCTCTTTGTAGACCAGAGTGTGTGGTCAGTTCCGACTGCCCACTCAACAGAGCATGTAGTAATCAGAAATGCATTGACCCGTGCGTTGGGTCTTGTGGCATTGCAGCAAAATGTAATGTCGTGAAACATAATCCTATTTGTACTTGTCCAGCCAAATATACAGGGGATCCGTTTACAAGATGCGTACCATACAGTAAGTACTTTTGTTAAAATACTATGTGGGTGTATGTTTAGACCTAGTGGAGATAGGCAAAGACAATGTGAGAGAGTGTCAGCCAGACCCATTTGCGAAATTATTATCTGTCGCAAAAATACTTTATAAATAACATGTTTTTATTTTAGGAGCGCCAAGTGTTGATATAACACCTTGCACGCCGTCGCCATGTGGACCTAACTCTATATGCAAAGAAATCTCAGGGACACCCTCATGTACTTGTATGCCAAACTTCTTTGGCTCACCACCGTATTGCAGACCTGAATGTTCTAGTAACAGTGAATGTCTTTCTAATCAAGCATGTATCAATCAAAAGTGTGCAGATCCCTGCGTCAATGCATGTGGATTCAACGCTCAGTGCAGAACAATAAGTCACTCTCCTCAGTGTTTCTGTGATAACGGCTTTACTGGAGATCCATTCTCTAATTGTTATCAACAACATGACATTTACCCTGAAAAACCTACACCATGTGAGCCGTCTCCTTGCGGACCGAACGCTGAGTGCAGAGAACATAATGCCGCTGGTTCTTGTACATGTTTACCTGATTACATTGGCAACCCCTACGAAGGGTGTAGGCCAGAATGCACAGTAAATACGGACTGTGTTCCTAGCAGATCATGTATCCGTAATAAATGTCAAGATCCTTGCCCTGGAACGTGTGCACCATTGGCAATGTGTACTGTTGTTAACCATCTCCCGTCATGCAGCTGCCCAAGTGGATACAGTGGGGATCCTTACATAAGATGTGACATATTAAGAGGTAGGCATCACGATCATTAAAGTTGTTTGATGTTTAAAAGTTGGTAAATGACCATTCCGTTAAAGTAAGAAAGATTGAACTGATAAAGCATTGTAATTTATTGTTGTCATTTCAGAACCAATTCCAGAAATCACAACTCCGTGCGTACCAAATCCATGTGGACCGAATAGTATTTGTCGTGCCGTTAACGGACAAAGTGTGTGCTCTTGTATGCCAAATTATATCGGTTCTCCTCCTGGTTGTAGACCGGAATGTACAGTTAGTTCTGAATGTTCCAAAGAGAAAGCTTGCATCAACCAAAAATGTTCTGACCCCTGCCCTGGCCATTGTGGATTGAATACAGTCTGTAGAGTTATAAATCACAGTCCTATATGTTCTTGTAGTCCAAGCTTCGTTGGGGATCCGTTTACTCGCTGTTACTCTCAACGTAAGTTTAACTAAAGCTTTATAAAATATTTATTTTTACATATAAAGATTTTCCTCCTACTTAACATTTAATTTTCCGTTTCAGCGCCTATACAGCATCTACCAGAACTTATTGCGAACCCTTGCGTGCCGAGCCCTTGTGGTGAGAATGCCATCTGTCGCAATGTCAATGGCGCTCCGTCGTGCACATGTATGCCCGACTATCAGGGACTTCCACCAAACTGTCGACCAGAATGCGCTATAAATCAAGACTGTCCTTCAGACAAAGCGTGTATCAACCTGAGATGTCGTGATCCATGTCCGGGTAGCTGCGGGCAGAACGCTGTATGTTCAGTATTTTCACACGTTCCTGCCTGCTCCTGTGTTCAAGGATTTACAGGAGATCCGTTCGCTCTCTGTTCGATGCTCCCACCTTTAGAAGGTAAGACCATTGTTTAAAGTTTGAACGTCTATGAGTCGAAAAAGCGTGTGCCCAAGTACTGCCAAGTGAAATTTTCAAGAAACTTGATGAAGTTACTTTACTTACTTTATTCAATTTCAGATGAAATTCCAGCTGATCCTTGCAATCCGTCACCATGTGGATTTAATGCACAATGCAGAGATGGAGTATGTACATGCTTCAGTGACTACCAAGGAGATCCCTATTTCGGCTGTAAACCAGAATGTTTAACAAGCATGGATTGTTCGTTAGACAAAGTTTGCTCAGGAAATAAGTGTATAAACCCATGTCCTGGAACATGTGCCCCAACTGCGCAATGTAATGTTTACAATCATATTCCAATATGCACTTGTCCTGAAGGAACAACAGGAAACGCATTCGTCGAATGTCATACATACGAAGGTTAGTTAGCCAGCTCGTTATTGTGTACTAAACGATACTTTTAGGTCTTGACATAAACTTTAAATATTCAGCAAATTAGCTATTATTATAAGATGGTTTGGTAATGTCTTGTTCTATTTTCAGTTATGCACGTTGAACCTTGTAATCCAAGCCCCTGCGGCCCCAACAGCCAGTGTCGCGCAATAAACAACCAAGCCGTTTGCTCGTGTCTGCCAACGTATATCGGTAGTCCCCCGTCTTGCAGGCCAGAATGTACAATCAGCGCAGAATGTCCTCTGAACGAAGCATGCAATAATCACAAGTGTATAAATCCTTGTATCGGTAGCTGTGGTTACGGAGCAAGATGTGAAGTGGTCAATCATAACCCAATATGTTCATGTCCACAACAATATACTGGGGATCCATTTGCGCATTGCAGTCCAATAGGTATGTCCCTTGTCGACCATTATTGATTATTTCGATACACATTATAGTTTCAACGCACATATGTTAAAATATTCTATTATATAACGGCTTTTGTTATATTTCAGTTTCTACTCCACTGCCACCGGTTGACACATGCACGCCGTCGCCTTGTGGTCCCTACTCAGTGTGTAAAGTTATTGGAGAATCACCTTCGTGCACATGCCAACCAGATTACATCGGCGCTCCACCTAATTGCCGACCGGAATGCATTAGCAATTCAGAATGCCCGAGCAACTTAGCATGTGTTAACCAAAAATGCAAAGATCCCTGCCCAGGAAGCTGCGGATATAACGCAGACTGTAGAGTTATCAGTCATGCCCTAATATGTTCGTGTCCGTTTGGGCAAACTGGAGATCCTCTAATATCTTGTGCTCCTGTGAAAGGTAATTAAACTTTCACTTAAAACTTTTTATCTACATTGCGATCGTTGGATAAAACGAAATCTATTCTATTTATATTTCATTTTTACAGAATGTTAAAATTATATAATTATATTTTTACAGAGAACAAAATTGAATATAACTCTCCTTGCGAACCGTCACCGTGTGGTCTTAACGCAGAATGCACTGAAAGGAATGGAGCCGGAGCTTGTAGATGTGTTGATACGTATGTGGGCAACCCATACGAGGGATGTCGCCCTGAATGCGTTATTAATACAGACTGCGCTCCTATGCTAGCTTGCATACAGAACAAATGTAGAGATCCTTGTCCGGGCATATGTGCACCAAATGGAATCTGCCAAGTTGTGAACCATTTGCCTTCCTGTTATTGCCCGCCAGGACTAACTGGAAATGCATATGTTAATTGTATTGAGAAACTTGAAGGTATGTTTGGTAAAACCTTACGTTTATTGAGTATGGAGGTTGAAACGATTTTTTTATCTAGTGTTGTACTAGTGGATACTGTATTGATTGTATTTCTTACAGATGTTGTTAAGCCAACACCTTGCTTGCCATCACCGTGCGGTCCTAACAGTCAGTGCAGAGAAGTGAACGCACAAGCAATATGTAGTTGCCAGATCGATTTTATGGGGACACCACCCAACTGTCGACCAGAATGTACAATAAACAGTGAATGTGCTAGTGACAAAGCCTGCTTAAACCGCAAATGTGTAGACCCATGTGTTAACCAATGTGCTAGAAATGCAAACTGCAGAGTAATAGCTCACAACCCTATATGTTCATGTCAGGATCGATTCACCGGTGATCCATTTACTAATTGTGTACCCAGTAAGTACCTACTCATTATATTCCAAATAAATTCACACTTGACACCTACTCGTCTTATGTAGTTACCTATGTATATTTCTTTTGCTAAATATTCAATATTTTTTTAGTGCCAGAATCAATTCCGGCGGTACGACCAGAAGTAAATCCGTGCATACCATCACCATGTGGTCCAAATTCCCAATGCCAAGAGTTCAATGGCAACGCACGCTGCACTTGTCTTCCGAATTACATCAGCTCTCCGCCGAGATGCAGACCGGAGTGTACTATCAACTCTGAGTGCAACGCAGTCATGGCGTGCATCAACAACCGGTGCAGCGACCCGTGCCCCGGGGCTTGCGGCAACAATGCGCAGTGTAACGTCAACAACCACCTACCGATCTGCTCGTGCTTGCCTGGTTTCAGCGGCGATCCGTTCAGCAGCTGTCAAATCATGCATCAAGGTAATTAATTATAGATATAATTTTTATTTGATTTGTGCTAGTATGCACACGTTGACATGTAAATTTTATGTAGTGCCTATTCGTAACTGAAACATTTTTTTTTATTGTTTAGAACCCGAGCCAGTGAATCCTTGCTCGCGATCACCATGCGGTGCCAACGCTGTGTGCGACAATGGTGCTTGCTCATGCTTACCAGAATACTTTGGTGATCCTTACTTTGGATGTAAACCTGAATGTGTGCTCAACTCAGACTGCCCAAGAGATAAAGCCTGTATCAGAAACAAATGCAATGACCCATGCATTGGAACATGCGGAATTGGAGCCATTTGTGAAACAATCAACCATATTCCCATGTGTTCATGCCCACTAGGATTTACAGGAACACCATTCCACTATTGCAATGAAGTTAAAGGTAAAGTTTAATATTAGTCTGCTGAGTTATCTTGCTTTACACATCGATTAAAAGGAAATCTAGCTAAAACTGTTACATTTTGCAGAACCGGTAGCACCGATCAATTTATGTGAGCCGTCCCCGTGCGGCCCGTTCAGTCAGTGTAGAGAAGTGAACGGACACGCTGTGTGTGTTTGCGTGCAGGGTTACGAGGGAAGCCCGCCTAATTGTCGACCTGAGTGCTCAGTCAGCTCCGATTGTAAACTGAACCGAGCTTGTTCCAATCAGAAGTGCATAGACCCATGTCCAGGCGCTTGCGGACGCAACACGCATTGCATAGTTGTCAATCATAACCCTGTATGTACCTGCTTGTCTGGATACTCAGGAGACCCGTTTTCTATTTGCCAATTAATTCGTAAGTATACATCAGTAAATGTTACCTCAATGCATGTTATTGCTGTATTTGCCACAATATCTTATAAAAATCATTCTTTACAGCTGCCACGCCACCAGTAAAAGTAAACCCATGCCTTCCTTCGCCATGTGGACCCAACTCGCAATGCACAGAAAATGGAGAGAACGCTGATTGCCGGTGCTTGCCCGAGTTCACTGGCGCTCCACCCAATTGTAGACCAGAATGTACTAGTAACACAGAATGTGCATCAAATATGGCGTGTATAAATAGGAAATGTCAAGACCCATGTCGTGGCTCGTGCGGTGTGAACGCTGAATGTAGAGTCGTTAGTCATACGCCTATTTGCTTATGCCAAAATGGCTACACCGGCGATCCATTCCTCTACTGCAACATCAAAGTGGCCGCCACGGAACAAGAACGACCAACCCCTTGCGTTCCTTCACCATGTGGTGCAAACGCCCAATGTAGGGAGCAAAATAATGCCGGATCTTGCACATGTTTACCTGGTTACTTTGGTAACCCTTACGAAGCTTGCAAGCCAGAATGCCTGATTAATTCAGATTGTCCATCAAACTTGGCTTGTTATCAAAATAAATGTCATGATCCCTGCCCAGGCACATGTGGCATAAATGCTCAGTGTAACGTGATCAATCATATTCCAAGTTGTTCATGTCCTGAAATGCATTATGGCGATCCGTACAAAATATGTACATACAAAATTCAATGTAAGTATCATACATAAATGTTACAGGTACATTCATATGGGAAATTAATAAAGACAAAATGTTATTACTACTTATAATATTTTTTTGGTGCAAGCGGGTCCAGTAAGACCTGCTTGCAACACAAATCACTAAACGAATTTAAATCATCGTTCTGTTCCTGTTAATTGTTTGAAGAGGACAGACAGAAAGATGCTTTAAAAGTTTAGCGCTAAACGCATTTAGCGTTTTTTTGTGCAATCGGGCTCAAATTTGACATCTCATTAATCTTGACGAGTCCTTTAATACAACATCAATAACACATTTAACATTTTATTGCAGCCGATCCAATAGACCCATGCAATCCTTCACCATGCGGCCCGAACAGTCAATGCAAAACACAAAATGGTATAGCTATATGTACTTGCTTGAGTGGCTACCAAGGATCACCACCAGACTGCCGCCCAGAATGCGTTACCAGTTCAGAATGTCCGTTAGACAAAGTATGCGAAAACTTCAAATGTGTGTCTCCTTGTGACAGAGCATGCGGTATACAAACAGAATGCAGAGTGATCAATCACAATCCAATTTGTTCTTGCAAACAAGGTTACACTGGCGATCCATTCTCGGTTTGTTACGTACTTCCTGAAAAGCAACCGTCTCTAATGGAGCCAGTCAACCCATGTGTTCCTTCACCTTGTGGATTGAATGCAGAATGCCGCGATATTGGTGGAGTACCATCTTGCTCATGTACACTTGGATTCTTTGGCAGTCCTCCTAACTGCAAGCCGGAATGTGTAGTGAATACAGACTGTAGCAACGATAAGTCTTGTATGAACATGAAATGTCAGAACCCTTGTTTGGGATCATGTGGCATGACTGCAATTTGTAACGTCGTGAATCACATACCAGTTTGTTCGTGTCCAAGCGGATATGAAGGTGATCCTTTCGCAGTATGCAACTTCAAACCAGCTGGTACGTTTAATTTAAATTATTATCTATTGTAGATGTAGACGAACAAGTTTTGAAAAACCTTTCTCATCAAAACCGTATTGTGCTTGTATTTCTGTCAACCTTATAATACTGTTTCAGAAACGCCCCAGAAAATTGATCCATGCCATCCTTCGCCTTGCGGAGCTAATGCAGTATGTAACAACGGCGAGTGCAGATGCTTGCCAGAGTATCAGGGAGACCCATACTTTGGTTGTCGACCTGAATGTGTTCTTAGTACAGACTGCCCGCTGGACAAAACATGCCTTAGATCAAAATGTGTAGATCCGTGCCGTGATATGTGTGGCCTGAACGCAGAATGCAATGCATATAATCACGTTGCGATCTGTAGCTGTCCTAGTGGCATGACAGGTGACGCGTTCACGCAGTGCATCCGCATTGAAAGTATGTACTTCAAATAAAATGTGCGTAATTCTTTTGCATTAATAATAGACGCTAATAAAAAACCTTTTCATTTACAGAACCTGTGAGTAGGCCATGTGAACCTTCTCCTTGCGGACCAAATAGTTTATGTAGAGAAGCAAATGGTCAAGCAATCTGTGCCTGTCTCCAAAATTATATTGGCAATCCACCCAACTGTCGCCCAGAATGTATTCAAAGTACAGATTGTACTCCTTCTCTGGCTTGCATTAATCGAAAATGCCAAGACCCATGCCCAGGATCATGCGGCCATAACGCAATATGTAACGTTAACAATCATAATCCAATATGTACCTGCCCTTCAAGATATACAGGCTCTCCATTTAGTCACTGTTATGGTAATTATTTTATTTCTTCTTCATAAATCGATATTTATTTGGTATAAACCGAAAATAATTAATATATGTAGTAGGTACCTAATATGTTTACTTATATTTTCAGTCCAAGCAATTGAAGAACCGCCTTCGAATCCCTGCGTACCGTCGCCTTGTGGACCAAATAGTATATGTAATCCAACACCTAATGGCGATTCGTATGTTTGCTCATGTCAACCAACGTTTGAAGGCACTCCACCGCAGTGTCGCCGCGAGTGCACGACAAGCGACGACTGTCCGTCAAACAAAGCTTGTATTAACTACAAGTGCAAAGACCCATGTCCTGGATCTTGTGGAACAAATACGCAATGTGTTGTACGTTTGCATAGCCCAATGTGCTCTTGCGAACAAGGGTACACGGGCGATCCATTTACTGCTTGTTACTTAATACCCCAAGCAGTCGAAAAACTAGATCCTTGTAATCCTACACCGTGTGGGGCTAATGCTCAGTGCAAAGTTTCAAGAAACGGGGCTGCAGCCTGTATATGTGACTCTGGATATTTTGGAAATCCCTACGAGTCTTGTAGACCTGAATGTGTGGTGAATACCGACTGTCCATACAATAGAGCATGTCTGAGGAACAAATGTGAAGATCCTTGTCCGGGAGTTTGTGGTTCTACAGCATTATGTCAAGTTATAAATCATATTCCATCATGCAATTGCGCTCCTGGATATACAGGAAATCCATATACCTACTGTCACATCATAATAAACGAACCAAGTAAGTTTCAATCATTAAGTACCTACTAACCCAAATGATATGCATATAGAAACTGTTTTAATCTTAACGCTATTTTACAGCACCGGTTCCTGAAAATCCTTGTGTGCCAAATCCATGCGGAAGCAACTCTATCTGTAAGGACAACAACGGACTAGCAATATGTTCGTGTATGCCAGATTTCTACGGATCTCCGCCTAGTTGCCGACCCGAATGCACAGTCAATTCAGAATGCGACTCTACGAAGAGTTGTATTAGGCAGAAATGTGTAGACCCATGTATTGGTTCGTGTGGACAAGAAGCCGAATGTAGAGTTGTAAACCACGCACCGATATGTTCCTGTAGGAGAGGATTTGAAGGCGATCCGTTTGTTAGATGTGCTATTGTTATAGGTATGGTTGTTTGACAATGTATTCATCAAATCGAATAACGTTTTTATAAAACTGATATTATTATTCTCGTAATCCACCTAACAATAAATTTTCCTTGTAGAAAATACAGTTCCACTTCAAGATCAAAATCCATGTGTGCCATCACCCTGCGGCCCAAATTCTCAATGCCAAGTTGTAAATCGAGCATCGTCATGTGCTTGTCTGGAGAACTATGTTGGCTCACCACCGAACTGTCGAGCGGAATGTACTGTGAACTCAGACTGCCCCAGCACCAAAGCTTGTATTAACCAGAAATGTCGCGATCCATGCCCGGGCTCATGCGGCCTACAAACAGAGTGCCAGGTTTATCAGCACGCAGCTATTTGTAGTTGCAGAGAGGGATATACTGGAGATCCATTCCAAAGTTGTCACGTAAAGGAGAAAATAGGTAAATATTTCATATCGCCTACTTCCTTTTCTTTGTTCTAACTTTCTCCTTCCTTATTCTTCGTATTGCTACTTTAAATATAATGCATTTTATATTAAACTTATTACATCGATTACAGAACCTCTGCCTGCTGTATTTGATAAGTGCAATCCAAGCCCCTGCGGAGCGAACGCTGACTGTAACGATGGCCAATGCACATGTAGGCCCGAATACTTCGGTAATCCTTACTTGAGTTGTCGTCCGGAATGCACACACAACTCCGACTGTCCTCCTACCAAAACATGTGTTAACAACAAATGTGTTAATCCTTGCACAAATCTATGCGGACAGGGAGCATTATGCGAAGTATATAATCACATACCGATGTGTAGTTGCCCATCAAACACTAGTGGAAATGCATTCTTTTCATGTACTCCAATAACAGGTGAATAAAATCATACTTCGGATTATGCAGCTTTACGTAATTTAATATTATAGCAAAATTACAAACTTACTAAAATTTACATTCGTTTTCAGTAATACCAGAAAACCGAAACCCATGTTATCCGTCTCCATGTGGCCCGTATAGCGTATGCCGAGCGATGCAAGAACAAGCGGTATGTTCATGTCTCATTGGCTACATTGGGGTGCCCCCGTCGTGCAGGCCGGAATGTGTCGTGGATTCAGATTGTACAAGTCTCATGTTGTGCTCAAATCAAAAATGCGCCGATGCTTGTATTGGTTCGTGCGGATTAAATGCGGAGTGCCGCGTTCACAACCACAAGCCAATTTGTTACTGCAGAAATGGTTACACCGGTGATCCATTTACCCAGTGTATAATCGTTCAAAGTGAGTATCATATTGATTTAAATTACTTACATAAATAATTGTTTCATAAAAAAAGTATATGTTCACGAAACGTCTACTACTATAAACTCTATCGTAATTCATTGATTCACGTTTGGGGAACCATACGTCCACTATTTCTTTTAGTAAATATGTATACAAATGGGAGTACGGTAAAATAATAATAACTAAATACTTCAGCTAATGTGTATATGTGTTTCTTTATTAGATGATCCGCCACCAAAGAGAGCACCGTGTGAACCGTCACCATGTGGTCCCAATTCCGAATGCCGAGCAGTAAACGAAGCGTCGACGTGTTCTTGTCAACCCGGTTACATGGGGCAACCACCATACTGTCGCCCAGAGTGTTCTACGAACAGTGAATGCAATTTTGATAGGGCGTGTATAAACAGCAAATGCGCTGATCCATGCATTGGTGCCTGCGGACTTAACGCGGAATGTCGGGTCATCAGTCATTCACCGCAATGTGCATGCCAACCGGGATACGAAGGAGACTCATTCTATCAGTGCACCCCTATCAAAGGTATTTAAATGTGCTTCTCCTGGCGAATACTTGATTACTATATTTTTACTGCTCTTATATCTACATATAACTTGTACGTTCAGTTCCAGCTGAAAAACCGCCACCACCGACCGCACCATGCGTACCAAACCCGTGTGGACCAAACGCTGTGTGCCAAGAGCGTAACAACGCTGGAAGCTGTACGTGTGCCACGGGATATTTCGGCAATCCTTATGAAGGTTGTAGACCTGAATGCGTACTCAATTCTGACTGCTCCGAAAATTTAGCGTGTATCAACAACAGATGTCAAGATCCATGCCCCGGACTATGCGGAACGAACGCTCAATGCCAAATGATTAATCATATTCCCAACTGCGCTTGCACGCCGGGTTATGTGGGTAACCCATATGACAGGTGCATTCTCAGAGAAGGTAAACTATATTTTTTTCATGAGTTAAAGTTTTACTAAATTACCTTTTCATTTTATTATTCAAAGTTGATGAATAGTCTTAATCTGTAAACATCTAATGGCAATACACAGGTTTTAAATAAAATGTATTATTCGCAGAATCACCGAGTGACCCTTGCAATCCATCACCATGTGGTCCTTATAGTACATGCAACGCTGCTGGCAATAAAGCCATATGTACTTGTCTAACAGAATATATTGGAAACCCACCAAATTGCAGACCGGAATGTGTGATGAGTTCAGAGTGTCCTCTCAACAAAGCATGTGTCAAGCAAAAGTGTATCGATCCATGTATCGGAGCATGCGGAGAAAATGCACAATGTCGTGTGTATCACCACAGCCCTTACTGTACATGTTTACCTGGTTTCGAAGGAGATGCATTCATCAGATGTTCAAAGGAAAAAGTATCACCGCCACAAGTAAAATCTCCGTGCGAACCCAATCCTTGTGGTCCATTTGCAACATGCAGGGAGTCAGCTGGATCGGCTATCTGTAGTTGTAGGGAGGGGTACTTCGGTGCTCCGCCTCGATGTGCGCCAGAGTGCGCTATCAACGAAGACTGTCCGAATGACAAAGCCTGTGTTCGGGAAAGATGTGTAGACCCTTGCATTGGATCTTGTGGCTCCAATACGGAATGTCGAGCGATGAACCATCTGGCTATTTGTACATGTTTACCAGGCCATCGTGGCAATTCTTTCGTCGGATGTTACCTGTTTGATGGTAAGTACAAGTTTTAGAAAAAATAAACTACATGGCAAAAAAATGTTACCTAGCGCCATGCTTACTCGGTTAATGCAGGAATTATGAATCATATTGTTTAAAAATAGGTCCAATAGGTATTATAATCATAATTCATTAGGTATGTGAAAAAATTTTAAACATGTTGTTATGATGGTGATTTTCATTATTTAAAAAAAAAAGTCATATTTGAAATATGACTGCACACAATATATATATACTACTTAGGGAATATGGAGCTATATAATTCTGTAGATTTAACAAAAAAATCATTAATGTGTGTTTTACAGAACCGCAAAAACCAGCACTAATCGACCCGTGCGCTCGAAATCCCTGCGGAAGTAATGCTATTTGTAGCAACGGTACTTGTTCATGTATTCCGGGATACCACGGCAATCCTACAATAGAATGTCGACCGGAATGTACCATTGATAATGACTGTGACAAACGTAAAGCCTGCGTGAATTACAAATGTGTGGATCCGTGCAAAAACGCATGTGGTCTCGAAGCAGTGTGTAATGTCTACAATCACATTGCCATATGCGAGTGCCCAGCACCTCTTCAAGGAGATGCTTTCATAGCCTGCCGGCGTGAGATAGGTAAGACCTACTTATTTGTATATCATATAATTAACCTTCTGAATAATAATAATCTGAAACAAAATACACATTCCGATTTAACAATAAATTATAAATGTAGCGCCAGTGGAGACGGAGCCGTGCTCGCCCAACCCATGCGGGCCGAACAGCGTGTGCCGTGCGCAGGGCTCAGTGGCGCACTGCTCGTGCCGGCCGCCCATGCATGACGAGCCCCCGAGTTGCCGGCCCGAGTGCCACAGCTCGGCCGACTGCCCCGCCGCGCTGGCGTGCCGTGCCGGCAAGTGCCGTGACCCTTGCCCAGGCGCGTGCGGTGCTCACGCCGTTTGTCGAACAACCATGCATTCACCTATTTGTACTTGCCCACCTGGTTACGCTGGGGATCCATTCATTCGTTGTAGACCAGGTATGTCAATTCTTACTTCTAACGGTCGAGATGATTAATTATTACATTTATGTAACTAATTACGATATTGATTTCAATCATACGTACTTAACGTGATTATTTTTTACAGCCCTCGATTCTGACCCCAAAAAGAATTCACCCTGTCCTGATTGCGGCCCGAATGCTGACTGCGCTGATGGCCGCTGTCGCTGTCGCCCAGGCTTCTTCGGAGCAGCTCCATTCTGTCGTTACGAGTGTCTGGATTCGAATGACTGCGAATGGCATCTAACTTGCATTAACAGACGTTGCGTAGATCCCTGCCCGGGAGCGTGCGGCCAGGGCGCCGACTGTGTCCCGGTGGCTCACGAGCCACGCTGCACTTGTCCTCCTACCACTACCGGAAATCCCCTCGCGGCGTGCCATCCCATCGAAAATATTCGTAAGACAGATTAGATCAAACGGATGATTGCTTTAAAATTAAAATATTTTCGTAAAATAATGTGATTGATGACAGAAATGCAGGGATGTAGGATGCGGCAATCTTGCGTCTTCGCTTTTAAAGCTTAGGCATGGGTTTTACTAGCGAAACCAAGTGCGCCGTTCGCCTCTTTTAGTGTCGAAAGTTTTAGCTTGACGAAGAGCTTTCCATTATATTTGCTTCGTTGATCTTATCTTATGCACATGTTTAAACTTTTACATACCATGTTACAGCTAATCCACCAAAGGATGCATGTGTACCATCACCATGTGGACCTGGCGCCTTGTGTCGAGTGAAAGGAACAAGCGCATCTTGTGAATGTGAGCCTGGCCTACGTGGTGACCCGAACACTGGTTGCCGACCTGAATGCCTCGCGGACTCTGATTGCTCACCTACGAAAGCTTGCATACGCTCCCATTGCCGTGACCCTTGCCAGGGCACTTGCGGTGTAGGGGCAGACTGTGAAACCGTCAATCACATACCTCTGTGTTCGTGCCCACCAGGAACTAGAGGAAACGCGTTTGAAAGATGCTATGTTGAAATGACCCGTAAGTCTATCTCCAAAGGATCATATACATTATTTGCGATAGCGTAATAACCTAACACGTCAATCCAATTCCATTTATGCTTTACAGAACCTCCATGTACTCCATCTCCATGCGGCCCAGGAGCCCTGTGCTCAGTGGTCGGTGACAGCGCGATGTGCACGTGCCCAAGCGGCACGAGCGGTGACGCGGCTACCACAGGGTGCCGGCCCGAGTGCGTGGTCAGCTCAGAGTGTCCGCGCGACCGCGCCTGCGTGCGCAACAAGTGCGTCGATCCCTGCCCCGGCACGTGCGGCAACGCAGCCAACTGCCGCGTCTTTAACCATGCACCTATCTGCTGGTGTCCACCATCCACAACTGGTGATCCGTTCGTTCACTGTATAGGTCAGTAATATAAGATTTCTCGGGGTAGCCATGTGTTATACTACAAACATACACTCTTATTAATAAAAATAAAAAAATTGACTTTTGTTTGACGGTACTATACACATTGGTGTAATTTTACTTCGAGCTTATTAATATGGCATTAATTTATTATTTCTTACATTTAGAAACACCAACGAAGTCAGATGATCCTTGCGACCCCAATCCTTGTGGGGCGCATGCTACCTGCCGCAATGGAATATGCACTTACTACGAATGTACCGTCAACGATGATTGCTCTGGTGACCACGCATGTATCAACAGAAAGTGCACTGATCCATGCGTTAACGCATGTGGACTCAACGCGATATGCACGGGCGTGAGACACTCGCCAGTGTGTTCGTGTCCTGCTGGATATACAGGCTCTCCGCTTGTGCGATGCAGCGTGATCTCATCGCCACCGCCACCACCGACGCCCGAATGTGTTTCCGACGATCAGTGCGCCGACAACGCCGCGTGCGTCAACGCGCACTGCTCGCCCGTGTGCGGGCCCAACAACTGCGGACTCAATGCGCGCTGCATAGCCAAACAACATAGAGCCCTTTGCACTTGCCTACCAGGGTACGAAGGCGACGGCTACACGGGATGTTACTCAGGTATTTACTATGTTTGATTATCTAGGCTGCTTGTAGAACATTTTTTAATTAGGTATGTACTTTAAATGTATACCGCTCTTCAGTCGTAAATAGGACCTACAACATTTTATACGAATAAATATAACATGTTCTTAATTCTTTTTGTTTGTTCCAGTGCAATGTCATAGCAACAATGACTGTCCAGATGATGAAAGCTGCGAGAGTGGTTCATGTGTGAAGGTCTGCTTGCGCATACGTTGTGGAGCCGAGGCGCACTGTGTTGCGCGCGGCCACACCGCGTCATGTGAATGTAATGCTGGCGCGCACGGCAACCCATGGACGGGATGTCGCAGAGCCGAATGCGTTGTAGACGATGATTGCTCCTCATGGCTGGCTTGCTCTCGCGACACTTGTAAAGACCCATGCCTCGGAGCATGTGCTCAAGGCGCAATTTGTACGGTTGTTCGTCATGTACCAACTTGCGAGTGCCCGAGAGGCACCCAGGGCAATCCTAAGATTGAATGCCGAAGAGGTTTGTTATTTATTTTATAGCCTCTTTTCTAATGCTATCTTAACTAATCTCAATGTATAATGTACTTACCCTGCTTATTTTCTGCAGTTTTAGAAGAAAGAGAATGTGTCAGTGACGGCGAATGCGGACCCGGCTTAGCATGTCTCCAGAGTATATGCAGGAATCCCTGTGAACCAACATCTTGTGGCGAGCGAGCTGAATGCAGAGTTGCAAATACACTACCATTCCGAACACTTGTTTGTGAATGTCCTAAACCTCTCGTTGGGGACGCCTCAGTACAATGTAGCCCAAGTACGTATTTCAGAGAGCCGTTACTCACCGCTCTTACTTAGACTAGTAATATAGGCCATTTAATCATTTGTTTTAATGATCATTATACCTTCTTGTGACAGCTGTGCAGACTTATTTACAGATATCACTGGAAGAAATGCTTTCAATTTTATAGTAATTGTATCAAGACATCATCAACGGTATGTGTGGTTACAACAGGATTACACCGGAATAAAGCTTCAATTATCTTATATGCACTATGGATAGGATGTATTTAATGCATGTAAATATATACAGTATTACAAGTACCTACTTATTACTGCACCTAACTTTCGGTCATTTATGGGTCTTCCAAGGCTGTAGAGACAAATTGTATAAAGATTTGATTTTGGCGTGTATGAAAAATGTTTGTTTGCGCTCGAGAAACAGCATCATGTACTCTTGGAATGTACTAGGTAGTCGAAATTAAAAGTAAGTTTTATTTGGTTATCAGGGGCTGAATGCAGCACAGACAGCGAATGCGGTTCAGAAGAGCGTTGCGTTAACCGCATGTGCGTGAGTGCATGCGCCGATAAAACCTGTGGGCCAGGCGCCGAATGCCGCGCCAATGCGCATCGCGCTATATGCGCCTGCGTGCCACCGCTGCAAGGCAACCCGGAAGTGGCCTGCACGCTCGGTGAGTAGTTAGAAAATAGTGTGAATTCTTTGCTTTTATGGTTTTTTTATATCATGTGGATGCTAAGCTTCAGTGGGGTCCACATATAGATAAATTGTCAAAAAAGGTAAGTTCCGCAGCATACGCTGTTAGAAAATTCGTAATTTAACTGACAGAAACAGCCCGTTTAGTGTACTTTAGCTATTTTCATGGCGTAATGTCGTATGGTAAAAAAAAAATGCCGCCGATATTCAGATTATCTTTGTATTGCTTCTGCGAGCTGTTCGATCAATTTATAAATTAAGTCCGAGACACTCTCATGGCAGAGACACATTTAAAGAGATTAATGTAATGACTGAGCCTTCTCAGTATATTTATGAGAATCTTTCTAAAGGCCCAATAATTAGAGGTCCATAAAAATATAAAATTGTTTTAAAAATACAGTGATATCCATAACATAAATACTAGGAACAAACACAAAGTTGTACCTAAAACAAGGCTCAAGAAAATAGGTGACTTGTTAAGATGCCAATGTACAGTCGCCAGCAAAATTGCATGGGTACCTTAGTGTCTATTTTCCCGTGAACGTTTGAATTCAAGTTTTCGAAAATAAACTAGATGGCGTTGGTTTCTTCACAACTATGACTAATTTACGAAACGTAAGTAAGGAGTTAGGAAGAAACGTATTTAGTAGAATTGAGCAAGGAGTTACAAGGCTAATACATTTATCTAATTATTACATTACATTTACCAGCATACGTAGCTAAAATGATGAAAATAATAAAAGAAACCGAAAGGCATATATTAAGCTAACGAGTGGGTATTTTAATAATTATTCGAATTGTTAGTTACTTCGCAAATGGAAAAAAGAGCAGATTCATCGCAGGTAAACAGGCTCGCCTTGTGGGCTCGCAAAAAAAGGCACTATAAAAAATTATAGAAGTTTATTTCTTACAGTTTATTATTCAAATTTAATAGTCAGTTTATTAATTATTATAGGTATAACATTATAATATTATGAAGGTATTGAGGCGATAGCTTAAGTATTCGTTTCCAAAATCGGAAAGAGGATTGAAGCTTATGTAACCTCAATAAAAACAAACAGGAGACCAGGTTATTTTATTGCAAAGGTCAAACGGATTAAATGGATACTAAATAAGTAGGCTAAAAACTAAAAAAATTGCACAAAAACATATCAAATGGTTAGTAGGCAACATAAAAAAAACTAAAAACTATGTTGTTTGAACTTATACGTAAGTTATAGGTTATACACACACACATAACCAGGTCTCCAGTCAATATAAATAATATTATCTAAGTATAATTATTTAGCTCGTAGCTACGTAACCACTTGTGTATCGCGTATTATTTCGACGCCATAAACATAAGCGTCCGTGTTCACAGGACTTAAAAGTTTTTTCGAATCGAATCGAATCTTATGTGATCCAAACTGTAATCTTGCCCTTTTATGGTTTTCCGTGAGCAAGGGTTTCACAGCATACCTCCGCGGCCCACTACGAAGAGCACAACGGACAGTGTCAACACTTGTGTCAAATAAACCAGCATAGTGGTTCGTTGGCAGAAATCCATTTTCTTCATACTCCCTTATCATGGTTTGATGCTGCAATGTGTTTTGTAAGTCGTGGTCTACCAGTTCTTTGATGGTGTTTCAAAGAACCCTCCTCTTCAAATCGTCGTACTCAAAGAACAACTGTTTTTCTCTGCAACAATAAAACAGAAATATATAATACCCAATAATGATTATTACGTAGTATAGTAACAAAAAAATAATGCAGTTTTTAATATAAAAGTGTAAAAATAAAACTACTTACGTTTACACTGAGGTGTCTCTGGCTATTTCTGACAAGTTTTTGGCTTGATTATTCAAAGCAATTATTTGAGCTCTTGTAACGAAATCAATATTATAACTCGTGTTCATTTTGGCAAAATAAGTAATTCGCCTGATCATAAATAAAAACTGAACAAAAGGCACTCGAACAAAGTAATCTAAATGAACTTAGCGAACGATCAATTGAGCCGTCATAAATCTTCGATCTAAGTATTATTCATACCACCTACCAATTATTTAGAAATCCATATTCAACCTACTTACCCTTTCAAGTTTGAAAACTAAAACCACACCCCGGACACTCCATACAACGCTCGCAAAATAATTACCTACTACCACTACATTGACAAATGACGTTTGTATACGTGTAAATGTGTGCGTGAAATCTAGTAGGGCTGGCAGGCAGTACTCGGCCAGTAGTGCGTAGGCGGCGGCGCTGCCCGAACGTATGCAACAATGGGGCGCCGCGCACCGCGACACTAGGTACTCACAGAAATCTATTAATAACTTTTCTATTGTACTACTTTTCAAGTCGAAGAACGAATAGAACGTGAAAGAAAGAGACATAACTAAGAAAATAAAGAGAGAGAGCAATAATTTAATAGTTGGAATGTTAATATTACGGAAGTTTTAATTGTTCTAAAACGAAGAAAACTTGGAAAATAAATGAATAATACAGAAAATTATGAAAATAAATTATCACAACACTGGCTTAACTTGTTTGTCTGTAATATACTAGCTTTTATTTTTTATGGGTTTAAAGGATATTTGAGTTGCTGTTCCTTACCTTCTTTGTGTTTCGGGAACCGAAAGAAACTCCTGTCTTTATCGTTCCTCGATGAAGATAAGCATCCAAATAATGCACAATATACAACCATCGTGATTAACACAAAATATAAAACTTAAAAAAATAATGTGTTCGTGTCAGCAGTAGGTAGGTACAGCGCTGCGGTTCTTGTGTATGCGAGCGCCATTGTTAAAGAGCAGGCGACGAACACATCGAAGTGCGGGGTGAGGTGCGGTAACTGATGTTAGTGCGGGGAAGGGAGTGGCCTTTCTGTACGTAGTACTTTAAGTATTCTGTGCTAAAACTTAGAAAATCAGATACCTACCTACTTATAAATTGATATTCAATTTTAACATAGTAGGTTAATATTAGGTCCTTACATATGAAATTGGCGTTTTGTATGGAAGGAACAAAAAGTCGAATATTTTTTAATATAATATATTTAATTAATCAAAGTATGAACCATTGTTTTCAATGCACTTTTGCCATCTTATAGGTAGTTCATTGATCCCTTTACTAAAAAAACCAGTCGGACGGGAATCAATAAAATCTTTGAAGGCGATTTGGACTGCCCCATCGGAGTTGAATTTTTTCCCTTGCAAAAAGTTATCCAAATTGCGAAAAAAATGGTAATCTGTTGGAGCAAGGTCCGGGGAGTACGGAGGATGTCTAAGACATTCCAATTCAAGCTCTTCTAATTTGGTAGCCGTCTGTTGCGCAGTGTGTGGTCTGGCGTTGTCGTGCTTTCAAGCTTTTTAATCTTCCCAATTTGCTTCAAGTGAATTAAAACAGTTTTATCACTAACATCGAAGCCTGCAGCTAACTCGGACGTGGTTTGCGATGGGTCCGCTTCCACAATAGCCTTCAATTCTCCATTATCAACTTGGGTCTCAGGCCGTCCACGGGGCTTGTTCTGCAGGTCGAAATTTCCAGAACGAAAACGTTGGAACCAAAAACGAACTGTGTTTTCTTTTGCAACATGACCGCCATACACATCATTCACCCTTCGAGTCGTTTCCGCAGCACTAGTGCCACGGCGGAACTCGTACTCGTAAATAATGCGATATTTTAAATTTTCCATTTTGTAAAATGAGTGACGCAAACAGAAAAAACAGAAGAAAAAAAACAAATGAATGACGGTCATCGAAGCACAAATACATGAGTAAATAGCTGTACAAATTTGAATTTGGAATTCCTTACCAAAGAGGAGAAATTCGTGATTAAAGTGGCCAGTACGAAAAACGCCAATTTCATATGTAAGGACCTAATAATTAGGAACAATTTTCTTTAAAAGAAACTATTCATTATAAATTGTTTGAATGTTTGAAGAGACAAAAAGAAACTACAAAAATATTTTATCATATAAAGCAAAGCAACGCCATCTAATAACAGCATAATTAAATTTTGTTAGTCGTTAACTGGTTTTACGCTAGATGGCGTCATTTCTCGCTTCATACGATTTTGTTTCTGTACTACCCATGCACTTTTGCAGCCTATCGTACATGTATAATATGCTTTTATAATAAACTTCCAAGCCACCTTCAAGATCTAAGCCTTAATAAATTCAAATTTGAGTTGAGCTGCACGATTTCTGACAAATGCGTGGACTGACTGGACAGGTCCACTCAATCTGTGTGGTTCTTTCCTCAAAAGACCATCTTAGACATCGATCTACATGGTCTTCACATGATCTGACCAAGATTGTGTCTGGACTCTAAAAAAGTTTGTGACCTCTGAGTTTGTATCGGCCTTTCTTCTCAGAGTAGTCACATAGGAAACGCCGACCTCATATAGTTTTTTAAATTTTGATTGACGTGTAAAAGTGTGCATACCTACTTACAGAAAATAAATCATTTATTATTATAATTGCGCATGCCTAACTGAAGCGTATAATTGAAGGTTATTATTCTCGCGTACAGGTTTACCAGGTGTGGAGTGCACATCGAACTCGCAATGCGGTGGAGCGGAAGCTTGCGTGTCGCAGCGCTGCGTGTCAGCATGCGCGGGCGCGTGCGGCACCGGCGCACTGTGCGACGCCGCGGAGCACCGCGCGCGTTGCCACTGCCCGCCCGGCACCGCCGGCGACCCCGCGCGAATCTGCTACACACGTAAGCCTAAATTCACTGCCATCCGTTGTCAGTCCCACAAACGGCTAGATCGTTCGATAATGTCTCATTTTTTTTTACAGCTGAATGTACATCTGACGAAGACTGTCCTTTCGACAAGGCATGTATCAACGGATACTGTCAAGACCCGTGCACGCTCGGTACGCCATGCGGGCGAGACGCGAACTGTGTGGCGGTTGCGCATATCGCCAGCTGCCGTTGCCCGCCCGGAACTCAGGGTGACCCGCGACGTGCATGCGTTACCGCTATTTGTCACTACAACGAAGATTGTGACGACACACAAATCTGCAACCGACTAAACCGTGTTTGTCAGCCGGCATGCTCCGAGCAATCGTGCGCACCCGACGCGCTGTGCACCGCGCGCAGTCACCGCGCCGAGTGCACGTGCCCAGCAGGCCATACTGGAGACCCGTACGGTCGTGGATGCAGCAAAGCGCACGACGACACAGAGTGTACCACTGACGCCGACTGCTCGGCGCCATTCGCCTGTGTAAATGCCCGCTGCATTGACCTCTGTCTAGGAAACCCCTGCGACTCTGGCCTAATTTGTAAGATCGTAGACGTGCTACCATTACGGGCTGTCGCTTGTATTTGCCCCGATGGAGGTCGCGTGGCACCGGACAATGGATGTCGCGCTCCACCGGAAGCCGAATGCTCAGTTGATTCTGAATGTGCTAACACCCAAACATGCCGTCGTGGCAGCTGTGTCGAGTCCTGTAGAGCCGATCCTTGCGGACAAAATGCTCTTTGTGAATCTATAGACCATACATCTCGCTGCACTTGTGCACGTGGATACACAGGAAATCCGAGAATTGAATGCAACCCGAGTAAGTACCTTGATGACTTGACGTTTCCGTTCCAGGAAATAATATTTGTGTAGCATTGTTTGATGTTCTATTTGTTATCACAGTACCGCGACACCCGCTGGTCTATGAGTGCTACAATGATGAGGAATGCGGCCCAGAACGAGCTTGTATCGAGCGCGCTTGCGTGAACCCATGTAACGACGCGTGCGGCCTCGGAGCGCTGTGCCGTGTTATAAACCATAAACCGCAATGCTCTTGCCCTAAAGGATATTCGGGTGATGGAAATGTCAGATGCTCGCCTCGTAAGTTATAAAAAGCAATGTTTACTATACACGCTGACTGGTCGTTCGACATATTCCTTCAAGGACGTGATAGTGTGACCCATTTGCAACAATTAAACACTCCATACCTATAGCCTTGGCAAAAATCTATAGGATTCGAGAAAATCCAAGTGTTGTGTTTTTAGTTACCAGAAGTTGCCATAAAATTTCACTATTGTTAAAATTCTAAATTGAATGGCTTCCTTTGCAATTTTATTTGATAGATAGTTTTCAAAAACGCCAACACACTACCTATGTCATACTATCACATCTAAAGGAATTTGTCGAATTCGAGTCACCTTTCAAACTACTTCTACTCAAATTCGTCAAAACTACTTTTGAATAGTGCAATATGTTGAAAGCAGGGACTTTTTCACTATACTTCAACATAAAAAATTCAAAAAGAGAAAAAAATTACGTTATTAATATTAAAATAGATTTTTATAAAAAAACTTATTTCACTCTACATATTTAAACTACGAATTTACTCTTTTTAGCCTCTGACGAAAAAGTTCTCCTTGTTGGCTGCAAAGCCAATTCTGAGTGTCCGCTATCACAAGCTTGTGTCAACGGAGCGTGCGCAGACCCATGTGCGTGTGGCTCCAACGCAGAGTGCACTGTAGTGAGGCACCATCCCGTATGCTACTGTGAACGTGGATATTCAGGCAATCCATACGTCGGCTGCACCAAAGGTACGTTGCATGCATTTTTTCTTTAGTTATTAGGTATAATATTTTAATTTAAATATTCATAATGTAATTGTACCATAATGAATATTGTTTTTTTGCAGTTGGTTGTACATCCGATTCAGAGTGTCCCGACAGCGATACATGTTACAACGGCGCTTGCGTCAACCCTTGCGTAGTTGAAGCTCCTTGCGCTATCAGCGCCGAATGCTTCGGTAAAGCACATCGTCCTAACTGTCGCTGCCCGACGGGAACCACAGGAAACCCCTATACCAGGTGTCAAGCCGCTGAATGTGAGATTGATAATGACTGTAACGACAACAGCGTTTGTGTGAAGGGATCTTGTCGCAACGCTTGTTCGAGCGACGGCCGAAACCCTTGTGCCAACAATGCTGAATGCTTCGCACGGAACCATGCTGCGTCTTGCAAGTGTCCTGCGGCACTACCTCTCGGAGATCCTCTAGTCCACTGCCTTAGAATTGATGTTATCGGTGAACCCGAATGCCGCATGGACAGTGAATGTCCCAGTGGCTACGCTTGTCTTAGAGACGAGTGTCGCGAAGCTTGCGCCGAACTAAAACCATGCACCGGCAACGCTCGTTGTACTGTTTCCGACAGCGTACCCTTCCGAACTTTGATATGCCGCTGTCCCGATGGATATATTCCTGAAGAAGGAGGAAATTGTAAACCTGCGCAACTACCGGCGCTGAGCTGCTCTTCAGATCTGGACTGCGGTGACCACGAATCATGTGTCAATAGAATATGCCGTAACCCATGTAATTGCGGAGATAATGCTGAGTGTTTCATCCGTAATCATAGACCCATTTGCTCATGTCGCGAAGGATTTGAAGGTGACCCATACCGGCGATGCCACATCGTTGGTTGCCGCAGCAATTCGGAGTGTCAATCTCATGAAGCATGTGTCAATGGCAACTGCATCAGTCCTTGCCTCTTGAACAGCACGTGCGGACCTAACGCAGAATGTTACGTAGAAAGGAATTTACCATTGTGCAGGTGCCGTCCTGGATTTGAAGGTGACGTTTATTTAGGTTGCCATGCAATAGAATGTAGAAGTAATGGCGACTGCTTACAAGACAAACAATGTCGCGCACACAGATGCGTGAATCCATGCCTTAGTGAAAATATATGCGGCACTAGAGCCACGTGCTTGGTTAGAAATCATAACGCAGTATGCAAATGTGAACAAGGCTATACCGGAAGCCCATATATTGAATGTAAGCCACAAATCATCGCAGAGTGCTACGTGGACGCCGACTGTCCATCAAGAATGGCGTGCTTATCATCAAGATGCGTAAACCCTTGCACAGAATTGCGGCCTTGCGCCACTCCAGCCCAATGTGAAGTGTCACCAACTCTACCAGTGCGCACAATGCTGTGCACATGTCCACCGGGCTACGTGAGCAGCGGTGGAGGCGTTTGCCGTCCAGCAACATCAATCGCAGATGTCATTTGCAATGCCGATGATAATTGCACAGCTAATCATGCTTGTATTACATCCGTCTGCAAAAATCCTTGCGAATGCGGTCCGAATACGGATTGTCAAATAAAAGACCACAAACCAGTCTGCGCTTGCCAGCCCGGCTTCGTAGGCGATGCCCGCACCGGGTGCTACAAGGTTCTTTGCCAATCTGACTCGCAATGTGCAGATGATGAAACTTGCTTCAACAGCCGTTGTATACCAGCTTGTTCGGTTGACTCCGATGTCTGTGGAGACTCTGCCGATTGTTACGGCAACGAACATCGCGCTTCGTGCAGGTGCAAGATTGGTACTATAGGAAATCCTTCGATTGCGTGTACACCCATCGGCTGCCGCGCTGACTCCGATTGTCCATTAGACAAATCGTGTATAAACGCTAAATGTGTGAGCCCTTGCAATACAACAACTTGTAACGAACCCGCAGAATGCAGAGTACACCTCCACGAGGTGCACTGCATATGTCCACCTGGTTACCAAAGCACTGAAGGCGGATGCTTGAGTACGAGACAACCGCAATGTATCACAGATATTGACTGTCCCTCTGGAACCGCTTGCTTGAACTCAAAGTGTGTAAATCCTTGTCTTGAAATAAAGCCATGTGGAACTAATGCCGAGTGCAAGGTCATAGACACCCTACCAGTCAGGACAATGATCTGTGAATGTGTACCCGGATACAAAGGAAATGCTCTTATCGAGTGCACTTCCAATAGACGTGAGTACTTTCTTTTTTTTTACAAAATTTATTACTTAAAATTAAGGATTCATTTGTTTTATTTGATTTTGGTCAGCAAAACAAACAAATCCATAATTTGAAAAAAAATTATATTCAATATACACTCCTGGACTCCTAAATTGAGCCACAGTGCATTGCCATTTAAGTTATAATAAACATTAAAATAATGATGATTCAAAGAAAAAGTTTTTATGCAGTTTTGAAGCTGACATACGGGCCATCATCGGATGTTATCATTGTTCCGAATTTGAATTCACGACCATTTAAAAATATAAAGACAGTTATATCGAAGAGTTACCTTAGTATCTTGTCACTTTAGTGCATATATTCCAAAGTACCATGCAGTAAGTACTAAAAAGTCAGCCAGAAACAGACAGGCGGTACAATACTAAATGCCCAAAAATTGAAATCACCAACACTCCCTGCACACTCAAATGATTGTATATCACAAATAAGATTTCTACATGCAGGTCCGATCCCAGAATGTATAGAAGGGCAAGGCATCGACTCTACCGGCGAGTGCGTACCATGCCGCGCAAGCGATGGTCGCGTGTTAGACGCGCGAGGGCGCTGCGTGTGCGACGCGGCGCGCGGGTATGTACCGCGCGGCGACACTTGCGAGCCGCGCGGCTGCCGCGCCGACGCACAGTGTGACGACCGTGAACGTTGCATAAATGGCATGTGTGTGGACGCGTGTCGGGCCGAGCCTTGTGGCACGTCGGCTACCTGTGACGCTGTTGGCCACCGCTCGCACTGCACCTGCATCGCCGGTTACACCGGTAACCCACGGGTGCACTGCAACACCACCAACCCACCAGTGTACCGCACCGACTTCCCACTGCCTGATATGCAGGTAAGCATCAGAAACTTCCCTCTTTGTGCTGGCATATGTTGTGTACCTTTGTTTTTGACGTTTAGGTATTGCTTAGTTGTGTGGATCACTGTTTTCTGATAAATAAATAGACAATAATAATAATAATTTGTTTTAGGTCCACTGTCTTGCCGACGGCGTTCGGGTTAGTCTGAAGATCAAGGACTTTAACGGCGTGCTGTATGTAAAGAGTTACAGTAAGGATGAACGCTGCCGTCTGGCCGTAGACACACCTAAGGAAGATGAGACAATTGTCGACTTTACCGTGCACTTCGGCGAGTGTGGCTTAGTCCATGTGAACGTAAGTTCTTATTTACCAGAATATCTATATTAAAAATTCATGTTTAGACGCAAGCCGTAAGGTGTTCAAAAAAGAAAATAACTAACGGAATTATCAACTTTTAAGGGTATTACAACTTTCGCGATGTCTAACTAAAACTGAGTCAAATAAAACATTAAATTTGTATTTTACAGGGTCTGGCAAGCTTCGTCCTTGTAATGCAGAAACATCCGAAACTTGTGACTTCGAACGCCAAGGCATTCCACATAAAATGTATATACCAAACGGGTGAGCAAAACGTGACGTTGGCCTTCAACGTATCGATGCTGACAACAGCCGGCACCATCGCCAACACCGGCCCGCCACCCACCTGCTCCATGAGAATCGTCTCTCGGTCCGGCAGCCAAGTCAGCTCCGCTGAGATTGGAGAGAATCTAGTCCTGCAAGTCGATGTGCAACCCTCAAGTAAGAAACGTTCTTATGCTTTTACATAATGTATATGTCGTAGCTACATCATAGAATCGATCATATCATAAAGTAGTCGACAATTTCGTGAAATGGTGACATATATGAAACGTTGACCATATTCATGATATGGCATGACCCAATCAATCAATAGAGATGGTTTGACGATGTAAGCAACTAAACACGGCTATTTCATGATGTGGTCAAACATTGTCATGATCGTATCGAAAGATAGTAACAATATTTACCGCTAGCGGCTTTGATAGCGAGTTTTAACCAGTTTTGACTGTTTATACAGTTTCAATTAAATATTTTAAAAAGGGTCACAAAAATATAATATTAACCATAAAGGATTCAAAGTCATTTTTAGTAATTTATTTAATATTTTAAACCGGTCAAAAGTAATTTTGACTGATTAACAATTGACTGTGACATGGCCACTCTACATTAATAATAGCCAAATCACGATAAACACATCGACAAACGTTGAACATTAAATGCTATGGCAGGTAATAGTTGAATATATCATGAAATGCTACCATTTCACGAAATGGTCGTTTATAGTAGAACAAACCTTAGAATAAGTAAAACTCTACCTAATTAACTTTATAAGTAATATACTTTAAACTATTTACATTTTCTCATAGATATTTACGGCGGATTTGCGCGTAGCTGTATAGCAAAGACGAGCGAAGTAGCCACGAATGTGGAGAATGAATACCCGGTGACGGACGCCGACGGATGTGCAACGGATCCATCAATCTTCGGCGAATGGGAACGAAGCGAAGACGGCAGCGTACTGCGAGTCGCCTTTAACGCATTCAAGTTTCCCAGCAGCGATAACATACGATTCCAATGTAACATTCGCGTCTGCTTTGGCAAATGTCAACCGGTAAGGAACGCAAGCATGTTTATTTACAGCTATTTTCGAAACAATTTGTATGCAATTAAAGTTATTTTTTTACAACATTTTACCGCTATCCGCAGGTGAACTGTCGCGGTGCCGACGCCTTTGGCAAGCGACGAAAACGAGAAGCGATCGACAGCAGGGCATCATCTTCACCTGCAGGCCAGTTCCGCGAGGAAGTGACCGTCGAATCCAATCAAATCCTGACGCTGCAGCGGCGCGACCCGTCACAGGTGGCGCGGCAGCGTGACGCCGGCGGCGCGGCGGGCGCGGGTGCAGGCGCAGGCGAGGTGTGCGTGTCGGCGGCGGGGCTGGCCGTGGCACTGGCGCTCACGGCGCTGTTGGCGCTGGTGGCGGTGGCAGCGGCTGTGGCGTGTTGGCTGGTGGCGTGGCGCCGCGCGCGCCCGCCGCCCGCTCCACTGCCGCACCCGGCCGACTTCCCTAACCCGCTGTTCCAGCGCTGAGTACGCTAGTCGCGGCCGCGCTCCTCCGCCGGCACCGGGCGGTGTCGGTCTTCCTCTCTCCCTATCTCTGTGCTGCCGCCGGAGGACCGCCGGCCGGGGGCGCGCCGGGCGCCAGCTCGCGCTCGCCGCGCCCCACCCTATACTTACTTTATTTTATATTATTTTATACGTTTTACTTTTACTAATGTGGCATCCGTCGCTCTTCGAATTTTGTGATATTCATATAAATATTCGAAATCACCATAATTTTATGTAAAAAAATATCGACTAAGTATATCTAATTTTAAGAATAAACAATTAATAATATGTTCTTCGTTTTATTGCTATAAGGATTTTATTTTTATTTTATTTTATTTGGGAAACAAACAGATGCAATAACAAACATAAGTAAGTAGATATACAATTAGTTCAACACAATCCATTTATTAAATGGATGTAGTATTTAAGCGATTCTAAATGCTAGACTAAGTAGATCCTATTTAAGGTTCTGCCACGTGATAACGTGATGCTCATAATCAGTGGCGACCTTAGAGGGTGGCGAGCAGGGCAACCGCCCAGGGCCTCGCTCTTGCAGGGGCCTCGCACAGCAACCGAGTAGAAAAGATAACATTTAAAACTTTATTTTATCCTTCGGTATTATTTAAAACAATAAAATAAGTTTGGTATAAGAAGTAATATTAACAAGACAATGACAAGGCAATCAGATTAATTATGTTGTGCAGTGGGATAGAAATGGCTGATAATAATAAAAAAATAATCTCAATTTTAAGAAGCCCTACCGGTTCTCTACTAATCTACTCTAAGTACCGCGAAAGGAGAGTCCTCAGCTTTTTATTATTTCTGCCTGCACAAAATCGCACAAAAATATATAAAGGAGACCCGGCTACGCATCTATCATAAGCAAAAGAAATTATAGAATCCCAACACCTGACAGCACCTCGTTGCTAGATTATGTAATCTATCTTGTTTCTTTTAACCTATTGACCGTCCCAGTCAGATTTATACGACAAATGTTTTCGTGCCCGTGTCGCCTCAGTCGTATTTGAGAACCTATGTTCGTTTCATCGATATATTTCATTGCACCACCCTATTCGTAGTAGGTCCTATTTCTTGATTTATTAGCGGGGCGCTTGCGGCACGACAATTAGTATAAAACCAAGCTGTCAAAAAAAAAACTTGGTAAGCAATGGGTAAATAAGACTAGCCTGAAAGTTGCGGTGTTGACCTCAGGAGGAGCTGCTTCTTACACGGACAACTGTACGTCGCTTGCTCCCGCGCCGCAAGCCTTGACTCATATCTTGGCTGCTGAGACCAAAACCACAATACAAAAAGTAGTATACAGAAAAGTTTTATAAAATGTGGCTGATATTTTAGTTAATTGTGGTGTTAATTGTGGTTTTAGTTATTTGCATGCGATCGTAGGTGCGAGCAGAAGATAGTTTACCTATATTTGAAATAATATGTAAATGCTTTGAGTTTGTGTTTGACATATGATGGTATTTGTGAGATTTTGCGACTTCCACGCGTACAAAGTTTATTTTATTTTGTTCGAGAAACTTAGTTTCCACAGATAAACGTGAGAACGAAAAAAGGTCGGCACATAATACCTACAAAAATTAAAAAAAAAAACAAATAGTACACGATCCAAAAATCGTTTTACCATCAATACCTATAGATTGCGAATAGAAGCCAGTGTTATCCCGCTTCCTATTTAAAAGCTCAGTTCTCGGCCGGAAAACGCTCTCTGTCGGGTTCACCGAACAAAAAGTGACATGTACTTATGAGGGCGACGATCGGACAAAAATAGGACGCGGCTTAACTCCCCAAAATCTATTTGGGCTATGTTTTTCCATATCACGTTCATCAGTTCATCACTGTCGCAAACTTTTATTTTATTACGCCTCACTGCAATGTATCTACGACCTTACGAAGGATTACCGAAAACCAGGTTTACTCATTATATAACTAAAAGAAAAAAGCGCGGGAATCATCGAATTTGGCGGGCGTGATTTTTCTTTCGTTTTTCATAAAATAATAAAAAACGTTTGCGATTGGAGATAAGTTGTGTAGATTTATGTAAATATTCATTAGATTAGTTAGTGTAAGTGTTTGTAGATTTAATTCTTCTTATTTAGGGTAAGTTTTTTATATTTTATTTTTTCTGGCCACTGGCCACAATGGACAGTGAGCCGCCTGATCCGGGGGGCACAGTCCCCTCGGTGGGGCATAATGTTACAATTTATGAATCTAGTATGGACACAGACTCGTCCTTAACCAGATCGGAGCGGAAAAGGACTAGAGCTCCACGCAAAATATGTAAAAATTGTAATAAAAGAAGGCGAAATGGTCACTCAACAGGAAGAAATAGTAATTTAGAAACAAATTGTCATTGTGAAAATGACTCAGTAGTCACATCAGACGTACCGGTACACTCAATTTTAATTCATCAAGAAGCCACTCCACGTTCTGTGGATGGTCCCCAGTCTGAAAACCTCTTAAAGTCAGATCTTCCCCAGAAGGCGCCACAGGTTGCTAGGGCTTTGTACGAAGCCACAGACCTGTCGCCATACGTTGTGCACATCCAAAAAATTGTTGACACACAAAACTCGGCTCAAACATTACACCCAATAACTTTAGGACACTTTCTTAAAAAACGCAGGTTCAACAATATAATTAACGGTTCATTAAAACGCATTGGTCGAAATAGAATTTCACTAAGCTTCTCCCGTTACGTAGATGCAAACTCCTTTTTAAATGACCCAAGTTTGGCCAATGAGAAATTGAAGGCGTTTGTTCCATCAATTAATGTGTGTCGCATCGGAATTGTTAAAGGCGTACCCACCGAATGGTCGCCTGAGGAAATAATGGAAAATATATCTGTCCCCGCTGGATGCGGGAAAGTCATCAAAGCAAGACGTCTCAATTATAAAACACACGAACCGACCCCTGTGTGGAAACCATCCCAAACAGTCGTGCTCACCTTTGATGGACAAATTTTACCAAAGCGTGTGTTTTGTTGCTACAATTCTATGCCAGTGGAATTGTATACATTCCCAACAATTCAATGTTTCAATTGTTGTCGTTTTGGCCATACAAAGGTACAATGCAGGTCGAACCCTCAGTGCTTCAAGTGTGGGGAGAAACATTCTGCTGACACTTGCAGTATTGAAGACGAGAGTAATAGTAAATGATGTCATTGCGGTGGCATTCATTACGCCATCAATAAAAAATGCCCAGAATTTGAGAGACAGAAATCAATTAAGCATTATATGGCCCATAGCTGTGTGTCGTATGCTGAAGCGTCCCAGCTACATCCACCAATCTCAAAATTGTATGCAGATGTGGTAACATCTGCTCCATCACATACCACTAAAAATTCATTCGTTACACAACCTTCGCCCCAATCACGTAACACACCAATTGTCTCCTCACAAAGAAAAACGGTATTCTTGAAACCTCGGGATCCCCCAAAAACAGCTAAGGGGTATGACCGGGCAGCTCATCAGGCATTAATCAGTAATGAAGTTTCTGTGTCAGGGAATGGTGTTGCATTTCAAAATAAAACAACAAATAATAATGAGAATCAAATTTTAAATTTAATAATCATGCTAATTAATACCTTATCTAAAAATAATAATATTGAACCGTCCAACGTTGCCACTGTAATTGATACGCTGTCTAACTTATTTAACCATCATAATGGATCCAAATCTATCCAAGATTGTCCAGTGGAACAGTCGCAGTATTGTGAATAAAAAATCTGATCTGTCCTACATATTGAACAAATACAAACCCTTTGCAGTCGCTCTCTGTGAGACATGGCTTAAACCAGGGTTCTCTTTTAGAATTCCTGGCTATGCGTGTCTAAGAACAGACAGAAGCGATGGGTATGGCGGTGTCGCCATACTTATTAAAAATAACTTGTCTTTTCAATCTTTTCCTCTTCCAAGACTCAGTGACGACATATCTGCTGTCGCTGCTATTGTAAATAAAATCTGTCTAGTATGTATATATTATCCTCGTCCCACTGTAAATATTCTTTCTGAAATAAGTAATCTTCTTTCAGTTTTACCTAAATCATTTTTGGTAATGGGCGACTTTAATACACAACATCAGTCCTGGGGTAGTTCTAATTCCAATTACTACGGGGAAAAGTTATTAGAAATTATAGACTCTAATAATTTGTGTATTTTAAATACATGTCTCCCAACACGTCAATCAAATCCAGATGAGGGAATAAGTGCCCCTGACCTCTCAATCTGCACACCTGAGTTAGCATCAACATTATCTTGGTCTCCTTTACCGTCTTCTTATGGTAGTGATCATTACCCTTTAATCATTTCTTTTCCACATAAAAAAACCAGCTGCTTGCAATCCAACACCACGATTAAAGTATAGACTTCAAAATGCAGATTGGGATACATACAAAAATTGTGTAGAAGAAAGAATTCTTGCTTTAACTAACCCCTTACAACTACATGATCCTCAGCTATTATCTAATCAAATAACAAGAATTTTAATAGAGGTGGCAGATAATACTTTCCCTATTAAGAATGGTGCTTCAGGCAAAATTCCTTCACCACCTTGGTGGGATGCTGAGTGCACTCAGGCCATTAAAAAAAGAAAAGAAGCAGAGAAAAATTATGGTCATACTATGACTCGCCACAATTTTGAGATATACCTACATGCTGCTCGTACAACTCGTAAGCTCCTTAGGAAAAAGAAATTTGAAGGTTGGCAAAGATTCTGTGCATCTATCTCACCAGAAGTTAACGCATCTCTAGTATGGCAAAATATCAGGAGATTCAGGTCAGCATTCAGTGACACAACAGCCTCAAAACTCCCATTAGAATTAGCCAATGAGTTTATGGATCATTTAGCTCCTCCTTCAGTCCCAGAACAGAGATCTTTAATGCACTTTCCCTATGTTCCTATTGCTAATTCTGAGTTGAATTCCCTGTTCACACTAAGTGAGTTGAAGGGAGTCCTTTCACATGTTAAGGATTCAGCTCCCGGTGAAGATGGTATACCATATTCATTTATAGTTAATCTGTCTGACTCTGTTCTTTTAATATATTTAAATCTCATCAATACAGCTTTGATATCTGGCAACATTCCATCAAGTTGGAAGTCTCAAACAATTATTCCTATTCTGAAACCAAACAAACCTTCTTCTAAGGTTACTTCTTATCGACCAATTGCACTTTCTACAGTTCTTGCTAAAATTGCTGAACATCTCATTAAGAATCGTTTGGAGTGGTTTTTGGAAAGCAAAAACTTGCTAGCGCCATCACAGTTTGGTTTTAGGAAGGGTAAAAGTACGATGGACAGCCTAAGTGTGTTCACAACTGATATTCGCTTAGCCTTCTCTTCTAATAATTCTGTAATTGCTGCTTTCCTTGACATTAGCTCAGCATACGATAATGTCCTGGTATCAATCCTAGAACAAAAACTGAACTCATTACAAGTTCCAACAATGCTGTCCAAGTTCATAATTAACATGCTTTCAGAGAGATCTTTAAATCTTCATATTGAAGGGTATACATTTACCCGTTTAGTATGGAAAGGTCTTCCTCAAGGTTCTGTACTTAGTCCAATTCTCTACAATATTTACACTTATGATTTGGAATCTTCTCTAAATGAGTCAGTACAAGTCCTTCAATATGCAGATGATTTACTTCTATATTTATCTGGTCATTCTGTTGCAAATATTTGTACTTCTTTAACCTCTTCTTTATGCTTACTGAAGACTTGGCTAGAAACCAATGGTCTACACCTGTCAATTGACAAAAGCAACATTGTCTTGTTTACTAGAATGCGTAAGCCTCCTATAGTTACAATAAGGTATAATAATACCCCTATGCCTGTTAAAAACCAGGTTAAATTTTTAGGCCTTATTTTGGATACACAGCTTACTGGTTTACCACACTGTGATTATATATCTGCTAAATGCGAACGAAATATCAACATAATTAGATGTCTTGCTGGTGTTTGGTGGGGAGCACATCCCTTTTCATTAAAACTACTGTACAACACCTTGATTAGAAGCGTATTGGATTATGGGACTTTTTTGCTGGAACCTGCTAATGTTGCTGGTCTTAAAAAACTGGACAGTGTTCAGTCCAAGGCACTTAGAGTGGTATCAGGTGCAATGAAAAGCAGTCCTATTAATTGTCTTCAGGTGGAATGTGGAGACCCTCCACTTCATTTGCGACGTCAATTTTTAGCTGATAGATTTATGGCTCGGTGTTTCCAATTTACATATCATCCTTTGCGAAATAAACTTTTCACTCTCTCTAAAGAAGTAAATTCATCTACTTACTGGAGCCACAAAGCTACTCCGTGCTTAGTTAAAAGCTTTAGAAAATACAATTTGATTGAAGCTCCTTGTCACCAATCTGAATTTCTTCCTATATTTCACTGTAATTACAGTTCATTAATTAAATCACCAAATATACAATATAACCTTAGCATTTACCGAGATGACGTATCTCATAACCATAACTTCAACTTCACTATGGATAGAGACTGGAAGGGCTATCAGCTCTTGTTTACAGATGCTTCGAAGCATGGAAGAGACTCATGTGTGGGAGTAGGAGTATACCACTCTCAATATAATATCGTCCAAAAAATAAAGCTCCCGCCCGAATCATCTGTATTTACGGGAGAATGTTACGGTCTATTCAAAGCTGTCGAATATATACTTACGATGGGCTTACGGAATTCACTCATATTAACTGATGCAAGAAGTGCCTTACAATCTTTGGCCAGATTCCCTTTCTATTCTCATAGTCCTTATATTATATTTGAAACACGTGAACTCCTTCATAGGTGTTCTGTTAAGGGGTATTCAGTGCATTTTGCGTGGATACCCTCGCATTGTGGCATTTTAGGTAATGAGAGAGCTGACCAGTTAGCTAATGATGCCGTATTGTGTGGAGACGTTTTTCCGTACAAAAATAACACCCAAGATCTGGCAGCTCTGCCCAAGGTTTATCTACAGGAATCCTGGGGTCAGCTTTGGTCCGGGCAATCAGTGAAAGGGAAATTTTATCGTACTATTCAGACATCCATTTTTGTTAAACCTTGGTTCAGCAAATACAAGCTAAACAAAAAGATTACAACGATATTCATACGTATGCGATTGGGTCACGTGTGCACTCCTGCTCATCTTGCCAGGCTTGGCATTGTGCAGAACCCTGCGTGCGAATGTGGCGCTGAAGTGGGAGATCTGAATCACCTTATTTTTTCCTGCCTCCTTTATGACCACTCCTCACTTTTCCAAAGTCTTGTTTCCCTCCGAGTCCCTTTACCCACTTCTATCTCATGTATTTTATTTAATTTTAATGTAGATATTTATAAAACCATAGATCTTTTCCTTGTAAATAATGATATAGCTATTTAAACATTAATATATAAACTGTAAATAAGTACTTACTTAGTTCTTAGTTTACGCACCGAGACGGCCTTTTTGTTGGGCCACCTGGTGGCGTTAAATGGTTACAGTTTTCTGTTGTATTATATTTCCCATTATAATTTATTATTTTTATGTAATAGTACCTAATAACACCTAATCTCCTTTCCATTTCCAAATTTCCTGTTGTAATATTTAATCATTTCGCGTACTTGATTCTTACGTTTTTCAAATAAAATATTGTTAGTGGCATAAGCACGAATAGTGCAACGCCAAAAAAAAAAAAAAAAAAAAACTAAAAGACCGATCAAGCGTGTCGGACAACGTGCGCTGTATGCGAGGTTCCGTAGTCAAGTTGGCTGTTTTTGTGGTTTGCGTGCTCACTTTATAAACTTTATCAAATAATCACAGCTCTATTTGTAGAAAAAAACTAAAAAAATAAATAAACCAAGGTTTGATATTATTGTCACTTGTACACCTACTTCCCTATATTAAGTAATCATCCTCCTGCTCTACCATTTATTAGGGAGATCGTGGCAATAAATGTTCTTCTTCTATACATCACAATGACCCGTCACCGATCAATTTTTCCAGTTTTTTGCAAGATCACAGATAATGGAGTGTGATACACTTCAACACTTTCTTCATTTTCCGACTAGAAAATGCACCAGGTTACGTCTTACTGCATGTCTGACATCAGAGTTCACATTATAAACTGCGGAGTAGTTGCGCAACACATTAAAAGTAGCAATGACTTTCATTTTGACAGTTTAACAACATTCATTGTGTTACTTTACATTATTGAGCACACAAATTTTTCAAATATACGAGTATATGAAGCAATGGATTAGCAATATGCTTCACTATGATTCAAATTATTATCATTGATAGTATGTTACGCAATTAGGGTGCTGGAAGGAGTAAGGAATTAAAGTCAACCCTTGATTGTGCCTTGATACAAGCCTACTATAGACACACTGAACTAGTCGCTGTTGCCAGCAGAGACATATAAAAAAACAGGAACATAATTTAGCGTGAACCACAACCAAATGAATGGTTTTGACAGATCGAAGCGTAAGTTGGTCTTTCGTCGTTCCCGGCTTATCTTTAGTGGCAATAAATTGACTTTGCCCGAGCCCAGGCACACCTTTCACATTCAAATTCAACCACATTACATCCCGACGTATTTACAAATTCACAATATGCTAATCATAAATTCTTATGTGCACGTCTGTACTTCTCGCTTAATTGGCGGACTTAATCTGAACACAATAAAGTTGTCAAACATAATCATGTAAAATAAATAATTTCGAGGTACTAGGGGCAAGCGACGTAAAACGTTTATTTAGTAGATATGAATTAGTGGCACTGAAAACGTAAACAGATTATAAGTGTTAATGGGCTGGGAACGAATAATAAATTAGCAACGCAGTGGAGGCACGGCTATTAGAGGAGCGACATCATTTAACGTTAACCGTGTTCACTGATCGGTGGGGTACAATATATTATATCATTTAATATCAAAAGTGTAAGCGTTATGTCTAAAACTTATCAAAACACCCTTAATAAAAAATATGAACCCATTGGGTAAGTTTATTTTTAATTAACTGTACTCGTAACTACTTAATTGAAACAACTTTTTTTGTGTTCTCCTTTTATCTGCGTTCGGCTTTCTAGCCATAATCAGATGGGGTCTTCGTGTGAAATTCTTTTTATGGTGTTCCATTAAACATTCACATTATGTGGTTCAGTAGGTACTAAATAAATTTTAGATTTTCATTGTCTCTGGTCCAACTTCAGGATTTTCCATCTCTTTAGGCGGATTATATCTCCTTGTCTGTTTAGTAGATCTTGGCTAAGACATTGCTGTGCTTGCTCAATCTCTGTTTATATAGTTTGCATTTTTCGCATAGTTTATCTTTCACTGTTGGTATCTTTAGGTGCTCGTGTATTTCTGTGTTTCTGACAAACCAGGGTGCGCTTGAGATTGTTCTTAGAGCAAAATTTTGGAACCTTTGTAAAATTACGATATCGGAGTTGCTAGCCGATCCCCAGAGTTCTATTCCGTAAATCCATATAGGTGTTACTACAACTTTGTAAACAAGAGTATTTTGTTACTAAGAGACAACTTGAATTGTTTTTTTTCTAAGAGCCAGGAAAGACTTTTCAACTCAATGTAGATGAAAAATTTAAATAACATACCAAGTACCACTTTTACCGAAAAACTGTTCACTTCTTTTGAACTTTAAATTATTCTAGTTCATTTCTGCCCTTCTTTTTATTTCACAATTTTTCACTCGACAAATAGTAAGTAAGCTTACCGCTATACTGCAGCTAGTTTTTAAAGTAAAAAAAAAACATGAATTTCACTTTAGGTTACCTTGGTTTGTTAAAGAGAGGAAGAACTAGTTACGGTCTCCCTAGGAGCACGACGCGGACACGGGAAGGAAGGTCTATGATCTGGCAATTTAGGATACAAGACTTGCCTATTTTAAACTCCGGATTCGGTATAGTACGAAACATACCATTATGTGTTGAATAGGTATCTATCTGACTATACTTCACCTGCTGTTACTTGTACGTAACATAATTAAATCTGCCTAGCCGTTTCCAAACTACGTTGGAGTCGGCTTTCAGTCTAACCGGATGCAGCTGAATACTAGTACTTTATACGACCGCCTGTCTGACCTCCACAAACCAATTAATTGGATAATACGATATCCCTTGGTAAGACTGGTTATCGGACTTTCGGGCTTCTGACTACTCGTAACGACTATCAAAGATCTACAAATGACAGCCAGGACCAATAGCTTAACGTGCTCTCCGAGGCACAAAGGGGTCACCCATCCACGAACAAGCGTAGCTTAACCTTCGATCGAACCGTGCTGCTGTTATTATTTAGCCACGAAAACTGTTATTATAATAATTAATAAAGGCACACGAATAACATTTACAAAGATATGCAAGTTCAAAAACGCATGACTAGGCCAGCTAACTATTTATAATTTTAAGTACCTACACTGAGAACAATATAAGTACGGGTACTGTCGTAAATGAACAAGCACAACTCTATAATCAATTACCTAATGTGATAAGCAATCAAAACCTCTTCCAACTTTTACTACGTTTTAAAAATGTTTAAATTATAGTTTTTACCAACTGTTTTTTATGGGTACACTACATTACGAAATACTTTATTCCGAAAGTCACAAATACGAATTTCAAAATACCGATTTTCATAATTCCGAATGGTTCAAAATTCCTTATACAACAACTCCGATTTATCATTCATCCTATTTTAATAATTCCGAAATTTCAATATCCCTAACGTTTATAATTACTATTCTCAAAATACCGAGTTTCAATAGATCGAATAACAAAAAGTCCAACTTAATGAGAATTCGAAATATCAAAAATACGAATTCCGATTATTAAAAAACCGATTAATTAGAATTCCGAAATAATAACGCTTTGTAAAACTAAATAGCAAGACAAACACATATTTCCAATTGTAAGAATATAGATGGCACAATACCAACAATAGAGCCCCTATTTCTATGTAAAGGGTTTAAAGTAACCTAACCAAACCTTACCTCGCGGAGCCCTTCGCTCGCTCTTGCATCCTATGTCGACGGAGCCCCGCTTCGCGAGGCCCCTATTTCTGTGTAAAGGGTTTAAATAACCTAACCAAACCTAACCTTGGGATGCCCTTCGCTCGCTCTTGCATCCTACGTCGTCTTTTGCGTTCGTTGAATTCGGGTGCGGTAACGGTAACGGAAATAATTCAGAGTATTGAAAATCGGAATTTCGTTTTTCGGACCGAGAACCCATCGAGCATTTGATTCATCGAACATATAAAAATCGGAAAACAAACAAGTCGCATTTATGACTTTCGGTAAAATAAATTTCGTGATTTTTAATAATAGACATTATGATTCTTAGGTATTATGAAATTCGGACTTTTGAAAATCGGAACATTGAAATTCGGAATAAAATATTTCGGAGTATTTGGGTGTTCCCGTTTTTTATAACTTAATTTTAGTTTTATCATCCGGCGAAACCGTCGCTTAACTTAATAATTATACAGTTCAATTCAGTACAATTTCCTCGTAGAAATGTATAGGTAATTGTATTTTTTTAGAATGAATTAAATCAATATTAGTTGTTGGGCAGAACTTAACGCAGTCATCTGTTTGGTAGACTGTTTGTTAATACTGGCAGTTTTTTTTTTTCAAGTAGGTACGCCTCCTTTGGTATAGTTCGTCGGATCATTGAGCTCCTTACCTAAGTTCTAAGTTGAGCTACACAATAACTGACAAATGCGTGCACGGTCTGGATAGATGCACTCAAACCTGTGTGATGCTTTCCTCAATAGACCACCTCAGACTTTAACCTACATGGTCCTCATTATTTAATCATCATTATCTGCTCATTACAATATAATTGTATGAGCTTCAAAAGAGACTGACTTTCAAGGCTCCAAGTGTATGTCGGTGTTTCTTCTCATAGTAGTCGGCCAGGCTAGGAAACATCTACTTCTTCTACTTAGTCTATCTAGTTTTAATTTAAAAATCACGTGAAGCGTTATTTTTAAACAATTTACAAAAAAAAGCGTGTTAAATAGACTGCAGTGTGAACCTTAAAGTGGTGCAATAAGAGCCACTTTACGAGTAAGATTGTAAATAACCCTGTGTTTGTTACGCAGTCGTGTAAAAATAACGACGAACAAAAGTGATTCTAATATCATACTTGCAAAACAAACAATTTCATTTCAGGTCTATTTATAAACATTTCCACATTTTCTCCTTTTCCTAACAATTTGTCTTTCATTGACTGGTATAAACTACAGCAGGTGCAGCGTAATCTATGGTACCACTATAATAATATTACCTGACTCTGCCAGAGACGTTATACGTCCTAGTATCGTGAGCTAAGCAGCTAAACAACAGTTCGCAATAGGCTACAACATATATAGGCTATACAGGCTACACATCATCATCTGCTTAGCCTTTTCCCAACTTTGTTGAAGTTAACTTCCATCCTAACCGGATGCAACATAACGTACCATCACACTTGTGTACCCAAAGCATTGTGCAGTGCAGAGCTGTAGACGTATACTTAGTACATAAATGAGTGTGTTATACATTGTGTGTGTGTTGTATTATTGAGTTTTTCCATTAGGAACTTTTTTCTTATTTCTTAACAACCCGGAGTTTGAAGTTGGCAGTGTGATACCCCCGTGCTCCGGAAAGCACGTTAAGCCTTTGGTCCTGCGCCTGATCTCTCTCCGGTACTCCGGTCGTGCCGGATTGCCGTCCCATCGGACTATCAGAGTGAGGGAAGAGGGAGTGCACCTGTGTCTAGCGCGCACACTTGTACCATAATATAATATAATATCTCCCGCGCAGAAGGCTAAGTCTCTGTTTAGATTGGCCGCCGTGGCCGAAATACGGTCTGGAGGACTTTATTTTATTTATTTCTTACATACATTTCGCCAGTTATGTCCAATGTAGGGCGACCCTATGGAAATCAACCTGGCACAAATCCATAACTACTTTGCAACTGAGATGTTTTTGCTTATATACAGCGACAACTGTTTCCTAATTTAAGTTTTCATAAATTTAATATCTTCACATACTTTCATCCTTACTGTATAACCGTAGTTATTGTGGCCTAGCCCTGAGATAAACGCAAGCGCAGCGCAATCTCTCATGGCCGCCACGGCGCATGCGCGGCCCTCCCCCCTCCTGGAGATATACTCCCCCCACCCGATGCTAGAGTCGCACTTTGTTTACCAATTGCCTTGCCGCGATTGACGAACCAGTCAGGGCAGTCGGTCCGCCAACTCAGCCGACCTCGCTCGCTCTCGCGATCGGTCATTATTCACAGTCGCGCGTCGCCAGCGACGCACGCGACGATAGTCACCGCGTCATGACCCTGTGACGTGATAGTATGAGTAAAATCGAAAATTCGACGGAAGCCGCCGCGCCCAGCGTGGCGATCCACGTGGAGCAGTATGACGGCCAAGACAGGGAGAACTCAAAGCTCCTCGACCTACACGCTCCGGCGCCGATGATAACGCCCTCTGGGCAAATGCGCAAAGTAAAGAGCTTCAGTGATACACACAGGATTCGTGATGTGTCTACAGCCTCAGGTGCAGCATCCGCGCGGTGCCTACGGCCTTACGAGCAAGTGGCCACATATCCTGAAGGATCTGACAGTGGCACCAACCCCTATGGCGCCCCATCAGTCCGATCTCTTGCCTCGATCGGTATGGGATGCACGGATGGCCGCAAAATGGTTATAAGACGGGTACCAACATCGCCCACGGAATTGTTCCATCTAGTTCGTCCTCCTACGTGAGTACCTCTGCGAATGACATCCTCTGGGTTGCCATTATTCAATTGACTTCTATCAACCGTACACATCTCTCCATCCTCCGTGCGTTCTGTTTTTTAATAATATATTGCTTGCCCCCTGAGTTAGCCAATACTGTATATCACAGCTCTAAAATTTATAACCTAACTTAATAGAAATAAATCGATACAAAGTAGTTTATTACGTGTGTAAACTATTATGCTATGACAAGTTAAGCGTGCTAGATAGTTTTATATTTATTTATATGAATTGACATTCATAAATATGTATACACATACATACAACTCAGGTTACTCGTCATTGGTCACATGCCATGCTTCATTCAATGAATCTGGGGAGAGTAATTTAATTTCGGTTTACTACACTAATCGGGCAGACCAGACAATTCGCTGGTAAATTAAAAATGGTTTTCACTTTTGTTTACGTAAGTCTAACAAAATCAGAAAAAAAAATAAGTAATAAAATTGTTATACTTACCTTCTTTAAACTATCTATGTCTGTGCCTGGCATCAATCTTGAAGCTGACGCCTATTCTTGAACAAAAGATTGGTTACTGTATGGAAAAACGTCAGGCAGTATAATATCTCAATAATATAAATGCATAACAGTTAATGAATATCAATGTTCAGACAATCCATCAGTGGATATCGAGCTATCAGTGATAAATTAGGTGTGCCTAAATACTCCAAGCAACACGTTGTTACTGTATCATCGTTATCGTCATAATATTATTATGTAAATCACATATGAAGTACGGTGCTTATATTTTATAATCGAGAACATAGCTATACAGTAGGTACATCTAATTTTGGTAGTGCTATTTTACCACCTTAGGCCACACGCCTATTTGCTTATAACTCATTAGTTAGGTACACGTTTATTCTTCTAGTTATTGACCTGATCACTTTATAGGAATAGTATCTAACGGATTAACAAAAAAAAATCCTATATACCAAGGCAAGCACTTTTATTTTTGTTTACAATTATCTATAACTCTACATTTTGCTCTACTTTTCATTGTTAGCTTCACTGTTGTAAGTTAACAACTTGAATCAATGACCTTTGCATCATTAAAATTATGTTGTTGGGAATAAAGGTAGACCTCGAACACAACAAAATTATATTAACAAGTCCTACACATGATTTCATTAAATTGTAGGTAAGTAGTAAAAAAGGTAATTTATCTGAATCGATGATGAATCACGTTTTTTTTCATGGAGTAAGATTAAGTTTTTTTGATAAAGGTTTTATTATATCGTACAATTCAATTATTTCCTCGAAGTAACAGGTAAGCGGCAGGTATACATAAATTGTTTCTGTGTAGGTACAACTTATACATATTATATTATCGTTTAGCCTAGCGTTTACCTCATGGATCGCTTAATCGAGAGAGTCTAAACACTGAAAAAGTTGTGAAGGTTACTCCTCAATCAGTTAGGCACATGGAGGTCTCAACAAACTGGTATTATCACTCCTAACTGTAGAACAAAGGTGTCCAATTACTTATCCTAAGTGGCTCTTACAATGTGCGCTGTGCCCTCTACCTATAATAAAGGGTTCCGCATCTCAGCATCTCGTAAATATGTACTTTGTTCTGATCTGTAGTTTGCACTTCTAACGAATCATACAAATTGTATCAGAAAAATACTTGTATTGCTTCATGCCCTTTGTCGAACATAGGCACTTTGTTCGACGACACTACTTTTCGCCTCGCTGCTTCCCTGCGACTATAAAATAGGCACTCCTTGCTGTTTTTCTCATTGCTGTCACTGTGGCGAAGATGTCAACAGCCTCGGACACCACGGCCTGTCTTGTAGCCGAAGTGCGGGACGCTTAGCGCGGCATGCGAACATTAATGACATCATCCAACGAGCTCTTGTTACCGTCAGCGTTCCAGCTGTATTAGAACCCAATGGCTTGACACGCGACGATGCTACTCGTAAGAGACCGGACGGTATGTCTTTATTTCCATGGAAGGTGGGTAGGCCTTTAGTGTGGGATGCAACTTGTGTCGATAGTCTTGCACCATCCCACCTTCCTGGATCGGCATGCTGTGCTGGCGCTGCTGCTGCGGCTGCGGAAAACATCAAGCGGCGAAAAAATAATAACCTTATCGGAAATTATATTTTCGAGCCGATTGGGGTTGAAACCCTCGGGCCTTGGGGTCCGAGTGCTCAAGGTCTTTTTAAGGAAATTAAAAAACGGCTGGTTGACACTTCCCGTGACCCAAGGGCTGCAATGGCTTTTACCTTGGCCAAAGGCTAAGCATTGCCATACAACGTTGTAATGCCGCCAGTCTCTTGGGTACATTACCAGTTGACAGCGACGCGGATGAATTTTTCGACGCTATATTTTAGTTTGTGTATAGTTTTAGTTAAGTTAGGTTTTAATTTTGTTATTTTTGTTAATTAAGGATATAAGTAAATAAATTTATCGTGTATTTTATGAGTAGGTAGGCCTATTTAAGACATTATCATGTAAAGTAAACAGAAAAGCTTTGTTTGATATACATTCATGTAAAAATAGCTTATCTGATTGATATGAAACCTTCAATGACAAGAGTCAAACAGCTTCACAATGATCTAACTAATCATAAGGTTTGAAAAGTAAGTTCCGGTCCAAAGGTAGCCATATAACCTGTACACATCGACGCGCAAACTGGGAGGTCATAAATTTAGCACGTGATTTTAAAACCGTAGTAATCTTAACTGGTTATTCAAAAAATCAACTATTTTGTAAAAAAGAGCGGTCAAAATTACGGAGCAGCTATTTTTTTTTAAATAACCGACGAAAAATTTCAACGCAGGACGATCAGATTTATGAACTGAAACTATAGTTAGGTTGCGCGTCGCTTCGATAGGTTACGTCAACACAAGACACTGAACTACACCTTTGTCCCTCGGTCAGTTACCTGCAACATCAGCATTCAACACTTCAACATTATGTATATTTCAGTAACCAATAATTCATATCATTGTAGGTAACAATTGAATGGACTGCTGGCACTTACCTATGTAGGAAACGATTGTGCAAGGAAAAAATACTCAAAAAAACACAACCTACTTTGATAAATCAAAGAAAACCTGGTCATTGGTGTTTCACTTGTGTACTTTTTGCCTTGAATATAGATACTCAGCATTACGTGTCTGAAAATCAAACCTTTAATAATTATTGTAACTCGGTGTTCTTAGAGTAAACTCGTTCATAAGAGATCGGTTAAAGTAGAGTTCCAGAAATATTGAAAAAAAAAAAACATTTCAGAGATGAATCGTTGCATTTTACAATAAAAAGCTGTATTCAAACATCCACTAATATCTACTACATTACATACTAGTACCTAGTATACGAACTTACGAACCTATTGTTAATTAAATAGAACCTTAATGACATCATTGTAAAATAGTAGTTTCATCTATCCGTGATTGGAAATAAATAAAAAGATACATAACTGCCGTCTCAAGCTATGGAATGAGAATATTGTATTGTATTGTTCCTCTGCGTTGGAGTAACAAAACACATTTTACCCTGAGGACATGGAATATTAAAAATTACATTTTGACCATTCGTTGTAGAGTTTGGTTATTGGAGACTGTTCGCGATTTTAGGTCGTGAATTCGTGATGGAGTAATATTAAATGAGAAAACTAATAAATATGATGTTGGTGTAAGCCGTGTTTGTAGCTTTCTTCACAAAGCATGATTTCGAAGAATATATCTACTAAATATTGATGGTTCTACAATTATTTAGATAAAGGAGTTTATCGTCATCATGCATTGATCTTTTATTAATATAATACCAAAGAGTTATGGTTGACGACAGCGTAGTGCACTTCATTTCAAAAAGTATTTTACTCTACTATACTGCATTTCCAAGCAAAATTATCTAGTTTCTTATGTGTTTTGCAGAATCCCTTTTTCTTATCCACCTATTCTGACAACCGCGAATTTTTTTAATTTTTCCTTACTTCATCTATCAACGGAGACTTAATAAATTTCTTCATTTTTGTCCTAAAAAAAAAAAGAAACCTATCCAATGCAATAAACATACCGTACCTAATATGTGTGATAAACCTACATAGTCTCCATTCCATTTGATTGAGGTATGCGGTACACTACCACTACTACACTCGTTCAGAACAGCAAGTCCATTCCTACTGGCATAGAATAAATTCAATGCTACTGGTTTGTTTTTATGTGCAAACAACTGAAAACCAATGTTTTTTTTTGTTTGTTCTACTTTTTTCTATGGTCTATATGGCCAACCTCTCACCTTCACTACCTATTTTTATTTATCGCCAGGACCTTTTTATACTCAAAACCTATTTATAATTCAACGAACAAAACGTGCTCCTCTGCAACTAACAAACAGAGTGTGGCATTTTTTAACCGACGAAAAAACGGAGGAGGTTATCAATTCGACGCGTATATATATTTTTTTTTTATGTATGATCACGCATAACTTTTTACAGAGCAGTCCGATTTTGATAATTATTTTTTTATTGGAAAGGATATACCTCGAAGTTGGTCCCATATAAATTTGGAAAAAAAAATCCAACCCTAAGGGTAGGAAAAGAGGGGATGATTGATTGTTCATTCACTGATTGTAATGTATGACCACGCATAACTTTTAACAAAGTAAACCGATTTTGATAATTCTTTTTTTATTGGATAGGACATACCTCGAAGTTGATCCCATGTAAATTTGGAAAAAAAAATGCCTACCCTAAGGGTGGGAAAATAGGGGTGATTTATTGTTCATTCACAGATTTTAATACTGAGTTGTGTATTACAATTAAAATATAAAAGGCCTATCTATGTTGGTATACTATAAAGCCTATTTTCTTAAGTATTTTATTGTACAAAAAAATAATAGTTAAAGTAGGATTATATAACGGTTAATATCTAAAGTAAGGTAGGTAGCTATTTTAAAAGTAATCAAAAATTAAGCATGTAGTAATTAGTAAATTATAGCCTCAAAAAATTATAAAATAAAAACATTCTAACAAAAAAATTAAACCTCCGAAAAAACTGAAAACAAAAAATAAAAACCTTTTTTATTTTACCTTAATAAATAAGTTCTTAAACTAATGCAAGCATAAGAAATTTTGAGTCGGCGCCAAACAATCAATGAACAAAGATCACTAAATTATCTTAAATTTAAAGAAATAACCAAATCAAATTAATAATGCAACGTGAAATCTCCAGCGATAAAAACAAAAAATGCGCTCTCCGCACGACCACTCGCAACGATATTAAGTTGCTTGTTTGGCGCCGACTCAAAATTACTTAGGTATACTTGCATTAGTTTAAGAACTTATTTATTAAGGTAAATTTAAAAAGGTTTTTATTTTTTGCTTTTCAGTTTTTTCGGAGGTTTAATTTTTTTGTTAAAAAGTTTTGACGCTTACTTAATTAATGTTCACGTCTACGCTGAAAGTGTGGGAAGTAAAAAATGCAGATGTCGTTGAGCTCTCACTCAACAGTAAGCACACAGAATTTGGGTTACCCTGGAACCTGTTTCAATGTTTTCATGCATAAACTCATAACATAAATCCTGTAACAATTTCATTGATGATAAAAACTAGTTTGAGCGTATTCCTCTCATAGCCTTTAACATAAATATAATGACCATCCATTTCACAAGTTTCGAACGCAACGATAAATAAAAATGACAAAGGTTCCTTTGTTTTTCAATTCTATCTGATGATGTCATGCCGGTACCCATAGTTTGCTTAAATTCAATAGAAAATGAAAAAATACATACATACTGTTTAACTGTACAGTATCTCTCCCTTCCTTGTGAGATCACCCATTTTATGCCCATAGTTACAAATTGATGAGTCTGTGGCTGGAGTGTGCCCTCGCCAAGAGAGGTATTAACAAGCGGGGAACTAGGCTGCCAGAAATATGATTAATAAATGGTCTCAGAAAATCAAGATTAGTTTCTATAAAGTAGTCAATACATCATTTAATTATGCTATGAACTTAGCCTTTACAACTCTGATATTATCTTAACCGTGTCAGTGATAATGGTAAATTGGTAATATACATACATATACCTAGGTATGTCGTACAAGAAAACAAGCAGCTTATGTAGGTACTTCAATAGCATTAAAAAATCTCTTTGTCTCGAGTTCCAACACTTTCATTGTCAGGCGAAGGATTTCAATGCGTCCGATTAAACTATGACATGAACTACTTGAGGCAATCCTAAAATCCCGAGAGGCTTAAGTTTATAGGGAGTTTTGGTCGTTTGACCTTCACGGCATGAGCCGATAACACTGCAATGCTGCTATCTTTCCACACACACATATCTCACATACGACGTGGATACCACGATTGATCGTGCGCCAGCGCCGCCGCTTCGCCTTATCACTGCCTACTTGATAATGATTTTAAAATACGTTTGCCTACTTAGATGTTGACGGCTAGGGATTACTTCTTTAAATAAATTGTTCTTGAAATTTATGATGATTCAATCACCCAAAATGCTTCAACCATGGTTCAACCAAAACCATTTTACACGAGGAAAAATTGCACATAGTCTATCATAATCAGCTGTTCATTGTTTCGTCACGAGTACAATCCTTATGCATTTTCAAAGTGGTTTATTAACTGATAATTATTAATGGCGTGTGGAAGGTAAAATGTTTCAAAATTGTAAAGTGCATCCAACTCTGATATCAAATAATCAATTGCAGCCATTCCAATCCAATAATCGTAATAGTAGCATTTTTTTTTATTTGTAATTATTGTCAGAGCAATGTGGATGCACTAACATTCAGGCATACTATTAAATAGCCTACTTTTAGCACAACCACCTAGATACCCACTTTGATAGCTCAAGAGATAAACGTGATTCACAAAAGCATGTTATTATTGAATTAAATGTAAAACACATAGGTAGTTAGTTAGGTAGGTAATTTTATCAATCGATAATGAAAATTGAATTGGTATCAACAAAAATAAATAATCAACTATTTACGCTGCTAAATTACGTAATTATATTACTATTATTTCTAGGGAAACTGGCAAGAAAACTACGCAAAACCAGGGAAATTAATTGCTTATCAATTTGACTACCAACTTAAATCACAACATGCTTTCTTTGAAAGTTGTAGGTACTATTAAAATGGCTATAACACAGAACATTGACGTAGATACCTAGAGTGCAAATTTCATTAACAATTAATTTCTCGAATGATATAAGTACACACGCTCGACTCTCGAGTTCATTAGTATCCTATGGAATGGCTGTTGAAGTTGCGTTATTAATAATGTTCATAAAAATTTAAATATTTATCTTGAAATATTTACAATAAAATAAGAGGGTGAAAAGAGAATATAGTCTAGTTACTATCGGTAGGTAATCAGTGTTTTTCCTGCAACCTGCGTTCCGACTTTCGATACTAATTAAGTATATCGCTCACAGACGAAGACGATATAGGCACGTATTTATTTCGAATTAAACTTTCTTTATTAATAATCAACGGTCTTTTTAGCTACTAAACCGCAACCGCAAGTAGGTACCCGTTTCGCGTTGAGTGTCTCAACTTTTTCTTCAATAACACTGTAAGATAAACTGGGAATAAAGATTGAACTTATCTTTTAATGTGTTATTATTGCCTTAATTTATTTAAATAGCTCAATTGCATAATTTCATATCAAAGACTTTTCCAGGTTAAAAATCTTGTCTCTGAAACTGTAAACCTACGTTTACTTACGTATCATCAAAAGTAGGTAAAGCCTTTGAGCTGTGTGACGTCACTCTAATCTACCGTCATTGTAGATCATTCATCATTAATCCAAACAACTCGGTTTATCAAGTAAGGCTTTGCAAGTTTCATATTTGCCATAGATTCTATTTCTAACCTTACGAAAGGAAAAACCTTGACCATTTTAAATAAAAGTACTTAACAAGAAAAAGTATTGCACGCCGTCGTCTTTCCTTCATTTGTAAACTTTGTTATCTGCATTAAGTTTAGTATTTCATTAGTTGTACAAACATGTCATTTCACATAAAACTCGACACACACCTAATCTACATAAATTATCTACGACATGTTGAATCTCTTTTATACAGTTACAATTATTTGCGGATTTTTATTATTATACCTGTATGGTTATTTACGTCTGCAGACTTCGTTAAATAGCTTTGGCATATTTGCCATCCGAAATTACACTTTCATGCGGATACTGTTTTACATTCTTACAAAATATTAGTTTTAGGTTTCTATGTTAAGAAGCTTCTGTAAATTATGTTTACTTAATTTAACTACTAAATAAAACTATATTCCAACTTTCCGCAACCGGATTTTTCCTGTAAATGGTATACATTTTCATCTCTCGTATCTAACGAATCAAATAAGATAGACAGAGTCGTCTTAGCGCGATATCCGTGGTAAAAATATTAGCCAGTCAGCAATATCAGGGCTGGCTGCGCTGCGTGAACCTCTTGACGGCAATTGCAAATTGGGCTACCGGTATTTAAAACGGATATAACTCGTAAATGACAACATAAGAACAAACAAGAAAGTTTCAAACGGTATTTAAAAATAATAAAATTTGTTTGTGCAGGCCTCCCGATGAGGACACAGCGTCGCACGAGAGTGACTGCGAGGAGGAAGAGGAGGACACGACAGCCCACCTGAAGCCCCGCCGACCGTTCTGGGCCAACAAAATACAATTCGTATTAGCATGTGTTGGCTACTCGGTTGGCCTCGGGAATGTGTGGAGGTTCCCCTACCTGTGCTACAAAAGTGGAGGAGGTAACACAAATAGGCATTAAAATAATACTTTCCTGATTTTTTTATTGTAGGGCATGTTAGGCTGCTTCACAGAAAACGTTTACGATTCTAATATTTATTCATACTATACTAATAATGGTGTTTCCGGACATGAAAACTTTACCATGGATTTTCTGACCACCACATTTTATTTAATGATGCACAACGAAGATGTCGTCCTGTAGCTGCTGCGTCGACCCTGCGTTTACACTGCCTGCTTAGATTCCACGTATTAACTACGTAGTCTTGCATAGAACCGAAGAAGGACTGCGTAGCAGCTGCGTAGGCCGTCGTAGACCCGACGTAGGCCTGCGTAGAAGCGGCGTAGGCCTGCGAAGTAGCTGCTTAGGACCCGCGTAGGAACGACGTGGGCGTCGATTTGAACTTGCGTAGACTCGGCGTAAATGCTACGATAATCGATCGGGTAAAACCAATGAATTCCAACGTGAAAACATGGTAGATAAAAATCAAGCATAACGTAGTATAATATTTTATCAGTAAGTATCAGCATTCCCATGTATTGCTCATGAATCCACCTGTTCCTTCGGGAATTGCCTTATACAACTACGTGGTGGCTAGGAAGGTGTATCTACTGTACGTAATTTACTGAATGATAGGCTTAACAAAACCTGCCAAAGATAGGCATCTTTGGCAGGTTTTGTTAAGCCTAGTGTCAAAAATTGATTACAATGATTAGGCAATCATTGTAATTAATTTTTGACACTTCTGACCACTCTTTTATCTGTTTCTCATGATGATACAAACGAGCGACATTACAATCAAAGACTAGGTACATCATTACAATCTCGTTCTCATGACCGGTCTGCAGTCGACCATATCTTGTGACGTAAAAACATATTATTATTATTAGTGTCACCGCTAAGAAACAAAAAAACTACAAACATCGTTTTTAGCAACATCGTTGACTGTCGTACTATATCGTAGTACTATGTATTAAATGTTCAAGAAGCTTGTAAATCTAGCCTTGCAAAATTCCAAGAGATAGGAAAATTTTATTATAGTAGGTATATATTATTATACAGGGTGACCCTGGAAGTATGGATCAAATCGAATAGGGGCGTGGGCAAGGTCATTTTCAAACTTTTTAACCCTGAGAATGTCGGTGATTTTTCTTACGGTTCAAAAGTTATAACCAATTTTTGTTTTTTTCAATCACTTCGCATAGTGCTCAAAGAAAAAAAAACATAAAAAACTATCAGGGCTACCATTTAAATTTTTTAGAAACCCCTGATAGTTTTTTTAATGATTTTTTTCTTTGAGCACTAAGTATGCGAAGTGATTGAACGTTCCTGGGCTATACAGGATACCCCAAGAACGTTTGCTACAAGCATACAAACTAACATAGGACACACCCGCACAATTACAAAGTTAAGATTAGGAAATAGGAATTCGTTACCGGATAGATACAACTCTATTTCTCGTATAATTTTATTTGGAAGAGTACATTTTCGTAGTAGTCGAGCTAAGAGCACGTCGTCGCGGCCTCTGTAAATTAACTCATTAAAGCGACAAAAAGACGATCGTGTCCGTCGTGACATTGCATTAAGTCTATACTAATTGTCGAGCACTTTACACTTAGTAAAAATGATCTAAGCACGAAATATGGACACAATTGAGATGACCGCGAGGACATCGATTATGTTTTAATCACATGCTTATAATTATATAACTTTTTAACACATTTTTATTTGTCACGAGTATTGAACATAAATATTATTCCTGTCATTATATGTTTGTGTTGATGAATGGATATCTAATCAAAATAACGTCACATCCTTGTTGACAATATATTATTTTTCGTTTATTGGTAACATTTGTAGCCATGCTATAGAAAACGTATTGTCAAGTACCTAATGTAGTAGGTTTTATCATAAATAACGTCACAATTATTTGAACTAGATACGATGCCTGCCCTATTTACTGCCACATCTCGATTAATTTCTACGCTGCAACCGTTTCCTAATTCATAACAGCGTAAATAAGTGCCTTCCTAGATAATTGCACTGTGTATTTACACTTCCATTGTTATTATAAATTGTAATAATAAGTTAGCACCATACATGGCACAGAAAATCATAATCTCAAATAACAGGAAAGAAGTTAGTCACCAAGGTAAAATATGTAATGTACACACGAGTACGAGATCGTGCCCGATCGACGTTAGTGTGTTTGTGTCGCGCAGGCTGGTTGACACCGAGGCTCCAACACGATCCAACGACACTACAACGCGGTGTGAATTACAGCTGATGCCTACGGTAAACTGATAATTGACACCGCGATCACCGCGTAGACGTATTCACAAGATATCAAATGATTTATTGCCAGATATATTTAGAAATCACTGCAGATATTTAAATTTAAATATCTGTATATACATTTATACAATGTAACGTTTTGCATATTGATATAAATCGTTATATTAATGACGTCATTAGGTAGGTATGTCACATTGGTAAATGCGTATAGCACACAAAATACAGTTTTAAAAAAATTAAACATACCTACCTTTACCTTACCCTTATCCTTCCTCTCTTAAATAAAATTAAAGTAGAATTATGACAAAAGCAAATAAATAAAAAAAATATAGTTTAGAATACCTACAAAGGAACGGGTTATAAACATATCTAGACAAATTTCAGCTATGGAGTACCTAGGTATAAGTATGTGTCTAAGAAAACATAAAATAGGCATGACTAAATACTTTCCTAGAAGTCGATAGCACTAAATGTCGTTAACTAAACTAAATAAACGACGTGGGAACAAATATGTATCTGGTTATTTAAATGTAGGTATTACCAGAGACTGTAGAGTCATAAGTGTGGTGACCTAAACACTCTACAACAAATGTATATCCTTACAATGTACCGAACTAACAATGTTTTTGTCCGTTAGTTTTCCATGCAAAAAGCGGCCTTTTATTTCACATTCGTAGATACATTATGGGATAGCCAAAATGGGTTATCGACGGCGATAACTGATATCTACTTAGTTTGCAGGAATTCCAAGCATACCTCTCCACTCACTGAAAGTTGCGGAATGAGGCAGCTCTAAACCACCTACCAAAACGACCCAGGGTACTTAAGCTCTCCGTTTTATTTCGTATTCCTATCAACTACGTCACTTGCCCCGCCCAGAGCCAGACTTATCAAGTGAATATCTCCTGACGATCCCAACTATTAATATCTAATTAGAATCTAGCGGCACTGGAAACTATCAAAATATGAATGATAACGAGCTTAACAATCATTCGATTTAAAAATTGTTTACTGGTCATCAATGCGTGGAACTAGTGACTCCTACCTTTGCCCACATAATCGGATGAGCAAATGACTAGACTAATTACGCCAGTTCCTGTAGGTCAACTCATTGGTATCAAGGATACAATTGGCGCAACGATGACCGCTTGAAAACCGACCGATATAACTATACAGGCTGACTCTGAAATCAGTTGCAATCTTTAAGGGGTAAAATACTTTCACGTATGTACTCTTAAATTATTATAAACACCTTCAACTATGGTACTGTACGGTTCACTAGGATACTTTGAGGAAAGACTATAATGACCCGTACACGCTCTCGCAGATGGTCAGATCCTTATTTCTTCATCGTTCCAAAGTTGATTCAATAGTAAAGGTTGGTCATATTCATGAGTAGGTACCTACTTTACCACCCCCTTAAAAATGATCAATGTGTTCAAAGTCAGCCTGTAGATAAAATAACTTTATTTTATTAATATTATAAGTAATTTTAGTACTTAACGTACTTATAAAGATGGTGCTAATTTTAGTTCGTGATTAATTGCACATTCCACTTAAATTCCTTCTTCAGTTGACGCTTGTTTCCAGATGCGTCCCACATGCTTTCAAATTATTCTCACGTGAGGTCTAAGGATACTAATGAGTGTGACGTTCCAGAAATAACTTCCCACCTCAGTTCTCTTGTAATACCTACGTATTTTAAAACAATATTTTTAGGGACATTCTAAGTAGGCACAATATTTATTTACATAGATATAACAAGACTTAAGAATTTTTAGCAGCAGGAAGTGTCCTCTTTATTTCGGAAGGAATCTAGAGATAAATCACCACAATATTCGTCCATCTCTTAACCGGCCATAAGTCGGTCATGCACAATAAAATGTACAGAGGCATGACATGTGATGGAGAAGACCTCACCAGCTAACACTGATACATAACCACTAGTTATCTACTATCAACCAACCCCATGAAGAATGATGATTACCTGCGCCGTCATTTAGGAATCTTCGTCTGTACCTACTTGGAAAATTGCTGTACTCTATCTAAAACACTTCAGTATTTGATGATATTATTTAATTGTTTCAGGAGCCTTCCTCATACCTTATTTCATAATACTCTTAGTATGCGGTGTGCCAATGCTCTTCATGGAATTGGCTGTGGGCCAGTACACAGCTCACGGTCCCATTGGTGCTCTGTCACAAATATGCCCACTCTTTAAAGGTGAGCTAAAAAATCTGATTATTATTTTTAATTCTGAAAATATACGAACAAGTAAAAATACTAGCATCTATTTGAAACAATTTCAGGTGCGGGCTTAGCAAGCGTAGTGATCTCATTTTTAATGTCCACCTACTACGCGGTGATAATAGCGTGGGCTATCTACTACTTCTTCACATCGTTCAAGACGGAGGTGCCGTGGGCGAGCTGCTCCAACCGCTGGAACACGCCGCAGTGCTGGGTGCCCAACCATAACATGACCAAGCCCAACGGCTCGCAAACACCCACCGAACAATTCTTCGAGTAAGTTATTGGATAACATTATAAAAAAAAAACACGCAGTTTTCTATATTGCATTCATATAGGTACCCAATTAGGTGATTGAATACGTGTCTTATCTTATTAATTATTAAGATATGATGGTTCGTGTAGATATTATCCTTTCATTTTCATCACCTATCTACCTACAACTTCATCAAGATGAAACGCTAGCCAGTATATTGGATTAAGCACCATATACTTACGAGTACTTATCAACTTATATACCTACAATTGCCCACGTGTGCTCGATTATCATTGCCCGTATTAATCATATAATTGAAAACTTTTTAACCGACGAAAAAACGGAGAAGGTTATCAATTCGACGCGTATATTTTTTGTTTTTTTTTTTTTTATGTATGATCACGCATAGGTAACTTTTTACAGAGCAGTTCGATTTTGATAATTATTTTTTTATTGGAAAGGGTATATCCCAAAGTTGGTCCCATAAAAATTGGAAAAACAAAATTCCAACCCTAAGGCTAGAAAAAAAAGGGATGATTGATTGTTGACTCACTGATTGTAATGTATGACCACGCATAACTTTTTACAAATTAGGCCGATTTTAATAATTCTTTTTTTACTGGATAGGACATACCTCGAAGTTGTTCCCATATAAATTTGGGAAAAAAATCTTACCCTAAGGGTGGGAAAATAGGGGTGATTTATTGTTCATTCACAGATTTTAATGCTGAGCTGTGTTTTTTTTAAGTATTTTATTATACAGCAAATAATAGTTACAGTAGGATTATATAACAATTAATAGCTAAAGTAAGGTAGGTAGCTATTTTAAAAGTAATCAAAAATTAAGCATGTAGTAATTACTAAATTACAGCCTCAAAAAATTTTAAAATAAAAACTTTTTAACAAAACAATTAAACCTCCGAAAAAACTGAAAAGCAAAAAATAATAAACCTTTTTTATTAAACCTTAATAAATAAGTTCTTAAACTAATGTAAGTATAGGTACCTAAGTAATTTTGAGTCGGCGCCAAACAATCAATGAACAAAGATCACTAAATTACCTTAACTTTAAAGAAAATAACCAAATCAAATTAACAATGCAACGTGAAATCTCCAGCGATAAACATAACATTCCAAACAAAAAATGCGTTCTCCGCACGGCTACGATATTAATTTGGTTGTTTGGCGCCGACTCAAAGTTACTTAGGTATACTTACATTAGTTTAAGAACTTATTTATTAAGGTTAAATAAAAAAGGTTTATTATTTTTTGCTTTTCAGTTTTTTCGGAGGTTTATTTTTTTGTCAAAAAGTTTTTTTGAGACTACAAATACCTATTAGTCAAAAATGTGTAGGTAAGTACACTTTGAGTTCCGGATATGAATAATACTTTAGCACACACAACTATGCCTATCCCTGAGGCATCGTCATTCGTCAATAAGGCTCATAAAGATTGCATACATGTAGTTATTGATAAGTAATAAATATTTATCAATGATCAAGTCATGTGTACATAAATTTTAACGTTGATCGAGTTCTCCGAAATATTTGCTAACGCCTCTAACAGCTATTTATAAAAGGGTCACATGGTGTTTTGAGAATATATTATTCTCAAAACACCGGATATATTATCTGATTGGGATATACAAGTCAGTAGAAAACTTCTCAAAATCAGCTTCAAGAATTGAAGTTGCCAAGGGAAGATGGTTAAGAAATTGAAAAAAAAAAATCTTAGGCCAAAGTAATTGCTATGTTTAGAAAATATAAGCTGAAAACAATCGCATACACATATCTAGTTCACTAAACCTGAGCAAAATAATTTAATTTTATGATTCTAGAATTGATTGGTTGTATATTTTTCAGGAAAAAGGTACTGAACATGAGCGCCGGCATGGAATACCCGAACGGAATGCGGTGGGAGTTGGCAGCTTGCTTGGTCTGTGCTTGGGTGCTAGTTTACTTCGCTCTATGGAAAAGTATCAAGTCTTCCGCCAAAGTACGCTATATCACCACAACATTGCCCTTTTTACTGATTATAGTTTTCCTCGGACGCTCATTGACCCTCGATGGAGCTGATAAAGGTCTGAGGTTCTTCTTCAAGCCAGAATGGGAACTTTTAAAGCAATCTAGACCATGGGTTAACGCGGCATCACAAGTATTTAACTCAATCGGAGTTGCGTTTGGATCCATGATAATGTTCGCTTCATATAATCGATTCGACAATAATTTCCTCCACGACACTTTGGCTGTTTCACTAATAAACGCAATCACTAGTCTCATCGTGGGAATCTTCACGTTTGCTACCATCGGAAATATCGCTTTTGAACAAAATACTTCCGTAAAGGATGTCATCGCCGACAGTAAGTTTAACTTGCAAAAATGTTAACTTGATTGCCTACCTACTTGATACAACATAATTGTCTTCTCATGTTAATACTTTTATTTCAGGTCCTGGATTATTATTTGTAGTGTATCCACAAGCTATTGCAAAAATGCCGGCATCTCAATTATGGGCGGTACTGTTCTTCTTTATGTTCCTTTGTCTTGGACTTAATAGCCAGGTGAATATAATCCAAACCACATAGATACATATAAATGCAATTAAGTTGAATTAATGGGCAAACTAATTACTCTGTGTCTACACTTTCCAGTTTGCAATCGTTGAAGTTGTGGTGACGTCGATACAAGATGGGTTCCCAGACATGATACGCAGAAAACTTGTGTACCACGAACTATTAGTGCTGTGCGTATGTGGAGTGTCACTCGTGTTCGGGTTACCACACATAATACACAGTGGCATATATGTGTTCCAACTGATGGACTACTACGCCGCTTCACTCAGCATTACATATCTCGCCTTCTTCGAAGTGGTGGCTATTGCTTGGTTTTATGGCGTGGACAGACTATCTAAAAATATTAAACAAATGACAGGTTTGTAGATTTCACTAAAGTTAAATTAGTAGGTATATGTTCATTTTGAAGAATAATATAGTTCAAAATTATTCATCGAAAACAATTCATTAATAAAAGCAACTTTTCTATCGTCATATCTATATTGTTTTTCATGTCATCAATCTTTATTTATCCTTGATCAAAGTTAATTGACTTCATATTTTAATACTCACTGTACCTAATATGAATATCATTATATATGGCATTCGTTGCCTGTTCATAAACTCATCTGCAATTGACTATCTACCTGCCTGTATGGTGACGTCACACACGGGATGTCCTGCCATTTCCTACAGCGCAACTTCCGTTTTTGTTTGTAGTTACCCTCGAAGATAATAATCACATTTTTTGCATTTAATCATTATGAACGTTTATATAAGGATGAGTCATCGTTATTGTTACTTTATCAATACGTACTTTATAATTCGCCACTCCCAAACAGATGTGTGTTACACCTAATTATTTTATCGGATGTATGAGTAGGTACACGACATGATGATATTGATGCCTTGACGATATCTTAGCTTATTTCGCCAGCAGCTTTTTGCTACTACTTAACTGATATTCAAAAGTACTTCAGTGCCTCAACACTCATAGGGAACCTACATGTCATTAGGCCTCCAGCTAGAAAATATGACACTTCTGGCTACAATCCAAAAGGTTCCTACCTAATGGTCTGGGCTTTACGACAAAAAAAGGTAGAATGTAGCGTTACTTTGCAATGCAATACACTTACCTACGTAACTAGGTCCTAATAAATTCAGATATTATATTTATGTTATTTACGATGTTGGTTGTCGATTTCAGGTCGTCGCCCTTCACTATATTTCCGAGTGTGTTGGCTGGTAGCGACACCGGCGTTGCTCATAGCGCTGTGGGTGGCCAGCCTGGTGGACTACACGCCGCCGAGCTACCGACAGTACCAGTATCCGACGTGGGCGCAGGCGCTCGGGTGGATCATCGCTTCTCTCTCATTGCTCTGCATCCCAGTGTATGCCGTCTTTGTCGTAGTTAAATCGCCCGGAAATGGTTGGAGAGAGGTAAGACTTAAGAGACCACTATTCCATTTCATTACAGACTTATAAGAAAATAGAAGACCTTCTTGCCTTTAATTAATTCTGAATAGGTTGCCCTTGAGCACAATCAACACATTCAAGACAATGAAATATTACTAATTAAAAGCGGTCACAAGATAAAATGCATTCCCTATGATAATTTATAAAAACATTTGTCACGAATAATTTATCGGTCATATTGTCATAAATACATGACTGTTATAGAACAACGAACTTACGTAGGGGCCTGCAAACTGCTGAAAATTGGGAAATTTCCCAAAATTATCTCTCTTGAGATGAAGCAGTAGATATCTACTAATTTAGTATTTATTTTTGTACTTTGTGGCTTTTCTTGATAGACTCAACAATTTCTTTCACCCAAATACATATGATAATGCAGTGATAAATTAAAATAACTTTCCCTTTTCCAGAAACTGCGTCATTCCATACGTCCGACGTCTCTATGTGAATGCGGTGTCACTGGGTGCGATATTTGCTACTCGGAGTCCGAACAACCGGACGATAAACCTGCTATCAACTAGTCTGAAAACAACTTAGAGAATAAGAACATATCTACTTTCTACAATAGTATGATACTTTGATATCAAGAACAAACAAGGCAGTAAGATAATGAAATGAGACGGTATTCCATCATAATTATCATTAATTTACAACAAGGCGGGGAGCGCACTCGACCTACTAAATTAATGAAGAAGTGTTGGTATCGTTTTGTTCGTTCTAGTGTTTGCTTTGCGAGCGCTTTATCGTTTCTTGGTGGCTGAAACGATCTTCGATTTTACTTATACTGTCAACACTTTATAGCAGCTGTACAAACAATTATTTGTGTAGGTATATAATCTACTTATTAGAACATTTAGTTTTAACTCAGTCTAAACAAAGAACACATTTTGTGTAGGTGAGTAGATAGGTATCTAAATTGTAGATGGTAGAAACCCAACAGAACCAGTATTAAGTGTTATATGTATCCAGTTAAAGTTAAATGTGACACAATATGAGGTTGTCATAATTAAAACAAATATTAGGTATAAGTATTTACTTAGTAGGTACGTTTCCTAAAACTTTTGTGATCAAAGTCATTCCATTAGAAATCGTATTTTATATAATTTAGATAAATTTCTATTTATTCCTAGTAAATATCATATTCTTAGAAATAAAGTGATTCGAATTGAAAAAAAATTAAATAATCTGTCATGTTAACAATCTCATTGCCTTGGGTAAGTATGGAAAATTCTAATACTTACTTTATGATAATGTTGCGCTGTTACGACATTACCTACTCAATTGATTAAATAACGTCTACTAAAAATAAATGTACCGTACGATGTAGAGATCGTTTCCTATAAAATTGCACGCTCCTCCACTACTTGTTGCATATACATTTCTAATGTTTGTATGGAAAGGGGTTTGAAGATTTTTGTATGGAGAGTGGCCCTAAGGTCGGCCGCCATTTTGATTTTTTTTCAGAATCGCGGTGCACAGCAAAAGTTATATACTTAGATAGAGGACACTTATACAAACAAAAAATGTAATATAACATAATATCCTAAAGCGTCAGGTTTCGGAGTTATTCACCAAAATATAAGTCGAAAACAACAAGGATTTTTTGTTTTTTTTCCCTCCAGGTAAGCATATTGAAATATTGAGGTAATAGAAACGTTATGAAACCTAGTTCGTTTTTGAATCCCAGAGACTAATCTGACATTTAAGTCTTTTGTGTTTTCGTTTTTTTTAGTATAGAAGTTTGACATTACACTTGTCAGATTAGTCTCTGGGAATAAAAAACGAACTATAAATAGCCGTGTTTAATTATTTATTTAAAAATGTCTATTCTTCATTTGTTTATTCTCCATAAAGGATTCATAACGTTTCTATTACCTCAATAGTTCAATGTGCTTACATAGAGGGAAAAAAAACAAAAAAAATCGTTGTTGTTTTCGACTTATTTTTGGTGAATAACTCCGAAACCTGACGCTTTAGGATATTATGTTGTATTACATTTTTGTTTGTATAAGTGTCCTCTATCTAAATATAAGTATAACTTTTGTTGTGCACCGTGATTCTGAAAAAAAAAAATCAAAATGGCGGCTGATTTTAGGGCCAACCCCTTCAAACCCCTTAGTAGAATTATTACGTGCAATTTTAAATTAAAAGATCTCAACCAACTTTGTAAGTAATATGGACCTAGGTTGGTAGATACTCTATGTACCTATTCTATGAAACAATCAGACACCAATAAACAAAAATACCTAGGTATATTTATGAATACAATAGATTGAAATGAAAGTACAATGTAACTTAAAAAAATATTGTTTCGTAATGTAAATAAGTAACTATTTGTAAATAAACGAGTACTAAACTTGTTACTGTAGCATTTAAGATAATTAAATAAAAAATAAAATTTGTCTTTAAATTTTTGTTTTAATTTTATGTAAATGTCCTAGGTAATCAACGAATTTCAATAGACGCTGTTACTTTTACTTATACTTATCTATCATCAAGATTTTTTAAGCCTCAACCTTGCTCCGACTAAACCACCGCTATGTTTCTCCATTCCAGGCAACGACCGACGCCTCCAACTTTAGAGACGCAGACGGCGAATATCTAAAATTATTAAAAAATTGCACTCATCATGTTTATCCTTCACCATAACAGATCAATTAAGGATTACAATGTTGATCATATCGACGTCGTTATCGTCATCACATATTTGATATTTGAATTCTTACAATTGCCTTTTGCGTAAAACTAAGTTATTAGCTAGGCACAACGACGGACGTACAATCACACTATCACACTACCTAATATTATAAAGGCGAAAGTTTGTGAGTGTGTGTGTTTATATGTTTGTTACTTCTTCACGTTCAAACGGATGGACCCATTTTGATAAAATTTTGTATGGACGTAGCTGACACCCTGGATTAACGTATAGGCTACTTTTTATCCCGATATTCCCACGGGATCGAAAATTATGCAGGTGAAACCGCGGGGCGCAGCTAGTATTACATAAAGATGAAGTATAAAAAATGCTTTTTATTTTACCTACCCATAAAGCTTACCAAAATCTCTGAGAGGTGGTCTTGATTATATTGTCATGTCTAATGAACAAAACATGGACAACTACATAACTTTAGTTAACAGTTAGGTCGTAGTATTATATTATGTGTGGTTAGGTACAGTCGAGTTCTTTAATATCTGAGCATATTCATAAATCAAAAATATACAGGGTGTTACGGAAAGGGTATATCAATACAACGGGTTGAAGAGTGTATCTGTAGGCTTAGCCAAGTTGACTATCTACAATCGTTAACGCTAGTAGAAAACTAATCAAATGTATAGGAATGACATCATCTCAACGATAAGTCACGTGGTCAGTACAAACGAATAGAAAAGTCGTAGCCAAGTTTACTCGTTCAAAATGTTAGAATAGAATGTAATCGTTTCTACAACGTAGATCGCTACATCCCATACAAATGGTAGCCAAGTTACAGTTTTGACAAGCGCTAACGAAACGCTGTCGAAGTTTTTGAACGATAGCTAAGCGATCGCCGAGACCCAAGAGAAAACGATAAAAAATGGCGTCTATTATGATACAGCTGGGTTAAAACCGAGAAGTGTTTTGTTTATTTACATTATTTTTGGACTATATTTATTATTTAGCATTTTAAAAAATATTTCAGAGAAACAAAGGGTCTATTGATTAAGTAGTAAGGGTCAATTGTTTTGTTTGTTTCTTTCGTAAGTATTAGTTCATGTTGCGGATCACGTCATTGTTTATGTTTCAAACTTTCAAGTGCCCGAGGTGGCCCGAGTATGATAGATTTTTAAATAACAAAGGAAGATATTTACGAAACAACTAATAATTTTCGTACCTTTCCATGAATTCCAATAAAGCTGCGAACTGTTCTGGGCTTGCTCGAGATCTAGATTCCATCCTATACCTACTTAAAAGTTATCACTTCATTTTTTTAAGGTATCTTTCATTCATAATATTATATTATGCAGAATCATATCATAACATTTCGAGACGCAGTAATATTTAAAATTACATTCCACACTGTGTTATTATAATAAATTAAATATAAGAAGAGCTTTAACTTATTTCGCTTACTTTCAAATTTCAAAACACTTAAAAAAACAATTATTTGCCCGCGCACTAAGTACACAGCTGTAACTTTGACGTCTATCGGAACGCTCACCATAGACTAAAGTATAGGTTTTTTCTAAAGACGTTGTAGAATGAGCGTTCGACTCGGTCGTGTCAACTTGGCTACCAACTTATCGTTTTCTATAATCGCTTACGCCGAAGCGTTAACGATTGTAGAAAGAGATTCGATATGAAACGTTTGTAACTTGGCTAGGCCTACTGGTCTAGAATCTCTGTACAAAATTTCAGCTCAAAAGCATTAACTTTGTAAATACTTAATATTTTTTTATTTCGACATCACGGCGCTGCACTGGCGCGCGGCGGCGTGATGTGCGTGTACTAGGCGCACAGACACACTACAGATAATGGATAATGACCCTCGTAGTGCGGTGGCATGTTTGTTATGATTTCAATTTAATAAACTATCGTAATAAAAAAATATTAAGCATTTTCAAAGTTACTGCTTTTGAGCTGAAATTTTGTACAGAGATTCTAGACCAGATACACACTTCAACCCGTTTGTATTGGTATACCCTTTCCGTAACATCCTGTATAGGCAATGCTAAGTTTCATATAACTCTAAACAGCTTTGCCTTACAATAAATTGGAGATCTCGGAGAGCAAAAAACTTTTTAACAAAAAAACAACCGACTTCCAAAAAAAACACTATAAAGTGAAAAATAACTTTAATTTCGGAAGTCGGTGGCATAAAACGTAAATACAAAACCAAAGACACCGACTTCCGGAATTAAAGTTATTTTTCACTTTGTAGTGTTTTTTTTGGAAGTCGGTTGTTTTTTTGTTAAAAAGTTTTTTGCTCTCCGACGTACGTAGCCACATTGGTTTAAAAATCAGTGGACCGGAACATAAATCGAGAAGTTGGCCCGGGAATTGATAAATCTGGCTCAAAGCTCAGATGCCATTTACTCTTTTTTAATTCAGTATAAGAAAAAATATTAAATTATTATGCTCGATCTACAGGACCCCGCGCCACTGTCGGATACTAAGTATTTTAGCCGGGAATGTCCCCCACATTTGGCTACTTTTAAATCCCTCGAGTTTACTAGTATCCCCTAATAACTTCGTTGACTTTATCAATGCTAGACGCAAAAGTTAAAAATAAAAATGTGCGTATTTTTTAAAAGCGTGTTTTTTAGTTTATTTAAACTAAGTACTTTTGTTTAATCAAAAGCGGCTATGAAATTTTGAAATTTAAACTACTAGTTCGCTTTTTTCATCTATTGTTGATGCCATTCGATAGCGCGCACCTAATTACGTTGCATGGCATTCTTATTTTTATGAAATGAGACTAAGAAGTTCAGAAAAAAAATCGCTCTTTCACTCTTATCTGTGATGCTATTCGACCGTCAGCGCGCTCCTAATATTGCGTTATTTGGCACTCTCAAAAGCGACAAATTGGTCACCGTCAGGATGGCTGGACCAAACGAGATATGTACATGGGACCATGTGCACTATTTAATACCTATTTGCTACTATTTACTACCTTTAATCAAATATTTGCTACCTTTGCGTTAGTAAATATATCAAAGAAATAAAGTGGTCAGCCATTCTGACGTCAGGTTGGCTGACCATTTCCAAGTTCTCATAGTTTTAGTGTTGTATTAACCGCGTTGTTAATGTCAATATTCACTACCTATTTGCTACCTTAACATATATTTTTAACACAACTTAAGAAGCTCCTATAAAAAGTTATTAATAAAAGCCGCTAAAACGCATGAGACGATGTGCACAGTTTAATACCTATTTGCTACTATTTACTACCTATAATGAAATATTTGCTACCTCTGCGTTAAGAAATATATCAAAGAAATAAAGTGGTCAGCCATTCTGATGTCAGGTTGGCTGACCACTTCCAAGTTCTCATAGTTTTAGTGTTGTATTAACCGCGTTGTTAGTGTCAATATTTACTACCTATTTGCTACCTTAACATATATTTTTAACACAACTCTAAGAAGCTCCTATAAAAAGTTATTAATAAAAGCCACTAAAACGCCTGTACCTACATCAATTTATTTACGTCTCTTCTCAGAATAATTGCTAACAATGTTTTTGCAGGCACTTAGTGCCTTATTAACAACTAGTTTCTAGATATCCATAGTAAAGTTTTATCCATTTATAAAATTTTATAGTTATTTACGCAACTGTTTTAATACCTAATTATGTACAGTTGCATACAAGACTTTATCTACACCCATGATATGAATCCTCTATAAAAGGTTCTGAAACAGTTTTTTGCATTACTAATAAAAGTAAAGTAAAAGTAAAATAAGAGAAGAGAGAACAAAAAAAATGGTGGCCGGCGGCATACGACGTGAATTCGAATAACCTATAAGTTGATTTTTTAAATTACTGCGCTGTGGTAGTGAAACGCGCATGCATGACAAGTTAATACAACGCTAAAACTATGAGAACTTGGAAGTGGTCAGCCAACCTGACATCAGAATGGCTGACCAAAGAATAAAGTGGTCAGCCATTCTGATGTCAGGTTGGCTGACCACTTCCAAGTTCTCATAGTTTTGGCCTATGATTCTTTTTGGTTTTCATCGCATCATTTCACTTCAGAACATTAGTCGCTTATTTAATTGGGTTGTAATCACGTCACGATACTTTTGCAATTTTTAGATAAGTAGGTATAATAGTTGTTCATTATTCGGTAATTTAAATTCGTAAATCGCAATCGGGGTGGACTGAAAAAGCGGCGATGTTAGTGTTATTGAATGTCCTAAAATTTCACATGCGCTTGACCCTAGACCTCACGATGGTATTGATTTTTAGGATTTCGTATCCAAGGGCTGCTAATTAGACCCAACGTCCGGCGCAAGCGCAACTAAAATGTACCTACAGCTTGTTAGCCATTGCTTCGCTCATTCGCTGGCTGTCTAATACAGAGGAGTAACTTTTTATTTCTAGTTGTAATAAGGAGCCAGTTGAAATTTTACAGAATTAGACACCATTACAAAAACCAGTACCTATAGAAAAAAATATTACTAAAGTATTTATTTTATACCAAAATTAAGGTGAAAACCAAAAACAGTCAATTGCTGTACAAATATTACAGCGAAGAAAGAACAGATAATGAACAATTGCGTGATGTTATCTCTGATATGGAAGAACCAATAGGCAGCCTCAAACAACAAATGAGGTATTTACAACATAAAGCAGAACAAAGAACAGCTGCAACCAGTACGTCAGATGAGCCAATAAAAAGTCCAACACAGTGTCCTGAATACTGTATGGACGAGAAGGAGCTAGCCAGGGAAACTCAATGAATCAAGCAAAACAGCAGGAAAAACTAAACACATCGCCCATTCACACTGCCAACATTGAACACCTAGAGACTGTTCAATGCGAGTAAGTTAAGACCAAAAATATCACGCTACCTCCACCTGTTGTTTTAGATGGCGTCGAGAACTACCAGGCCTTTTTTGACTTGTTGTCGAAGTCTGAGTTTGGTGAAAAGTTCACGACTAAAATGTTGAATGGGAAGTGCGATAAAATAAATGCAGTAAGCAATAAGTGAAGACACACATCAAGTCTATTACAAAGTTATTGACTGAAATTAACTTTCTCTCTCTTATTGAAACTGAAAATATAATCCCGTTTGAATTTCGAGGAAAACACTCTACGCTCGACAGAAATACTAATATTATTGAAATAACACTAGAGGAGAAAGTATGCTCCGCGGTTTTCCTCGAATTTGCACAGGCTTTCGATAAAGTATGGCATGATGGCCTCATTTATGAACTAAGAACATTGCTGCCTCAACAGTTTTCAGACATCATGCACTCCTAGATATCAAACAGATTGCTTAGGATAAGACAAAGAAACGCTTTTCAGACCTTAGGCTGATTAAAGCTGGAGCACCACAAGGGAGTGTATTTGGTCCGGTCCTGTACCTACTATACACCTGCAATATTCCTGAGCTAGTAGATAATTTAATTGCAATCTTTGCTGACAACACGGCCATCAATGGCTGTTGGGGATAGTCACGGGGAAGCCGTAGAAATGGTCCAAGAGTCCATAAATCGTGCTCATGAGCGGACTGTAACATGGCGTATCAAACTTAATGAAAACAAGTCTATCCACATTGACTTCACCAATAAAGCCACAAAACTTCCTGTGTTCATGAATAATAAACTTATATCATACGTGAATACTGCTAAGTATCTTGTCATGACCCTTGATGCAAAACTACGATGGAAACAGCATGTCATAAGAAAAGAGCCGAATTAGAATATTAGATACAAGAAAGTGTCTTGGGTGCTTGGTAGACAGTCGCCATTGCCAATATCTAACAAATTTTTGTTATACATATAAACAAGTTGTAAAGCCTGTATGGACCTATGGTATTCAGCTGTGGCTGCACCAGCAAAAGCAATCGTCAAATCATACAACAATTCCAAAACAGTGCTCAGGGATACCACTGGGACCTCAAGATGGATGTCGTAAACATAGTAATAAAAAAATATGCAGAAGCTCATGAACACAGACTTCATCATCATGTGAATGTCGAGGCGATCCAACTCCTTGACATCACTAAATTCGTGTAAAGACTAAAATGAGTAAAACCTTTTGAGTTAGTTTAGTGCAGTGTGAGTGAACTTAAACTGCAGTGCAAATGCTGACTAAAGAACACAAGAATTAAGTGTCTTCCCCTAATATGTATAATGTGAATAAGAAAGACTATTGGATATTGAATGGAACATGGAAGTTTTGAAAATATTTATTAGCAAATAAAGCTAGATTTTAATGTGAATAAAGTATCACTTACCATGATACTTTTTAGGAAAACAAAATATTATACCTATCTTACACATTTATTTACAATTTTACATGATCTGTTCTTCTTAAACTATTTTAAAATATAAAAAAATATTGGCCCACCATTATCAGGAACCGTTTCTCAATGGGATTTGGGCTTCAGACAAAAACATATTACTTAATACAAGAACTGAGTGATGCAGGTATGTGTTCATGATAAAACATAATTACGTGCCCAGACAGACCATTGCAAAAGGTCAAGCTAGTTTAATCATGTTTTTTCTTTTTGGATTCACTGTGTCCATTTGATTCCATGCCAGTAGATTGTGAGCTCTCAGAATCATCTTCTGTGTCCTCATCATCATCATCCTCATCCATGTTGGCATCACCAACTTGAACAAAAATATACATAACTTAATTTGAGGCCGGGATGGGTAGAAATAAAGGTTTTATTATTATTATTAGACACAATCGTAAGCATGTAATAAATACAATATTTAGGCAGAAAAGGTTACATGTACACAAATGTTATTTCTTGGTAATAAATATTTTATAACCTAGGTCCCAATGTGGCATGTTAAGCTGCATTTAAGTAGTAACAAAACCACTGTACAAGCTGGCCTCTTGTTCTATTGAAACTCCGTACTACGCTAGGCCAGCATAAGGTCAAAGTGTTACCACTGATACGCGGCTTACTGTACTGTGTGTGACTCAAAGTGCATACTGTACTGTGCATGTGTTGCAGATTGTCGAAAACTGATTTTCGTCTGAAACCCACTTGAACCAACGTCATTATGAATACGTAAAACTTACTGGCATCACTAATTTCACCAAGTTCTTCTATCATCTTGGTTAATGCGGCATTCGCCTCTAATTGAAATTCCTCAAGCGACTTGATGAAATGCTGCTTTTCGATTGTTTTAGTGACTGTTTGAATTAATTTGTCGTTTTGTGTTACAGTAAGTTTAATTTGGGGTGACATTTTATTTTATCAATTTATTTTAAATTGTAATTGACATTAAGTTAGAAAATACAAAATAATACGAATTGTTTGTTTATGTATCTCTGTCACATGCTCTGTGTGTCTGCCTGGTGTCTTGTCAGTGTCATTGTCAAGTGAGTGAAGTGACTGTCAATTTTGAATCTGTCAAACTATGGAGGGCCTACATAATATGTCAAACGTAAGCTGACACCCATGGATTTAGTATGTACTTTATACTTGAGACTATGTAATAACAGCCGCACGGGTCGATCGATCAAGTTAAGCTATGCTTGCCGCAGTTGGTCCATGGATGGGTGACCATCTTCACATACCAAGACCCCTCCATGCCTCGGAAAGCACGTTAACTTTAAGCAACATAAAATAGTAAAATAGTCATGGGACCCATCCCATCACACTATTTTGTGGGGTCACATGCGAAAGGGCCTTATAATTAATTATAGGTAATTGCTCTTCCCATTAACAGCTACATGCGAATACGGTATCTGCTAAGACGAACCAAACATCTCAACGTCCATTTGAAAGAACGTGCCAATTTTAGTTCCTGAAAACCTCGAGCGGAGCGCTTTTTTTTTTAATCGGTTCCTAAAACAACTGTTAGTCCAGCGTAGGTACTTGTTTGTTTAATAAAGGTCAGTGTCCAAACGACACCCAATCGCAAGAAGTTTAGGCTTCTTGACCCAATCGGCACAAATTAAAAAATAGAGTAACCCATAGATATCCGAGAGATATGCCTTCAGTGCATATTTGTTCAAGTTCAAGTGTTCCGGAAACATGCGCGGTCCGAGGGGGGGGGTCGTGGGGGTCATGACCCCCCCCAAAATCATTCAAGCTGTCGAGAGTCTGAATGATTTACTTGCCTTACTAACTTAAAACTGTATTTAAGCCACGAAAACCCCGATTGGCATATTCAAAAACACTAAGAACATATAGAGGTATGAGGAACAGGGTGTAAAGTTCACTCAACCTCCATAGAAAAGGGAGGATCCTCCGACCAGACGGGTGTTGTGTCTGGCGGGCAACTGCCCAATGAGTCATGTCGGGCTGTTGTATATAAGGTGCTATAAAAATATCTGCCACGGCTGCAATGGGAGACAGTATTGTGTTTATAGATTACAATAGTAAAGATAAATTATTGGTTATTTGTCATATTTTTTTTCATACAAAAAAATGTACGTATAAATTTGAATTGATTTATTAGTATAACGCCATCCCGTAGACAATACCCATGCGCCCCCACCCTCACCCGCACTACCCCGTTCGTCGCACGCGCAGCCGACCGCCCGCTCGCCAGTCGCCCCCCGCCCGCTCGGAAGTTAGTTTTAGAGGTCAGCGACGGGAATAACCCGCGCGCACTTTCATTAAAAATGCCACCCAGACGACGGTATTCCAATCAAGATTATCTTGAAATGGTATTGTGCTACCGCGAGTGTAACTCCGTAACTGCGCATGCAGTAAACTTATACCAGCAGAGGTTTGGTGTGCGAGTGAGTCATCATACCATTCTGGATGCCGTGTACAGATACAGACAACACGGCCGCTTTGACCCGCCTCCGGTTGACGCAGGCAGGCCTCCATATTATTTATTTATTTATTTATTAAAACTTTATGCACAAGTAAAAAAAAAAAATATACTGTACAAAGGCGGACTTAATGCCTGAGGCATTTTCTACCAGTCAACCTTAGGGTGATGCAGAGACAAAACATGGCAGGTGCAACATACAGAATAACTAGCTTGGAAATGACTATAAAATACAAGAATATATACATAGATACATACATACATACATATAAACCACATGAACTCTCAGGGGAGAAATGATCGGTAGAGGAGAAAACGAATCCAGCAAATCAGCGCTGGGATGTTACAGCCAACTTCTGCCGAATATGTTCACGTGCCTTCACTTTAAAAGAAAACCGACTGGTTGCCGTCCTGATGTTCAGAGGGAGCGCATTCCATAGAAAGACCGCCTGGACAAAGAAAGAAGAATGAATGAAACCAGAACGGTGAGAAGGACATCGTAGAAGGCGATTGTTGGTGGAACGAAGATTTTTAGCATGGGCAGAGCATAAATATTGAATTTGGGAAGTCATGTAAGAAGGAGCAGTGGGTTTGTCAAGAATAGAGAACAACGTAGTCAGCGCCCTCAACTCTCTGCGCTGGCGAATGGGTAACCATTTTAAAAGCCGCCGGTGCTCGGAAACATGGTCATACTTACGAAGATTGAAAACGAATCGAATGCAGTTATTAAGAAGACGGTCAAGTTTATTGAGGAGATCTGCATTCAGGTCATAGTAACACACATCACCATAGTCAATTATGGGAAATATTAGGGACTGTACAAGCATTGCCTTTATGTGTGAAGGGAGAAGGTTTTTCAATCGGTAGTCATATTCTGCTGAACTCGAAGAGGAAGTGCTGGACTTCTTCCGGCGTCATCCTCTTGCGAGCACCAGGGATGCTGCTCGTGTCTTCGACGTGAGCGACAACTACGTGGGGCGACTTTTAAATCGGGAAGGGCTCCATCCTTACCACTTCACAAGAGTACAGGAATTGCATCCACATGACTACGCGGCTCGCCTCGCGTTTTGTAATTGGATTCGAGAAGAACGCCGCAACATTCTGTGGACTGACGAGTCCACATTCACACGGGTTGGTATGTTCAACATACACAATGCGCATTATTGGACTGAGGCGAATCCTCGTGTTGTGCGGCCTGACCACTTTCAGACTCGGTTTAGTGTTAATGTGTGGGCCGGGATACTCGGCAACAGAATACTAGGACCAGTGTTCTTGGACAGACTGAACGGAGACACGTATCTGCGCTTACTACGAACCCGTGTGAGAAGAATGTTGGAACGTATTCCTCTTGAAGAGATAAGAGGGCTGTACTTTCAACATGATGGAGCACCACCTCATTTCGCTATCAGCGTACGGGAATTTTTAAACGGTGTGTGGTACGGCGGTGAAAGGTGGATAGGCCGAGGAGGGCCAGTGCCGTGGCCTCCGCGCTCCCCGGATTTAACGCCTCTAGACTTTTTTTTGTGGGGTCGTGTAAAGGACCTTGTGTACGGCCAAACCGGTCATGACATTAGAAGTGTGGAAGAACTAAAAAGGCGCATCAAACGCGCATTTAGGCAAGTAAAAAGTGAAACGGACACATTAAATAAAGTGAAGAGACATGTACGTAAGCGTGCCTACATTTGTGTGCAACGCGAAGGCGGACTTGTGCAACAGTTTTGTAGATAAGTAGGTAGGGAGTGTGTAAATAACTGTAAATACGGTGCAAACGTTGTAAATAAGATGATTAACTTTTAAACACGCCAAGTTACTGTAATTTATCGTTATTTGATATTAATCTAAGTACCTATTGTTTGAAAATAATAAGAAAAAGATTGCGATTCTTACACTAACTTGACAGTCCAAAGCCTGTTCTAAGTGTGATGGGAAGTTTATCATCTTATTTACGTCAGTTTTTTGGAAGAATGCGGTAGCTGGTAAGTAATTGCACGTTTAAAACACTAGTATGCCTGCGTATTATTGCGTACCTAGTAGATTAGGTAGTGACGAACTAGTCAGCTGATTTCTTTTCATTCACAGAACAATGGAAAGAGATAGCAGATGTTTTCATTGACGAAGCGACACATGGCGCGTAATTTGTGAACCACGTTATGCAGAGTAGAGCCAATGTTAATTTAACTACTTTATTTTCTCAAATTATTTTAACTGTTCCGGGGTACGAAAATTCTTCACTATTGTAATCTATAAACATAATACTACCTCCCATTAAAGCCGTGGCAGATATTTTTATAGCACCTTATATATGCTAGTTGCGTGGTAAACTCTGCTTGCGAGATGCAGGATTTGCGTGACGTCAGTATGACGCATTGTCGCATGTGGCGTTGTAGATACCGCTACAAACATAGGCAGACACGGGGACTGCCGACTGAAGTAAAAAATTAAAACCATGAAATGACAGTGGGTTTTTTAACGCGCCTAATAAATATTTTCCTTTAAAAAGTCTGTTATTAAAAATACAGAATCCAGGAATCAAGAGCGAGCGAAGCAAACTCGGGTTATTGGGCACCCCGCTCGTAGGTAAGGTTGAAAGGCTTATGTAAGGCTAGATTCCAAAACCTAAACTGCTGTAAAACGAGATTAAGCTTTTCGTCATAATTCGATAAAGTAAGCTCTCTTTTTGTATGATGGGTAAAAGAAAACAGAAACTATTCAAAGTGGGGTGCTAACATTTTCAGGCTCGCTACGCTCGTTCTTCTGCTTGGTGGTTCTTGAGCTTTTCTTCAAAAGTCGACAAAGCAAGTAATTCCTAGTCCTTTTGGAATGATCGAAAGAAAATCGAACCTATCCGAGAGTGTGCAAAATTTTCGAGCTCGCTTCGCTCGCTCTTGCATTTTAGGTTCTGATAGCTGCTTGAGCTTGCCTGCATAAGTCGACAATGTAACTCCTATTTCTACTTGAAAATATGAAACAAAACACCTAATCAACAGAGACGGATTGTTAAAATTTTCGAGCTCGCTTCGCTCGCTCTCCCCACCCTACACGATCTACCGTTCTTATAAATACGACCAATTTGGCAGCATTTAAGTAACACCCCCCTATGTAAAAGCTGCGTCCCTTAATAGCATAAGTAATGTGGAGCTGGAGATGTACATGAACCTTAACATATCAACACGCCTTTAATCCCCAAAGGGTTGGGCAGGGGTGTACCTTCATATAGTACTTACACCCACATTTCGCTAGTTATTAAGTGAAATGTCATGGGGGCGAGCCTACTGCCGCCAACCGGGCACAAATCCAGACTCTAAGCGGCTTCTGAGAAATTTGTGATGGAAAAACCCTTTAAACACTTTACCCGACCTAGGAATCGAACCTTGCTTAGACCTCATTCTCAGCAGTAACGCTGGCGACCACTAGCCCAACGAGAAGATGTACCTCCCTTAAAATATTCCTTGGCACCAATGATGACCCCCCCCCAAAATCTTGGGCTGCGACCGCGCCTGTCCGGAAACTCACACAAAAACAAAAGAAATAGATACGGCACACATGATCAAATTGGGCGGCTTTTTTGGCACACACACAAGAAAATAAGCGTAACATTATTGTGCTATCTTATTGCACACATGCTCAAAAGGGGCGGGCACTAGAAAGTATAGACACAGTCACTGAATGCACACATGCAACTCTAGCATCAACTAGGGAAGATGGATCAATATAAATATTTGATCGATAAAAATATCGATAGATTTCAACTACAAAAAAGAGAAGGGTTTTTTGGGTTTTGGGTGTATTTTGTACTTATTGTTTATTTTTCTGCTTTCGATGTGGTAGGTACATTAAAAACCAATAAAACCGAATCACGTAAAAATATAATATATTTGTTTGCAAATGACATTAAGTAAATAAGTAGTTTCTTTAGTTTCTCTCTTACGTAAAATTAAAACTATTTAATTATCGATGAAACCTATATAAATCGATATATACAGTGTGTCAGGTTAAACGAGAGACATACTTTAAGGGAGTGTAGTACCCATGAAAATTAACAACTTTTACTAAGAGACCAACACTGAAATCGAAAAAATAAAACCAGCCGCTCTATACATTTATGTTCGCATAACTGGACAAAATGTAGGGAACAGCTGTTTTTTTTCTTTTTCATATTTTTGAGTCCGCCCCATATTAAAAGTTGTTAATTTTCATGAGCACTCTACTACACTCCCTTAAAGTATGTCCCTCGTTTAACCTGACACACTGTATATAGGATACATATTACATCGAGTCCGCGTATCACTGGTCAGTTTCCCTCAGTCGTCAGTTAATTTAATTCGCCAGTTTCGTTGATTAGTCAGTTTCACCGATTTACATAGGATATATAGATAAGCCTGATAGGACGATATACAAATAGGCTCCATATAAAAATCTCCAATCCCCTTTAAAAAAATAAAAAAGTACGAAAATACGTGTTCCACCATAAAAGATCTTGGAATTCCTATCTTTTGTTTTTATTATGAAGTAAACATGCATAATGCTTTTGCACGTAGCTGTACTAATAATAGTTAACTTACGGTTTCATATAGGTATGTATCTTAATTTGAGTGTAGGTACAGCCCACTTAAAAAGCATGTGTACGTCTTAAAACAATTCTCTTTAAAGTATACAGAACAAATTACAGTTTGGTTTGACGGAAACCAATTATTTTCCCAGCCTGTTGCATCTATACATTTATTTTTCATTTCTGGATCTTTCGGGAAATTGAAATTAAATGTATTAATTTTTGTAAAATAGGTTCTAATTTCGTATTTAGACAGACTAACAATATTTATCGATAGCCATATCTCAGCGCTATGCATCACTAGTGCATCATTTGACATGGGTCCGTTGCTAGGCAATTTTCTTATGTTATTTCAAAAATATTTCACAATGAAATATTTGTAAAATCCTTAATATAATTAGTGCAGTGATTTTTTAATTACCGGTGGTAGGACACGCCACTTGTCTTAAGGTTTGTTGTGATTGTTCTATTTTTGCAAATAAGGACGGAACAATTCGGCATTTTGTAAAAATACGAAATGACACTACACGTTTCGATACAAACATATGACTACGGCGCTTACCGCTGTCGCGCGTACCAACATACGGCCAGATTACAACTTATGGCCAGTTATGGCCTTTTATAGAGGCGACGTGCGCCACGCCTCCATGCCATATCCCTCGATATCCGTGGAGTAACCATACAAATTGTGTCAAACCACTGACCTCTATAAGGCTGGACGCAAACGTCCGGTTTCCTGATTCGGAATTCAGATTCGGACACAGAGTACTGGATTCGGAAACCCGAATGCACGCATTTCATACAAAATGTTCTCTCCAGCGCACACGTTCTTAAATTTTCCGTCAGGGTTTCCGAACTGAAAATTTAAGAACGTGTGCGCTGGAGAGAACATTTTGTATGAAATGCGTGCATTCGGGGTCTCCGAATCTGAATTCCGAATCAGGAAACCGGACGTATGCGCCCAGCCTAATAGAGGTCAGTGTGTCAAACTCATCATGTCATTGAATTTCAGTTCAAAATTAAATTTTCTTCTCTATGATCATTTGATCATAGAGAAGAAAATTTACATTTGGGGTGCATTCCGAGTTAGGACTGTAATCGATATTATCGATTTGAGCGTGCTTAATTAGGTTTAAAGCACGCTCAAATCGATAATATCGATTACATTCCTAATTCGGAACGCGGCATTGGATTTGGTTCACAGATAACGATTTGGTTAATTTTGGTTCATGTCACTATCAGCCATCAGTCAGCTGTTTGATTATATTTTTTAACAGAAAACATTATTTACTGAAAATTTTAATTTATTTCACTATGTAATAACTAAGTTATTATGCGGGAATTCGGAAAATTTGGTCCTTTAATTGGTGCTGTAGATGAAGGAACTTCAAATGTTAAGTTTCTGGTAATATTTCGTATCAATTTATTGAATTCATAAACTAATTTTAACTCAGTGGTTAAAATTAGTATTGTATGTAAGCAAATTTACAGGTGTTTGCAGCAAACACATCAGAAGTGCTAACCTACCACCAAATAACATTAAAACGATTTAGTCCTCAAGAAGGGTGGATTGAGCAGGATGCTCTAGAAATTCTAAATGCGGTATTGGAATGCATTGAGGTAAGAGACCGAAAACAGATTAGATATAAGAATTCAAGTACATATTTTATAAAATTATCACTGACAATGTTGTGGAAATGACAATGTTTTGGGCCAACAAGATCTAAAATATAGTCATGCCAGTGACACGAAGAAGATTTAATTATAGGGTTAAATCTTTAAAAAACTCACGCCTTCCCATGGGGGTAAACAGAAACTAACCAAAACTTTAAAAAAAACATTACTGGTCAAATTATTTTTATTATGAAATGCTCAGTACCTACATGCTAATGCACCTCTGTTAATAGAAAAGGACCTTGGTAGTGTGCAAAGATGATTACATCATAATATGTAAATATTTCAGGTGACTACTGATAACCTACGAAAGCTAGATATTAACCCTGAGGATGTGGTTGGTATTGGTATTACAAATCAAAGGGAAACCACAATAGTATGGAATTCAGTTACTGGACAACCATTGTATAGTGCCATAGGTAAGATTATAATAAAACCCAAAAACATGAAAGAATTGTGTGATTGTTACCTTTATATAATCATGTTATTTTTCAACTGAAATATTTTTTATATCTTAATTTACTAAATAATCATTTCAGTATGGTTGGATGTGAGAACATCAAAAATTGTAGATGAACTGATAAAAGCAAAAGGTGCACAATGTGTTAATGCTGTGACGCAGACTAGTGGGCTTCCTTTATCCACATACTTCTCCTCTGTAAAGCTGAAATGGTTGTTACAAAATGTATCTGCAGTAAAGGATTCGGTTAAAGCTGGGCAATGTATGGCAGGCACTGTGGATTCCTGGTTGATTTGGGTATGTTCTTTTAGCTTGTTTTTTTTTTTTAACATTCCTGTACTTGGGAATAACATAACATCACACCTGTAATCCCCAAAGGGCTAGGTAGAGGTGTATGTATGGTACACCCACATTTTGCCAGTTATGTTTAAGTCCCATTTAATAGGGGTGAAACTGTTGCCATCAACTGGGCACAAATCCAGACTCCGGGCTGCTACTGAGAAACTGCTTGGGAATATCCATACATTATACAGACAAATTACAGCAGAACTTCCATCTTCACTGTCCATTTATAACATTGTACTTAATAAACAATTTTATGCAGTTTAAAAAAGTGTGTGTTTAACTGGTTAAGCCCCGCACAACCCAATTGGTGACGAAACAATAGAAAATCAATTGAGTCTCATTAGTGGAGCTTGACAGATTGAAATAAATGTCATGGGTGTATATAGAGATCACATAAAAAGAGAATAATGACACATTTCTTGTTCTTTGAATAAAAAGAGCATTCTTTTCAGAACCTTACTGGTGGCAGTCATGGTGGGACTCATGTCACAGATGTCACAAATGCTTCACGAACACAGCTTATGTCACTACGGAGCCTGCAATGGGATAAAGGATTGTTGCGTTTTTTCGACATACCAATTGAAATTCTACCAAAGATTAAAAGTTCTGCTGAAATATACGGTTACATTTCAACAGGATCCCTTCTTGGCGTACCAATAGCTGGGGTCAGTTTTTATTGTTTTTACCCGACTACCTACGGCGAAGCTTACAGGAGGTTAATGTTTTTCCTGTGTTTGTATTTTAAAAATATTCTCTCCTTACCTTATATAATTTATTGTAGAAAAAATGTTCTGTATAAAACAGTTTGTACAAAACTTTACTTAATCTATTGATTCTTATACTATTTATTTTTTATCAACTCCACTTCTGAATTTTATATGCAATCCACAGAAGCAAATTTTTATACATGTGTGTATAAAAAGGGTGCAAGGGGTGGTGGGTGCCTTTTTATCATTATCACACACTGAGAATAACTTGTATAACTAACATTTTACATAGGTTTATCAGTTCTAAAACCAAACATTTTTAAATTTCTTCTTTGTATTTGCATTATTATTTTTAATTGTTTTTTTATAAATTAAAACAAAGAATACTTTCTGCAGTGTCTAGGAGATCAACAAGCAGCTCTAGTTGGGCAAGGATGTATGCGATTTGGTCAAGTTAAATGTACTTTCGGCACTGGATGCTTTTTATTATACAATACAGGTATGTACTAGAAACACTTATCATTGCACTACAAGTACCTAGTTTCATGACGTGAATTTCCTAAAACAAATCGATTTTTAGGTGATTCCATTATCCACTCGCGTCAAGGTCTTCTGACTACTGTGGCCTATAAACTAGGGCCAGATGCACCACCGGTTTATGCATTAGAAGGATCTGTTGCCATTGCAGGTAAATCACACAATCCTATGCATTACTAGATACTTTCCTATTGGAACAGGCTCATTGACTTTATTGATATTTTATCTAGGTGACACATTACAGTGGCTACGAGATGGCTTGGAGCTTATTGATGATATACAAGATACAGAGGCTTTAGCAGCAGAGGTTGGTGATGATGATGAAGGAAGCATTTGTTTTGTACCTGCATTTAATGGTTTATACTCTCCTTATTGGAGGAAAGATGCTAGAGGGTAGGTAAATATTGGTACTGTTTCATATTTAATTTTTCCAACACTATTTCCTTATAACATTATTTTTAAAATATTCTTATTTTTAGTATAATGTGTGGAATAAGTGGAAAGACACGTCGAGAACACATAGTCAGGGCAGCTTTGGAATCAGTGTGTCATCAAACATGTAGTGTGGCGACTGCGATGGCAAAGGATTGTGCGCCAGTGGGACGACTACTTGCAGACGGTGGTATGGCGCAGAACACGCTATTGATGCAAATGCAAGCAGACATTCTAGGAATCCCTGTGGTATGCTCATTATAACATTTTGATGTTCCTTGTTTTTAAGCCTTGCTTTATGGAATCTTTCATCTATTACGAGTGCCTTTGCAGACACCAAGACCCAGACAAACAGTTCCTAGTTAATTAACTTTCAGATTAGACCTCTAATGATGGAAAGTACGGCGCTTGGAGCCGCTATAGTAGCGGGCCGAGCACTGCGAGTGTGGCCCACGTCTACGCCGAGCCCGCCAGCTGATACTTTTTCGCCAGCTATGACTTCTGAAGGTAAATGTAATTGTGTATGAATAATAAGTAAATGTATTTTGGTAACTGTTCCTCAATTCTTAGTTATTGATTAAGTACTGCTTTATTTTATTTTTAAAGATCACTGTTTCTGTGTTTTGATCAGTCAGGTTTAAGTATACATAAATGAAATAGAAGATATTTATTCATTTAATTTCAGAACGCGATATCAGACGTGTCCGTTGGGAGGGGGCGCTTAACCGATGTTTGGCGTGGACTACGGATGGCAGCGAAGAGAAAGAAAAAATAAGCCCTGGTAAATATTTCACTTAAGGTGCCACTAGTCGATATTTTTTCCATACAAAGAACAATGACAGGTTTCAGCCTACACAACTTTTAAAACTAAATTCACACGGACACGAAGTTTTTACCTACAACAATTTAAATATAAAATTCCAACTTCTAAAAAAATATTTATTTGTTTTCGAGAACTGTTCGAAAAGAAAATAAATTAATAAGTAATCATTTTACTAATCATGTTCTAGAATTCCAGGTTTTTCTTTTTTTAAATAAAAAAGTGTCAGGTAATTACCTGTTCTGCCACTGTAATCGATTATTCTAAATAATTAGAGCGATCAACTCTTTAGTTTTTATTTACCACCTCACAATTGTCTTTTATTATTATTATTTTTATCTAAATAATACGTTCGTGCCATTATAATAATTTAAAAAAACTTTTGCAGTTCTGTCAAAATCGCGCGCGCCAGTTCAAACATCTTGTTGTTGTTGTCGGTGTTTTTCTAAGTGTACATTTGTTTCCTTCTCGAATTCATCTGCGTTTGCGTTATAGACTTATTGTGTTATATTCATACCACACATTTTGTGACAATGTACCATCAACTACGTTGTATATTGTGGTATAAATGTGTTCCGGATGGAACGGCATTTAGTTGAATCTGACGATGTCCGTTCATTGTTACAACAATGGACTTGCTTTTGACATTAAACTACACAAAAAAACGTAAGAATTTTCACTGTCCTTGACAAATTAATATTGAGCCAAAGTTACTATGGACATCTGACATTGTTCTTTTGAGAGAGTATTACTTCACTGTTTGACATTATGCATCCAAAGTTAAACGTGATATAGTTTTGACTTATTATTAATTTTGTTTGTACGGAAACAGAATAGTAAAATAAAAAGCCATTAAAAAGTTATGAGCCAACAAAGATTTGTTTTTCTTGCTATTTTTAACGTAACTTTGGGTGTAGGTAAATAAGTAATAAAAGAACTGTAAAATCTTCAAAACCAAGTCCGTACCGACAAAGCTCAGTTATCGAAGAGTTCAATAAATTTTATTTGTAATTGATTTATGCAGTGGCTTTTTCATAACTCTATTTTCCAAAGCACTTTTCGAATTTTTTTACGCGCCTATCAGTTCGGGACGGTGTTTCTGTGCGTGAGAACTAGACTTTGTGCGTGCAGACTAGCGTCTAACTGCTCATCACTGGTACCATCTGTATCGGATACGAAGCCAGGTGAGACAGCGTGCTTTTTGGCCATGACCACCAGTGAGTTCGAGCTCGCGACTAGTTTACTCTTAAGTACTTGAAAATCAACTTCGATCTTCGCCTCCTTGGGTCTCCAATCTTTGACAATTCCTTTCCCGTTTTTATTGATGAAAAAATCCAAAATTTCAATGACGTTTCCGGTTTCGGAAAGAATATTCCAAATTAATATGCATTCGGCCACAACCTTAATCCGCTACTGCTGTTTCGGCCCTAAATTAACTTATTTTCTTAGCGCTTCCCATTTATGGAAGCACACTCACCTTTTAGACAAAATGGACCAAATTATCAGGTATACATTGACTTCTATTTTAAATGTGGCCATGGACGACCGAGCTTGGGCATAAGCTACTCTTCCCAGCGGCGTCCGCAAAATTTCTCGTATTAGTTTACCGGTTTTCATATCCAGCCGGATTAATCACATATGTCAGTGCCGATGCCGTGGACCGACCACGGCATCGGCACTGATAAATTAATCAGGAATACAGAGCCACCCGACAATCCATCTTCCCAGAGACGGTGGGATGAGCCGCTCTGCAGAGTAGTACAGAACAATTTACTTGTCTGCTACTACTGCGGAACGTGCGCGCCTGCTGGCTGTGGGTTGGGTCTTTGGCTTCATGCACTACCTTCGTCGAACATAGGCACACTTTGTTCGACGACTCTACTTTTCGCCTCGCTGCTTCCCTGCGACTAGGCACTCCTTGCTGTTCTCCTCATCGCTGCCACTGTGGCGAAGATGTCAACAGCCTCGGACACCGTGGTGTAGGCCGATAGGCCGTGGCCTATCTTGCAGCCGAAGTGCGGATCGTTGAGCGCGGCACGCGAACATTAATGACATCATCCGACGAGCTCTTGTCACCGTCGGCGTTCCAGCTGTATTACAACCCAATGGCTTGGCACGCGACGATGGCAGGAGACCGGACGGTATGCCTTTATTTCCATGGAAGGTAGGTAGGCCTTTAGTGTGGGACGCAACGTGTGTCGATACTCTTGCGCCATCTCATCTTCCTGGCTCGGCATGCTATGCTGGCGATGCTGCTGCGGCTGCGGAAAACCTCAAGCGGCGAAAACATAATAACCTTATCGGAAATTATATTTTCGAGCCGTTTGGGGTTGAAACCCTCGGGCCGTGGGGCTCGAGTACTCATGTTCTTTTTAAGGAAACTTCGAAACGGCTGGTTGACACTTCCCGTGACCCAAGGGCTGGCTTTTACCTTGGCCAGAGGCTAAGCATTGCCATACAACGTGGTAATGCCGCCAGTCTCTTGGGTACATTACCAGTCAACAGCGATGCGGATGAATTTTTCGACGCTATATTTTAGTTAGGATTTAATTTTGTTATTTTTAGGGTTCCGTACCTCAAAAGGAAAAAACGGAACCCTTATAGGATCACTTTGTTGTCCGTCTGTCCGTCCGTCCGTCTGTCAAGACCCTTTTTCTCAGGAACGCGTGGAGGTATGAAGCTGAAATTTATATCAATTACTCAGGTCTACTGTCCCTTGAAGCTGTGAAAAAATCAAACTTCTAAGCCAACGCAATCAAAAGATACAGCCGTTTATGCCGCAAATTTCTGCAAATTTTCGAAACTCGCACGGGAATCAAAACCTACAGGGTACTTCCCGTGAACTTAGAATCTTGAAATTTGGTACTAAGTAACGTCTTATAGTACAGATAAAGGAAAAATTGCGAAAACCGTAAATTTTTAGTTACATCATATAATAAAAAATATTTTTGAAAATTTTAAAGTTACTTCTTTTCTCATGAACGCGTATAGGTATTAAATTGAAATTAATATCAGATACTCAGGTCTATAATACCTTGAAGCTGTAACAAAATGAAACTTCTATGTCAACGCAATCAAAAGAAACGGCAATTTAAGCCGCATATTTTCAAACTCGCAACTACTCGCAAGGGAATCAAAACCTAAAGGGTACTTCCAGTCGACCTAGAATCTTGAAATTTGGCATGAAGCAATGTTTTATAGCACACATAAAGGAAAAATTCCGAAAACCTTAAATTTTTATACGGAACCCTCGGTGCGCGAGTCCGACTCGCACTTGGCCGGTTTTTATTAATTAATTTGGTAAGTATTAGTTATTATTTGCTTAGGTACTTATTATTTTAACTTCGATGCCATCGCCTAGATAATGCAATATTATTTCGAATATTATTAAAAATTTATGTGACTAGGCTTGTTCCAACGAAAAAAGTTGTTTTAGGGGCCGTCTCCACACGGCGATATCATCGCCGCGAAAATGAAAATTTGATGGCACGGCGAGACTCCGCGATTCTCTCGCTAGTGGAGACGGCCCCTAAGGGCTGATTTCAATCGACAGATAAATTCTTATTCGTGGAATAAAATTGACGTCTGACAGATTCTGTATGGAAGAACTGTCAAAAATTCAAAGTTATTCCTTGGGTAAAATTACCTGAAGGCCAATTCTTGTAATTTATAACGTTCAAAATCTTGTCGTAATCTCATCTCGGCGACAAACAAATGTCAAAATGTAGGGAAATTAGAGCTATTTTTGACAGATTGAGACTTGAGATCAGACTGTGAACGTTCTTAAAATTACGAGAATTGCCCCTCTGGTATTGAAAAATCAGCCCTTATTGTAATTAGTTATCTTCTCTTTTATTCTCTTTCGTGACTTCTTAAGGCGCCATCTCCGCGGCGAGAGAATAGAGGCGGCGAGCCTCGCCGTGCCATTAAATTTTTTTCATACAGTTTCTATTGAATTTGATACCATGGCGCGGCGGCGTGCCTATCGTCCGTGTAGATGGCGTGTTGTCCTTTGAACTTTCAGTTAAAGTTTTCTTAAACACAAAATCTGAATAACTTTAAAAACTATCAATGGTTGATTGCAGAAGAGATGGACCGTACAACAGCAGTCATACCTCCCGGCCTGTTTTTCATCGGCACGGCGCTTCTAGTAATTATTGCAGATAAATTAAAAGTAATCTAATAAATAGGCTCAAGAGCCAAGCCATTACAAAGTCATTAGTAGAACAATTCTGTGTACCTCCAAAGTTAGTTGTAAAGTATTAATTTATTCATAGCTGAATTGTTAATATATTTGTTGTCATAATAATATAAACAGTTATAAATATTTACTTTTGTTTTATTTTCATCAAGAAATGCAACCTTACAAATGTATGTTTATTCACTTATATTAAAAAATATGAGATGTGTTATGAATAAATATTGAAAATAATTTCATAACTTCATCAGTCTACTGATCCAGTCATGGAAATCTTACGAAATAAACAAGTATCAATATAGATATACAATACAATAATTACTTCAGCCTTTGATAACTGCAATAGGTCGCAACTTGACTGTCTTCTTACTTATACCAGCTGCATGACACGTATTAACGACATCTGTAACATTTTTGTATGACTCTGGAGACTCTTCCATGACCAACTTCGGTGAAGCTACTCTTATAGAAATGCCCATAGTTTCCAACTTCGAGAGTACATCTTTATAGTCTATATTCCTCCTGGATTTTGCCCGAGATAAAGCTCGACCCTTGAAACATAAAAGCAAGTGTAAAAAATCTAGTGAAATTAATTTCAAACACCTGAATTTTATAAAAGACCAAGTAAAAGTGAGTCTATTACTTAGAGGAAATGATACATTCTGAATTATCTAATCACTTCATATTATCTTATACTGCCACTTGACACAACCAAAGAATATAAATACAACCAGATATTAATGCAACACTTACTGCTCCATGACAGGTAGATCCAAAGGTTTCAGTCATTCCCTGATGAGTTCCAGTTAGTACATAGCTGCATGTACCCATAGTTCCACCAATCAGTACTGGCTGTCCAGTTAACTGGTAGTCCACAGGTATCAGAGGGTGATGTGGAGGGAAAGCTCTTGTGGAGCCCTGGAATTACATTCATACACCAAAACATCAAAACATCATCACATCAAAATATATTTTGACTGGCTAGATACAAGATTTTGAGCCCAATTAAAATAAAACAAACAAATTACCTTTCTATGAACCAATAAGGTCTTCACTTTTCCATCTACAACATGCTCTTCAACTTTTGCAATATTATGAGAGACATCATATATAACATGCATGTCTAGATCATCAGGTGCCATTTTGAATTGTTTAGCAAATGCCTGGCGAGTCAAAAACGTCATTGAACTTCTGTTGACCCATGCAAAGTTACCAGCTGCTGCCATTGCCTTCAAGTAATCTTGACCTTCTACCGAGTTAATTCTGGCACAAGCCAGCTGACGGTCATTTGTCTCAATCTGGTCTCTTTTCATAGCTTTTTCCATTTGGACAAGTGCATCAGTGGCTACTTGATGGCCAAATCCTCTGCTACCAGAATGAATCATTACACAGACCTGCCCAATTCGTTCAATACCCATTTTACCAGCAGCATATTTATCAAAAATTTCATCTACTACCTGAATCTCAGCATAGTGATTGCCAGCACCTAAGGTACCCAACTGTGGCAGGCCTCTCTTCTTGGCACGAAGACTAACTTTAGAGGGATCAGCATTTAGCATGCGTCCATACTCCTCACAATGTTCTTTGTCCTCAGCCCAGACATAACCTTCCCTGAGAGACCAGTCCATTCCCATTTCAAGGGCTTCTTCTAGGTCCCTGGCATTCATAGGAATGATACCTTTTGAACCTACACCCACTGGTATGTGATCAAATAGACTCTGGGCAAGTTGTTCCTGAAAATTAAAATAAACATTACCTTATAACATGGGAATAAGTAAATTAATTGGACCACACATTTTTAATCATATTTTAATCTAGTATTCAGTTATGTTTAAAACAAGAGGCTGATTTGATGATAAGCAGTACATAATATCAGAAATAAAACTAGAGCTTATTAACAATTCTGGTTCATTTGAGCATAAAAATTCATAGAATTTGTAATTGACATGTTTCAAATTAAGGAATTAAGTGTAGATCCTTCATCTAACTAATTACCTTAATAGGCTGGACATCTTTCTCATGGAGATTAGTTCTCAATAGCCGAACACCACAGTTTATATCAAAACCTACTCCTCCAGGCGATACAATTGATTTTGGGTCAGCCATATCAAAAGCTGCCATATTGCCTGAAACATAATTTTACATACAAATAACAACTACAGAGATTGCATAATTTCTTGAAATATCTGATCATAAATAATGATGTGTCTAATAGCTTTTAGAACATCCATAATATTTTATTAGGGGTATAAATAAAATCCAAGTTTTCCGATAACATACAGAGTCCCATTGTTTTTAATTATATTGTGTAATGTCTACTAGAGTCTAGACTTGTTATAAACAAAAAAGTATTCACATTTTACTACTTGGCGTAGATAGGCAGATGAACTTAACCAAGGAAATTCAGTATTTATTTTAAGAAAAGACGACCCACTGACCAAATAGGTTCGTAAAGTTCTGCATGAAGCATTTTTAGGTCAGAGCGATCTTTTTTTAATAACATTAAGCACCTAGGTACATAAATAAAAATAAATAAACTTACCAATAGCAAATCCATACCCCGAATGTACATCTGGCAAGCCGATAGACCGGCCCACGATCCCCGGCAAAGCCGCAACATTAGCTATTTGCTTCACGCCTGGGAGGAATCCTCCTGTCATTCCCGGCCTGCATGCGTTTTTTAATTCATCTAACATTAGCTTTTCAAGAGTAGAATTTACGTAAAATACACCTTCAACATTCATATTTGGTTGGAAACCCTTTTTGATTCTCCAGCAATATGGATTGATCTTTTCAAGGTACTTCAATTCTTCGTTATATTGACGCACAACCATTTTTTCGGATTTATGAAGCAAATGCTCTAAAACTATATGTTATTAGTTGAACTCGGGATTCCGGTCCGCTTCTGCAGGCTTGCTGGAGTTGCTGTAGTGTTGCTTGTTCTGACGTCTATCAAAAAGTACTCTGTGCTGTGCTTCTGACTGTCAAAGAGTATGTAACAGCTAACGCTACTGACTTACTGTCAATCATGAATCAAGTGTCAGGCCGCTTTCCGAATTAAGACAATAGCGCTCACAGCGCTCATATCGATAATTTCCGTTCCGATTTAGATATCACGATTATGACAGCTGAGAGCTGTCAGCAACTCGGATCGCTCGTGAACGCGATCACAGTGCTTACTCAATGTCAAAACGATATTACAGCAGTATTTCTTTATATACACACCACATTTCTTCTTTTAAAGAAAAAGATTTCAGAAAGATCGCAGAAAGCGATAAGGCCGCCCATTGTATATTTTGTAGTGTTTAATGTGTTTATTTCATGTTATGTATTTTTGTGGTGTACAATAAAGTATATATAAATAAATAAATAAATTTAGGTGGCGACTGTCAGCCAGAAGCACAATTTCGAAAATGCCACGTAAGTTTAAAGATATGATGCATCTCAAAACAAAACACACACTGACACACACACACTCGCATTTTTGACAGCGCTCACGGTGATATTATTAGAAGGCATGGTCGACGTTATCGTAAGATGGCGCATGTCATGACGTTATCTATGACGATTCACGGGACATCGTTATCACGCTCACGCTAATTCGGTACGGGATTAAGCACGCTCAAATCGATTATATCGATATCATTCCTAACTCGGAACGCACCCTCAGTGTTGTCCATGGAAATAGTATGTACGGGTACACTAATACGAAAAACTTTATTCCGAAAGTCACAAATACGAATTTCAAAATACCGATTTTCATAATTTCGAATGGTATCGGTATGGAAATTCCTAATATAACAACTCCGATTTATCATTCATCCTATTTTAATAATTCCGAAATTTAATTATTACTAACGTTTATAATTACTATTCTCAAAATACCGAGTTTCAATAGATCGATTAACAAAAAGTCAAACTTAATGATAATTCGAAACATCAAAAATACGAATTCCGATTATTAAAATACCGATTAATTAGAATTCCGAAATAAAAACGCCTTGTAAAACTGAATAGCAAGTGTAATCTCATTTAAAACTATGATTGTTTACTTTTGAATAAAAATATTTTCTTTCGAATAAAAATACTTTCTTTCGCTGGTCACAGTTCTAACCTTTCACCAACAATAGAGGGGATCTGGCGCTCAAAAAATATCAATACACAATTATTAATAACAAATAAATTGAAGATTTTGAATTTATATGCGTAACTGAATATTATACTAATTGAACCAGAATCCTAATTTTAGCAGTTTATTCGGAGTATTGAAAATCGGAATGTCGTTTTTCGGACCGAGAACCCATCGAGCATTTGATTCTTCGAACGTATGAAAATCGGAAAACAAACAAATCGCATTTACAACTTTCGGTAAAATAAATTTCGTGATTTTTAATAATAGACATTATAATTCTTAGGTATTATGAAATTCGGACTTGAAAATCGAATCATTCAAATTCGGAATAAAATATTTCGAAGTATTTGGGTGAACCCAGTATGTACAGACGCCAGCACATCAAGCTACTGCAATCTGTCAAAGAAGAACGGTCATTTGTGACTCAGACCCGACACGGAAGAGACATATCTCGGTTTTTTTGTTATTTTAAATATAACTAAAATATATATTTTTTATATTCCAAATCAATGACTAACACCAAAATATTGCCTTGTGTTTTTGTTCAGGCGATATACAATTTTAATACCTATTTACCTACAAAATTCGTAATTGTATGTAGGTAATTCAAAGACGATACAACAATTTAGAAAAAAACAACCGACTTCAAAAAAAAAAACACTACAAAGTGATAAATAACTTTAATTTCGGAAGTCGGTGTCGTTGGTTCCGCATTTTCGTTTTTAGACACCGACTTCCGAAATTAAAGTTATGTATCACTTTGTAGTGTTTTTTTTTTCAAGTTGGTTGTTTTTTTGTAAAAAGGTTTTTATTTTTTACTTTTTAGTTGTACCTACCCCACACAAATCCAATTAACACTAGTGCATTGAAGAATTGAAGACACTGACTAGAAGAATCGTCCAAACTCGCATAGAAATGCCGGAGATGCAGTACATTTATGCATATAACCCCGTACATAAGAATAATTACCTAATGAATAACCTTCCTGAAAGTATGTAGATTACATTAGCGAAAGAATTATCAAAATGGATTCATTAGTTTTTGAGAAAATCGCAGACATACAAACATACATACATACGGGTCGAATACAGAACCTCCTTTTTTGAAGTCGGTTAAAAAACGCACAGATGTCAACAAGCCAATTTTATTTTATATTTTTTTAATTACATCTCGCAGTTTAACTTTGAGGTTATCGTCTGCTTAACCGGGCTTGCCTGTGGATGCCTCAATAAATTAAGCCTCCAGCTGTCTATTTTTGTATTTTTATCTAAATTGGCGTCATCTTAAATGGATATAATTGCTATTCATTGAAAAAAAATATTTTAAAATATTTTTCCTTACCAAAATCAAATGGCAATATATGGGTGATAGCCACTGATATTCAGAATAGTGTTAATTTATTTCTGTTACATTTAATTTAACAAAATAACTGAAATGCGTTCCTTTTGTGTCGGGCCTGGGTAAATTTTCTATGGGACGTGACCCTTCTTCTTTCTTTAATAGATATTCAACTTTATTTCTACAGGATAAGGTTCAAGGTTGATTGGGAAAATTTGACAATTTCGGGTAGCTTGATGTGCTGGCGTCTGTACTATATCCGTGGTCCTATCAGCCCGTCACAACAGCCGGCCGTCACTGTCACCATCCACACGCGACTCACAACCTCACAACCTTTCAAAAGTGGTGGAACATTTTAAATTACTCCAAATTTTCACATTTAACTTTTACCTAATTAAAAAAAAACAAATCAAGTTGTTTGGGTTTATTTTTATTTAAAGTTAACATTCTAACAAAGCTGATACAGCAGTAAATTTTCTAAAAATATCAAACAATTTCAAGAAGAAGAAGTTTTTGTAATTATTTGTACGAGGCGTTGCATATTTTTTTTTTAAAATAACTCTAAAAGTATCAGTTTCCGACCATACATATGGAGGGTTAAATTTGTCACATTTTAGCTCCCCTATCACCTCCTGCAAGGAAGTGGTCGAGTTACCAGTAACCCTGTATATGTATGTACACATTATGGAATGCAATAAAGTATTGAGTATTAATTGAATTTGTGTGGGGTAGGTACAACTAAAAAGCTGGTTGTTGTGCTCCATGCTAAAAAGTGAAAAATAAAAACTTTTTTACAAAAAACAACCGACTTCAAAAAAAAAAAAACACTACTAAGTGAAAAATAACTTTAATTTTGGAAGTCGGTGTCAAAAACGAAAATGCGGAACCAACGACACCGACTTCCGAAATTAAAGTTATTTTTCACTTTGTAGTGTTTTTTTTTTAAGTCGTTTGTTTTTTTTTGTAATTGTAAAAAAGGTTTCTCGTTAGTTTAGCACTGAAATCTGACATTTAGCACCTAGCACTAAATCTAGCACTAAATAGAAAAATTCTGATTATTTTTCGATTACTGCAGAACAAAACGCAGTTACTTCCTGTAAACAAGACAAAGATGAGGTAATTTAACTTTTAATCTGTCAAGCGCAGCTAATGAGACACATTTGATTTTCTATTGTTTCGTCGCCGATCGGCGAACCGCGACGCTTGACCGGTTAACTATATTAAAAAATTGTCTTCCTTATTGCTTTCTAAATTTTGGTTTCGTATTGACTATCACGACATACGCGTAATAAATACATTATAGAATACGAAAGATTATGTTTTTAGTGCTCAGTGAGTTGAAAAACTACGAACATGGATATTCCTGTAAGAAAAAAAGTGAGTTACGTTCAAAGTTACAGAAAAGAGTGGGAGAACCGGAGAACGATCCGAAATACAAAAAAAATATAAACATCCAAATTGAGAACCTCCTCCTTTTTTGAAGTCGGTTAAAAAGTGGCTTAGACCTGTGTCCTGAAATAGTTCAAAAGCAATGTATGTGTTTTGCAAAATAAAATTGAACGCGAAAATTCGGAAAAAGTGACATAGAAAATCTTAAAATAATTACCGCAACCATTTTCTTATAAGAAATTATATGATTGCCTAATTAAGTGATTTTATTATGGTCCTTCAAAAGCACTCTTTTTGGATTTATATGTATAGAAATCTAGCACTTTTTGAAGATACATTTAGCACCTAACCGTAGCGTAGTATTGAGTTGGCAACCCTGAGTGCCACTAGTGTCAGAGACGATTGACAGATTTTCGTTTCTTTGGGCTTTCGGGTTTCATAATCAATTTTTTAACCTTCTTGTAAAAAAATAACTTGCTGGATTGTTATTTATACCAAGGAACGCGAGGAAACCTAAAACAATGGCTGCACTGATAAAGCTGCGTCAAATGCCTGTGTTACAGAGATGTGTTTGGAACCATTTAAGCCGTAATATTTCTACTTCGAAAAAGAATAGCGATAGCGCAGCAACTGTGTCTGCTGCTACCAGCGAGAAAGACAAAAACTGGGTGAGCTATGGCTTCGACTACAATAGTAAAGAAGAGGACACAAATGTGCACCACGCCTCATTCTTTTTCTCCGTTACTTTGTGTTTGGTCTTCGGTGGATTTGCTTGGGCCTATGCTCCTGATACTCATCTGAGGGATTGGGCTCAGCGAGAAGCATTTTTAGAACTCCGTCGCCGTGAAAAGGCGGGACTTCGCCCAATAGACCCTAACTTTATTGACCCAAGCCAAATGAAACTTCCCAAAGAATCATCTATCTGTGGTGTTGAGATCATTATCTAATTTTTGTATATTATAATGAATGCATTGTAGATATTTGGGATGTAGTTAATACATAGTAAACTATGAAATTTGTCATTTTCTTTTATTTAATTTCAACAAACCATAATAATCCAATGATGTTTCGACTTTAAATGAATGTATTTATTATCAACTGCAGGGTTCTGTGCAGTGGCGTAACGGGCCCGTGACAAATTCAAGGGATGGGGCCCTCCCTCAATGTAAAGAAGCTCAATCAACATTATAGTTTTTATTCTACTAGCTCTTCTTCCGCGTAGATTTCGTATATATTGCCCTACAAAATTTAACACCTGACCTGACTGATTCGTTGGTCTAGTGGTCGCAAGCACTATTGCTGAGCATGAGGTCCTGTCCAAAAAATTAGAAAAACAATGGGAAAAAGTCCTTTGCTGAATATTTTCAAAAAACTTTGCTTTTATAAAGTTATGGTAGGATCCTCCTGTGCTCATGGCCTTCTCCGGCCGGGGGCCCCCTCTGGTTGAAGGCCCGTGGCATTTTGCTCCAGTGCCACCCTATAGTTACGCCACTGGTTCTGTGTCATAGTATGGCTGGATGCTGTGCCCGACTCTATGGAAAATAATGGTTTTGCAGTTAGAAAATAGTTTTTATTGGGGAATGTGCCTACCTTATTGTAAATATTTGAATTATTGTACAAATAAATAAATAATTCTTCACCACTATGCTTTTTATTTTTATATTAAGCACATTAGTCTTATTCAATTGTTTTACAATACATGCATACTTTTAATACTCATCATCTGCCTAGTTGGGGTCGGCTTCCAGTCTAACCGGATGCAGCTGAATATCAGTATTTTACATGGAGCGATTGCCTATCTGACCTCCACAACCCAGTTACTGGGTAATACGATAGGTACCCCTTGGTAAGACTGGTTGTCAGAATTTCGGGATTCTGACTACCCGTAACGACTGTCAAAGATCCACGAATGACAGCCGGGACCAACGGCTTAACGTGCTTTCCGAGCATAAACTACTATTTAGGCACGGAGGGGTCTCGGTATGTAAAGATGGTGACCCATCCACAGACCAACCGCGGCAAGCGTAGCTTAACCTGATTGATCGACCTTTGCGACTGTTATTATTTAGCCACGGACCCCTCGCATACTTTTAATACTATAAATGCGAAAGTAACTATTAATCTTTTCACCTTAACCCTTTTACCAGCAGAAGGATCCAAGTGTAGCAGCAAAATAAAATTTGAGGTATGGTTTACCAAAATTAATTAATACGCCTATTAGATGGTGGCACGTATATTGCCGTCATCGGTAAAAGGGTTAAAGGCTGTATGGACATAGGAAATATTTTGTGTAAACTTGTATAACATAGGTACATCACACTATCACACTAATATAATAAAGGTGAAAGCGTATGAGTGTGTGTGTGTTTATATGTTTGTTACATCTTCACGCTCAAATGGCTGGACCAATTTTGATAAAATTTTGTATTGAGGTAGCTGACACCCTGGATTAACATATAGGCTACTTTTTATCACGATGTTCCCACGGGATCGAAACTTATGCGGGTGAAACCGCGGGGCGCAGCTAGTATTATACAAAGTGTTAAAAAATTAACCTTAAAAACTTTAAGAGGTTCTTTAGACCATCGAACTGAACAACTTTCACTATGGAACCAACTCTGAAATGAAGAAAAAAAAATGAGCTGTTCCATACATTTTGGTCGAGTAGGTATTGAACTTTTGTATTAAACAGCTGATTATTTTTTCGTGATTTCGGAGTTGGTCCCATAGTGAAAGTTGTTCAGTTCGAGGGTCTAAAGCACCTCTTAAAGTTTTTAGGGTTAATTTTTTAACACCTTATATAATTGTCATCGTTATTTCAGCCAAAAGACTCACTGCTGGACGTAGGCTTCCCCTACTGAGGATTGAGGAAGGCCACTGTAAATAATATTATGAGTAGGTTTATGCTTAGGCTCTTAGGCCGAGAGTAGGTAGAGCTCTTTCACAGATTATTTTAACCTCTGAAAGCAGCAATTCAATAATGACCTTATTCTAACGATAGTAAAGATAAATATTATTATTATTATACTTAGGTAGGTACCTTGAACAGTCAACCACATGTTAACTTTGACTGCGTCTGCGCGTTTATTTTGTAGCAGTTTTTCGCTCTATTGAGTCCTGCATTGAGAAGCCAACAGAGCGCATCAAGAAAAGACTTGGATTTTCAACTCTCGGCGCTAAGCAGAGCGTTGAAAAACTTATTTACAAAAAAAAAAAACAAACGACTTAAAAAAAAAACACTACAAAGTGATAAAGGGGTTAGAAGATTTTTGTATGGAGGGTGGCCCTAAGGTCGGTCGCCATTTTGATTTTTTTTCAGAATCGCGGTGCACTACAAAAGTTATATATTTAGATAGAGGACACTTATACAAACAAAAAATATAATATAACATAATATCCTAAAGCGTCAGGTTCCGGAGTTATTCACCGAAATATAATTCGAAAACAACAAGGATTTTTTTGTCTTTTTTCCCTCCAGGTAAGCATATTGAACTATTGAGGTAATAGAAACGTTATGAAACCTTTATGGAGAAGAAACAAATGAAGAATAGACATTTTTAAAATAAATAATTAAAAACGGCTAACAGTGGTGGCCAAGTGGTAACTGCCGCGACTTACGAGTTTTAGGTCGTAGGTTCGAACCCAGACAGGCGCTTTACTTTGTGTAAATTATTTCATCACCACTGCTCTCAAAACGGTGAAGGAAAACATCGTGAGGAAACCGGCATGTCCTAGAACCAAAAATTTGAAGACATGTGACATCTGCCAACCCGCACTGGGCCCGCATGGTGGATTACGGCCCACTCCCTCTCACCGAGGAGGCCTGTGTCCCAGCAGTGGGAACATTATAGGCTAATTATGTATGTATGTATTATGTATGTATTTATAGTTCGTTTTTTAATCCCAGAGACTAATCTGACATTTAAGTCTTTTGTGTTTTCGTTTTTTTTTAGTATAGAAGTTTGATACACTTGTCAGATTAGTCTCTGGGATTAAAACAACGAACTATAAATTGCCGTGTTTAATTATTTATTTAAAAAATGTCTATTCTTCATTTGTTTCTTCTCCATAAAGGTTTCATAACGTTTCTATTACCTCAATAGTTCAATATGCTTACCTGGAGGGAAAAAAGACAAAAAAATCCTTGTTGTTTTCGACTTATATTTCGGTGAATAACTCCGAAACCTGACGCTTTAGGATATTATGTTATATAACATTTTTTGTTTGTATAAGTGTCCTCTATCTAAATATATAACTTTTGTTGTGCACCGCGATTCTGAAAAAAAATCAAAATGGCGGCTGATTTTAGGGCCAAAACCTTCAAACCCCTTTAATTTCGGAAGTCGGTGTCGTTGGTTCCGCATTTTCGTTTTTTGACACCGACATGTTCCGGAAATAGTTAATTTATGCAACTGTTTTAATATATAATTATGTAATGTAATCTACATACTTTCAGGAAGGTTTTAGTATACATATAATACATTAGGTAATAATTATTCTTATACGAAGTTATATGCATAGGTAAATGTACTGCATCTCAGGCATTTCTATGCGAATTTTGACGATTCTTCTAGTCGGTGTATTCAATTCTTCAAGGCACTAGTGTTAATTGAATATGTGTGGGGTAGGTACTAGGTACAACTAAAAAGTAATAAAATAATTTTTTTTTTACAAAAAAAAAACAACCGACTTCAAAAAAATCTCTACAAAGTGAAAAATAACTTCAATTTCGGAAGTCGGTGTCAAAAAACGAAAATGCGGAACCAACGACACCGACTTCCGAAATTAAAGTTATTTTTCACTTTGTGTTTTTTTTTAAGTAGGTACCTATGTTGTTTTTTTTGTAAAAAGTTTTTACCAACCACGTCAATTCCTTAGCTAGGTAATCATGCCAACTTCGCGTTCATTTCGCTCGGTTTTTTTAATTGTCATCTATACTTATAATAAATCTGTAGAAGTGAAAATTCTGTACATTAGAAATATCAAAAAAATAAATGGCGGCGACCTCTCGCGTCCGGCCCTGGTTCAAGCCATGGTCCGGGGCGAGAGGGAGTGGGAGGCGGTCACCTCCTTCTGCGAAGCAGTCATGCTAGCAAAGGAGGTGGCGGAACGGCTGAGGGAGAGAGCCTCACACCCCAGCCGCCGCGGTAGACGCTCCGGGCGTCGGGAGCCGCGTGACGACTCCCGGCCACCGTAGGCGCGCGCCTGCGGACGGAGAGTAATGGGTAGCTCACCGTCCGATCAGGACCAGGCCCGTGCCGGACGGCGCGTACGTGTTCCACGCGCGCCTCAAAGAGATGTCAGCATAAAGGAAGGGGCCTGCCAGGGCCAAAGCCTGCCGGGGGTGCGGGATTGTCCGAAAGGGTTACCGCTACCCCGGAACATAAAGGGCTAAGGAAGGAACACGGATGGGTTTTAGTCAGTAGGAGTCTGACACTCCCTTCGCTCCACCCAGAGCGGGAGGGGTCATTTGATGATTTCCCATCCATAAAAAAAAAAAAAAAAAAGGGGGTGTTACTAGACCGACACCGAACCCAAAAATGTGATTAAAAAAAAAAGACGGGTTGCACTCCGGGAGTGCCGGCAGAAGTGAAAACTTGAATACGTTGAAATAAATCAATTATTAATTGAATTCACTATTTCTGCGTCACTATTTTCATTAATCGATGCACTTTGTTCAATTTCCATTTTTGAAACACTTTATATACACGAATTTTACGAATACACAGCAGTGTGGCTACTACACAGACGGTCGAGCCATCAGCTGTCCATCCGCGTCCGCGTCCGCGTCCACCATCACCATCACATCACATCTCACCATCACATCACATCACCATCACCATCGCCATCACCATCACCATCGCCATCGCCATCACCATCCATCCATCCACCCATTATCGTGTCTCACTTGGTTCACTTCGATTGGCGCCGCCGTAGAAAGAAATGGGGGGGGGGAATCTCTCCTGACGGTCACGTGTCCTGACGCGATGCCCTGACGCGAGTTTAACATTTTTTACCCATTACAAAAAGTGTTCAACGCCGCTAAAGAAGTTTTCACTTCAAAAATTTTGTCTGTCTGTTTGTTCAGGCATCACGCAAAAATTACCGGTTCGATTACGATGAAACTTGGTATAATTATTCTTTAATATCCAGGGCACCACACTGGATACTTTTTATCCCGGAAAAGTATCTATCTATCTATATAAATAAAAACAAAAGGCCTGACTGACTGACTGACTCGTCAACGCCCAGCCCAAACCCTTGGACCTAGAAAGCTGAAATTTTACACAATGGTTCCCTTTATAATGTAGACAAGGAATAAGGAAGGATTTTTTCAAATTCAACTTTCATCCCCTATTTAACCCTTAGGGGTTAAATAGGGGATGAAAGTTTGTATGAAAGTCCGTCAGTTTAAAAGTTAGGATCTTCAAATTTTGTAGTTCCTGAACAAATGCAGGTAATAACAATCATCAAAAATACGACGGAAAAAAACCAAAAGTTCAAATTACAACCGTTCTATTACGCTCCTCAAACAAAGAACTGGACTTTGGACTACATAGACATCGATCAGCTAATGAGATATGAATAAATATATGAGGCAGTAATGGGTCACTATTTTTAAGTGGATGGATAAAGACACGTTTGGCGTAGCGGATACCGTGTGAGCATTAGAGCAGCCGTGTTCGATTGAACCCGAGTTCGAGCCCCGCAAATTTTAATCTTGTCTTTTTAATTATATTTATCTTTACAATTTTTTCTACAATAAATAATAACAAAATGAGTTTATATGAGAACGTTACTCTGCGCACCACCCGAAGAACTTCCGAACCAGCAATAGAAACATTCGAAGAATGTAGTTATTACAATAATTCATCAATAGAGGGCGACACAAACAACAGCGTACTAGTGATGGGCGTTGAATCAACGAACTAGTTGAATCAACGTTGATGTCTCTTCAACGGGATTAACGTTGACCATAAACAAATCAACTCGTTGAATTCGTCAACGAGTTACGAGACAACGACGTTTATGAATTCAACTCGTTTAACGAAACGAGAATATGAACTCAACGTTTTGTTATTTTCAACGTACGTAAATTGTATTTATATTTACAAAACTCCCGCTACGACGCGATAGTCATGACAATAATTTGAACTCTAAATAACGAATAAAAGATTTGATATTTATTTAGTAATTTGATCATTATTTTTAAAAGAAAGTAAACGGTGACATTCAATTATCTACGCCTGAAATTTGTGTTTTATAGCAAATGAATCAGTCAGTCCTAAGCCTGAAAAAAGTATGAAGGGAAGATCATCTAGAAACCTAGGTAGGTAGTAGGTAAAGTCATCATAAAATGTTATCCAATTTCATTTGGTAAATTGCATCAAATTCTTCGTAAATTAACAGCGTACGTTAATAAAAGCGTTAAGGCGTTTATCGTTCATGCAAGTTGGCGTTCGTAACACGTTAACTCGTTGACGAAATTAACTAGTTGATCAACTAGTTGACAAACGCAATTCAACGTTAACGTTTCGTTGACGGAAAAACCTTCAACGACCCATCGCTACAGCGTACCTAATATTATTATGGATGACGAGAGTGAAGAAATGGAAGAGCTTAAACGACAAATCTGTAATCTTAATACTCAGTTGCAGGTGGCCCATGAAGAGATAAATAATCTTTCTATAGAAAACACAGATTTAAAAAATACAATAGAAATAATGAATAAGAAATATAAACTTGTGGAAAAAGCGACCAAGAAGTTAGCTAGCGAGACAGTAACGCCCAATAGAAAAATGAAATTGCACACACCTCTCAAACAGATAATATTAGGTCCTTACATATGAAATTGGCGTTTTGTATGGAAGGAACAAAAAGTCGAATATTTTTTAATATAATATATTTAATTAATCAAAGTATGAACCATTGTTTTCAATGCACTTTTGCCATCTTATAGGTAGTTCATTGATCCCTTTACTAAAAAAACCAGTCGGACGGGAATCAATAAAATCTTTGAAGGCGATTTGGACTGCCCCATCGGAGTTGAATTTTTTCCCTTGCAAAAAGTTATCCAAATTGCGAAAAAAATGGTAATCTGTTGGAGCAAGGTCCGGGGAGTACGGAGGATGTCTAAGACATTCCAATTCAAGCTCTTCTAATTTGGTAGCCGTCTGTTGCGCAGTGTGTGGTCTGGCGTTGTCGTGAAGCAACCCACCTTTCAAGCTTTTTAATCTTCCCAATTTGCTTCAAGTGAATTAAAACAGTTTTATCACTAACATCGAAGCCTGCAGCTAACTCGGACGTGGTTTGCGATGGGTCCGCTTCCACAATAGCCTTCAATTCTCCATTATCAACTTGGGTCTCAGGCCGTCCACGGGGCTTGTTCTGCAGGTCGAAATTTCCAGAACGAAAACGTTGGAACCAAAAACGAACTGTGTTTTCTTTTGCAACATGACCGCCATACACATCATTCACCCTTCGAGTCGTTTCCGCAGCACTAGTGCCACGGCGGAACTCGTACTCGTAAATAATGCGATATTTTAAATTTTCCATTTTGTAAAATGAGTGACGCAAACAGAAAAAACAGAAGAAAAAAAACAAATGAATGACGGTCATCGAAGCACAAATACATGAGTAAATAGCTGTACAAATTTGAATTTGGAATTCCTTACCAAAGAGGAGAAATTCGTGATTAAAGTGGCCAGTACGAAAAACGCCAATTTCATATGTAAGGACCTAATACAAAAATCACACGGTACTCCAGACCTATTCACCTCCACTCAAGTAACAACTAAAGCTAGGACTCCTCAGAATAAACCGAGACATTCGGTGATACAACGGAGAACAACTTCGACCAGTGATGAAAAGAGCAAGCTGTGTGTTATAAGTAGTAACCAAACTAATAAAATATTATCAATTGCAAAAAATACTTTTCCATGCCACCAAATATGTCATTTTCTTTTACCAAATCGTGGCATAAAAAACTTATTAAGTAACATTGACACTAAGCTATCTGGCTATACAATGAACGACAGTTGCATAATATTTATTGGTGAGGATGACTTCCAAAAAACGAATAATTACTTTGAATTAATAACGATCATACGTAACAGTTTATCAGGTATAAAGCATACAAATGTTATATTATGTTTACCTACTTATAAATATAGTTATTATTGCGGAATGTATAATTTTAGAATAGAAATGTTTAACAATTTATTATATCAGGACATACAAATTGACAATTATGTTACATTATTTGACTCTAATTTGGACTTAGTATGTGATTATTCGATGTTTCATAGAAAGAGTGGCCAAATTAACAATTATGGCGTTTCAAATATTTTCTCTAATCTCACATATTATATTTCAACTAATTGTAATTTAAATACTCAGAAACTTGCAAACGAGCTAACTTCTGGAAAAGATCTTTTGTATTGCGAATCGCCTTTGTCTTTTACCTCATGTATTACTGACTTCCAGAACCAAAATTTTTTTCGTGTATAATTCATATTGTGTATTGCATCAAAACATTAATGGACTGCTATCCAAGGCTGATATAATGACGGAACATTTAGATACGCTCTCAAGGAATGGAAAATGTGTTAATATTCTGTGCTTTACAGAACACAATATGAAGCAAGGTGACCTTGATCTTCTGAATATACCAAATTTTGTCCTGGCGGCAAGCTTCACTAGATTAAAACGAAATGGTGGCTCTTGCATTTTAATTAATAAAAACATTAATTACAAAGAAATAGAATCCGTAAAAAAATTAAACATTCCCAATGTGTTCGAATGCTGTGCAGTCGAGTTAACTGACGATAACGTTATTATTTTGTGTATTTACCGAGTTCCCAATCCAGCTAAGATACATCTGTTCTTTGATAATTTAGCGAAAATATTACAACAGTTTTGCTACAAAAGTAACCAAAAAATAATAACCTGTGGCGACTTTAACATTGATGTTCTTCAAAATAGCAAAAACTCTACACTGTTTAAGCAACTCTTGAAGGAATTTAATCTGAAAATAGAAATAAATAAACCAACGCGTCCTAGTAGTGGAACATGTCTAGATAATTTTCTCCACAACATAAGAGGATGCAAAAGTGAGATTTTGGAGCTGGGTGTGTCTGACCACACAGCTCAACTTATGAAGTTCCCAGTTCAACAAAAATGTATTTTACCATATTATTATGTATATAAACGGGATTATAGCAAAGAGTATATTGACCTTTTTATGAAACATATTTCCTGTCTAAGTTTCTCCGAAGTTTATGAATCTGATGACGTAAACGAAACTTTTAATTCATTTTTTGACCTTTTTAAATTAATATATGACCTCTGTTTCCCAATAGTCAAACGTAAAATTTATACAGTTACTAAACCAAAGTGGATAACTCGCGGTGTTAAGCGTTGTAGTAGAACTAGACGATCTTTATTGTGGAAATATAGACTAAAACGGGATAATGATTCAAAACTTGCTTTCAAAACGTTCTCGAAGAGATATCAAAATGTTATCAAACTAACACAGAAAGCACAGAATAGCTATTTGATTGGAACGAGCACCAACAAGTCGAAGGCAACTTGGAAGGTTATTAAATCCATGAAACCTAACATTCCTCAATCTAATATTGATGCACTAAATGTAAATGGCGATTATATAACAAACCCCAAAGAGATAGCACAACATTTTAATGACTATTTCGTATCCCCTGTTCAACCGAATACTAACGATTCACCATCAACCCATACCAACGCACACCATCACACCACCATACGTAGCACACCATCATCGTATAAATCCATGTTTATGTCACCAATCGTACCAAAAGACATAATTACAATAATACATAGTCTTAAAAACACGAACAGTACAGGCTATGATGATATTAACACCAGAGTAATAAAATCAGCTGCTCATATTATAGCACCCATACTAACGGACATAATAAACAATAGTATTCAGAAAGGCATTTTTCCAGATAAGTTAAAAATTTCAATAATAAAGCCATTACACAAAAAAGATGACAAAACAAAAGTTACTAATTATAGGCCGGTTGCACTGATACCAGTTTTTTCTAAAATTTTTGAGAAGGTCCTGTATAATAGCATTAACAACTATTTGGAAAAGCATAACATTTTTTGCAAAGAACAGATGGGGTTCAGGAAAAATAGAACCATTAATATGGCTATTTATAACTTTTTGGAAAAAATTCATCATAACATGGATAACAGAAAACCAGTGATGGCGCTGTTTATGGACCTAACCAGGGCATTTGACTATGTAGACCATAAAATGCTATTAACTAAGCTGGAAAGATATGGTATCAGAGGTAACGTGCTTAATCTGATAAAATCTTATTTGGAGAATAGAAGTCAAATTACCCAAATTAAAAGAGTAAATATAAAGACTAAAACTGAAGTAGTTTACTCCTCTAGCTCTAGAATTATGTCATGTGGTGTGCCACAGGGTTCTGTGTTGGGACCATTGCTTTTCATCTGTTATATTAATGACTTTCCCTTAGTAATCGAACAGCAGATGTCACTATTTGCCGACGACAGTACCGTTATTTATGACTCTGGCACTACTAAAGAAATAGAAGAGCATGTAAATAATAGCCTAATTACTATTGTTGACTGGTTAAATGCTAACAACCTTAAAATAAATTTAACAAAAACTAAAGTTATGAATTTTAAAATTAGACACAAAGAACAATCACAATTTCATATACATTATAAAGGGAATGAAATACTTGAAGCTAGTGTAACAAAATTTCTTGGACTACATATTGACAACGACATGACATGGAGGACTCAGATTGAAAATGTTTGTGGAAAGCTTAGCAGATTCTCATATGCTCTATATATGCTGGGTAAAATTGCCAATAGGACCGCCCTACTAACAGCATATCATGGTTATGTTGCCTCGACGATTCGGTATGGCCTCATATTTTGGGGCAATGCTCCTAAGATTCAAGAAGCACTTATAGCGCAGAAAAAATGTATCCGAGCTATTTGTAAAATTAAAAAAACAGAGTCATGCAAGCCACATTTTCAGAAACTAAATATATTAACTTTACCGTCATTCTATATTTATGAAGCCTGTATTTTTATAAAACAAAACATTAATTTATATAGATTTGTAGAAAGTAAACGGCGCTCAACAAAGTTGCAGGTGTTAGCAACAAAAACAAAATTTCATAGCAAAAGCTTTTATGCAATGGCTCAAAAACTATATAATAAGTTACCAGGACAAGTTATCTCATGTATGAACATTAACGACTTTAAAAGAAATCTGTTCAAACTGTTAATTAACAAGGTGTATTATTCTGTTGACGAATACTTAAATGACAAATTTTAATCTCAATTATTTTTAATTAAATCAAATCCTGATGTTATTTGACACACTAAATGATTATTGATTATTGTTGTTTTATTGAACTAGTGACATTATTAGATATGATTATTTAAGTTGTATTCTTTGGTTCCTTTGACTTTATTTAACTTGACATCTCTCAAATTTGACATGATTTATTTATTATTTTGTATTTCGACTTTGAATTTCTAAAATGCATGTATTTAAAAACCTTTTATATTTTGTATGCCTATGGCGGAGCACAGCTCGGAGCTTATTTATTTTTTGTAATATCTACTGCATGTACCCTGTGTTCACGAAATAAATGAAATTTGATTTGATTTGATTTGTATTTAGGCTAACGATTGAAAATTAATTTGTACGTGTCTCAGCGTTTTTGATAATTTCTCCCCCAAAGGAGGATGAACGACCTGACTGAAATATCAACGCAGTCTAAACCGCTGGTCCTAGGGACATGAATTTTAGAGGGTGTGTTCTTTATGAAGAGTAGGTATCGAATAAGAAGGGGTTTTTAGAAATTCAACCTTTAAGGGGGTGAAAAGGGGGGATTTTGTTTGTATGAAAAATCTTATTTCTTGAGTTAATAACCTTGAAACTTGGCACGAATACTTATCTAAGTAAATTATGAAGTTTGGAGTTTTTCGTTTTTCTAAAATACCCCCTAAAGAGGTATTAGGGGGTGTCAAAATTTGTAGGTATGGAAGAATTTTAACGCCCTGTCCGATTAATTTGAAACTCAGTATTTATACTAAGGACTAAAAATAATTAATAACGTGTATCAGGGTTTTTCGAAAATTCACCCCTAACTGTGTGAAAAAAGGTAGTTAATTTTAAAGGGGAGGATTTTACTGCGTGGCTTGATTAGCTCGAAAATTGGTATAAATAAACTTTGAGTCAATTTCAAAAGCAGTACAGTTTATTTGAAAAATCTGATTCTTTTGTTCTATTAACTTAAAAATTGGCCCGAATACTTATTTATCTAAAGTAATTATAAAGATCATACCAACATACATTGGCGTATATAGGGGGGGGGGGGGTCATGGCCCACCCTAGGATGTTTGGGGACCTATTCGAAATTTTGGGGTCATGGCCCACCCTAGGATGTTTGGGGACCTATTCGAAATTTTAAGCTGGATACTTACATAATATAACTTCACACAAAAGCAATCAAATAAATAATCTACCAGCAAGACCTATTACACGATCTTATTATAACCTACATAATACATTCCATTTAGTTACTTTTCTTATCTCGAAAATAATTAAATCTACTAGATAATAAGCAACGAAATAAGCTGAAGTATTATTATGATTAGACGGCCTGGGGGCAAACGCATTGGCAATCGGCCATACAGGCCATTCGAGCCACGAAGGACTGAGCTCCGTCAGATCCTAGTGGCTGAATGGAAGGGAGCGACTTGCGCAACCCAGGTGGGGGCTCGCCACGATAGTGGCGGTAAGGCCTGTTATGGAAGAATGGCTGGAGAGGTAGCATGGCGCCCTGAGTTTCCGGCTGACGCAGGTGCTTACTGCGTCGCATAGGTCGGGAACGGACACCTGCTTGTCATCACTGTGGAGACTGCCACGAGGACACGGCGCAACATACGTTGGAGGAGTACAGCTTGGGTCAACAGCGCTGTGCCCTTGTCACGACACTTGGTGCGGGTGATCTGCCATTTTCGGCGGTGGTTCAGTCCATGGTCGGAAGCTAAAACGCGTGGGATGCTGTGGCCTCTTTTTGCGAGGAGGTGATGCATGCAAAGGAAGCGGCGGAGAGGTAGAGAGAGCATACCTCTCATTCCACTCGCACCAGAAGAGCAGCTGGGCGTCGAAGGGCGCTTAACGATTTCCGGCCACCATAAGAACCTGCAGGCGGCGAAATTGGGGCCGTGTCGTTGCTCGAGCAGTCGGGCTCAAAGAAGTGGCACGCAATATGCGCGCCTTATGTAATGGAAGGACGTGCGATCGTGGGATCGCCCGCACTTGGGAATGGGGCCCGCTAGGCATGGCGGGCTGATACCAGTCGGGGGTGCGGCGAATGTACAAGTACTCCCGGGCCACCGACTTATGGTAGTAAAAGGAACAGTGGGGTTTTAGTCGGTAGGAGTCCGATATAACCCTCCGTTCTTCCCAGACGGAGGGTATCCATGAGGATGTCCCCACAAAAAAAAAAGGTTAGGTAGGGGCCTGGCCCCCCCTAGAAAAAATCCCTAGATACGCCAATGCCAACATACATTTTCGAAAATTTTAGAGTAAAATTTTAGAGTGAACAGGCATCTTCTGGGCACGCTCGTTCCATCATAGACCTCATCTATCGCTTTCCATCAGGCGTGATCGGGGTCAAGAGTGCGCCCATTTAGCAATAAAAAAAAAAAAAAAAAGTACGAATTTCACGCGGACGTAGCCGCGGGCAGAAGCTGGTAGAGAATATTATTGGCTCTGATCTCATACGGTGAAAGAGAAAATCGTGAGGACACCACAAGGAAACCGGCATGTCCTAGGATTAAAAATTGGAAGACATGCGACATATACAGGCTGAATTTTCCAAGTGGGCGTGGATGGCCAAATTCTAAACTAAGAGGAATAGCGAAAAGTACTCAAAGGAGTCGCGGGCTCGATTTTGATGAAAACTAAAACTGCATCATTGGATTTTTGAAAAATCAATATTTCTAGCCAGGAACCGAACCTGTTGATTTTGAAAAAAATACACACTGTATTATTACACCATTCGATAGTGTCCTTAATAAGGATCAAATTCTGGGAAGCTTCTGTCCGCGGCTTCGTCCGCGTAAAATTCGTACTTTCCTCCAAAAATTTCGAAAATGTATGTATGATCTTTATCATTTATTTAGACAAATAAGTAGGTATTCGGGAATTCGGGCAAATTTTTAAGTTTATAGATCAAAGCAATCAGATTTGTCAAATAAACTGTATCCCCGCTTTTCACCCCCCCCAGGGGTGGAATTTCTAAAAATTGTTTGGAATGTGTTCATTACTTGACTCAAAGATTTTTTATACGAATTTTTGAGTTAATCAAGCCACGCATTAAAATCCTCCCCTGTATAATTAACTACCCCTTTTCACCCCGTTAGGAGTAGATTTTCGGAAAACCCTGATACACGTTATTCTTTATTTTTGGTCTAAAGTATAAATACCGAGTTTCGAGATAATCGGACCGCGCGTTAAAATTCTTCCATACAAATTTTGACACCCTCCACCCTAATTCTCCTTTAGGGGATAGTTTTTAAAAACAAAAAAGCCAAACTTCATAATTTGCTTAGATAAGTATTCGTGCCAAGTATCAACTTTATTAACTCAAGGAATAAGATTTTTCATACAAACAAAATCCCTCCTTTTCACCCCCTTAAAGGTTGAATTTCCAAAAAATCCCTTCTTATTGGATACCTACACTTCACAAAGAACACACTCTCCAAAATTCATGTCCCTGGGACCAGCGGTTTAGGCTGTGCGTTGATATCTCAGTCAGCGTCGTTGAATTTTATATAATAGATAGGTACTTACCATATTCTGACAAATAAATGATTATGATTATGACATCCACCAACCCGCACTGGGTACGCGTGGTCGCGTAAGGTTGCCTAAGCCCCCCCACCCCCTAAAGAAAAACTGCTGTAGCTTTCAGGATAAATAAATCAAAATTGTTTGCATCCACTGAATCATTATTTATTAAACTATGAACCAGCATTCATAAAAACACTAAAATCTTTTACAATAACGGCTTTATCAATAAAGCCGGTTAAAAAGGAGGTTCTGTATTCGACCCGTATGTATGTTTGTATGTCCGCGATTTTCCCAAAATCTAATGAACCATTTTTTATAATTCTATGTGATCTATGCATATACTTTCAGGAAGGTTTTAGTACTTATATAATACATTAGGTAATTATTCTTATGTACGAAGTTCTATGCATAAATGTACTGCTCCAGCATTTCTATGGGAATTTTGATGATCTTTTAGTCGGTGTCTTCAATGCATTAGTTTCATGTTAAAAAAGTTTTTTATACATTTAAATACCACAGCTCCTGTACCGTTCTTTTTCTTACTTTGATGAAGGTAATTACAGAATTCGTACACAACAGCTACCTATTTGATGGGTATTTTTACACCCTTTAGATATAGTCTTCTAAATCTTATACACCGCATACATGAACTACTTTCCCACCAGTCACAGCTGCGTAAGCGGTGTCACCAGTAGCAACTAGTGAATTAATACAACCACCAAGATTGATGTCTCCAGCAGGTTCTAGTTTTTCGCCAGCTATCTTCCACCGGCGCACGTAGCCATCCCAACCGCCAGTCCACACGTAGTCCCCACTTGTTGACAAAGTTGTTACAATCATGTCACTTACCTGAAAACAGTACATGGATAGTTATCTACTATCAAACCTACTACCATGTAATTGGGTAGTACTACAAACTAGTTAGTTAGATAGACTACCTATCTAGGTAGGTAGTATAAACAGAAATAAAGTACATACTAACACAGTCGGTACTTTATTTATTTTTATGGGATAAGCAGGAAAGGGGTTGATTGCAAAATGCATATTAGATATTACAAGACAACGTCGAAGACAAGGATGTTTGGCAATAATTCCCTCTGCACATTTGCAGCTTCCCTGGTATAGTACGCGCCACGAAAGATGAGACTTGACGTTTATCTTAAACTTTATTATTTCGTATTAAATATTATAATATTGTTAAGAATTTTTATATAAATGTCATCGATAAACCCCAGAATAGATATACACATTATGGGTAACTATTTCGACACGACTTACCTGCACAAACTCCCTATATAGGTAGGTACTACTACAGAGCTTGTCAAGTCTCATCTTTCGTGGCGCGTATTATACAGGGTGTTACGGAAAGGGTATATCAATACAAACGGGTTGAAGAGTGTATCTGGTCTAGAATCTCTGTACAAAATTTCAGCTCAAAAGCAGTAACTTTGAAAATGCTTAATATTTTTTTATTTCGATAGTTTATTAAATTAAAATCATAACAAACGTGTCACCGCACTACGAGGGTCATTATCCATTATCTGTAGTGTGTCTGTGCGCCTAGTACACGCACATCACGCCGCCGCGCGCCAGTGCAGCGCCGTGATGTCGAAATAAAAAAATATTAAGCATTTTCAAAGTTAATGCTTTTGAGCTGAAATTTTGTACAGAGATTCTAGACCAGATACACTCTTCAACCCGTTTGTATTGATATACCCTTTCTGTAACACCCTGTATATTATTCTCTTTACTTTCATAGTATCATGTCTTACGGTATTTTATTTTGGGGACGGGCTGCAGACATCGATTCTATCATAGGTGTTTTTATTATTATTTATCTGTTTTGCGAATGTAAGAACGTTGTAGGCCTTGCCTTGTAGACTTTTCGATTTGTTAACCAAATTCTATTTTGTTTAGTACCTCAAGTATCTGAAGACAAATTCTCGTAATTTAAAACGTTAAAGATATTGTAGTCGCAGTCTCATCTCAGCGACAAACAAATGTCAAAAACTTGTACAAGTATAGGGAAATGAGAGGTATTTTTGACAGCTTGAGACTGAGATCAGACTGTGAACGTTCTTAAAATTACGAGAATTGCCTCTCTGGTATCTATCTACTTTTTGACAGGCCTACACTCAACACTGTCCTCCCATATCTATTAAAACGTACGTATAAAGACATTGGAAATCCCAATTATTTTCAAAAGTGAAACCGTGAAGTTTCTTGCCGGCTTTTCTCTATAGGAGCGTTACCTACATAAGAAGTGCCCATGTAGGTTTACCATGAGAAAATGAAAATATATATTTTGAATTGTAATTGTAACCCGACTTCCTTATGCCTGCATTTGAAGGACGGATTTTTACAAAGTAGATAGAGAGGTAAGTAGGTAGATGTGTAGACCTACTAAGTATTAGGCAGGTACAAAAAGGTTTCAGAAAACAAAAGACTAATCCGGCTTTGTCACCTTGATTTCATCAAGTGGTTTGAAACTAGTATCGATGGAGCCGTCATGTAACCGCAAGCTTTTGCCATCCCTAGACATGAATACGAGTCGATTCCCAGATTTCCGCAACGGTGCTCGCCCTTCCATCGTGTGCCGCGTCATGAAACGGGTCTTCGATTCCTCTGAAATGAGATAATATCGAGAATATAGAAAACTTCACGGCATTGAAGTTTAACAGTGGATTTGACAGAACCTACTGTTAGTTTCAATTAGGTTTGCTTCCTTCTCAGGCCTTTATTATTGGCAATAATTTATTGCCATCCCTAAACAAATCTGTAGCAAGACAGGGAGTGTAGCTTTGTATTTCTCCTCAAATACATACATACGCTAGTACCTACCTAATATTTAATTTTGATAAGTTATCTTATTAGGCATATCTATACTAAAGCGCCTGCGCTTCCAGTATTATAATATTTAAGCGGCTTTGGTGTCGTTTTGCTATTGAAAATTAAAAGTAACAACTTTTTTAAAAAAACAAGCTTTTGTTAAATGCGCTAAGAAGAATCATAAAATAAACTTTTCCTTTAAAACTTTTACTATCAAGTTATAACGTCATTAAGTATCTACACAATTTATATGATATGAAAGCTTGTCGCGAGATTTACCCGTGTAGACCTTCGATCAATAATAGCACTGATCGATCGACCGAAATGCATTATTTATCGAAGGTGTAGAGAGACTTATTTATAAAAAAATGTTTACCTGGCTTTATTTCAGTGGCGGTAACGTAGAGATCTCGAACTGTGAATAGGAATGGCGGACTGAAGCACAAATCTTTCACTTCCTCCAAAACATTATATGTAGCTTTCATCGCGTTGTTTTCATAAACTATAATCTGAAAACAATAATAATAATTTTATTAAGGTGGCACTTAAAAGACAATATTACCTACTTATATAGGGTCTTTATAAATTAACTGGCAAATTAGTATTCAGTATTTAATTGCAATTTAAACTAAGTTTATCTTTCCTTCTCCTCTTCTCTATTCGTTAGAAAACCTCTACGAAATCTGATGATTGACTTCTTTATTTTCTACTTACGTTTCCATTTTCGTCGCCGGCATAAACTTGTTTTTCGCACATATATAAAGCGCCTACATCAGCTCCCGTAGATGGCAGTTCAGCGATTTTGTCTCCCGTCATGGACCAAACTTTGATCGCTCCATCATTGGACGACGAGTATAATGTGTTTCCATCAGTAGCTAACGCAAACGGTTGCACTCCATGCGCAGCCCAGCTTTCTCTTGGTGTCAATTTTGCATCAAATGACTTAAAAATAAAATACTCTCTTATTAGATTTAGGCCTTTGCCCAGCAGTGGGACACAAAAATAGGCAAACAAAAAAAAATTAGATTTAGATACCTAATTGAGAAAGAGTTGTTTTATAATTTTGGATTTATTCAGTAGGAATAAAGACAGTAGGGTACCCGACTACGGCGAAGCAAAAAGGGGGGTCATTTACACTAACAAAACAATACATTGTAACAGTAGTAAGCAGTCATAAGCTTTAGGGCAAAGTGGCATATGACCACTGCTAACTTCTGAACATCACTATGAATATGTAATAGTAGATTATTCACTAAGGGGATAAAGCAGTGTCTTAATGTCGCGGGCGCTAAGTATTTTGAGATTAAACTAAAATAAAATGCCTACGTTTTTTTATTTTTTTTAAATCTAATCTCACGCATTTTCACAATAAATAATATCTTCAACGGAGCGTCAGCCCAAATCCAACATTCTAACGCGGGGGATACGCGTCACAGCAAACGATCATTTTGACCGTCGACGGCGACTAAAACCTATAAAGTGAGAACTCTTTGGTCGACCCAGTACATTGATAGTTTTTTTTTTTGTTAATGTTTTCATACGATTTGATAATGACAAGCGGGTTTTAATTAAATTCAGTGCCTACAATTTACAGCGTGATTTTTCAGTAGTCGGGCAGTATGAAAGTTTTCAGTGGAAATCAACAATTTACTTACTTTAATGGATCCATCTTCAGTGCCAATAAACAATTTGTTGCCCCAGGTCAGCACACATGGTTCCGAATCTACTTTCGTCTCAGCCTCAATTTTAAGTGACATTGTTTTTAATTAACGTTATCTGGTATCTTTTAGAAACTGTACCTAAGTAGTTATTTGTTATTAAATGCGTCCAGTCTCCTTTCAATATCTGTGAATACTGCTAGTGCCGACAACACCAAAGCTATTTGAGACCAAAATAAACTAACGCGGCGTCCAATGATCTTACGAACATTCTGTACAAAAATAACGATTCTAGACGAATCTAGTCATGCCAGAAGCGGGAAATATGATTAATATTAAAACTTGGAATAAATATTGATGTCTAGCTTATTCAACATAGGTACCGCACCGGCAGCTAAAAATAACCAACAGAAGTTTTCGGGAATTGCTTAGGTAGGTACAGTGACGGGTTAAGACTACTTGATGCCCTAAGCAATCCACGCCTGTGGGCCCCCCTATCCGTATGTCAACTAGAATCGGTCTTTAAACCTTTACCGCCTAAAAACATTAGTTTTTTGTAAAATAAGATGATGAGATATACCGTTTATTTTCGTTGGATCCCACTTTTGGAACCCCCTTTTTTAAGTAAGTATTAACAATGGATCCCGTTTGCTATTTCCGTTGAATCCCATGTTATAACAACATGTATACATTTCAGAAGAAAAGTGATTAACCTTTATCAAACACTAGCTTCTGCCCGCGACTTCGTTCGCGTGGAAGTCGTAAGACACCACAGTATTGTAAAGTAACAGCCGCATTTTATAAAACATCCCTGTACACTTGTACGTTTGTAGTTTTGGTCTCAGCAGCCAAAATATATAGAGAGTTAGGACTGGTGACGCGGTAGCAAGCGACATATACTTAAACTTATAAACTAAACTGATAAATTTTTGTTTAATAACGTGTTATTTAACAAGCAATTCATTTTTTATTCATTTTGTCTCATAAAACAACGTTTGGAATTAAAACGTTTTACATATTGACTTATCATTACGCAATTACCTAAAAATGAAACTCATTCTTTCATCGACTTGCGCTAATAGAAAAAAAGATATTACTTTTAGTGGGCTACCCGGAACCGAACTACATAGTTAGATTAGGTTAATTATTAAAAAAAAAAACAATGTTAGGCTAGGTTAAAACTGTGACCCCTACGCACGAGCCGAGCGAGCGAAGCGAGCGGTGCCGCGGCAGCGGCCGGCGAGTGCCAGAAACGACTAGATTATATAGAAAATGAGTTGTTTGTCAAAGAAATAGTATACGAAACGTTGGTTGTAAACTAAAAATTTGTCAACGGAGTTTTGGTGAAACATTAGTGAACCCCACATTTTATTATAAACAATTTTTTTGTTGAAAGTACCCGCATTCAGATTTTTTTAAGCATTCGGGATCCAACGGAAATACTTTTCGGGATTCAACGACAATAAAATGTAATTATCTTGCATTTTTTAAATTCAGGATCCAACGGAAATACATAATAATGTTTTGCGGGATCCAACGCCAAAAATATTAAACTGGGATTCAAAAGCGGGATCCAACGAAAATAAATCGCCAGGCGGGGGGCCCGCGGGAAGGGGTGGTTTGTGATTGGCTGATCGCAATTCCGGTACATTCGAATTGCCGAATGCACTAGCGGGCAGCAAGTGGGCAAGCGGGAGCGGGGTTATGACTAGGTCGGACTCTATGTCAACTTAAAACGCGCGAATTTTCAAATTAGTCCTAGAAACTTTTTTTGATGTGGTTTTTGGTGACGTGAGAGTGAGACGTGATGCCCTAAGGACGGATTTTTTTTGTGCTTCTTCTGGTGCCCCCCCCAGACGTGATGCCCTAGGCAATTGCTTAATTTGATTAAGGGTTAATCCGTCACTGGGTAGGTACCTATCTCCCTATGCGTTAGACTTATACATGCTGGCACCAATGTTCGAGTGTCTGCTTTAATATTCGAGAAACAGCCTTTGCGGCCAAGCTGCATTTTCATAACATAGCATGACATCAGAACAGAGTTCCTTCCTACTCGTTCTTTTCACCGAAGCACTGTAACTAAGTAGGAATTAACCTATCACGCAATAAGAAAAATAAGAAATCTGCTATCATCTCCAGATTGTGATTATGACTACAAAATCTTTACGCTCATTAAATCGTAATGCAATGCTATTTATGTCATAAAATATTCAAGATGGGTACCTATCTTATAACATAACTGTAAATTAGATTTCCAACGTTTAGGGAGATTAAAAAAGTATCTCATCATAAACTTAATGGCTCTTGCACTTTTTATTGAAGTTTTACCAGTGGAAAGTAGAACTCCATACCAAATCCAGTAGCAATAAAACCACACATACGAGTAAGGCATACCTATTAAATTAGCATTCTTCGGTAGCAAGTAGCCAAGCAACCACGTAATATTACGGGAACCACATATGATATCATTGTTACACAACACCATTGGCCATTCGTCAAAACAATGAAAAGGATGAGTAACTGCTACGGTGTACCCGACGCATAGAACCACGTACAATGAAACCAGTTTGATAGCATGCATGACATACATTAGATACTCACTCTATATTGTTTTGAAGACAATCCTAGTTTACGGAAGCGTCCATTGACCACAGTCATACCACCCGTGAAAGTGAAAATGTAAAATCGCTGACATATAATAGAGCCGTGAGACGTTGCTTACTATTGTGTACATTCAAGAGACCTAGTGATTGTTCACATTACATCATAATCTACCCACATACGTTAATGTGTCTCTGAATCTTGCACAAAATGTAATGTGGGGTTCGTGGTCACATAAATGGAACAACGCGAGAAAGTGTAACATCTCTGAACAATCAAGACGTGGTAGTTAACTTTTGTTTCATAGTCCAGTTGTGTATCCAGCTGCAGTTGCATATCATTTATGGGGAACGTGACACTGACACTCCGTTGACTCGTTTTCCAATTTAGAGTGTGTGTAACAACTTCTACTGGAAATCATCAATTTACATAATTATGGAGTTTCTTCAATTTCAAACAAAGCCAGGAAGCAGCAAAAATACCTTCTGTGACAAGAAATCGCCTTTCTAAACATTCCCACGTTTGTAATGCTTCAGTTCAGGGTTTGTGCTTGGGCCCTTTCCAGATTTACAAAACCATCTTCGCCATGTTGCTGGTTTTTTTTTCTAAGTACATAGGTAAATTTCATAGGACCTCTTTTGCCCAATCATTTTGTGTATTGTGTACCTACTTATTTCATAATTTATTTTTAATTTTCAAATGATCCTATTCCCTCTGACAGAGAGGAGTTATGTGCAGTGGAAACTCTTTTAAATCAAGATATTAAAAAATCCTGGGTACATTATTTTTGTTGCTTCTATATGTGAGAACAAATTAAAAAAAAAATCAAATGAAGAAACAATTCAAAATATAAGATTAAAAATAAGCCCCGGCAGTTAAGAGATGACCAGTCTCAACCGACGACGGCGCCCGTTCACGAACATGACGCGTGGATCAGCACATAGTTTGCGCCTAGAAGGAGTCCAGAAACGCTTCAATCTGGCTTTTTCTGTGGGAATATCTAAAAAAGGGCGTTCTTACAGAGAAAGATTGAAATTCTTCAACATGCACACCTTGGAAGAACAAAGACGTTTGAATGACGCTATGTTTGTTAGTAAAATCTTGAAGGGAAATATCGACTCACCGCTGCTGCTAGACTCATCAACTTTCGTGCTCCGTCGAGGATTCCGCGCAAACCTATTACTCCACTTCGTCCTCCCATGAGAAGAACGGTGTTGAGATCTGACTCCCCATGTGCTAGGTTTTGTAGGGTTTTGAATAGTTCTAGTGATATGGTTGATTTTCACTTTGATTCTCTCAATAAGCAAAAATGTCTTAAATTTTATCAGATTTGTTGTAAGTAAAAGTTTTTGGACTGTGTGTAGGTACGTTATTTTTTAAAGAAATTATGGTTTTAATATTTAGCATGTTACTAATATAGAGTTATTTATTTTATTTACTAAGTTTACTTGTACAATATGTAGCTAGCAAGTTGTAACTAATGTAAGTACTTAATTATTTATCATTGTTTTCTTTTTGTTCGTGTGATGTTTACCTACTTATATGTAATTGTTGCACTGTCTAGAGTTTAAACGCATGTTTTATTTTTGTTTGTAGATTAGTGTAAACATTTGTTGGTAGACCTGATAAATAAAATAAAATCAGCACCATCCAGCTCAACCATTTTGTAGGGAACCGAATGATCCAACACACGCGCCACCATCAGTGAGACATTTAAGTGAGCATGACGTCATATTCCCTACTGTCATGCTCTTTCAAGTCATCATCATCTGCCTAGCCTTTTCCCAACCATGTTGGGGTCGGCTTCCAGTCTAACCGGATGCAGCTGAATACCAGTATCAAGCCCAGCTCTTTCAAGTCAACATCATAATATACTTAATTTAAAAAAAGATCCATGGTTCTTACATTTACAAAATTGAAAAAATCCTTCTAAATTATACAAAACTATAGTTTGCAATTTAGGTATTTGAAAGATTAATAAATACTACCAAACAGAAAAAGATTATTTAAGTAATATTGAAGTATTCAACAATTCAAACTTATTTTTAGTTCGGAACGGTGTGTGTGTGCGTGATAGACGTACGTAGAATCACCGTTCCGAACTAAAAGGCGCGTAAAAAAATTCGAAAAGTGCTTTGGACAATCGAGTTTTATAAAAAAAAACCACTGCATAAATCAATTAGAAATAAAGTTTATTGAACTCTTCGATAGCTTTGTCGGTACCGACTTTGTTTTGAAGATTTTACACTTCTTTTATTACTTATTTACACCCAAATTTACGTTAAAAATAGCAAGAAAAAACGAATCTTTGTTGGCTCATAACTTTCTAATAGCTTTTTTGTTTCCGTACAGACAAAATTAATAATAAGAAAAAAACGATAAGTATCATGTTTAACTTTGGATGCACAATGTCAAACAGTGGAGTAGGTAATACTTTCCCGAAATTTCTAAGGAAAAAATATCGACTAGTGCACCATAAGAAGCTATTTTAGGTACATCTCGCTACTATGATCAGTAACCGGCTAGCAGCGCCCTCCCCTCTCATGACCGGCCGCCTTACGGAGTTATTTTAAAACTTTGATATCTCCTAAGATATTCATTGAAATCAAATGATGTCAAGGCAATTTTGTTCAAAATTAAATACTTGTGATGAATAACGTATTTATTTGGATAAGGATTAATATCATGCTTATAAAAATACCTTCGCAAATAATGCATTATTTAACATAAAAAAGGTTATAGTGAGTTAACTTTCAAAGACAGACATATGCTGTCTCGGACTTTTTGTTTGTAGGACTTTTAAAGGGGAAAAATTCCGTCACACATGTTTTTTGGGTAACTTTAATCGTTTATGCAGCTTACGCAACGGAAGCTTTAAATTTCTATGGAAGCTGTCAAAAGGAATAACTTTTCCCGTTTTTGCAACATTTTTCATTGATGCTCCGCTCCTATCGGTCGTAGCGTGATGTTTTATAGCCTGTAGCCTTCATCGATATATGGACTATCCAACACAAAAATAATCTTTCAATTCGAACCAGTAGTTCCTGAGATTAGCGCGTTCAACCAAATGAACAAACAAGAATAAATAATCATCCAACATATTAATAAGAAATAAATAATCATCCAACATATTAAATAATAATAAACCTGCTAATAATATGCTTGTCATCGCGTGCATTAATACATGTTTTCTTCTCATTTAGTTGAACTCAAACAATTTATTTCAATTAAGTAATCCATTTACAGACAGGCACTTTTGAACTGTCAAGAAGTCAGTCAATCAGAAAATATGAAGCTAGTTGCCCATTCCAAAGCGTAGTAGGTACCTATGGAGAAGAACGGGCAAGAAACTCCATGGACACTCTTTTAAGTTATATTTTTACGAAAATATTAGGTACTTGTTGAATTTATAATCATATATGAGAACGATGTAAAAAAAAGACGTACCTACACGTTAAAAGCGTCCAGAGTACAGTAAATAGTAACAAAACAACAATCTGAAAATAAAATAATTAAAAATAAGCCGAGGCAGCTAAGTGATGACCAGCCCCAGCTGACGCCGCCCGTTCACGAACATGACGCATGGATCAGCACCATTCAGCTCAACCATTTTGGAGGGAGCTAAATGATCCAACACACACGCCACCGTCAGCGAGACATTTGAGTGAGCATGACATACTATCAGCCGCTAGGGCACATTCAAGTCAATGAAAGACATATTACTCGGTAAATGGTAGCTCTATAGTAGATACATAGAACTCACATCTGTGCTATGTAATTAATACAATACAAGGGAAATTGAGTTTATACAATGCAAATATAGTCTGACAATCTTCAGCAGCTCCAACAGTATTTTCAAGTTTGTGGTTGTGGAGCAGGACCAGCATTGAGCCAGGCATTTTTATCAGCGAAGTAATCACCTAACTTTTAATATGGCCTGCCAGCATAATGTCACACTATGCCCATAAAAGATGAGTCTACTTTAGCCAGTCTTAAATGGTTGAACTAATAGGTCCCTATTTCTAGTACCTAGATACTATAATTATGTCTTTGTCTCTTTTACTAAAAAGATGTAAATTTTTCTTACATAGGTACCTGCATGATGTTTTCGTATATTGACAAGGCATCGTCATAATGTTAATATCCTTAAACAGTTCACTTAGAGAATCGCGCCTGCGGAGATTATTTATGGCTCTGATGACTCTTTTCTACAGAATAAAAATAGAATCGATGTCTGCAGCCCGTCCCCAAAATAAAATACCGTAAGACATGATACTATGAAAGTAAAGAGAATAATATATATAGATATATAGGTATATAATATAGTCCTTGTATGAAAGTAACTAAAATGACTAGTCTCGCGGTATCTACATCAGTAAATTGACGGATTTTTCTGACAGCATAAGCTGCTGAACATAGCCATCTTGCAAAAGATGTTAAATAGGATGGAGATGCGGACCCCATTGTAGCCTTGAGTCGAGGGTCATCCCTAGGCAAAACCATATTTTCGACGAATTCAAGTGTCGTGTTAATCAATACAACGTGACATTCACTACAACTAACATTCGGTTAAGCGAATCTAATGCATTTAGTTTTTTTCCCATTGAATACCAAATTAAATACAGTAAACCAATCGTTATTTACGTCGTCAAGCTTCTTCTACACGTCTGCTTACTTTAAAAATCGGTGATGTATCATTAGCACATAACACTACTTGTGATCGGTTTTTTTTAATAAATGAGGTAAATGTACCTGTACACATGGGTAGGTACTTAGACATTTAGAAGATTAGGTGTAAGATAATGTTAGTCGAATTGTGGAGCTCCTTAAGTTGTTGAGCTGCATGATTAATTACAAATGCGTGCATTGACTGGACTGGTCCACTCAATCCCTCAAAAGACACTAATTTACATGGTGTTCACATGATCTGACCAAGATTATGACAAGACATTTTAAAAGAGACCTCTTTGTTTGTTTCGCCCTTTCTTCCTTTTTTCTCAGAGTAGCTACCTTAAGGTGCTCCCTCATCAGGAGCATTCGCCTTTATAGATTCGAGCATTACATCAGTGAGGGAGGAAAATCCAGCATTACAACGCGCATCTTGTAATGATAGAAAACGAGTATTACATCAGTGAAGGAGGAGAACCGAGCATTACAATGCGTACCTTGTCATGATACAATGTGTAATACCTTGATACAACTTCTAACATCAATGCGCTCCACTTGTAAAAACTTAAATCTGTAATGTTATATTACACGCGAATGCTCGTCAGTCAGGGAGGTGGTGTTGCAGTATAATGCTCAAAGTCGAATCTGTAATGTTACATTACACGCGAATACTCCTGGGCCCCAAGTCTGCTATTTTTTAAAAATTCATCATTCCAACACGATCCCATTGTCATTTTGCTAAAAGTTCGTAATCTGCAAATTCATAATGGTCGATCATTGGTCGGTCAGTGGTCTCGCAATGTAGTCGTAATAGAATCGTGGTAGAATGACATTGTCGTATTGCCATTATAATAAAACCCGTTAGTAGAAATGATTTTCGAAAAACTACTACTAAATTTAAACATTTATTCATGCCAGATTTCATTTATATATATTTTTAAATATTATTTATTAGTGTTATATGCAATCTGAAGTAGATAGAAGTTCGTAAATAGCAAAAACATTAAGTTTCTCAATAATATTTTATCTGTTTAGCTAAAGTCAAACGTGACATTACTTCTGTTTTTAACCGACTTCTTATTTCTAACGGCCGGTGTTTTAGTTATTTATTTTCATTTGAGTGTTTCGACGCGGTCTAGCCATAAGGGGAATGAGTTCTTCGATTAAGCCCCTTACTGAGTCCTTTCCAAGGCGAAACGTTATTAAAAACTCCGCCTCGGGAATATCAGTAAAGGGGTTTGTATGCATTCTCGCCAAGCGACGGGCTCGACGACGTCTTCTGCATTCCGCCCGTCTTCTTTCGCTAGCATCCACTGCGTTGGCTAGCTCGAGAATATGTGCTCGTAGTGAATAGATTTTTCATTTCCACAAACACGAAATAATAAGCAAACACTTTGTTACTGAGCTTAAAAAGCAATGACTGCACAATGACGTTCCAATGGTAGGTCACTGGTCAAATGAACTGTCAAAATTTTAGCAGATTACCGCTTAGGTCAGTCACTCATTTGTCATTATGTACGAGATTACCATTCAATGCCATTTCTTTCAATGGAGTGTCAGTGGTTGACCATTGGAAAGTCATAATGACGCCATTATATTAATAGATTACCAAACTTGTCAAAATCAACAATTATGAAACCAATGATAGACCATTCTGACACTATTGTAATAGCAGACTTGAGGCCCTGGTGACCCCGAGCACCTTTTAGTAAAAATAATAGTCTTCCAGACCGTATTTCGGCCACGGCGGCCAATCTCAACGGAGACTAGCCTTTGGCGCGGGAGATATTATAGTGCACAAGTGTGTATGCAGACACAGGTGCACTCTCATAGGGACCAACGGCTTCACGTGCTTTCCAAGGCACGGGGGTATCACACCGCCAACTTCCAAACTCCAGGCTGTTACTAAGAAATTCCTAATGGATGCCCGTCCTGGGAATCGAACCCAGGACCCCAAGCTTAACAGTCGCGCGTGCGACCACGAGACCAGCGGGACAGTAATCTGTATTTATTCCAAAAATTTAATATTTACATAATATAAGCTAACATATAAACTATAATAATATGTACAATTATATGACAAAATAAACAAAATAATCATAGGGCATCAAAGAATTCGTCTGCATCGCTGTCAACAGGAACAGTGCCCAAAAGGCTGGCAGCATTGCCACGTTGTATGGCAATGCTAATTCTTTGGCCAAGAAATAGGCCAGCCCTTTAGTCACGTGAAGAGTCGACTAACCACTTGGCGATATCTCGAAAGACCAAGTGGGCACTCGGACCCCATGGCCCTAGTGTTTCAACCCCAAACGGCTCAAACATATAACTCCCAATCAGGTTGCAATATTTTCGCCGTTGGAGGTTTTCTGCACCTGCAGCAGCCGCCCCGGCACAGCCCACCGTGCTAGGAAGATGGGATGGCGCAAGTAATTGTAAATAGGGATTATGTGAGAATGTTAAGCTAAAACCTGAGTCCAGCTGTCCAGTAGTTTTTGTAAATAGAAATTTTACATACCTAATACATAAATCTAGGTACGGTATATGTTTGCTAAAAACTTTTTTCTACATGTTTACTTACAAAAGAAAAGGTCGTTACGTGACCTTAGAATATGAAGTAACTCCATACCTGCTATATAAACTATTTTCAATATAATTCACATGTTTTCGCTTTTAGCGCGTTACTAATCAGGGTCCCTGTTGGACACTCGTTAACACCTTTCGCAACGGACTCACAGACATTTCCATGTGAAGTCATAATCACTTCAGAATACATTATGGAAATCCTTTTCTTTAAAATGAAATTATGTGTTTTACAGACACACTTTTCACTTAGGTAAGAGAGTATTATAATATAACGAGTAACTAATCTAAGGTCCGACCGCGCCAAATTTGCCAAAGATATAAACAACAATGGCCGCTTGAAATTGAATAAAATCGATAAACAAGAGTTTTTATTTTAAGTAATGTTAGTTTTCGTCTAAATCTCCGACCTAACTAGACGCAAACAAACATTTCTTAAAATAAATACTCTTGTTTATCGATTTTATTCAATTTCGAGCGGCCATTGTAGTTTACATCTTTGGCAAATTAGGTGCGGTCGGACTTTACATATTCCCATGCCAATTTCGGCTACAGTAACCATTTTTGTTTTTGACGGCTATGAGTTGTGCTCTATGTAGCTAATGTAGCCTATCTTGGTTGTGAAGTTACTAATCTAACTAACCTAGGTAACTAATCTTTTAAGAAGTTGGGGAAGGATAGAAGAGTTAGGCAGGCAACAATCGATAAGTATAGGTAATGCCTACTGTTTTAACTAAGACTATCGCAGGATATCGTCGGCAATCGTTGCAAAAGGATTAATACCTTATTCATAAAGATATATAGGCTATTGAATATGACCTTAATAATTATCGCTTAAAGGAACCAAAATATTTTTTTTACATGATAATCCTTAGATCCATTAGCGATTGGCTGAAAGGTGCTTGAAAAAAGAAGAATCTTTTGATGATCTAAAAGTACCAACTCACAAAAAAATTATCTTGTCGCATAACATGCCATCAAAATAATATTGTGTTTTCTTGTCGCATAACATGCCATCAAAATAATATTGTGTCGTTTTAGGGTTCAGTTTTGAATAAGAAAACAAGAATATTAATTATTATAAAACATTTTAATCATATAAAAATAATATATTTACAAACATTCACATCAATTTGATGTAATAATACAAGTTGCAGTACGTTTTGGCGATACGCCAGCATGCTGCCATCAAAGTGCTTGACCGACTTCCGACTTCTATAGATTATTAAGGTTCCACACGTTACTTTTTTAATATCACATAAAAGGCACTGACGAAAACGGTTATTATTCTAATTCATCTATAATGATCTTAATGCCATGTCAGCCCTTAAATCTTCAAGTTATGAAAAGGTCATAAACGCTTCAAATTATAACGAAACAACTCAATAAGAAGCGAAAATGCCGTTATACTATTTAAAAAAAAAAGTGACTTTATATCAAGAATTGTTGAAAGTATGGACGCCTGCACTTAAAAAACAAATTATCAAAACATTTCTAAAAAAAAACTAAACAGCCGCTAACGCCATCTGCATAAAGGGTCTACCATCACACTATATCCGTGTGGAGACATTTATAGTAGGGTAGATCCTCGTGGTTGTATAACTTTGGTGTACCTAACTAATATACTCGTAAATCTAATCAATAAAACCTTTAGTTGACCAAGTTACGTAAATAACGTGATTACTAAGATTTTTAATAAAAGAGCCTAAAGAAGAAGGTCGAGCACTAATCGTCAGCTGGTTTGTGATCGTTAAGAGTGATCGCCTTAAGGAGCACCGTATTCGGATGAGGGCTGGGAAGCGGGAGGTCCGTATTCGGGCTTAGGGGCTGCAGCCGGGTAACCTTCCTGTTTCTGAAAAACAAAATGAAGTTATGTTTTAGTTAAGTACCCTGTTACTTGCTATTTTACAGATTTATTGCTTCGATATGCCAGTAAGACTGACTCTTTGGTTAGTGGTTGCAAGCGCGGACGGACACTAACTAAACATGATGTCCTGATTTCGCAGCTCGGTACTTGGCGTCTGGGTTTGTGCATGGCTAGCCTCCCCATTACCATGGGACTTAACACAACTGACAAAAGTGGGTGTTCTATAACATGGTGTATCAGAAAGGTGTAGTCAAATTTATGGGTGTGGTACATACCATTACCTTTAAACTGAACAACTTTCTCCATGGAACCAACATAGTAACAAAGAAAAAAATCATTAGCCGTCCCATACCTTTGGGACGAGTAGGTATTTAAGTTTTGTTCGGGACAGCTGATCATTTTTAGGGTTCCGTAGTCAACTAGGAACCCTTATAGTTTCGCCATGTCTGTCTGTCCGTCCGTCCGTCTGTCCGTCCTCGCTTAATCTCTGTGACCGTTAGTACTAGAAAGCTGAAATTTGGTACCAATATGTATATCAATCACGCCGACAAAGTGGTAAAATAAAAATTGGAAAAAAATGTTTTATTAGGGTAGCCTCCCTATATGTAAAGTGGGAAGTGATTTTTTTTTTAATTTCAACCCTAACGTGTGATATATTGTTGGAAAGGTATTTAAAAATGAATATGGGTTTACTAAAATCATTTTTTGATAATGTCAATAATTTCGGAAATAATCGCTCCAAAAGTAAAAAACAATGTGTCCCCCCCCCTCTAACTTTTGAACCATAAGTTTAGAAAATATGAAAAAAATCTGAAAAGTAGAACTTTATAAGGACTTTCTAGAAAAATTATTTTGAACTTGATAGAAACAACAGTTTTTGTACAAAAAAGACAAAAGTTGTACAAAATCATTTCTGGACAAGTTTGTAGTATAATCGTATATGCAAGCATTTTTTTTTTAACTTCGTTTACATATTTTATTATCCTGAACGTATCTTTTTTCAAACAAAAAAAGAATGATTAAAATTGGTTCTCGCAATCCAAAATTACCACCGAAAACTTCTGGCACGTCTATGTACTAATTAGTAACCCAATTCCCCGAGAGATGGCGCTGTAGGTACTTATTACATTGGGTCGGGTATTATCGAATTGTACGTGGAAACACTTATTGTGACGGACGGGAAACTACGGAACCCTACACTGAGCGTGGCCCGACACGCTCTTGGCCGGTTTTTTTCTTGGTCCTATGAGGAAAGTTGTTTAGTTTGATGATTAAATTTTATCACACCTTTCTGATACATGTCGTATATACATATACACTCCTAGTACATCCACATTTCACTAGTTCTCCTTCGGAGGGTTCACGTGAGATACCAGAAAAAAAAATACTACTTCCTTACTTATGAATCTTATAATACTGTAAGTAGGTAAATGAAATACTCAATAGCTTACAAATATCGGTGTTTTTAGTAATATGCATATTCAAATGTTGTCTGTTGCATAAAAGATCTAGACGTGGTGTCCAAACAATTGGCAGATTGCAAGAAGATGCACTTTGGATCTAATAGACGAATTGATAGCAATGAAGGTTAAATATTTCCACATGTTAAGTGTTGGTCACCAGGTGAAAGGAACATTATTTTTATAAAAATGACTCAATAAACATTACCTATCAAATATTCAGTGTTTTTGGAACTTTAACGTACAAGATTGAAAGAGCTCTTTTTAAGATAAGTTTTCAGATCTACCTAAGTATCAGCACGACTTTAGTCTAACGAATCTACCAAAATAAAGTGGTTGATAGTTTTTCGTAATTATACCCAGGAACTTTTCTGCCTATGCATAGGTACCTATAACTTTAAAATATATTAGCCAATGACAATGACTTTTGATTAGTTATTATTCTGATGAAACTTTGGAGCTTTCACATAAACCTGTAATCAGTTGAACCAATCAATTTTACCACATAACATAACATTTAAAAAACCAATTTCGCGCTTGAAGATGAATGGATATTAAATAGTAGATTGTACAACTAAGGCATAAAAGAAGCTATTTTACCCCGAGACGTTTATATCCACGCGAGCCGCAGGCGAGGATGGATAGTTAAGTCGAGGGGTAAAATGGCTCGTTATGCCTGAGTTATACACTCTGCTTTTCACTTCGATTGCGAGAAAATGAAACAGGCATAAAGAATACAGTACATAATTAATCAAAAATGTTACAAAGCATAGCTAATTCCCGCCATCACAGATAAGAACGCCGCGAAACTTTATAAAGGTTTTTTTTTTTTAATTTCGACATTTGTCATTCGACTTGGGTACTTCATACTGCCAAGTCATAAAAACGTTTCTTTGCGTTTTTAAATAATAAATGACAACTATTTTATCTGATTTTATTAAATTAACGATACAAAACACGGAAGTGGTATAAATTAAAGAAAATGAAATAAATCACGACTTTAATCTGCGAAGTTTTATTGTGCGTGTGGCTGTTGGGCCTGATTACCTTAGTCTCAGAAAAAAAATTTACTTTATGCACTAGAACATAAAAAGCGATTTTATGTCGCCTAAGCACAACATAAAGACGAACTTTTAGAGCATGAGAAGTGAAAATATTATTTATTAAATACCCTAAGTACGTTTGGAATTGACCTACATACAAAGTCTACATGTTACGTGTTTGGAGCCTTTACGTGTTACCATGTAATAATACTATCGTTTATGGCTCCATTCTGATCTTCGGACGACCTGCCAATTATAAAGCTATTTGTTGGAATATATATGCGTTATTACGAGTTATTTACATTACGTAAAAGTAATAACCCAGAATACTCAGTTCACAAACAAACAAACAATCTTCATTCAGGTTTTTGTGGTTTCATTGTTTTTGGTAAGTTGAATGTGTGAATGGTGTGGTCAAAATTAAAGTTGTAGTACAGACTGTCAAACTGGACATTTTTTCGCAATTACGATGTTGGTCCCTTGGAGAAAGTTGTTCAGTTTGATATTTGTACCACACCCTTCATTTTGTTCACACACTTCTGATACAGCCTGTATAGTATACCAAATGACATTGAGATTGAGATCCTGTTACCTACCAAAATGGAAATACTGTGTTGATAGTGCCGCAGTATATAGTAGGATTGCCTTCTTATCATTGGGAATCAGTATCAAAGTACCTAGGTATTAATAGCAAAATTCATATTTACATTGTATGGTGAGTGACGTTGATGACGTAGTAGATAATTATGGGGCCTAGATATAGAAATCTAGCTCCAGTGTGACGCAACCTCCTGGTGACATTTCTTAGAAGAGGGTTACCCACCGGGCGATAATGATACAAAAAATCTACCTGCCCACTTATTGCGAGAGATATTGCGTTACATAGAAACTACGGGTTGTCGGAGTACAGTGGCATCCTCGGTTGCGTTAATGTAATGATGATAGCAGGTGTACCTGCTGAGTGCCGGGCACGCTAGGTCTTGCAGATAATGCCATATTATAATATCTACTTCCTAGATGTTGTAGGAAACGTTTACGCGCACTTTCACAAGGTAGAGCGCGGACGCATCCTCGAGCCATCACTATGACATATGACGACTTTATAAACGTGAAGAAATGACCAAAAATCAAGATCCGTGCATTGGATCCGTGAAATAAATTACGAATGTGTTCTCTTTTTTTATTACGTATTTAACTTAATCAGTAATGGTTTACTTACAGTATACTTAGCGTATACGTAAAAGTTATGTTGCTAAATTAGGCAACGATAACGATTACCTACATTTACGAGGTGGTTATTATTTTACTTTGAATTAAATGCGTTTAGTTAAATTTTAATTGGAATTTTTATTTATTTTTAAGTTATCGAGTAAAGAATAATTATCTTTTTTATTTTCTAATTGATTCTTTTTTTTTCTTTGATAATAATTATAGCAAGTATCGAATATCAGCACATCACATAGACATTGTTTCAGTATGGTTTGAGTCATATGATTGTCGACTGGCTCAATCAAAAACTATAGGCATCAACATAAAAATATCTAGACATCACAATCATTAAAAATATTTTTAACTGAGTGGAGTAAACGTTATATTATATTGCCGTCATTACTACAATATCGGTATTACCTATTACAAGATCGACCAAAATAACTGTTAAACTCTTCCTGATGGATTTACAATAAAATTAGGCGTGAGGGATGGATAAAGAATCAAAAAATCATTGAGAATAGAGTGTAACTACACCTAATTAAATGAACGCAAAGCAAACCATTAGGAGCTTACCTGTGTCTTGTATCTGATGAAGTAAACTTCTGGTTTCGAGGGCTGCGTGGGCGCGGGTGTCGGTATCACGACATCGGGCTGCTCCTCGGGTTTCTTCACCAGCACGTAGACAAGAGTCTTCTCCTCATTCTGAGGCTGCACAGGAATGATAGGTGCAGTGGGGGTGGGTGGAGTCGGTGCCTTGATGAACACAATCTTGTAGTGTTTCTGAGGAGGAGGCACCCAGATGGGCTTGCGAGGTGCTTGGATGTCATTGTCTGGAGGTGGGACATGCACGTACACATGCTTGTGCACTATGGGCTGCTGAGGAGGCCCGTACTGCGGCGCGGGGGCTCCGTACGATGACGAGGGTGCTCCGTACGACGATGAGGGGGCACTGTAGGATGGGGCGGGTGCGCCGTACGACGTCGGAGGCTCTGGCCTCGCGACCGCACATGCCACCACCACCGCTACCACCAGGGATCGAAGTACCTGCACACACAAATAACGATCCTATAGGTAATAAAGTGTATACTTTAAAATTGATTACTTATAATTATGTTTTTAAATATAAATTTTTGATAAGGGTTGTAAATTCACACTTTAGCACTATTATTGTCCATAAGATACTGATATCTTATCAGGCATGCACTTTGTTAATATCACCGGGGCACTATGTTGATCAGAGATAATCCTCAAAATATAGCGTGTCACAAGCACCTACCGTTTTGTCACACATCCTGGGTATGCGATTAGACGGAGCTAGATAGTGTAATGTCCAGTGACCAGGCGCCACCTGTGTTTATAAGAGTTCTGCGCTCCATATCCGGGGGAGGGGGCACTTTCGATGGTTCACATACCTTTCGCAACGAGATGGTGCTCACGCGCCGCCCTCCTACTGACGCCGCATCAAGTGACGTGCTCGAGGGCACATTCTGCCGCCAATTCTTGGCTTTTACATTGATGTTTAAGGTGGCAAACGGATATTGTTTAGATTTTATTTATAAAAATATTTCAGAAACTCCCCAAATGTTGTAAGTTAATTGTCTAAATAATTGATGATTGTTTAAAATACATTTGACACTAACTGACCTAATACTAGGTGCTACTTTTAACTAGATGAACTATTTATTTTATCGCGATACCAGCTGGTAAGTATACAAGTATGATGTTGTAGGTCGGCAAAGGTTCACCTTCATTTTGTCAAATTAGAAAATTATTGTCTTACAGATTGTTGTGATCGACCTAGACCCCATAAGTAGGCGTTTCAAAAGGCAAGGTAAAAAAAAGAAATAAACAGGTAAGCAAAGCATATCAAAAATTTCACTTAGGGCTGATTTGACCAAAGTCAGATATGTGTATATTGTCCGTGGAATCAGTGGAATAAAATTGACCTCTGACAGTTCTAGTATGGGAAAACTGTCAAAAATTCAAAATTTATTCTCAGGATAAGACTTATTCTATGTAAGTATAAAAGTTTGGTGGTGGATGATGCGCCCTTAGCAGATATGACCGTACGACAGAATGTAAGCCCCTACCTCAGCAACAAAGTATGAAGTTTCTGAGGCGATTTTCAAATGAATCAAAACGTGTTTCTTAATTTTATATGAAATTATTGATGAGTGGAGAACACTGGAGGATGAGAGCCATATTATTTATATGCAGATACCTACTTAACTAATTTGTCTCAAGGAAAAGTAATGTAAGTATTTTATTTACTATTGATAACGTTTTATAAAACAAAGTCACTTTTTGCGGTATGACCGCTTAAAAAATTCTAGATTTTGATTGATGGTTTGATGCAGTTTTCACCAGTAGTTAGACCACCATTAGAGAATTTATTCCGGATGTTATATGAGCATAATATATTTTTAATTAATTTAAGAAGATCACGGAAATCTCGATGTTCTGACATTTCGCCACTTCTGCCGTTTTATTCTGTAAAAATCGTGCCGTGAAAATATTGGTGAAGTGAGCGAGCTATCATTCCACCGGGTACTAGGGATTGACACTATTGACAGTTCACTTCACCTAAGTTTTCACGGTGAGATTTTACGGAATAGGTCGGCAGTAGATTGCACCCGTTCGAAGCATGGGTGGTTCCTAAAATAGGAAGGACTACTAAGCTACACAAATACTTACGGACCTTTCAACTAACAGCCTGTCCTTGGTTTTCTCATTCTTACAGTTAGTTCTAGCTCATAAGAAATGAAAACTAGCTTATCTAACGATATTATGACGTGTTTATTAGGTAGTGATACTTAGTAATGTGACTGAAGTTATTTCTTTGTATATATTTATGTAGTTGGAACTGTTGGAAGAATATGGGAAAGGTATACACGCTTAGTTTTTGTTTGACCCTAAATCTCTGAAGGGGCCATTGTGGCCATAATTATGAACAATTATTAGATACTACAAAAGAAACCCTGAAACCTGCCCATTTATTTCTACAGTTTTTCAATTTATGTACCTAAACACTATTATGTAGCGAACAGCAGATTTATTTTTAAAATTGAATGTCTACTTCAACCACTTTTTGAATTTCGTTTAAATAGCGGGGTATAACGTATACTAGTATGCACATACTCTAACCTCAGTTATTCCTGCAGTCTTTTAATGATCATACACAAAGAGATTTAAGATATTGTAAATAATTTAATGTCTTTGATGACATAACTGCCTCGATTGCCATCATAAAAAATAAACGTGAAATTTATGTTTTTCTAGCAGCTGTCTGTACCATTTTTCCAAAATCTTTGAATGCCAATTACTCGCCAATTTACCAATCACTGATTAGGTTAAGGAACGTTTATGGAAAAAGGTCTAGGAACTACCTTAGACACTATCCCGTCTCAAAAATCTCAAAACAATTCAATGTCCATTCAGAATCCAGACTTATATCCAGATACCTAGGTAAGTATAGTTTATTATTCATTTAGATATACCTACTTATTTACAATAATGAGTTGCCCCTTCGTAGCCCTCAAAATATAAATATTAACATATACCTACCTGCTTTGAGGTAGAATAATGTTATCTATTATTTTGATGTGACTGCATTGAATGATTAGCACATAACTGTAGTAACATTACTCGTTTTGAGCAAGTATCGCTCCGAGCTATGTATGACGGTGGTAGCGAAATGTCCCTCTTACTGTGTAACCAGGTACCTAATCGCAATTTGCTACGAGTTCAAATGTTAACCGACACTCGCAGCGCATCTTAGTACCTAACTCTCATCGTCGTGTGGAGCACCAAAGTTAAATGGATACCTAAGTATTAGGAACGCGAATGATTAGGTATAGCGGATTATATATAGATGTTACTTCATTCAGAAATTCTAATTGCGAAAGATAGCTTAGATTTTTCTCCATGCTATAGTTACTACCTACCCGCTATCGACTTTAAAACAAAATGTAAGTGCCCATGTCGGTAGTATGTACAACAATGCGTTGTTGATTAAAACGCAGGTATAGTTTCGTGCTGGTTTACTTGTGATCGACTCCATCTAAGCGATCGTTTCCGATACGATACGCTCACTCGTTTCGCAGTATCACGTTCATTGTGAAGTAGGTGCGCGATTCTAATACTGTATATAATGTTTCACGACCAGTCTAAGGAGACGCGTTGCGGATGTAATTTGTAGTGTGAACAAAGCACTTAGTGACAATCTGTCAGTGCATCATTGTTTACGGTTTGTGTTGTGTCGAAGCGAAGTGGGAATAATTGACCCCTGACCCGGCGCAGGCCCCATAATGTGGAAACACCAGGAAGGTAGGCGAGCATCGGTGCTTATTTCTATGAAACCGGTTGATTTATACATGCGATTACTATTAGTGTTATCTGGGACGAGGTGTTCTTACATCCTTAGTAATCAACACCCCGCGCGATCATTAAGTACCTGCTTCTTATTATTTTGTACAATAGGCAAATATCTACATAAGTACTTACCTATACTTATTTACAGATTATTTAAGATTATTGAAAATCAGAAAAAAAAAACTGTTTTAACATTATCATTTTCGATTTTATGATCATTTTGCTTGCTTATGTTCATACATAACAGTTAATCACTTTGCAGCACCAAAAGCAGCTTTCTTATCGGTGTTTTATAAACAAATGCCTGTAAATTGCAGATTGCTCCAGCATGTAAACAGGCTCAGGCGCAGTCACACGTCATCAATAGAAGATTACATTAATTCACCAGGAGACGAAGGCGCCCTAGATTAACAATTAACTATAGAAATCGTTGGAAGATTCTTAGAGCCAACTGTTGACACATCCGAAAAGCTCCAGTTGTGACGCCTCGTGCAGCGCGTTGTTCCGTGCTCGTTGTCTTAGTTACAATTGATTGGTGTACATATATCCGGCACGTATCAGAACCTCTCAGCCTCCAGTATCTATGTAACACGAGTGTGGAATGCCTGTCGTTGTCTATGCACCTAATAAATCGGAAGATATGTAAACAATTCGAATCAAATCAGTGACCAAAGAATATCTTGACGAAAACTAAATTTGACGTTAAGAATAAGCATTAAAGAAATGGCGTTATATTCACCCTATACAAGATTAAGGCTGAAGATTACCGGCCCAAGAGAGGTGAGTTCCAACTTCGTTCATAAATCGTACAGTAAATAGCAGATGCGGACACAAGCTCAGCGTCTGCAATTTATTATATTTGTATGCAATATCTAATGAAGATGAAGAGCAGGTAGGTACTTCGTTTGTAAATACGTGTTATTGCAGCTTCAATGCACTTTAATGGACAACCTGATGCAAGCAGTTTATTCATTCACCAATGCATTTATTATTTATTTATTTATATAACAATTGGAAGTGTTGTATTTATGAAGTATTGTTTGTGTTGTATTGTTTTCTAAAATCTTTTTTGAACTTTGTAAATGAAATAAGTAACGACATATTGTATTTGTATTACTTTTATAGCAGCTGACTTTTGTTGCACAATCTTGTAATAGTTGCCGCTATAAGTGAGTAAATAGGTATGTACCTGCTTATTAACTTTTATACATAGACACTTGAGAGGTATTTATTTGAATTCTAATATTCAATTATGCATTCCACATTTATGCTTTCGTAAGTTTCACCAAGGATAAGTTCAGTGTTGCGATCGCAGTTTCAAATAAAATCTTTTAAAACCCGCCTTGTATAATAATAATTAGCTGCCACACGAAATAACCTTTGACCTAACTGGTCTCACTTCACTTCAAAGATGCAAATATGTAGGTAGCTATCGCTGTTAAGTAATCAGAAAAAATAAGTAAGTATCCACTCGATAATTTAACACATAACCATGCTACTAATACTACTATTCTGTGCAGTAATAATAAGGAACAACCTAATTAAAATGTCTCTTTGTTATATACATACATTACATTAATATGCAAGCGTTTTCGATAAGTAAGTATCATTATTTCGAACGGCGACTCTTAATGTAGTAAAATATGAAACGTAGAAAGTGATGCAAACGGCAAGTGAACAAAGGGCACGCGAACATTATGTTCTACTAACATAACAATACAGCCATTATTTTTTTCAAGTATTTGAAATTCGACGTAATAGCCGTGTTTCGGTTTATAAAAACCCCAAGGCTCTATTATGCCAAATTACAGAAGGTTGCAATTCATCACGAACAGTAGGTAGGTATAGCCAGTGTCTCGGAAAATTACGAAACCAAAAATTTGAATTCTGATAGTAACTAGTAGGTAAGGTTCAGCAACATTTTGAGATTTCAGCATTTTAAGTTTTGAGTAGACAGCGATACGAGTATGTCTATATAGACATACTCGTACGTAATGATGACAATATTTTTTTTTTGGTTTAACAATGTGCATTACTCATTATTACCTAATTAACAATCTCGAGAAGCTACAGTTTTATCGTTAGAATTTAAACTTACAACATTTGATTTGCTAGACATCCCTCTTGACCCCCTTATTTATGAAACTCGCTTAAATTGAAGCATTAGTGTCTGTTTAACCATACATTTTTGACGTGTTTATATATATCTAAGTAAATCCTGTATTTTGAAATAAGTACTTACTTACGGAACCGTATTTGAACAGAATGGGGACTGTATCAAGATTATTGTCACAATAAAAAAACATTGTTGTCATCACTAACTCTGTTAAATACGCGGTTGAACATAATTTTCGAATAGGCCCCTCGATCACGGTCAGCAGTTATAAGTAATAAAAATTGGTGAATTTTAACAGTGGTAACTTTTGTTTTTTTTTTTCATTAATTAAGTACATCCACTGTTATGAAGTGAGTTGAGTATGAGTTGGTATGAAGAATAGACGATCTATAAGGGAGTGTGATGTGAAGAGCAGTGATGGCCAAGTGGTAACGGCCGCGACTTACGAGGTGTAAGTCGTAGGCTCGAACCCAGACAGGCGCTTTACTTTGTGTAAATTATTTCATCACCACTGCTCTCAAAACGGTGAAAGAAAACATCGTGAGGAAACCGGCATGTCCTAGAACCAAAAATTCGAAGACATTTGACATCTGCCAACCCGCACTGGGCCCGCGTGGTGGATTACGGCCCATTATGTATGTATAAGGGAATGTAGTACCTACTCATAAAAAGTCATCTGTTACATCATTCGATCGTGTTCGTATTGTACTTTTGTATGGAACACCTGTTTTTTTTTATATTTTAGAGTTGAACCCAAAGTAAAATGATCATTTTCATGAGTACGACAAATTCTTAGAGTATGTCCCTTCTTTTATTTGCCTTACTATCATAACGTAACGACGCATTATATTTTGCAATTCGTATATGGAGGACCATAATAAAAGTAGTTATTAATAATAAGCAAATATCTAGGTTAATTTTTTAAATAAAATGGAGTTATATCTACAAACTACGCTAAAAATATTATTGTTTCGTAGGCCCTACATGGCTACGTCGTAACCTACTACGCCCGACAGGGTCTACGAAAATTGCTACGCAAATGACTACGAAAATTATTCTATACCGATATCGGTCGGTAGATAATTTAATAAATGTAGACACAGTGTTATAATAAAATGTCGAATACTAACTGATATTAAAACTACCGAATAAAGGGATTAAAAATTTAAGAATCTTCTTTTCTTAGATGCGTACACCTACCTAATATTTATACAAACAAAATAGAAACAAGATGTATCATCAGCTATGCTTAATTGTTTGGAATGTGGTGAGACATTAATACCAGTCCCATGCCCATGAGCTGGCTTCGAGCTATTCATTGAAGCGTTCAGTCCGGAACTATCCGGTTTGAGGAAGCTAGCGCGGGTATTAAACCGGCTTATTCTGCCCTTACATTGCCTTGCGTGTCGGTGTCGCACAACATGCGTCGCTCTTGAGTGCTCTTGAGTGTTGTCTTGATTGACTGTCTGGAACACTCTCGAGTAAATCAACTGGGTCGAAGTGACGCTACTGCCAACCATCTGTAGGTGCCTTCAGGTTAGGCGTTACTTAGAACTAATTAGTCTTTTTCTTTAGGTATTTGCACTAATACTCTACACTGACTCCGTACCTATTAATTGAAGACGTCAGTGGATGAAGGGGATATGTCACAAAATTCTAATTTCGAGAAAATTGAGTTCAAAGTTTCACATAAACTTTATGTGAAACTTTGAACTCAATTTTCTCGAAATTAGAATTTCAATTAGAATTTTCAAAGTTTCACATAAACTTTATGTGAAACTTTGAACTCAATTTTCTCGAAATTAGAATTTTGTGACATATCCCCTTCATCCACTCACGTCTTCAATTTGAATGTTCATAATGAGAATCAATTAATCCTCGGAAAATCCCCGCTTCCGGTCAGGCGTGACTGGGTTTGTTATCTTACGATTCCCTCTTTATATCTAGGTCACACCTCAATATATTTTTAAATCAAAAAGTTCATATTCTACTGTAACGAGATTTTACAATTAATAGAATTATGTTTTCCGATTAGATAATTAATGGTAGAAAACCCAGCTTTAGGTATTCTATAATAAAAATTAAATAAAAAATGCTAAGTGGTTTGTTTGTTGTTTTTGTTTGACGATACACAATTTATTGGCAGTTAGATTAATTATTAGCCTTCATTAGCAGACTACGACAATTTTAAACAATTTAAAAGGCAATTGAAATTGTGTCTGTTCTTAATTAAAAAAACACTGTAAGAACGGACATTATTTCTTATTGTCTGTGTACCTACAGTTAGCATCGACCCACTCGCCGATTAAGCAATTATGTACATAGCGAATATACCAGGTTATTTTCGAAATTATTGATATGCGTTCGAGGCTACGTAATTAAAAAGTGGATGTCTGATCCGAGACTCGAGATGGGCGAGGAAAAGTATTACATGCAAAACGAAACAGCAATAACACGGCATAGATCAACGTAACTAAAACAGCTAATTTAATTTCTAACGTTCTAGCGGCTCGTTTCACAACCATATAACATATTGAATCATAGTAATTAAAATCTTACCTTCAATGTCTTTCGTAAACCAGCATTATGTGCTGTTAGCTATTATAGCTTTAATTTAGGGTACGCTACCTACTTAGGCAGGTACTGCTGTTCCGCTACGCTGGAAACTGGAAAGGAGATAATTATTTTTTATTACATCTTTCTGATCTTGGTATTTTTTCACGGAGAGTGATAAAAGTAGTGTCCACCTCGGGAGCAAACTATTTTAACCTCGAGTACGTCACTTTGAATCCCTCGCTGCGCTCAGGATCCAACTTTAGGACCCCCTCGCAGCGCTCGGCATTCTACTCTAGAATCCTTCCCTCCGCTCTGGATTCAAAGAAACACTCTCGCCTTTAAAATAGTTGTCTGCTCCCTTTGCAAACAATCTACTAGTTTCTATTAATGTACAGGTCGACAAAAAGAGTTCTCACGTCCTAGGTTTTAGTCGCCGTCGACGAACAAAATGGCCGGTTGCTTATACCCCCGCCTTAGAATGTTGGATATTGGCTGACGCTCCATTGTCGATATTATCTATTGTGTTTTTGATGAAAATACATGAGTTTAGATTGAAAAAAAAAAAAAATCCGATAGGCAGTAGGTACCTATGTTATTTTAGTTCAGTCTCAGATTTGATGCCACCTTATACTACCATACCACTGCATCAGACTGCTTGAAAAGTGAGCTAGTTTTGAATCTTAGTTGCAGTCGGGTTTTCATTTTGTAATTTTATTTTAAGTTTTATCCTTTTAATGTGTTATATTTTTGAAATCGTCTCCTCAAGCCCTTTATGTTGATACCCCACATAGCAATAGTATAAAATCAAAACTCAGTCTTTAACCTTCGAGCGACCCAAACGAGTCGATAGACACCTCATGTATTAAAATCCATCCGGCCGCGGCCATTAGGATGCTTCGAGGGTATCTATAAGGAATTCCACATATCTACAAAGATACATAGTTAAGTACCTACGCATAAAAAAAACACAACCCTGTGCTGTCATGTAGTCGGGTAAATAGTGCACGACAATGCACATAACTAGGTATTCCCCGGTTACTAACAGTTTCATAAGGGTCCATATTGGCTCAACTAAAGTTCTTTACCCGAAATTGTTCTTCCTAACGATTTGTAATCCGAATGATCACTCTTCCTAAAATTTTTCATCCTAAAGTTTTCATTCATACTATTTGTAGTGCTACCGGCGATGTTCATAACACTCATGCTTCCGAAAATTGTAATCAATAATATCATTAATGTAAATATTTTAAACTCCTACTGTTTTTTATCATAACGCTTTTATCCCTAAACATAACTACCATAATATTTTCATGGCTTGGGGTTTATACGGGTAAGTAATATATGATATAATTACAAAACCTCTAATATTTACAAGATATAACAACTAAAACTATAATTTTATTTGATATAATGATCAGTTAATATAATAAACGATTGATATAATTTTAATGTAACTAATTTCTATAAGAATAACAGACAATATAAAATCGTTTGATATACCACTCAATAGACATAAAACCTATTTAGTCTAATATGATAAACACTTTTTTTTTTTCATCCTATGTCATCCTATGTCGACGGAGCCCCGCTTTGCGGGGCCCCTATTTCTGTGTAAAGGGTTTGAAGTAACCTAACCAAACCGAACCTCGGGGTGCCCTTCGCTCGCCCTTGCATCCTATGTCGACGGATCCCCGCTTCGCGGGGCCCCTATTTCTGTGTAAAGGGTTTAAAGTAACCTAACCAAACCGAACCTCGGGGCGCCCTTCGCTCGTTTTTGCATCCTATGTCGACGATCTAAACAAAAAAGATATGACTTTGAATAATAGTGTAAAAGATGGTTATGTTGAGAAAATATAGGAAAACAAATAATGGTATAATAGATGTTTATTGCTACTGACATTATGAAGTTGAATGATTCGGAATTATGAACATTAGAGACAGAGTAGTTAGGAATTGTGATTGTTAGGATGAAAAATGTTAGGAAGAACATTTTCGGATTTCCAATTATCGGAGTTGAAAATTTAGGTGAACTTTGGCGCACCCGTTTCATAAACTACTAATTCGATAATCGAATTGGTTTTGATTAGCTCGCAATAGGTGCGAAAAGTAGAGTATTCTCCTCGGGGATAAAGGTGTCTTCGTCTTGGGCGAGCTGGAATCCCTCACTGCACTCAGGAATTCAGGATTTTAGTCTTAACTCCCTCACTTCGCTCAGGAGTTAACTCAGTGCACCCTCCCTGCTCTCAGGAGCCCTAGAATCCTTCGTTGCGTTCAGGATTCAAAATAGAGCCCGCGACAATAAGACACTGCTTTATGGGGTTATTGAATAATCTACTACATATAATTACAGTTATCGCAAAGGTACCAAGGTCTATAGGTCCGTTGTCTATCTTTTGCCAGAAATAGTTTTGCCTCTTTGACAGTTACCAGTATTTAACATTATGAATAGACCTTGTACTTTTACGTTCCTACAGGTGTCACATCTATGCTGAAGCTTGAAATTATGCATTTCAAAGTTTGGCTCTACAAAAATCGTTCCATTGTAAAATGTATGTCATATTATATCCTCCTGTAAGAGAGACAGAAAATAGGCTAACAATTTGTTTGTAACTGTAACTGATGGGTTTGCGACCTTTCACTACATTATGCACTGTTGTAACCTCTGTTGTGACTCGTTTACATTACACAGATTACACTATTCCAAACTATACCTACTACACTTCACTTTCGGCATTACGGCACCCTATAATTGCATGACTATACGAGTCAAGCTGGGAGTTCTGAGACCAAAAACGTTTAAGAAAATCACAAAATAATAATTAAAATTGGTATTTTTCCCAATCTAGGAGTGGCTGATAATTTGGTGAGTTGATTAATCGACAGCCAGGCCAGGCACGCTTTGGCCTTAGATTTTTGACTAATTGCTATAGACTTTGTGATGCCAAAGAACGCTGACCTTCTTCATGACTGAGCTAGTCCCAAAAGAGTGTTTACATCATCTATGATCTATTAACATAATCAATTATTTACCAATACAAACGTAGGGTCACGAATTCCCGAGTAGCTGCACAAAAACTGAATACATCGCAGCCAAAACAATTGTACTAATTTCAATGTAGTTAGGTCCTACTGACTGCGGTCATTTTAAAGCAAGTAGGTATCTACTTACCCCCTCACTAATAAACGTATTATATCAGATGAATAGTTACACACCGATTTCTCTCTTTCAGTCGTTAGTCATTTGACCTTCGCAAGAAGAAGACGAAAGCGTTGTGTAACAATACAGACGCTCTATTACCTACATTTATTAGTAAGGGGGTTAGAAATTAACATCGAATTAGCGATGTCAATATTTACGCTATTATACCGCAAGGCAGACGATATTTTTTAGACGGTGCTGTAATTCGAGTTTGTGTGTAAAGGTTTAAAGTAGATTTTACAAAATATATTTTTTTTCTATTTTATAAGTTTTTATTTATCTAGTTTCATCCATAAAATATTTATTTCTCAAATATGACCTTTTTTTCTTAATTTTGTTGATGGCTACTTACGCTGAAACGATTAGAAATGTCATTCAATTTTGTTTCTTTTGAATTTATTTTTCTATACAAATGGCTAGGAACTTTAAGTTTTTCAACAAAACCAGCTATCAATTTCTTATAGTAGATAAATACTTTTTATTTAAATATGGACATAAAAAATCTTTTTTGTGCTGTTATTTGGAAACATAATACGGACATACTATACACAAAATTCTTGATCAAAGCTAAACAAAAAGCAGGACACATAGCTATTTGCTGAAAGTCTATAAGTATTGTGCACTGTCATGTTTCTTCAAACTATCCACCACAACACGTTACGGACTTACGGTTATTTAATATTTAGCTCTGTCAATCACGCTCACATACATCGATCCAATTTACTTTTACATTGACATGAAAATGAAACATTGAACTTGAGTGAGCGATTCGCTAAGCAGCTAAGCATATAAATATATAATGTTTTTCCTTTCAGATATTATTACTAACACTATTATGTTGGAGTTTAAGTTCAATATCAGTCGCTTCAGCGTCACTCAACATATCAAAAACCAAGACAATAGATATAATACCGACGCAAAATGAAAGTGTGGCGGAAGTTCTTTTCCACTGGGAAGACTACAGCGTGCTAGCCGCTATGCTGCTCATCTCTTGCCTGATTGGCGTATTTTATGGGTATTTTGGAGAAAAGCAGACAACCGGCGACGACTTCTTGCTTGGCGGGTCCTCAATGGGCACATTCCCTATGGCCCTAAGTCTTGCCGCAAGGTCAGTTTACCGTTCGAATTTGATTTGAACTTTGAAATATTTTCTATCATTGTGTCTTGTTCATGTTGCCATGATTGTTTTCAGTTTCATCACAGCAATTGAGTTGTTAGGAAACCCAGCTGAGATGTACATGGCAGGTGCTCAGTTCTGGATGATTTGTGTCGCCTTTGTGCTGGTGGTGCCGATCGCTAGCCGCCTGTACCTGCCAGTGTTCATGAGGCTACGACTGACATCATGTTACGAATACTTGGTATGTATAATGTATGTACCTAACTTAATGACTTGTTCAAGGTAGGAGAGTGTGCTGAACGTACTGCAGTGGATGCATACGAAACATTGTGCATTAGGAATCTATATGACACATTGAGATAGACAGATTACATAGGATGACAGGTATCATTGAGGTAAATGCACTATCACATGTACCCTTGCCGACTCGTAGTCACACCAGATTATCACACCAGTATGACAAAGAATTGATTTAGATCGATGAAGATGCAAATAATTGAACGAGTAAGTTCCTAGGCTCCTAGCTAATAAAATAAAAACAGAATATCAAGAGAATCAGAATACGGGAGAGGGAAGAGGGAGGTGAGGAATGATATGGAAGAGAAGGATATCACAGCGTGACGGTTGGTAGGGAAGAATGGAAGAAGAAAACGTGTTGCGCCGACCCCAAGTAACATGGACAAGAGCAGGAAGGTGATGATGACAGAATAGCTCAATAAAACTTCTGTAGTTTACACGTGTTGTGAGTTAAGTATCACCATAACTGACACAGTAACAGACAACTGAACATCGACCTTCTAATGACCCGCTACAATGTTCAATTGTCCACGAGAGTGTAATTGATGACACTTGTCAATTTGTTCACAGGAAGTGCGCTTCTGCAAGTCAATCCGGGTTTATGCCAGTGCACTGTATTTGATGCAGATGATACTGTACACGGCAGTGGCGGTGTATGCGCCGGCGCTTGCACTCTCCGACGGTAACAAATATTTACACACTTACCACATTTTAATAGCTTCTGAATGTCGTTTATATTTTTTTTGTAAATCGTATTGGAATTTTAGTAGAAAGAATGCCATTTAAACCTATGCCATGGCATTGATAATAAAACGTTAAGCATATTATGTTCATTGAATAGGTACCTAGAGATATATATGTTTTATTGATATAATTAACTAAGACTACTGCAAAATCTACCATAAGTTTAGTTAAACCTACTATTATTTATAGGTTCTTATTTTAAAACGAGATTGTGAGAGAATAGCATAGCATAGAGAAATAGTCTAATACTATTATACAGGGTGTCCCTGGAAGTATGGATCAAATCGAATAGGGGCGTGGGCATGGTCATTTCCAAACGTTTTAGCAAAAAAAAAACTAAAAAAAAAAGAAGAAAAATCGAATCGTTTTAAAGAAATCTTTAAAAAAAACTATCAGGGCTATAATTTTTTTTTTTTTAGATAGCCCTAATAGTATTTTTTTATGATTATTTTCTTTGAGCACTATGCAGTGATTGAAAAAAAAAATTAAAATCGGTCATAACTTTTGAACCGTAAAAAAATTCACTGACATTCTCAGGGTTAAAAAGTTTGGAAATGACCTTGCCCACGCCCCTATTCGATTTGATCCATACTTCCAGGGACACCCTGTATATTCTGTGAAATAGTAAGTACACAAAATATTTACAGATACAAAACGGGTCTATTTAAGTATATTAGCTACTAGCTTCAGCCCGCGACTTCGTTCGCGTGAAACTTCTTGTTTCCCCCGAGCCACCCCGTCGTATCGCATCGCATCACCCGCCCGCGCTATCACTTAACGTTCTTTTTTACTTTTTTTCTTTTTGCTCGGCTCCTAAGGGTCATAGCGTCATGTTAAATAGCCTATAGCCTTTCTCAAGAATTGGGCTATCAAATGCAAGAATTTTTCAAATCCGACTGGTAGTTCCAGAGATTACCCCCTACATACAAACTTACAAACAAATTTTACCTCTTTATAATATTAGTATAGATAAAAATTGTACACAAAAATCGGTCAAGTGCGAGTCGGTGCGCGAGTCACCGACGGTTCCGTACAAAGTAGGTAAGTAAGTATATGTAATTTTTTTTGTAATGTAAATACATATTTACGGTTTTCGGATTTTTTCCTTTGCTTGTGCTACATATGACATTGCCTTGCCAAATTTCATGATTCTAGGTCAACGGGAAGTACCTACAGGTTTTATTCCGGAACATTAACGCCCGTATCTTTTTGTTGCGTTGACTTAGAAGTTTGTTCTTTTTCACTGCTTTAAGGGATTGCAGCCCTGAGAATTGATAATTCATCGCGTTCGTGAGGAAAAGGGTCTTGACCGACGGACAGACAGACGGACAACGAAGTGATCTTATAAGGGTTCCGTTTTTCCTTTTGAGGTACGGAACCCCAAAAAATGATGAGCTCGTGTCTTTTAGAATAGTTTATTTTACGTTTTATAATGATAAGTCAATGACAGTAAGTACCTACTTTTAACTTGAACGGAACGATATGTTCGTTTCCGTTCCGATACTCCTTCAAAGAAACGTTTATTTATTTGCCAGTTGGTTCTCATTCTAAGTAAATAAAATCGTTTTTGAGTAATACCTAAATGTTTTAACCATATAAAAAAAACACTTAGGTACCTATCTCGATTTCTTTTCAGCATGCAACTTATACGAGATAATAATATACCTACAACAATAAAATGATCTGAAAACCTTAACTAATTAATCAAATTATATGGTTTTCAGTTTTCAAAAAATCCGCAACTTGTGCATTGAAACTGTGGTGTTTGACAGATAGTTGACAGTTGATAATTGACTGACAGTTGATTATTATAATAAGTGAGGGTACCCCACAGCACAGTTTTTCAAGCGACCGCCATCTTCCGCGCCAATTCATGGACGCCAAGTAAGTACTTAACAGTGGCGACGAGATAAAACGTGAAATATCGTGAAAAAACCAGTGAAAACTTTGTGAAAACTGTGTAAATACAATGGCTGATATAAGATTTGAGGGTTTTGATATTAAAAGTGGGGATTGGGAATCATATAAAGAACGATTCGGTTATTTCATATTAGCACATGGCATATCAGAACCTAATAAGCAAAAAGCTGTATTTTTCGCGTCTTGTGGTAGTGATCTGTATAACTTAGTTAAATCATTAGTGTTTCCGGAGTCTGTGAGCAAGATTACATTAGGTGAAATAGATACGATATTGAATAGCCATTTTAGTCCGCGACCAAATGAGATAGTAGAATCATTTAAATTCCACAGTAGAAATCAGGGTAAAAATGAATCAATTCAAGAGTACATTGCAGCACTTCGAAAAATGTGTAGATTTTGCAACTTTGTAGATTTAGAAAGAACCTTGAGAGATAGAATAGTGTGTGGCGTAAATAATGCCAAACTACAAGAGAATTTACTGAAGAAGGCTAACCTAACTTATGCAGCAGCTGTGGAGTTGGCATTGCAAGCGGAAAGATGTGTTGAAGATCTAAAGATCCTGAAAGTACCGGCCATTGAGGAATCATCAAGCACCTGTCCGGTAAGTGCAAACAGGGACAGTGAGGTAGAACCAATGGAGGTAAATGCAGTGGACGAGAAGAAAAAGAAGCTATACTGCTACAGATGCGGAGGAACCCACTTGTATCACAAATGTAAGTTTGTTTCTGCTAAATGTAACACATGCAACAAAGTAGGCCATATTGCAAAAATGTGCAGGAAAAATAATAATGGAACTGGTGATATCAAAGAGATTCAAGAAAAAGAAGAAGAATTTATGAATGGAATATATTGTGTGGGAGGTACACATCGTGAACCTGCTATATATACCGAACTTCAACTGAATAACAAATTAGTCAAGTTTGAGGTTGATTCCGGCTGTTCGTATACAATGATGTCAAGGGAACAAGCAGAATTAATCTGGCCAAATGGATTGGATTTACAGGAATGCAGGCTAAACTTGCACACCTGGACTGATGCTAAAGTGCAGGTGCATGGCAGGACCAAAGTTTTTATTGAATATAAAAACTTTAAAGGTTACCTGCAAATAATCATTGGACAGGGGCGAGGTAATCTCCTTGGTAGGAATTGGTTCAAGCCTCTAGGGATATCAGTTGAAGGTATAAATAACATCAATTCTCTAGATAGTGAAAAGGATGAATCTCTGTTGAAAATACTTAAAAAATATGAAGAATTGTTTGATGGACTTGGCGAATATAAAGGACCTGAAGTTGTGATCAATTGCAAGAAGGATGTACAGCCGAAGTTTATGAGGAGCAGGTCAGTACCATTTGCGATAAGGGACAGAGTTTGTGAAGAAATAGATAGGTTGGTTAACGTGGGAGTAATGGAGCCAATAGCTTATTCAAATTGGGCTACACCAGTGGTTCCAGTTTTAAAAAAAGATGGTAGTATTCGACTATGTGGAGACTACCGGTTGACTGTAAATTCAGCAACTGACACGGATACATACCCTCAACCAACAATAAACGAGTGTCAGTCTGAAGTAGCAGGTGGGGTAATTTATACCAAACTGGATTTAAAAGAGGCTTATACACAGCTGAAAGTATCGGATGAAACAGGTATGCTCCTGACTATTAATACATTAAAGGGATTATATAAGATGAAGAGATTACCCTATGGTTTGAAGGCTTGCCCAGGTATATTTCAACGGGTCATGTCAACAACATTGGCAGGTATTAAAGGAGTGACTTTATTGCTAGATGACATTTTAATAAGTGGAAATAGGATACAGCATAACACAAGGCTGGAAAAGGTACTGGAGTGTCTAAAAGATGTGGGACTCAGGCTGAACAGAAAGAAGTGTGAGTTTGCAACAAATAAAGTAGAATTCCTTGGTTATGTGGTGGATCAAGATGGTATTCACCCTAGTGACAAAAAAATCAAATTGATTATGAATGCAAGGAGCCCTAGAAATGTTAAAGAGCTACAAGCTTTTTTGGGATTGTTGAATTTTTATGACAGGTTTATGAAAGACAAAGCTACACTGTTGGAACCACTACATAGGCTGCTAGATAAAGATGCTGTATGGAAGTGGGGCAAGTTAGAGGCAGAAACATTCCAGAAGGCTAAAGCTACACTATCGAGTAAAGATACGCTAATACATTTTGATAATAACAGGAAGGTAACATTGACATGTGATGCTTCAGAATATGGGGTTGGAGCCGTTCTGTCTCACGTTATGGATGATGGATCAGAAAAACCTGTTGCTATGGGATCCAGAACTTTATCTAAATCGGAAAGTAATTATGCACAGATCGATAAAGAAGCGGCGGCGATTATATTCGGCTTAGAAAAATTCAATCAGTATGTGTATGGAAGACATGTAGTAATATATACTGATCATAAACCGTTGCTTGGGATTTTAAGCCCAAATAAAGCAATACCTAAAGTGTTGTCTCCAAGAATGATGCGATGGGCTTTGAAGCTGAACTCACATGATTATGAATTACAATATAAACGTGGCACTTGTATTGGTAACGCTGATGCTCTCAGTAGGTGGCCAATGGATACTACTGAAGATTGGAAGTCAGATACTGACGATGTTGAAGATATATTATTACTGTCGGAGACACCAAGCGCTATTCAGTATACAACAAAAGATATTGCAGAACAAACCGGGCGAGACAATATTTTATCTAAAGTGAAATTCTGGATATTGCATGGATGGCCTGATACTGTAAACGACAGCAATATAAAAGTATATTGGCTCAAAAGAAAGGAGCTATCTGTTACAAATGACTGTATAATATGGGGTACTCGAGTGGTTATACCTCCACTGATGCGGGAACACATGTTACAGGCTTTACATGAGACTCATGATGGCATAGTAATATCAAAATCAATTGCACGAAGCTATTTTTGGTGGCCAGGACTGGATCATGAGATTGAAGCGTTAGTGGCAAATTGTGATAGCTGTCAGGTAAATAGAAATATGCCTGCAAGCACTGGACATTCATGGATCACCCCTTCTAACCCATGGCAACGTTTGCATATTGACTTTGCTGGTCCAGTTGACAATAGAATATATCTAATTGTGGTGGATCCACACTCAAAATGGCCAGAAGTAAAGATAGTTAAATCAACGTCAAGTGAATGTGCAATTAAGGCTTTAAGAGATATTTTTGCCCAGCAAGGATTGCCACAAGTATTAGTGTCGGATAATGGAACGGCATTCACATCTGAACAATTCAAGAATTTTATGAAATGCAACGGCATTCAACACATATTGACTCCACCTTACACACCATCGTCAAATGGCCAAGCTGAAAGATTTGTGCAAACAGTAAAAAAGAAATTACATAGTTTGGCTGGAACTGACATGGATATTAAATTACCACGTCTTTTGTTCGGTTTGAGAGTAGCGCCAAGCTCGGTTACTGGAAAGTCTCCAGCAGAATTGTTGAATAAACGTCGTTTTAGAACACGATTCGATATCATACATCCCTTCTCCACAAAACCAGTTGCTGAAAGACAAATTGAAAGTAACATAGAAGTACCCGTGAGAGGATTTAGATTGAAGGACAAGGTGTGGCTGCGTAACTATTCAAGAGGGGAGAAGTGGGTGAAAGGAGAAGTCTTCAGAATCAAGGGTCCTGTGCGTTTTTTGGTAAAGATCAATGATGGACCAATCGTTACACGACACATAAACCAACTACGACGACGTGATTCTGATGAAGATTCAGGCCCGAGTAATGAAATGCGTGATATACTCGGCATACCAACAGATGCAGTGGTAACGTGTGAAGGAGGCATGTTACAAAACAATTAAATAATAAGAGTGATTTAGATAGGTATTAGGATAGTTAGGTTAGTTAGTTATAAACTTATAAATAATATTATAGTAATGTGAGTGAAGTGCATAAAGACTATGGGGGAAGGCATGTGGTGTTTGACAGATAGTTGACAGTTGATAATTGACTGACAGTTGATTATTATAATAAGTGAGGGTACCCCACAGCACAGTTTTTCAAGCGACCGCCATCTTCCGCGCCAATTCATGGACGCCAAGTAAGTACTTAACAGAAACTAAACTCTAGACCTTGAAAAGTCTTCATGCAATCGCTCATATGAATGCTTCTTCTGTGGAACAAAACTGCTTCAACGTTATGAAAGCGATACGCACGCGTTCGATTTCATTTACATATCTATATACCTAGTCAATGTCAATAGAAATTTTGCAATAGCATTGTAGCCAAATAAGGGGTCAAGTTAAACGGTATCGCGTGCTCCTGTCCCATCGATACATAACATTTTTCAATGTCACAGCATTCGCTTTTCACATAACAAGGCTCTTGAATGGTACATGTATAATTAGTAATGTATTAGGGTTACATTACATCAGACAACACGACCGATCGCCAAATATTTTCAACCAAAACACGTAGGTTTGTATCGCCATTTCTAGATGAGATATAACGATGTAACGAGCAATTAGTTTTAATAGCTTTATGTTATATAATCTGACGAGACTTACTAAACCGAATTGAGATTATACGGCCCCCGAAGGTAAATCTAATTAATGATGAATATATAAAAATATTTTTGTTCCGTTTTCATTTAGCGGAATGTAAACAACTTTTACGTGTTGAAAAAATCGAGTTAAGTATATTCAAATCACGTTTTTTTATTTTGACACGTTACATTTTTTCATTTTCGATTTTGATTTCCAAACCATGACTCTGTACACAATTATCAAACTTGCACGGCTACTTACATAAGTAAAATGTTAGGTATTTTTGTTTAGTAATATCGATCTTTAGTAATGTTACGATTATTGATGCGGCAACTTTGCCTACTTATTATTTCTCAAGTGATGCTCCAAAGTATGCAATACTGCCGAAAATCAACATTAGAATTAAAATTCAAATAGCGTGCAAACGGCGCGACAGTATTTTGTTACATCATACCTAACCCTAAACTTACGAAGGTGCCTCTACCTATATATATATAATACATGGTAGGTAGCAAAATAAATGTTATCATCCTTGAAACCATGAGGTAGGTATAGATACTCGATACAAAACTCCGCCAATAAGTACAAGAGAAACTGAAGTGGAATAATAATGTGGAAATTAAATTTACAATAATGTGTCATATTGCAACTGAAGTGGAAAAATGTCAACTAACTTTTGGAGGGCACGTTAGATAGAAAGGGTAAAAGCACGAAGTAGTACCTATATCCGCAAACTTTTTTGCAAATAATCAATGAAGAACAAAATTAATGCATGCTTTCCTGCACCCCGCGTGCACACCCCATGATGGGATAGGTACGGGTACATACCCAATCATTTTAATCCTATTTGTAATTTTGTAGACCCTTCGCTATACGAACTGCTACGAAGGTTATCTTGTCCATCCAAACTTGAACATCCCGCGCAATGGCAGATTTACCTACCTAGTTTTGGTAATGCATTATTCAGGAAGCAGTTATTATTAAAATGGCCAAACAAAAAATATTTAAAGAAAAAAAATAAGAGATACCTATAACATTTTATGTAGGTACCTAGCTAGGAATCGTCGACATGTAAGTAATTGTCATACTGCACGATTGTTGACTGTGAATATTTTTACATTTGACATCGATGTTCAACAAGGTCATCAATATATAATTATACTTAAGGATAATGTTCTAATGTCATCCATATTGCGTATGTTCGAGACGGCGCGGATGCAGTGAAAGTGAAGTCTGTATAAAAGTCACATTCATGGCAAATATCGTATCTAATGGAGCTCGTATTGTGAGCTAGCATAATGTGCTGTACCGTGTACGACTATCTGAACGTAGTTTGTGACAGTTGTACAATACCTATAACATATAAAATAATACCATGCAATAGCATATCGTCGGTTCAAAGGTAAAACACACTAAGTGACATTTTGACCCAAAATGAGATTTTACTACTTTTGCTTAGATTTTTTCTGTATAGAAGCAAAAGTAGTAAAATCTCATTTTGGGTCAAAATGTCACATAGTGTGTTTTACCTTTGAACCGACGATATATTATACATAACTATAGATAATTCTGCCTGTATTTAAGTACCAATAAGTACCTAGCTTAAAAATACCTAGTAGGAACTTACTACTAAAGTAGGTTCCTACTAGGTAGTTAAATGCAATTTACAAACCACCCTTAACCCTTCGTATGCCGGGAACGTGGATCCACGCGATACACAGTGGCTTTTTAATTATATCTATTACGGCATTCAACCGGTTAAATATGTCATTAACCGGTTGAATATCGTAATTACAGACACAATTAAAAAGCCATTGTGTCTCGCTCTCGCGTGGATCCACGTTTAAGCATACGAATGGTTAAGAAACATAATAAATTAGTTAAACACAGATCATCCAGGATTTTTTCACTGGGCATTTGAATGAAATACCTACCTACTTGCCTATAGCGAAAACTGCATTCTCAAAGCAGCATTTGAGAATGCAGTTTTCGCTATAGGCAAGCATGGTGCTTGCTTTAATATGAATCGTACCTACCTAGTGTAGCGAAAAAAAGAAAAACACGGACTCTCTTCGCCACTGACCACGTTTAATTTACCTATCTTGTAAAACATTCCGAAAAAAATAAATAATTAAAAGTGATATAAAAAGGTAGAAAAACACAACTTGCAGGAAACTTGTCACATTCATTACTCACGACGAGTTTATAAAATTTAAAGTGAAGTAAGAAATACTTTAATCGAAATTAAAAACTTTTTGAAGGTGAAGCTATATAACCTCCATAGACAGTCGCGATCTCTAGCACTGAAGCCGAAATTGTAGATTCTACTGAAGCTGCAAGAGAAATAATACTTATGGCTGAAACGATTTATTGAAAACATAGAGCAATGAACGATGACTTCTGTTCTGCATATGGATAACGAGTCTGCCATAAAACTTGCACTAAATCCGCCATATGAGTCCCACAACAGAACCAAGCATATCAAGCTACGACATTTCTTTATACGAGAAACCATAGCTGATGGGACTATGACGATTGCAAAGATTGGTACTGAAAACCAAATTTCTGACATGTTTACGAAGGCACTGTATAACCAAGACTGGCTATGCTTTGTCGTTAGATTGGCGTGCACATTTAAAAACTCGTTCTTTCCTAGCTTCAAGAGAAGATGTTGGAGTTTGTATATCAAAACTCTTTGAAGGTGAAGCTATGGAACCTCCATAGATAAATGGAACATTATTCAAAATAATAAAAAATGATGGTGTCACTTCTTGTTAAGTAAATATTTATCCATGTAAAATGTCTTAGATATAATTAAACTTAATGCTTCTTAATTCTATTGCTTTAATAGAACTTTATGACTTGTACGGTTAGGCGATGAGACAAAACGCGGTTGCAACCGAATTCCCCCTACAATCACGAAACAAAAATTAAGCCGCGTCTAAAAGGCTAAAAGGTAGTAAACCCGCTATATTCTGTGTTTTTAAACTTCGTAATTACTCAAAAAATATCACAGACTGGTAGTAATGATTTGAAGAATAAACTAGACTACACGAAGAAGGAAAAAGCTGTTATTTAACGCAACTTCTTTAAAATGTCATTCTCTCGTCTTCAAATAAATATTTAGTTGTCTAATAAATTATCTAATAGGTCAGAGACGAATTTTTAGCGTCTAAAAATGCTTTTCAAGCGACCATTTATAATGTAAAATAAGCTACTGTTAATATGACGCAGCATGGTGATAATTCTTAAGCAACTAAATTTGTGACATGTCTACGCTTTGCCAGCTTCTAAAAAGTGTATTGATCAACTGCATTTATAAAATAATTTCAACATAGGTACTTACTCTAATTTCATATTATTATAGTCACCTATATTTTTATACGTTAACTTATTATTGATGAGTGAATCTACTATAATTGATCATAAAATTACCTTATTATTGTCATCAAATAATGGTCAATGAAAGCTCGAATTTCATATCTAGCATCATCTCCGGCGCTGCGGGAAGTGCAACCCCTCCGCCGTTACGTAACAAAGGCCTATGCTTTGTTACAGCGGGCGGGGGTTGCTGTCCCTTCGCGCCTCCGGCTTTTATTATATACACTCTAGTGGTAGCAACCAAAAGACTACGTGAAGTCGGGGGTGCCTCGATTCGGTTTTGGACAGATTCGACCTATTCAAACCATGAAGTGTCCCCAGTGGTGGACAACGAGAATAATTTTTAAAAGTTGTTTCGCTGTCCCCCAATGGTGGACATCGAGAATAATCGGTAATTGATGACTTGACTATTATACCTACCTAATTGAACATACAAAAATTATTTTCATCAAAAACAAACACTCCCGCGCTTTGAGTTGCTAATTTTAATGAAAAAAAGAATATGATTATTAATTTGGTTGTTAAATAAAAAAGTTTGATAGCTAATTTTGAGGCTGGAATTTGATTTCATTAACAGACAGATTTTGAATCTCTAAAATAAATAAAGTAGCCCACTTACGACATTATATAGTCGCTAAGTTATCAATTCAATTGCGCTCCTTGCGGGGCTCCGCATCGCTGTCAGTGCGGTGAAGCTGTCGACTGCCTTGGACACCATGGCCTATCCTGCAGTAGGAGCGCAGGCCGGATAGCACGGCACGCCAGCATTAATGACATCATCCGTCGTGATCTTGTCACCGCCGGGGTGCCAGCTGTTTTAGAACCCAACGGCCTGGCACGCGACGATGGAAAGAGGCCAGACAGAATGATCATAATGCCCTGGAAGTTAGGCAGACCTTTGGTGTGGGATGCAACATGTGTCGACACCCTTGCGCCATCCCATCTTCCTAGCACGGTGGGCTGTGCTGGGGCGGCTGCTGCAGGTGCAGAAAACCTCAAACGGCGAAAATATTGCAACCTGATTGGGACTTATATGTTCGAGCCGTTTGGGGTTGAAACACTAGGGCCATGGGGTCCGAGTGCCCACTTGGTATTTCGGGATATCGCCAAGCGGTTAGTCGACTCTTCACGTGACCAGAGGGCTGGCCTATTTCTTGGCCAAAGAATTAGCATTGCCATACAACGTGGCAATGCTGCCAGCCTTTTAGGCACTGTTCCTGTTGACAGCGATGCGGATGAATTCTTTGATGTCCTATAATGATTGTTTATTTTTTCATATAATTGTACATATTATTATAGTTTATATTTTAGCTTATATTATGTAAATATTTAATATTCAGAAATAAATATATTTATCGGTAGCTCAGTCATATTAATTTACGTTCGTAAATTGACGCTGACGTTTCGATTTTTGATATTCTGTTGGAATAGTAAAGATGATGAATTAATATAATAGAAACTGTTCTATTAACTAGTTGCCTACATACACAAAAAAACGTTGGGTGTAGGTGCTAAAGAAGAACTTTTGTTGCTGCACTTATTATTTCCCTTAAATATCTGCCAAATCTTCTCCCGGAGGTTCCATCGTGACGACGCGCGACGTGTCGCTCTCTCTGTGTCAGTCACGTATCCTTGTCGAGGACTTCCTAAGCTTGAAGTTATGGTAGGATCAGATCTGCTCGCTTGAAACTGCTCTCTCTACTGCAATTCAGTAAGGTGTGAAAAGACTGGAGCCGAAAAAAAACGGCTTGCATAATATTCGGGCGAAACCTAGGGCAAATAACGAACAATAAGAACCCGAGTAGCAAGCAGAATCAATACCAAAAAGGTGTAGAATTATAAATTATACATAGGTACAAGAAAAACGATAAGAGGAATTCACGGTTTGTTTTTTCAACGGGAGTCACGACTCGCCGATTTTTGTAGAGAACTGTCCTATAGCACAGAAAACAAATAGGATAAAAATATTGAAAAATGAAGAAAGACTGAAAAATCAAAAGGACAGAAAAACATATCCCGATTCAAAAAATCACCAACACATCACTTACACGATGGAATTTCATTATTACCAAAGATTTATTACATACAAGAAAATTTATAGGCGTTAAAAGCTCCAAAATAAATTATCCAGCCCGTGTCGTGTGACGGATTCAGAGTACTTTTTTAATAGACTGAAATTAGCAAGTGACACAAGCTTTAAAGAAAAAATCCCTTTTTTAATCTATCAAAAAGTACTCTGTGCTTATGACGAGATCAATTCCATATAGCACCTTATAGATATTCAAAAGATAGATTTCTGTTTCTGGTTATGCCAAGTGACAAAAAATGAGGTTGCATATATTCTTAAAGAAGGAACAAAAAAATAACATGCAGGATTTACTAAAAATGCAGTACATTAAAATATGTATTGATATTTATCACCCAAGTAGGTACTAATCTTAATAAACTTGGCCTTAAAAAATGTGATAGGTATTCTCTCGAAATTCAGTCGTTTTAGCTAAGCTGAAACATATCATTTTTGTGCTATCTACCTACCTACCTATACCGTTACCTATACCTACCTATATCGTTGAGAATTACAAGTGCAGAGAAATCATCCTTGACAAAGAAAAACTATGTCACAATGATAATTCACATAACCACAATACAAAAGGGTTTCTAAAAAGTAGTAAAAGTTTTTAGCAGAGCTTAGGTAGGTGTCTCTGCAAATGCCCCCTTGGTAACAAAATGGAATAAAATCTCTAAAACGATTTATTATTGGACAGATTGTACAGCTTGCTAAGAAATTCATGTGTATGAAATAAATTTAAATAATTCTACCTAGTTCATTGTAAAATAATCATATATATACATAAGAATTCGATTCAGATTTTTAGTTGGCCTTCGACTTGTAAAGTTACGAAAGAAAAATAATCAGATATTCAGCGTAGACAATTGTTGGTTAATTTATCGGTATTTTATTGCTATGACTTTATCGGTAAGCACATTTACTGATGGATCGTATGAGCGACCATTACAGCCCGCTCGACCGGCTACTGCCGGCCAGCTACGGTGCCTACGGTGCATCGATGACATCTTTGCACTTAAGTCCGCATGCCGACGATTATTATTGCACAAATTACATAACTCTCCCATTAAGCCATGTAAGGAATCGGTAATGATTTCTAATGAATCAATTGTGGCTATCATGTCAGTTTTGGAGATTGGTGTCAAACGTTTTGTGTTGTCATTATGATATTCAAATTGGTAAAATTGTGATGAATAGGATTGTGTAAAAAATGATATTTATATGGCTAAGAAGGAAGTGAATTCTAAGATGCTAACATGATGAGATGCAAGCTAACATGGATGCATAAAAAATACGCGCAGCGGCGACCCCAAATAAATTGGTAATATCAAGATTACAAGAGATGATGAAACCGATTCCATATTCCAATATCTGGGTGCTTACTCTTGAATTTAATTCCGATAGATCGACATTAGAATTGTGACGTTTCGTACTTTTGAGTTCGGTTTAAGTAAAATTGGGTGTCCATTTTGGTGAACTAAGTGGAAATTAGGGCCGGGCTCCAAAATCAATCATCCAATTTTACTTTTTAGTTTAATTAAACCGAACTCAAAAGTACGAAACGTCATAATTCTAATGTCGATCTATCGGAATTAAATTCAAGAGTAAGCACCCTGTACCGTGTAAGTAACAAGGTCCGATTTAATTCCCCTATGGCTAGATGAAGCAACAATAAAAGTTACATCGTCTAAACTCTAACTGGTATGATAAAGCAATTTTGTCGCTTCGATTTTACTGTATGCCATGGGCAAGTTTGCATCCTGTAAATGAGGATTAGGTATGTATCAAAAACCATAGTAGTTACCTTGTTATTATTATACAGGCGCACTAGTTTTGTGATTAAAACTTTCTTACTAGGCAATTAACAGAACCAATCAGGTATTCTACTAGTTTAACTAAACTAAGAAGGAATCAATAGGTACCTAGGTATATATAGTATTGATTTCTGGATTCTGAGGTACCTTTATGTAGGTCTGTTATTTTTGTGAATTACTACCTTCTGCCCACGACTTCGTCCGCGTGAAATTTTACCCTCCCCCATTCACCCTCTTAGGGGTGGAATTTCGGAAAACCCTTTCTTAGTGGATACCTACTCTTCACAAAGAACACACGAAATTTTATGTCTCTAGGACGAGCGGTTTAGGCTGTGCGTTGATATATCAGTTAGTCAGGACTTTGAATTTTATATATATAAGGTGTAAAAAAATTAACTGCAAGAACTTTAAGAGGTGCTTTAGACCATCGAACTGAACAACTTTCACTATGGGACCAACTCTGAAATCACGAAAAAAAAATGAGCTGTTTCATACATTTGGCCGAGTAGGTATTGAACTTTTGTATGAAACAGCTGATTTTTTTTCGTGATTTCGGAGTTGGTCCCATAGTGAAAGTTGTTCAGTTCGATGGTCTCAAGCACCTCTTAAAGTTCTTGCAGTTAATTTTTTTACACCTTATATAGATATATGTAGTCACCAAAAGAGATAAGTTACCTGGGTCGTCGGATATAGTTGAAGCTTAGTAAGAAACCGATGGATGATTTCGAGTGAAATTTAATTCGTTATATGAAAATGTTTGTTTCCTATTAATTTAATTAAACTTTATTCAAAAACATCCATCGGTATCTTACTAAACTTCAACTATATATATCCGACGACACTGGTTAATGGAAAAGGTAGAAAAACTTATATTTGAGATGACGATCCTAAACTGACCAATCAGTGAAACTGACTAATCAAAGAAACTGGCGAATTAAATAAACTGACGACTGAAGGAAACTGACCACTGATACGCGGGCTCGTTCGAAAGCCCTACTAATTTTAGTACCTTAAATTAGCTACTTTCTTATTCCTGTTCTTTGTACCTAGCTAGGTCACCTAGAATGTTAAATGTTAGCTTGTCGTGTTCGTATTTCTTAAGCTCTTCATTAGCGGGTAGATAGCTAATCTTTGTGTTGGCACTTTACACTACCTACCTATTCTTGCAAAACTTGCAATAGCAAATGGCAATGGTTTAATGGTGATATTATGTTGATTATAGGGATACTTTCCTATTCAATTGTGACTAACCACTTTTTGGTCAATACAGGGTGTTACGGAAAGGGTATATCAATACGAACGGGTTGAAGAGTGTATCTGGTCTAGAATCTCTGTATACAGCTCAAAAGCAGTAACTTTGAAAATGCTTAAAAATTTTTTATTTCGATAGTTTATTAAATTTAAATATTAACAAACGTGTCACCGCACTACGAGGGTCATTATCCATTATCTGTAGTGTGTCTGTGCGCCTAGTACACGCACATCACGCCGCCGCGCGCCAGTGCAGCGCCGTGATGTCGAAATAAAAAAATATTAAGCATTTTCAAAGTTAATGCTTTTGAGCTGAAATTTTGAACAGAGATTCTAGATCGGATACCCTCTTCAACCCGTTTGTATTGATATACCCTTTCCGTAACACCCTGTATATTTGGCTATTTTTTTTAATGTTACGTTGTTATTTACAGTGACTGGATTGAATACATATTTAGCTGTTACTCTGGTGTACGTGGTTTGCATATTCTATGCTACTCAGGTAAGTTACGTATATTTTTTTATATTTATTGGTAAGTACACGTAATTAGAAATTAATTCTACCACTAAGCTGGCTTAGCTCAAGCTATAGGTAGGTAATGAGAATGAAGTGATGGTATTGGTTAGTTTCACACATATCCCTCGCTACGCATCCTTGCACATCTCTGCAGGTGGTAAGGCATGGCAGCCTTATACTTTTTTCTGTTTTACAGGGTGGTATGAAAGCAGTAATAATGACGGACTCTTTTCAATCGGCTGTCCTTATCGGCTCGCTGGCAGCGGTCTTGGCAATGTCTTCAACCCAAGTTGGCGGATTTGACGTGGTGTGGGAGCACGCCTGGCGAACTGACAGACTACACTTTTTTGAGTAACTATTTTCGTTTTTTCATTGTTTATGTTGAATTTAAAGGAGTCTTACAAAAACAGCGACTGATATCCATAGATAGATTGAGGCTGGTTTTGCGATAAGTCCTGATCGACGGTCATGGGGGCGTAAGTAGGAAGATATTTTAATACGAGCGGTGTGCCCGATGGGATTTAAAATCGGCAACTTCTCAGGAGCAAACTTTTAAAGATTTTCGCGGTCATTACACTAAATAGTACTTCTTTGGAATGCACTTCCTCTTGATATCAGGACGGCCACCAGTCGGTATGCATTCAAGCGGAAATTGCAGAGTTATTTTCAAAACAAATAGTGTAGAGTCATCTCAACATCTCTCTCCCTTGAATTTGTATGTATATATATATATATATATTACAAGTATTTATTATAGTAAATAGTATGTGTGTGTATATAACTTATTTATGTATTTATATATAACTTATTTATGTATTTGTGTAACTATTTAAAGTTTTTTTATTTTTTATCATTGTTCCTCTCAACCAAAGCACATGCCATCTAATCTCTTCACCACCCTTGGTTGACTGGTAGAGAATGCCTAAGGCATTAAGTCCGCCTTTGTACCTTTTTGTGCGAAAAGTTTAAATAAATAAATAAATAAGAATATATTTATTTATTTATTAAAACTTTATGCACAAGTAAAAACTGTACCAAGGTGGACTTATATTCGGGTACAACAACAACTAACTTTCAGTTAAGACCAGCTAAGTATCAGCTTTCACGTTTCTAATTTCAAAATGACGAACTTCGATATAAATCCTCCATATGAATTTGTAAAATCTTTCCTTAGTGCTCATCTTGGTTGTAAAATAAGGAACTCATTTGCAAAGTTTCAAGCTTCTAGACCCAGAGGTTTAGGCTGTGCGTTGTTTGTCAGTGATGAGTGATTTTAAGATTTTTGAGACCTAATGTCGGGAAGAACTTATCTGTCTGTTATCTTACGTGAAGGACGGTGCAGTAACTGGCGGTTGTGGATCGACTGAGCTTTCGTGAATCGTCCCAGAGTTCCAATAAACATCTTGATTACACTAATCTATATTATTGCGCTATGGAATTACAAAACCAAAGAATTTGTACCCTGATCAGGTATAAAAGAAAATCAGAGTTCTATATTTACTTATTATTCCGAACAAGTAGCGTCTTTTAACTACTTGTACATAATATGTAGGTACTCGTAAATACGTAGCTGATACCTATTTTACCATTGTGGTACCTATTACCTACTAATATATGTAAGTAGGTGACTTTAAAAGGCGCCGGTATGTTATGTTGTTAACTTGCTATGCTTGAAGTAGGTACACTCACCTCGTAAACAAAAGATGCAATACTTAAATGTAAAAGAAGAAGTATATAAACCTAATCAGATCCTGGCAAATGTTTCTCATGTTAACGACGAATAATGAATCTCATTTGTTTATTATTTCTAGCATGAACCCCGACCCGACAGTGCGTCACTCATTTTGGTCGGTGGTCATCGGGGGCACCATGTACTGGGTCAGCATGTTCTGCGCGAACCAGGCGTCAGTACAGAAGTACCTGTCAGTAGAGCGCATAGCTCAGGTCCGGGTGGCTCTGTGGGTGTCGGCTTTCGGTCTGATCGCCATATACTCGGTAAATTTCATCACCGGCGCTGTCCTTGCTGTCCATTACGCTGACTGTGATCCGATTCAGGTAAACACGTAGAAGTAATTCAATGTAGCCATGACACAACGTTGCAATACAACCGTTTTTTAGTCAAATGTCGTCTGATGTCGAAACCGCGATCTTCACCTACTACCTATTTATTAGATTAAGTACGAACAACGTTGAAAAATCCGTTTCACCTGCAGAAAAATCCATGTTTGTTTACCACGCCTACCACAACAGAATATTTTCTGCTTAAACATTAGTGGCAAGCACCTACCTAGACCACCCACTATCACATTTTAGTGAACAAAATAATATTATAGTCTGTTAAAAAAAATAGATCAGATAAAGACTGTACTGTAACAAATTGACGGGTCAATGCCAAAATCCTAGCTTGGCTATTTTAATCGAATTAGGAAATGCCTACTTACTTTGGCTCGAGTATCACCACTCGACCCAACCGAAAAAAAATTATGAACACATTTCTTAGCCGTAATATTACCATAATCATCTTTTTTTAAATAGCCTACATTGTACCTCTGCTGAACAAAAGCCTCCCCAAAATCCTTTCAAGCATCCTTTTCTGGGGCCACCTTGATCCATTCTTGCGGTACGCATGAATGTTACGATAGTTAAAGTAAATAAAACTGTTTACCTTAGGCTGGTGTTATCAACGCATCTGACCGTCTGCTGCCGCTCTACGTGGTGAGGCAGTTAGGGAGCTCGCGCGGGATTCCTGGCTTCTTTGTCGCCGGGATCTTCGCAGCCAGTCTCGGGTTAAGTATACGTCACACAAGTTATAGTAGCCCTCAGAATTTTTGCAAAGTTGTTAAAATCAATGTTGTGTTAAACAATTAGCACAATTGGGCACAACCGAAATCGACACTGCGAAACGCTCGAAAGCGTCCTGTGAACTGACGCAGATAGCAACCATGGAACAGAATTAAGATGAAACTAGAAAAGTCCAGTTGGGATACTGTAAGACTGGACTGTTCTGGTTTTAATTTGAGGGAATCATACGCGAACTAAAAATCTAATTTATTTGCTTGAAGTAATGGACACCGATAGGTATAGTGTAGGTACAGACCTACCTAACTCATTATTTTGTTTAATATCATGTTTCTTGTAGTCTCTGGTCAAACGCCTATGATTACCTACCTACTTAGATTATGAATTATTTTAACAAATTATGACCCAGTTTGTTTGGTGAACCATGTCATGCCAATATTGTTGTTCACTCCGCAGAACAGTAGCGTCGGCGCTTAACTCCCTGGCTGCTATTCTTTGCCAAGACCTCGCCACGGGGCTGCTTGGCATCACATTGCCAGAACACAGAGGAGCAGCAGTAAGTTAATTAAGTTTCATATACCTACCTAAGTAGGTAATGGCAGGGAAATTAATCGGCCATCTTAAATTAAATTAAGTATCGCTTATAGTTATTCAAATCACAACTGTCCGTAGAATTAGTTTGTACCTACCACAAGCTACTGTCATTCTTTGACAGTTATTTGAAATCGGTATAACACGATGAAATATTTTTTCCCTAACTGTACCTACAAATATTGTCATAGGGTTACAAAATTTTTCGTAAGGGAATCTGAAAACAAGCACAATTTATTCAAGTTTACTGTGCCGAACGGACTGCCTCGCTTTGGTCTAATAGTCGACTAATGAGCATTAGGTTACCTACGCTCTTGGGTTCGATTCCCAGGTCGGAAAACGTTTATTGGGTTTTTCATCAGGAATTTCTTAGTACTTAGCAGTCGAGCTCGAAATCTGGATTTGTGCTTGAAAGGTGAACTAATTATATTATGGGACTAAAATATAACTGGCGAAATGTGAGTGAAGCACTCTGTACTTCTGCTTACCCCTTCGGGGAGTACAGACGCGATGTTGTTTGCTAAATCTTGCGTCATAAAGATCTCTGACCCTTCGTCACTGTAAGCTTCACGGGGTAGGTAAAATATAGACTTCGGGAAAGGTAATAATACCATCTCTAAAATATAAGCTTCATCGAATCTGTCAGCAAGCGATTAACATAACAATCATTTTCATGATCAGATAGCGCGCTGGGTTGTCCTCGCCTGCGGTCTGGTATCCTTTGGGCTGGTGTTCGCGGTGGAGCGGCTGGGCCCTGTGCTGCAACTGGCGCTGTCCTTCAACGGGATGGCAGGCGGCGTAGCCTTAGGGCTGTTCTCGCTTGGCATGTTCTTCCCATGGGCTAATGCTAAGGTTTGTCAGTTGGGTGTTAAATAATACATGATCATTTTTTAATCACTATCCAAGTTTTTTCTAGGCATTCGGCATTCTAACAGTCCGGTAGGCTGCTCAGGGACTTCTGTATTAAAAAAAATAGTTACCTAGGTCAATACCTACCTACAATAAAGTAGGTATTTTTCCCGATATTAGGTATTATCAATTCTGTGTGGTTACTAAGTCAAACGTTGAATAATATGCTTGCCACGGTCAAACGGGGTCAATATAGGGATGCAGGGATGAATCGGGACGAAACTTTAAAAGGGATTTTAACATGGAAAATTTGAAATAAAAAAATCGAACATAGGTACCTATGAAGCAATATGGATTAACAAATATCCTTCAAAACCAATCAGATTGTGATTGTTAGCGTGTTACGCAATTAGGGTGCTGGACCTACGTATTTCCACGGGATCCAGAAAAAAAAAATCTTGATAGAGAGACAGACGCAAAACGAAGTGATCCTACAAGGGTTCCGTTCCCTGAGGTACAGAACCCTAAAAACACCTATTTTATTATTTTCACCATAGATCTTATCGTTTAAATTTGGATGGTGATTAAAAATTCTCCCTGAATAAACAAATGGAAAAGCAATATATACCTATTGTTAGTTGGCTGGAATGATCGCTTGTGCGTACCGGATTGGACCTACACCTACATTCCTATAGTCTGTCACTGCCGTATGTCTCGTTTGAAAACAAGATATTCAGTTATCCTTAAGTATCGCGAAAGACAAACGGGTAGGTAGGTAGATGAGGCTACGGAGAAAATAAACTTTCATTTCAGTGACAACACGATCCTTGCTGTTTAGGGATACCTACTTAGCTTCCCTATTATACCCAAAATATTATCTATATGAATGAGTAATCAAGGAGGTCATAGAGATTTCCCTACGATATTATGTTTTTGAACAGGGTGCAGTAGCGGGCGGAGTGTTCGGGCTGTTGCTGGTTGTGGCTGCAGGCGGCGGCGCGCAGCTGGCCCAGCTGCCCATGCCGCGCCTGCCCGCCTCCACCGACGGCTGCGTCGCGTCATACAATATGACTACGCATATGACTATGAACCCTGAGTAAGCATTCTTTATCGTGATTATAGACGTCCACCTCGCGCGTAAAAGTCCAATTTTGTGCCAAACGAAAGTAGGTATATGTTTTTGTACTTACATCTACCTAAGCTATCCTGACTGTGGTGTTGGTGTTTTCAGTGATAACCGTGATGAGGCTGTGTTTTGGCTGTTCCGAGTGTCATATCTGTGGTACTCTGGCCTGGGATGTGCTGCTACGTTGGTGGCGGGACTGATCGTGTCCGTACTGACGGGCGTCACCGACCCGGCGCAAGTGCCCATCGACTTGATCTCACCGCCTGTTGTCGCTCTCCTCAACTCTCTGCCCAAGAGATTTAAGGTAGCATTATTAGAATATATACTCCTCTGGATAAAAATAAACAAATGTAAAATTTTCACATGTGTGTGTATCAAGATCAAAAAGAAGAAATTTCAGCAATCTAAGTAAAATTTTTTTCAGTGTATACATTTTTCATCAGTCATTTACTTTCCTCCCCATGGTGTACCTACTAATCAAATATTTCTTTTACAATAGCGAGCTTTAAGGGTGCCCACGCGGCTTGGCTCGGAGCGCCGCCGTAGCTCGAGTGTGCGCCCCCCAGGCGTGGCTGACGACAAAGACACGCGCCGTCGACGACGACTGTCCGAGATGGCCGGGGGAGTATTCTACAGCGATACTCCCACACTCACGCGAGGCTACGATAATTTCGCCCTTGGTCTTGACCCAGAAAAACCCCCACCAGATGACCATAACCGATCGAACAGTATTAAATTTGAACCCTCTTCAGAAAATCATTTGCCAGAGACATCCACATGTTGAGCCATTCTGCAAGTAGGTATTTTAAGTAGCAATATTACCTAGACGTATTTTTGAAAAGCAAATCTCACTCAATCTCATCCGTCACGTCTACCATAACGATACTTTATATTTAAAATGTTTCATGTGAAGGTAGGTAGTTAGTAGAAGACTTTGAAACATGTAGAAAGAAACAGCTGTAGGTACAGTCAACAAAAGAGTTAAGTATGCGGGATCGTCGGATATAGTTGAAGTTTAGTAAGAAACCGATGAATGTTCTCGAATAAAATTTTATTTTACTAATAGAAAACGTAAAGCTCATTTTTTATCAAATTAAATTTCAGTCGAAAACATCCATCGGTTTCTTACTAAACTTCAACTATATCCGACGATCCTGCATACTTATCTCTTTTGTTGACTGTACCTGCTTGATCGGACTTAATGAAATTTGGCAGGTCCACTAACACTTAAGGATTAGGTATGCCATTTTTGGCTCTTGTGATTCCTGTATCACTCCTAATTTCAAGAGCCTGGGCTACATAGATGTTTGTATCTTGTAGTGAAAATAAATAATTAATTTATGTAGGTATTCACACGCTGTTTTCATAGCTTAAATTTAACCAACCACGTACGTACCTAGTACCTACCTATAATATACGAAAATAAGGGTAGCGCGGCTGGCTTCCCTAAATTATTCCCCTACACAACCTAAAGCTGTGTTCACATAATACGTGACATTTTGTTTTAAAAATATATAAACATAACCGTATGCAGTAAGATAAACTTAAGCTCTATACATAGTCTCAAAAAAAAATCGGCGTGTACATTTTATATGAACTCGTTCTCACACGCCCGTGTCCGAGCCGGCGCGCGACGGAGCTTCGATGCCTGCCTTGTGTGTGCCACGAGCCACGACCCTGATATGTCTGGACAGACCTTATGTCCTACTTTGATCCTGTGCGGCAGCATTCTGACACCGTCTAAATAGAAAGCGCACATGCAGCGACTTTGATCTCTAGCAACTCAATTCGTTGCGTGTACTTAACTTAAAACACACTTTCTGCACGGCGAGATAAAGTAATCAGTTTACGACGATACTGAAATAAGGTTTGTATCTACTTAAAGTTGGTTTTGTCCTATATTTTGTACATATCTATACGTCATAATATTATAATAATTCGATCATTGACATAAAATTAATTATAATTATATTTTAAATAATAGAAAATGTTGTATTGTATAATGAAATTGTAAACTGAAAGAATTTATGTAGTTTTATATTCTTTATACACTACCTATGTATTATATTGTTTTATATCAATTGAATTGTAGTACTTAAATTAATAAAATAGCATATTTCCTTTTTCTATTATTTTATTTTATCATTTTGAATGTACACTTATAATAACTTTGAAGGCAGACCTGAAAGGAAACCTTAAGTGTATTTGTCATATACCTAAAGTCTGGTACATCACTTTAACATTTGCACTTGTTTATAAGTAATAAAGTTTTAATAATAAATGAAAATCATATTTATAATAATATAATGCTAAAATCATTACACCTGCCTTCCAAGTAAATGATTTTAGCATTACATTTAAAATAAACTAACATAAATTTGGGCCAATAAGAGAAGTCTCAACTTAATAATATTAAATAATAGTATTAAATAGGCATATAGTAAAACAATTTTATCATTTCACGATAATAAATCTTGGTGTTGCTGTGATTGCTGCTGATGTATTTCCTGCATGGTAGAGACAGGTAGCGTAGCACTAACTGTGATCGACGGCATTCCTGGTAGCGAAACAGGTGTAACTACTGGCAGTCCAGTAGATATTGGAGGTGGTTGGATTGGTGCCTGAGCAAAGTTGCTCATGTCAAAAGTGGGAACTAAGTTTGATGCACTTTGAGGATATGGTGAAGATGTAGGGACTTGAGATGCAGTGTAGTTAGGCATCATTGGTATGTAGGGTTGAGGCTGGTTCATAGGAATACCAGGTAAGTTGGGCAGTGGTGCTGGAGGTTGCATATGAGATACCGATGGTATACTTCCCAGATTAGTTAATGTTGCGTCTGCTAAATCTGGAAAAAATATATATATATATATTAAGAAAACCCACACATTTTGCACTAAAACCTGGAGTTGCAGACACACAATACAACAAACACAGACAGATATACCATATGTAATAGTTTTTCTTTTAATTTCTGCCCAATTTCCTTTTTAATTTAGGTTCATATTGTGATTGTATTAAACCACACATTTGACAGATACTAAAAAACTATTTTAAATCCAATATTATAAGTTATATAGTAAATACTTACTGCTAGAATAAGCTGCCATATTGGATACAACTGATTGTGCTTGAGAAATAGGCTGCTGCGAAGAGATTATTTGTTGACCAGCTTGTTGTTGAGGTGGAAAAGCTGGTGATACAGCAGCAGCAACCGCACCAGGAGGGCCAGCATAGCTACCAGGGTTTACCATAGGCACTCCTGACAAGAAAGGTGGAGGTGCAACTTGTGGATACTCTGCATGAGCATTGGACACTTGAGGTGCAGACATCAATGGGGTTTTATCATCATCTATATTCAGATTTTGTACACCTGGTACTAGATTCTGCTGAACATTAGCTGTTTGTGCCACCTGAAAGTTATTAATGTGATTAAACCTTTAAATCAATAAAGCCATAGAATTGTGAAAAATAAAGTTGACGATCAAGTGTTGCATACCATTGGTGCACTTGCTGCATAAGATTGTTGTGCTGGCAGAGCTTGAGCACTTCTTATTGGAATTCTATGCAAGTATCCATAGCCTATTCCACACCCAAGGCTACCTTCACCTCCCCAATTATGATTTGGAGTGATGTGCACTTCTCTACACGTATCATCATTTACATTATACACATAAAGTTTCAGAGCTCTGCCTTCGTGGGCTTCTATTAATGTAAATAGGTCTTCACTCTCATGCATAATAGAATCAGCTCCTATTATATAATCAGAAAATGGCCTCAAACCAGCCAGTTCTGCAGGCGATGATGGATGTATCTCCTGTAAGAAGAAAACCAAATATTAAGCATTGTATATCTATAGTATAATACTTCTAAGTATTAATATTAGTCGTACTTAGAAGAGCAAGTTATAATCAATCACAATCTCAAAATAAACATAATGATATCAAGATCATTGACCAACAAGTTAACAAGTTATAATGTAAGTTTAACATAAAATATTGTATACTTACAAAAGGTCTTCTACACATAAACTAAGAACAATATGTTATTTAAATATTGCAATTAATAAGATCAAAAGGAGATCCTTTATTATTATACATACCAAAACATGCCAGACATTTTCATTAGCACCTTCAAATGAGCAAAATCGAATGCTAACTCCAAGCAAGCCCTGACCGCCCCAGTTAGCACTAGGTGTAATCATTACTTCCCTCACAGTTTGGGTTTTACTACTATAAATTAACATTTTGATTGTTTTATCGACATTTTTTTTCAACAACTCTTTTAGAGTGTCATTGTCCTGGTCCAGTCTAGTATCTTCAATAGCTACTATAAAGTCGAAAAATGCTTCCAGATTCGCCTTTTGACCAGGAGATCCATCCTGAACCTGAAAAGCAAAACATATGCAATGAGCGATTTAACATTTAACAGTAACAAATTTTATAAATTAACAACACAAACCCGCAAAACATGATATCCTTCAGAGCCGCCTCCTGGCACTTCCGTACTATGGGAGGAACCCATTGGTTATTTTAAAAAGTGCAAATGCCTATTACCGGCAAATTTGTATAATAATAATTGAAGTTTGTATGATATTCTCCTCCAACTAAAAATTCTTTAAAACCGCAATAATTTTGGCATTGACATTTCTATTACGTGGCATGAAGTTGCAGTTGCAACATAGATAATACATATAATACGGGAGTTGCAAGAAATAGTGATGCTCCTAAAAAATCAAAATCATTTACCATTTGAAATTCGACTAAAACGCGAAAAAGAAAGCCAATAGCATGTACCCATGGAAATAGTTAGTAGCATAATCCTTAGCTTATATAATACTAGCTGCGCCCTGCGGTTTCACCCGCATAAGTTTCGATCCCGTGGGAATATCGGGATAAAAATTATCCTATGTCGTTTCCCGGGACTCAAACTATATCTATACCAAATTTCATCTAAATCGGTTCAGTGGTTTAGGTGTGAAAAGGTAACATAGAGACAGACAGACACGAGTTAGTTTCGAATTTATAATATTAGTATGGAAGTAAAATGAAATGCGAAAGTAGTTAAGTTTGTTTGTTAAGTTTTTACGCCTAAACCACTGAACTGATCATCCTGAAATATTGCATAATAAGGGGGTGTACAGACACGGACATAGGGTATCTTTCATCCCGAAAAAAAGTGATGTTCCCGAGGAAAACAACAATAACGTTATTATGATAATAGATGACGTCACGTGTCTTTGTCACATTATTTAATTCTGAGGCGATATGAAGTTCGCCGGGTCAGCTAGTCATGTCATAATATGTTCTTAACAGCTCAATAGAGGGGTTTCTTTTGTTGTCAGTCACAAGCTTCCTCGAGTCTTCGAGTTCGTTGATTTGTTCGTGCGATGGCAGCATTTAATGAGTTTTCTGTGTTGCTGTTTATTTTTAAAACAACAATGACTTTTTAGACGAGAAAACTACTAACAATGGCATTTTAGACGAATTTGTTACTGAGATCGTTGCCAAACTGAAGTATGTACAGACGCCAGCACATCAACCTACTACAATCTGTCAAATTTCTTTAATGGATTCTCAACTTTATCACTAAAGCATAAGGTTCAAAGTTGATTGGGAAAATGTGACAGTTATGGGTAGGTTGATGTGCTGGCGTCTGTACATACTTCAGTTTGTACATTGCAAGTAAATAATAATAATTATATGTTTTTCGTCGTGCATCGTTCATAACCTTGGAGGGATGTACAGCCACCAGCACATCAAGCTACTACAATCTTTCAAACTTTAATACATTTTCAACTTTATTGCTACTGAGCCCTGATTCACAAACATACGACAGGCTATCGTATCGAAAACCTGACATTTCGATAACCTGATTTGACTTGCCCTCAACAGCAAATAGCTGTTGGAAGAATAGCGGGCGTCTATTTGATTTAAACTGATTACTGACAAAATTTTCGGGTTTTGGACTTGTGAACAGCGTTTAGAAGACTCCTACGAAAACAATGATTAAAATGTTCGATACGATACGGAAGCGTATCGAGTGTTTGTGAATAGCTATGCAGGATAATGTTCAAGGTTGATTGGGAAAATTTGACAGTTTCGGGTAGCTTGATGTGCTGGCGTCTGTACAGTAAACGGCCAGAAGTGCAGTAGCACCGTAAGGATTGTTTTGCTGTGAACACGTGCAGTACAGGCCGTATATACGTATGTGTGTATAAGTGATGTATTAACACAGAACGCACACCTCAGAATTTATACACTGGTGTCGAGCGAAACAAAAACATATCGCTTTTTTCACATGCGCAGCGTACGCAATTACATATGACCTTGGTCGGCTCAAACCATTGCTAAAATTGACAACATTGTAATAAGGCCCGATAGCTGATAGTGTAACGTATCGGATTAGCAAACATATAGGCCCAAGTTCCAATCTCGATATGAGAATTTTTTTCTTTTCAACAATTATCTTCATCTGTTCTTTATTATTCGATAAATTAATAAACGAGAGTAATAATGTAATAATTAAAGCCAAAATAATAACTAGACCTTGCTGTATCCTGATGTATGCTGGGTACACACGCATCGATGCGGACGACCAATAGAATCTGTGTGAGGCCGTGATATTTAGAAATTGCTAGCGAGTCGCCGGTAACTACAATCGCCTAGTTGATAGAGTGGCACCCACTGTACGTAGTCTGTGGTTCATAGTAATCTGTGGTTATCAGTGCTGCCAACCCTACTGTAGAAACAGTAGAGGTTTTTCCAATGGAGTGCCTGTTTTTTGTTTTAGCCATATTTCTACTGTTTTTGTATGGGGCCCATCTAGAAAAAAACCAAATAGCTTATTTCTTGGTTTTCATGTGGGTACAATCAAGGTCTACTATCCACTAACCACCGAAAATTTATAAAAAGTAAGCGCAGAAGGATTTACAGATTTGTTTGATTTACCATGCTGTTTTTTGGTTTGGTAGGATTGGCAACACTGGCGGTCGTCCACTGGCAAGTGTTGTCAATGTCAAGTGACTTATGTCACCATCAAAGACTACAATAGTATACTGGCTACATTGTCACCAGTCAATATATATTTATGTGTTTTTTGTGGGTCCAAATGGTCCAATTCCAGTTAGTTAATTAAATTTCAGGAAAAACTGAAATTTTGTTACTATGTGTCTGTTTAGTAACGAAATTTAACATTATTAAATCTATAAAACTAAAATCCTTGAATTGACAGGTATGTCATCATCACATTGCATACAGTGTTCTGATTTTATTGATTTTTTACGCTAAGTTCTTAGCTATGTTAAAACTTATGTTTGTTACAGTATAATCCAACACAAGACTTCGTAATAATTACTATAAAACTACATACTGCGTTTTTATTTTAATGTTACCGATGTTTAAAGTCATTTGCACAAGGGGTGTGGCAAAACGTATCCAAACAACCCTGACTTCGTACTTTTTCCAAATGTTGTGCTGTACATATATATAATTATTTAAACAAGAAAATAAAAATAGAAAAAGAACACCTTAAGTCAGACTGTAACAAATAAAAATTAATACTTTAATTTTATTGGATCTAAATATCATTCATACACTTTACTGTACTGGTTTTTACCAAGTAGGTGCCTATAATCTATTTTTCTACAGGTGTAAAGAGAGAGTATTATATTTGTCATAATGGCAGAATGGAAACAACTGATATCTGAGTGGCTCAATGAGTATGCTGCACTACAAGAAAATGAAATCAAAAGTTTTGCAGCTGAACATGAACACAATCATGAAATAGCTACTGCCATTTTTAACCTGTTCTATAGTGAAGATGAAAGTGAAGCTAACAATAGTAGTAAAATAGAGAATGATTCACAATTCGAACAGGTATCCACAATTTACAGTAAACTTACAAAATAAGTATAATGCATGACATTCGCAACACAATTAGTTTCATAATACTTGTTTCTTTTGGAAATTAGACCTAAAATACTTGTTACATTTCAGATGATGGAAAACGTATGTACACAGTTATTCAGCTTTTACAGATCAAAGGAGGTTGAGTTACAAAGATTTACACTCCAGTTTGTTCCTACATTAATTTATAACTATCTGAGCTCAGTGGCTCAAGGAAACAAGAAGACATGCCGCTGTATAGAAACATTATTGATTGGTAAAACATAAAGCCAACAATCTATTTTATTTATAGCTTAATCACATAAGGTATATTAGCTTAATCAACATTGTAATTAATTTTACAGGTTTGTATAACTTTGAAGTAGTAGATGAAGAAGGCAAGCCCAAAGTAGTATCATTCAGACTTCCATCATTGGCTCAAGCTTCCATATATCATGAGGTATATATATTTTAATAAAATTACTTAATCTCTTGCTTGATATTTGAATGTTCTAAGATAAGACTAGTGAAAAGCTATTTCTCAATAAAAAAAACTGTACCTGTTTGCTAGGCCAATATTTAAACTAATGATTTGTTTATTTTCAGCCACTATCTTTGGGATCTCAGTTTCTTACTGAAAGTGCATTACGGAGATGGGAAGAGTGCAATACTAAGCTAGTGAACTGGGGACCACTACCACAAGTTGAAGTAATTAATGCACAGAATCGATTGAAAGTGATGTCAGCATTGCTCTTTATTTACAATCGCCAACTGAGCTTGTTACCAAAACTGGCATTACGACATTTCTGCATTGCTGCATCCAGGTAATCAATTTATCATCCCTATTCAAATGCTTTTATTTTAAATACATTCATAAGAAGGATTCATATTTTTTTTATGATACCTTAAAAAAAAATGGCAGTGTACCACCCTTGATTTGGCTAATTTCTGTTCTCTTTCGCTATCCCTGAACATAAGAGACTGATGCCCTCTTATGTTTAGGGTTTGCCGATATATATCAGTGGATATGTTGCCGTTAGAATACGGAATACGTTAATATGCGCATTAACAAGGTCATCTGCAAATTACCGGGTACAATCCGTTAAAGTGTGAAATATGTTACCGGCCAAACCCGATTTTAAGATGAACTAGTTCCTCCTAGGCCAAACCAGTTCTCATTCACTCGCTCTTGCAGCCTGTGTCGACGGAGCCCCGCGAAGCGGGGCTCCTATTTCTGTGTAAAGGGTTTCAAGTAACCTAACCTCTGGGTGCCCTTCGCTCGCTCATGCATCCTACGTCGCGCGTGTAGGGAGAACTGGTTTGGCCTACGGGAAACTAGTTCATCGTAAAACCGGGTCGGCTAAACCCGGTTTTAGGATAACAAACATTTAACAAACAAACATTCTTTTCCACTTTAATGGAATCAACCAGATAATCTGCAGATTAACTAGTTAATCTGCACTCTAATATAAGCCTGTGCTGTCCCACTGCAGGGCAAAGGCCTCCCCATCCCTATTTCCACATTTCCCGGTCTACTGCGATTGTGACAATTGTGTTGATTCTCACAAAAATGGCTCTGCCAACAAGACATAAAGTTATAATTTTCAACACCGCGTGTGACTGAGTGCAATTGTGTCCATTGAACTTGGTTCAGTAGGACTGTGCGCTGTGTTCAAGTGCCGTATCTTTCGTTTTAAGTTTATCTATGTCTCTTACTTATATTTTATTAGAGCGAGACTTTGTTTATTAACTACTAGTTGACCTGACGAACTCCGTGCCGCCTCAGGTTAATAAGAACGAATGTATGAGAAAGTGAATTATCTTCCTTTTTCGTGATTTTTTCCTATGTTTTAATGGTTATTCTGCTATTCGGAGCGGAGACAAATCCAACAAATCAAAGATCATAAAAATCGGTCCAGCCGTTCTGTAATTAAATGTTGTAACTAACCCGACTTTGTTTTATTTATAGTCGTGGATCAAACGAAATACACACATCAACAGAATCTAGGGATATTTTATATTTCATCAAATATCTAAAAATCTATGAAGAATTTTCTGTTAAAGTAAATGGAAGAATGATAGGTTATTTTAAGGTCTTTAATAAAAAATAAAAATCCTTTCGTGATTTTTTTGTTTTAAATATAAATTTTATTTTATTTTAATCGCCGTAGAAAATTAGTATGATAAAAAGCTTCATTTCTTCTTATAAAACTATTAATTATAATTGAAAAAATGTTATAAAATCTAATTATTAATAATCAGTGTTGCCACCCCTTACATTAATTACACATCGACATCGATTGTTCATACTTAAAATTAAATTGTCAATGTCTTGCTGCGGTATGAGGTCCCATGTTCTTTGCAAGTGTTCGTAAAGTTGTTGTTCCGTCGTCAAATTTGGCGGGAAATCTCTCAAAGCTTTTCGTTGTAACATGTCCCAGGCATGCTCGATAGGATTTAAGTCGGGTGACTGTGCAGGCCAATCCAAAACTTGAATATCGTGGTCTCGGAGAGCGGCCGACACCAGCCGCGCCGTATGACAAGGAGCATTATCGTGCATGAGTAGATATTCCTGGCCGATTTGGATTCTGTGTGGGACAATAACAGGCTCTACTACCTCCTCGTGGTATTTTTGTGCAGTAATGCTGCCTTGGATCCAAACGATCTGGGTTTGTCCGCCAAGGCGAATTCCTGCCTACACCATGATTGTCCCGCCTTGGTATGAGTGGACTTCCTGAGGGTGCCGTAGACGGCTAACTCTCCCTGGAGTTCTACAAACGCGTGTTTTTCGCGGATCCGGATGAAACCCAAACCGGGACTCATCGGTGAACAGCACCAAAGACCATTGTTCGTCACTCCATGGTAAATGCTCCCGAGTCCACGAAAGCCGCCGACCGCGATTGCCACGTCGCAATGCTGGAACACGTAGCGGTCTTCGAGCATGAAGAACAACTTCATGCAACCTCCTTCGCACAGTTCTGTCGCTTACCAGCAGCTGGTGGTCCTCCTGGAGCATTTGTACTAGTTGCATCGCTGTGATATTGGGTTGTCTTCTGGCGGTCATTTGGAGTAATCGATCCTGTCTCTGCGTAGTAACACGATATCTTCCAGTGTGCCGTTCAGCCACATCCCCAGTACTGCGATAACGTGACCACAACCTTGATATCACGTTTTGGCTGGTGTGTAGGGCCTCAGCAACGACGCGTTGAATAGCACCATTTTCTAACATGCCCACGGCTCGTAACATTTCATCTCGACTCAAATGACGACGTGACATGACTTTCAGGCTGACTTCACAGCTATCCGGGAGACCCGTACGGGCTGTCAGTACGGGCGCCCGGAGCGGGAGCACATGTTAGGGGCTAGAACATCGTTTCACAGCGGCCCGGAGCGGGTCGTGTACGGATCAAGCCGCGTCGCTGTGAAACGATGTTCTAGCGCCTAACATGTGCTCCCGCTCCGGGCGCCCGTACTGACAGCCCGTACGGGTCTCCCGGATAGCTGTGAAGCCAGCCTTAAAGCTCTCACGGCACGTTAAATTAAAAAAGAAAAACAATCTAATCCCATTTTCTTAATTAATATTAATAAAACAATTTTAATTTTTCTTAACGTAACGAATTTCTATTTAAATTTTCAAATTTTGAAAATAGAATAAAAGAGGTGTCAATCTGTATATAAACTTTTTATGGAAACTTAACAGATTTTAAACTATAAATACGTAAATAATTTAGGATTAAGGTATCCCTAGATTCTGTTGATGTGTGTAGGTAAATAAAGGAGGTCATTTCCAACGCTTTTAAAGTGAGAAATAATTTTTGGTAATGCTTTAAAATTTTTGGCAAAAATGAATTGCTCTTGAAATTTGGTACCCAGAGCCGCAATAGAACTTTTGTAGTGCTGATATTTATTATCTAGTAATAATTCAACACCGTTTGTTTTATAAGGTTTTATATTACATTTTTTTATGATGTATACACACACAGTACATATATACCAGAATATTTTTTTTTACAATTTTTGTCTGTTTGTTCCGGCTAATCTCTGGAAACGGCTGGACCGATTTTGACGGGATTTTCACTGGCAGATAGCTGATGTAATAGGGAGTAACTTAGGCTACTTTTATTTCCGAAAAAACAAAATAGGGTCCCACGAAAAAATTCCACGCGGACGAAGTCGCGGGTAACAGCTAGTCTAGTAATAATACAACACCTTTTGTTTTATTGTTTTATAAGGTGTTTAAATCACATTTTTTTTTTTTAATTACTTTAATTGTAAAAGAACTCGGTATACAAAAATATTCATAACTTTATGGCAATTGAATTATGGCCATGCTGCATAGAAGGATTTTTTTGTTGGAAATTACCTCCTTTATCTCCATATTTCGTTTGATCCACGACTTTTTGACCATCCTTTATATAGAAGATAGATACTAGCTGACCCGGCAAACTCCGTACCGCCTCAGAATCATTCTTCATTATTTTATCTTTCGTGAATATTTACCATGTTATAATAGTTATTCTGCTATTCGAGGCGGTGACAAATCTAACAAATCAAAGATCATGAAAATTGGTCCAGCCATTCTTGAGTTATAAATGTGACCCGATCACCCAACTTTGTTTTATTTATATAGAATAGATAGATAGATGGGGCTTCATACCTTAATTATTATATTATGTACTAAGGTACTACTTACTAGGTTTTTAAATCTGTTAATATTTTGTGATTACAGAATAGTTACCCAAGGATTCAAGAAAAAAAATGGCGGTTCATCTGGAAAAAAGGTTTCTAGAGTACCGGTTTCATCTAATTTCTTATTGGAAATGATTGAAGGCGCATATTTCGCTATGTTCAATGAATTCTATACATTGGCACATCAGGCAGTGCAAGATATCGACCAAAGAGCCCAGTATGAACTATTTCCTGATGTGATGTTGGTTACCAGTGCTGTGATAAATTCCTTAAAAAATAATCCTTCAGGTACAAAACACTTAAAATTTTTAATTTCTTGCAAATCCATACAATATTATACTATTATTTACTATATATACTATATCCATACTAATCCATACTAATTATATTATAATAATATTATAAATTCGAAAGTAACTGTCTGTTTGTCTATCTGTATGTTACCTTTTCACGCCTAAACTACTGAACAGATTTCGATGAAATTTGGCAGAGAGATAGATTGCATCCCGGGGAAGGATATAGGCTACTTTTTGTCTCAAAAATATCTTTAAGGTAGATCCCTTTTAAAGTTTTGTCCGATTCACCCCTGCATCCCTATTCACCCCGTTTGACGGTATTTAATCCAACTTCCGTTGATCGCAGTTGACGAGAGTGTCAATTGCCTTCACTATTTCAAAAGTTTTTAGTTGTCTTGGCACACGGTTACAAATTACTCACCTGGGGCGGAATATTGTAAAAACAATAATTATGTCTGGAATAGCAAAAGGAGAAAATGTTTTGATTCCCCGTATTCCAATAATTCCGAGAGATTTACCATTCCAATTTAAAAGAGTGCAGTTCCCTCTGAAAGCAATATGTATATATGGGCCGGCCATATTAGCCGTAGAACCGATGACCGTTGGGGTAGACATGTTCTTGAGTGGAGACCAGGAATCGGTAAACGTAAGGTTGGATGCCCTCCGACTAGGTGGAGCGACGATCTTCGCTGGATGGCTGGTAGCAGCTGGATGAGAGTTGCCGAAAATCGAGTTGAATGGCGTGCAATAGGAGAGGCCTATGTCCAGCAGTGGACTGCTATAGCCTGATGATGATGATGCACATTTAGAAAAAACCTGTTTTTCCCATGGGCAATTGTATATGGCGTGCTCACGAGTATCCAGCCCACAAAATCTTCATGGTCTAGGCAAGGATGGTAAAACAAAAATGGTGTTTACAAAAATATTTTAACATAAGATATTCCAGTTTTATTAAAATTAGTTTGCATATTATTATGGGACATAGGATACTTTTATGCCGATAGTACTTTTTATGCCGATAGTACCCGTGGGATGATTTCCGACCTCCACGTGGGCGAAGCCGCGGGTAAAAGCTAGTCTTTGTATAAAGTCCTAATCATTTCTTAAATTAGGTACGCAAATTGGCAATGATGCTGACATAAGACATGCTTCCAAAATAAATGTTAGAAACAGAAATGATCTTACGGCGTCTCGCACACCACGCCGCGGCAGTAGCGCGTGGCTCCGTATGAGCGGGTGCTCATACTAAGCATGGGAGCATGAGAACTTGTGCTTTTCATACTATCTGAGCTATTAGCATAAAACATTAAATCCCATTGCTTGGCTCAGAGCACTGTGTGAGATGCCTATGTTCTCTATTATTATTTTGCACTAATGTTGTATTATCACTTTTTCAGGACAACCATGTGACGGCCCTATGGGGATTAGTGTAGCATTGTCACCAGCGACCACTACCGTTACGATGTCTAAGTCTATGATTACCAATGCATCATTCCGTACCAAGAAGTTACCAGGTGAGAGTTAAAGTTCACCTATTATCCAGTATACTGCTACCCACAATTGTATTATGTTTTAGTTTAACATTCTTCTAGTAGTATGTAGACAGTTGTTGAATTGCTCCCAATATAATAAATAATACCTAGCTGACATGATATTGTATTTCAATGTTTTTGGTTTACATACAGATGAACATAACTGTATGCTGCCAAATGCATGCTCCTCGCCTCGTACTTTGGATTGTAGCTTGTGGACTAAAAACATGAATTGTATGTGCAGAGACATTGATTAGTCTACATAATCTCACAATATTAAAACACTGCATATTATCCTCTTTATGGGGAAATTCTAGATTTTCCAAGGATACTGAAACAGATCCAATCGTTAACTAAAAAAAAAAAGGTTTTTTGGAAGTCAAAATATTGTGTACATAATATTGTGTGTATTGTGTTAACATCTTTGTCAAGTAATACACTGAGGTATTTAGGAAAATAAATCACATTATTTTACTTTTGTAGGACTTTAGAAATGCTTATTTGAAGCACATGTGACGTCCAGCTGTAGGAGTGCAACTTATGAGTACAGCTCCATCCACTATGTCAAAGTGTGTTAGTGTGACACGTCTATCATCTTTTTAATAAGTAGGCCCCTTTAAAAAAATCCATTGCTTCAATAAACCTATACTTAACGCCAAGACTCGTAGCAATCGCGGTCATGACGTTTGAGGAGGACGATGAATAAATGTCGGTAATGTGAATATTAGCACGGGATTCTTCGATCAATAATAGCACTAGATAAATGATTAGGAACAAAAGTAAGTCACTAAGTGGCCACGTTTGCACACACATAAACATTTATATTTCTTACTACGAACTATAGAAAAAGGTTTAATAATATTAACAACTTCAGATGTCTAACCTATCAAAATGAATCGAACATATTGTCGAATTTTTAAAAGGATTGAATATTTCATCTGCTCTTTCTTTCGCGATAATATACCCATTCTGCACAGCGAAATGCGTCGCTAAGAAATCTACAAACAAAAATAACATATAAAATAACAATACCACTCCATGCATTCCCTGTTTCAGAACAGTCGGATGTTCGTTAGAAAAGTTGGCGTGCTGTCGCAAACATTGGCCAAACAATCATAATTTTGCTAATTGATTTATATTTTACTATTTAACTGTGATTATTTTATAAAAAAATATTTAATGATATAAACTTACCGAAAAAAATATATTCGTTACAAAATCTTGGTGGTTACGGTGGTTATTTACACAATTTATGAACGCGGACTGTGGAATTTTGACGGCTTAACGTTATCTATGATTGGACCATACCAATTTGAAATAAGAGCACAAAAGTATTTGTGCTCTTATTTTTCGGGCCGTTTTTGAAGCGCTTATCGTGCATCTAGTGCTATTATTGATCGAAGACGGGATTTCTAAAAACTGTATAAATACTCAATTTTGTGTCATCTCACTCCCGTGTTTCATGACCGTGTCTACCACGAACGTTGGGGTATAGGTACTATAGTCACAGTTGTACGTAATTATTACGGATCGAAAGCTTATTTCATTGTTGAGTTTCGTCTTAGAGGCCGCGCACGAAGTCAACACATTTTGGACAATTTTGTTAACTGATTGTGAGAAAGGGAAAAATAATATATTCAAAATTGTTTATGATTTGAAAAGTCGAGTTCTTTGTCTTGCAGGTAGTTTGAAGTGATGTTTCAAAAAAAAAAAAACAGTGACTAATAATCAATAGTGTCAAATCACTTAAATAACGCAATATAATCACGCAACAAGTTTTCCGAAAAACCGCCCTAGAGCGAGTCATACTACACAGCAGTCTGTGGAACAGTCGCTGGCCTGCTGTAATTACTGTATTGCGCGTAATGAATAAACCTGCGCTAACTCCTAAACTGTCGTGCATTTAGTATTGAACTAAATGTAGAACGCCACCTGTAGGCTATGGGATAAATACACCCAAATAGTCTCGGATGGAACAGTCGATATTAGTGCAGGATATCAACTCAGGGCGGCGGCTGATGAACATCTAGCACGTCAAAGGCGGCGCCCACGGACCCAGTCAGGCGGTCCACTGTACACCCACCAACTCGCACTAGACAAGCGCGGTGGGTTAATTTGCCTAAACCCCTACTCTCTCATGAGAGAGTAGGGAGGCCTTTGCCCTGCAGTGGGATGTCACAGGCTAATAAGAATAAGAACTCCTAAACTATACATCTAAATGACATATGGTAGAGCCCATTTTCCACAAGCTGAATACAGCACAAAATCTTGATAGCTATAGAGTAGATGGGGCGTGATGAGAGTACTCCAAAAATATATTAGAAAAGCTTGAGATGGGAGCTCTGCTGGTAGAAGGCGGCTTTCAGATTTCAAATAAGGACAAAAAATAACGGGATGTTCAGCACTGTTAATTTTCATCTCATCGTACGGGGCCTCGCTCAAAACTACATAAAAGGGCAAATCTGACGAAGGTATTACACTACGCTACTACGACTAAATCGGACGACTCCGAAAAATTTAATTTGGGTTTTTTATGGATATTTTATTCGGCGTGAATAAGTTATTATAGCTATATACCTATAATAACTTTTATATATAGTGTTCCTTTAGTGTTTTTTATATACAGGGTGTTACGGAAAGGGTATATCAATACAAACGGGTTGAAGAGTGTATCTTGTCTAGAATCTCTGTACAAAATTTCAGCTCAAAAGCATTAACTTTGAAAATGCTTAATATTTTTTATTTCGACATCACGGCGCTGCACTGGCGCGCGGCGGCGTGATGTGCGTGTACTAAGCGCACAGACACACTACAGATAATGGATAATGACCCTCGTAGTGCAGTGACACGTTTGTTATGATTTCAATTTAATAAACTTTCGAAATAAAAAAATATTAAGCATTTTCAAAGTTACTGCTTTTGAGCTGGAACTTTGTACAGACATTCTAGACCAGGTACACTCTTCAACCCGTTTGTATTGATATACCCTTTCGGTAACACCCTGTATAGTGTTCCTTGTCATGATAGTGATCATATAAATATCTGACGGATAGATGGAGCCTTTTAGCATATCTGACAAGGTTTCATAATTTCAGAAGAGCACCCAAAAGTAACCCTGATTTTACATTTATAATCTCTAAATCAACTTTTGATTTTGATTGTTTTTTTTATTATTTTAAACGTCTTTATTATTAACATAATAACACAAAGTGCATACAATAAGATCTTATTCTAATTGTGTACAACCATATACATAACAAGTTCTTAGGCTAACTTACCTTTACAAACATTTTACACTGAGTTTACTATTCTATAAACATTTTATATTAAGACCATAAAAAAGGCACACTACTAAACAAAAAGCACAAAAGTCTTAGCACTGACTTTAAACGCATAACACTATTGTTTACCTACTATAGGTAATGCACTAAAATAATACAAAGACTATTTGGAGCACAGGCTAAAACATTACAATATTATCTATATTATAACTTAGATTTAATCATTTATCATCGATGAGTTAAAACAAGGAAATGATTATTCAAAATTGTGGGTAATTTGCATAACTTTTCGCCGAGTATGCTTACTGCGACTGCGACTGGCCAGTAATATTTGAAGGCATGTTCCATTCGAATGTTTAAGGCTGTGTCATTCGATGAGTCGTAGGTTTGACGTATAATACATTTGACGGGCTAATTTTATATATTCGATGAAATACTCCTAAAATAATATCATGTGAAGTCCGATGGGAGTTTCATTTAAATAAATAGCTCTCCTCTGTAGTTAGTTCCTACACGAGTGTTATAGTACTTACACAGTCACGCAGACCTATATTTCAATTATTTCTAGCTTTCTCACAATGAGATAAAAAATTGGTCATAGGGTTTTTTTTTCGTGCACAGACCCTTATGAAACCGTTCATTCATAATTATGTTTGCAGTTACCTAACGTCACTGTTAAGCCACTTGTTTTTAATTTAAAATAGTCAACTCTGCATTGTTGCCTACTCATTGTATGTAAACGTTGCCTAGCTTATATTAAGGCGCTTCTAAAACCGGCTATGTCCGGCCAAACGGCTGTCTAAAAGAACGTTGTATCCAAGTAATATTTTTTTGTTATTTGAAATTATAAGAGTTACCCGTACAGGCGGTAAACTAATGTACCGGCCATACTCTGCAAAAAAAAAAATTGCAGTGAAAGTTTAGAAGCCCCTTTAGTTGGTAGATAGTGCCGTAGTAATATAAAAATCAAGCTACAAACCATTACCTTAAATGTACACACTGCTAATAGCAACAACACATTTTTTGGATAACCTATACTGTATAAGATATTTGAATTACCTACAACTACATGTATCTTTATAAATGTTTTATTCAAGCACAAATAATACCTTATTACGAAATCCTGATTGAACATGATTTACACATTTCAACATTTATTTCCAGATGACATTCCTATACAAGCCGGACAAGCAGTGCCATCTGATTCGGCAGACTTGCTCACTTCAATTACGGAAGAGTGCGAGGCCGAAGCCGCTCCCATACAAAGAGGCGGAGCGGTCCGGAGTTCCAAACCCAAATTAAGCTCATTTCCAGTTCTTGGCAAAAAGACAAAAGATGGTAAAGACAAAGGTGCGACCATGGGCGAGAAGAAAGTTACTCTCAAGGAGTCTTCAAAGGGTATTTGGAATTCACTCAGCGGCGGCGGCGGTGATATGGTAGATGCGCAACTGAAGTCGAACGTTACTGATATTTCTGTAGACGCCAATGGTAGTATGAAAGATGAAAAGATGTCTATGACATCAATACATAACAGCACTGAGAATTCTGATACACGTTCACAAATCACTTCTGACTCACTGGATATGGAGACAACTCCACGTTTTGCGGCAATGCAAGTTAGTTCGGTATAACTTGAATGGTTCTCGGTTATTTGAAAATTACTTTTATAGTATGATAGATATGTTTCAAGGTGGTAGCGAACTCTGGTGTACAGTCAAGGAATGAAAATTTTAAGCACCTTAAGGTTAATTTTTACTTGCACAGGACCTTATTGTTCTTTTCTAAATACGTATTGCTGACAATGAAAATTACAGGTCGAAAAGGTGACACACGGTAGCTGCGGCTCGCTACGTAGGAAAGGGATTTGTTTGAAACTTGCTTAACATTTTCTGTCCTTGATTGCGACATACGTCAACGCAATATTTTTAATGGTCATGTTTGAAGTAGTTACCAGTTAGGGTTATGGATTTAACTTATCTACATTGGTTTGAAACTGTTTTATCTATGCATAACATAATAAAATGTTTAAAAATATTTATTTAAAATGCTGTTGAGTAAATTGTTTGTTACAAGCTTTTATTTTAAATATATTATCTACAGAAATTATCCGGAATAAACTTCTTAAATGTTAATAGTTTTTAATTTAATGTATTTTTATATGTAAATGTACTTTTCACAATTCATAACCCTTACCCTTATATATCTTGTACTATCTGCGCCCCGCAGTTTCACCCGCATAAGTCTCGATCGCGTGGGAATATCGGGATTAAAAGTATTCTATATCCTAATCCAGGTCATGCTGTACCCATTTGCCAAAGGGGTTAGAAGATTTTTGTATGGAGGGTGGCCCTAAGGTCGGTCGCCATTTTGATTTTTTTTCAGAATCGCGGTGCACAACAAAAGTTATATATTTAGATAGAGGACACTTATACAAACAAAAAATGTAATTAACATAATATCCTAAAGCGTCAGGTTTCGGAGTTATTCACCGAAATATAAGTCGAAAACAACAAGGATTTTTTGTTTTTTTCCCCTACAGGTAACCATATTGAACTATTGAGGTAATAGAAACGTTATAAAACCTTTATAGAGAAGGAACAAATGAAGAATAGTTTAATAAATAATTAAACACGGCAATTTATTGATCCTTTTTTTAATCCCAGAGAGTATCTGACATTTAAGTCTTTTGTGTTTTCGTTTTTTTTAGTACAGAAGTTTGACATTACACTTGTCAGATTAGTCTCTGGGATTAAAAAAACGAACTATAAATTGCCGTGTTTAATTATTTATTAAAAAAATGTCTATTCTTCATTTGTTTCTTCTCCATAAAGGTTTCATAACGTTTCTATTACCTCAATAGTTCAATATGCTTACCTGGAAGGAAAAAAAACAAAAAAATCTTAGTTGTTTCGACTTATATTTCGGTGAATAACTCTGAAACCTGACGCTTTAGGATATTATGTTAATTACATTTTTTGTTTGTATAAGTGTCCTCTTTCTAAATATATAACTTTTGTTGTGCACCGCGATTCTGAAAAAAAATCAAAATGGCGGCTGATTTTAGGGCCAAAACCTTCAAACCCCTTTATCCAAATCCGTTCAACCGTTTTAGCGTGAAATCGTAAGAAACAAACAAAAATCAAATCATTTCTCTTTGTAATAGTAGTTTAGATGAAATGAGTAGCAAACAAATTGAGCGTCATAAAGTAAAATTCGCCCGCTGGCCAGTAGATACCTACTCTCAGAAGAGTAATATTAATAATAGTGTCAAACTTGTATGATATGATATTTATACTCGTAGTCTCGGCAGCTTATCTTTGCTCTTAGGGGTTACCATTATCAAGACGAAAACATTCCGTGTGAAGTCATTAAGAGGTTAGCATACCTAAGTACAATAATAATTATAAAGTTAATTTGTTAAACTTTTTTCTGTTATAAAGAGTGTGAAGGTTTGAGTCACATTTAGTCAGATCTCAAGTTTCACGTACGTAAAGTGATTTTGAGAATGAAGTGCGTACTTGCATTGAGTGTTTTTGTGTTGATAGCAATATCTACATGTGTAGCAAATGACCTAATTATTGGCACCAGCTACAACGGTCGTCTAATATGGCAACAGAAAGCAGAGTACATGGGTATTCCGTTCAAAAAGAGAGTGAAGGAAGTGTTCTACTCGGATCCCGGCCAGCAAGCTATTAAGGTATTTGTGCAATCATTTTCATAATCTATTTCTCACCTACAAAGTTTTTTCCCAAAATTGGAATTAACATTCGTTATTTATTTTGATAACGATCGTGGAATTTTAGACCTTTGAAAAACAATAAGTGCCAATTGACTCCCACTAGAACTAGAACAGTATAAATTGGTACCTACTGTGTATTTATTTAATAAGTAAACCAAAGGCATATCATCATTATCCACAGCCCGACGGCGACTTCACCCACTGCTTGGCATAGGCCTCTCTTGTGCCAATCACCACGCTCCTGTGCCAAGTTCATCCAGATATGCCCGCGATGGCAAAAGCTTTTAAATAATAGGTACTTAGTTGATACGTTACGTAGTGGATACGTTGATAGTCCACGTAAAGAAAACGTGTACGTTACCCCAGCAAGAAAGTGTCTCCTAGAGTTATAGGAGTAGAACGTATAATTTGTGCCTTATCTGCTGTAAATGTGCCCCAACATAAAAAATGTGTGCCCCCTGTCGTTTTGGAAAAAAACGGAAAAAACGATTCTTGCTGGGGAAAAATTGTGCATGGCCAGAGAGCTTATATGTGTGCCAAAATGTGCCCCCAAAAATAAAATCTGTGCCCCTTCAGGTTTTCGAGATATTGCATTTCCTGCTGGAGTAACGTTTCGATGAATCGTATATCTCTACAACCATTGCATGTGCCCCTGTAGAATAAACATACACGAGTAGCTCTTAATGTGTGCCCCTTAGTGCCCCAATTAGATTTAAGAAAATATTTATGGTTTTCAAGTTATCGCGGTTTTATGAAAACCCGAAAAAACATCGCAGCGCCTAAACTAGACAAGGCACAAGTTCGCTGAAAACTGTATTCGGTCCTTCTTGACGCTAATAATAACCATACAAAGTTCCAAAACTGTTCATGCATGCGTTTTTGAATAATCTCGCTAAAAGTCAAAACGATGGTGTCATAACTTTGACGGCAAAATACAATGAACCGGCTCAATCCCAGATGTGTAGGTGTAAACCAAAATCATGTGCCTTTAGTCAGAAATATATGGTAAAAATATTCAGCTTGAAATGTTTCGCATTAAGTAAATATAAACAAAAAACCAAAATATGTAAGCAACGGCTGGTTATCCGACCAAATTTGAATGACTACTAAAAAGCGACGGATTCATACATATCGATGACCTTCTTTACTTTACTCACTAACCGGTTCACACGTGTTGTGCCTGAGTACACTGACGTAGAAAAGTAATAAAATAAAGTTGTTATTGGATTATATTCAACTAGCTGTTTCTATGACCTTACACATGATTAAGTACATTATAAATAGTAGCCTAAGTGCTATTCCAAGGTAAGCTATCTTTCGATTCAAAATTTCATTAAATATATCCAGTAATTTATGTATGAACGAAAGAAATACATCCAGATATTTGCCAGGTCTTTGACCCAAAATTTGATTGGTCCCAATGTTTAAAAAAAAAAATGAAATGTGTGATGAATACCTACTACTAAAAAGAGGTAGCTCTTTTTTGTATATAAATAAAAAGCCCGTACTTGTCTTTTTATAAATATATATACATTTATTGATAAGCCGTAGGTTAGATAAATTAACAATAGTTTTTCATCATTACGGGGGATGCTCCAACCAGCCCGCAAAATTCAAAATTTCTTGCGTTTTTTGCAATTTGCAGGCCAGTGCTAGGTTGTATGTTGATTAAAATATTATTCGCGGCTGTAAGACGTATGTAGTTACAGAATTATAATCATCAAAATCACCAATACAACCCTACAAGTTCATAAAGGCGTAGGAACAAAAAAAAAAACAGAAAAAAATTGAATTTTGCGGGCTGGTTGGAGCATTCACCTTACTTAATAGAAGATTCCCTATTTTCGCCTCCCCAAAGCTGCATATATCTCTGGCCCCGCGGCATCCGCTGACGTCGTGTCGCAAGGAGTCGCTTTGTCTAGCTTGGAGAAAGTGAGACAGCTAGTACGCGTACGGTGTTAGTGTGACAGAGACAGTTACGTGTAACGTCGCTCTATTATGAATAATAGGTACGAAGTGTTTATTGACTAGGAAGTGCGTTTGGATTTTTACCCGACTGCGCGACGCAAAGGAGTGGTAATGTGTTTATCAGCCTATGTATGTATGTATGTAAGTATGTATGTATCTATGTATGTTTGTATGTTCCTTTGAAGCACTATACAGACCAAACGCCTGGACCGATTTTTATGATTCACACGTCTATCGATTCCTCTTAGTTCGGCGAGTGTCACTAAAGACATGACGTTAATGAAAATTCAATATGGCGACTACTAGACGCCATATTGTGAAAATGAAAAAAATGAAAGTCAAGAAACTATGTCAAGTGGGGTATCGTTGGATAGGTCTTTCAAAAATATCACTGGTTTGGGTAGACCGTTTTTTGATTAAGTAAACCGTTCGTGACTTATCAAGCTTTAAAGTACCAATTTTCGTTAGAATCAAGTGTCCCCCCCCCCCCTACCAACTAAACGCGGCAGTAGTACCTATATATTACGAAGTTTAAAGGGAAACTATCACACTTAAGTGGGATTTACAACTCATAACTAAAAAGAATAAAATAAAAAAAATAAATTTAAAAAATCAAAAAACCCGACTGCGGTAAAAAACTTAAGTTATAAAAAACTGAAAAGCTAAAAACAAGCCCATTTTAAATTAAATAAAAGTTGGAAGCAGGCGGGACCCATACCATTTTTCTATTTTCAAACTCAAATGGGTCCCGCCTATGGGTCCCGGGTAAAATAAAAGTTGGAACTTTTATTTAATTTAAAATGGGCTTGTTTTTAGCTTTTCAGTTTTTTATAACTTAAGTTTTTTACCGCAGTCGGGTTTTTTTCTTGGTATTTGTAAACAGCTGCAGTTATGTTATGACGCCAAGGACACTGACGTTGAGTCACGCTACTTTTTTTTTAAGTTGGTTGAAAGTGGCGTATTAAGCATTTTATAACAATTATGTGGTTGTAGGGGTGTTGAATTTTATGGCATGATCTGCGGTGGTAAGTATTTAATGGCATTGTTTTGACTTATTTAAAAATACTTGTACACTTATCAAGTACTTGGATTTTTTTCATTACTTTATATACTTATTTATTTTTTAACAAAAAATGTTCTAAATCATGTTTGTTTTGTTTTCATCTGAAAGGATATACATACTTTCCGATTGGTCCAATAGAAATTTCATCAAAATCGATTCAGTAATTTGTTTTCTTTTTTGTTTAATACGTATTTAATTCTCTTCTTGTGCTAGGTTGATGAAATATAACTTCTAGTTACAATTTAAAAAAATAATTCATGACAAGAATTCATATGTCCCCAAAACTAAGACTCGACCACAATCCGTCAACACTCAACATGTCACAGTCACAGGGCTGTATCTTTTTAGCCGAAATAGCTAAATACTTGATTTGATTTTTACAGAATGTTCTATGGCAGCTATAACAACAATAATATAAACACCAAGCAGGGAGGGGTGGCATTTTGCCTATTGGCGAGTTGCATAAACTTCTAACTAGATGATATAAGTAATAATTTTGTTGATCTATAGAATATATGTATCTAAAAAAGTTCTGGCGGACCGATCAGGCGGAATATATCTATTTATTCAGGGCTAAATATCACAACTGTATTTTCAACTTAATTGCTAGAGTACTTCTGGAAAAAATTGAGCACAAAATTTTATATCCACGGATATACACAAACTTACATCCTATAAAAATAGTGTAAATTTAATAGATTCAGGAAACTTTAAAACGTAAAGATAATATCAAAATTTAAATTTCGAGTTTTGGGCCAATTAAAATTTAATATTTTTTTTACACAATATTATACTTATACTTAATAGGTCTGTGATTTTTTGTGATGCAAATTTACTAATTATATGTTAGACTTAGATGAAAAACTGATCTGTGATTTAAATAACAATGACCACAATGTGCAAATAATTTCTAACATTTATAGGTAGGAACTTTAATCTGTGATTTGATGCAATAATTACTTTAAGAATTAAAATTAAGGGAATAAAAATAATAATTACCACATCAACAAGCTGTTTCATTTATTATAGTCACAAGGTGCATTTAATATATTTTTTAATTAGCCCCCAAAACTTTTGAACGCGACTGTACGGACAACAGCTTAGGTATAATACGTCCAATAAAGAAGGTCATCGATATGTATGAATCCGTCGCTTTTTAGTAGTCATTCAAATTTAGTCGGATAACCAGCCGTTGCTTACATATTTTGGTTTTTTGTTTATATTTACTTAATGCGAAACATTTCAAGCTGAATATTTTCACCATATATTTCTGACTAAAGGCACATGATTTTGGTTTACACCTACACATCTGGGATTGAGCCGGTTCCATGTATTTTGCCGTCAAAGTTATGACACCATCGTTTTGACTTTTAGCGAGATTATTCAAAAACGCATGCATGAACAGTTTTGAAACTTTGTATGGTTATTATTAGCGTCAAGAAGGACCGAATACAGTTTTCAGCGAACTTGTGCCTTGTCTAATTTAGGCGCTGCGATGTTTTTTCGGGTTTTCATAAAACCCCGATAACTTGAAAACTATAAATATTTTCTTAAATCTAATTGGGGCACTAAGGGGCACACATTAAGAGCTACTCGTGTATGTTTATTCTACAGGGGCACATGCAATGGTTGTAGAGATATACGATTCATCAAAACGTTACTCCAGCAGGAAATGCAATATCTCGAAAACCTGAAGGGCCACAGATTTTATTTTTGGGGGCACATTTTGGCACACATATAAGCTCTCTGGCCATGCACAATTTTTCCCCAGCAAGAATCGTTTTTTCCGTTTTTTTCCAAAACGACAGGGGGCACACATTTTTTATGTTGGGGCACATTTACAGCAGATAAGGCACAAATTATACGTTCTACCTACTCCTATGACTCTAGGAGACACTTTCTTGCTGGGGTAACGTACACAAAGAAAACAATGTCTACATTATCTAATATAAAGAGGGTTAATAATTAATGTTTTGATTTCAGGGGGTCATAGCAAGAGACGTCGACCACACAGGAGCAATCGCCATCGTCACCGCCGGTGGTGTCGGTTTCAGTTTCGTTAACATCCGTCTTAAGAGTGAACGTGGAAGTGCACTCAATTACCAAGTTGAAATCTATACGTAAAATTTATAACCGTTGATAGTCGCTCTGTACAATAAAACAGAAGTATATAACTATATTTGTGTAGTTTATCCTTGTTTAAACTGCGTCTGTTTTCCACCTCCCATTCCTTTAGCAAAACGCTCAACACAATCAAACAAATGCATTCGGTCTGAGTGTATCCAGGTCGAGTAGCGGGGCGTGGCCTCGAAAATTGATCGATCTGCGCGTCTGCGCGGCCACCAGCCGCTATATTACTGACCGATGCCAGCCCCCCTCACCCTCGCCTCACCTCACAAGTTTTATAGAAAGTAGGTAGCTAGCTAGACCTGATAAGAAAATCAATACAAGTCACACTACCCACCTATGCACCTCCCTACCTACTCGTAATTTCAAGTGGTGGTGAAGCTAATAAATATTGCATCACCTCAGCTACGCTAATAGCTAGTACACGCAATATGTCTACATACGTCTTTATCTTTATATCGACACCTATCTATTAAAATAATTATGTTTGATACCCTACATCTGCTCTTTCGAACTCAATTGATAAAAGCAAAAACATAATCTGGCATTTACCAGGAATTGAACACAAGAAACATTATTATACCGTTTGTTTTATTTTTACCCGACTGCACCAGAAGGAGGGTATAGTTTTTAGTTGTTTTTATACCTATAAGAAAAGTAAAAGAACTAAAAACATTTAAGTACATTACTTACCTACGAGTTGGTAGGGACTATTTATCAGCATTTCAAAACAAAATGAATACAATTTTAATACCTAGGTTTATTTGATATTATTAATATAAGAACGTTTAGAAATTCTAGAGGGACCATTAATTCTGGTACTGACGTGTGAACCTGTTTTCCTGGGGACAATAAAAACGTTCCTGTTGACAATGTCTTCGGGTTGCGCAGAAAAAGGAATATTGTCTAAAGCACGTGGAACTGTTCTCTGATTGTTGACATCGAGGAGTTGTTGCAGTTTGTTGATGATAGCAGCTTGCTCGTCACGTTCCATCTCGTTAATGACTATAGGCAGATTGGCAGCACATACCCATAAGTAGAACATTCCCACTGAAAGCACACACGAATATTAATAAGCAGGTAGGTATGTACTACCTATACTACTATTTACTTATAAACTGTGTAAGTACCTAGCCCTACACAAGAATAAGTTCCTTACCTACCTACATAATTAATTAGGCCTGAGGACAACCTTGGCGTATCGTCGGGCGTTTCTTTCTAAAGTTACGGTCTCCTAGAAGAGCGGTGGCCGCCACATAGCGGCCGCAGTGACGCTTTAGCATTGAAATATGTTCTGACCTACATATAGTAGTTTTTCTATTTTTTATTAGCCTAGTAATTAAAAACTTACGCAACAGAAATCCGCCTGCAACACTTGCCCCTATCAGCAAACCAATGTCCATAGTGTTCTGCTTGATTAGAAGCAGAAAGGTTGCAACTAAAGTAGATATCAAAATGAGACGCAGTAGTTCCATCAGTATGTAGGTGACCATTAGCATGTTGTTACACTGTCGTAAAAATAAAAGGCACCTTTTTTGTAGATAAAAAAAAAATTATTACAGTAGGTAACTTAGGTATGCTGGTGCGGTCAGCTATGAAAGTCGGTACACTGTCGTTTTAGGGGTTATTTCACTTATTTCCATTAATGGACAGTAGGTAACTAGAAAAGATTTGATGTTATTTTAATGTTAAATACCAGCATCTGGTTTTTCAGTTAGGTAGTTATGATTTAAAAAACGGGACCAGATTGTTAACCGACTTTTGTTGCTAACTGTACCTGGATGTTACATAAGGTATTGATATAGGTACGTACCGTGTATGCACCGTAGATATAAATAATGCATATAATCATGTAAATACTTGTAAAACTAATGCCAAGTGAAAGATATTTTTCTGGATCTGAAAAATAAATAAGCACCTAATTGATTAGAAGAATCACATAGGTAGTGTGGTCGTCAACCATTATTATACATCTTACTGTATGCCCATGCCCACCTGCTTGCATGTCTTCTAGATAGCCCTTTGCGTAAATGAGATTGTAATCATTTGTCCAGCTGTTAATCTCATCTTTTACTAATTGAGACTGACTGTAGCCTAAGCAACAAAATACTAGTATCAGGAGTCCCTGAAACTAATTTTTGGGATTAAGTATGTAGATACCTACCTAAATTGTATGATGTCAGTAAAGATAATTAATAAATTACCTATAGGTATCACTTTAATGTTGTTTTATAACACTGAACTTACCAATGAAATTATCCCAATCAAAATGCCTCCTAAACGCAATGAAAACCAAAAGCAGCAGCTATATACTAAAGCCATGATAATACTCCAATGAATATCACATTTTGATTTGTGTTAACAATATGTACCAATGTTGGTACCGACAGTCCTGTCTCGCAACTCGCAATAAAATGTTACGTGTCCAAACAAAATCCATTGCATCGTGTCGTGTCACAAGAATGATGGAGGTAGGTCCTAATAGCTTATAATAACAACGAATCACGATAACTAATAATTGCTGACGGTATTGATCTGGTAGATCTTACTTCTGATATAGTTTTGGGGTCAGTAGCTAACTATACAAAACCATTACACCAAGGGAACCTCTTTGGTTCAACAGTTTTAAGGTTTTTATATTAAGTCAATATCGATATTGACGTTCACCCGCTCATGAGGATCAGCTGTGTTAGTCCGTTTATCCATCCTGAAAAGAATCCACCTTAGGTGAATTCGCAGAAACGCAACCTGAGAATCCACCCTAAGCCTATAAGTTCCGTTTATCCAACTGGGCCTTACCTATCTACGTTTCCGCGTATCCAACTTAGGGCTGAATTTTCAATCGACAGATAATTTTTTTCGTGGGATAAAATTTATGTCACAGATTTTGTATGTAATTGTCAAAAATTCAAAATTATTCCTCCGATAAAATTATCTGGTGTTGGAAAAATCAGCCCTTAAGAGTAGGATTTTTGGGTTGGATAAACGAAATAACACGATCACCTGCATACCTACACACCAACCAATAACATAGCCGACTATACAAGTACCACAGAGCAGTACAAGAACTAGCTAGTGAACTAGTTTTATAATAACAATATGTATGTTTAGGTTAAGGTATTTATCTATGGGCCTGCGTCGCCTGAAATAAATTAATAAATAAATTATACCTACCTAAGGTACAGACGCCAGCACATCAAGCTACTACAATCTGTCAAATTTCTTTAATATTTTTTCAACTTTATCGCTACAGCATAAGGTTCAAGGTTGATTGGGAAAATTTGACAGTTTCGGGTAGCTTGATGTGCTGGCGTCGTCTGTACAATTCCAAATACAGCTAGCTATCAGTACCTTCGATAATAATATTATATATCTATTAAAGTTTCATGGCAAATTAACACACGTTGTATAATAATTGCACCCCCCAAATAATTGCCGTGGTCGGTAGGTATCAACGTGTAGGTAAGTGTGTCCACGACAATTATTTTGTTTAGATTTTATTTATTTAGGTAAATTTTAGAGAGAGTTTATCTAATTTGTTGGTTTACGCGCGATGGAATGAGGTTGCTGCCCACTAAACGCACATCTTACCCTCTCGTATATATTGTTAGCCCATGTAGCCACCAGTCCACCAGGTTCGTTGAGCCGAGCATTGAGAATCTAAGGCGCTGGCCACACAGAAAGGACGTAAGACGCAGACGGGGCGCGGGCATTTGTCTCTACCGCGTCTCTTTCATACAAAATGTATAGAAGCGTCGCGACTCAAAACATACAGAACAGACAGGGCGCGGGCGCAACGCTGGTACTTTTGCGCCTGTCCGCGACGCGCCCTCGTCTTACGTCTCTTCTGTCTGGCCTGCCCCCAACAGACCGCATCCCAGCGCGCACACACACACATACACACACACAACACTAAAAAAAATCGCCGACGGACAAATTGCGGACATTATGTAGGTACTTATCTATTTTTCAGACGTACGAGTATGACGGCGTCCTAAAAGAAGTACCTATAGCTATCGTTGCTCCGGGAAAAAGGACGCCTTCCGGTTTTTCCGAACAAATTAGTGATGATCGCGACGATCGCTTCTATTAGAACAATGGGTAAAAGAAACTTCAGCATTACAATATTATTGATTCCATTAGAATATTTTCCAAAGATCGTAATAGAAATTTGAATTTAGAACATAATATTGTTAAGGTGACTGCGCTGTGGGTGTGTTAATAAAAATATTGAGCATCATTTCGAACAAGGTACGTAATGTAGGTATGAATACTTTAAAATAAGAAGTTTATTAAAATTCAACATTCTTTCGGCTCGCTACCTGCCTGCGTTTGGGCGCTCCTTCCGGGATCGCTGTCAGTGCGGTGAAGCTGTCGACTGCCTTGGACACCATGGCCTATCCTGCAGTAGGAGCGCAGGCCGGATAGTACGGCACGCCAGCATTAATGGCATCATCCGCCGTGCTCTTGTCACCGCCTCGGTGCCAGCTGTTTTAGAACCCAACGGCCTGGCACGCGACGATGAAAAGAGACCAGACGGAATGACCATAATGCCCTGGAAGTTAGAAAGACCTTTGGTGTGGGATGCAACATGTGTCGACACCCTTGCGCTATCCCATCTTCCTAGCACGGTGGGCTGTGCTGGGGCGGCTGCTGCAGGTGCAGAAAACCTCAAACGGCGAAAATATTGCAACCTAATTGGGCGAGCCGTTTGGGGTTGAAACACTAGGGCCATGGGGTCCGAGTGCCCACTTGGTCTTCCGGGATATCGCCAAGCGGTTAGTCGACTCTGCACGTGACCAGAGGGCTGGCCTATTTCTTGGCCAAAGAATTAGCATTGCCATACAACGTGTCAATGCTGCCAGCCTTTTGGGCACTGTTCCTGTTGACAGCGATGCGGACAAATTCTTTGATGCCCTATAATGATTGTTTATTTTGTCATATAATTGTACTATAGTTTATATGTTAGCTTATATTATGTAAATATTTAATTTTTGGAATAAATAAAGAGAAATTCAACATTTTCCTTAAGTTTGCCGTATAAGCCCGTATGTCATTACTTCCCAGAATTTGATACTTATTAGCGACACTATCGAATGGTGTAATAATACAGTGTGTTTTTTTTTCAAAATCAACAGGTTCGATTCCTGGCTAGAAATACTTATTGATTTTTCAAAAATCCAATGATGCAGTTTTAGTTTTCATCAAAATCGAGCCCGCGACTCCTTTGAGTACTTTTCGCAATTCCACATAGTTTAGAATTTGGCCATCCACGCCCACTTGGAAAATTCACCCTGTATATGTTACAGCCAAAGTAATAAATCCGGATATTATATATATTACCTAGCCATTATTTATAATGTCTACTCAATTTAGATAAAGTGATAATTGACACAGAATTAATCACATTAACTAGCAATTTTATATAATATCTTCGAAGACTCGGATAATGTAATAAAACAAGTAGGTATAGGTAAAGATTATAAAATTATATTTCAATTTGCCTGAAGCATACCTAACTATATGTGTAGCAATATTATACTGTCATTTGAAAAGTAATAATTATAATGTTTATTTTAAGAATTAAAATTTAACATTGTTATAAAGTTATTTAACTTTAATTTATAAGGTAAATTTAAAGCTCACTAGCCATAAAACAAAATTTATTGAAGAGCGGGAGGGGTAACAAGTCAGTTAGACCGTATTTATTACTTTGGCTAACTTTGACCCGCTATTATGATTAATATCCGGATAAAGTGATTAATTTGTCACATTGTCTAGTCAATTTGGCTATTAGGTATATATAATGACCAGTCATTATGTATAATAGCTATTTCATCACTGTGACTGTAACATATAGATATATGTATAGATTGTCGCACGAATAGATACGTGAATAATTTTATTCGGCGCACCCGAACGTCTCGTCGCGCCGGCAGATATCGTGTTTGCCCGTGTCCAAATAATTACAAGTGATCGTCGAGTTGGTTTATTCCCGTTCGTCCCCACCCCGTCGTCCCCACTAGGCACGAGTGGGAAAAAATGTTACGTTCCTTCCCAGTGGTGACGATTGGAACTTTTTATTCCCACTCGTTCCGCTATAGACCGAGAGATAAAATGAAATAAGGGGGTTTTTAACCGACTTTAAAAAAGGAGGTTCTGTATTCGACCCGTATGTATGTATGAATGTTTGTATGTCCGCGATTATCTCAAAAACTACTGAACCGATTTTGATAATTCTTTCATGAGTGTGATCTAGATACTTTCAGGAAGGTTTTAGTATATAATACATTAGGTGATTATTCTTATGTACGAAGTTATATGCATAAATGTACTGCATCTCTGGCATTTTTTGTGAATTTTGATGATTCTTCGAGTCGTGTCTTCAATGCACTAGTGTTAATTGAATTTATGTGGGGTAGGTACAACTAAAAAGTGAAAAATAAAAACTTTTTTACAAAAAAAACAACCGACTTCAAAAAAAACACTACAAAGTGAAAAATAACTTTAATTTCGGAAGTCGGTGTCAAAAAACGATAATGCTGAAGCAACGACACCGACTTCCGAAATTAAAGTTATTTTTCACTTTGTAGGTAGTGTTTTTTTTTAAGTCGGTTGTTAATAATAGATTTCACGGATTTTTCCCACTCGTGCCCAGTTGGGACGATCGGGAATAAACCGTCGAGTTTTGTATCGTGTGTCGTAAGATGGTCGTAAGGCGCTCCACACACTGCACCGCGCTCCGTCGCGGTGAGCAGATAACGCGCCCCCGCGCGTGAGTTGAATTTGTATGTAAAAAAAACCCCCGACTCAAACAAAAACCTCTAAAAAGTAAAATAATAATATATATTTGCCCTTTAAATTTAATATAAGTTGCAGGAAATATTTTGATCCAAGCGTCCTCATGTCGGGGGACGGCTAATGAAAATTGGAAGTTAACAGCAGTTATGTTTCTACAATAGCTACATTCATTATTGCTGGGTTTAAACCTCATCTGTTTGGCGTTTTCATTAGCCGTCCCCCGACATGAGGACGCTTGGATCAAAATATTTCCTGCAACTTATATTAAATTTAAAGGGCAAATATATAAGTATTATTATTTTACTTTTTAGAGGTTTTTGTTTGAGTCGGGGGTTTTTTAAATTTTTAATTTAATTTTTATTTCTTGCTTTTTAAACTTTATAATATTATATTACTAGTAAACATACTATACGATCCACATGTGATTAGCCGAAATCTGCGCAGCTGTACGTATTTTTTACCACAGTGAAGCGAAGCTAGTTAGGTACTCGTGGTCGTTGGCGTTCATTCCATACTAACGTATTCCTCTGTGAATTCGCCATTTCTGGTGGCGGCCATCTTAGATTTGAAATATTGTAATACTGTATAGTATTCTACTAGTCAAGCCCTTTCATTTGATACCCATATTGAGGGAATTATGAAAAAATATATATAATTCGCCATTTTGTGGTGGCGGCCATCTTGGTTTTGAAATTTATCATAGTGTTTGGTATTCTACTTGTCAAGCCCTTTCATTTGATACCCATATTGAGGGAGTTGTGAAAAAATATGTAATCCGCCATTTTCTGGCGGCGGCCATCTTGGACCGATTTTCTTCAAACATAGCTAAGAACACTCGCGACTAATTCACCTTTCAAACAAAAAAAACAAAATCAAAATCAGTTCATCCGTTCGGGAGCTACGATGCCACAGACAGACAGACAGACAGACACACACACACACACACACACACACACACACACACACACACACACACAGAGAGAGACACGTCAAACTTATAACACCCCGTCGTTTTTGCGTCGGGGGTTAAAAATCTGTTCACCGCGACGGAGCGCGGTACAGTGTGTGGAGCGCCGAATAGAAAGCGATCGTCGCGGGAACATGCGGTTTTTTTTCGGCGAACCTCAACGCGTCGTCACTCGTTCTTCCGATAGAGGGGAATTCAGGTTGTCCGAACAAATTAATGAGTGACAAATGATCGCATTTTCGCGCGGCTATCGCTTATGTTAGGACACGACATTATACACTTTCGGATTTAGAAACTGGGAAAGAGTTATGTTCTGCTCCACCTGCTTAAGTTATAATAAATCGAAATAACATGGATTTGAGATGTGTGCTGATAGGCGATAGGAAGTTATGATGGGTAAATAAAAAAAAATTACAAATTATTTTTATTTATTAATAATTCCTCCTGCAGTGCTTAATAGTTGCTGACAATTTAAGAACGAGATCTTGCAGTTAACATTATTATTTACATTTAATGTGTGCTAGGCTTGCTTCCTCTGGTTTAGTAATGGCACTATTTACTAATGTAAAGCGGTATCGGTTGCACTACGTTATTAGAATATTATTATGATACTGTAATTTAAATCAAATTCTTTGAACAAAAATCAGAAATATTAAGTACATTTTGAATTAGCATATCCGAGTGGAGATTATATTTTAATACTATATAAAACACAGTATCGGTAGTTTACTTTAATGACTTCATCATAATACCCAATATTGAACAAAAACTTGGCAAATCTATCTTACAAAGCTATTTTTTGGCAAACATATTAATTTTAAATGTTAGGTATACAAGGATAAGTAAAACACAAATTACCTTTTTGTGTCGGGCATGACTACGATACAGTCTTCTACATAATCTGAATTGTGCTATCTTCCAGTAATCGGAACGTGAAACATCGATTAAATATAAGTTCAGGTTTATATATTTATACACTGACCGCAGACGTACCTATTAGTACCACTTATAAATAAAATATCATGTGATAGTTTCAATGAAACCCAGAAACTAAAGAATTGTTTTATTTCAATTATGCAATATTTACAAATGGTGCAAATAAGGTTTTGGTCAGTGCATTTTGACACAAACAGTTAAATATTTAAGTCTTTTAAACTTCGCGCTTGCACTGGCGGAATATTCAGATAAAAACATGTTGAAAACTGTTTCCGTCAATGTATCGAACCGCTTTTGCATATTCAAACAACTTACTTGTTGAACCGAAACTTGTTTGACGATTCATATCTCTTAACTTGTTTTACAAACCGATTTCATAACAAAATGTTTCTTTATGAATCTTGCAACATGTTGTCCACTCGCACCTTTACAAAATTATCGAGACCTAATTCGTAATTTTAAGATTTCGACTAAATGATAAAATGTTTTAGATTACCATATTCATCGACTTACAAAATAGACCTATTGTAGCTTAGAAAGAGACAAAATAACACTACGGTTCCTTTCACTCCGTCCCCTCCCATCGTGTCTGTACAGTTTGGGAGATATGTAATTTTTTATTTATTTAGTGCATGCAAGTACATAAACAGTTTCATTTCAGTATGATATAAAAATGAAATAATATGAATTTTTTTGTCCCTTTAATTATAAAGGTGCGACATGTACTTCGTACCTACGATATTTACTGGCCTAATTTGAAAACATTAATCCTTGCACTAAACACAAGTCATAGACAAGTTGCGAGACAAACAAACACAGAGCGAAAGTCAAACGAGACAAATCTTTATACAAACATGGTCTATTGAATACGTCTCTTGTCAGTGCGAATACAGCCAACAAATCTTGAAATGTACCAAAACAATAGGGAATACACAAGTCATTTAAAACTTTTTCATTATTTAAATATAAATATTATATTAGAGTAATATAATATAGGAGACTAAAGATTTTTTTAATGCATTTCGTATTTAACGATTACTTAATTATTTTATGTTGCAGTATCGTAGCTAATGGCGGGCGTCACATCATGGCTGCGACAGTAACGGAAGTTTCAACTGTAGTAGAAAATTATTGGAGTTTTAAAAACAATTTGAGCACCAAGCAGTACTTAGTTGATTTGCCTTTTAATCATTTGCGTTTATATTACTGTCTTTTATTGATTAAACGAAAAAAAGAATACATGCATATTCCCTATTACTTATTTTCATGTAGTGGGCACGCAAATTCAACAATACTAGTTGTGGGATTTGTTTCATATGACTAGTTTCGAAACATTGCATGTTTAACATTTTTTGGTGCAAACGCATAAACGAGAACAGTGTTGTAGGTAACGACAAAGATTTGACACACATAACTATTTCTACACAAGGACTTGGGCTGACTACTTACGTTTCTTAAGGTGGAGTCTATTTCATAAGTTTAGGAGAGCTATGTTTGCTACACAGATATTATATTAATATTATTATAAGTACCACATAGTAAAAATACGCAATTGCTATTGAAAAAATGGATGATATTTTTCCAGTCAATTAAAGCTTTTCTATCAACATGAAATTCTTAAAAAATATTAACTACAAAATTAAAATGCCATCAATTGTAATTATGGTTAATTAAATATTTAGAATTTTTATTCGAATTGGTTGTAATGTAACTTCCTATCGTATATCGGTATTTTTTTTTTACAAAATCGAAATTAAAAATAACTGTGATTATTATGTCTATACCCTATTTGCTAAAAAAATAAAACTTACCTTGGCAGCAAATTATTAAATTATCGTCGCTGTACACAAAGTGTAAGATCGCGGTGTCATTTTTCATAATTTATTACATGGCTCGTTATTGAGTCGGAGATCATCGGCCAGTGTACGTGCGACGACAAACGGAACCTACAATTCCTAGAGCGAGATTTATACATTGAGCAATACTCTAAAATCTCACTCAAATTATAATTATTTAAAGTTAACATAAGTAGGTATAGAAGCAAATAGTAACCTATTAAAACTAAAATTAGATAGGCGTTATTTTAGTTTAGACATTTCCACCACTAAAATTTACAGTGACTGGACAACATGTTTAAATAAAGCAAAATTATAAATTATAAGTTCGAACTCATAAATCGCATAACATGTTGAGTACATTTGGATCAAGTTTGGTTATAAGCTATTATACCATAGTTTAACTATATGTTAATGATTGAGGTACGCCATTGACAGTCTTTGATTTCAGGACCCCGTTTTCATACGACATTACTGTCTCCCGACCGTTCTCTGTCACCCTGTAATAATAAAAAATATTATTGAGTATAATGTAATGTATTTTCAGTAACCATACCCTGCTTTGCCAACTAATCTGTTTCATATTACTGTTATGATACTTAGACATGCTTCATGTCTAAAAATCGACTGAGAAATGCGAAGTTGTTTATTGAATGTCCAACAATTATCGTAACTATAAATAAATTAAAAACATGGCTATTTCGTCGGAATTATTGGATAAATGTACAACACGAGGAAGTAATGAAAGAAATTAAGAGCCGTCATTAAGTTCAAAACACGCTTTCGACATCTCGAGTTCATTTAGGCCTGGCGCACATTGGCGGCACGGCACGGCAGGGGTTCCTTCGGCATCCCTACATGTAAGCGCACGCTGGCGGTAACTATGCCGTGGCATCCTTAAGTATGCCGCGACGTCCTTAAGCATACCGAAGCGTCCTTAGGGGCAGGCCAGACAGAAGAGACGTAAGACGAGGGCGCGTCGCGGACAGGCGCAAAAGTACCAGCGTTGCGCCCGCGCCCTGTCTGTTCTGTATGTTTTGAGTCGCGACGCTTCTATACATTTTGTATGAAAGAGACGCGGTAGAGACAAATGCCCGCGCCCCGTCTGCGTCTTACGTCCTTTCTGTGTGGCCAGCGCCTCAGGCATGCCGAGGCGTCCTTAGACACCGTGCTCGCGCCTAGCTTTTTTCTCAATAGTCGTATCTCTTCTACAGAACGGTCTTAACACAAGCTTGTAAGTGTGTGTATAATGGTAGATTGGGACCTAGTGCTCAAAGCAGTTCATGCTGAAGAAGAAGCTAAGCTAATGAAGCAACGCGCGGGGCCGCGGGGTTCGGGCGGGCGCTGTCTTGCCGCGGTATCCCGAAGACTACCAAAGCGTTCCGAGGGTTGCCGAAGCGTTCCAAAGGCTGCCGACACGGCATGCCTAAGCATACCGCGATATTGTTTTTGTACTTACGACCGTTAATATTGTTTCAACTTTATTTCCATACTATTAAGTTATATTTTTATTCGTCGCCTAAAAATACCATGCCGTGCCGTGCCGCCAATGCGCGCCGGGCCTAACACTCATTTGTACTTGACATAACAAAACGCCGCGTTTCCGCGAAGGGTTGGGCAGGGGTGTACCTATAGAACACCCACATTTCGCAAGTTAAGTCCCATGTAATTGGGGATCGATCCGATTGCCGTCAAGCAGGCACAAATCCAGACTCCGGGCTGCTACTAAAAAATTACAGATAGAAAAACCCAATAATATTTTGCTACCACTAGACAAACGAGACAGACATATAAAGAGAAGGGTAAATAGAGCAATCACTTAAAATTAGTATCATATAGATGAATTCGTATTTCCTAAGGTAAGAGAAAATTTTAAAGTCGAATTATTGGTTTCCTTCAGCTTTACTCCGTTATTAAAATATTGTTTAATACTTGTAATCGGACAGCACAAATGAATGCAGCCCACGTTTGGTCCCCGAGGGATGACTACAATTACCACATTATTCCCTAGTGTTTAAGAGCGTGATTTTGCATGCGATATTGATAATTTATGTTTAAAAGCAGACAGCTGTCTTTCAGAAAGAAGCTCAGGTCATACAGGAAGCCTGACTGGGCTTCTTCCTGCCGGTGACAACTGCTGAGAATGTTCTACTTTGTGGCGCCTAGGCCCGCAGCATCTCCAAAGCACCGTTGTTGAGCTTCGGAGATGGTGCGGGCTTATTATTATTCGGGGGTTATTAGCACCCCCGGGTTTTTACGTATTTTTGTCAACTACTGACAGTGAGAGCGGTTTTTTATTGTAAAAATATGCAATTTTTGTGGCGTTTAAAAAAAAAACATGCTTACTTCTTAGTTGTAATCTTCTTCCCGTTGACGGTGCGCGTGGTGGTTGTGGTACTCCTCATGTTGGCGCTGCCAGGTCCCGCTAATGAACTATTGAATGTAGAGAATGAAGTGAAAGCGTTCCCATTAGACGCGGCATGTGCGAATATGTCATCGAGTCCTTGCATGCCGAACCCAAATGGGCTGAATAGGGATGAAGTGAGGGAAGTGCTCGGGTGGCTTCGACGACCGTGCCTATGATGACCGTGTCCATGACCGTTGATTTCTGGAAATAGAACGTATCTAATATTAATACAATCACCAAAATATAGTCGGTATATTCTCAGTTTATCTGTGTACTCTATGAGGTCACTGTGACACCCCTTAGCGGCCATATTAAGTGTAATAGTAGATTGTGCATCGAGCGCAAGTGAGGGCACTAAATTAACACGAGTGCATTAATTACTCACTTTAGCAAGATGCGTAATCTACTTTTCTTTCAACTACCAATCTACCTACCGTGATATCTACTGAAAATAAAAACTCAAGGTAATGAAAACAAAGTTTAATTCATCTTCTCCTCAAACATTTACAACTTTATACTAAAACTAACTGAAAAGCTAAAAACAAGCCCAAAGGGTCTCGCCGGGTTTCCATATGAAATCTGCACTTGCGTCTTTTTTGACATTGGTGCCTTTAATATGTTGCTAGTAGTTTAAAATAATTTTTGGCCAATTATCAAACCCCTAACTCCATTCGTTTTTGGAAAATGAGGGTTGCAACCCCTAACTTCAAAATTATTTTTCTACGAAACTATTATAGATATTCGCATGAAACCAACGCGACATGAAAGCTCTTAATTAGCGTTACATTACATTTTTTTTTTATAATTTTTTAAATTACTATAGGACTGCAAAAAAAATATTGAAAAAAATAGGGGTAGTTTTTAGTAGCTATTTATTGAGGTACACCGACCAAAAAAATACCGTATAATCAGTACGTATCCAACTATAATATGTAATAATTACATAGATGTGAGATAGGTGGAACATATTCAAAAAAATAAAAATCTCATTTTGTTACTTAAACTTGATCTTACCTGACGTCTGTTTAGATTTTTATATGTCGTATCATGATTAATAAACGCCTTTACAATCTTTTATAATAATAAATAAAACGTCGCGAAAAACTTTTTACAACACTGTCTTCTACTTGCCTCATAGATTTTCCAGAATTAACCGAAAAAGACGTCAAAATACTCTGTACAGGAACATATCAAGTGTCACAAGCGGTATGTTACCTCGCTGAGCTGCTGGATAGTGACAACAATATTAATATTGAATACTTAAAAGAAAATGATTAGGTATATAATAAGGATGAAAGTTCGTTCTCGACACATCAATAGCAAGACATATAAATGTTTTATTGAATACGAACCAAATATGAATAAACTATAAGGGCATAAAGAGATACACCTGTGATTGTGCTTATGGAAATAGGACTATAGGTTGTTGCTCACATGTAGCATCAATAATTTATTATTTGTCACATGGCCGTTACAAATCGAAGATCATCAAGCCCGGTGAAATATTAACACATATATTTGATGTTACAAATATCATTACAACTATAGAAGAAAATAGTGACGAAGATTAAATTATTTCAATATTTTTATATGGAAAATAAAAGATTAATATTTCATGGAAAATGTTGTTTTAATTTTAATTTAAGTGACTTTTATTGAATTAGCTAGAATTCAATATGTGTCCACTTACATAAAATTTTTATTTTTTTGAATATGTTCCACCTATCTCACATCTATGTAATTATTACATATTATAGTTGGATACGTACTGATTATATGGTTTTTTTTTTGGTCGGTGGTACCTCAAGAAATAGCTACTAAAAACCACCCCTATTTTTTTCAATACTTTTTTTGCAGCCCTATAGTTATTTAAAAAATTATAAAAAAAAAATGTAATGTAACGCTAATTAAGAGCTTTCATGTCGCGTTGGTTTCATGCGAATATCTATCATAGTTTCGTAGAAAAATAATTTTGAAGTTAGGGGTTGCAACCCTAATTTTTCAAAAACGAATAGAGTTAGGGGTTTGATAATTGGCCAAAAATTATTTTAAACTACAAGCAACATATTAAAGGCACCAATGTCAAAAAAGACGCCAGTGCAGATTTCATATGGAAACCCGGCGAGACCCTTTAACCGACTTCAAAAAACGAGGTTCTGTATTCGACCCGTATGTATGTAACTTCGTACATAAGAATAATTACCTAATGTATTATATACTAAAACCTTCCTGAAAGTATGTAGATCACATTAATGAAAGAATTATCAGGATCGGTTCATTAGTTTTTCGCGGACATACAAACATACATACTCTCGAAAAACATAACCCCCCTTCTGGCGCAGTCGGGTAAAAAAGCAACACAATTTAATCTCAGATACCTATGCCAAAACTTCTTCTGCAAAACTCTGTGCATTTCTGCTTCAGTTAGTATAGAAGCAGTAGAAAGTCGAGATACAATGGGACTTTATTCTCGAGATTGTGATCCGCGAGGACGACATGAGCCCCAAAACAAATCGCCGCCAGAAAACGCTGAAGAAATCCGGAGTCATATCAAATCTTTCCCTACGATAGGAAGCCAGTAAAGTGCGCAAAGATATTAAAACGCCAATATTTGGACTGTAGTCTGACAATTACAAAAATGTATGCATTGTATGTGGAGAAGGAGAGCATTCAGTGGCGTGCATTGCATATAGGCATACAAGCAGTGCCTACCTAGATATATCAACATAAACATGTCAATTACATTTTAGTGTGTGTGCCCCACAGCGCCTCACAAATTAAGAAACTCAATAAATTATCATACCTAACAAAAAACAAAATATTCATACAAACAGGCGCGGCAGTAGGCAGTCGCCGGACAGCCTACTCGGCTCCCGTACTATTCGCACATTGTCATTGGTCTTTACTCGTTACCTTCGCAATTTATCACCCTTAAGTAGGCATGCCTACTCAAATAACCACACTTTGACCTCACTTTTTTTTCTGATTGGTGACTGCGTTTGTCTAGACTAGTGCCTACCTATTCTGAAAACCAATGCACGCCACTAAGAGCGTTACACCCGTGTCGGAGGCAACTATCGAAATGTATTTTGCACCGAATTCAACTTGGGCTTTTTTGTTCCCAAAAAAGACCAGTTTCTTTTGTGCACCAAGTGTCGTCGTTTGGATACCATAGAGAAAACTAAAATTGAGGAGTATAAACAGCACATTCAAAGAAAAGATACATGCAATATAAAGAACTATTCTATGAAACTTTGTGAAAAAGGAGTCATTCCCGACAAACCCGACGAATATCACGGATGGTTCCAAAAATTTAGAGCTGATGGCCAAAAAGTGGATCGTATACCTGATGTTATGGTTCCTGAAGAATCAGAGGACTCGGAGAACCCAGATGACTCTTAGTGGTTAATTATTTAGAATTAATTTTTAAATACCAATTATTGTTTGTTTAAATAATTATGAAACTTTTATGTTCATACAAAGTACAAAAACCATAAAATAAAATGCTTCTTCCTGTTACCTGTCAGTTTTATTTTCTGAGTTTTTTCTTGTACTGGCTAAGATGTAGTAAGGGCCTATTTTGCGATATCCGAATAGCCAAAAAATGAAACAAAATGGATTTTTTTATGGAATTTGTATGAAATTATCTGCCAAGTAAGTTAATAGGAACTTAAGGTGGTGAAACAGGCCCTGATAGTAGGTACACAATTTGAATGAAGCAATGCAAATCAGCTACTTTAATGTTAGTACAATTTTGCATTCTAGATTCAAAGACTATTAAGAAGTAGAAAGGCAAAACCGTATTTTTTTAAATTGTTTCAAAACGAATGTTTCGACAATCAGCTTTACAAGCAAATTATCAAAACAATACTTTAACTCACGTAATTGCGAAGTCTGTTAGAAACAGGACAATTACTTTTCCAGATATGCTTGTATTTGTACTATAAAGGCAAAACCTAGTAGGTTTTGCCTTTAACCCGGCGTATGGCCTATCTCTAGTTTGATATGTTTTATTATTTACAATAATACAGCGTAAAGCTGATTCAAGTGTTTTACCAGCAAATAAATCGCCGAATGGAGACCCGCCGAAGAATTCTCTGAAAACCTCTTCAGGGTCACGGAATGTGAACGGGAAACTAGGGTAGCCGAAGTCGTAATCGTCGTCGGGGGCGGAACGTCTGCCTCTGCCGTTGTTCAACCCTTCTTTGCCGTACTGATCATACACTCGACGTTTCCTTTCTGCAATAAAAAGCAAAAAATGCGTAGGTATGTATTGATATTTGAATTAACATAAATTGAGAAGATGTGCGGGGTTTTTGCCTTTATAACGTCATCATGCGTCGAGCTCAATAATTGGAACTAGAACAGATGTACAAGTATATAATATATGTTTATTTTCGAGTTTATAAAGTATATTTATTATAAAGTCTACTATACGTATGATCTCGAACCCACAGCGCAGCGGAGATAAACAGAAGTGATGTCACCAACGCACGAAACTTCGGCAGAAACGACCTTAAATGCGTCTATGGCGAATTTCCTAGTAGCGCATTGCTGTGATCTCGACTTTGTTCAAAAATAAAACTAATAACGCACACGAAGTAGGCGTGATTTTAAATTACTCGGTAGTCTGTACTTAATATTAATTTCAACAATAATTTTGGTACCTTCCAAGGTTAAAGAATCAGTTTTACCACAAATATACATTACACAATATAAACAAGTTCCTTTTATACGTGACCGGAAGGTTATTAACTTATGACATAGGTCACGTAATTGAATATCAGAACCTACCTAGGTATATAATATGTATATAACGTGACGTTCTTGCTAAATAAATACTTTCATAAATTAGGTTGCTCAAATAGTTAGTCAATTAGGTACTATACTAGCAAACTACTCAATACAAAACGAACAAAATAAAGCTGTGGAAAACGTTGTTAATTTTATAAATAAATAAACCAGACTGACAGGTTCGGTATAGGCAAGTAATCAGTGGACTTTATCTATAGGTATATAAGTAATCAGCCTATAGTAATGTTCCCACTGCTGGGACACAGGCCTCTATTATAGAGGGAGTGGGCCGTAATCCACCACGCGGGCCCAGTGCGAGTTGGTAGAAGATATGTCACATGTCTTCGAATTTTTGGTTTTAGGACATGCCGGTTTCCTCACGATGTTTTCCTTCACCGTTTTGAGAGCTGAATCTATCTGGATCTCCTAAATTAAAGGAAGATTTAATGATAGACGCTCTTGATTAAAAAAAAATACTTAAAAAAGAAGGGTCAGTGTCAAAGTTAGTTCGCAATTATTATTCAAGAATTAAAAAGCAAAGCATCTAATCTACATGAGGGCAAAAATAATATAAAAACGCGATAAGCGTTTAGAAATCAAGTCAAGGTTGAGTTTGGTATGAAACAAATTCTCCGTTGAAATTTGAGGTGTTAACTAGTGAGTATTCATTGGAAAATTTAAGTTAAGTTACATTAAAATTTTACGTGGGAGATTATTGGATTGCAACTTGTAACAAGTGCAATTTTTTTTTGTCAAAACACGGATTTTTCTGCGTACGTGTGTGTGTATGTAATTTATTATTACCTACCTAAGTAATAAGTATACTCGCATCAAAATCCATCATGTAGGTAGTTGAAAACAACGAAGCGGACGCACAGACAGACACGAAAAGCGACTTTGTTTTGTACTAAATACCTATTTATAGATGAGGACGCGATTCTAAAAATGTTTGTGTTGTGGCGTGTGAATGCTGATAAGTATTTAATATTGTAAACATTTCAGGATGTGAGGATTCTGTTTTTGAAACAACAGCATGATGTGATTATGTGACATTCATTCATAAAAAGTTGTTTCGTAGCTGAGACATTTTTTTATCGTATTTTAGAATAAGTAGTAGAATGTTCTAGATTTGTGTGTTATGATGACTTAATGATGCTGATTAGTTTTTGAAATGATACATAATATTGAATTCTATTTTAGTGTTCATATAATGCTGCATTAGGATGTCTATCGCCACGTGTTTTCATTATTATCATTTTTGTTTTTGGATCCTAATTTGGAAGTTTCCAGAACACAGCATCTATTTCGTAGTAAGTAATTACTTTTAGCCGACTTCCGTGTTTCCAAAGTACCGTTACAATGACTCGCCAAATATAATGTAATGTTCCCATTTTATTCATCACCAAGAAGGTGAATCATTTCGTGCGTAGGAGGATATGTTTGTATATAACCTATGAATGTTCAACATAAAAACTTCCACGTTTATAAGAATTGGAACTAAACGAAGTTTTAATGCAGCATATTTGTAAAATTTGTGAAAAGGTTGAAACTTATTGTCCTCAGTCCTACTGTCTGTCAAGGCATGTCAATAATGATGCAAGTTTGATGCAATTCTACTTAAGATTTCTATGATTAAAGCCTTTTAAATTACACAATTCACTGTGCTTTTAGGCCTAGGTGTTTGTTTTATTTGTATTTTCATATTTATATAGATTTTATTAAATCCAACAATCGCAATACTCCAGTTAAAAATTATTAATGCGAAAGCGCCAGGGTAGCCCGCGAAATTCAATTTATTAAACGTTATTTGCAATTTGCTGGTCAGTATTAAGTTGTACGTTGATTAAAATATGATTCGCGACCGTAACAAAAATGTATTTACATAATTATAATCATTAAAGTCATCAACACAACTCTCTAAGACCAAGTTATCCTACTGAATGACTATTTGATGAAATCTTGACATTTTAGGATTATACTAACTTAACAAATCGTATTACTAATTCTAATGATTATAATTCTGTAAATACATATTAGTTACTGTCGCGAATCATATTTTAATCAACGTACAACTTAATACTGATCAGCAAATTGCAAAAACGTAAGAAAATTTAAATTTCGCGGGCTATCTTAGCGCTTCCCCCTTAAGTAACTATAAGAATGTTATGTAAAACCATTTGCAACATTATCAGAGTAACTCACACAAAACTCATATTTATGTTAGTAATAAAAGGTAAGTGGGCCCAAACAAAATAAAACTAAGGTTAATTTTTTCAAAACTGTTTTGAATATTACCATGACTATGCTTAACCTGAATTGCAGGTCATTTATGCTTTGCAATATGTGGTAAACTAAAAATGAAGCCAGTACCGAAATGACACAAAATATAAGCAAATGATAATATTCACAACTTCTTAAGCCAATCCTGCATTAAATGGACAGCTACCAAAAAAGCGGTGGAATGGAGTGTCTCCAAAAAACCCTCTGAAGTTAAAGTGGCGATGCCCATTGACTCCATTCTTGCTTTGATATCTGTGTGCGTGATGACTGGATCCCCGTGCATCATATACTTTCCGCTTGGTTGCTAACCAACAACAAAAATCATTTTACACTTCTATATCAGGCAACCACTAATATTCTAACTATATTACATTTAGAAATATTAATAGTGCTATTACACATCAATTTAGATATTTATATCCATTGACAAGTAAATTAAAGAATGCTGCATTCAATCTAAAAACATCAATCTAACAATATCAATCAAAATGATAGAAAAAAATAATGGTAGACATAATAATACAAGATACATAATCACTAACTTGTTGAGTAGCTGTGGTATTCATAATCAAAGGTTAACAATATTTATAGAATATTCATAAATTATTAATCTTTGAGTAATTGATTTATATTAAATAGTATAATACATAAATACTGAAATATTAATTAAGGGATTACTATATTACAAGTTAAACAATATTGAAAGCATCTAAGTAAATTTAAAAGGCAAAATTACCTGAATAGCCATATTAAAGACATTGATAATAATTGAGTAACACCGAATACTCCAGCTAAACAAACATACTAAAATGTTTCATATAAAATATAAATAATAAACTCACACTCACCATCAGAAAGAACTTCATAAGCCTCGGATATTTCTTTGAATCGTCTATTAGATTCATCAGCATTATCCGGATTTTTATCGGGATGCCATTTTAATGCTAGTTTTCTGTAACTGAAATTAAAATTGTTTGCATTAGGAGAATCTTTCTCTACTAACTGCGAAGAATATAGAGGATACTTTAATCTGAGATGTGTTTAATTATCACTAATTCAAACCAATGGAAAAGTATGAGGGAGGCCTTTGACCAGACGTGGGACCATTTAGGTTCATGAAAAATAAGTGCTAATGTAACAAAATGTTTATTTAGCCACAAAAAATATTTTCATTAGTAGTACTTTATGTGTATAATAACATTAATGTAAACGTTAAAATGCTTTTATATACACACAATGGAAAAAAAGAAAGAGAAAAAAAATATAAAATTGTTGTAAACTGTTTAGGGTAAATTGATCAATTTTAAAGAACTTACGCCTTTTTTATTTCTGCCTCTGAAGCAACTCGAGTAACACCGAGTACCCTGTAGTAGTCCACCATCGCTGGTCTCCCTTAAGGGATGTGAAAAGATCTGAAATCATAATTATATCTATGTGAAATACCATTATTGTACCTACTACTTGCATAGAAAAGCACTAATGATTTATTGAGATGTATGTTATAGTCAGCCAAAAAGTTGACATACAAAAGGGCGACAGATTGAATATGGAATACCTAAGCAAAATGGAAAATGGTCAGTGTCATCTTCATAGCAGGTTACATTATAAAATAAAAACCATATTGTTACTAAAATACTGTAAAATATACGAAATAAACCCTCGAATTCGTAAACTCACACGGAGTACCTGTCTGAATGAAATATACGAAATATGTTTCTCGTCGAAAATACATACAAATCGATTTGAATGACTGCTTCGTACTTTGATTTCCAGGTATCCGCTTGAGACTAATACATAAGTTACCACACAATCTACGTACTAATTGTTATAATCGAACAATAATTTATGTAATAATCCAGAAAAATGTTAAATAGGGCCTGAATAGGGCAGAATTTTAAAACTGATGTGACTTTTTTTGTAATTACCTCAAAACGCAAAAAAACATTCACACAACAATGTCATTTGTCAAAAACAAAATGAATTTATGAATGAAAAAAAAAAATATCTCTGGAAAAACCAGGAAGAACTTTGTTGGAGGAAAGGAGAAGAAACAACATAGAACGTAGTGATTTTATTAAAATTACAGAAATAAAAGTAAATGAAAAATTTGAATTTGAATAACAAAAACAATAATAAAATATAATTTTCGACATGCTTTTTACGAAAAAGCAGGAGTTGGTAGTGAAAGCCAAAAAAATAACCGTACGAAAGTGGCAACACTCCATCTTATGTCAATGCTCATAGAGCATATTTTTTTAAACTTCGTTAATTTTCGTTAGAATTCGTGATTGTCGTTATGAAGTCAATGGATTTTGCGACGAATGACGAAAGTCAACAGAAATCAGACGAAAGATCTACTTTGCAAAGCTAGGTAGGTACCTATTGTACTGTATTATATATTATTATATCTAAATTTGAAGTCACATAATATATTTTCACTACCTATTTCCAATACACCTGCATGCATTTTTATCTTGTATTTTTAATTTGTACCTAAGTCTATGTATGTATGTACTATTATGTACAGACGCCAGCACATCAACCTACACCTAACTGTCACATTTTCCCAATCAACTTTGAACCTTATGTTACAGTGATAAAGTTGAAAATCTATTAAAGAAATTTGACAGATTGTAGTAGGTTGATGTGCTGGCGTCTGTACATTCGACAGGATGTCAGTGGTAACAAAATCAGTATTAGGCAGGCCGCATACGTCCAGCGCACACGTACTTAAATTTTCCATCTGGGTTTCAGAACGGAAAATTTAAGCACGTGTGCGCTGGTGAGAACATTTTGTATGAAATGCTTGCATTCAGGTTTCCGAATCTGAATTCCGAAACTGAATTCCGAATCAGGAAACCGGACGTATGCGGCCTGCCTAAGCTGGCCTCTTCATATTTAATTGAAACTCCATACTACGCTAGGCCAGCTCAAGCCCTCAGCTCAAGCCTAAGGTCAAAGTGTTTGTTCCTCGACGTAAGACGTGCGGTCGACTGTACCCAATGATATTATAATTGACTGTACCTACCAATCTAGATTTCTTGCTCCTTTTAATTCATTTAGGTATGTAGGATGACATAATTACGCGGAAAAGGAGGAGGAGGTATCGCTACCGCTGCATCGATGAGGTATGTTTGTTCCATCTTGTTTTGAAAATGTAAGTATTATATACAAAGGAAAGTAGGCTGGTACCTATCCAAACTTGCCAGTAACATTGTGGTCTCAGCTAAGACTTATAATTATGTGTGTGAGTTTAATATAATTATTAGTGTTCAGGTTTCGTACTATTGAATACAACAACAACATAACATGACGCTTATATTCGCCGAAGGGATGGGTAGAGGTGTACAGTACACCCACATTTCGCCGTTACTTTATAATAGGTAAGTTTTGCAAGTAAGTAACAAACCATCTCACCAAGAGCGGCTGAGGTTCTCCATTCTCTGTAAGCTTGCGGGCTGAGAGCGAAACTCTTAGATAGCTACTCCGAACCTTATTCCCAATGCCGGCGGGAGGGCTACTATTTTCTATGATATTTTTGTAGATAGTAAATAAATACCACGTAAAAATCGGCCAAGTGTGAGTCGTGCACTAACTTGCTACTTTAGTTGAGTGAGTGCCCTCTTTTTTTTATTTATTCACAGTGAAATATACCTACATACAGTAAGTACATTATACAAGCTAACACAAAAATATATAATACTAGCTGTAACCCGCGACTTCGACTGCGATCTAGGACGAAAATGACCTTACCCAGGCCATGGTCTATCTGTGTGCCAAATTTCATCCAAATCCATCCAGCCGTGTTTGTGTGATTGAGTGACAAACAAACAAACTTGCGCAGTCATAATTTTTAGTTAGTACTAGCTGCGCCCCGCGGTTTCACCCGCATAAGTTTCGATCCCGTGGGAATATCGAGATAAAAACTATCATATGTCCTTTCCTGGGGCTCAAACTATCTCTATACCAAATCGGTTCAGTGGTTTCAGACGTGAAAAGGTAACATACAGACAGAGTTACTTTCGAATTTATAATATTCAAGTCTGCGGCGGCGTAGGCTTAGTAATAGGGTCCCGAGTCTCGTTTTCATTCACCCTTTCAGTAGGTACGGAACCCTCATAGAACGAATAAGTGGGCATCGAATCCCTGTTGATGCTAAAATGATAAGATAAATAGCCATTTCAATTAGTCTTGTCGAAAGTGAGAAGTACCTACTTATTTATGTGTCATCCATGATCCATCATCAATCGGCGATTCCAATAGGTAACTTCATTGCGTAGTGTTTTGTAAGCAGACGATCAAATTAAATTACCTACCTACTAAAATTATCGAACAATTCCAGAAATCTAGTTGCGTATCTATTTGTTTACAAATTCCTTACTAAACAATACCATGCCACACTATGCTGCATGTGGTGACAGGTGAATAGTGATGTCAATGACGCCATTACCGGCACGGAAATACAAATTGTTATACGGCTCGTCGGGATTCGGTATTTTACCTACAACAATTTTAACCAGTCATATTAGAAAACAAAAATGTAAGCCAATAATCACTTTATTGGTTGTAAAAAACCGATGACTAATAAGATATTAGATTAGTAAATGTGCAATGAACATAGGTAAGTACCTACATAATTAATACGTCGTATAAGCTTCAAATTCTTATTTGACATAATTAACCATTCTAGTTATTAGCACGTTACAATGGCGCGAAACCTAATTTTAATGGGGTTGGGGACCCCATTCGATAGTATTTAATTAACCACGAGGACAAAGTTAAGCTGGAAGACAGATTAGAGGGCGCCACTTTCCGCTACAACTGCTGTTGTTGTTTCGACTATTACGTTAGGCATCACATAGGCAACTGCAATGTACTCTGTGGGCAACTGATCCGCTTGCGTTATATTTTTGAAGCTAAGTTATAGTTATCTTATAGGTCTGCACATGCAGGCACGCCTAACGCCTATTCTGAATCTTTTGTGCACATACAATACTTTGTTTAACGTCAGTGTCATATTTCATAGGACACAACATTGACTGTGTGAGAATTAAGCTTTGAAACTTAGTTACTGAGAAGCACACTATGATCATGGATGTATTGGGTGCCAGTGAATCTAAATTTTCTGTTAACATAGGTAATAGGTACGAACCTTAAAATAACATTTGGCTCTTCCGGTGACTATAACGTAGGTGCCAACCACGGATAGCAAAACGGTCTCCACCTGCACTAGGCGAAACTCAGCGTTCCTAGCACTTCTCCGGTTTCTTCTGTCTTATGCAACTTCGTTTTGTTCTCAAATGGTTGTACGACACTATCACGTTTTATGTCGAACACACTTGCACTAAATGGATGACCGATCTTGTCCAATGACACTTGTTTTCAATCTGCATGAGTAACCAATAAAACCATAATAAAATTATCCGTTGTTAACAAAATCGCCAGCAAATGGAAAATTTTTGCACATGAAATCGATAAAACACAGATTCACAGTGGTGTCAGTGTGGGCACGATAAGACAAAGCGTAGGTAGAGGTAGCGGTAACGTAACCGCACCTACAAGTACAAACGATCCGAGCGCACGTTTTCCATCGACTGACATTCGAAGACGCGAATACTAACGAACGATTCTCGAATGGCAACGAACAGCGGATACACGACACAATAATAGCGCTAGTAGCGCACACCAGCTGACGTGCGCGTGAAGGACAAGACTACAGACTAAAGGTGTATAACATTCATATACCCAATAGCCAATGTATTTGATATTGCATTCTCCAAGTACCGTATGCAACAATATTCAGTCCCTAGCAGTATGATGAGTTGATGACCCACAAATACGAATAGGTATTTGTTTAAGAACATGAGCGATGGCGCATTGCCTAATTATGCGGTTATGTAAAGAAAGAAAATAATTAAGATATTCCATTGTTTGGTTAGGATTGCCTCATAGGCTCATACGGATACCTTAGATAAACAATTGAACTGACGAATTTGATTTCATTTATGATCACAAACAAATCTTTAGGCGTGTTTATTTAATTTTAATCAACTATATAAGTAAAAAAGTTGTTAGACTCTTCACTAATTAAGGGGCGTTTGTGTATATTTGGTTTACCTACAATTTTAGACATAGTCTGAATTCGTGATCGAGGTAGTCGACCTTAAAATGCTTTGTCAGAGTTTCGTTTATTGCTTGTCAATGAACCTCATCAATTTATATTCAAATAAGAAGTACTTACCTAGTCGTGAAAATACTCTCAACTGAGTGAAAAGTTTAGTTGAAGATTTTTTCCTTATTTGTACACTTAAAGAATATATTTTGTACCGTTGCGTTAGTAGGTACCTATCGAATCATTTCATAACAGTAATTTAACCAAATGATAATTAATGAAATACCTAAATTCTACTTACTTTAGTACAAACACATGCAAATAAAAGGTGAATTACTAAAGCAGACTGCAGATATCGCATTAAGTGTGGTATTCAAGCATCACTCGGCCTTCAAGAGACCGGTTGCGGTACAGTCACTACAGCTGATACGGTAAGACTCGCGTCACTCACTACATGCTAATATTGTGGCTGTGTGACAGAACATTTCATTCAACTTCTTTTGAGTGACTCAGCATCGGAATCAAAGATTTTGTCCCTATTATTAGCTTGTTAGTACTAAATTAAACTGAAACTACAATATCTCAAACAAACTTCAACCAAACATAGATACCTACAAATAAACTCAATTCATTTAACGGTTATTATTCGACAAATGAATGGAAGGTGGGCGAATGGTGATTCGCCCACCTTCATCATCGTGTTAAATCCGAATTATTAAAACATTCAACTTAGTCATTCGAGAAAGCGAAGGATCATCTGAGCACGACCAAAAAATAGAGCTAAAAATGAACCGTCAGAATGTATACTTACCTATGGTATGATATGATTAACTCGTTACTCATGAGTCGTATGTGGGCGAAATACTTTGAGAGATAGTTTTCTCTTACGTGCAATTAGGTTTCATAAATATAGAATATGAGCTGGTGGTGTCCCATAGCTTGGCAAACTTATAATTATTTTAATCGATCCCAGTTGGTCTTGGTACTATCTATAGCCCAGAAAAATAAGTAAAATCCCATTTAAGATTTATCACGGGGATTATCTTTATTCAGGCATTAGAAATACTGTGTGCAAAGTTCATTATCATATAATCTTGTGCAAAAAAAGTATTGACTGTCAAAGGCCCCGAAAGTCACCAAAAATATTGACTTTACTTCAATTTATGTTAGGTTGTTCATTCTGCTTAAAAAATCTTCCACAAGATTCTCGTGAGAGTAATGGTGCTCTAAATGCACGGCTTAGAAATTTTCAAGTAAAGCGTTCATTACGTCAGCTACGTACTGTCCTAAATGTTGTGTTATGCCAATAAAATGATGTTTTTATGCTCAAAAATATACACACCAGACATATTTTAAATACCTTACGACCAATATTGCAATAAATAAGAACCTAAAACAAGTTATAGGTACCATCTAACAGCCTACTGACATTACCATAGAGATGAAAGCGTTTTGAAAATGATGATTTCGTGAAACAATACAAATACGATGAAACGATGGTGAGGAAGAAGAAAATATTCTCATGCTGTCATAATTCACAATTTTCATAGATTACGCCTACTATATCAAGTACCTAAACAAAAACCGCATTTAACTCTACCAGAGTCCAGATGGTACAGAAGCGTACGTTTTCCCAATATTTGGATGAATGTGTATCTCGAGAACTACTGGTCCTAGATGAATCTTATGTACATATGCCTGGTTTATGTAGAATTTAATAAGGAATAAACTTTCGGTAGACCAAATGGACGCAAAAGTAAAGCTTTACGAGATTTGCAATAAACTGATTTGCAGAACCTCTGCTAGTTTTTTTCTTTTCGTCGCAATGGACTTTCCACACAGTATGACTAATGAAGTAATGATTAAATAAAGACAATCCCGCTGTGAAAATGCTTCACTAGTATTTTTTTTCCTAAATTACCAATTCTTATCATACAATACAAACAAACATGGTCCTGCGGGGGTACAACTTTATTCCGAAAATCACAAATACGAATTTCAAAATACCATTTTCATAATTCCGAATGGTTCAAAATTCCTAATATAACAACTCCGATTTATCATTAATCCTATTTTAATAATTCCGAAATTTCAATATTCCTAACGTTTATAATTACTATTCTCAAAATACCGAGTTTCAATAGATCGAATAACAAAAAGTCCGACTTAATGATAATTCGAAACATCAAAAATACGAATTCCGATGATTAAAATACCGATTAATTAGAATTTCGAAATAATAACGCTTTGTAAAACTGAATAGCAAGACAAATAAACAAATATTTCCAATTGTAAGAATTTAGATGACACAAAACCAACAATACAGCCCCTATTTCTGTGTAAAGGGTTCAAACTGACCTAACCAAACCGAACCTCGGGGTGCCCTTCGCTCGCTCTTGCATCCTATGTCGACGGAGCCCCGCTTCGCGGGGCCCCTATTTCTGTGTAAAGGGTTTAAAGTAACCTAACCAAACCGAACCTCGGGGTGCCCTTCGCTCGCTCTTGTATCCTATGTCGACGGAGCCCCGCTTGGCGGGGCCCCTATTTCTGTGTAAAGGGTTTAAAGTAACCTAACCAAACCGAACCTCGGGGTGCCCTTCGCGCGCTCTTGCATCCTACGTCGTCTATTGCGTTCGTTGAGTTCGGGTGCGGTAACGTAGGTAACGGAGTAATTCGGAGTATTAAAAATCGGAATGTCGTTTTTCGGACCGAGAACCCATCGAGCATTTGATTCTTCGAATATATGAAAATCGGAAAACAAACAAGTCGCATTTATGACTTTCGGTAAAATAAATTTCGTGATTTTTAATAATAGACATTATTTTTGTTTTTGTGTTTTTATTTTGTTTTTATTTATTTTGAAATTTTGTATATGATCCACTGTTGGTCGAAATAAAAGATTATTATTATTATCACGAGTGTTCTTTTTTCTCAGCTCTAAGGCTGGTTTTAGCTACATTCACGGGCCAAAGCCAAGTAAATGCAGCGTGTGGGGAATTTTATGATGAAAGTGTACTTTCGTCTAGCTGCATGAACTTCCTAACGATTCTACATGTGTTTAGGATGGCTGCTTTCTGCAGATTGATGTAAAGGGATTCTTCTAGATCTATTATTTTCAGGCTACGGAGGAGATGGTTGGGGATAACACCTGTCGTGGAGAGAACTACAGGAACAACATAAACTTTATCTTGTCACCATATTATTATTATTATGATTCTTAGGTATTATGAAATTCGGACTTTTGAAAATCGGAACATTGAAATTCGGAATAAAATATTTCGGAGTATTTGGGTGTTCCCGTCCTGCGGGGAAATTGCGTAACACACTGTCAGTAGCAATGGGTTTCGTTTTGACAGTTCAAAACATGAATTGCGTTATTTACGTTGTTTAGCAGACACATTTTTTCGAACATATTATGTAGCTAGGTACCTACTATTTTCACATTTCGGTCTCTTTGGTTCTGAAAGAGCCTTCATTTTACAGCCGACGCGGCTGCATTTGGCTCTTTTTCGTCATGTCTTACAATTTGTAATGTTGCATTAAATGTTATTAGCTGCGGCTTACATGAGTTCCATGTCCGTAACAATTTAATAAACATGACATGACTAACTGCTGATGTCCGGAAGACCTAAAAAAACCAATGCTTTTGGTAAACGAATAACGAATACATGCATTACTGACTAGAAAGGTAGGTATTTACAAATCCAGTGTTTGATCATTGACTAGCAATATATTTTTAAATATTACCTTTAAAGTAAAATGTTTCGAGCGCAACGCATTGCAAGAATTTGATTTGCGACCCGCTTGCAGTAATACCAACGACTTGTTTCAAAAGTCGGCCAAGAAACTCTTACGACAGACTATGTTATTTAAGAATTACCACAGTTATTTACTGTTGGCTAGACTACCGACTTAACTCCTTACCTAAGTATATTATAAGACACTTATCATAATTTATTGCCAATATACAGGGTGAAATTGAAAACATGCGACAAATCGAAATGGGAGATTTTACTCATCATTATGAACAACTTTTACTATGGGATCAAATCTGAAATCGCGAAAAAAAAATCACCTTCCCTACATTTATGTTCGCATAACTCGTCCATCGTCGTATAGGTAATTACTAAATGCAGCTTTTTCGCACTTTTAATTTAGTGAACGTCAAAAAATAATGCTTATTAAAGAGTTAGCAAAACTGCTAAATCTCTTGCTTCTTTGATTGCTTCGTGCTCTCATGTAGGTAACATCCGCAAAACAAAGTTTTTCTTTAATTAACCTCTCCTGTTGGAAGTAGGTACCTATGAGGGGCTATACACTCTTAATGCAGTAAACCACGTGCACACGTTGACTTGCCTTGCCGATAAACTGTCCTGAAAAGTATTATGAAAAGGCCCAGGATGTTACGTTAAAAAATAAGCTTACAAACATAACTTGCTTGGCGCAAAAATTGCCCTCAGATTTTGTCCTATATGCTACAAGTTTAGTTTTAATACCTACAGAATAGGTTAACCGAAAACTTGATTTTACAGATTTAGATAGGATTCAATTGCGACTCAAGGACTCAATCATATTTGAATTTTATAAATTCGTTTTATTTTTCAATCTTTACAAAAAAAGTTTAAAAACTAAAACCCGACTACTGAAAAGGTTGAAACACTTCCCGTGGTCGCATGCTACCATAGCTTATACCTACTTACATATAATTATGTCAGTAGGTACAGCGGCATGCGACCACGGGAAGGTTTTTTCTTGTTTCATCCTTTTCAGTAGTCGCGAACTTTTTTTTTCATACTTTTTAGAACGTGATTATTCAGTAGGTTTTATTTAAATTATTTTGGGGTTATAATTTCGTGATGAAGTATTTGCAGAGCCGCTTTATTTTCTTTTGTTTAAGTTTTATTGGAGAAGGCCTGTGTCCCAGCAGTGGGAACATTATAGGCTGATTATGTTAAGTTTTATTGTTTTACATGTACCAAGGCGGCATTCGTCCCATCGCCGTTGGTTGCACTTACAGGCGTAGGCCAGCCAAAATATGCTGTAAGCTGTATAGACAATCGCTTACAGCTAAGTTTCAGCCCCTGCAGCTTGGTTTTGGCTCGAAAGGGGGCCGTGAGGGCAGCAAAGGCATAAACGGCAGCGTTTATGCCTTTTCCACTTTCATAAGCTCGAACAAAGGTAAGGTCATCCTCAAGGTTGACGTGAAGAACGCCTTCTGTAAACAGGGACACTTTGTTGGCTGAAGTCAAAAGCAACTACCCGAAATTTATGGTTTCATGTGGCAGTATTATAGACACCCTTCCAAATTATTATATAAGGACAATGTTGTTGTTTGTAAATCCATACTAATATTATAAATTCGAAAGTAACTCTGTCTGTCTGTCTGTCTGTATGTTACCATTTCACGCCTAAACCACTGAACCTATTTAGATGTAATTTGGTATAGAGATAGTTTGAGTCTCGGGAAAGGATATAGGATAGTTTTTATCCCGACATTCGCGGGGTGCAGCTAGTATTATATATAGTGCCTTATAGGCATAATTAGTAAGTAGACGCAGCTAATTAGAGCAATCAGGGATAAAATCAGGAGACTACTTCCATCTTGCATCCACACCATTTGACGTATACGCATACAAAACACAGAAATCCCCTCTATTTCTCTGTAAAACAGCGTAAGACACCTTAAATATATATAAACAATTAAAATAAGTTAAAAAAAAAATTTGTCTCGCTAGCTTGTAGGTAGGTACTAGACGAAACTGCTATGGTTTGATAGAATGGCTATCCTAATCATGAAGGCTAGACTGAGTGCACCGACTACCTGTGTACCTATGTATAACTTTACTATGCACACCATAGGTAACATTCACTAAATAAGGGTAACTTTTACTTCAACTCTCTTCACATTATTTATTGCTTTTCTGAATCGAGTTTCTTGATTTATCGTGTCCCGCGAGATTCAACTATTCATTATGGCCATACATACACACTCGTCAAACAAGTTGCTAATCAAAAACTCTCGTGGAATCGTTTTCATCATAAAAAAAAAATCACACAAACATGCGACTCTTCTTGATAACATGGTATATTCTCACGAACTCGATTTCTATAACTGATTTGAATAAAATAAACATTTTCGGTGCTGATTGATAGATAGATAAATCTTTAATTGGTGAAAGTTGCTAATTATAGGTATAACATGATCAAGGAGGAAGGAAGTTTTTAACCTTCAGAGTGCATTACAAGTACCTACCTATTTGGATTTAATTATTTAATTAATTGTCGAGGGCAAGTAAGATTTGTATCGGGAATGGATGATTTGTTTATGGTTCCAAATTCAATTTATTTTTGTTAGATTGGCACAACTGTTTTCCATTTTGGCGCGGAGTTTGAGTTGTATCTGTCATTTAGACTAAAATAGTGCTGTTTTTAGTTTGATCATTTTAGTGTGTATTGCGAATTTCATAATGGACAAAAACATCTAACAAAAATTTTGCATCGCCAATGGATTTTCGTGTTCGAAGTCACTGAAAATGTTACAGAAGGCTTACGGTGAATCGACTTTATCAAAAACACGTGCTTATGAGTGCTAGAAAGCGTGCAAAAGCGGTTGAGATATGCTGGAAGATTTGCCTCGCCCGGGTAGGCCATCAACGTCTTCAACTGAAGTTAACATCGCAAAAGTGAAGGAAATAGTGACTGAAAATCCTCATTCAAGTTTGAGAGAGATATATAGTCGCTGAACTTTCTTTGTCTCACGAGTCGATCCGATTTTAAATAATCACTTGGGTATGAAACTTGTTGCCGCTCAGCTAGTCCCAAAAGGACTGAATTTTCTCCAAAAACTCAATCGCATAAGAGTCGCTGAAGACACGCTAGAACGAGTCAATCCCGAATTCATGAAACGCATTGTTACTGGTGAGAAGACGTGGGTTTACGAGTGTTACATGCAAACTAGTCAACAAGCTTCGGAGTGGCGCCTTCCAACTGAACCGAAACCGAAAAAACCACGCCAAAGTCGTTCAAAGTCATGTTGACTGTTTTCTTTGAATATCGCGGTCTTGTGCACTCGGAATTCTTACCGGAAAGTCAAACGGTAAATAAAGTATATTATTTGAGCGTTATGCGGCGTTTAAGAAAGCAAATTCGAAGAAAAATGCCAGATTTGTGAGAATTCGCGGCGAGAACTAAACTCAATTCCGGAAAAAGCGTTTAAAAATGTTTTGGTGATTGGATTATTCGTTGGAGTAAGTGTATCGTTTCTGAAGGAGCATACTTTGAACTAACATTTTGTGTATTATAGATCTTTTCCCGGTTCTTTTTTGACAAAGTAGTATTATTTTATTATATTAATTTTTTCAACTTGATCCTTTCGTGCGTTCCTGAGAAAAAGAATCTTGACAGACAGAAGGGTTCTGTTTATTTCCTTTTGAGGTACGGAACCCTAAATATGGAATAAAGTTGTTGCGTCGATTTTTTAAAATATTGTTGTTTTAAAAAAAAGTTTCTTGGGGGTAGAACTCAAGAAACTCAACAATAAAGTCCCACGAAAATCCGACCACTACAAACTTTGTCCCACTTTTTGAGTATTTTTTATCTGATTGCGTTCTTGGTGTTAGTCACACGACCGAATAATATGAAAGACAGAAGATTAGTGATTCTAGACTTCAGTACCTAGACATAATTGTACCTGAGCCTGACTGAAACAAGTACATACCTACCCTATACTTACTAAAATTATAATTCAATAATGAAGTTGCTACTTATTAATTATTTATACCCATAGGCCTTGTTTTTTACCAACTTTTTAATATATAAAACCCTATGTATGTAGGTACGTAATTATTGGAATTGGCGACAAGGTAAGGTCCTTCTTTCCTTACCTTGTCACCAATTCCTCAGTAGCGGATAACTTCCAGTGCGAAGTATTGTGAGGCCCCGTTCCCATCATGTTGGCCGGATGAGCATAACAATTTGCTTAGCATTTGCAATCCCTCCAAACGACCGGAAGCGTTCGTTAAAATTGTTAATGATACGATTTATAGGTGTTACCTTCTAAAAATATTAGACTGAAAGAAAAATACTTATCTACAAAGATTTTAGTACACACTTAGATCATTATAAGTGCGATACCTACTACTTATGTAAAACCCATATTTCATAGTAGGTAATCTATTGGTTACCTACTTGTGTAATCACATACAAAATGTAGGCCTAACTAGCACATTCACATAATGATACAAAGGGTCAATGCTCGCTGTAGTAGGTACAACCGCGCATAATGATGCCAAGTTGTAAGTTAGACGATATAGCACACTGCACAACACATTGCTTCGTGGCTTTTGTATTTAACCGCGAGCAGGTCGTTGGTCAACGAGGTCAACAAACTAGCTCCAACACAAATAGGTTAGTAGGCGCGTTGTATTTGAACCTGAAAATAGTATTGTACTGAGATACCTCAACGCACGTGTGGTATGTAGAAGTAGGACAAACAATAGGCTATCAACTGTTATAAAATGATTAGTTTACATTGTTCGCGTTTGTAACTGTACCAATATAAGTCTGTGACCAAAGCCGAAAATAAGTAGCTCTCACTACAATTTAGCTCTTACAAGTTTAATAAGTATACCGCCCTAAGACTGTTTGTGTCTTAGGGCGTTACCGGTACCGGTCTTAGGGTAGGGCGCCGTTCATGAAGGGCCCCGTAATTTCTGGAGCCTGCAGATTACAAACTGTGCCTTCATATAGGGATCCCTTCTTTTCGCATAATGTTCTTTGTCCTAATATACTTCGGCATAACGATTTTGGCACAATTTGTTTTGGCATAGTAATACTTCGGCATAATTTTTTTAGGCATACATTTTATGTTGGCATAATCATCTTAAAGACTAATTTGTTTTGGCATAAATTTTATTCGCATAACGTTAGTAGGCCTAATGACTATTAGCATAATAATATTTAGGCATAGAATTAATATAATTTATTTATAACATTATGTAACTTAAACGATTTTTCAATCGCGAGATAACTTTTATCTGAAGAATATATTAGATGTTTTGACAGTTTTTGTATAAAAAAATATGTCAATCAGTTAACTTCTATTATGAGAAATAAATATGGCGGTTATTCCTCAGATAGAAGTTAATCGATTGGAACGGGAACACCCAAATACTCCGAAATATTTTATTCCGAATTTCGATGTTCCGATTTTCAAAAGTCCGAATTTCATAATAAGTACCTAAGAATCATAATGTCTATTTATTAAAAATCACGAAATTTATTTTACCGAAAGTCATAAATGCGACTTGTTTGTTTTCCGATTTTCATATATTCGAAGAATCAAATGCTCGATGGGTTCGCGGTCCGAAAAACGACATTCCGATTTTCAATACTCCGAATTATTTCCGTTACCGTTACCGCACCCGAACTCAACGAACGCAATAGACGACGTAGGATGCAAGAGCGAGCGAAGGGCACCCCGAGGTTCGGTTTGGTTTGGTTACTTTAAACCCTTTACACAGAAATAGGGGCCCCGCGAAGCGGGGCTCCGTCGACATAGGATGCAAGAGCGAACGATGGGCACCCCGAGGTTCGGTTTGGTTAGGTTACTTTAAACCCTTTACACAGAAATAGGGGCCCCGCGAAGCGGGGCTCCGTCGACATAGGATGCAAGAACGAGCGAAGGGCACCCCGAGGTTCGGTTTGGTTAGGTTACTTTCCCCCCCGGTGGGTTCCCGCATTGTCGAGGCGGGGGGGCTCAGTAGCCGTGGCTTGGACACCCACGGTGAAGCGAAGTGGAACCCGAGGAGGGGCCGCTCGTCAGGGCTTTTGCCGGTAAGCCGACGATGTAGCGGCCAACAAGTAGGTTGCGGTGCCGCTTGAGCGACATCGCAGCTGAGGCGGGCCGCGATGTCGTATCGGAGGCATCGCGGCTGAGGGTTGGAGGCCGCGGTGGGAGAGGAGTGCCGGTATTGCGGTGCGCCGCTCTCCCTACCTTCCTCGGCCTTGACGGGGTCGCCACCGTCCGATGGCGGACGCGGTGGGGCCGCAGAGGAAGAGGAGTGTTGGTATGACGTTGGCCGCTCTCCCTATCCTCTGCGGCCGAAAATTGGCAGGCGGCGGGGCCAATGACCTGACCCGTCGCAGGGGGACCAAGGGTGCCCAGACACGGGGTCGTCTGGCGCCCATGTGCTGGTTTGGTCCCTGGGGTGGTCACGGCGTGCTATGTGTTCTGGTGCGCCGGTGATGGGGAATACTCCCCAGAGGAGGGTCCGGTGACGGACAGCCGCGGCGGGTTCACGGATGAGTGCTAACGCGTGCCCGTGTTCCCGCCGTAAGCGGCAGAGGAGGACACCGTGGAGTTTTAGTGGGTTGGAGTCCCACATAACTGCACTATCTCCCCGTGGTAGTGGCATGAGCATTTCTCCACGTTAAAAAAAAAATAAAATAAATGGTTAGGTTACTTTAAACCCTTTAATCAGAAATAGGGGCGCCGCGAAGCGGGGCTCCGTCGACATAGGATGCAAGAGCGAGCGCTTGCATGCTGCATGCTTGCTTGCATGCTGCATGCTTGCTTGTTTGCTGCATGCTTGCTTGCATGCTGTATGCTTGCTTGCTGCATTCCTACAGCGAAAAAACAAAAATATGTTTTAATATCATTATGCGTAAATAAATTTATGCTTTAGGATATTATGCTTAAAAAAGTTATGCTTTAGAACTTTATGCTTAATAAATTTATGCTTTACAATATTATGCTTAATCATTATTAGGGTTAGAGGAATTATGCTTAAAAAAATTATGCGTAAGCTGTTATGCGTAATTATAATATGCGAAAATATATATATATACTCCGAATTATTTCCGTTACCGTTACCGCACCCGAACTCAACGAACGCAATAGACGACGTAGGATGCAAGAGCGAGCGAAGGGCACCCCGAGATTCGGTTTGGTTAGGTTACTTTAAACCCTTTACACAGAAATAGGGGCCTCGCGAAGCGGGGCTCCGTCGACATAGGATGCAAGAACGAGCGAAGGGCACCCCGAGGTTCGGTTTGGTTAGGTTACTTTAAACCCTTTACACAGAAATAGGGGCCCCGCGAAGCGGGGCTCCGTCGACATAGGATGCAAGATCGAGCGCTTGAATTCTGCATGCTGCATGCTTGCTTGCATGCTGCATGCTTGCTTGTTTGCTGCATGCTTGCTTGCATGCTGTATGCTTGCTTGCTGCATTCCTACAGCGAAAAAATAAAAATATGTTTTAATATCATTACGCGTAAATAAATTTATGCTTTAGGATATTATGCTTAAAAATGTTATGCTTTAGAACTTTATGCTTAAGGTGAATGGGTAGTAGTAGCCCGCGAAATTCAATTTTTCTTACGTTTTTTGCAATTTTCAGGTCAGTGTCAGGTTTTATCTTGATGAAAATTTGATTCGCGACTATAACAGGTACGTATTCACAGAATTATAATCATCAGAATCATTAATACATCTTTCTAAGTTAGATTTCTACCATCAACACTTTTCCAAACGAGATTTGTTCTTAACGGTAGAAATCTAACTTAGAAAGATGTATTAATGATTCTAATTATTATAATTCTGTAAATACGTACCTGTTATTGTCGCGAATCATATTTTGATCAAGACACAACCTGACACTGACCTGAAAATTGCAAAAAACTTAAGAAAAATTGAATTTCGCGGGCTACAACTACCCATTCACCTTAATAAATTTATGCTTTACAATATTATGCTTAATCATTATTATGGTTAGAGAAATTATGCTTAAAAAAATTATGCGTAAGCTGTTATGCGTAATTATCAGTGATCGGAATAGGCTGAGTATATTTACCTAAAGTTTAAAGAACAGAGACGAAAATCGGAGACTTCCTTATGACTAAATTTTTTTTAAATATCTTATTTTATCATTAAGATTATAAATGCTTTAATCAATCGTAATCAACATAGATCGGAATAGGTAGAGCTGTTTTATGTACTTGCTTAGAATAATTGGTTGGTTAGAATAATATGGATATTCCCCGAGTCCCGGAATTTGGTTTTTAAGTAGTAAAATCATAAAAACTATTCACGCCTTCGGGACTAATGAAAGATTACACTTCCTTTCTGACGGGTAAATATAAGAAGGACGGGATTAAGGATAGTATAATAAATAGATAAACTTGATTCATTAAACCACTTATATTTTTTTACGTAACAATGGTGCCGATTTTCTTGTCACAAGTGCCTCTAAACTAGACTAAAAATCACTAAAATTTAATTTATTCCTGTCATGCGATGATTTCCCATTCTGAAATTGACTAAAGTGACGCAACTTAACTATATTTTAGTTTGACAGCACTAAGATGGCACTGAGTTATTAATCTATTGAAGATGGCAATTTTGATATTCTGAATTTCACGTTTTTCACCAAAAATTTTGATTGTCTAACTAAATCGAACTAAATCTGACTATTTTTAATCGCCATTAAAAAGGTGTGGTATAAAATTAGTTGTCATGAATAGAAATTCACACCAACACCTCGACTTCAGGTGCAAAAACAGTACCGTCTGTATTTTTTTTTTTTCTTTTGCTTATATCTCGAAAATAGTGTGTCCTATCGCAAAAATAATGAAAATTTCGACCCCCTTTATCAGTCCCATAAACTCCTAAAACTCAACATGTAGGTATAAATTTTTCATATTTTCCATACAAAAAGTGAAAAATTCCTTAAAAAACACGTCAAGGCTGCCCCCTCCGCGCCTGCGGCTCTAAAAAACCATTCACAATATTAAAAAATATATATTTTTAAAAGAGTCTTTAATATATTCATGTTAAGTACACACATCAAAAGTGTCTAGGGATCAAGCATTTTTATGCGGATTTCTTGAGATTGAGATGTGGCTTTGTAATAAATTTATGATTTTATAAATTTATATGGATCCTTTTTGGTGCATTTCATAATTTGAATCAGGAACTGTGAATCAAATTCGAGTAAAAGATGAAAATCAGCTGTCAATATTTTCCCTATAAAAACATACAACGCATTGAAGACATTATTAGTGCTACTGTTTCCCTACTACTGATTAAAACCAACGTTATTATGGAGCGGCGACGTCATTTAAGCAGGGAAGAAATGCTCAGAGCCGTGGGAATGATAGAAGCTGGTTCCCGGCAACGTACTGTGGCTTTAGCTCTGAATACAAGTCAGAGTGTTATCAGTCGACTTTGGACACGTTACCGAAGCACTGGTACCGTGGCTGAGCGCCATGGAGGACGGTATCGCTGCACCACACGGAGACAAGACCGATACATTCAAATCTTAACTCGAAGAGCTCCAACAATAACCGCCATGATGTTAGTCGTGAGGCTTCATCACTCTTCAGGGAACTTAATTAGCGACCAAACAGTCAGAAACCGCTTGCATGAAGTGAACCTTCATTCCCGAAGACCGCTACGGGTACCACCTATAGCAATGCACAATCGTAGGATTCGATATCAATGGGCTCTTGAACACAGAAATTGGGCAGAAGAACAATGGCGTTTCGTGTGCTTTTCTGATGAGTCTCGTTTTGGTATGAGACCGGATACAAGACGTATACGACACTGGAGAACCCCTGGACGCCAACAGCGATTAAAATCCTGCCAGGAAGTCCATCCTTATAGTGGTGGAACCATCATGGTATGGGCGGGGTATTTGGATCGGCGGAAGAACTGAGTTGATTTGGATCAGAGGCAACCTCAACGCTCAAATTTATGCTGAGACGATTGTATCAGACGTCATCGTTCCTCTACAAGTGCAAATCGGTCCCTTATTTCAGTTAATGCATGATAATGCACGACCGCACACCGCAAGAGTTGTAAGACAGACTCTCGCCGCAGCTAACATCAATGTCCTGCCCTGGCCTGCTCAGTCGCCAGACTTGAACCCGATTGAGCATGCATGGGATATGCTACAGAGAAGAGCTCTGCCGAATATGGAGGGTATCCAGTCGCAAGAAGACCTTTTTTTGTTGTTGCAACGAACATGGGCGGCCATTCCACAGCGTGATTTGGATGAACTCATTTTGAGTATGCCAAACCGATGTTCTTGTGTTGTTAGTGTTCGCGGTAGAAACACGGATTATTAATTGTTTAAGTTACCCAATAAAATTTTAAAGAAAACTGTTATTTCAGTCTTTTTTTCGAACTTTTGTGTTAGTGGTTCAAATGTCAAAAATCCCTTTATTAGGAAAATGGCAAATTTCTTTATTAATGCAAAGGTGACTTGGTTTATCGTTACTGTGACAAACGAAAACACTTTATTTGATGAATCCTTAAAGAAAATTTTAATTAATATCAATCAGGAGAAAAGTTATTGCAAAAATATATGTTGATCCCTAGACACTTTTGATGTGTGTATATTGAAATGTTCAAAAAATTAAAAATTAAAAAAAAAAATTGTCCTAAGGAAGTCTCCGATTTCCGTCTCTGTTCTTTAAACTTTAGGTAAATATACTCAGCCTATTCCGATCACTGGTAATTATATTATGCGAAAATATAATTATGCCAAACAAAATTAACCCTTCATATACTGTGCTGTCTGGCAGAGGCGGACTAAGGGGGAAGGGAGGGGGCGGTTCGCCTTGGGCCTACGGTCTTGGGGGGCCAAGTTTAGAGAACTCTTTATTTACCCGACTGCGCGAGAGCAAAAGCAAGGTTATGTTTTCCATGCGTACTTTGTATGTTGATTCTTTATTCCCTCCAAAGCATCCTCACGGCTAAATGGAGTTTTAATACACGAAATGTCTATCGACTCGTCTGGATCGCGCGATAGTTTAAGGCTAGGTTTTGTTTTTATAAAACCAAAATGGCGGATTTTAGACGTCAGTAATGTATTAAAAAAACAAAAATTGTACCATGTGGGGTTAATCGGTTAATCAAAAAACCCAACTACTACAAAAAAGTTGAAAACAAACTCACTTTTCAAGCAGTCTCATGCAGTTGGTGGCATAAAGTTTGAAATTGAACTAAAATAACTGCCACCAACTACGTCAGACTTGAAAAGTGAATTAATGAGTGTGTGTAATGTGTAAAATAGTGGTACTTAATTGTTACTCACTACGTGGGAGGCTCTTTTTAATTGACTTCAAGAATCGAGGTTCTGTATTCGATCTTCGATCCGTATTATGTATGCATGCATGTTTGTATGTCCGCAATTTTTTCAGAAACGGATGAAATAATTTTGATTTTTCTTTCATTAACGTGATCACATTATTTTTCACTTTTTAGTGTTTATTTTTTTTTTTGTAAAAAAGTTTTTATTTTCACTTTTAGTTGTAGGTATACCTACCCCACTCAAATTCAATTAACACTACTTGCTATGTAAATATCAGTTAGAACATCATCAATATAAACTACTTAAGTGGAAAAAAATCGTATTATTGAAGCTAACTCAGAAACTACCCAAGCAAAGTTAATCTTTATGTGGGACTACACCTGAGGCATACCTTATCCATTAAAAACAATACATAGTAAGTATACAATTGCAGCCAAGCGGTTCCAAGCTAAGGTGCATTGAGTCATCAAAATTCGCATAGAAATGCCGGAGATGCAGTATATTTATGCATATATCTTCGTACATAAGAATAATTACCTAATGTATTATATACTAAAACCTTCCTGATCACATTAATGAAAGAATTATCAAAATTCCTCCATTAGTTTTTGAGAAAATAGCGGACATACAAACATATATGTATATATATACGGGTCGAATACAGAATCTCCTTTTTTGATGTCGGTTAAAAACAATTCGGTACCACAAGTAGAAATAATATTAGGTCCTTACATATGAAATTGGCGTTTTTCGTACTGGCCACTTTAATCACGAATTTCTCCTCTTTGGTAAGGAATTCCAAATTCAAATTTGTACAGCTATTTACTCATGTATTTGTGCTTCGATGACCGTCATTCATTTGTTTTTTTTCTTCTGTTTTTTCTGTTTGCGTCACTCATTTTACAAAATGGAAAATTTAAAATATCGCATTATTTACGAGTACGAGTTCCGCCGTGGCACTAGTGCTGCGGAAACGACTCGAAGGGTGAATGATGTGTATGGCGGTCATGTTGCAAAAGAAAACACAGTTCGTTTTTGGTTCCAACGTTTTCGTTCTGGAAATTTCGACCTGCAGAACAAGCCCCGTGGACGGCCTGAGACCCAAGTTGATAATGGAGAATTGAAGGCTATTGTGGAAGCGGACCCATCGCAAACCACGTCCGAGTTAGCTGCAGGCTTCGATGTTAGTGATAAAACTGTTTTAATTCACTTGAAGCAAATTGGGAAGATTAAAAAGCTTGAAAGCACGACAACGCCAGACCACACACTGCGCAACAGACGGCTACCAAATTAGAAGAGCTTGAATTGGAATGTCTTAGACATCCTCCGTACTCCCCGGACCTTGCTCCAACAGATTACCATTTTTTTCGCAATTTGGATAACTTTTTGCAAGGGAAAAAATTCAACTCCGATGGGGCAGTCCAAATCGCCTTCAAAGATTTTATTGATTCCCGTCCGACTGGTTTTTTTAGTAAAGGGATCAATGAACTATCTATAAGATGGCAAAAGTGCATTGAAAACAATGGTTCATACTTTGATTAATTAAATATTTATATTAAAAAATATTCGACTTTTTGTTCCTTCCATACAAAACGCCAATTTCATATGTAAGGACCTAATACAATAGTAACGAAGTCAAAACTGCATACGAGTTGTGGGAACTTGTCTGATACCGAAAATATGTATAGTTTTTACAATCTTTGTCTGTTTGTACGGATTGGCGCAGAAACGGCTGAATGGAACTGGATGAAACGTGGCACACAGATAGCTTATAACATGGATTAACATGTATTAGTACGCGCTCTTGAGATACTTATTTTACGACATCCATGCGAGCGAAGCCGCGGACAAAAGCTAGTAAGAAATAAGGATGAAAAGAAGAAAAAGGAACAAATTCATGACCATTCATGAGTATATATATGAATTTAGATGAAATGTTAACAAAAGCACTTGGTAGATAGTGAAATTGATCTAAATTTTTAATGACGCGAGTAAACACAGCACTAGCTGTTACGTATAAAAATAATATTTCAGTGGAAATCTATTTAAATCATCGCAATACGTAAATAGCACTTCGTTGTGGGTGATACCTACCTCCCGTAATGTTCCAAATCAATATAATTACTGTTAGGTACATAGACATATTAATATTGTTCTAGAATTATCAGAAAAATTATGTATCCACCTACATAATATTATGGTATAAAAAAGATGATTTTTATTATGTCATATTCTAATGCATCGCCATCGGTGCCTGGTAGACCCACCATATTAAAAAAAAAAACCGAGTGTGCTTATGACCACACGACTGAAGTGAAACTTCAAACGTATTTGGCTTTGAGAGGAAGAGAGAAAGAAAACGTGCGCGCGAACTGCTTTCTCTTGCTTATATCCCCCACTCAACTCCCGTTCGCCTCGCCCGTAGCCCTTAGACATGGGTCGTACTTGCAAAATCGAGTACCAGGGCTTCCAAGTACGTCCACCTTAAGAAACCAGGGCCTAAAACCAGGGCTCGAGATACTTTCAAGTATTTTCCATCTGCATCGAAAACTGATCCATAACTTCATACAAATAAGAAGTACAATCGCGTAATCAAACAAAAGCCCTGTTGGAAGTAAAAAGTACTTGCATAGGAAATTGATCCGTGAATTCCTATAAATAAGCACAATCGCGTTTACAAATAAATACTTATACAAACCATTAAAGTAAAAATACTTGCATACGGAATTGTTCCGTAGACTCTTACCACACCTCGGACACTTCATAAAACCCTCGCAAAAAAATTACCTATTACTACTACATAAACAAATGACGTTTGTATACGTGCAAATGTGTGCGTGAAATCTAGTAGCATAAAAGAAAATGGCGCGGAGAGCAATTTGTGTCGGGGAACCGAACGACGTCGGCGGCGGCGCTGCCCGAACGTGTGCATTATTATGAAGTGACCATGTAGTTCAATTGTATAGTCGGGTTCGTAATGAAATAAAAACACTGAAATAGTTTAGTTTAAATGACTTATCTGTAAATAATCGGTTATTAAATCGCATGTTATTAAAAATGCGAAATCTTACAAACAGTATATGTAAATACGAATTCGGAAAAGCATCACAATATCCAACCATCGTGATTAAAACTCAAATAAAACTTTTAAATCGCATAATTTATTGTGTGTCAGCAATACAGCGCTGCGGTTCGCGAGCGCCCTTGCTAAAGAGTCGGCGACGAATACCTCGAAGTGCGGGGTGAGGTGCGGTATCTGATATGAGGGCGAGGAAGGGAGTGTCCTTTCTGTACGTAGTACTATTAAGTATTCTGTGCTCTTACTGATAAGGAGTATGATCGCATTTGCGAAAACAAACGCGGTTGTTGAACTATTTGAGTACCTACGTACTCGAGCGTCGAGGCACGACGGAGCGAGATACTTTCAAGTATTTTCTATCTGCATAGAAAACTGATCCATAACTTCATACAGATAAGAAATACAATCGCGTATTCAAAAGCCCCGTTGGAAGTAAAACTACTTGCATAGGAAATTGATCAATGACTTCGAATAAATAAGGAGCAAAATCGCGTATACAAATAAATACTTGCAAACCATTAAAGTAAAAAAAAACTTTTTAAGAAAAAAAAAACCGACTTCCAAAAAAAACTTTACAAAGTGAAAAATAATTTTAATTTCGGAAGTCGGTGTCTTTGGATCTTTATTTTAGTTTTTTGCCACCGACTTCCGAAATTAAAGATATTTTTCACTTTGTAGTGTTTTTTTGAAAGTCGGTTTTTTTTTTTTTAAGTTTTTATTTCACGCTTTTTAGTGGGTCTACTTATAATTTATCTAAGTTACAATAGCCTAGTGATCATCGCCTTTTACAAACAAAATATTGCTTTTCCCGATACAGGGAAGTTAATTGTTGAGGAGTTCTCCAGATCCACCATCAGGGGGGCTAAAAACGCCACTTTAAGCAATTCCTCTAAATGAAATTCATTTCCCGAATTCCCAGCAGATCATTAGCAATTCCTCTAATTTTCGTAAAATGGTGACACATAATAGCAGAATCGCCTACAATTCAATTCATATTACAAATCATATTTGGTGTAAATATTACCGCATGAAAAAAATAAAAACCGTAATTTTATCGGTAAATTTTTCTTTACAGTTTTTATGAATTAAATTGGTTTTTAATTTTTTATTTCTACAGTTTAAATGTTATTAAATTATAATATGCCTTATAACTGCTAAACATACCGCAGATAAGCCCTGAAAAGGGAAATTAGAAACAATAAAAACTTTTTAGGCTGGCAACGCGTACAAAGAAGTTTTCAGGCCGCATTCCGAATTAGCTATAATCGCTCACAGCACTCACATCATGTCACATGAGTTCCGATTTAGATATTACGATTATTTATCCATTTATTTCAGGCATCAAGGCCCATATAAACACATACAATACAATATTAACCGTTAAGTCCCCAGCGTCTCCATTTGTCACATACCGGCGCGCACCCGTCAGGCACCACCGTCTCCATTTGTCACCACCCGATTCACGCGGCTTCAACCTCTATTATTACTGTTAAATACGGTCTAATATCCTGTGCAACAGTTTGAGTCTATGGTCCGGTAGATAAACTAATCGACTAAATGATTCAAAACGAAAAATATGGGTTGGCAATATTTGAAAAAAAAAGTAAAAAATAGACTTTACGATTCTTAATGGCAGCTGCAGTGTGTGTTGTTTTGTTATGATGCTATGTTGTTTATTTTAATAGTTTTTGTGTAAAATCGACGTAAGTGGATGAATATTCGTTTATAACATATTATACGTCCTTTTAGATAATATTGTAGATAATATTTGCACGAAATAACATCACAATCAATCAATAATCTTTTTTTTTGGTCAAACAAAATTTTACGTAAGTACTTCAAGAAAATCTTATGATTTTATAATTATAGTGGTATATTTTTACAAGATATAGGTAGTTATCAGTTAATAAAGGTTTGTGTAGTATCCTAGTAACACTTTTTTAATTAGAAACAACTCAATATGACTAGGATTGGGCGATTACAGTCATTGCGTTGTAATAAGAATTGAACGGCTCGGCGCACTGAAATTTGAGTTTCAATATTATTAAAATGTAAGGTAGGACTTTCAAAAAAACGCTGTTGTTAGATTACTTGTCTATTCATAATGTAACTTGCAAAGTTTCGTGTAAATTCATATAGTAGTTTTATCAGAAATCGACATAATACGGGAACGAACACACTTTCAACCTATTTTCTGATGACGTCATTTGTTTATAAATACAATACTCGTAATACGAGTATTGTTTGCATTTTATATTATGGTCTGTTTATTCAAGAACCCAAAACAGTTTACATTAAGTGGCTTGAGCCCATATAAGCATCAGTAGACCATTTTTTGTGAGCAGGGTAATAAATCACGCGCTGAGCGGGTGACATCTGGAATTTGACAGGAGTTTTTTTGATGTTACGTCATAATGACGTCTGGACTTGAACGGTATAACTTATAAATACATACAACATTATAATTACACTAAAAACTAACGTATACGCAGTGTCTGCGTCGTGTTTCGCTGACTGGCGTCATGTAGCCGGCCACGAAACCGGCGGTACACAACACCCTTCGGCCAGAACTCTTACGTTAAATTAATTAATTAATTATGATGGCTGAGAGCTGTTGACAATTCGGAACGCTCGTGAACGCGCTCAAAGTGCTTACTCAATGTCAATACGATATTATTTACAGTATTTCTTTGTATAAACACCATATTTCTTCTTCAGTTCTTCTTTGGTTAGGTGGCGACTGTCAGCCAGAAGCACAATTTCGAAAATGCCACGTTTGTTTTATATAAAGATATGATGCAACACAAAACACACTGACACATCCTCACATTTCTCACACACTCAGTCATTTTTGACAGCGCTCACGGTGATATTATTATAAGGCATGGCCGGCATTATCGCAAGATGGCGCATGTCATGACGTCATCTATGAAGATTCACTGGACATCGTTTTCGCGCTCACACTAATTCGGTACGGAGCACGCTCAAATCGATTACATCCCAACTCGGAACGCACCCTAAAGTTTCTCCCTTGAGTTATGTCAACTATTGTCATTATTGTCAAAATTAGTCAACATCAAACTGAATCTGCTTCTGCTGATTGCTGCAGCCACAGAGTACTTTTTGATAGACTGGCTGCAGCCCCATATTCCAGGATCTAGCCAGACTCGTGCGTCAGCCCCTACCACTGCCGAATTCGATGCTACAACAGTGCCTCTGCCTCGACGAACTCGGCAAGCGAGATACCCCAGTGAGTGGATTTTTCTAATCCTACAGCTATTCATATTGGGGTTAAGACATAATGACTATTGAAAACTATTAAGTAAGGTATTTTCATTACGTTTTTTAGGTCACCCTCTGGCTGCACTAGATGAGGCTCGGAGAGTTTTACCTCAGGTGATGAAACAGCTGATATGGCAAATGAATAGTGCAGAACCTTCAGAGGCTTGCTGATGCAGTCAAAAGACTATTTATTGGTGTCCTATAGAGGTAAAGTATGAGTTTTTTGTACATGCAATAAAAAAAATAAGTATAACATTCATATAATATAATTATAAAGAAATACAAAGGAAAAAATACTATATTTTAACATTTAAATACCACAAAAACTTTAACTTTGCATCCGGTTAGATGGAAGCCGACCCCGACATAGTACATAGTTGGGAAAAGGCTAGACAGACGATGATGATGATTTGACTTACTAAAACCCACAAATTTTTCTTTTCAGCCTGGTGGAGTTGTTCCAAGTGGGTCTTAAGTGGATGGTGATTCCATAAAAAGGAGACATGGTTTGCCCCTCCGCAGCTAGCATCGACACAAATAAGAGTCGCAAACCTAAATGAATGAAAAAAAGGCTAATTCATTATTATGTTTTGTATTCGTTTTTTAATATTAGAAGATGAGATTGTTAATATAGTAAATACAATATTTTTCATATCACTATTGTTTTATTTTAGTGAAAGGTATAAGGTATCCTCTTCTACAGTCCTCTTATATACAGTGGACCCCCGGTAATCCGGCCCCTGTCTAATCCGGCACCCCCTGTAATCTGACATGGTCCATTATTTATTATGTAGGTATTGACATTTTTTTGTAAGTTCTATAGCATTCATGACATTTATTTTATAATAAACCGTAAGCTGTCTATTGTGTTGTTTAATTTACTAAATTTGACATACATAATGAAGTATGATTTGCACTTCAGAGTAAATATATACATATAACATATGGGATCTTATCATTGGGTCTGTAATTTGTCGGATTACAAGGTACTCTTTTGTAAACATTTCCGTACTATAGGGGGTCTTAGGCAGTACTCTATAATCCGACAAATTCGATAGTCCGACACTGCCCTGCAAAATGTTTGTCGGATTACCGGGGGTCCACTGTATACTACTTAATAAAATTGAAATAAAATATGACAACATAATAATATCACACCTATATATCCCTGAAGGGTTAGGCAGAGGTGTACAATACACCTAAAATGTGAATAGAAGATTGTAGAAAGTTGTCCTTTAGAGGCAAAGCACACACGCTACTTTTTGCATCGCCGTGCGGTGTGGAATGCTTGGTCGCTGCATTTAGCTTCTAAAAAGCAGTTGAATCGCCGATCGCCGATGCAAAAAGTAGCGTGTGTGCTTTGGCCCTTAAGCATAAATATGATCAATGTTTTTATTTCATCGAGGGGGTGGTACAGAGTACCTAAACGTCTACAATAATAAATGATAGTCTATCTAGAACTATTTAATTAAAACCAGGTACAATCCTTTTACTTGCCTTGGAGCTAGTAATTATGCCACCTCGGCGGGAACTTAAGTACGGCTCCAGCTCATGGATGAGGTCGCGACACACACTTTTATTTAGTAGCCTGTATAAGCCAACAAATTCGAGATCCGGCATTTCGAATGCTATGTCTATTTTCCGAAGAGCTGCATTTCGTAGGCGATATAAAAGGGTCTCCGAAAGCCGCGCGTGCTCCAGAAAATTTTCATATAGGGCTAAATCTGCCATTATAACAATATTTCTTCACAAAACCTCCAATATGATTTGTGAAATGTGGCATTTGACTCACTTCTTATGATTCTGCTATTTGACACTAAAGCAATTCGTATTTTGTGGACCATTTTACGAATCTTCATTCAAAACTGTCAAACAGATGAATTGCGTGATATGAATTGTGCGCAAATAATATTATGAATTGTCGGTTTGTGACCATTTTACGACTTTTAATATGATTCATAATGTTATCCTTTTATGATTCTGCCAAAGTGACCTTTTTAGGCCCCCAGGTCCGTATCACCATTCACATTGTGACGAGCATAAATTGCTTAGCAACCATATTAAAGTAATCGAATCGCAACCCGTGAAATACTTAGATATTATTGAGTAGTTCCGGTGGCCATCTGTGGTCTTCATCATCAGTTCCACATCACCAAATAGTGCTTTCCGAGAGCAAATGCACGAGTTACTATAAAAAATACCCAAATCGCTATAGGTGTGCCTATAATATTTGAAGAGTTCCTTCGATTTCTCCAGGATCCCATCATCAAATCCTGCCCTGATGTTTTTAGACTAGATGCTGATAATCCTGGCTGCAGCATCAGGCCAGACTTGTCAACATTGCATTGAACTTAAAATTTAGTCCTGTTTAATATGAGCCCACACGACTATGGTGCTGTAATTTCAAGATTGGTACTTTTTCTAATGCTCCTGGCTTCAGCATCGGGTCTTTATGTACTTCGGTGTTCCTCATTAACAGTACGTTTATCCACACATCGAACCCTTTTCAATGAGCCTAAACACGATATATCTGCTGTTAGTTGTCGAGGAGTTAGGTACTCTGCAGACTATCCTGACTGCAGCATCAGGTCATGACTTGATGATCATGAGACCAAATGTGGCAAATGCCCTATCAAACATCAAAACAATTGACTAAAACAGTCCTTGCCTGTTCGAGTAACTTCTTACTGTTAAGGAGTTGTACCTTCCATCATCAGCCCAGCTACCTGAGATGGTGACAACCATACGCAAATACACAAGATACTTCGTAAAATATGCGAAAAACAATAAATGAGCCTATAAAATTTGAGGGTCGCCCTCGATTTCTCTAAGATCCCATCATCAGATCCTAACTTGGTGACAGTGGGACCACCTCAAAACTATCTACTTTGGAACAAAAAAGAATTTTGAAAATCCGTCGACAATTGGCGGAGTATTCGATGAACAAACATACAAAAAAAAAACATACAAACAGCCGAACATAGTACCTCCTCCTTTTTGTAAAGTCGGTAAAAAATACTTGCATACGAAATTGTTCCAAAAGGAGCATGATCGCATTTGCGAAAACTAAAGATAACGTCGGACAGGACGGATCCGAAGAAAAGCGAGTAGCCGTATAAGATACTTAATAGTCTTGCAAGTATTTTGAGTCGGTACCCGGTGTGCGTACTTGGAAGCAAATACCTGGTGTAAAAACCCGGTCGCATATTTATGCGACCGGGACCGGGTTTTTACACCAGGTATTTCCAGCTATTTTTTACGTACCTTCCCTACTCACGATCACACGTTTTCGTAACGCATTCGCCAGTTTACTCCCCAAGTCAAGCGCGCCTAAAGAAGTTTCACTTCAATATGGTAGGTACTCACGTCGTAGTGTTTTAGGTATACCTACCTAAAACGCTACGACTTGAGTACATGGTACCTAACTACCTACGTATTGAGTCTATCTATTTTTACTGAAATCAATATACTTACTACAAATTCGCAATGCTCAACTGCTTTTCACAGCATAATGGATGAGTTAGGTTAGTTTAGTAAGAATTAATGAAATGATTTATTTTATTCGGAATAGTTTAACACTATCCTTACCTACCCACAAGTGATAGGTACAGTTCATATATTTACCTACCTGCGTAAATCTAGATTATGTTTGTAGACAATCGTTTGAGTGCTACGCGGATAGGTTGAGAGATTTGGGCTATTTCTGCTCGTCGCGAGAGTTGGTATAATTATAGAAGTAGACAGATATACCTACGTAACTACTGCTTCCTAAATATATCACGTGTGTGACGTCACTTTCTATTAATAAGCTGTGTACGTCTAGTATTATGTTATATTATGTATGCAGTTGTTTGGAATACCTTGTAGACATATATTCCTAGGTACCTTCATGCCTAGGTATGTGCTATTTGAATACCTAGTCTTTAATAGGCAAATAAAGATATCGCGGTGTCCCGCGAAGTACCGCGAAGCCCCGGCCGCGTTACGATGAATCATATGATCGGTACGCATCCTATTATTTTTATTTTATTTTATTTAATTAAGGTTCACCAACAGTTGCTACAGACATTGTAAAGTTAGGAACATACAAGTAATTGTGTCTTAAGTCTAACTGCACAACCAATTACAGGCAAACACCACATGCATAGTGGTCTTTGTAATTATGAATTTAATTTAATTTAAAGACCTAATGTACTTATATTCTAGATAATTATTATCACATTATCACACTAATATTATAAAGGCGAAAGTTTGTGAGTGTGTATGTGTGTGTGTGTTTATATGTTTGTTACTTCTTCACGCTCAAACCGCTGAACCGATTTAGATGAAATTTGGTATAGAGATAGTTTGAGTCCCGGAAAAGGACATAGGATAGTTTTTATCCCGATATTCCCACGGGATCGAGTCTTATGCGGGTGAAACCGCGGGGCGCAGCTAGTAAATAATAATACTAATTGCGTCTGACAAACGTCGATATTGAGTCTGCGTGGACGTCAACCAGGTCGCTGCGTTCGTTTACGAGTTTGCACATGCGGGGTATAGGGGAATTAGCACCAGACACTGTACGGCGAAGAGGTGGAGCTAAGGGTGTTATAGGTTTGCGAGGTGGTCTACGGGGTACTCTGAAATTGAACCTACCTACATACCAATTGTGGGCAGTCAATGGTGTTATTGAGCAGTTTATATGCGAATCTCAAATCTAAGAGCTCCCTTCGAGCATCCAGGGTACTCATTTTGTAGCAGCCTAGTTTATCAAGGTAGGAGAGATATTTAAATTGCCTTCCCTTTGAGTACCCTAGGTGTATCGGATAAACCTTTTTTGGACTTGTTCTATCCGCAGCGAATGGGTTGCGTAGTGAGGTCTCCATATCACACTGCAGTATTCCAGGATGCTTCTTATAAGGCTATTGTGGAGAACTAATTTAGTATGTGGGCGTTGAAACACCTTTCCATTACGAATGACAAATCCAAGCACACGTTGGGATCGACTGACTATGTTCTCAATATGTGGTATACCGGCCGCGGTTCGAACGCGTAATGGAATGAATGAAACAGAGGGAACGCGCGCGGTGGCGGCGCGGCGCGGCGGCGCACAGTGGGCCCATACTGAAAATTTGTGGACTTAGGCAACAAAGTTCCAATATCGATGCGATTTTTTTTTATATGACGTGTTATGATATTCCTAACAACTTTTATTCTTAAAAAATTTCGTCTAAAGTTGATAGTTTGTCTTGAAAAAAATTTATTAGTTTTTTTTGTATGGAGCGAATCACGTTTCATTTTTTTTCTTCAATTGTACTAATATGTTGAGTGTGTGGCGGTGAGTATATGATAGCTAGGGTCATTCTCTATCCATGAAAAAAAAAATCAGCGCCGGCTATCTGCGGCATCGCGAGTAATCATTCGGTAAAAAAAAATTATTTTGTATGAAATTTTTTGCCATTTAAAATAAATTCAAAGTATATTTTTTGTCTCATTTGGCTGTTTTGACCTTCTTTTTAGTTAAATATATAGTTTTAATAGCGCATAGTTACATATAACTAGTAATTCTGGTAGAGATTTAGTTATTATTGCATGTTATCGGTAGCACCTGCATTGTGATTGATGACTCATTTGTTTGTGCGCTCGGCTAAGCGCATAACTAATGAATTTTCAAAAATGCTCGTCTCTGATTGGCTGAATAATTTTCACTCACTGTTATGTCCACTACTTGAGTAATTAAAACTGACTATAAATATAAAGACATTCATTAAGTCCATCTAGTTTCGCTCTTGTCGCTTATTTGTGAACACAGTGAAATACTTTTATTTTTATATTTACATTAGAACTATGGCTGGATTTTGTACCAACCTAGATCTTTTTGTGAAATTAAGAAGTGGCGGTGATCTGAAAAATCATATGTTTCTATATGAAAGTATCATTTCTGTCTTGACTACCGAAGTTTCTGAAGAAGACAAGAACCGAATCAAGGAGTTCTGTCGACTTTTTTGTGTAAATCTAAATAAAAAGTGGATAGAGTCATGTAGACATCAAAAAACTTTTATGAACCGTGAAAGTAATCGCAAGTGGTTGGAAAAAAACATCAAATGGCCTGTTTGTGACACTGTTGACCTGAGAAGTGAGATGGGCTTTTCAGACGCAGCCTTATCTGAGCCTGTGGATATAGATTCCCATGTTCCTACTCTTGCAGTATGTACTGAGGAAGCGGGAACATCTACAGAAAAGGAGCACAGAAAACCGTTCGAAGACTTAAGTAATAGGAAAAAAAAAGACGTTCTACTTCCATAGTAGAAGAAAATTCCGAGGAAGAGTTGCAGCACTGGCACATAACAAAATTGAAAGACAACGGCAAAACGAATCTGGCAAAAGTGGTCGAATACCTTTCCAGTAATCCAGATGCGCTATCCGAAGTAGATGAGCGACTATTCAAGAAGCAGAGCTTAAGTACTGTCTCTGAAGATAAGTGTTTAGCTCTTTATACATCACTTGCGCTCTCAAATGGAAATACTTAGCTCTTCGACAATTTCTGAAAGAAGAAAACTGTGCTGCCCTTCCATCTTATCCAAATCTTGTAAATGCCAAGAAAAGATGTCACCCACCACAAGAGAGTATGGAGATTACTGAAAAAGGAGCTCACATTAAATTGCAAGCGCTATTGGACCACACTGTGAAGAGGATTTTACTAGATATGAATTCTGTTGATAGGTCTCAAAATGAAGAACTCAAGTTAACCTGGAAATGGGGACTTGATGGTTCTTCGTCGCAGAGTAATTATAAACAGAAAACGTCAAACACAGCTACAGAGTTCGATGATTCATCAGTAGTCATGATAAGTATCGTCCCTCTTCGGCTAGTGCCTACTAGCCCATCATCTGGGAATGAAAATATAGTTTGGGAGAACCCCACACCTTGCTCAACTCTTTACTGTCGACCAGTGAAGTTTACTTTCACTTCAGAGACAGCTGATTTTATAAAGTCTGAAGAGTCTGAGATGAAAAAACAAATTGATGAACGAATATCTACACCGTTTGGAAATATTATTGTATCACATGAATTGCATATGACCATGATTGATGGAAAAGTGGCCAATATTATTGCTGAAGTACCATCATTTGCAACGTGTCCCATTTGCTTGGCAAAACCGAGCGAAATGAATAATTTAGACGCTTTGGCTTCCAAACCACTTCGTGAAGAAATTTACAAACAAGGAATTTCTTCACTGCATATGAAGATTCGATGTATGGAATGTCTTCTCCATATATCTTATAATCTGGATTTTCAGCGATGGACTGCTCGAGGCGAACATAAGGCTTTGAAACAAGCTAAAAAAAATACCACGCAACAAGAATTTCGTGAGCAAACTGGAATGCTGATTGATATAGTCAAACAGGTATGTATTTAATTTTCGCTCTTTTTATGTTGTTTGTGTACTATATCTCTATATATTGTATATTACAGTATTGTTTTCCCATTTTAGGGTTTTGGAACTACAAATGACGGGAATACTGCGAGGCGCTTTTTCCAAGATTACAAAAGATCTTCCAGAATAACGGGAATTGACGAAAATCTGATTTTCAGGATAATGTGATCCGGCTCTAGATTATTCCCACAAAAGCCCATCAGGGCTAGGAATATGACAAACAGCCCTTTTCATGGCTACAATTACTTCACAGTTTCATATTGGTCATACGTACGATAACTTATACTATAATATACATACGCTTGATTATGTAGGTAATTATCAATGACTTGCCCGTACAGATTTGAATTATTTCACCTATCATTAACAAAATTAGTATAACCTGAAACTTATTCGATATTTATTCAACAATAGATAACATGCAGTTAAAAAAATAACACAGCCAATCATAGACGAGCATTTTTGAAAACTCATTAGTTACCTATGCGCTTAGCCGAGCGCACAAACAAATGAGTCATCAATCACAATGCAGGTGCTACCGATAACATGCAATAATAACTAAATCTCTACCAGAATTACTAGTTATATGTAACTATGCGCTATTAAAACTATATATTTAACTAAAAAGAAGGTCAAAACAGCCAAATGAGACAAAAAATATACTTTGAATTTATTTTAAATGGCAAAAAATTTCATAAAAAATTTTTTTTTTTTACCGAATGATTACTCGCGATGCCGCAGATAGCCGGCGCTGATTTTTTTTTCATGGATAGAGAATGACCCTAGCTATCATATACTCACCGCCACACACTCAACATATTAGTACAATTGAAGAAAAAAAATGAAACGTGATTCGCTCCATACAAAAAAAACTAATAAATTTTTTTCAAGACAAACTATCAACTTTAGACGAAATTTTATAAAAATAAAAGTTGTTAGGAATATCATAACACGTCATATAAAAAAAAATCGCATCGATATTGGAACTTTGTTGCCTAAGTCCACAAATTTTCAGTATGGGCCCACTGTGCGGCGGCGCGGTGGCGGGCTTCGCGCGACTCGTATCTACAGTGTAGTGGCGCGGCGGCGGCGCGGCGGCGGCGCGGCGACGGCGCGGTGACGGCATCGTGTGCAGGAGCGCTTAAGGCTTGGGCACACCAAAAGCAGTTGCAGTGCGGTAGCAGTGCGTCTCCGTTAGAAAATAATGTAGTTATATGAGGGATGACACACTGAACAAACGCGGGCCCGCTGATCCTACCTGCTCCGCCACTGCACCGCGCACGCACTGCTCTTCTACAAAACTTTTGGACGGGAGCAGCGCAGGCGCGGGGCGGTGGCAGCGCGGGCGCGGGGCGGCCGCAGTGAGTACACGTTGTATTACTACGTCCGCCATATTGACTAGTCACACCAAAGTAGTTGCGCGGGACAGACGCAGCGCGGGTCGTAAACGGTTGTGATTTTTTACAACTTTATCATGGAAACGAATGAAAAATTGATTGAGTTGGTGAGGAAATATAAATGTTTATATGATTTAAAGGATAAATATTATAGAAATACGGTTTATAGTCTTTTTTTTTCCATAGTCTTTTTTTTTACTTAAAGCTAGAAGCAACAATAGCTCCTCTTCGTCAGAGTCAGAACCGTTCAACATCTTGAAGTGTACTGAGTGTGGCTATCGACACGACACACATAACGCAGTTACAAAGCAGGCCCGCATTCAAACTGCTTTCTGACTGCTCACGTTTCTGGTGTGACATCAACCGCGGCGCAACTGCCCTGCCCTGCTAAGGTGCTGCGCTTGTCTTGCTTTTGGTGTGCCCAAGCCTTTAGGGTGAGTCAGCGGCGCGCGTCGAAGTGGTAGTACCTACTCCGTCAACTATCTAAACTCGTACGCTTGTCTCGTATACTAACTCGAATTTAAAGAACTTGACAGCTTGACGTACATGTTCTAATGCTACATAATTATATGTAAAATGAACCGCAAAAAATTAATTCGACATACTAGTCATAAAAGAGAAATTGATAATTGAACTTTTCTAACTTTTCGTCGCTTTAGTTGTGAGCGTCAAAGTGACGGGATCAAGTCTCCAATTTAAAATGTATCACATTCAAATGTTTGTACCACATATGTAGTAATTGTACCCTAAACAAGACATTTGTACCTTTAAAGGTAAATGAAGTATGTGAAGACATCCCTGGTCCCGCCACTTTGACATCAAAGTGGCGGTACCTTCTCAAAATGACGGGATCAAGTCTCCAATTTAAAATGTATCACATTCAAATGTTTGTACTACATATGTACTAATTGTACCCTAAACAAGACATTTGTACCTCTAAAAGTAAAGGAAGTATGTGAAGATATCCCTGGTCCCGCCACTTTGACGTCAAAGTGGCGGTACCTTCTGGAAGCGCTACTCAGAGGTAGGTAATTCACACCCGAAGACTTAGTACTACATATATACAGGTATATACTCAATGTTCAATACAATTATAAATGCCAAATTCAAGTTATGTGATTAAAACATTGGTCCCGCCAATTTGACGATTCATGTTATCGCTGAATTCATATGAAATCGTTCCAACTCGTGCAAAATCAAATATGGAAACTTAGTACGTCTTAAGTACATGAAAGTGTGTAATTTTCATATGTATAACATAAGTACATCAAAAGTTATCTATCATTCATCGTTTAATCGTATCATTTATCTTTGAAATGGACACATCTATGCAGAAATGAAACAAGCAGTCTTAATAATTCTGATATTATATTTTGACCAGTGGGAACCCTAATTACGTAGTTTGTATCTCAGTTTATAAGTGTACTAGCACTTTGCCCGCGACTTCGTCCGCGTAGGTATATTTCGTACTTTCCTCTAAAAATTTCGAAAATGTATGTTTATGATCTTTATCATTTATTTAGATAAATAGGGCAAATTTTTCAGTTTATAGATCAAAGGAATCAGACTTTTCAAATAAACTGTATCCCCACTTTTCACCCCCACAGGGGCGGAATTTTGAAAAAAGCGAAAACACAAAAGACTTAAATGTCAGATTAGTCTCTGGGATTAAAAAACGAACTATAAATTGCCGTGTTTAATTATTTATTTAAAAAATGTCTATTCTTCATTTGTTTCTTCTCCATAAAGGTTTCATAACGTTTCTATTACCTCAATAGTACAATATGCTTACCTGGAGGAAAAAAAACAAAAAAATCCTTGTTGTTTTTGACTTATATTTCGGTGAATAACTCCGAAACCTGACGCTTTAGGATATTATGTTATATTACATTTTTTGTTTGTATAAGTGTTCTCTATCTAAATATATAACTTTTGTTGTGCACCGCGATTCTGAAAAAAAATCAAAATGGCGGCCGACCTTAGGGCCACCCTCCATAGAAAAATCTTCAAACCTCTTTCTTTTTTTATTATATAAGTAACTTATCATTAGAACACTAAAGGCAAAAGTTATAATAGTACATAGTTGGATCAATATACAATATAATTATCGAAACCATTTTGGCTTGTTTCATTTCTGCATAGATGTGTCCATTTCAAAGATAACGATGAATGATAGATAACTTTTGATGTACTTATGTTATGCATATGAAAATTACACACTTTCATGTACTTAGGACGTACTAAGTTTCCACATTTGATTTTGCACGAGCTGGAACGATTTTCAGAATTCAGCGATAACATGAATCATCAAATTGGCGGGACCAATGTTTTAATCACATAACTTGAATTTGGCACTTATAATTGTATTGAACATTGAGTATATACCTGTACATATGTAGTACTAAGTCTTCGGGTGTGAATTACCTACCCCTGAGTAGCGCTTCCAGAAGGTACCGCCACTTTGACGTCAAAGTGGCGGGACCAGGGATATCTTCACATACTTCCTTTACCTTTAGAGGTACAAATGTCTTGTTTAGGGTACAATTAGTACATATGTAGTACAAACATTTGAATGTGATACATTTTAAATTGGAGACTTGATCCCGTCATTTTGAGAAGGTACCGCCACATTGACGTCAAAGTGGCGGGACCAGGGATGTCTTCACATACTTCCTTTACCTTTAGAGGTACAAATGTCTTGTTTAGGGTACAATTACTACATATGTAGTACAAACATTTGAATGTGATACATTTTAAATTGGAGACTTGATCCCGTCATTTTGAGAAGGTACCGCCACTTTGACGTCAAAGTGGCGGGACCAGGGATGTCTTCACATACTTCCTTTACCTTTAGAGGTACAAATGTCTTGTTTAGGGTACAATTAGTACATATGTAGTACAAACATTTGGATGTGATACATTTTAAATTGGAGACTTGATCCCGTCACTTTGACGCTCACCTTTAGTTCGTTGGCGCGTGATCGAGGCCAGCGGAACGGTATTTAATAGGTAAGTACCCATGAAATGAGTGATTCCATTAAATTGCACTCTTCATATGTTTTATATTATTAAGGGGCATACAGGACCTAAACGCAAAAAACGCAAGTTTTAGAAACAATAAAGTATAATTATGATCGACTACAGTAAACAAAATCAGAAAAATATGTAGTATTCTTCAGGATATATGCTAGGTAGATAATGTGTTAAATTAACATTTAAAAAACTAAAATAATCCATTTTAATCAGCGTATGAATGCAATTATGCCTCAGATTAACATAAGGGTGAACCTGTATCTGAAGTACAAACAACAAAATTTCTTGGTCTTACGGTAGATAACAAATTAAAATGGTATTCCCAGATTGAAACATTAATAAAAGAATTAATAAATCAGTATATGCGCTACATGAGTTAAAGCATGTTGCAAGTGCTTGTTAACTGCATATCATGGTTTGGTTGCTTCAGCTCTGAGGTTTGGTGTGTTCTTTTGGGGAAATTCGACTGATGTTGATTTAATTTTTAAAGCACAAAAACGGTGCATAAGGGCTATGTTTGGACTTCAAATGATCGAAACCTGTAAACCGTTTTTCCAGGAGTACAAGATTTTAACTCTCCCAAGCCTTTATATTTATGAAGTCTCAGTATTTGTTAAGACCAATAAAGAATTATTTACATTAGCCTCAGACGTAAATAACAGACAACAACGTGACGCCTTTCGCCTCTGTGTCCGCAGAACAAATACTGCCTTAATGTACAAAAGTGTGTTTCATATGGCTCCTATAATTTTCAATAAATTACCTAAAGAAATAAAGGCAATGAATACTGCCTTATTTAAGGGGCTTACACGAGCTAAACGCAAAAAAACGGTAGTTTTCGAAACAATAAAAGTATATGATGGCCTACAGTAAACAAAATCAGAAAAATATATGATATTCTTCAGGATATATGCTAGATAGATAGTGTTTTGAAAACACAATACAACTAATTTGGTACGATAGAAAAAAATCATGAACATACCTCTAAAAAACATTCTTATTACAATAAAAACCATACTAATATACATACAATCATTCTGATTTTTTGTCAGATTATTCTACAAGTAACATACTAAAATGATAGTGTTTTATTTTTTTATTTAAAACAATAGTTTTTTTGTAAATCGAATATTCATAGTTCCGAACATAAAAATTGCGCATGTGTGCGTGAACGCCCGTGTAGCGACACTGCCGGCCGAGGCCTGATGCTATACGGACGTGTCGCTCTTTTCGCCGCACTATTTCCGTCAAGATTGTTATGTTTTTGTTAAGTTTTATTTGTAAATTCATTGTTTATTATTATTTGCATATCTTCTTTCCGTAAATATTTTTATTTCGTGTAAATATAAAATACTTTTAAGTTTGTAATGTATGGGGTGCAAGGCGCGCGCCATCTATTGTACGGCGAGTCCCAACTCCCGGGCGTTTCACTTGTGTCTCCCGGCAGTGGTCCGCGTAACCTAACAAAGTTAAAATAGGGTAATAATTTGTAAATAAATGGGAAATATAGTGAAACATTCCGTTAGGAGGACTACAAAACGTTCATATAAAACAAAAGCCGAACATAATATGAACGAAAGTAAAAAGTATGAGCATTTTATTTTTAACTGAATATTTTTATTTTTGCAATAAAATGCATAAGGTAAGTATTTTCGACTCCGCGTACATCTGTCACACCGGCGCATGTGGACGACGTGTAGATTTGTATTCGAGAGTCCCCGGGTTCGATTCCCAAGGTTACGAAATCGTACTTTCTTTTTAAATTTTTGAATTTTTAGATAGATAGTGTTTTGAAAACATAATACAACTAATTTTGTACGATAGAAAAAAATCATGAAGATACCTCTAAAAACTTTCTTTTTACAATAGACACCATACTAATATACATACAATCATTCTGATTTTTTGTCAGATCATTTTACAAGCAACATACTAAAATAATAGTGTTTTATTTTTTTAGTTCAAACAATAGTTTTATTGTAAATAGCATATTCATAGTTCCGAACATAATAAGTGCGCATGTGTACGTAAACGGTAAACCCCCGTGTAGCAATAATGCCGGCCGAGGCCTGATACTATAACTATACGGACATGTCGCTCTTTTCGCCGCATTATTTATTTGTACATACATTCATTGTTTATTATTACTATTTGCATATCTTCTTTCTGTAAATATTTTTATTTCATGTAAATATAAAATACTTTTAAGTTAAAATAGCGTAATAATTTGCTATCAATTATATCATTTTTGTAAATATGGGAAATAAAGTGAAACATTCCCTTAGGAGGACTACAAAACGTTCATATAAAACAAACGCCGAATATATGAACGAAATTAAAAAGTAAGAGCATTTTATTATTACTGAATATTTTGGTAGTTTAAGAAAATGCACTTATTACGCATAAGCTCAGTTTTTTCGACGAGCTACGCAATCGTTACATTGGCTCATGTAGACGACGCGCAGGTTTGTGTTCGAGGGTCCCCGGGTTCGATTCCCAGTGATACGGAATCGATTTAATTTTATTTAAAAGTATTTTGAATTTTTAAATATATTTTTATAACTAAAAAAACGTCTACAATGTAATTATCTTTCACAGGAGAAAGAAAGTCGAAAATATCAACACGGAAGTTACTTCTAATGCGTAAGTACCTACACGTTTTCTAAGCCATTGTAACAATAAAAAAAACCTAAATTTATTAACAGACCGCGACTTATTGATAATGTGCATAAAGAAATCACAGATTCATCCGAAAATTGCGAAAAAATGATCACAAGCAAGAGTTTAATTTTTATTGATTGTGTTTATAATAAGTAAATAGAAATCATAATAATTATGTATGAATGTTAGGTACGAGTACCTAATCCTTGAGGCCGTTTACACATCATGCCGCAGCTGCAGCGGCATCACCCTTGGATTTGTATGAACACACGGCGCCGCCGCGCCGCCGCGCCGCCGGCGCACAGTGGGCCCATACTGAAAATTTGTGGACTTAGGCAACAAAGTTCCAATATCGATGCGATTTTTTTTTATATGACGTGTTATGATATTCCTAACAACTTTTATTCTTATAAAATTTCGTCTAAAGTTGATAGTTTGTCTTGAAAAAAATTTATTAGTTTTTTTTTGTATGGAGCGAATCACGTTTCATTTTTTTTCTTCAATTGTACTAATAAGTTGAGTGTGTGGCGGTGAGTATATGATAGCTAGGGTCATTCTCTATCCATGAAAAAAAAAATCAGCGCCGGCTATCTGCGGCATCGCGAGTAATCATTCGGTAAAATAAAAATATTTTGTATGAAATTTTTTGCCATTTAAAATAAATTCAAAGTATATTTTTTGTCTCATTTGGCTGTTTTGACCTTCTATTTAGTTAAATATATAGTTTTAATAGCGCATAGTTACATATAACTAGTAATTCTGGTAGAGATTTAGTTATTATTGCATGTTATCGGTAGCACCTGCATTGTGATTGATGACTCATTTGTTTGTGCGCTCGGCTAAGCGCATAACTAATGAGTTTTCAAAAATGCTCGTCTCTGATTGGCTGAATAATTTTCACTCACTGTTATGTCCACTACTTGAGTAATTAACACTGACTATAAATATAAAGACATTCATTAAGTCCATCTAGTTTCGCTCTTGTCGCTTATTTGTGAACACAGTGAAATACTTTTATTTTTATATTTACATTAGAACTATGGCTGGATTTTGTACCAACCTAGATCTTTTTGTGAAATTAAGAAGTGGCGGTGATCTGAAAAATCATATGTTTCTATATGAAAGTATCATTTCTGTCTTGACTACCGAAGTTTCTGAAGGAGACAAGAACCGAATCAAGGAGTTCTGTCGACTTTTTTGTGTAAATCTAAATAAAAAGTGGATAGAGTCATGTAGACATCAAAAAACTTTTATGAACCGTGAAAGTAATCGCAAGTGGTTGGAAAAAAACATCAAATGGCCTGTTTGTGACACTGTTGACCTGAGAAGTGAGATGGACTTTTCAGACGCAGCCTTATCTGAGCCTGTGGATATAGATTCCCATGTTCCTACTCTTGCAGTATGTACTGAGAAAGCGGGAACATCTACAGAAAAGGAGCACAGAAAACCGTTCGAAGACTTAAGTAATAAGCCAAAAAAAAGACGTTCTACTTCCATAGTAGAAGAAAATTCCGAGGAAGAGTTGCAACACTGGTACATAACAAAATTGAAAGACAACGGCAAAACGAATCTGACAAAAGTGGTCGAATACCTTTCCAGTAATCCAGATGCGCTATCCGAAGTAGATGAGCGACTATTCAAGAAGCAGAGCTTAAGTACTGTCTCTGAAGATAAGTATTTAGCTCTTTATACATCACTTGCGCTCTCGAAATGGAAATACTTAGCTCTTCGACAATTTCTGAAAGAAGAAAACTGTGCTGCCTTTCCATCTTATCCGAATCTTGTAAATGCCAAGAAAAGATGTTACCCACCACAAGAGAGTATGGAGATTACTGAAAAAGGAGCTCACATTAAATTGCAAGCGCTATTGGACCACACTGTGAAGAGGATTTTACTAGATATGAATTCTGCTGATAGGTCTCAAAATGAAAAACTCAAATTAACCTGGAAATGGGGACTTGATGGTTCTTCGTCGCAGAGTAATTATAAACAGAAAACGTCAAACACTGCTACAGAGTTCGATGATTCATCAGTAGTCATGATAAGTATCGTCCCTCTTCGGCTAGTGTCTACTAGCCCATCATCTGGGAATGAAAATATAGTTTGGGAGAACCCCACACCTTGCTCAACTCTTTACTGTCGACCAGTGAAGTTTACTTTCACTTCAGAGACAGCTGATTTTATAAAGTCTGAAGAGTCTGAGATGAAAAAACAAATTGATGAACGAATATCTACACAGTTTGGAAATATTATTGTATCACATGAATTGCATATGACCATGATTGATGGAAAAGTGGCCAATATTATTGCTGAAGTACCATCATTTGCAACGTGTCCCATTTGCTTGGCAAAACCGAGCGAAATGAATAATTTAGACGCTTTGGCTTCCAAACCACTTCGTGAAGAAATTTACAAACAAGGAATTTCTTCACTGCATATGAAGATTCGGTGTATGGAATGTCTTCTCCATATATCTTATAATCTGGATTTTCAGCGATGGACTGCTCGAGGCGAACATAAGGCTTTGAAACAAGCTAAAAAAATACCACGCAACAAGAATTTCGTGAGCAAACTGGAATGCTGATTGATATAGTCAAACAGGTATGTATTTAATTTTCGCTCTTTTTATGTTGTTTGTGTATTATATCTCTATATATTGTATATTACAGTATTGTTTTCCCATTTTAGGGTTTTGGAACTACAAATGACGGGAATACTGCGAGGCGCTTTTTCCAAGATTACAAAAGATCTTCCAGAATAACGGGAATTGACGAAAATCTGATTTTCAGATTTTCCGTTATTCTACAAGCCATATCATCAGGCAAAAACATTGACTGTGAAAAATTTAGAAGGTACTGTAGAGAAACAGCTGATGTGTACGTGCAACACTATTCGTGGTACTACATGCCAGTTAGTGTACATAAACTTCTAATGCACGGTGCAGACATCTGTAACCACTTTGGTGTTTTGCCAATCGGTAAGTAAAAAATAAATATAGTATGATGTATTATTTGACTCGATTGCGTTTTGAAATTAAAATGTACATAACTTATTCGTTTTAGGTACCTTAACTGAAGAAGCTTCGGAAGCCCGTAATAAGGACTTCAGAAACGTCAGGGAGAGGCACACTCGGAAAACAGGGAGAATAGCAACAAACGAAGACATCCTTCATAGACTTCTAATAAGCTCTGATCCCCACATATCCTACATAAGGCCTAAAATAACGAAGAAGGTTCATAATGAGTTGTTGCCTGAAGCAATTCAGTTGTTACAGACTACTGAGCCTTCCTGTGGCAGTGAGATTATGGAGGAAGAAGAATGCCTCATAGCAGAGTCCGAAAATTTGCCAGACCCACTAGCACTTCTGGAACAAGAAATAATGTGATCCGGCTCTAGATTATTCCCACAAAAGCCCATCAGGGCTAGGAATATGACAAACAGCCCTTTTCAGGGCTACAATGACTTCACAGTTTCATATTGGTCATACGTACGATAACTTATACTATAATATACATACGCTTGATTATGTAGGTAATTATCAATGACTTGCCCGTACAGATTTAAATTATTTCACCTATCATTAACAAAATTAGTATAACCTGAAACTTATTACGATATTTATTCAACAATAGATAACGTGTAGTTAAAAAAATAACACAGCCAATCAGAGACGAGCATTTTTGAAAACTCATTAGTTATGCGCTTAGCCGAGCGCACAAACAAATGAGTCATCAATCACAATGCAGGTGCTACCGATAACATGCAATAATAACTAAATCTCTACCAGAATTACTAGTTATATGTAACTATGCGCTATTAAAACTATATATTTAACTAAATAGAAGGTCAAAACAGCCAAATGAGACAAAAAATATACTTTGAATTTATTTTAAATGGCAAAAAATTTCATACAAAATATTTTTTTTTTACCGAATGATTACTCGCGATGCCGCAGATAGCCGGCGCTGATTTTTTTTTCATGGATAGAGAATGACCCTAGCTATCATATACTCACCGCCACACACTCAACATATTAGTACAATTGACGAAAAAAAATGAAACGTGATTCGCTCCATACAAAAAAAACTAATAAATTTTTTTCAAGACAAACTATCAACTTTAGACGAAATTTTATAAGAATAAAAGTTGTTAGGAATATCATAACACGTCATATAAAAAAAAATCGCATCGATATTGGAACTTTGTTGCCTAAGTCCACAAATTTTCAGTATGGGCCCACTGTGCGGCGGTGCGGCGCGGCGACGAGTTATGATAAGATCTATCAAAACTCGCCGCCGCACAGTGGTTTGAAAATCGAGCTCCATACTCATAGAAACTTAAAGTACGAAAATAAAAAAACAAAAATTGTAATGGGTCTAGTATACCTCCCTTTACGTAATATTAACGTATGGATGGTATCAGTCGCTCCACGCGTGAGAAAAAAATGTTTTTTGTTTTTTTTTGTATGGGAGAAAACACTTAATGTACATTTTTTTGAAACTGAATGGAACTGATAGGCTGGAGCTCACACGAGCTATTGTACCATACACGGCCATCAAGATGACATACAATTCATGCACCGTTGGGCGCCGCTTTGCACGTAGCAAATTTTTGAAATTTTGTGTTTTCGATATGTGATTTTTCAAATCTTTGACGTGAATAAACGAACATGCCGATCGATTATCGTTACTTTTAGCCTGCTTATGACCTTTATGATGGCAACAATTAAAAATTATGTTGATTATAAGTACCTATACGTTTTTTTTTAGAACTACTTAACTCATTTAATCACCGTTGTAGTGTATCTATTAAATAGATATGTAAACACTGTCTCATTCACACAAGCGGGGTAGCTGCTGTCAGTTATGTTATGTCATCTGTCAGTTACGAGGAATGGCGGGAAACAGACAAAGTGAAGCAGGCTATATACGATGGCGCTTGGTGTGGTAGTGAGCCAGTGAAGTGATATGTTCAACATAAGTACGGAATCAACAGGATTCTACAACCGTGATTATGGTTGAGTTGTAATTAGATACTGCTTCAATCTGAGCCTCAATCAGAGCCTGTTCTTCCACGATGTTCAACTTGTTTTCGTTTGAAAACTTAAAATAAATTGGTCAGCAGAACATTGTGGAAGATGGCTTTGGATTCTCCCATACCTTTTCTTCGCCACAAACTAAGCGCAGAGGCACAAAAGAACACATAAACATACTGGAATCGTCTTCGTCTGCCATAGTTTGCTTATACAAACTTTGCCCTGAAGCACCATCAAAGCCATACTTGCATATAATTGTTAACTCTTTGCCATCCAGCGAAGGTTCCACACGTAGGAATTTTCCAAGCTTTGCACAGTTTTATCCAAAATTTAGCTTTACTTTTACCTCTCCTTCCGTGATGTACAATGGTAACTTTTGGAGGGCAGCAGTCCTTCTTCGCCTCAAGGATGGCAGTATAAGAAGGACACAGTGGTACTCCTTCTTCTTTTGCACAAGATCTTAATGTTATATACTGCCACTTCGAAAGCTTCAATGAGGTCAAAATAAATAAAGCTTTATCAGCGGAATATATAGGCACAGTTTCCTTGGGCTTTAACAATTTATTTATCCTTGTAGCCTCTTTGCTCCGAGACTAGTTTGACGATATCTGCTATATTCTTGTCATGTGCTTTCAAACCGGTTGCATGAGCAAGGCTTTCAGTGCTATACGTTAGGAGGTCTTCCGCTCTCCTTCTCTTCTGTAGCGGGCTTAGCTCTTTAAATGGTTTTCTCGGCCTCACAACTGATGTTGATGTTCCAACACTGCACGTCTCCGGTGTGTAGGATGTTGATGCACCCTCATTTAAAACAAAGTCAGAACTGGAACGGGTTTGCTGCTCTACTGACACTAAATAAGGGGTCATCTTTCCTTTCATGATCTCAGGCCTTTTTATGTTCTCTTGCAGCCATGTCTCATACTTTGTTATGTATGTACGTCTCGTACGATTACACGAGATCCATTTGTTCCTCAACGAACAAACATAAGTCTGACAGAATTGTTTCAATACCCTCTTTTCATTTTCTGACAAATCAATAGTATTCTCAAAAACTTCAAATAAAACATTGGGCTGTGAAAAACAATTGTTGTTTGTCACAAACATGACAATGTCCAAATTGGTATCACAACCTTCCATCACAGCACAATAAAAAAAATAACGTAATAAGTTAGCGCGCACAAGTACTGAGAGCTACTGATAAAAGTAAGCTCAAACTTCCTATTTTTATACAACTACCCTCATTATCGTTCGCTATTCTTTAATTAGGTTTTACAGACTTTAATATTACAGACAATAGAATTTTATTGTGACTAGGGCCCATTTGGCCCTGCTAGAGCTGGTTGATGCTCATGTCATTAGTATATAATTATAACTCAACCATAATCACGGTGATTAAATGAGTTAGTTCTTGGAATGAAATAAAAAAAAAACGTATATAATCAATATAATTTTTAATTGTTGTCATCACAAAGGTCATAAGCAGGCTAAAACTAACGATAGTATAAGTAAATCGATCGGCAAGTTAATTTAACCTCGTCAAAGATTTGAAAAATCACGTATCGAAAATTCAAAATTTCAAAAATTTGCTACGTGCAAAGCGGCGCCGAACGGTGCATGAATTGTATGTCATCTTGATGGCCGTGTATCGTACAATAGCTCGTGTGAGCTCCAGCCTATCAGTTCCATTCAGTTTCAAAAAAATGTACATTAAGTGTTTTCTCCCATACAAAAAAAATAAAAAACTTTTTTTTCTCACGCGTGGAGCGACTGATACCATCCATACGTTAATATTACGTAAAGGGAGGTATACTAGACCCATTACAATTTTTGTTTTTTTATTTCCGAACTTTAAGTTTCTATGAGTATGGAGCTCGATTTTCAGACCACTGTGCGCCGCCCGCGGTGCCATACTATTATATTCTGTGGCGATGCCGCTGTATTGGTTTCTCTTGGATTTGTATGAGCCCTTACGGCGCGCCGCCGCGGCGCCGTGTGTTCATACAAATCCAAGGGTGACTGATGCAGCGATGACGCGACGGCGGTGCCGCTGCAGCTGCGGCATAATGTGTAAACGGCCTCAAAGATTAGGTACCTAACATTCATATATAACTATGATTCCTATTTATTATAAACAAAATCAATTTTAAATCTAATTTCTTGCTTTTAATCATTTTCATCGCAATTTTCAGATGAATCTGTTACCTATTTCATTATGCCCATTATCAATAAGTCGCGGTCTGTTAATAAAAACATTAGGTCAGAATTTTTTTTATTTTTGTAATAGCTTAGATAACGTGTAGGTACTTGCGCATTAGAAATACCTAACTTCCGTGTTGATATTTTCGACTTTCTTTCTCCTGCAGACTTTTTTTAGTTATTTATAAAAATATTTAATAGATATATTTAAAAATTCAAAATAACATTTAAATAGAAAATTTGATTTCGTAACCTTGGGAATCGAACCCGGGGACTCTCGAATACTAATCTACACGTCGTCCACACACGTCACTGTGACAGTTGTACGTGAAGTCGAAAATACCGACTGCACTTTCTTAGATGTTTCCAAAATTCATAGTTTTAGAAAAAAACACTGCAAAGTGATAACTTTTATTTCGGAAGTCGGTGTCGCTGGTTCCGCATTTTCGTTTTTTGACACCGACTTCCGAAATTATAGTTATTTATCACGCTGTAGTGCTTTTTTGAAGTCGGTTGTTTTTTTTTTCTTTCTAATTGTACCTACCCCACAAAAATTCAATTAACACTAGTGCATTGAAGAATCATCAAAATTCGCATAGAAATGCCGGAGATGCAGTGCATTTATGCATATTAACTTCGGACATACTACGTAAGAATAATTACCTAATGTATTATATATACTAAAACCTTCCTGGAAGTATGTAGATCACATTAGTGAAAGAATGATCAAAATTGGTTCATCAGTTTTTTAGAAAATCTACAAATATATATACAAACATACACACATACATACATTACATACATACATACGGGTCGAATACACAACCTCCTTTTTTGAAGTCGGTTAAAAATGTTTTAAATTTCATTGAATCAGTTTTATTTCAAAATCACCCACATCCTTAAGTTTTTCAAGTCACACTCAAAACGAATAAAATTTATTATGTTGTCACACATAACCACATAATTTGTTTGTTAGATCTTTAACTTATTTGCACATCGTTTCCGCGCCATCTATTAGAATACTAGGGCGTAATCTCACAAAACCGTTACTTCTAAATCTCATGTATGCTTTATGTCATAATTGTGATGGGCGTCGTCGTTAGATGGCGTTTGCGTCGATTCTGCATATGTGTGCATGCGTTTTTCAAGGACACTTAGGTCTAGTAAGCCTCTTAAGAAAAATCTGAAGAGCCTTTTAGGTAATAAATGTTACTATAACTTGAACGAATTCTTAAACGATAATTTGTGTAATAGTAATAATAATAGTGTAATAATAACAATTTGTGATTATGCATGTATCTTTAAATATTGTAATAATACCAGGAATGACATTAAAAAACTTTAAATATTACTATTATTAAATTAATAATCTGTATGACATTGCATTAATTTCGTGTCTTAAAATATTTTTATGATTGTTTTTATTTATTTGTTGACTCAATTTTATAATTTTAATTTATTTTGTAATTTTATGATTGTAAGTACTTATATACATTTTGCATGCCTTACGGTAGAATCACTTGAAACATGTAAATTTTTATGTCATGCTCCGCAGCAGAACCACATTGACTATATTATGTAAAAATTACAGGATAAAATGTAGATAATGTCTATATTTTTGTAGCTTAATATCAAAAATTGTATATTGTTAGTTTCTTGGAAAATATCAATTCAAAGTGGTCATGCTACAGAGCATACTCTCCAGCAGACCCACTTTAAAATAACGGTTATTTCACGCTGATTATGCACAGGTCATAATATAAACAAATGTATATTTATTGTATATCAAGATAACATCAACAATTTTAGATAAATACTTACTGATTTTTAGTAACATGTCAATGTTTTATCGGAATGCGCCTGCCATGAATTTCTTAGCAAATAACAAGATTAATAGATACATATATTTACAATAAATAGGTAAATAATTTTCTTTACGATATAATTGTACATCAAGATAACAACATCTACAATTAATTTATACTACCCATCGATAGACGCGGAGTTTAATACACTGCAATCTCGTATTTTCCTTTCGAAAATAGATTAACAGATACATACATATGTATATTTACGACTAGCTTCTGCCCGCGACTTCGTCCGCGTAAAATTCGTACTTTCTTCTAAAAATTTCGAAAATGTATGTAGGTATGATCTTTATCTTTTATTTAGATAAATAGGTAAGTATTCGGGTCAATTTTTAAATTTATAGAACAAAGGAATCAGATTTTTCAAATAAACTGTATCCCCGCTTTTTACCCCCACAGAGGTGGAATTTTGAAAAATCATTTAAGATATGTTCATAACTTGACTCAAAGATTATTTATACCAACTTTCGAGCTAATCAAGCCACGCAGTAAAATCCTCCCCTGTAAAATTAACTACCCCTTTTCATACAGTTAGGGGTAGATTTTCGAAAAACCCTGATACACGTTATTCTTTATTTTTACCCCCTTATTCATAAAACTTATCAAACCTATTTTAGTTAAAATGGGGTTTGTCTCTTTCTTACACACAAAAATGACAACGTGACAGATAAAGACAAACGTTCTATAAACCTATTTTAGCTAAAATAGAGATAAAATAGGATTATGAATAAGGGGGTTAGTCTTTAGTATAAATACTGAGTTTCGAGTTAATCGGACAGCGCGTTAAAATTCTTCCATACAAATTTTGACACCCCTAAATACCTCTTTAGGGGGTAGTTTAGAAAAATGAAAAATGCCAAACTTCATAATTTACTTATATAAATATTCGTGCCAAGTTTCAAGGTTATTAACTCAAGAAATAAGATTTTTCATACAACGAAATCCCCCCTTTTCACCCCCTTAAAGGTTGAATTTCCAAAAAACCCCTTCTTATCCGATACCTACTCTTCACAAAGAACACACTCTCCAAAATTCATGTCCCTAGGACCTACAGTTTAGGCAGTGCGTTGATATTTCTCAGGTCGTTCATCTCCCTTTGGGGGTGAAATTATCAAAAACGCTGAGACAAGTGTAAATAAATTTTTAATCGTCAGCCTAAGCACAAAATTTGAAGATCCTACCTTTAAAACTGACGGACTATCATACAAACTTTCATCCCCTATTTAACTCCCTTTGGGGTTGAATTTAAAAAAATCCTTCATTTTTCCTTGTCTACATTATAAAGGGAACCATTGTGTAAAATTTCAGCTTTCTAGGTCCAAGGGTTTGGTCTGGGCGTTGATGAGTCAGTCAGTCAGGCCTTTTGTTTTTTTATTTATATAGATAAATAAATAATTTTCTTTACGATAAATAAGTTAATAAATTTTCGAAAGGAAAATACGAGATTGCAGTGCCAGTGTATTAAATTCCGCGTCTTTCGATGGGTAGCAGTCTGTGTGCAAGTATATAGATAAACGAAACCAAAAATTAATTGATAATTATAAATTAATTGTAGATGTTTTTATCTTGATATACAATTTACAAGAAAATTATTTATTTATCGTAAATATATGTATGTATCTATTAATCTTGTTATTTGCTAAGAAATTCATGGCAGGCGCATTCCGATAAAACATTTACATTTTACTAAAAATCAGTAAGTATTTATCTAAAATTGTTGATGTTATCTTGATATACAATAAATATACATTTGTTTATATTATGACCTGTGCATAATCAGCGTGAAATAACCGTTATTTTAAAGTGGTTCTGCTGGAGAGTATGCTCTGTAGCATGACCACTTTGAATTGATATTTTCCAAGAAACTAACAATATACAATTTTTGATATTAAGCTACAAAAATATAGACATTATCTACATTTTATCCTGTAATTTTTACATAATATAGTCAATGTGGTTCTGCTGCGGAGCATGACATAAATTTTTAGGCATAACACCATTGAAACAGTGTTTTCTGCAAAAATAAATGATTTGATTTAACAATATTACAACTAATTTGATTCGATAGAAAAAAATCAAGAAGATACCTACCTCTAAAAACTTTCTTTTTACAATAAAAACCGTACTACTTAACATACATACAATCGTTCTGATTTTTTGCAGTTTATTTTACAAGCAACATACTAAAGCACTAGTGTTTTAATTTTTTAGTCCAAACAATAGATTTTTTGTAAATATGTAGATAATTGCTTCATATTTTGCAATAAATTACCAGGGTTGTGTCATCGCGCTTCTCGTTCTTTTCTATGCAGTCCGACAGTGACCGCGCTTTAGGTCATGTTGTAGCGTTTTTGAATCGGCCTCAGTCATTCAACAAAAACGCCAAATGAATGTATGAGTTGTTGTCGTCAAATCAACATTTAGGGAAAGTGTTTCTTAAATGTCAACAACAATCAAACTTAATTTGATTTGGCACATTATTGATGGTTAAGATACAATTGTAGGTATTTTTATTTTACCTAGAAAAATGTAATTTGTAAGTAAGTACAGACGCCAGCACATCAAGCTACACCTAACTGTCACATTTTCCCAATCAACTTTGAACCTTATGCTTCAGTGATAAAGTTGAAAATCTATTGAAGAAATTTGACAGATTGTAGTAGGTTGATGTGCTGGCGTCTGTACAACAAAATATAACGTGCGCTTGTTGCAGGTATTAACCTACGTAACCTATCATCAAAGATCCTCCATAGATCATACAAGTACTTAGGTACACTGCGACAAGGATCTTTTGATGCTGGAATGTACGGCGCTGTTGGTAAACATATGCATGGATTTAGTATGTACTATATAGAGCAAACATGAACAGAAGGCCAATTCTCGTAATTTAAAACGTTCAAAATCTAGTCGCAGTCTCATCTCGGCGACAACCAAATGTCAAAAACTTGTCAAAATGTAGGGAAAATAAAGGTATTTTTGACAGATTGAGACTGAGATCAGACTGTGAACGTTCTTAAAATTATGAGAAATGCCCCTCAGCTGTCACTTGAAATCATATAGTTATAGTAAATATTAATTCCATACTTGAAATGTATTCAAAAAACAAGGTGGCGGCGCGGCGCAATTATTCCGATCTGTCACCCTGCTTTGTCACCTTAGATAGGAGTATTTGTAAGGCCGCCCGGCCGGCTTAAAACCGATTAAACCAATCCGTTTAAAACGAAAAAAAACCTTTTAAAACCGAAATAAACCATTTTTTTCGATTTAAGGGAAGGTTCACATCTGACGGAAGATGCGTCGGGCGTAACATCGATTGCGTCATAGATTTATATAAATCTATGGATTGCGTCTATTTATTCGCTCGACGCACTAACGCATCATCGGTTGAGTGTGAACGGTCAAGTGTTTTTCTATACATTTGTCTGTTCTGGCGTTACGCGACCGATAATACGCGACGCATGTTCCGTCAGATGTGAACCTTCCCTAAAACGGTTGGTGTTGATGACTATGTTTTTACATTTTCTTGATTTTACCGAGATAGGGATATGACGGAGTACCTTACTATTCTACCTTATAAATATCCATAAAGTATATGTTAGACTGAGACGACTTTACGTCGCGCGTCATATCTCCGAAAATACTAACATTTGACCATAGTTTTATAAGTAACTAATGTTCCGCTTAAAAAACTCTATCCAACGGTATATCAAATGTTCTGTTGACGGGTGGGCCCAGACCAGACAGACATTTGTTTTCTTTCATAGTTTATGCTTCTTTTTTTTTCACGACCATACTCTGTCCAGCTGCGAACAGCTGAGAATCTGTCCAGTTGCGATTTGTCCAGTTGCTCCGGATGGGAATTGCTCATCGCGCTACTATATTTTGATAATTGACTTGGATAAAAAATAAAACCTAACAATAAGTTTTTTTTTATTTTTATAATTTTTTTGAAGTGAAAACTTCTTTAGCGGCGTTGAACACTTTTTGTAATGGGGAAAAAATGTTAAACTCGCGTCAGGACATCGCGTCAGGACACGTGACCGTCAGGAGAGATTCCCCCCCCCCCCCCCCCCTCTTTCTACGGCGGCGCCAACCGAAGTGAACCAAGTGAGACACGATAATGGACGGGCGGACGGACGGACGGTCGGTGACGGTGACGGTAACGGTGTGACGGTGTGACGGTGATGACGGTGACGGTGACGGTGACGGTGACGGTGACAGTGACGGTGACGGTGACGGTGACGGTGACGGTGACGGTGACGGTGTGACGGTGACGGTGACGGTGACGGTGACGGTGACGGTGACGGTGACGGTGACGGTTACGGTGACGGTGACGGTGACGGTGACGGTGACGGTGACGGTGACGGTGACGATGACGGTGACGGTGACGGTGACGGTGACGGTGACGGTGACGGTGACGGTGAGGGTGACGGTGACGGTGACGGTGAAGGTGACGGTGACGGTGACGGTGACGGTGATGGTGGACGTGGATGTGGATGGATGGATGGACAGCTGATGGCTCGACCGTCTGTGTAGTAGCCACACTGCTGTGTATTCGTAAAATTTGTGTATATAAAGTGTTTAAAATATGGAAATTGAACAAAGTGCATCGATTAATAAAAAAAGTGACGCAGAAATAGTGAAAAAAATTTAGTTATATTAATTCAATTTATAATTGATTTATTTCAACGTTAATATTCAAGTTTTCACTTCTGCCGGCACTCCCGGAGTGCAACCCGTCTTTTTTTTATTTTAACGAGAGACCTGTTAACAAAAAATACTGCACGGAACGACCTACACATTCAAAATGTACCTATTTGTGATCTTGTACATTAGCCAAGACTGGTCATCGGTGATCGTGTATGTTTGCAAATTGAATAGTTTGCCGACAACGGGTCGCGCCCACTGCACGTTCACTGCGGATCACCCAAAATCGGCCCGATACGGTGCTTTGTGTTGGTGCGCACGGTCAAAACTATATCTTTCTCGCTGGTGCGGAACGATTATCTTCGGTATTTGTAGGAGTTCGACAAAGACAAATATAGATTTCGGCTCGTGGTTACAAATGTACCTAGGTATTTGGCATTAAAACATCGTGGCGGGCCCTTTTCGACCACCATCGCACTGACGGTGAAAAACACCCGCTCCCTGCGGCGGCGGGCCTATTGTGGTATATGACCGTTGCCGACCTGTTGCCGCACGGAGCGTGCGCGCATGCTTCGAGCCGCCAGTCAGTGTTGTGCTCTCTAAAAGACAGTACCTACGTGTGCGTGTCGTTATTTTATCGACAGGTCAGAAGAATTCTTTCTAAGAGAAGAAATTGTGTACGGTGCTATGAAAAGCTTCGACAGACATTAGAGTGCAAAGAAGCAAAAAAGAAAGTTAAGAAAATTAAAACATTTTGCAACAAATGCAATCAATCCCTTTGCGTGTAGTGTTATAAAGAAAGACACGTACCAAATTAGTTTACTGTTTCTGTCTGGATTATGTGATTTACTAAATACAAACTTTTTATTTCTTATAATTCTGTTTTATTTTCGATAACCCTATATTTTTGTCTGTCCCATCACTATAAAAAAGTACTTTCTAGTGCGGTATCGGTCGTTATCGGCCTGACACTTTCCTTGGTTGATTTCTCATTTCCTGTTTGGCAGATCCAGGGGCGAAACGAACGTAAAGAAACTGGGTTCAGGATCATTTTAACAGTATAAAAAAAAACAGTGTACACCATGTATTCGCAAAGTTATAGCGCTTTAATCTATCCTAGTGGTGTCAGGTCAAAAAGGACTGATACGCACTGTCTAAAAGGTCGATGGATGGTGCATTTCGACCGCCACCGCACCAGATGAAAGTTTATGATTTTTTTGCCGCAGCTAAGGTGTTAACCCACACTCAATCCAGATGCACGTCTTCCTCGTCGTGTCAGTCGTGTGCAAGGACCATTTTGGTTACCCATTGAAAGGGTTTTTGATAGGGTTTTGACAAAGTGTTGTTTTAAAACCAATTTCGTATTTATTACACTCTTTTACGAAAACCTCTTCCAAACCCTTTCGATATGATTACCTGTATATTCAAAAACCCATTCTTGGTGGGTTATACTTTTTAATGGTAAGACGTTTTGAACGGGTTAGGGTCTCCCCACATTTATCGACGCGGAATCTGCTTAAGCCGAGTGCGTATCACCACACTACTCGACTTTCGCTCGTTTCGCCGTCGGCAGGCGTAGCGACGCGTCGTCGTCGTCGATGCGAATGGTATTACGAGTAGTAACACCCTTATTATGTAGACATAAAGGCTTTTTTGACCGGTGTTAGCCGATTCCTCGTCGATAAATGTGGGGTGAACCTTACCCCTTCAACACAGAGTTACCCATTCGGACTACAAGTATTGTAATTTGATCTCTCGTGCCTTTACTTTAAAGTACTAAACTGCATGCATTCGGCAGGTATGGCATGCAGTCGAAACACGCAGTCAAGGCCCTAGCGACTCCATACACATACGATTATAGTACGCAATTTAAAATGATTTGATTTATAACCCTTTGATTACCCCGACAAACCCTTTCAAAGGGTTATCTTCTCACAAGAGCTGGTAACATCTTGTAGGTACCTACTAGTTAACTTATTGATAGGGTTAGGTACCCTAACTTTAGTGTTATGAAAGGGCTACCACTACCAAGAGGTAACATTTTCCGTTACTGTAGGCGCACAATCTGTAACACTTTCGAAAGAATTAACTTATATTCGGGGTTGTACGGTCCAAAATATGGTCGTGTGCCATAATAAAATACCTTTTCAACACACTTGCTCGTAAAATGGCTCTTAATGCACAGCTTTTAGATCCATAATGCAGTGTATTACAAACGCGTGCTTTTTCTTTACGTTACGGTACTTGTGCTTTATTTCCACAGATAACTATTTAATTTACTAGTCGGAGGTCGGAGAAGTGCGTTTTTTTTTAATCACTTCAAAGAGACTTCATGCCAAAAAGAATCCGTGAGCCATATTTTACTTTTTTTTTTTAATAGTCTGAATTGTCCTTGGTCCCAAGATGAACTAAAATTTATTTACCTTAAGATGAATGCGCAGTTGTAGCCCACGAAATTAAAATTTTCTAACGTTTTTTGCAATTTTCAGGTCAGTGTCAGATTGTATCTTGATCAAAATATGATTCGCGACTATAACAGATACGTATTTACAGAATTATAATCATTAGAATCATTAAATACATCTTTCTAAGTTAGATTTGTTCCATAAGAACAAATCTCTTATGGAAAAGTTCTTAGGGAACAAATCTAACTTAAATGTATATATTAATGATTCTAATGACTATAATTCATTAAATACATATCTATTATATAAATATACATTTTGATCAAGATACAACCTGATACTGACCTGCGAATTGTAAAAAACTTAAAAAAAAAAAAAATTTCGCGGTCTATCACTGCGCATTCACCTAAGGGTGCATTCACACATAGCGAGGCATGTGCCGCAAATTATTTTTTTATATGTATGGTTGCCTCAGGCTGAGGCATCTAACATACAAAAAAAGCACTTGCGGCGCATGGCTCGCTTTGTCTGGATGCACCTTATAATTTTCCGTCGTCCCTCCCGTAACCAAACGGAAAAGACCAGTGGCGTTCTATTGCGGATTCTCACTGAATTAATGTATATTTTTTATGCAAATAGTACTTTCTAATTCCATACTAACTAAACTACAATTTGACATACGCAACACTACGATCAGTCTTAACATTATTTTGTGTTTATTATATTTTTTCTATAGGCTGTATATCGGTTTTGTTTTTGCCTTTAAGTAAATAAACGCACGCCCCGCGCTAGCAATGCGCGCGCAGGTGTAGGACTAGGAGTAGGAATGACCATTACTTACTCTATGGGTAAACCTGCGCGCGCACGTCAGCGCGGCGCGCGGAATGACAAACCAAGCCCGCCATTATCCATACAAGTTAATATTTAACAATACAAGTCTGTTTTTTTCCTCACAAGTGTGTTGAAAAACGTCGTATGATACGCGTGTGCATTGATAATTAAACTCTCGGCTACCTTATCGCGCTCGCCTACGGCTCGCGCGAATAATACCGCCTCGAGTTTAATGATCAACATAGCACACATGTATCATAATGTACTATTATGGCAGAATTGGTAGATTAAAGAGCATTATGATCTGAGATTTAGAGCATACTGGAAATAATTAAATATCAACTTTTGCGCCTAAAGGGAAAACAGAAACAGACATTGCTACTGGAACGTTATAACTATCACTGATTATGCTGGGCTGCACCTGCGTCTATCGTCACTCGCACGCGCATGTTGCTCGCTGAGAAGTGCGTGCGTTCTAGTGCGTGCGGTGGTAAAGTTGGTGCTGCAAATGCAACAGTGGGTACTGACAGTCGAAGTATAGAGGGGTTCAAAAAGAAACAACATTCAGAATCGAGCCGATATAATTTTGGAAGACATCAATCAGTCGTACTACTTAGTAGATATCTATTTTGCTTACTATAATAAACATCTCACAAGGTTCATAGCTGTATTTATGTAGCTAAGTATACATTTTACATAGGTAGGTATTTCTCTAACCCCGTTCAAATTAAATAGCCTTTTATTGTGCACATAGGTAGGTATGTATAAATAATTTTTTATTTTATCCAAAAGAATAACACCTCACAACAAATTTTACAAGTAAGTAGGTACTTATTTTCTATGAATCTAAAACAATAATAAGAAAAATAATAACCCCACCGCCGTATCTCTACGCTGACGTCGTGATGCGGCTTTCGCGCTTCAAACTCTAGGCCTGTGCCGGAGGAGTTTGGTTTGCCGGAACAGGTCTAGAGTGAGAAGCCAGACCAAGAGAGATACAGAAACCCGCAGGGCAGCATGTGGCGAGCTGTTGGGCAGTAACGACCCCACGGACCCTATCTCCCGGGAGAAGTCTTGTTCCTCACCTCTGGCTTGCCTTTATTGGCCAGCTGGAGTGAACAATGACGAGGAACAGAGCTCCCATCTCATTCTTGCCTTTATTGGCCGGCTTGAGTGGAGATTCGTAAGAGCAAACGTGCTCGGAGGAAGGAAGTATTCCAGTAAGATGCTGGTAGGGATCTTGACCGTACTTCCGGGATTGTCCTGATAGCCGTGGGATACCTATTCACTCCTCATAAGCATTAAGCAGTTGTCTCAAAGATTAGATACCTAGCCAATTAGTAACTCACTGCACAATAATTAAAGGTTATTACGAAACCGATTCACCCTAACCCCCGTACTAGTTATAAATATTATGGTGGGACAGCTTTCCTCGTTCTCTGTTTACAATATTATAATAAGCCGATTTGAGAGAAAATAATTAGATAATCTAACTTTACAAAAAACAAAGCCAAAACTGTGGGTATGTAGAAGTAGAATGTATCACACATTCTAATTGTTGTTTACTTGATTTTTTACTTTGTAGGTAGTAGCACTAGTAGCGTAAGTTCACATAGGTAGTATAAGTAAAATTTGTAGATGTTAAGTTTGTTTACAAATATTTGTACCTATTGTTTTCTTGTTACTTTATCAGTCTTTATTTTGTTTTACCAAATTTTTAATTTTCCTAGTTTGCTAAGAAAATTAAAAAATTGGTAAAATTTGATTAAATATGAGACTTTTTTACTTTAGCATGCCATGTTTTGTATGTAGGTAGGTACCTACTATGTACCTATCTTTTTGAATTGTGTTTTTTAACTTTCTGTACCGTTATAGTAGGTCGCAGTAACTAAGCTAGGACACCCCGACCAAATGGGTAAGGATTACTTAAGATAGAACTTTAACCAAGCACGTTCCGAGAGCCGAGTAAGTGCAGCGAGCGCTAAGTAAATCCAACTTGATTTTGCACGCAGTTACTAGGCTAGGGCACCTCACAAAAAGACGATAGATTATTATTTGAGGGAAATCAAAATGGGAAATACATAATTTGGAGATCGATTAAATAAATGCCATGATTAATTTGTTAAATTGTATATGAACATGAACAGCGCGGTGTCTTCTATTGTTTTTGTTCAATTTGCACCAACTCAGAGAAACACCGATCAGTTTCAGCTTCTTTTTTTTCCATTTACGAACTTACTCGGAAGTTTAGGCCTCTTCTGTTATTTGAAGGAGATATTATACTTATCGCACCTTCGGTGCAACAAAGTCACAAATAGCCAAAACTGCAAAATTGAGGTAAGTATGTCAAATTGTCTCTGAAATGCGAAAAAAAATTAAAAGTCCTCTCCTGTAATGTACAGTTTTGACTTCGCTACGATTTTATTACATGTATAGATTAATATATAATAAAAAAAAATATAATCTTTATTGGAACAAAAAAACTTTTTCCAAAATTGATTGCGTACGTAAATGGTTACATGTAGCTACAAAACTGTGTCGCAGCTATTAACGCCCACTTTCAAGAGGGAGACGACAGAGTTCCAGATTCCAAAGATATACATACATATATATATACAGTAGGGGTTAATAAGGAATAATAACAAATATGTATAAAAAAAAAAAAAAAAACAAAATAGTAAACATTAAAATACTAATAGTAAAAAAACAAAATAGTAAAAATTAAAATAGTAAAAAAAACAAAATAAGTAGTGAAAATTAAAATAGTAAAAATACAAAATAGTAAAAATTAAAATAGTAAAAAAAACAAAATAAGTAGTGAAAATTAAAATAGTAAAAATACAAAATAGTAAAAATTAAAATAGTAAAAAACAAAATAGTAAAAATTAAAATAGGTAAAGTCCGACCGCGGCAGATTTGCCAAAGATATAAACAACAATGGCCGCTAGAAATTGAATATCGATAAACAAGAGTTTAAATAAATGATAAATGATTTATTTTCTGTAAGTAGGTTTGTACAAACACTTTTACACGTCAATCATATTTTTATTTTAAGTAATGTTAGTTTTCGTCTAAATATCCGAGCTTATAGACGAAAACAAGTAAGTAATGTTTGTTTTCGTCTAAATCTCCGAGCTATCTAGACGAAAACAAACAATACTTAAAATAAATACTCTTGTTTATCGATCGAGATCGTTATAGCACAGATATCTCCATATTTGGACATGTCGCCAGTCTACCCGTGCGGAACACGACCTGGTCGCTTGTACCTATATTATAATAATGACACGCTAACGTGACGCAAACGCCATGTTTTCTCAGAGACATGTCCTTACGCGTTCACAAAATAGCACAAAATAGATATTTTCAGTTGAGTAAAACTCATCAATGAGTTCATGGACATCTTCTATTGTTTTCATAATAACTTAACAAGAAAGCCAACCGTGACGTTTTCTCGATGGAATAAATTTTCTGAACATCATTGTATCTAAAACTAGACGCAGACCGTCGACGTAGCGTCTTCGGTCCGCGCGATGTCTACGTTGCGCTACGATGTGAAACTGCGTCATTACGACGTCAACGCTTATGTTGGGCTTACGCTTAGTGCAAAAACACTCGTAGGTAAAATACAAACGCATAAATTGAAGAATTGATAAATTATTGGAAGCATTAAAATAGTTCCTTCTGCATCCTATTAGCAGACTTTGGCAGACTTTAATTCCTGTAATGTTTTCCTGAGTATATCCAAATAGATATTGGCATGCTTTGGTTCGAAAATTAAAGCAGGTCGAAGACGAATTGCGGCTTCTCCGCACGTTCCTGCTAGAACACCTGTAAATAAAAAACCTTATAAGTATTGAAATCTAATTAAGAACGTTTACGACGTAAGTACCGATTTCATACAAACTTTCAGGCCCTTGTTGGCCCTTTTCGAAATGAATGAACCGATTTTAATGAAACTTCGTACCCATAAGCAGGATACAAAGGTTTAAAAAGTTAGTCCAGAACATTTTCGAAAAATAGTGTTACAGCCAAATTAGATCAATTATAAATTTTCCGTAGAAACAGCATTCACCATTCATACAGAAGTAGCGAGTTTCTCTGTGTGTGCTGTTGTGTTACTAATGCAAAAAAGTTTCTCGCTGACTAAGCTTTGACCGCCCTGAGCCGGTCCTTAGTGGCCTAGGGAGACTTCCGGGCCCGGTAACATTTATTTATTTATTTGATTTACACGGCTTATGAAACCAATTACATAAATCAACATGTGCGATAATAAAACTGAGTCGGCCCCCAAATACTGAGGGTCCTGGAACTTCTGACCACTTCTTGTGGTTACGGTACTGCGGTATCTCTCGATACGGAACAATAAAAATCTACAAAACTAGTAAGTAGGAATTTGCTTACCATTTTTCTTCAAAGTGTAAACAATTTTATCCCTCAATGCCGCTGTGCCGGCGTCAAATGCCAAAAACGTGCCTCGACCACGCACTTTTTTTATCATATCCGGGAACTCACACTCCAGGCTGTGAAGCCCACATTTCAAAACACGACCTGACTCTTGCACCAATTTTAGAAGTTTGTCAGTTTTTATGACCTTTAATACGCGATCTAGCATGATTAACTTCGATGGGTCTCCCATCCACGTGTTGAATATTCTGTAGGGTTGTGGAGGCCTGAAATGAGGAATGATGCAGAAAATATAAAGTCTTATTGTTAGATGAATAAATAAAAAATACAACCGTATTGAGGACCTCCTCCTTTTTTTGAAGTCGGTTAAAAATTAAATGTTGTTCGTTGGTAGGTAAGTGCATCACTTGAGGACGGTTAGAATGATTTGGACTATTTTTTGTTTTTGAATGTTCATAATAATCAGAACTAAATTTATTTCGAAAGAAAAATTTTCCCTTGAAATTCGTGTAAAATTGAACGACCTTTTTTTTCTATGGAATTGTTGTATGAATTATTGAAAATTGGTCAGGATAACGTGTGTTAGGTCAGCTACTAATTGCGAAATATTCATGAGTAATATCAATGCATGTGTCGCAGATGAATTTTAGAATCTGCCGTTTTACAAAACCGCTAGTTGTTTTACAAAACAGCTCCGTTATGTGGAACAACTGAACAACGTTCAGCTGGATTGAAATTGCGCTAGCTTAGCTCTGCATCATACGACGTTAGGAAAATTCGTGATTTACCTGTTAGAGACAGCCCGTTTAGTTTACTTTAGTTATTTTCATAGTGTGATGTCGTACGGTATTCTGTTGTGGGGAAAGCCGCCGATATTCAGACAATTTTTATTTTACAAAAAAGAGCAATTCGTTCCATCTATAAAAGTAAGTCCCAGACACTCCCTCAGAGACAAATTTAAAGAGATTAGTAATGTAATGAATGTGCCTTCTCAGTACATTTATGATAATCTTTTGTATGCACATAAAAATATTAATCTGTTTAAAAAATATAGTGATACCAATGACATAAATAAGTACTAGGAACAAGCATAAAGCGCTTTAAACCCCCTCGCCTTGGTCCGCCATTTTGATTATTTTTTCAAAATGGCGTCGCACGATAATGCCTTAGAGGACATATAGAGAAGAGGATATACGCTCGATCGCTGAGGATAGCTAAAATTATCAGTGATCGACTTTAAAACTCTAGCTTTTTTCTAAAGAAAAAGCGACGCTGCTGGTTTCGTGACATATCGACGGTCCCTAGTCCCTACGTATAATCCCCTAACTGCAAATGACAAATTTTACAGGAGAGCACTTTAAAGTTTTAAACACATGTAATTTTTTAAACAATTTGGTAGTTATGGGAAATGTCGTGTGTGTATTTAAAGCTCAATTTGCCAACTTTTATTAGTTTTTATTAAACTAGAAGATAGTTTAGGTTTGTCTGAATGTCACGGAACAAAAAAACACAAATCACGTTACTACCACATAGGTGATTATACGTAGGGACCGTCGATATGAAGAAGAAGTGACAAAAATTCTCAACGAATTCGAAAGACGCTTTGCAGATGTTAATAAAATTGAGAATATTATGTCATTCATGTCATTTAACTGCACGAACATACAAGAAATCTCTTCTAGCAGTAGTGACTTGTTCAACATGGAACGTACACCACTTGAAGATGAAATATTGGAGCTCATTTCGGATATCAATTTTCTGATCATTACCCGAAATGAAATATCCGTTAATAAAGCAAATAGCACTGCAAATAACTGCGTTCTTTGCATCGACATTGTGCGAGTCTGCATTTTCTCATATGAAATTAATAAAATCAAAATATCGTACTCGTCTCACAAATGACCACCTGACAGCCTGCTTGCGCTGACAATATTCCTAACTACGAACATTTTGCGGAAGACCACCAATGTCACGCTTCGACATCAGCATCACGATAATTTTTCATTTTTATTATTGTACCACTAATATTTGAACTTGATTTTGCAATATTGGATGATTAAAATTTTAATACAGATTTGACACTTTGCACCCAATGTAGTTTTACTTATGCAATTTTTTTTTCTTGGTAAATATTTGCTGGGTTGAACGGTTAAAATGTCGATCTCTTAGTCATAAATTTTTGCTAGGTCGATCTCCTTAAGAAAAAGTATGGGCACCGCTGATATAGAGGAACAAAAAATGTCGTATAACATGATATCTTAAAGTGTCACATTACCGAGATAAATAGAGTTAAAGATAGCTTTAATGAAATAAAGTTAGCTTTAATGAGTCCAAATATTTTCATCTAATTTTAATAAAAACATTAATTAACGCTGAACACCACTTCGTCAGGCGATGAATGACGTGTTACAATCATGATTAGGTATTACCTCAGTTATGCAATCACATCGAAATATTATTATTAAGTAGGTATTTAAGGTGGTAGGACTTAGAAAGGGAGAATCTATGATATATCTATATTTTGACTTTGCCTTTGCAACACCTTCATTTTTAACTAAGTACTTCGAAAAACACCACGTTACGATGACTTTTTGTTTGACTGAGAGTTGTGGAATTTTAATTTAAAACTTACTACAATGGTACATGGCATGGGGCTGGCATCAAGAGAGTGCATTACATCCTCCTGCTGTTCAGGTCATCTGGTATGAGTGAAGAGAGTGAATAAACAATGTATGTAGTATACCTACTTATAGTAAACTAATATTGCTACTAAATATTAACAAATAATAGAATAGGTAATATGCACCTGTTTTATTCCAAGAAAATAGTTTGTTCATAATACTTATATTGGACCTGTGGCTTGAATAACGAAAAAGTTAGGGTATAGGGTTAGGTAAGAACTTCACGACCATCTGAGACAACTATACGACAAAGGATATGCATTCTAACCAAGAAAATCGAATTAGTTAAGTTTTCTACATAAACAGGTAAAAATCTAATATCTACACTTAACACAATGATTTTAAATTAGTTTTCACTAAGATAATCACATCACATAACATTTTCAACAGAAAAAGCGCTTTGTAGCTTAAATTGCTCGCTTTTGATATTATTATGAATGAAACGAAAATATTTGCGCTCATCATGTCCATTTTTAACTTTAATTATCTAGGTGATGTGACAGTTTAGGTCATTATATCACATGATATTTTTTGTTTGTCTATATGCCCCCTATCCATATATATATATATATAGGTATTATCGTACGACGCCATTTTGAAAAATAATCAAAATGGCGAATCGAGACGAGGCCAGCCTCAAAAGTTCGATCCCCTTTGTTGTTCCCACAACAAGGCTCAAGAAAAAAGGTGACCGTTTAAATTCCAATGTATACGTTTTTATTAGTACATTACTGCATCGGCCAGCAAAAGAGGCATTGATGGACGAACGGTTCGTCCATCACTATCTAGTGGCCAAGGCTTGTATAGTACTTTTCTCAAATAATGCGCGGAAATTAAAACTAAGTAGTACCTAGGCAGAACGTTTTTGTCAAATACAATTACTTTTCAAAATCAATGACGAACAACGAACAACAATAATTTTTCCCGCGTTAAAGTGTTTCATTCTGTTTTTTTTTTTTTCAATAAACATCTTTCTATTTGCACGCCAGTTTGAAATTTAAATAAAACCTTTGATAAGTTACCTCCTTGGTTGCAATTTTTCGGAGTGGGTACACTACATTAATACGAAAAACTTTATTCCGAAAGTCACAAATACGAATTTCAAAATACCGATTTTCATAATTCCGAATGGTTCAAAATTCCTAATATAACAACTTCGATTTATCATTCATCCTATTTTAATAATTCCGAAATTTCAATATCCCTAGTGTTTATAATTACTATTCTCAAAATACCGAGTTTCAATAGATCGAATAACAAAAAGTCCGACTTAATGATAATTCGAAACATCAAAAATACGAATTCCGATTATTAAAATACCGATTAATTAGAATTCCGAAATAAAAACGCCTTGTAAAACTAAATAGTAAGTGTAATGGTTCTCATTTAAAACTATGATTGTTTACTTTTTAATAAAAATATTTTCTTTCGAATAAAAATACATATTTTCTTTCGCTGGTCACAGTTCTAACCTTACTTAACCCAAATGATTCACCAACAATAAAGGGGATCTGGCGCTCAAAAAATAATATTAATAACAAAGTACACTTTTGTAAATTGCAATAAACGTTACATAAAGATTTTGAATTTATATGCGTAACTGAATATTATACTAACTGAACCAGAATCATAATTTTATAGCAGTTTATTCGGAGTATTGAAAATCGGAATGTCGTTTTTCGGACCTAGAACCCATCGAGCATTTGATTCTTCGAACGGAAAACAAACAAATCGCATTTACGACTTTCGGTAAAATAAATTTAGTGATTTGTAATAATAGACATTATAATTCTTAGGTATTATGAAATTCGGACATTTGAAAATCGGAACATCGAAATTCGGAATAAAATATTTCGGAGTATTTGGGTGTTCCCGTTTCGGAGTAAAAGATCGTTCCATTTAAATTGCACGACAGATATGAGTTTACTATGTAATTTATTTGGCCGCAAAACACGACAGATATGGTTTTTCATACAACTTTTGCCGGCCGCTGCTCGCATGTATTTGGCCAGTACAGCAATTTCGATTTATCTCGAAGAAGGTTTCCAAAATAATGCTCCCAAGCATGTTTGAGAAAAATAACATTCCTAGCCACATTCAAGAACTAAGCCCTAATAAATTCAAATCTTTTTTCAATCTACCAATCTACATGGTCAACATGATCTGAACATTATGTCTGGACTATAACACAGGGTGATTTGATGGGTGTATAGCTTTAAGGCGAAGATAGTACAGACAATTTAGGACCATATTTTAAGCCATGGTTGTGTTAGACGAAGTCTTACCAATTTTTTTTAGTAGTCTTACAAATTCCCAAAATTTTAATTAAACTGCTTATTTATGGCCAAATTGAATGATAAATGAATTCATTTTTATTTTATTTAATTAAAGTAATGTGTAAGCAATCTAGTAAAACATGTTTGAACATGTTTTAGGCCTCTGTGTCATCATTAGACATAAAAAACCGGCCAAGTGCGAGTTGGACTCGCGGACCGAGGGTTCCGTACAAACCTGTATGTAGGTATATAAGTATTAGTTCAATAAGCTGTTTGAAAAATTTTGTCCCCTCCCCATACATAGAGATAAGTCGCGGTTAATGCGGTAACTACAATAGGCTAGTTTCCTAAAAAAATCTAATTAGTCCGTCAGCTAGATTATCAAAAAATATTGGACCCTTATTTTTTCTTTTGTCAATTATATAAAAAATGATGAAGATATCGCCCGTTAAGGTTCCGCGTAACGACACGCCGTGCGACACTTTTTAGCACGGCGCGCGGCGTGACGTCACGACCCCCCACTCCCAAATTATGACGCGCTTTATCTTTGTCATTTTTTGTTTGATTGACAAAAGAAAAAATAAGGGTCCATTATTTTTCGATAATCTAACTGACGGACTAAATCTAATTATTATTTTTTTACCCAGGAAAATACCCTATTATGTTTATAATCACAATTTAAATTTAGGTTTTAATTCCCTTGCGAGTAGTTGCGAGTTTCAAAATATGCGGTATAAATGGTTGTACCTTTGCGTTTTTGCGTTGACTTAGAAATTTGTTTTATTTTCACAGCTTAAAGGCAGTTAGACCTAAGTATTTGATATAAGTTTCAACTTGATATCTCTACGCGTTCATGAGGAAAAGGGTAATAAGTTTATAATTATTAAAAAAAAATGTGATGTAACTAAAATTTTAAGGTTTTCGGAATTTTTCCTTTATAATGTGCTATAAAACATTGCTTCATGCCAAATTTCACGATTCTAGGTCGACTGGAAGTACCCTTTAGGTTTTGATTCCCTTGCGAGTAGTTGCGAGTTTGAAAATATGCGGCTTAAATTGCTGTTTCTTTTGATTGCGTTGACATAGAAGTTTGTTCCAGCTTAAAGGTATTATAGGCCTGAGTATTTGATATGAATTTCAATTTAATATCTCGACGCTTTCATGAGGAAAGGGGTAGTAAGTTTAAAATTATTAAAAATATTTTTATTATATCGCACCTTCAGTGCAACAAATTCACAAATAGCCAAAACTGCAAACTTGAGGTAAGTATGCCAAATAAATTGTCTCTGAACCATGCCCATAGAGTATAGTAAACATTCGCAAAAGTATCTCAAAATTCTACTAGATGGCGCAGGTGCCTTTGTGGGTATAAATGCGAAAAAAAAATTAAAAGTCCTCTCCTGTAAAATTAAAAAATGAGCTGTTGTGACTTTGTTGCACCGAAGGTGCGATATGATGTAACTAAAAATTTACGGTTTTCGCAATTTTTCCTTTATCTGTGCTATAAGACGTTGCTTCGTACAGTCAACAGCAAAAGTAGATGATGATTGAGTTTATAACTTTTGGAGTCAAAACTGATCACGAATATATCGCAGCTGTACTAGTAGTAAATGTTTGGTATAATTCTGACACGAACTCCGTTCATTAGTATTGAATTTCTGATTTTCATTATCTACTTTTGCTGTTGACTGTACCAAATTTCAAGATTCTGAGTTCACGGGAAGTACCCTGTAGGTTTTGATTCCCTTGCGAGTGTCGAAAATTTGCGGCATAAACGGCTGTATCTTTTGATTGCGTTGGCTTAGAAATTAGATTTATTCACCGTTCCAAGGGACAGTAGACCTGAGTATTTGATATAAATTCCAGCTTCATACCTCCACGCGTTCCTGAGAAAAAGAGTCTTGACAGACCTTATCTAGTTTAAAAAAATATGATTGACGTGTAAAAGTGTTTGTACAGACGCCAGCACATCAAGCTACTACAATCTGTCAAATTTAATAGATTTTAAGTTTATCGCTAAAGCATAAGGTTCAGTTGATTGGGAAAATTTGACAGTTTCGGGTAGCTTGATATGCTGGCGTCTGTACAAACCTAACAAAATCATTTACCGTTTACGTTTTACAAAACTGCTACTGACGACGTTTAGACGTAATGCAGAATGGCTTATTTGCAGTGATAATGAGCGTCTTTCATAAAACTCTGATAACTTTAAATTAATATTGTCCTTAAAATCACTGTGTTCACCTGAGTTAAGGTAATTTTTACTCGTATTACTCTTTTTATGTATTTCTATTTCGGACGCCATTATTGTTGTTACGACACACAGCCACGAGCGACTAAGTTCAGAACTAAAATCTACAATCTGACGATTTAATTTCACGCTGTTTTACAAAAATGCTAATAAATGCAAAACGTTTATGCAATTCTGCGTTCAGTAATTATGGAAAACCGCTTAACGTTGTGCAGTTGCTATACACAACGGAGTTGTTTTGTAAAACAACTAGCGATTTGTAAAGCAGCGGATTCTACAATCCATCTGCGACACATGCGTAGTAGCTCAACTGTCACTGTCACTAATGAGACACAATTACTTTTTCTCGGCTTGATTATCTAGAATAATATCACCTCGGGTACAATGATCAACATAGCAGACATGTATCATAATTTAATATTTTTGTATTGGAGAACTAAGAGCTAAGGGGTACCTAGAGTCATTCCGGGTAAAAGGAAACATTGGGCAAAAGTACGCAGTTCTGTTTTCTTTAAGGGGCCGGAAGATGCTGATTTCTCGAAAATATGTGCGCAAGGGCCGCCATATTGTATCACAAGCCACGAACAAAAATTGAAAGCACCATAAAATTTCTATGTTAATCTCTATAGGAAAATTTTGTGGTAGTGGAGCAATGTTTCTATTAGTAAATATACGTTTTTCTCAATAATAACGTTTTAACGTAAGCTCACTGAAATTTTACCTAATATGAATTGTTGTTGTAACAGCCGAAAGGGATAAAAGTACGGGGGCAATAGTACGCATGCGTACTATAATTATTATATACAGGGTTATTTTTAAAACACAAACAACCTCGCAGGAGTATATTAGTAACATCATTAATAACAACCTTTGCTCTATGACTTTTTAATAGTAAATTATGATACATGTGTGCTATGTTGATCATTAAACCGGAGGCGGTATTATTCGCGCGAGCCGCAGGCGAGCGCGATAAGGAAGCCGAGAGTATAATAATCAATGCACACGCGTTTCATACGACGTTTTTCAACACACTTGCGAGGAAAAAAAACATGACTTGTATTGTTAAATATTAACTTGTATGGAAAATGGCGCACTGGGTTTGATTTTCCGCGCGCCGCGCTAGCGTGCGCGCGCAGATTTACCCATTTCATTCCTACACCTGCGCGCGCATTGCTAGCGCGGCGCGCGTTTATTTACTTAAAGGCACAGACAAAACCGATAAACAGCCTATAGAAAAAATATAATAAACACAAAAATAATGTTTAAACTGATCGTAGTGTTGTCGTATGTCAAATTGTAATTTAGTTAGTATGGAATTAGAATGTACTATTGGCATAGAGAAATATACATTAATTCAGTGAGAATTCGCAATAATAGAACGCCAGTGATCTTTTCCGTTTGGTTCCGGGAGGGCTGACGGACAATTTAAGATGAATTCGCAGTGGTAGACCGCGAAATTCAAATTTTCCTACGTTTTTTCCAATTCGCAGGTCAGTATCAGGTTGTATCTTGATCAAAATGTGATCCGCGACTATAATAGATATGTATTTACAGAATTATAGTCATTAGAATCATTAATATATACGTATATATTTAAAGTTAGATTTGTTCCCTAAGAACTTTTCCATAAGAAAAAAACTTTTCCATTAGAAAGATGTATTCATGACACTGACCTGAAAATTGCAAAAAACGTTAGAAAAATTTAATTCCGCGGGCTACAACGGCGCATTCATCTTAATGTAAATAAATTTTAGTTAATTTTGGGATCAAGGACAATTCAGACTATTTAAAAAAAAGTGAAATATGGCTCGCGGATTCCTTTTGCCATGAAGTCTCTTTGAAGAGATTAAAAATAAACGCCCATCTCCGACCTCCGACTAGTAAATTAAATAGTTATCTGTGGCATTATAGCACTAGTGCCGTAACGTAAAGAAAAAGCACGCGTTTCTAATACACTGCATTATGGACCTAAAAGCGGTTCATTAAGAGCCATTTTACGAACAAGTGTATTGAAAATAACTTTATACATTTAAGTACCAAAAATAATGTAATTTTTTTGTTATAAACTTAACACTTTTTACATCTGTATTTTGTAGTAAGCGCCGCCCCTGCATTTGCAACGCACTGTTTGTTTACTTATCTAGTGCTTTATTTTGGTACCGTGTGAAGTTTTTCACATTTAGAGCGATCAATTTAAATATTTTTAATTATATTATGAAACAAAATTTGATAAATAATTAAAAGTCATAAAGCAAGAGTTGTTATTTATGATATGAGTAGGTACCTATTATAATCCTGGGAGGTTATTAGTGTTTTACAAATAACCTTGTATATTTGTATTGGTTATACATATATATTTGTTTCAGAATGCGACATAATGGCACGCAAATATATTTAAAAAACTCGAACTGCGAATAAACTAAAAAGTTGAAAAGAGAAAAAGAAAACGATATGCAGCGGAATTTGTGACGAAGCTACTAAAACTATAATTTTATAATATTTTCATACTGCGTCATTGTTAACTTGACTTAAATGGGTGATTCATTTGGACGTACATTTTTCAAAACTAAAAAAATATAAAAAATCCTTATTATCATTCATCACACAAAAGAACCTTTCTTTACACATATTTTTTAAAGATTATTTCTTTCAAATGTTGTCTGTACCTAACAGCGGTTAACATGGTCCGAATGGACCATGCATGGCATTATTGCAAGAACAATTTGATGAACAGTTAATTTCGCGCTTCGGACCGGTCAGTTGGCCGTCTAGATCCGTGACATCATACCCCTAGACTTTTTCTTTGGGGCTATGTAAAGTCCAAAGACTATACAGGGTGTTACAGAAAGGGTATATCAATACAAACGGGTTGAAGAGTGTATCTGGTCTAGAGTCTCTGTACAAAATTTCAGCTAAAAGCAGTAACTTTGAAAATGCTTAATATTTTTTTATTTCGATAGTTTATTAAATTGAAATCATAACAAACGTGCCACCGCACTACGAGGGTCATCATCCTTTATCTGTAGTGTGTCTGTGCACCTAGTACACGCACATCACGCCGCCGCGCGCCAGTGCAGCGCCGTGATGTCGAAATAAAAAAATGTTAAGCATTTTCAAAGTAAGTTGCTTGAAAAACAGAAAGTTATTTGCTTGAAACACGGAATCTACGAATTAAATTAGCTAAGGAAGTATTAAGTAGGTACCAATAGGTCTATAGAATGGTGATAATATTCTTGACTAAAACAAAAACTTACTTAAATAAGGGTTGGCAGTAAAATCCACCAGTCAGCATCTTCTTGCTAAATGTAACCATATCAGGTGGACATGGTAAGTTGAAATGTTCATGACACCACATTTTGCCTGTTGGTCCACATCCAGTCTGCACTTCATCGAAAATCAAAGTCGCTCCATTCTATCGAAATAAATTAAGGACAAAATTAGGTATTATTTCGAACTGACGATGATCTGAATCCCGCGCGAGATGCGCGACGGTAAGCGCTTGCGTCGATTGTGACAACTAACTTATAGTCGCGTGATTTCCTAATAATCAAAACAATCGACGCGCGCAGTAGCGTCATGCATCCCGCACGGGATTCGCCTCTGTGTGGCCATAGCTTAATTCTAATCTAAAATCGATACGGTTTTGACATTTGTGCAGGGACACCTCATTGCTTGTGCAAAGCTGCATAAAAATCTAATACTAACTTAATTTTTTTTTTTTTTTGGTAGTTATATATGATTCAAACTTTTAATAAACGATATCCACATTCTAAATTCAAATCACTTTTAGTCCCTAGAGATTAAAGAGCTTTCAATCTTATTCCCTGTTTACGAAGAATATACTAGCTCTTTTTGAGTAGATGTGATAAATAGTAGATTGTACAACTAAGGCATAAAAGAAGCTATTTTACCCCGAGACGTTTATATCCACCCGAGCCGCAGGCGAGGGTGGATAGTTAAGTCGAGGGGTAAAATGGCTCGTTTATGCCTGAGTTATACACTGCTTTTCACTTCGATTGCGAAAAAATGAAACAGGCATAAAGTATACAGTACATAATTAATCAAAAATGTTGCATCCATAGCCGATTCCCGCCACCACAGATAATACCGCCACGAAACTTATTTAAAAGTTTTTTTTTTTAATTTTCATCATTTGTCATTCGCAAGGAACTTTTACCTATAAGTTCCTTGGTCATTCGACTGGGGTACTTCATACTGCCAAAAAATGAGAACGTTTCTTTGCCTTTTTAAATAATAAATGACAACTATTTTACCTGATTTTATTAAATTAACGATAGAAAACACGGAAATGGTATAAATTAAAGAAAATGAAATAAATCACGACTTTAATCTGCGAAGTTTTATTGTGCGTGTGGCTGTTGGGCCTGATTACTTTAGTCTTAGAAAAAAAAATTACTTTATGCACTAGAACATAAAAAGCGACTTTATGTCGCCTAAGCACAACATAAAGACGGACTTTTAGAGCATGAGAAGTGAAAAAACTTTTTTTCTATTCTCCCTTGATAGGTTGTAGTCGCCGTCGACAAACAAAATGATCGGTTGCTGTGGCGCGTATACCCCGCGTTTAGGGGTTTCAAATACCAGATTTTTTCAATACCGGTATTAATACCGGATAGAAAATTTCCAATACCGGTATCCTGGGATCCCGGTATTAGACTAAGTACTTTTTTTCTACATTATTTTTTTTTTATTTTGTAGTGAAACGTTTAAAACAAAAAAAAAACAATAAAATGCCGTTTTTTAAATATAAAAAGCACTTTTTTAAATTAAAACTATACTCTAAAGGCTAGTCATGACACAAAAATCGCATTAGGCCGCCAAAAATTGCACTGGTTTTTTAGGATGTTGTTAGGATAGTATGTCTTATTGTTTATTATAAGCCTGTGTTGACCCACTGCAGGGCAAAGGCCTCCCTTCCCTCTTTCTACTTTTTCCGGTCTACTGCGATTGTGGGCCAATCCTTTAAGGAATCCAGCTCATCCCGCCATCTCTTTCTGGGCCTACCGCGCGGCATTTCCTACAATTGGGGATCCACTGAGTGGTAGCTTTTGTATATTGCTGCTCCGACATGCGACAGATATGGCCAGCCCAGTGCCACTTTAGTCCAGCAGCTGTGCGGCCCGCGTCCGCTATTTGTGTTTTGGAACGAAGTATATACTACCTCAGATTGCGAAAATTGCCTTAGCATTAACGGCTGTAGTTCCAACAGTTCTGCAGTTTTCACTTTGAAATTAATATACGATAAAGATGAGGACTACTGCGAGGTGTCATCGGTTGCGAAAACACGATTGCATACAATTTTCTCGATACAAAGAAGTCTCAAAGTTACCTCTAAACCGCAAAATAAAAGGAGAATATTCAATGAAAATTTTCAAATTAGGCCATGAAAATTTGCAAGCTAATCGAACTATGCATAAAGCAGGTGTCATAGGTTCGTTTTTATTTTTTTAATCGTTAAATTTAACGTAAAAAGATGAGATCCGAAATATCCAGCTTTATAACCACTCATACCTTGAACCGCTCTGCCGCCCGGCCCCCGACAGGACCCCGATTTAGTATTTGTCAGTACCGCTTCGGCTATCAGACGGGGAACCCGTGTCACTTTGCTTGCGCTCAAAAGACCCGATTGACAACGTTTTATGTTCTGAAGAAATTATGTAATAAAGTAAAATGAAATATAGATGTAAAATATAAGGCCTCGTATTTTTATTTTTTCCAAATTTTGTAGTTTTCATTCATAAAATAATTTTTGAAATGGTTTAAAATCGTAATCTCATGTCAATGTCAAAACATTGTCAGAAATTTAGGGAGGTAAACGTACCTATTTTAGACAGTTCCCAATGTGTAATGGTGTTTTCAATATATTCAGCAAAACTATTTTTATAAATAATTTTATCTATTTATTGATACAGGGCGTAAAAAGACTTATAGCCGTCGTACATCAAACTAAGTAACATTGCACAAAAGATCTGTGACAAAAGTAATTGCTGGAAATCGACTTTAATTTTTGGTGTGAAAATTTGCTGTATGCGCACTACCACAAACAGCAAATTTTGCACCCGCATGTAACTGTACAGGGGTCCTGGAGGTATTTAAAGTTGTGTTATAATATCAAAACTTGTTTTCGTAAAAAAATATCGTTTATGCTCACTAGTTCCTTCGCGTAGTTCCTTTGAAGGAACTACTGAGAATTTTTGGCTCAGTAGTTCCTTTGCAAAAGCTGAAGGAACTACTGAGAACTTTTTGATCAGTAGTTCCTTTGTAAAAGCTGAAGGAACTACTGAGACTAGATAGTTCCTTTAGCAGTTCCTTTGAAGGAACTACTGAGAACTTTTTGATCAGTAGTTCCTTTGCAAAAGCTGAAGGAACTACTGAGACTAGATAGTTCCTTTGAAGGAAATAAACATATATAATGCTGCCCGCTGCTGCCGCATGCAGGACCGTAGGTTCGGTAGGAAAAGAAAGAGAAGCGCGATGACACAACGGTGGTAATTTATTGCAAATATGAAGCTATTATCTATTTACAAAAACTATTTAATAAAAAATAATCCATCACTGAATGCAGATTGGCATCAGAAATTTAATGGTATATTTTTAATTAAAATTAAAAATAAAATACTTTTACAAACCATTAAAGTAAAAATACTTGCATACGAAATTGTTCCATAGACTCTTACCACACCTCGGACACTCCATACAACGCTCGCAAAATAATTACCTATTACTACTACATAAACAAATGACGTTTTTATACGTGCAAATGTATGCTTGAAATCTAGTAGCGTAAAAAAAATTGGCGCGGAAAGCTATTTGTGTCGGGGAACCGAACGACGACGGCGGTGGCGCTGCCCGAACGTGTGCATTATTATGAAGTGACCATGTAGTTCAATTGTTTATTTATATAGTCGGGTTCGTAATGAAATAAAAACACTAAAATAGTTTAGTTTAAATGACTTATCTGTAAATAATCGGTTATTAAATCGCATGTTATTAAAAATGCGAAATCTTACAAACAGTTTATGTAAATACGAATTCGGAAAAGCATCACAATATCCAACCATCGTGATTAAAACTCAAATAAAACTTTTAAATCGCATAATTGTGTGTTCGTATCAGCAATACAGCGCTGCGGTTCGCGAGCGCCCTTGCTAAAGAGTCGGCAACGAATACCTCGAAGTGCGGGGTGAGGTGCGGTGTCTGATATGAGGTCGAGGAAGGGAGTGTCCTTTCTGTACGTAGTACTATTAAGTATTCTGTGCTCTTACTGATAAGGAGCACGATTGCATTTGCGAAAACAAACGCGGTTGTTGAACTATTTGAGTACCTACGTACTTGTGTGCGTACTTGGAAGCAAATACCTGGTTTAAAAACCCGGTCGCATAAATACGTACCTTCCCTACTCGCCCGATCACACGTTTCCGTAACGCGTAAAAATCATATCAAAACTGAAATTATACAGAAAGACGATCATTATTGGGCAAAATTCATGAGACCTAAATTATCAAATTTTTACTCATCCATCATACATGTTGCCAGAGTTATGTGATCCCAGACATACACGGAATGTGGAAATTAGGGATTTAAGGGAATTCACATAAATGTTCTTGCTTTCGTCATTCTCCTCCTCTTGATTCCTTTTTTTTTTAATTTAAATGTTTTCATTAATAACAACTTATTTTAAAATTCGTTCTATTCTAAACCTCCGTTAAAGCCAAAATGTATGAAACTTTATTATTGACATCAGTCATTCCGATGACGTATTATTATGCGTTATAACCATTGCGTGCTCTTGACAGTGCTGGGTTGCCAGCTGTTTTAGAACCCAATGGCTCGCGACGATTGGAAAAGACCAGACAGATTGACCATAATGCCTTAGAAGTTAGGTCGGCCTTTGGTGTGTGATGCAACATGTATCGACTACCTTGCGCCACCCCATCTTCCTATTACGGTTGGCTGTGCTAGTGCGATTACTGCGGGTGCAGAAAACCTCAAACAGCGCAAATAGATACTCTAATCTTATTCCGACTTATATGTACCAGCCGTTTGGGGCTGATACACTAGGGCCATAAGGTCCGAGTGCCTACTTAATTTTTCGAGAAATCGCCAAGCGATTGGTCGACTCTTCACGTGACCAGAAGACTAGCCTATTTTTTGGCCAAAGATTCAGCAAAAAGAAAGTAATTTTAAGGCTTTGTCATGGCAAAGGATTTTATTACTAATCAAGTTATTTTGAATCTTATTTCAATGAGTTTAGAATTCATGTTACTTTATTTCGATACCACGATGCCGGGAAATGACGCGACGTGCCGCGGGACGCTGCGGCATGACGCGACGTGCCGAGGGATGCTGCGGCATGACGTGTCATGCCGTTTCATTCCACGTAATGCCGCGGCGCGCCATTGCGTCCCGCGGGACGTGTGGGTCACGTTGTGTCGAGGAATTATGATTGCTAAGCTAGTTGAAATAAGATTGAAACTTGTGCTGCGGTCATTTCGGTTAATGGGACGCAGTCCGGTCTGTGCGGGCTTTCAGCAGGATGCCACGGAACGCCGCGGGATGCCGCAGCACAACCTGCCGTGGCACGCTGTCAGTGAGCTGAGCGCCGGCTCGTATTTGGCTGTCGATGTCTTATGGTGACAAATATATGGCGGTAGAGCAATGGTCTTTGGTCGGTCATAGAACACTAACGCAGTAGGTATATTGCGGATTTCGATGTAAACTATATTTGCTATGCGAATGATGAGTGTCTCATGTTTGTTTTGTTATACCTACTTATTATTTACCTGCCCATTTAAAAGAATTTTATATATACTGAACATACAATGTGAATGTCATAAATTAATGTTAAGTTTAATCATTTTATTTCTTGACATCCTTCCAACAATAGTTCAGTTCACCCTAACTGAATCAGTATGTCAGTGCGAGTGGGATAGAATGATACATAGCGCGGGGAAGTGGGGGCAAAATCTGAATTTGAGCTGAACTATTACAAGCCCTTAATGCGATCTGTGAGTTTGACACCTAGTATACTTCGCTCCATAGTCCGTTGGCAGACTCCAAGTGTGGACTTTTGACGCTTTGTAAGACACCATGTTTGCGCTCCGTAGGTAAGGGTAGGAAGAATACACATGTCCATGAGTTTTCGTTTTAGTGAAAGCGGGAAAGGTCCTTTCATTAGATGTTTCATCGACCAATAGTTCTACCAAGCATTTTCTGTGCGGCGAGCGACTTGTCCTGTCTCGCCTGGAAGGACACTATTTGGCCGAGGTAAATGTACTCATGGACATAGTTTATTAGTTTCTACGTTACGTTCGGTGCAGTTCTTCATCAGCTTAGTTTTCGACATGTTCATCGTAAGTCCGACTTGAAGACTGGCGTGGCTCAGTTGTTCGAGCATTTGGCCCAGCTCAGCTGCTGAGGAAGCTGAGGAAGCATGTATTCAAAACTGTATCTCGAGTTGTATTGGACCTGCAGAGCTAGGGTTGCGCTCAAATTTTGTATAAGTACTTTAAAAATGTGTTTTATGACTTTTCCGTAGGATGTACCTTTTAGAAGTTATAAGTCAAAAACTGCAGGAAGTCCGAAATTTCGAGGTTCTTCGAGCACCATACAATTAGTACAGGCCTTTCCAAGCTGTAAACTTGTTTCTCACTATTGGTATCTATCCTAACAATATCCCAAAAAATCAGTACAGTGCAATTTTTTGCAACCTATGATGTCTTAAATGACTGGCCTAATAATATAACTTTAAGTTTCAAACAAATTTTACAAAAAATAAGTCCCTTTACACATCAATATAAGAGAAGTAGAGTAGATAAATCAGTGTCTATCTTTATGTTTCTATAAAATAAATCTCGTTACAATGAACATAGGTACAATATTTTTTACTAAAATCAGTAAATGTTGTTTATGCTGCTTTTAAGGGTCCTTCCTGGGTTTACATCAGTTTTGTCACTTTCAAACAACACCACTTTGCCTTTCTCTTAGAGTGAAACAGTGATACTAAGTATAAACACAGTAAATATAAACGCGTCGTTCTTCTCCGATCACTGTTTCACTCTGAACTCGCTTACATAAAGTGCGTAGGGGCATCCCCCTCGCATTTCCCCCACCATCCTTCTCACTTCAGGAATCTAAGGATAGTCCTTCTATTCTTCTCTGTACCTCTTGCCTTAACCGAGAGGCAAAAACAAAGACTACCATTCTTAATCCCATTCTTTACCTACGCAAGTAGTAATAAAATGTAACCAACTCTGAATAAATGAACCACTAAGTTTTTACCCGACTGCGCCAGAAGGAGGGTTATGTTTTTCGAGTGTATGTATGTATAATTGCTTGGCACGCTGTGCGGCCTGAACGGCTCGAGGGATTTTAGCTTGAGATGTGCCGTTAGATTCGTATTTAGGTACTGTGAGAGTGACACTGGGTATACCAAAAAAAAAAAAAAAAAAGCTGGATTTTTGGCGCCAAACATAAATAAATAAATAAATTCTTTATTTGACCAAAATAACCCAGTGACACGTAGTCGGGTGTGTATGGCACTGCACATAACTAGGTATTCCCCGGTTATTTAACAGTTTCATAAACTACTAATTCGTCGAATTGGTTTTTATTGTCTCGCAGTAGGTGCGAAAAGTATTCTCTGCGGGGATAAAGGTGTCTTCGTCTTGGGCGAGCTTGAATCCCTCACAACACACAGGATTCTCCCTCGCTACGCTCGGGAGCCCTAGCATACCTCGTTGCGTTCAGGATTCAAATTAGCGCCCTGCTTTATCCTCTTAGTGAATAATCTACTATAAACTTAAAATACGGGGTTCTAAAGCAACTGTAAAGTGAACTATACAAAACTGTCACATTTTTTTTTTTTTCACCACTGGAGGCCCAGTTAGGCGATAAGAAAATCGTTAAGTGAAAAAATTTGAACATGTTCGTCTTTTTAGGGTTCCGTACCCAAAGGGTAAAAACGGGATGCAATGCTAAGACTCCACTGTCCGTCTGTCTGTCTGTCACCAGGCTATCTCATGAACCGTGACAGCTACACAGTTGAAATTTTCACAGATGATGTATTTCTGTTGCCGCTATAAGCACAATTAAATACTATAAAACAGAATAAAATAAATATTTAAGGGGGGCTCCCAATTCCCATACAACAAACATGATTTTTTTGCCTTTATTTACTCGATATTAATAATGGCAGCAGGTAGACTCTTGAAATATTCACAGAATATTTAGGTAGTTGTATATTGACATTAAAAATAAATAATTAAAATAAAATAAATATTTAAGGGAGCCCCCCTTACCCATACAACAGATGTGATTCTTTTGCCGTTTTTTTTTTAGATAATGACGCGGAACCCTTCGTGCGCGAGTCCGACTCGCACTTGGCCGCTTTTTTTAAGAAAATAAGACACTTTTCAGTAAATGCATGAACTATCCATAAATAATCTCTTTTAAAAAAGATACTAGAAACAGATAAATATCATAGCAAGATGGTGAAAAATCTGATGCAAGGTAGAGAATTTTTGTTTATATTTACGAGAACCTATAACTTTGTATAACTTGGAAACCTTAACTTTTCGCGGAACATTATGCTCTATTGGTAGTTGCTGACCCAAACTAGCACTCCTCGCTCTATGTCGTTACTGGGCATGTAGGTAGGTACATAAGTAAAAAAAGAGGTGACAAAATTTTGAGAATAGTGAGTCATCTGATTAACTTACACAGGCGCAAATTCTTTGCAATTCTTGGAAAAATTCCGGCGAAGCTTCATTGTCCCCTCCTTCCGACTGTATAGGTTCAATAATTACAGCAGCAATTGGACTTTTCTTTTGCCAAGTTTCGAATAGCTCACGTACATAGTCGAGACACCTGAAATCAAATTTACGACAACTTATAAATACTTACAATTATAGTTTAGTCTTTAGCTTTAGCTCTTATAGACTATGATTGAATACGCTATGAAACTAAACTCGGGATCGTTGAATTCTAGTCAACAACATAAACCTAAGTATTTAACCTTGTAACCGCTTACGCCGGATATACCCATCTGACAAATATTTTCGTGTCCGTTCCGCCCGGATCGTAATACGACCAAATACCACAGCTCGTCTAATCTGTATTATTATTTAATCTCTTAAACTCATTTAATCGGTATTTATTTGTCGTTTTTTTTATTATTTTTTTTCGGGCGAGGTGGCACGACATCTGATATAAGACTTACCAACTGAATTTCGACAAACTCTAAATTTTATTTCGACACGATGGAACTCCGACACGTCTTCATTTCAACAATACTTTAGTTCGAAATACCTTAAGTCCGACACTACTGTACTCCGACAAAGCGTTTCTTCGTCATGACTTAGCTAGGAAACGATGCGATTTCGACGACATGCTTCTTCGACAACTATGGTAGTAAACTCAGGCGGTTAAAAGTTTAACCTAAGTATGCTACCAAGAACTAAAACTGCTAGCTGATTCGAATAATATTTTTTTTATAGATTATCATATTTTGTTACAAATATACTTACAGTATAATTAAATTAATTTTACAAATATAATATCATATTGTACCTACTCAGTATTAACAACACAGAGTGCTGTCATTGCTGTCATGACTGACAGCAATGGCATACAGGTCATGCAATGAGGAATGCATCCCAAGTTTCTGAGGTGATGTTGAGGAACATCCTCCCATTCCTCTATCAATGCAATTATCAGATCTCGAAGCGTAATTAAAGCGGGGGCTTCATTGCCTTACACATCGCCCGAACTCGTCCCAGGCATGCTCGATAGGATTTAATAAGTCGGAACCGCGTGCTGCCCACTCTACACAACCTCCTGTTGAAGGCAGTCACAATCCCAGCAGTATAAGGACGGGCTTGTCACGCATTAAAACTTCATTCTCATTTCTCGCCCATGCTGACTCGCTCATTTAGGATTTGCGTCTCGTATTTTGCGCTATCCAATTTCGAATTTCAGCCCACACGAGTGAGCTTAGATAGTTCTCCGGCACCCTAATTAGGTACAGGTCTAATACTAGGAAATTCATAGTCCATTTGCTTCAAGTTTGTTTTGTCTTCAAGAAAATAAAAAAACCCGACTGCAACAAAAAATTTCAAAACAAGCTCATTTTTCAAGTAGTGACTGATGCAATTCGTGGCTTAAAATTGTCTGGCATCATGTAAACAGCACCAGCATGTGCCAAGCCAGGATAGTATGCCGAGGTTCTAGCTTGCTATCCTAGCTTTGAAAAACTAGGCTCGTATATCTCGGGCATTAGGGCTAAAATGCACTGCGGTGCGGTGACATGCGGTAAGTCTATACGATGCAAAAAAGCGGGGATGCACCGCAACAAATCTGTAGCAAGCCTATGCGATTTTACCCGCAATGCGCGCGCTTATATGTAATCATATGCTTGTATGTAGTTCTATAGTATATAGATTTTGCGGATAAAAATCGTGCGGATATTTTTCGCAATGCGCACTAGGCCAGCCTGCGTTCTTGTTTAAACATCGCCTTTACGTTTTACGTTTTTTCACTATCTGTGAGCTTTGACGATAAAAGAGGTCTTCTTCTCTTCTTCTTAGCGTGTCGATAGCAATTTAAATGTACTCGGCCCAGAATTCGGCTACTTGTTTGGCACCTTCACCAGCGTCCATCAGTTCCTGTAACGTGCAGCTGCCAGGGCACGATATTAAGTGTCTCATCGTTTGTGGAACAGCACCACATTTACACTTCAAGGAGGAGTCTTCTATGAATCTCCACCTGAACAGGTTTTCCTTGCTACGGCCAACCTGGGTCCGGAGTCTGTTTTAAAGACATCCAGGTTACCCAAGGTAATGTCCAGGTGGGAGGTCTTCAGCGGGTGGAATGAATAGTTTGGGTAAGGATGCACTGTCTCGCCACAGCTTCGCGTAACTCTGTTGCTGTCTGGCGCGTAGTGACGCGCTAGCTGTGGTGCCAGGGTTGTCGGCTTGTGCCGCTGCTACTATAATATTCATCGTCTATCTACCTACTTGACCACGTAATCTATCTTATGTTTGATGCGTATGATTACACGGTTAATTAGGTAGATAGATAATAAATATTAAAGTCCGTCATTTGTAATTAACAAATGAAAACAAAATTTAGGCTACCTAGATACCTCTTTGTTTAACATTCCTTATTAACTTACAATAATACTTAATATTTTCAGTTTTAGCATTAAAAAGTTCGTAGAACGAAAACATCAAAAATTCTGGTTGTTTACATTTTCACAATACCTACTAATTCTTAATTATCTGCTAAACGTGTAGACCGCTTTACATAATTCAAAAATGAAATCGTTAAGATATCTCAACAAACAAAAAAATCACATTTTCAAGTTGCTCTCGTAATTATCCAACATGTACCTACCTATGAAACGCGTAACAATTCTTTTAAAAACAATCTTATGAAAAGTTAAACGTCTGGGTCTAATTCAATAAAAATTGAATTTTCAGTCGGTTGTCACCGCTCGAGAGCTGTGCGCGCAAGCAGTGACAACCGACTGGCGGAGTGGCCACGAGGCCATGCGAAAGTGAAGGCATTTATCGCTGTAGGTACGACCGAGTGAAGCAGGTGGCTTCAGTCTTTTTTGTGGTCGTTCGCCAAAGAGTGGGACAACACACATTAAAATATTGTTTCGGCTTTTCAGCTTTTGTGATAAAAGCATTATTTTGATTGTTCTTGGTAGCATATTTAGTTACCTACCGATATCGCGATATCGATCCCATTATGTTTGTGCAGTTTCGCTAGCTACCTTGTATTTTGTTCCCGATCGCGCGATCCCATTTTGTGTAAGGTTTAGGTTACGTGGGTTATTGGTGATTCGGTTTCATTGCTCCCGAGACTAAATAAAATAATAACTGCTAAACACAAACCATTGCACTTGTTACAAAAAAAAACTATGCACGTCATAAAGACAGAAAATTACCTATGCTAAAACAAAAGTCTTACCTTAAACAAAAACAAAAGTCTTACCTTCTATCTTCTTGTTCGTTTTCACATTTATATTGGTCCAGAGGATACTTGTAGTTCGGGAAGCAAGCAGCCGGCCAATCAAAAGAGGGGAAGTCCAATTTGTGAATTGCTTTCGATCTTGTTGTCGCTAACGCGCCAAATGTGCGTCCATGGAAAGCCCCCTGTAAAACTCCCTGTTTTCGAATTTAGTTTTAATATTCGTATAAAAACCTGTATTGATGAAGGTTACATATTAAATCATTTAAGTCGCAGTCGAAGCTGTGTAGGTACCTAATGAAAGAAAGTGCCATGTACTACAATAGAGCAACAGCTAGAGTTAAAAAAGCTTTTTTGTAGTGTTGTCCTAAGTAAAAATATAACATATAACTACTGCAGGTTTCGTAAATCTTAGGTTTTACCCCAGAGCCACTGCAAAAGGTCACTTTAGAAGAAGATTTAACCAAGTAAACCCGGTATCCATGCACTATCACTCCGACTCGGAAAGGTTACCTATAGTCTGACTTTTAATTAGCTGCAGTAAAATGACACTTCTTACCGTCATTTCGATAGATAAGTTACCACACTATCTACTAGTGATGTGAACGGAACGCAAATGACTAATTTTAATTTAACCCTAAACAATCAATTATTCTCTTTGTATTGATCATCATCATCATCATCATTTCAGCCGAAAGACGTCCACTGCTGGACATAGGCCTCCCCCAAGCACCTCCACTTCGACCGGTTTTGTGCTTCTCGCATCCAACGAGTTCCTGCGGCCTTCACAAGGTCGTCGGTCCACCTTGTGGGAGGCCTTCCAACGCTACGCCTTCCGGTACGCGGTCGCCACTCCAGAACCTTTCGGCCCCATCGGCCATCTGTTCTGCGAGCAATGTGCCCTGCCCACTGCCACTTAAGTTTGGCAATTCTTCGGGCTATCTCGGTTACCTTGGTTCTCCTGCGGATCTCTTCATTTCTGATTCGATCCCGCAGGGAAACTCCAAGCATAGCCCTCTCCATTGCCCTTTGAGTGACTTTCAGCCTTCTAATAAGGCCCATTGTGATCGACCACGTTTCAGTGCCATATGTCATCACTGGCAACACACACTGGTCAAAGACTTTCGTCTTGAGACACTGCGGTATGTGGGACGAGAAGATATTGCGAAGCTTCCCGAACGCTGCCCAGCCGAGTCGGATTCGACGATTGACCTCTTTCTCGAAGTTGGACCTACCTAACTGGACAGTTTGTCCTAGGTAAATATACTCGTCCACGACTTCGAGTGTAGCGTCTCCGATCTTCATGAGAGTGGGTGTTACATGGGCATTTGACATGACCTTCGTTTTGTCCATGTTCATTTTCAGACCCACTCTTTCAGAGGCTCTACTGAGGTCATCGAGCATTGTACTGAGGTCCTCCATAGTCTCAGCCATGACTACTATATCGTCGGCAAACCGAAGGTGAGTTATGTACTCGCCATTGATATTAATGCCAGCTCCTTTCCAGTCCAGAACCTTGAAGACATCCTCCAGAGCAGCGGTGAACAGTTTCGGAGAGATAACGTCTCCCTGTCTCACACCTCGCTGCAGAAGGATAGGTTTCGAGGTCTGGTTCTGGAGTCGGACTGACATAGTGGCGTTTTCGTACAGACACTTCAGCACCTCGATGTACCGATAGTCGATCTGGCACCGTTGAAGAGACTGCACTACAGCCCATGTCTCGATCGAATCAAAGGCTTTCTCGTAGTCCACAAACGCTAAGCAGAGAGGCAGGTTATACTCTTCGGTCTTCTGTATAACCTGTCGCAACGTATGTATGTGGTCTACGGTGCTAAAGCCTTTACGGAATCCGGCTTGTTCGGGAGGCTGGAAGTCGTCAAACCTGCGCGCGAGACGGTTCGTGATGACTCTCGAAAACAGCTTGTAGACATGGCTCAGAAGTGAGATGGACCTATAATTCTTAAGAAGGGCATTGTCACCCTTCTTAAAGAAAAGTATCACCACACCTCTGTTCCATGGCTGTGGTGTTTTACCCTCGAGTATGACGGAATCAAACAGCCTCTGAAGGGCCTTAAGAACGGGTTTTCCGCCGGCCTTCAGGAGCTCGGCCGTAATTCCGTCATCACCCGGTGCCTTGTTGTTTTTAAGCTGCTTCAGAGCCATCCTAATCTCGTACAGGCTGACGTCCGGGATGTCTTCGGTATAGTGTCGGGTTGTATTGATCGCATAAAAATATTTTATAGGTACGTTATAGTTTCATTCATATACTATGTATAATTATGATAGTTATTAAAAGTAGGTACTTACTGTTCGCATCTAAATTGTGCTCGAATAGTGAATTTGCAAAGAAATCGTTCAAACTATACTAATCTCAATTAAGTGGGCTATATGTACAGGGTGTTACAGAAAGGGTATATCAATACAAACAGGTTGAAGAGTGTATCTGGTCTAGAATCTCTGTACAAAATTTCAGCTCAAAAGCATTAACTTTGAAATGCTTAATATTTTTTTTATTTTGACATCACGGCGCTGCACTGGCGCGCGGAGGCGTGATGTGCGTGTACTAGGCGCACAGATACACTACAGATAATAGATAATGACCCTCGTAGTGCGGTGACACGTTTGTTATGATTTTAATTTAATAAACTATCGAAATAAAAAAATATTAAACATTTTCAAAGTTACTGCTTTTGAGCTGAAATTTTGTACAGACATTCTAGACCAGATACACTCTTCAACCCGTTTGTATTGATATACCCTTTCTGTAACACCCTGTATAAGGTGTAAAAAAATTAACCTTAAAAACTTTAAGAGGTGCTTTAGACCATCGAACTGAACAACTTTCACTATGGGACCAACTCTGAAATCACGAAAAAAATGAGCTGTTTCATACATTTTGGCCGAGTAGGTATTGAACTTTTGTATGAAACAGCTGATTTTTTTTTTCGTGATTTCGGAGTTGGTCCCATAGTGAAAGTTATTCAGTTCGATGGTCTAAAGCACCTCTTAAAGTTTTTAAGGTTAATTTTTTTACACTTTGTATAGCCGTAATTTATTATTTTTTAAAGTGTATCCAGATACCCTAGACTAAGACCTAGACCTGGACGTAACGTTTAGATTATAGTCTTTGAGAAAAGACTATTTAATTGAGTTTATAAGTGGTAATAGGTACTCATAGTTTGTTAATTTTGTTTCAATAACTTGCTTTCAGAGGCTCGTCACGCCCCGAAAAACACAAGCTACTGGCCTGACCAAAAATATACTATCCTCTTTCATAAAATCAACTAGCTTCTGCCCGCGACTTCGTCCACGTGGAAATGTTACCCTCCCCCCATTCGCCCTCTTACGGCCTGGCTACGAACTCGCCGCTATCAGCGGCAGCGTAGTGCGGGGCGGCGCGCGGCGGCGAGCGGTAAAAACAATTATACCAAAATGTATGAATCATGCCACGACGACGCACCGCTCGTAGCGTCAACGCTAGACAAAAGAAACCGCGCCGCTTGCCGCTAAGCCAAAACTGGTGGCCGGGCAGTTAGGAATGAAATTTCGAAAAACCCTTTCTTTCGTGGATACCTACTCTTCACAAAGAACACCCCCTCCAAAATTCATGTTTCTAGGACCAGCGGTTTAGGCTGTGCGTTGATATCTCAGTCAGGTCTTTGAATTTTAGGTTATTGGAAAAACACCAACAACCTTTTAAGAGGACACTGTACTCATCATTATGAACAACTTTTACTATATGGGACCAAACACAAAATCGCGAAAAAAAAATCAGCTGTTCCCTACATTTATGTTCGTATTAACTTGTCAAAATGTAGGGAACAGCAGATTTTTTTTTTGCGATGTCAGGTTTGGTCCCATAGTAAAAGTAGTTCATGATGATGAGTACAATGACCTCTTAAGAGGTTATTGGTGTTTTTCCAATAACCCTGTATATACAGGGTGAATTTTCCAAGTGGGCGTGGATGGCCAAATTCTAAACTATGAGGAATAGCGAAAAGTACTCGCGGGCTCGATTTTGATGAAAACTAAAACTGCATCATTGGATTTTTGAAAAATCAATATTTCTAGCCAGGAATCGAACCTGTTGATTTAAAAAAAAAAACACACTATATTATTACACCATTCAATAGTGTCGCTAATAAGGATCGAATTCTGGGAAGTAATGACACACGGCAAACTAAAGGAAAGAGTTTATTTTTTACAAAATACTTTTATTATTTTTCTTATCTTATCTACCTCATCATCATCTGCCTAGCCTTTTCTCAACTATGTTGGGGTGGGTTTCCAGTCTAACCGCATGCAGCTGAATACCAGTATTTTACACGGAGCGATAGCCTATCTGACCTCCACAACCCAGTTACTGGGTAATACGATACCCCTTCTCCTTGGTAAGACTGGTTGTCAGACCTTCGTGCTTCTGACAACCCGTAACGACTGTCAAAGATCCAGGAATGACAGCCGGGACAAACGGCTTAACGTGCTTTCCGAGGCATGGAGGGATCTCGGTATGTAAAGATGGTCACCCATCCACAGACCAACCGCGGCAAGCGTAGCTTAACCTGATGGATTGCAAAGATCGTAATAGAAATTTGAATTTAGAACATAATGTTGTGAAGGTGACTGCGCTGCGGGTGTGTTAATAAAAATATTGAACATCATTTCGAACAAGGTACGTAATGTAGAAGGTATACTTTAAAAGGAATAGGTACTTTAAAACAAGAAGACGTTTATTAAAATGAAACATTTTCCTTAAGTTTGCCGTATATCATTACTTCCCAGAATTTGATCCTTATTAGGGACACTATTGAATGGTGTAATAATACAGTGTTTTTTTTTTCAAAATCAACAGGTTCGATTCCTGGCTAGAAATATTGATTTTTCAAAAATCCAATGATGCAGTTTTAGTTTTCATCAAAATCGAGCCCGCGACTCCTTTGAGTACTTTTCGCTATTCCTCATAGTTTAGAATTTGGCCATCCACGCCCACTTGGAAAATTCACCCTGTATAGATATATAATATATGTCGGAAAAATCATTAGTACGGGAGCTGACTTGACAACGAGGCGGAAGCGCTGTGACGACAATGCTTCAACGGAGTCATTCGTTTGACTATTCGGAACGCGAGCGCCATCTGGTGGCCCTGATAGAGTCTAGCCTGAGTTCGTAGGGGACCTGGGGGTCGACGACAGCGCGACAGAACAATGTGGAGCTCTCTTGGACATTTGGACATCGTACGGACAACATGTGCTCATAAACTGTCGCGCGTTCCGTATCCGGTTGTGTCGTGTCTTGTATCTATAGTGTGCGATTCGCTGGTGTGATTAATTTGTTCGTGAAATTATAATCTGACTAGCTGCGCACCGCGGTTTCACCCGCATAAGTTACGATCCCGTGGTAATATCGGGATAAAAAGTAGCCTATATGTTAATCCAGTGTATGTTCATTAAAATATAATGTCGTTTTTTAGCATAACGTTTAAAACTAAACATTGCAGTGGTATTTAAAATGTAAACTTTAAAGACAATACATAAATTAGTATTATATTAATTTTATCAAGTACCTATTTTCTAACTGTAGACAGTTGTGCTGCTAGGGAGTTTATTGCGCCACTTCTTCCCAGCGAAAGCACTAAGAAGTGGTGAAGGGCGGACGATTTAGGGGCCTGTCTTATGTAATTTTGACTAATTTGAATAAATGACTTTTGATTAAGTAGATATAGATTTTGCCTTTTGCCTTTCTTCTATGAGCTTGAGAGTACCTAATGTCAGAGTTATTTTTTTCTATTGGTATTTGGTACTACGGGTCCTGCAACCGTGTAGATAGACAGCGCCCTAATTACGTAATACATTATCAATCTCAATCTGAATGATTTTGAAAGATATTCCTAATGACCATTGCTTCATATTATGTTCGAAACATGTGTCTGCTAAACAACGAAAATAACGCAATGAATGTTGTTGAACTGTCAAAACGAAACCCATTAATAGTGTGTTACGCAATTACCCCGCAGTTTCCACAAACTCATCGTTATTATCGCACGAAGCACCCTAGGCATTTGAAAAGCTTCTGCAGTTATTGAATAGATACCTATATATTTTGCTTCTTCGTCGACGTAATGAAATCAATCGCAGCACCCTAATTGCGTAACACACTATCAATCAATCTGAATCATTTTGAAGGATATCTAATCAACTAATCAACTTACCTAAATAACGCAATTAATGTTGTTGATCTGTCAAAATGAACGCCATTGCTACTCATAGTGTGTTACGGAATTACCCCGCAGGATTTTTGCCTCTATACGAGTAGGTACTTACGCGTTATTTATCAGAGCTAGTTACACGGTCTGGAACTATATCTACCCGACGCTATGTATTTGTCCGTATCAGTGCTCCATTACAATGCCCAGCGGAAATCAAACTTATTAAATTAAAGCGTTGGCGGTCGCCGGTCGTGATCGTCGCCGCACAAGGGGACAACAAGGACAAGATCATAAGACCAACTATACCTAGGCCCCTAGTGCTTATCTAGCAAAATAGAATACTGATTAATGGATTGTCATTTTAGGGGGAAATTCTCAGAACCCTTTAATCTCGAAATCAATTTGTCTAAACTTAAAATTAGAAATCGATCGAATTTCGAATTTTCGCGGTGTTTCTAGTCTCTTGTTCCTTACCCTAAGCCCAACAACATGGCGAACAAATCGTTCTCAGAGAAACATCAGCTATGCTATAATACTAGGCAGTGGCACGTACTTAATCTTTGAATTCAATTTTACAAACGTTCAATATGTGAAACCAATTTACAAATTGTACATTCGTTTCGGTGCGTTGATAACTATTGTAGATACTTATACCTAGTAACTACTCCTATAAAACTATAAGTAGGTATGAGCTTGGCAAAAACATTATCTAGGTAAGTATAATATATTCTGGGGAAACTTGAAATTGATTAATCACTCTAGAAATTAAATTAATCATTGGCCTAGCCATTCGGCAGAAAAATCTAAACCTAATCTTCCGACCTACTTTTTATACATCGGGTATCATACAACAGTTATTACGTACACGTACCGTGTACCTATATTAAACCGGTAGGTACCGGTAATCATTTCCATTTTATAATGTAGCAAGTCACAAGCCAATCACTGCTGCACTGAAATCGTTTGCTTCACGCCACGGACATCATGTAGGTATAATATTTCAATCTTTGGCATTTTACAGAATTATACTGGATGGCAGGGACACCGGCATCGACGCGACGCGCAAACTGAAACTATGAATCTACACCCCTTGCGTAGAAACGTTTTCGTCGGTTATCACAAGAACTATCTGCTGTTTCATAGAAACGTGCAATACCTCACGCACAATGTCACAATGTATGGAACAGCTACCTAATTCTATTTATAATAACCGACGAAGAATTGCAACACAGGGGGTTCAGTATCATGCACTGAATCTATTGTAACAGGTTGTGCGTCCATGTCCCTGCCAGTCCTGCCACCCTGTATGTGCTTTACCACTCTTCTATGCCCGAAGGAATAATAAAAAATACCCATAATGTATTTCTCTCATCGTTATCAGAATGACGATCAATGTATGAAACATTGATCGTTCTGTCATGTATATAAACTTTCCCTTTCTTTCTTGCGGTATGTAGAGGTAGTCTTGCGAGTTTGCTCACATTTAAAGTGACCAAAATAATGTTCTATAGTCCATCGGGTTACGTTGGGCCCATCCAAAAATTAAATCCGTGTCATGAAGCTAGCACCAAATTAGGTACTTGTGATACCTGCCTTTCTAACTACTGGGTTCTAATAAAAACAATTAGACGAGTAGACAGCCAAAGCAAGAAGATCGCAATGCAAAAAGATGAAGGCTACTAACCCTGAATGACATGATTGATAAGCTCGGTGCCCCTGGTGGCTTGTTCTCGAGGACCGACTTCATTTCTTCATCAGTAAAGGTTGTTATGCCCCCACGTTTGTTTATAGCATACCGTATGAAGGCAGCTTTGAAGGCATTTTCATTGGAACAGGAGCCACACATCATAGTCATTACTTGTTTCATACCGGAAGGAGCTACTGACAACAAAACGTCTCTTAATTTGTCAGGCCAGTCGACTGCCGGAAACACACCAAGTGCTGGGCGGTTCACCAAGGCCCTCTGAAACCATATTTAATAATCAGCTTTAGGAATTTGTTTATTAAGTTTGACTAAAGGTGCAAGGAGACTGCGGTCGATGGACGTCGACTGCTTTCATTCGGTGTTGGTTGGTGCAATGCTCACTAACGATCGTCCTTATCTATCGATGGTCGGTCGTCAATCGACAGCAGTCTGTTTGCACCTCAAGGTTTTACTGTAGTTATACATACAATATTACTATCATTGTCGAAAGCAGTAAGAAGCTGCGGATGGTTATATCCAAGAGGCAACGAAGATATTTGCGTATAAGTATCCAAAAGAATATTGCCATCAGCGTCCGCAAAATAGTTTCCAGCGCATTTATCGAAGTCAGCAAACAGTTGAACAGCACCACATTGCTGAAATAACAAATAAAATAAAAGTATCTATTATGTAGCTACCTGCCCATTATTTTGAAGGCGATTATTTGATTTTTTTTTGCGTTTGTATGAAGGTTAAGTTTGTAATAAGGATATACGCACTTATAACTCAGTGATAAGATAAACTGTACAAACATAGCAAGCAGCTGTAGCAAAGTCTACACATCAAAGATTAGGTACCTACCCAGATCAAAACAGCTCTTTTATAAATTGAAAGTATGTAGGGTACAGAGACAACAACAATTGTGTCCATTAACTGCCAATTGAACATTAACAGCACAATGTCAAATATCTATTCGAATACAGTTCAGGTAGGTAGCAGTTTGCGATTTATTTTTAGGGTTCTGCAGCCAAATGACAAAAACAGAACCCTTATAATTTCGTCATGTTCGTCTGTCCGAATGTAACACGGCCATTTTACTCGGAGACAGAGATGCGACTTATCTATACATTATAATCTATCTATTCTATATCTATTTATATCTTCTATATCTATCTATCTATATCTATCTTCTATATTCTATTCTATTCTTCTATTCTATCTATCTTCTTCTTCTATATCTATTCTATCTATATGTATATATCTTCTTCTTCTTTTTCTATCTATCTATTCTATATCTATCTATCTTCTTCTATAATTATCTTCTATATCTATATCTTCTATACATATAATAAATATGTAGACGAGGCGTTTCTGTACATACATTGAAAATATTAAAAAAAAATATTATCTTTTAAAATTTTATCTTTTACTAGCTGCTGCCCGCGACTTTGTCCGCTTGAAATCCTATCCTCTAAAAGTAAGTTTGTTTGTTACCTTTTCACGCCTAAACCATTGAACCGATCATCCTGACATTTTGCATAAGTATACATTGTCAGGTGTACAGAAACCGAAAAGGTACCCTATGTCCGTTTGTGTACTCCTTACAACGCAACGTATGTGCAAATTTTCAGGATAACCGGCAGCCTAATTGCGGAACGCCAAATCGTCAAATGATTCTGATCAGTTGGCTTCATTTCTATCACAATTGGCTTCATTTTACGATTTTCGAATTGCGAAACTCAAGTTTATTATGAAACCAATTATGAACGTTAAGGCCCTGCGCAGAAACTAGAGTTTCGCAATTCGAAAATCGTAAAATGAAGCCAATTGTGATAGAAATGAAGCCAACTGATCAGAATCATTTGACGATTTGGCGTTCCGCAATTAGGCTGCTGTTCAGTGAAAAGGTAACAAACAAACATACTTTCGCATTTATAATATTACTAGCTGCGCCCCGCGGTTTCACCCGCGTAAATGTCGATCCCGTGGGAATATCGGGATAAAAACTGTCCTATGTCCTTTTCCGGAACTCAAACTATCTCTATACCAAATTTCATCTAAATCGGTTCAGTGGTTTAGGCGTGAAGAGGTAACAAACATATAAACACACACACACACACACTCACAAACTTTCGCCTTTATAATATTAGTGTGATAGTGTGACTAGCTGCGCCCCGCGGTTTTACCCGCATAAGTCTCGATCCCGTGGGAATATCGGGATAAAAAGTACCCTATGTCCTTTTCCGGGACTCAAGCTATCTCTATACCAAATTTCATCAAAATTGGTCCAGCCGTTTGAGCGTGAAGAAGTAACAAACATATAAACACACACACACACACTCACAAACTTTCGCCTTTATAATATTAGTGTGACTAGCTGCGCCCCGCGGTTTCACCCGCGTAAATGTCGATCCCGTGGGAATATCGGGATAAAAAGTAGTCTATATGTTAATCCAAGATGTCCACTACCTCCATACAAAATTTCATAAAAATTGGTTCAGCCGTTTGAGCGTGAAGAAGTAACAAACATATAAACACACACAAGCTTTCGCCTTTATAATATTAGTGTGATACAGGGTGAAATTAAATTCATGGGCATCCTTTTACTATGGGACCAAATCTGAAATCGCGAATAAAAATCCGCTCTTCCCTCCATTTTGACGAGTTATGTGAACATAAATGCAAGGAACAACTGATTTTTTTTCGCGATTTTAAGTTTAGTCCCACAGTAAAAGTTGTTCATAATGATGAGTACAATGACCCCTTAAAAGGATGCCCATGAATTTAATTTCACCCTGTATATTTATATCGTTAGGAATAGTTAGGACGTCGCTGACCGTCCGTTTTCATTTTTTTCGACCTGGCGAATCCGGTAGGTACCGTAGACCAGGTATGTAAGGACTGGAAGGATGGATTTTTTTGGCAGAGACCGTGTTATAATTATAATATAACTATAACTTGGGAGCAACGAGAGAAGCTACATGGAAAGCGTGCATATTTACCGACCGTTTTCGACATATACTTAATATCAAGGATACCAGATAACTTAGGTTGCCCACTCAAAACCAAAAACAATCTGCCCATTCTGAACTGCATGATAACTTACTTAGCCTTCTCATCGCATACCGCATAGATAACGTACGACACACATTGTTAATCCAAAATACTCGTATCGACTATCAAATAGACGTAGATAAAACAATCTGATCTTGCGAAGAGGTAAAATTGTTTATCTGTACTGTAATGTTCTTGACCTTAATGTTAAAAAAATAGCACGATAAACGCGTGGCTACATGTGATTCTTCTCCAAATGTAAGTCAACACGGTTTGATGCGTTATTCAACGTGCTAAAACTCATTGATGTCGAAAACCGGTAGGTACTCGAGTAATCGCCGTTATTAACATTGCCACCACAACACGTAGTTCTGTGCCACAACCTTATTAACCGAATTCAAAGAAAGGAGAAGTAATGCATTCAGTGGGTGATTTTTTTTTTTTAACTGACGAAGAAACGGAGGAGGTTCTCAAGTCGACGCGTACATTTTTTTTATGTATGATCAGTTGATCACGCATAACTTTTTGCAGAGCAGTCCGATTTTGATTATTCTTTTTTTATTGGAAAGGGTGTACCCCGAAGTTGGTCCCATTAAAATTTGGAAAAAAGAAATGCAGCCCTAAGGGTAGGAAAACAGGGGATGATTGATTGTTCACTCACTGATTGCAATGTATGACCACGCATAACTTTTTACAGAGTAGTCCGATTTTGTTAATTCTTTTTTTATTGCATAGGGCATACCTCGAAGATGGTCCCATATAAATACCCTAATGGTGGGAAAATAGGGGTGATTTATTGTTCATTCACAGATTTTAATGCTAAGCTGTGTATTACAATTAAGTAAAAAGGCCTACACATGTTATAGTACATTATGATACATGTGTGCTATGATGATCATTAAACTCGAGGCGGTATTATTCGCGCGAGCCGTAGGCGAGCGCGATAAGGTAGCCGAGAGTTTAATTATCAATGCACACGCGTATCATACGACTATTTTCAACACACTTGTGAGGAAAAAAAACAGACTTGTATTGTTAAATATTAACTTGTATGGATAATGGCGGGCTTGGTTTGTCATTCCGCGCGCCGCGCTGACGTGCGCGCGCAGGTTTACCCATAGAGTAAGTAATGGTCATTCCTACACCTGCGCGCGCATTGCTAGCGCGGCGCGCATTTATTTACTTAAAGGCAAAGACAATACCGATATACAGCCTATAGAAAAAATATAGTAAACACAAAATAATGTTAAGACTGATCGTAGTGTTGTCGTATGTCCAATTGTAGTTTAGTTAGTATGGAATTAGAAAGTACTATTTGCATAGAGAAATATACATTAATTCAGTGAGAATCCGCAATAATAGAACGCCAGTGGTCTTTTCCGTCTGGTTACGGTAGGGACGCAAAAATTATAAGGTGCATCCAGACAGAGCGAGCCATGCGCCGCAAGTGCTTTTTTTGTATGTTAGATGCCTCAGCCTGAGGCAACCATACATATAAAAAAATCATTTGCGGCACATGCCTCGCTATGTGTGGATGCACCCTTAGGTGAATGCGCAGTGGTAGACCGCGAAATTTAATTTTTTTGTTTTTTACATTTCGCAGGTCAGTATCAGGTTGTATCTTGATCAAAATGTATATTTATATAATAGATATGTATTTACAGAATTATAGTCATTAGAATCATTAATATATATATTTAAGTTAGATTTGTTCCCTAAGAACTTTTCCATAAGAGATTTGTTCTTATGGAACAAATCTAACTTAGAAAGATGTATTTAATGATTCTAATGATTATAATTCTGTAAATATGTATCTGTTATAGTCGCGAATCATATTTTGATCAAGATACAACCTGACACTGGCCTGAAAATTGCAAAAAACGTTAGAAAAATTGAATTTCGCGGGCTACAACTGCGCATTAATCAGGTAAATAAATCATTTTAGTTCATTTTGGAACCAAAGACAATTCAGACTATTAAAAAAAAAAGTGAAATATGGCTCGCGGAATCCTTTTGGCATGAAGTCACTATGAAGAGATTTAAAAAAAAAACGCACTTCTCCGACCTCTGACTAGTAAATTAAATAGTTATCTGTGGAAATAAAGCACAAGTACCGTAACGTAAAGAAAAAGCACGCGTTTGTAATACACTGCATTATGGTCCTAAAAGCGGTGCATTAAGAGCCATTTTACGAGCAAGTGTGTTGAAAAGGTATATAAAGCCTGTTTTTTTTTAAGTATTTTATTATACAACAAATAATAGTTAAAGTAGGATTACATAACAGTTAAAAGCTAAAGAAAGGTAGGTAGCTATTTTAAAAGTAATAAAAAATTAAGCAGTAATTAGTAAATTATAGCCTCAACGAAATTATAAAATAAAAACTTAAAAATACCTCCGAAAAAACTGAAAAGCCCGTCGTTTTTGCGTCAGGGGTTAAAAAAATTTTTTTTTTTTTTATTTAACCTTAATAAATAAGTTCTTAATGTAAGTATACCTAAGTAATTTGGAATCGGCGCCAAACAATCAATGAACGAAGATCGCTAAATTACCTAAAGAAATAACCAAATCAAATTAACATGCAGCGTGAAATCTCCAGCGATAAACATAACATTCTGGCACAGTATATTCTGGTCCAAACAAAAAATGCGCTCTCCGCAAGACCACTCGACGATATTAATTTGGTTATTTGTTCACCTGTTCTTAATTGATTAATTTTACTGATATTTTTTTTATTTTTTAATACAAATTAATCAAATAGTAATCGTAGATATAATGGTCTATTAATTACTGTTAAGAATTGTGCAGATGCTCACCTGAATTGCGTCCATTTGTTTAAAAAGTGCCTGCGTTTTGGGACCTGGAATTTCTGTTCTAACACAAGGTCCCGCCGGCTCCTTATGTTCAGATGAATACCCCGAAGCATAGCCTCTAAATTCTGTTGAAAACATGTTAGAATTTTTTATTAATATATTGGACGATTGTAGAAAAGCTAAGGCTGGAGATGAAAATAATGTCCCGCTTACAGGTCACGGTTTCATTAGTCCCATACTGTGGTCCGATGCCTAGGTCATCCCTAGGTACTTAGGTATTAAGCAGTTATTGACTTGTCCGTTAGGTCACGTTGTGGGAACGGAACATTGAGACGTCATTCACAAAACTTCCACAAAGGCAGTACCTACCCAATATTTATTACCATGGTTCTACTCTCAATATGTATTGCGATTATCTTTTCAGTTTTTTCTTTAAAAATGACACAACTGGGTTCATTACTTAGTGCGCCCCATTGAAATTTAACGTATAACGCCTAATGGAGCTTTCTTATATACAATCTTATTTTGTTAGGGAAAAAACCGCCGTTATACGTAGAGGACAACAGACAGGATATTTATTTACTTTGCTCAAATAAATAAAATATAAAAGAATTATAAAATTCTATCGATTCGTATTCTAAAAAATCTCAATCATTTATGCAAAGGTGGGTCAGCTAATTGCTATAAGTGACGGTACCTACCTTACTACCTTTATGGTATCACAGAGAAAATTTTCCAAAAAAAAAATACCGTATAATCTACAGTACCTAAGGTCTAGGTACCTATGTAGGTATATTATATTTTTTTATTTATATATTAACCAACATACCTTTTAAAACCACTGGTGATAAGGACGATTTGATCGTTGCTCGTCGAAACATCTTAACACTTTTATCTTTTCCACTTCACTATAAATTTGACTGTAATTATAAATTTGGTCCGTTCACAACAATATCTAAAATGCCATAGTACGTTGGGAACGTCGCTCTTCGCTAACGCACTGCATCCGTTTGCGGCGCGGGGAGGAGTAAACGTCGTGATGAGAGTACAGCCGCGCAGCCGCGGTGTCCGGGGCACACACCGACTTACCTATACACCTATAAATAAATATTTACATACAATCGATAGTCAAGGTTAGGTTGGGACTAGGGACGAAATTCAAAATTTTACCAAGTCAAAGTCAAATCATTTATTTCAATTAAAAGGTCCTAGACCATTGAAAGGTCGAATGAATGACCATGAATATCAAAATGTACAAGAAAAGCAAAGAGTTGTAAGTATCTAGATAAGTGATTCCAAAAGGTAGACAGTTTCATATGGAGAAAAATGGTCAAGAAACTCCTTTAAAAAAAAAGTATCTAATTGAAAAAAAAATCGACTTTAAAAAGAAATTAACTCAAAATTATGAAATAACTTTAATTTCGGAAGTCGGTGTCTTGGGATCTGTGTTTTTTTACCCGACTACGCAAGAAGGAGGGCTATGTTTTTCGAGAGTAGGTATGTATGTATAATTGTTTGGCACGCTCTGCGGCCCTGAACGGCTCGATGGATGTTAGCTTGAGAGGTGTCGATTCGTATTTACTGTGAGAGTGACACTAGGTATATCAAAATAAAAAAAAACAAAATGGCGGATTCTCAAGTGAAAACTTCTTTAGCGGCGTTGTACACTTTTTTTTGTTATGGGTAAAAAATGTTAAACTCGCGTCAGGACACGTGACACTGATCGAATATTCGTAAGACGGATGGAGAGTAGACAGCCGGCGCGGCGTAGGAGAAGAAGTATCCCCCTCTCTTTCTACGGCGCGGCGAAAATGTATACCTTTTTTTATGGATGGAAAATCATCAAATGGGGGTCATTTGATGATTTTCCATCCCGCTCTGGGTGAGTCAGACTGTTACTGAGAGGCGGAAGGGAGTGTCAGACTCTTACTGAATAAAACCCATCCGTGTTCCTTCCTTAGCCCTTTATGTTCCGGGGTAGCGGTAACCCTTTCGGACAATCCCGCACCCCCGGCAGGCTTCGGCCCTGGCAGGCCCCTTCCTTTTTGCTGACATCTCTTTGAGGCGCGCGTGGAACATGTACGCGCCGTCCGGCATGGGCCTGGTCCTGATCGGACGGCAGTGGCGTGCATTGCATATAGGCATATAAGCAGTGCCTACCTCGATATATCAACATAAGCCAGCCAATTACATTTTAGTGTGTGTGCCCCACAATTAAGAAAGTCACAAAATTATCATACCTAACAAAACCTTCATACAACTACACGCGCGGCAGTAGGCAGTTGCCGGACGGCCTACTCGGCTCCCGTACTATTCGCACATTGTCATTGGTCTTTACTCGTTAAAGATAATACGACAAAATTAAAAATACGTACGTCTCACGCGTAATACCATGACGTTCGACCTTCGCAATTTATCATCCTTAAGTAGGCATGCCTACTCAAATAACCACGCTTTTGACCTCACTTTTTTTTTTCTGATTAGTGACCGCGTTTGTCTAGACTAGACCCGGCCTAGTGCCTAGGTGCCTACCTATTCTGAAAAGCAATGCACGCCACTGTCGGACGGTGAGCTACCCACTCTCCGTCCGCAGGCCCGCGCCTACGGTGGCCGGGAGTCGTCACGCGGCTTCCGACGCCCGGAGCGTCTCCCGCGGCGGCTGGGACGTGAGGCTCTCTCCCTCAGCCATCCCGCCACCTCCTTCGCTAGCATGACTGCTTCGCAGAAGGAGGTGACTGCCTCTCACTCTCTCTCGCCCCAGACCATGGCTTGAACCAGAGCCGGAAGCGAGAGGTCGCCGCCGCTGCGGATCGCCTCTACGAGGGCACGGCGGTGCTCCGCCCAAGCGGGGCAGACCTCCACTGTGTGCTCCACCATGTCCTCTGGGCGATCCTCGCAATGATGACACCCGGGCGTCTCCTCCCGCCTGATGATGTGCAGGAACCTTCCGAAACATCCGTGTCCGGTGAGGACCTGCGTCAGGCGGTGGGTGAGGACACCGTGACGCCTCTCTAGCCACTCCTCAAAGAGGAGTCTTATCGCCACTATCGTGGCGTGCCCTGCGCTGGGTTGCGAAAGTCGCTCCTTCCATGCCACCATGAGATCGCGCCGGAGGTCTGTCCGCTCCGCCGCGACTTGCTGCGGAAGCGGAGTTTCCCCCCGGCGTAGTGCCTCCGCGCGCCACTCATACAGGCGCGCAAGGACTATCGCCTCCAGATCCCATGGCGGCTGTCCGGCAAGGAGGCTTGCCGCCTCACCCGAGATCGTGCGGTAGCCCCGGATCAGCCTTACGGCTACCACCTTTTGGGGCGCGTTCAGATAGTGGGCGGCTCGCCGCCGCAGGGAACGCGCCCACATCAGGGCCCCGTATAGGGCCATGAACCGCATGACTCCCGCGTAAAGCCTCCGTCAGGAGGCGTTTGGCCCCCTCAGGTTGGGCAAGAGCCGCTTGAAGGCGGCCCCGGTCCTTTCCAGTTTGGGGGCCATACGTCGGAAATGTTCGACGAAGTTCCACCGGCTGTCGAGGACCAGACCCAGGTATTTCATCGTTGTCTCGACGCCGATTTGAACCCCTCCCACCGTTAGTTGGGATCCCGATGGCGGCCCGTTCCGAGTCCCATGGAAAGACATGGCCTCGGACTTGTGCAATGCCACCTCGAGACCCAACCGCCGGATCCTTTCCACGACTATCGCAACCCCGCGTGTCATCGCGTCGGCCGCCGTCTGATGCGACCTCCCCTGCGCCAGAACCAGCGTGTCGTCAGCGTAGCAAACCACGCGAAAATGTATTCCTGCTGTTTCGTTTAGGCGGCGCAGGGCGCTTGCGCGAATGTTAGTGTGTTACAGCGTGCCACGCGCATCCATGGATGGTGACAGCTGATGGCTGGACCGTCTGTGTAGTGGCCACACTGCTGTGTATTCGTAAAATTATTATAAAACAAAAAAATAGCTACTTTACTTTAATTGTCATGTTTGTGTACGATAGCGCAAGAAATAAATATTGTATTCTACCACATAAATGATAGTACTTTTATGCTGATAATTAAAGCAATTCGTGCAAAATTATTCCCTAACCATTCCAAAATATCAAAAATGCACAACGTTAATATTCAAGTTTTCACTTCTGCCGGCACTCCCGGAGTGCAAACCGTCTTTTTTTTTATTGCTTTATTTTTGCACTTCACAGACGCATGTCTCAAGCGGATGGCACTCGCGCCACTCGCGCTCGCACTGTTTCCAACCGTTCTGAGATATCGTGTCCGAGAGCGGTGTCTATGTGTGCGTTGCTCGAGCGCACTTTGTATGTAGATTGACTTCTGTACTCTGTACTCTCTGTATTTTGTGGCCGTACGTAATACCGCCCGCGCACGCGCACGCTCCGCCGCCGCCGCCGCCGCCGCGCCGCTGCCACAGTATAATATACAGTAAGTTATCTAAGGCCGCCCGCCGAGTTATTAGCCTACTCATGCTTTGATCCCCAGGGTTGTCACTTTTACTTTTAGTTAATATTTTCGAACAAGCAGCACTTGATCTAAATTTATGAAATAAAAAAGCATATTATGATTGAATATTTTACCAATTTATAAATTTAGTAAAAATAAAAAGCCTTTATTCACATAACATTTATAATACTAAGTTACAAATTTGATGCCGAGAAATTTTTTCTCCTGTTTCTGCACGTCCGGAACGCTTTATTATTATTAATTGTTAATGTAAAGTAAATTCTTATTCTTATGTAAAGTTTTTGTAAAAAGCTTTTGGGAAAGCATGGACAGGGCATCTTAAATTCTATATCATTCAGTTGATCGTAAATTGACCGGCCAATTTTAATGTTGATGTGGTCCTTTTCGAACGCTTTGCGAAACACCTGCTCCATCCTTTCTACTTCTATCGACAAAATCATCAGGTGGGATCATGAGTAAATTTCGATCTTTGCCGTAATTCCTGTAATGGGTGTATAAGACACCATATTTGGATTGAACAACACATCAGACAATAGAAAAAATAATAATTTCAATAGTAATTAATTTGCAATATTAATTATTGTGAAATTGCCCTTATTACATCTATACGCGACAAATACGTTTACCTAAACGATGTTTCGAACTCAATCCTCTGTTTTATAGTAAAACTAGACTTCTTAAAATAAACTTTAGCTCTAAACATAAGTAGTATTCAGAAAGTAAATTTGGGAATACATTTATATGGAAAAATGCGACTCGGCTACGCTCTTAATAAAGCAAATAAACTGTGAAATAAACAATACAATACCACATTTTCTAATAATATTTAAGTATAAGTAGGTACTTACATTTCTGGTTGAGCAGGAACTATGAAGAATGATAAGTCCGGGTTTGCGAAATCATTATTGAGGCACCCGAAAACACTACAATATTTGTTTCCCCTTTTTGAAGTCATGATACTCGTAATTTAAGTGGCCGCCGCCGGCGAGAGTTGACGAACGCAAGCGGTCATGTAGCGTACGCGCGTGCTCACAGTCGCGCTGCACAGCCCGCACTGCCGCCACCTTATTCCCTCATATATTATGCTAGCGTGTGCGTGAAATCGCGTGCCGACATGGCGCGCGGCGCGCACGCACACATTCAAACCGAGAGCGGCACGTTTGTATGAAGATGTTTTACTGTATATTATACTGTGCCGCTGCCCTGCTGCTCGTAATAATTTTTACGTGTACCTACCGGTAGGTAAATAAGGTATTCTGTAACTACAAATTCCGAAGGCCGTACTTATACTTCATTTATTATAACATTCGAAAAAAGAGGCTCGCAGAAGCAGGAGTACGAAACCTTTTATTTTCAAGTTAAGTTCAAACAATTTTAATAAATAATGTATGTGCTTTTTTTGTAAGTAACAATGTATGGCATACAATAAAGCATGTTCTATCTATCTACTCGTCACGATGCTTGGATAGGTACATGAAATGAAACAATTTTTAGTAACAATCGGTTTATTAAAAACAACTTTATATAAACCGACAAAATAAAAAAACACGTGCTGCCACAACTTATGAAGGGAATAAGTAACATTTTAGATTTGGTAGAGCTATAGTGACATGAAAAACGTTCCCGGTACTCTCCGTCCCCGCTTCTTTTAGATTTTAAACATTGACACGACAATATTTTATGTAAAAACTAAATAATATTAAATGAAAGCCTTGTATTTTCAGAAAGTAGATATGTTAAATAAGTACAAGCTGTTATTTAAGTTGATTATATTTAACTCCACATCAATCTTGACTGCAATAATTTTTGTTGTACTTTTATTACAAAGTGTGCCCCTAAAAGAGCCTTTTTTATTTAACTTCTGTCTAATGCTATAGTAAATGGAGTATAGTTACATTATAAAAATTGTACTAGTCCAAGCATGTTAGGAGCGTGGCCATGATTCTTTGTTCCCAGCATGACTTGAGCACGTTAATGAGCTGTCGTTCATTACCTATATACGGGTTGATTTGTGTCCCGGACACATCTTTTTAACAAATCCCACATGTATTCGATGGGGTTAAGGTCCTGACTGTTGGCAGGCCACGGCAAGACACGTATACCAGCGTCGTCTAGGACTTCCCTACTAGTGGCTCTAGCTGTATGAGCGGGGGCATTATCGTGCATTAATATGAATTTTGCGCCAATTCTTTGTGCAAATTTTTCTTTGTGCAAATAGCACCACGTGATTGAGGTCTTATAATCACCTCAATGTATCGCACAACCCAATCGCGCCTAAGCTAAAGGCCGTTACCGTGCCTCTGCTGAGTATTGCGAGTTCGGTTCGACCTGATAGAGAGATTCCTCCCCATACCATGACATTGGAACCCCCAAATCTGTCACTTACATGGTATGTACAAGCATCCGAAAATCGCTCACCTTCTCGTCTCCATACTCTAATGCGATGATCATCACTATAAAAAAATTCACTTTACACTCATCAGTGAACAATACTGTGCTCCATTCACTTATGTCCCAGTCCAGGTGCAGCCTTGCGAATGATAATCGGTATGCACGGTGTACACTAGTCAATGGAATCCGCACTACGCGTCTCCTAGAAAACTGCTGCTCCTTATGTAACCGATTTCTAATCGTTTGGTCACTCACGCGGGTACCGGTCGTTCCACTGCGCTCCAGGAATGCATTCCACTGCGCTCCAACCAAAATGGTTCCACAGCGCTTCATAATAAAATAAGTAGAGTCAGCATAAAAGGCAAACCATAAGTTGTTTGAGAATAGAAATATCGGTACTATTTTTTACTGTGGATTCGTGTCGTGTGTCAAAAATGCTCAAGGCCATTTTGCACTTTATGGCCCTCGTGTCGCATGATAACGCGCGAAATCGCGCGCGCCGCCCGGGGTCAATAAAAACGATATATTTAAAATTTTGTATAAAAGCTATGTATGAAACTTATGTCGTTAGAATTTGAATAAAATAAGCTAACCGAATATGTACAACTTAATACAGTTTTACCTTGTAATGTGTTGTTTTTTTTCGTTGTTTTTATTACTGTTTTTAAGAAAAAAAAATTGTTAGATATGACGTTGTGAATTTTGATTATAACTGAATAAACATACTTATTTGATATCCTTTTTTTTATTTTTTTTATGACATTTAATATAATTTTTTATGCTAAATTATTTTTTTAACCCCCGACGCGAAAACGACGGGGTGTTATAAGTTTGACGTGTCGGGGTGTGTGTGTGTGTGTCTGTCTGTGGCATCGTAGCTCCCGAACGGATGAACCGATTTTGATTTTGTTTTTTTTTGCAGGTATATTGGCCCCCCTCGATATTTATAGTTTAGAAACACGCCATCTACATTTTTTCTATTGCAATGCGGAGCTCTTGTGACATTATTGATTTTAACCCAAAAAAATCCGTGAGGGGGTGGTACATTTTCTTTTTATGCGAACCAGTCGAAACACGCAAGTTACCAACTTTTAATACCGCTCTGCATTTTATTCAATTTTACTGGAAATAAGTGAGTTTTAGCTTTGGTGATTTGTACATTGTGTTCGATAAACGTTGTACTACAGGAATTTGAAGGTAATTATAAAAAAACATTTGATAGAATATTTGTTTTATGGTTTGTTTACATATTCTTTCTTTTTTTCAATTTGGCCCCCTCACACTGTTTGTATTATGGTCCCGGGGGCCATATAACATGTATGTATGTATCACTTCCTTCTTTTTTTGTTTTCTTCTCTTAGATGCCTCGACAAAGTGTGTTATCTCCATCTTCAAAGAAAAGGAAAACATGGGATCCTGACCAAATGAAAAAGGCAATTGAAGCGGTGAGGACAAAGGTCACGGACTATAAAAAGGCTATAAAAATGTTTTGTGTGCCTAGATCTACACTGAAACGTTTAGTGAAGGACTCTCAAGAATCTTTGGAGTTACTTGTGCATAAGCCTCTGAATGTCCTCCAGGAGTGAGTACAGCGGTACAAGAGCTGCAGACTGGTTTGGTTCTGCCAGAAGACATTCAGCCGATCCCCAGGACCAAGACTAGGACTTCTAATCGTGGAAGAAAAGCTACAACAGCAAAAGTGATCACATCATCACCTTACAAAAACCAATTAATCGAATCTTTGAGTTCAGCTGAGACTCGTGGACGTGGAGGCGGACGTGGACGTGGACGTGGCCGTGGACGTGGCCTCCGACGTAGTCAAGATGGAGAGGGCAGCAGCAGTACTTTACGACGCAAGAGAGTCGTTACATCTAGCAGTAGCTCTGAAAGTGACGCAGTCAGTAGAAACCGACTCTGAATATGACGACAATATCTATCCAAATAGCATACCTGAAAGCTCAGATACGATCTGCATATTCTGTGACACTAGTTACTCTAACAGCAGACGTGGGGAGGAGTGGATTCAGTGCCAGAGTTGTCATTTATGGGCTCATACAGCCTGTGCAGGTCCTGAAGGCGAATATTATATCTGCGACTTTTGCCGTTAGATTTTGATTAAATGAATACATTTAATATGGCCCCCAGGGTACCATATAACCCTCACTTGATCTCATGTTGCCAAATTTGTTTTTTTTTTAGAATACATAAGTTTTCGACTATCCTATGGCAGTTTCATTTATTACATAGTAAGTCATGTATAGGTAAATGAATAAGGAACGATATAACATATTTATTATATTTCTGAGTCTCGTATTTTTTACATAAGGCCTCAAAAACAAATTAGGGGGCCACATTACCACCTTTTCCTCTATACACTATCACAAATTTCAAATCCAAGATGGCCGCCACCACAAATGGCGAATTCACAGAGGAATACGTTAGTATGGAATGAACGCCAACGACCACGAGTACCTAACTAGCTTCGCTTCACTGTGGTAAAAAAATACGTACAGCTGCCCAGATTTCGGCGAGTCACGTGTCGATCGTATAGCATGTTTAGTAGTAATATAATATTATAAAGTTTAAAAAGCAAGAAATAAACGTTAAATTATTGAAAATTTAAAAAACCCCTGACCTGTTTTAACTGGACTTGGACTATTTTAACCCTGCAATTTTTTATCAAAATTACCGTTTTTCTTTCAGAGCCAATAATTTATCATTAAATAAGGTTATCATTCAATAATTTGCCCTCATTGTAAAGGTTATTAAATAAGCTCTTAGGCGATATATGTTTCGAATTGATACGTTCCAGAATACCAAAAATAATAACCATTATACGTGAAAAAAGGAAGTGGCTCGCTTTATTTGCTCTTAAGTGTAGTTTGTATGAGAATTAACAAAAAATAAGAATTAATTAATGTGTTCATAATGAAAAATGCTTATTACCATGGTCTGAACATCTGGTCGAAGTTTATGTATATCGTCCGGAACACGGTGTATATTATTATTTTAGTTTTTAGAGGTTTTTGTTTGAGTCGGGGTTTTTTAAATTTTTAATTTAACTTTTTTTGCTAACTCTACTTAAAATTTCTTGGAGCGCGGTGGAATTAAAATATTGAAATATTTTATTGTTAAAAGTTCTTGGAGCGCAGTGGGATCAATGTATGAACATTAAAATGTAAAATTATGAGAACAATGGGTTTTGGAGTGCAGTGGAACTATCCGTATTAATAAGTAGCGGTATCTACAACGCCACATGCGAACAACCCGTCATACTGACGTCACGCAAATCCTGCATCTCGCAAGCAGAGTTTACCGCGCAACTAGCATAGATACAACGGCAACGGCCCGACATGAATCATTGGGCAGTTGCCCGCCAGACAAAACACCCGTCTGGTCGGAGGATCCTCCTTTTTCTATAGAGTATGAGTGAACTTTACACCCTGTTCCTCATACCTCTATAAATATAGTATTATAGGTACAGTTATACTAATTCCACGCATTTTCACAAATGCGTCATTCGTCATTCAGTGGGTCCGAGCAACGGAATTTAAGGTGAATGTGTAGTTGTAGCCCGCGAAATTCAATTTTTCTTACGTTTTTTGCAATTTTCAGGTCAGTGTCAGGTTATATCTTGATTAAAATATGATTCGCGACTATAACAGGTACGTATTTACAGAATAGAATCATTAATACATCTTTCTAAGTTAGATTTCTACCGTTACCGTAAAGAGATATATTAATCATTCTAATGACTATAATTCTTTAAATACATATCTACTTATTATAGTCGCGAATCATATTTTGTTCAAGATACAACCTGGCACTGACCTGCCAATTGCAAAATACGTAAGAAAAATTGAATTTCGCGGTCTACCACAGTACTCACGCGTATTTTTTCTGCAATAAGTTTATTATTTTATATTTTAACCTCTCTGCTCGACAAGATTTTGACATATGACATACCAGCTGACTCGACGGGATGTTACGAATTACGTCATGCTTTAACTTTCAGCATTCGAATTTATTAAGAAAAAAATGTGTTACCGCGCCTATTTTGTGTTTGTGGCAAATATCTTTAACTATATGCTGAGGTCGGTCAAACCGCGTCATTCTACTGTGAAAGTTGTATAAAATAGATATTACTACACCTATCCAGAATGTAGGCACCGTCCTAATATCTGAAAATATGCATGTACAGACGCCAGCACATCAAGCTACCCGAATCTGTCAAATTTCTTTGATAGATTTTTAACTTTAATACAAAGTAATAAGGTTCATATTCAATTGGGAAAATTTGACAGATTGGGGTAGCTTGATGTGCTGGCCTCTGTACATAAATCTCTTGATGAAAATATCCAAAAGGGAAAAATAAAGATATTGTCATTCTTTCTGCATTCTTACTTTTACCATTTTTCATACATACACTAGGTACATACAAAACACAATCAAATCTTGATAAAAATTAAGTAGGTACTATAAATTGTGTTGCGACGTGATACTTCTTAGTGCTGACCATCCACCCAATTTTCTTATTTCGATTCAAAAATTTCATAAAGCCTAATCGAAAATCGGTATTTTTAAAAAATAAAAAAATTATAGAAACGGAATAAAAACTCATTGGTAGGTACATACTAGCTGCGCCCCGCGGTTTTACCCGCATAAGACTCGAACCCGTGGGAATATCGGGATAAAAACTATCCTATGTCCTTTTCCGGGACTCAAACTATCTCTATACCAAATTTCATCTAAATCGGTTCAGTGGTTTAGGCGCGTGAAGAAGTAACAAACATATAATCACACACACTCACTCACAAACTTTCGCCTTTATAATATTAGTGTGATGTGATAAGTATGATAGTATGATTTCATGAATTAATTAGTTTTAAATATAATCATTTTAATAAGTACATACACGTACAGTGTGGATAGGGGTGTAACTTTTTATGGTTCCCTACGTCCGAATGAAAAAACGGAAACCTTATACCTTATAGGATCACTCAATCGATCTGTTTCGAATCTAGTATCAAATAAAATACAGTAAACAATGATTTTATTAATAAATTAACTTAACTTTCTGTCAAACCTGGAATAATAATTTCAAATTTTTCCGAACTTTCTTTTGGGTTTAAAAAGATAATTATGAAGTGAAAAATTAGTTTTTCATTTCACATTTAAATTAATTAGAAAAACAATTATTTCGTAACGGGCGTGGTACCAAAGTAGGGATTTATTTCGCTGATAAGGCTATGTGCCATGTCAGGTGTCAGCCTGTAGGTACACAGACTGGAAGCGCGGATCGGCAAACGGATCCGCCGCGTCCCTTAGGGTCCGTTCAGACAGACCGGCTCGGAGAGCATCGGCGCGCATTTTTCTTTTCACACAGACCGGATCGTATACGCTTGGAGTTGGTCGGAGCGGAGCCGCCAACTATTTCACATAGACCGGCTGGAAGCTACCTATCTGAAAGCGGATGCGCTCGGAGCCGGTCGGATGCGCTCGCAGCCGGTCGGATGCACTCGCAGCCGGTCGTATGCGCTCGGATCCGGTCGGATACACTCGCAGCCGGTCGGATGCGCTCGGAGCCGGGTGGATATACTGCAAATGGCGGGCGGCGTGCACGCAATCGGAGCCGATTGGCTGCGCGAGCGAGAAAGAGCACGCAATCGGAGCCGATCGGCTGCGCGAGCGAGAAAGAGCACGCAATCGGAGCCGATCTGCGGCGCGAGCGAGAAAGAGCACGCAATCGGAGCCGATCGGCTGCACGAGCGAGAAAGAGCATGCAATCGGAGCCGAACAGCTGCGCGAACGAGAAAAAGTACGCGATCGGAGCCGGTCAGCTCCTCTTATTATTTCACACCAAGCGCATTCAAGCATTCTTAATGACAACAGCAGTGCACATGCAAGAATAAACCTTACTACAAATACTAAAAACTCTGTTTTCAACGTGATAAGAATCTGCTCTCCTCTCCGAGCCGGTCTGTGTGAACGGACCCTTAGGATCCGATGAAGAGACAATGTCTCCTGCCTCTGTTGATCTGCGGTACGACCATAGATAAATACATATAATACGGGTATAGATGAGCCACTGACAGATCAGTTTTATTTTCAACTACTCGCCCTTCCCGCTAGTTGGCGCTAGCGTCTGCGAAACCTTGATTTATACATGGTACAGACGCCAGCACATCAACCTACTACAATCTGTCAAATTTCTTTAACCTTTAACTACTGACGTGGGTGTCTCATAGACGGTGAGTTCACAAATAGGTTATATAATTTGAACCAAATAAACACTGATTTCATTTGAAAATGTTGTTGTTTTTGCACTTCCTTAATAGAATAATAATGAACAGATCATAATACAAGTAAATATTATGCAAATCAGTAAATAAAAATAATCCATTTCGATTATTTATTAAGCTGTCTGACATACGTCACGTCACCATTTATGATATGACCATAGATTTATAATAACGTCAAATCTATGGATATGACCATAGATTTATAATAACGTCCAGATTGAGTGTTCCGTACAAAACGCACCGTTCTTATTGAATGCATTTAGTGATACGCGTGTGCGTTGGTACCGCCCACCGCAAGTGTATTATTATCGTTTCTGCAGTTGTGTGCGTGACGTTTTCTAATACCAGCGCAAAATGATTACCCCAAAATGTGGGAAAATTCGTGTAGTTTTCTTATTCATATTCACTTAGGTAATTATATAGTTACTATATGTGTACAAAATGAAACCCGCCTTTTACATTCATACCGATTGACTCTTATGATAGTTTTTGAAGATTGTTATAATTTTATTTTTAACATGGTTTTTGTAAACATGTGTGAATGAACAAAAAACTTTTAATATCATAGGTACTAATATTATAAATCAGAAACTTTGTGAGTGGTACTGGTTTGAGAATTATCGCTAAACATACGTTAATGTGGGAACATTATAGGCTGATGATGATGATGATGATACGTTAATGTAGCAAACATACCTAAAATATTGTTTCGCTCCAAATCCGTTTGTTGACTCAATAATATCGTAGTATTAAAAAAGATGGTAAAAGTATTTCATACCCTTGGCAACCATTGATATCATTTTGTTGATAATAATAATGTTGATTTCGTAACATTATACAATATTAAAATATCGCAGCATAAAAAAAGGGTAAAAATATTTCATGCCTTACCTTGGCAATACTCAAATATTATGGCGTCGTTTTGTTTTTATTTTGTTTTCGTAATAATTTCAATGAAATACGTAGAAATTCATCATAAAATTGCAAACTTACCTGTGAAATGTGATGTTCGTATCCTTGTCTTTTTTTGGAGTGTAGTTTTTACACGATTTCACTGCACAAACCGTCATTTTTTCAATTATATTTAACAGCGTTTTCTGACGTACACGCGTTGAACGTCTGTCGCGTAATGGCGGCCTGTGGGCGGGGCTAACGAACGAATACACTATTTTGGTGTCTGTGAATTCGAAGCATTTTGACAGCGCGTACTAGGCATCTGGACGTTATTATAAATCTATGGATATGACTAAACCACGTCAGGACTTAAAGGTTAATAGATTTTCAACTTTATCACTGAAATATAAGGTTCAAAGTTGATTGGGAAAATGTGACAGTTAGGTGTAGGTTGATGTGCTGGCGTCTGTACAATTATATAATGGATTTATATATGTAGTTATAGCTATGTAGGCGCCATCTACATACTATACCTATAGGTATATTGGTGACCATGCTTAGACAGCATTTATTTTTTTCCGTGTTAAAAAATGAACCAAGGCGAAAAACCGTTGAGGGTTTTTCACCATAGTACATTTTTTACACGGATACGATAAAGATATATCATTATAAAGGGAAATAATACAACGAAAATAGAAATAGTTTATTTTATTTATTACAATTCCAGAGAATTTATACAAATTATTATTTAACGTCTATAATGTATTGAAATTAAACCACTTTTATTGTGATACTTACAATTTACACATAAATTATTTTAGCACTGGTAAACAAATGCATGGTCTCTAGATCTTAAAATCACGTAGGTACTCCATCTAGGTACTCAAATAATTTAAAACAAAGTCTAGAACGAGTTTAAGTGTTACGTAGATACGTATGTAACCACCTAAAATTATATAAATATACTTACCAGACGCCAGCACGTCAAGCTACCCGAAACTGTAAAATTTTCCCAATCAACTTTGAACCTTATAATTTAGCGATAAAGTTGTACTTGGATATGCAGCGGTCAAAACAATATTATAACTTTACATACCTACATAAATTATATAGGTAAACTACATTTACTACACTTAGATTACTTTTTTATAAACAATATTTGTTGTTCAATAACACTTTCGACAGCAAATACCTGTCGGAAGAATCGATGTCTTCATACCTTATAATACATATATGAACTGTCAAAATAATTGTACGGTTGCGGATTTGTGAATAGCGATTATAGAACTTCTTCGATATCATTGACGGTTCGACACGGTACCAAACCGTATCGTAGCTTTGTGAATAGCTATGCAGGCAACGCACTACTTTACCGTCAGTCCTATTTCTGACTTTTATCACATATTTGTCATAAGTACCATAGTTTATATCCAGATTATTATAATCTTATTATAGGCATTGTACGATGTCCCGTGAATCGTCATAGATGACGTCATCATGCGCCATCTTGCGATCACGCCGACCATGCCTTCTAGAGTGCGTTTCAACAAATAGTTCCTATGCCGTTATGTTGGCAACAATGTATACCTACCACTTCTTATTCTTCACCTTCCATTCTGTTTTGGGCATGATTCTAACACGGACACCTTATAAATCTTAAAAAAAACCGCAGAATCGTCTTCCCATATCTACTATCTTTATGGACATGGGAACAAAACACATATACCCCTAGCGGAGGACAGGGGAGCCAACATTATAAGTTATAACATAGGAACTATTTGTTGAAACGCACTCTCACCGTGAGCGCTGTCAAAAATGTGAGTGTGTGCGTGTGTGTGTTTTGTTTTGAGATGCATCATATCTTTAAACTAATGAGGCATTTTCGAAATTGTGCTTCTGGCTGACAGTCGCCACCTAAATAAAGAAAAAGAAGAAATGTAGTGTTTATACAAAGAAATACTGCTGTACAAACATTGAGTAAGCACTGTGATCGCGTTCACGACTCACGAGCGTTCCGAATTGCTGACAGCTCTCAGCTGTCATAATCGTGATATCCAAATCGGAACGGAAATTATCGATATGAGCGGTGCACGGTGTGGTCTTCATTCGGAAAGCGGCCTTTGTAGAGGTTTTTTTTTTTATAGTAGTGGCTCCATTATTCAATGCCTAACAACCATGGAATTATTATGTACTACGTACGTTGTACGTAGTACATAATAATTCCATGCTAACAACTCAAGTCAGCTGTCATTAGTGTCATCTGTCATCTCATCATCTGTGTAGTGTATCTGTCATTTATTTGTGGTTCGTCACAGCCGTGACAGGTTCGTCTTGCTCAAAGACTACAATAGTATACTGGCCTTGCTCCGTTCGTTATAAAAACACTCAGTGGTTATAAAGAATCTAAAAACAATATATCCTATTGCAAGTACTGTACGAGCAAAACGCATCCTTTCCATTTGAAAAAAAATTGAACTCATGTTAGCGACGTTAAAAAAAGCATTGAAATGGAATGCGACAAAATCTTCAGAAACCAAAAATACCCAGACATCCCTCTTATTGGCAGCGTTTATTGGCATACTTGAAGATGTTTTGTTTTGGAGAAAAATGTGGATGTCTTTGTCATTTATGTTTATTCTTAATCTTATATTTTTGTAAGTATTCACAAAATCCAATATTTCATAAGCATGTATCTGCAGTATTTACAATAATTCTGTTTGTTGTCAGTGTAAGTGTTCATCGACAAGTCAACCTTTTAGAATTCTTTTTGGGTTCATGCACCGCAGTGGTAAGCATTGATGCATTTGAGACCTGGTTAAAACACAAACATAGAACTTCATGTTTAAAACGCCTAACCAGTCATGGCGACCAACTATGTTCAGCGGCAACACAAATGAAACTGTGGCTGCAAAGCAGATGTAATGATTTCTTGTATTTAAGAGAAACAAATCACACCAAAGTAAGTATTTACTTGTCAATATTTGGTTACAATAGACGATCGGCAGCAGCGGCGACCTCTCTCGTTCGGCCCTGGTTCAAGTCATGTTCTGGGGCGAGAGGGAGTGGGAGGCAGTCAAGTCACCTCCTTCTGCGAAGCAGTCATGCTAGCGAAGGAGGTGGCGGGATGGCTGAGGGAAAGAGCCTCACGTCCCAGCCGCCGCGGGAGACGCTCCGGGCGTCGGGAGCCGCGTGACGACTCCCGGCCACCGCAGGCGTGGGCCTACGGACTGAGAGTAATGGGTAGCTCACTGTCCGATCAGGACCAGGCCCGCGCCAGACGGCCCGTATGTGTTCCAAGCGCGCCTCAAAGAGATGTCAGCAAAAAGGAAGGTGCCTGCCAGGGCTGAAGCCTGCCGGGGGGTGCAGGATTGTCCGAAAGGGTTACCGCTACCCCGGAAAATAAAGGGCTAAGGAAGGAACACAGATGGGTTTTAGTCAGTAAGAGTGCGACACTCCCTTCCGCTCCACGTAGAGCAGGTGGGGTCATTTGATGATATCCCATCCATAAAAAAAAGGGTATACGACAAAGTAAAGGGCGCATTTGTAACAAAAAACAATTATTTTAAGATAGTAACAGTTTTTAAGTATCTAGCTAGAATATAAGTGATTTGTTCGTTTTCACAGTAGCAGTAGTTATTTAGCTGTTAACTTACGTTTTTAATATAATAAATTATATTTTGACTTCATTGCTTAATCATAATTAATCAATTCGCTGATCTGATTTTAGTTAATGTCCACTTTCCTTTGCTTTGCCGGGTATCATTTCTTTTCAGAATTTGATTCTTATTAACGACACCGTTGGAGGGTGCAATTAAAAAGGCGGTGTTTTTTTTTTTCAAAATCTACGAGTTCGATTCCTAGCTAGAGCAATTAATTTTTCAAAAATTTAATATTGCAGTTTTAATATTCATCAAAATCGACCCCGTCACTCCTTTAAGAATTTTTCGGTATTACTTATAGTTTCGGATTTGGTCATCCACATGCTGACTTGAAACATTCATTCTGTATGTACAGACGAACTGATAACCTCCCTCTTTTAGAAATCGGTTAGAAATAAATTTAAATCTCATGATCTATTTAGGACAATACAAAGGTACCTACTGTTTATTATACCGAAATATATAAATACATAAACATGTGCACTATACATACTAAATTATTATTTGCCACTTCTACAAGTAACTTCTTTTTTGGTCAAGGGCATCTAGTTAAATAGCAGCTGACGGCCTAAGCAGAAGTGTTGGGACTTATTTAACAAAACTCTCATAACGAACTATCACTGAGAATTAGAGGCGATATCAGTAACGATAACGAGCGCAGAGGTTCGTAGTTACAATAAAACCTCGAATAGAAAAGTATTACGACGTAAACAAGTCGTTACTACATTGTTTTCGTTAATTTTAGTAGGTACGGTTTTCCACCTTTGCCAGCTTAGGCGCTCCACACACTGCACCGCCACAGTATAATATACAGTAGAACATCTTCATACAAACGTGCCGCTCTCGGTTTGAATGTGTGCGTGCGCGCCGCGCGCCGTGTCTGCACGCGATTTCACGCACACGCTAGCATAATATATGAGGGAATAAGGTGGCGGCAGTGCGGGCTGTGCAGCGCGACTGTGAGCACGCGCGTACGCTACATGACCGCTTGCGTTCGTCAACTCTCGCCGGCGGCGGCCACTTAAATTACGAGTATCATGACTTCAAAAAGGGGAAAAAAATATTGTAGTGTTTTCGGGTGCCTCAATAATGATTTCGCAAACCCGGACTTATCATTCTTCATAGTTCCTACTCAACCAGAAATGTAAGTACCTACTTATACTTAAATATTATTAGAAAATGTGGTATTGTATTGTTTATTTCACAGTTTATTTGCTTTATTAAGAGCGTAGCCGAGTCGCATTTTTCCATATAAATGTATTCCCAAATTTACTTTCTGAATACTATGTTTAGAGCTAAAGTTTATTTTAAGAAGTCTAGTTTTTAACCGACTTCTAAAAAAGGAGGAGGTTCTCAATTCGAATGTTTGTATTATTTTTTTTTTATGTTTGTTCCCGCATAACTCCTTGCTTGCCAACCGATTTGAAAAATTCTTTTTTTGTTGGAAAGGGTATAGGTACCTACTTCCCAAATGGTCCCATGAAAATTTTATCGAAATCGGACAAGCGGTTTTTGAAAAATCAACAACAATCTAAAAATTTATCTACATTGTCTACATTAACGATCTTTTTGTTTACTTTTTTGTGGGGTAGGTACAACTAAAAATTGAAAAATAAAAACTTTTTTACAAAAAAAAAAACAACCGACTTCAAAAAAAAAACACTACAAAGTGATAAATAACTTTAATTTCGGAAGTCGATGTCAAAAAACGAAAATGCGGAACCAACGACACCGACTTCCGAAATTATAGTAGATTGTACAACTAAGGCATAAAAGAAGCTATTTTACCCCGAGACGTTTATATCCACGCGAGCCGCAGGCGAGGGTGGATAGTTAAGTCGAGGGGTAAAATGGCTCGTTTATGACTGAGTTATACACTCTGCTTTTCACTTCGATTGCGAGAAAATGAAACAGGCATAAAGTATACAGTACATAATTAATCAAAAATGTTGCATCCATAGCTAATTCCCGCCACCACAGAATGATAATACCGCCACGAAACTTTTTAAAAGTTTCTTTTTTTATTTTCAACATTTGTCATTCGACTTGGGTACTTCATACTGCCAAAAAATGAAAACGTTTCTTTGCCTTTTTAAATAATAAATGACAACTATTTTACCTGATTTTATTAAATTAGCGATAGAAAACACGGAAGTGGTATAAATTAAAGAAAATGAAATAAATCACGACTTTAATCTGCGAAGTTTTATTGTGCGTGTGGCTGTTGGGCCTGATTACTTTAGTCTTAGAAAAAAATTTTACTTTATGCACTAGAACATAAAAAGCGATTTTATGTCGCCTAAGCACAACATAAAGACGAACTTTTAGAGCATGAGAAGTGAAAAAGTTATTTATCACTTTGTAGTGTTTTTTTTTTGAAGTCGGTTGTTTTTTTTTTTGTAAAAAAGTTTTTATATTATAAAACAGAGGATTGAGTACGAAACATCGTTTAGGTAAACGTATTTGTCGCGTATAGTTGTAATAAGGGATATTTCACAATAATTAATATTGCAAATTAATTACTATTGAAATTATTATTTTTTCTATTGTCTGATGTGTTGTTCAATCCAAATATGGTGTCTTAATCATAATATTAACTTAACAAAATTACAGTAACATGTGACCGACTAACGCTTAGGGTTGCTTTACGTTGACGTTAATCAACGAGCGTGTAATTAAGTGTAGAATCTAGATACACCCATTACAGGAATTACGGCAAAGATCGAAATTTACTCATGATCCCACCTGATGATTTTGTCGATAATGTAGAAAGGATGGAGCAGGTGTTTCGCAAAGCGTTCGAAAAGGACCACATCAACATTAAAATTGGCCGGTCAATTTACGATCAACTGAATGATATAGAATTTAAGATGCCCTGTCTATGCTTTCCCAAAAGCTTTACAAAAACTTTACATAAGAATGAGAATTTACTTTACATTAACAAATAATAATAAAGCGTTCCGGACGTGCAGAAACAGGAGAAAAATTTTCTCGGTATCAAATTTGTAACTTAGTATAATAAATGTTATGTGAATAAAGGCTTTTTATTCTTACTAAATTTATAAATTGGTAAAATATTCAATCATAATATGCTTTTTATTTCATAAATTTAGATCAAGTGCTGCTTGTTCGAAAATATTAACTAAAAGTAAAAGTGACAACCCTGGGGATCAACGCAAGAGTAGGCTAATAACTCGGCGGGCGGCCTTAGATAACTTACTGTATATTATACTGTGGCACCGCGCTCCCGCGCGTGAGCGCTCGAGCGCGGGAGTTGAATTTGTGGCTTATTCCCAACGGCTCCAAAAATTTTAAAGTACAAACTGCAAAAAAAGTTGTATATTTACTATAAAATTAATTTATGGTTCAACAAACAAATTATCTGTTAAGTCAACATTTGAAAGATTCTACGTTTGACATCATAATCTACTATTGACAGATGATATATTTAACTAATAAAATTATGGAGCCCTTGGGAATCAATGTATGGAAAGAAAATTTTTGGAGAACAATAGATTTGGAGTTCGTGGGAACAAGCCGAATTTGTATGTAAAAAATCACGCGCGGGGGCGCGTTATCTGCTCACCGCGACCACAGTATAATATACAGTAAGTTATCTAAGGCCGCCCGCCGAGTTATTAGCCTACTCTTGCGTTGATCCCCAGGGTTGTCACTTTTACTTTTAGTTAATATTTTCGAACAAGCAGCACTTGATCTAAATTTATGAAATAAAAAAGCATATTATGATTGAATATTTTACCAATTTATAAATTTAGTAAAAATAAAAAGCCTTTATTCACATAACATTTATAATACTAAGTTACAAATTTGATACCGAGAAAATTTTTCTCCTGTTTCTGCACGTCCGGAACGCTTTATTATTATTTGTTAATGTAAAGTAAATTCTCATTCTTATGTAAAGTTTTTGTAAAAAGCTTTTGGGAAAGCATGGACAGGGCATCTTAAATTCTATATCATTCAGTTGATCGTAAATTGACCGGCCAATTTTAATGTTGATGTCATGTTGATGTGGTCCTTTTCGAACGCTTTGCGAAACACCTGCTCCATCCTTTCTACATTATCGACAAAATCATCAGGTGGGATCATGAGTAAATTTCGATCTTTGCCGTAATTCCTGTAATGGGTGTATAAGACACCATATTTGGATTGAACAACACATCAGACAATAGAAAAAATAATAATTTCAATAGTAATAGTTAATTATTGTGAAATTGCCCTTATTACATCTATACGCGACAAATACGTTTACCTAAACGATGTTTCGAACTCAATCCTCTGTTTTATAGTAAAACTAGACTTCTTAAAATAAACTTTAGCTCTAAACATAAGTAGTATTCAGAAAGTAAATTTGGGAATACATTTATATGGAAAAATGCGACTCGGCTACGCTCTTAATAAAGCAAATAAACTGTGAAATAAACAATACAATACCACATTTTCTAATAATATTTAAGTATAAGTAGGTACTTACATTTCTGGTTGAGTAGGAACTATGAAGAATGATAAGTCCGGGTTTGCGAAATCATTATTGAGGCACCCGAAAACACTACAATATTTTTTTCCCCTTTTTGAAGTCATGATACTCGTAATTTAAGTGGCCGCCGCCGGCGAGAGTTGACGAACGCGGTCATGTAGCGCGCGTGCTCACAGTCGCGCTGCACAGCCGGCACTGCCGCCACCTTATTCCCTCATATATTATGCTAGCGTGTGCGTGAAATCGCGTGCCGACATGGCGCGCGGCGCGCACGCACACATTCAAACCGAGAGCGGCACGTTTGTATGAAGATGTTCTACTGTATATTATATCTACTGTGCCGCGACGGAGCACGGTGCAGTGTGTGGAGCGCCTTTTTTTTTTTTTTTTTTTTTTTTTTTATGGATGGGAAATCATCAAATGACCCCTCCCGCTCTGGGTGGAGCGAAGGGAGTGTCAGACTCTTACTGACTAAAACCCATCCGTGTTCCTTCCTTAGCCCTTTATGTTCCGGGGTAGCGGTAACCCTTTCGGACAATCCCGCACCCCCGGCAGGCTTCGGCCCTGGCAGGCCCCTTCCTTTATGCTGACATCTCTTTGAGGCGCGCGTGGAACACGTACGCGCCGTCCGGCACGGGCCTGGTCCTGATCGGACGGTGAGCTACCCATTACTCTCCGTCCGCAGGCCCGCGCCTACGGTGGCCGGGAGTCGTCACGCGGCTCCCGACGCCCGGAGCGTCTCCCGCGGCGGCTGGGGTGTGAGGCTCTCTCCCTTAGCCGTTCCGCCACCTCCTTCGCTAGCATGACTGCTTCGCAGAAGGAGGTGACGGCCTCCCACTCCCTCTCGCCCCGGACCATGGCTTGAACCAGGGCCGGACGCGAGAGGTCGCCGCCGCTATCGATCGCCTCTACGAGGGCACGGCGGTGCTCCGCCCATGCGGGGCATACCTCCACCGTATGCTCCACCGTGTCCTCTGGGCGATCCTCGCAGTGGTGACACCCGGGCGTCTCCTCCCGCCTGATGATGTGCAGGAACCTCCCAAAACATCCGTGTCCGGTGAGGACCTGCGTCAGGCGATAGGTGAGGACGCCGTGACGCCTCTCTAGCCACTCCTCAAAGAGGGGTCTTACCGCCACTATCGTGGCGTGCCCTGCGCTGGGTTGCGAAAGTCGCTCCTTCCATACCACCATGAGATCGCGCCGGAGGTCTGTCCGCTCCGCCGCGATTTGCCGCGGAAGCGGAGTTTCCCCCCGGCTCAGTGCCTCCGCGCGCCACTCATACAGGCGCGCGAGGACTATCGCCTCCAGATCCCATGGCGGCAGTCCGGCAAGGAGGCTTGCCGCCTCGCCCGAGATCGTGCGGTACCCCCGGATCAGCCTTACGGCTACCACCTTTTGGGGCGCGTTCAGATAATGGGCGGCTCGCCGCCGCAGAGAACGCGCCCACACCGGGGCCCCGTATAGGGCCATGGACCGCACGACCCCCGCGTAAAGCCTCCGGCAGGAGGTGTTTGGCCCCCCCAGGTTGGGCAGGAGCCGCTTGAAGGCGGCCCCGGTCCTCTCCAGTTTGGGGGCCAAACGTCGGAAGTGTTCGACGAAGTTCCACCGGCTGTCGAGGACGAGACCCAGGTATCTCATTGTTGCCTCGACGCCGATGTGAACCCCTCCCACCGTTAGTTGGGATCCCGATGGTGGCCCGTTCCGAGGCCCATGGAAAGACATGGCCTCGGACTTGTGCAATGCCACCTCGAGACCCAACCGCCGGATTCTTTCCACGACTATCGCAACCCCGCGTGTCATCGCGTCGGCCGCCGCCTGATGCGACCTCCCTTGCGCCAGGACAAGCGTGTCGTCAGCGTAGCAAACCACGCTGACGCCATCAGGGAGGTCGGCCCGCAGCACCCAGTCGTAGCCGATGTCCCACAGGAGCGGCCCCAGAACCGATCCCTGTGGGACACCGCACGACATCTCTCGCCGGTTCCACTCCCCGTTGCGACCGGGGTAGATGACGGCTCTGTCCGTCAGATACGCCCCAACTACTCGACGGAGGTAGGTCGGCACCCGGTGATACCGGAGTGCCTCCCCAATACAGCTCCAGGGCAGGGTGTTAAACGCGTTGGCGATGTCGAGTGACACCGCCACGACGACCCTACCCCGGGTCACCGCATCCCCCGTCGTGAGGGCTCTCACGCGCATGATGGCATCCACTGTCGAGCGCCCCTTGCGGAAGCCAAACTGGCTATCCGCAAGATCCGGCCCCGTCCTCACTAGGTGCCCGACGAGGCGGCCTGCAATTACTCTCTCAAAGAGCTTGCCGACCTCGTCGAGCAACACTATGGGCCGGTATGCGGACGGAGAGTCCGCAGGGCGCCCTGGCTTCTGAATGAGGACCAGCTTCCCCGTCTTCCAACGGAGTGGAAACTGGCCCCTCTCCATACATGCGCTTAAGAGCGCCTCTAGTCGAGGCCCGAGAGCCCTCGAGGCCAGGACCCAGACTTTACCCGGCAAGCCGTCGGGAGTGTGTGGAGCGCCTAAATCAAACAATTGACGGGCATCTCTCAACATTTTTTAAAACGTTGCTAGTTCGTTACATCATAGCCCATAAAATGAGGATGTTTTTCAAATAATATATCCTAAACTTAGCGTCATAGTAAAATTTTGAAATAATCGACCATGTTCAGGGTGTACTTTGACGATGCCCCAATTTATTTTCTTACTTAACTTTTAATCATTACGTTCAATTTCCAAACTTCTGAATATCGAGAAATCTTCACAGACGTGTCACCTTCCAACGCAAACAGTAATCGAAGCTATTAGGTTCCTTGATTTAGGGATAAATGCAAAATTATGGCCACTTTTGGGTAATTTTCTGAATTGATGAAATTTCCTCATATTTTCCAAAAGGCTCCATCATCTCGTCAGATATTTATATATTCACTATCAGGACATGTAACACTATTGCACAGATAAACTTTCATTCGCCCTGAATATCCTTTTAGAAATGTCCCAAATCTGAGTTTCCAGTCGTCAGATTTGGGGAAAGCCCACAATTTCTCCGTCAGATTTGCCTATTTAAGTCATTAAGGGTTAGGCCAGACCCGATCATGCCAAAATCAACGGCTCTAAAGATCATTTTGTTTTCGGCCCTTTTTTGATATCTGAAAGTGGACTACTGACCACGGGGCTCCTATCAGAAACTTTTAAAATATATTTTCGGTGTTCTCTCCTCACGCCAGACCTACTCAGCTTTCAACTTCTCGCCCTGAATACCTATGCTTGCATAAAAACCCTCTGGGCTCCCCTACCAATAAGCTTGTGTATTGTGTGCTTGTGTATCTCCATGCGGGCTCTGCACAGTGGGCTGTCTGTGACTCCTATGACAAACAGGTGTTTGTTAAATGAGGGAATGCAATCTCGAGTCGAGATCGACAACTCGACATCTTGCGTGCTAGGTATGGGGTCGAGATTGCGCCTAGCAATCTACAGATCTCGTTTTCGAGATTTTCGGTACCGAGATTTTTCTTGCTTTCTATATTAATGCGTTTTTGTAATCAAAATGAAAACTACACCTACATCATCATACGCGCTCAGTCTCGATCGAGATTTTCTTCCCACTAGTTTGAATCTCGAAGTCTCGCGGTCCCGTCGCGTGGCCGTGCCGCCCCCCGCGAGAACGGGGATTGCATATCCTATGTCGCCCCAGCCATGCAGGCCGAGGCGAAGACGATCACTAGGTACGCGTCACGCTGTATTAGCAGCAATATTTAAATCTAATAATTTGTAGTTAAAACTTGTTGCTAAACTTACTGTCAATCTTTGAAATCGCAATACCACACCCGATCTCGCATGTATTATATTAAGTGACCTTCTTCGATGAAACAACCATTTTATTTATTGTAGAAACTAGCTGCACCCCGCGTAAATGTCGATCCCGTGAGAATATCGGGATATAAAGTAGCTTATATGTTAATCCAGGGTGTCAGCTACCTCCATACAAAATTTTAACTAAATTGGTCCAGCCGTTTGAGCGTGAAGAAGTAACAAACATATAAACACACCACACACCCCCCCTCACACTCACAAATTTTCGCCTTTATAATATTAGTGTGATTACATACTTACCTACTTAAAAATTCTATAAATTACATTTTTAGTTGAACATATTTTTTTCTGTTCCAGGCTTTCCTATTAATCAATATCAACCTGATAATAGTTTTTCTCACTGGGAAATATATTAATGGCTATCTACTAACATACTTATTGCTAATGTTTATATGTGTTTTTTACAAAGCGATATTACCTGTAATTAAATTATGCAAGAATATGAGACAAGACTTAGGTAACTAATTATTTCTTTATTTATTCATTTGGAATAATAATTATATATGTGTATATAATTATTATTCTATAATATATGAAAAAAGATAAATTTGTAAGAATTTTATTTTTTGAATTTTTCAGAATCTGACTTTGAATTGGAAGGTCTTATACCGGAAGTATCTGAAGTTAACATAAAATTACTTTCCATTGAACCTGATCCTGTTCCAATTATAGATGAGAAACAAATTTATGGTAGGTACATACATGACATCATCTTACATAACTTATTACAACGTCATTACATTACTCATTAATTAGTAATAAAAGAATCTTGCTGATGACATTTTAAGTACAAAAGAGAAGAATTAACACTGTATTGTCAAGAAAGAAACTCGCTCATGATGAGTATAATGTGGTTACATACTGGGCCCTGTCCTATCCAGCCAGTATCATCATATTTCATGATTACATCTAGTAGTAGTATACAAACATGAAAAAAATAGGGGTAAAATAAAATATGAATAAATTATTATGATTTTTCACATACTTTTAACACATTTTCATCTTTAGCAATTCCTGTTTATCATGATAAGATATTTATAAATTATATTGATTAATAGATTATTGGAAACCTGAAGATGTTCCTCTGGCTGAGTGTAGTGACAGCTCTGACAACAGCAGCTCATTAGTTACAAATTTCTCCATGGAAAAAATGCAAACTCTGGAAAAAGATGTAGATTCTTCTGACACCAGTGAAGATGAATATATACCTCTAGGCAAGTTCTATGAGTGATTATTTTGTAGATGAAGAAAATGCAAAACTGTAAGATACTGACCCAATATCAGCATGTTTTGAAACAAATAATACTAAAATTAATTTCATAATAATTAATAGGAAGTTCCAAGCGAATGCCACGTACTTATATTAAAAATAAATATAATTAAATTTTTGTTAATTTAGATAAATTTTATTGTTTTAGATCAACAAAAAGAGCAGGTGAAAATTAAATCTACTCTAGAGGTAGTAGAACCAGCCAGTACCTGGAGCAGCTCTGCATATAATGCATTCTGGAATATTACTGGAGCAGTTGCAAATATGATTCAAACGGAACCCGCTGAAACTAAAAGGAACCGACTTTCAAGTATAGACTCATCTGATGGTTTCGAAATGATTGATCAGAATGATTTAACCTAACAGATTCAATACTTAATAATTGTAAACAGAAAAAATATCATTTTTCAAAAGCAGTTATTTATTATATAATTATAAATGGTAATCTAGTATTTTTATACACTGCTCATTTTATGGTGATTGAATAATTATTCAATGATTTATTTGACTGTTTCAATTATAATTGAAACAGTCAAATAAATCATTAATGACTTCTTGATCAATTATCGAAATAGCTAGAAATTGAACATTCAAATGTAGTTCAGCAACCATCATTTAATGAAGAGTATTATCTTAAACATTACAAGACATATTTTCTAACTTGGACATCATTTCCTGGTGTTGTCTTTTTAATGCTTTCAAGCGTATTGTGTTAAGAGTGTTCCTTGCTACAAGACCCTCTAGCATAGGCCTGGACATCTGAAAGAATACTAGATATTAGATTGTGTTTACTAAGGGCTGATTTTACCAAAGTCAGATTTTTATTCGTGGAATAAAATTGACGACGTCTGATAGTTCTAGTATGGAAAAAATGTCAAAAATTCAAAATGTATTTTCAGGATAAGACTTATTCTAGGTGTAAAAGTTTGGTAGAATGCGCCCTAAGTAGTATAAGTATTGATTCACCCAATTTAATAAAATAACATTTGTTTTTTTTATTTATATGTTGTAAATTAAAATATCTGTGAAACTCTAATAGTTTGTCTTTAAGGCTCACTGTTTTCGATTTACCTTGTAGATTCATGATCTACATATTAATATTAAAATCTAGAGCTCAATATTCTAAATATCTATCTACTCGCATACTTTTTCCGTAGTAGACTTTTAGCACTAAAAACTGGTTTTAAACATTTTACATAATTTGAAGGGTATTTATAACAGCAATCGATTATCGTGCCAAAAATGACATTGATTTTTTATCGATTCAATAAAATCTGCAAGTAGTGGGAATTTGCATTTTTGTTATAGCTACAGATCAAAACCTGCCCTACCTTGTAAAAGTCATTCCGAATCATCGGTCATACTTTGTTTTGTTTCTCTAGTGTTGTGAAACTTGAGGTGTATTCGAAATAACTGAAAACCTGAAAAGGAATGCTGTACACAGGTTTTCAATTATGAGGTTTTTTTAATGATGACATTATGAACAACTTTTGGGAGAACATGTAATCGCGAAAAAAAAATCTGCCGCTCTATACATTCATGTTCGCATAACTAAACAAAATATAAGGATCAGCTAGTTTTTTCAATTATTTCAATTAAGCCTTGTATTATTATTGGGTACTTGCTATACAATTATACATAATCAGTATAAGCTGACTTCTGAATGTACGAAAAACCTATACAATACGAGGTCAGCTAAAACTGGAAATGTATAGCTTGATGTGTCGCTGAATGTACCTACTGATGCGGTGACATGTCAAAACATCGAGATTTTTTCTTCATGAAATATGAATGCACAATGTTGGTGAAAATCGCATCAAAATCCATTTTGTATTTACGAAAGTGTTTACGAAAACCGACTGTTTTATACTATACTGGGGGAAAGTATCCTAAATATCGTAAGGGTCTGATCACACCGAGATGGCAGCGAAGCGGCGAGCAGTTTCAGTGTTTTAAACTTTATCTTCATTACTATAATACATAGTATCGCTCGACAAACTTGAGTCGTCGGAGTATTCGCGGCGCCGCGGGCGGCCGCCAACCTTTTCAAGTTTCTACGTATGGATCAACACCATTCAACTCAACCATTTTGACACAAGCCACCGCCAGCGAGACATTTGAGTGAGCATGACTTACTCTCAGCCGCCAGGACACATTCAAGTTAATGAAACACTCTTTTCCTACTTATCCTTATACCTCTAGTTGCCCAGTCACTGAATATAGAATTAGGACAAATATTTTTTATTTTCTTTTCAAAAGTTTTATTGAATTCTGTGTGCATTACTGAAAATAAATCCTCATAAAATTTATTTGCATCGGCCATATTATGCATGCGTCATGTTCGTGAACGGGCGCAGTCAGTAGGGACTGGTCATCTCTTTGCTGCCATGGCTTATTTTAATTTATTATTTGAATTGTTGTTTTTTCTCATCTTTTCGTTATGGATGCTTTTAACGTTCTGCATCGTTCTCACATGTATAATTTTTAACATGAATGATGTAACCAAGACTTTGTAACCACATTATTTTGATTTAAAAGAGTGTCCATGGAGTTTCTTGCCCGTTCTTCTCCATAGGTACCTACGCTTTGGAATGGGCAACTAGCTTCATTTTTTCTGACTGACTGACTTCTTGACAATTCAAAAGTGCCTGTAAATGGTTTAATTGAAATAAATGCTTTGAGTTTGAGTTTATGGCCCAGAATATTTAACTTATTATTTAGGGTACTACATATTTAATATTCCAATCGTTATTGGTCTATATTGTATTTTCACTTTTTATATAGGTAGGTGTTTTAGACTTAATAGCTACTCTAGCTAGTCGGCTCTGTTAAAACATTACATAAATAATCGATTTAAAAAGGCTTAATAATCTACTGCTATTTGAAATTATTATTTTCCAAAATATTAAAGGGGTTTGAAGGTTTTGGCCCTAAAATCAGCCGCCATTTTGATTTTTTTTCAGAATCGCGGTGCACAACAAAAGTTATATATTTAGATAGAGGACACTTGTACAAACAAAAAATGTTATATAACATAATATCCTAAAGCGTCAGGTTTCGGAGTTATTCACCGAAATATAAGTCGAAAACAACAAGGATTTTTTTGTTTTTTTTTCCCTCCAGGTAAGCATATTGAACTATTGAGGTGATAGAAACGTTATGAAACCTTTATGGAGAAAAAACAAATGAAGAATAGACATTTTTTAAATAAATAATTAAACACGGCAATTTATAGTTCGTTTTTTAATCCCAGAGACTAATCTTTCTCTATTTAAGAGCAAACGTTTCATCCTGCCAGATTGAATTTAAATTCAAGCATATAAACCCCATAATAGTAATAAAAGCTTTTAAGCAGATCAAGATCAAAAGAACCGAAGATGTATGGGGAATGTCTATCAAAGTTTGTACCTCCATTATTGAGACTATAGCGCCCTACTTAGCTTTAATATTTAATTTATGTGTGGATCAAGGAGTCTTCCCGATTCTAATGCAATACAGTAAGTTAATACCACTTTTCAAATCGGGAGACAGTAAAGATACCAATAATTATAGACCTGTATCCATGTTACCGGTTTTCAGCAAGATTTTTGAAAAGGTGATGCTGAACCAAATGCTCGATCATTTTAACACCAATAAAATATTACACGACCAACAGTATGGTTTCACCAAGGGACGTTGTACGACTGATGCCGGTGTCACCTTTTTAGAACACATATTTATGGCGTGGGAAGAGTCCCAAGTCGCCATAGGAATCTTTTGTGACCTCTCCAAGGCTTTTGATTGCATCGACCACGAAACCTTACTCTTTAAAACTGGAGTATTACGGACTTGAAAACTTGCGCTTAGTTTAGTAAAATCTTATTTAGATAAACTATAGACAACAGCAAGTTCAAATAAATGGTGTCAATTCCTTCGATCAATAATGTGCATTATTGATCGAAGGTCAATTCACTCGGTTTTAAAGTAAGGGTGTACCACAAGGCTCGATATTAGGTTCTTTCCTCTTTTTAGTATACACGGTGAATTTTTCAAGTGGGCGTGGATGGCCAAATCCGAAACTATAAGGAATAGCGAAAAGTACTCAAAGGAGTCACGGGCTCGATTTTGATGAAAACTAAAACTGCTTCATAGGATTTTTGAAAAATCAATATTTGTAGCCAGGAATCGAACCAGTTGATTAAAAAAAAAAATACACACTGTATTATTACACCGTTCGATAGTGTCTTATTTTTCTTGTGTTACCAACCTATTAAACCTTAACTGATTAATTGTTCAAAATAATTACCATTGTTTTCAATACATAGCTGGATTCGACGTCTCAAGGATTGTACTGCATTCAAAATTTGAATTTAGAACATAATGTTGTGAAGGTGACTGCGCTGCGGGTGTGTGTTAATAAAAATATTGAGCATCATTTCGAACAAGTAAGAAGCAATTTATTAAAATCCAACATTTCCCTTAAGTTTGCCGTATGTCATCATTACTTCCCAAAATTTGATCCTTATTAGGGACACTATCGAGTGGTGTAATAATACAGTGTTTTTTTTTTTCAAAATCACAGGTTCTATTTCTGGCTAGAAAAATTGATTTTTCAAAAATCCTATGATGTAGTTTTGGTTTTAATAAAAATCGAGCCCGTGACTCCTTTGAGTACTGGTTGCATCTCCTTCAGTACCTATGTCAATAGATCTACCACTCACACTTTATTACAATTGTTACCTTATCAACAATGTGTCCAATTGCAATTGTTCTAACTGCTGCATTATGTTGTTTGTTTATTATATCATCAGTTTCGTCTGGCCCAGCCTCATTATTGTAGGCTTCATCTTCTTCCTCTTTTAATATTGCAGGCAATTGAGTTAAAGTCTTAAAATTAAATTAATTACATTAGAATACAACCAAAGATTTCTTACAGAAAAAAATTTAGCCCCTGAGTTTAACCAAAACCAATTATATGCAATTTGGTTTGGCAATGTATGATGATAAAATACAATTCACTATAAAATGGTTATTACCATGTGGCAACAAATAGTATCATCCTCATCTGTACTTACCTCAAAATTGTTTGACAATAAAGAGTCATTATTATTTAATATTTCCATTTCAATTTCTTTCCTACTCTGACTTGAACCATCATTTATAGATTGAAAACAAGTAATTTGAATCTGGAAATAAGTAACATTACAAGTAGGTAACAAAAATAATACATATATATCAGTCATAGAAGTGAAATACATTCTTTTTTATTGTGGTTTATGAGCTTAGGACAAGAGGCCAGTTTGTGAGTTTGTTAGTTGGTAGGTCAGTCCTGTCACTGGCTGTGGCAATTGTATATGAGGATGTATGAATACATTTTTAGACAGTTTAGTATACTGGCCTTGTGTAATTAATACTAACTCATAAACTGGCCTTGTTTTGTGTATGTGTGTGTAGCGGTATCTGCAACACCACATGCAAACAACGCGTCATACTGACGTCACGTAAATCCTGCATCTCGCAAGCAGTTTCCCTTTTCTATAGAGTAAATTAATGTAATATAGAAATGGTTTTTATAAATAAACTAATGGCTTTTCCAAAAACATATTTTTTTTATGTGATAGTAATTACTTTCCATCAGCACTATTAATGTTAATGGACATCCTGTATAAATAATTCTCATGAGATATAAAGAAAATTGGGGTTTACCGAAGGAGCTTTTGTTGTCTGATCTGTAAGGAATACTGCAAATATAATTCCAACAAAGCTTGTGTCCATTCTTTGATACATGGACTGAGTAGCAAGATCTGAAAAAATGTATTCATGTTAGTATACTTATATTATACTATTATTATAAAATAATATAAGTAAACAAAATTACTTAGTAATCTTAATTTTTAGTGTAACCTACCAACATGTGAGGGCCACACAGTGATATGAGGATGAGAATGGTACCATCCAACGACTCGTAGGGGTCTATTAACTTCAGCTGCTAACGCTTCGGCACGCAATGTCGCTTGTACCAACTGCTCTTCAGATATTTCAACACGATCTGGTTTTTTATCTAAGCGTCGTAGTATTACGGAAGACACAATTGAAACCAAAGTACCATTGTTATGAACCTGTTAAAGATTCGGTAATTAAAAAAAAAACAAGTGAGTAATTATACTTAATTAATAGAATTTAGTAGGTATGTACCTCTCCAATTAGGAGGCCCATAATTTCTTCTTTTTCTGTAGACAGCGCATGTTGGACACAAACCAACGCAACATCGGAAGAAAGTAATACCTTATTTAACATATTTTTCAGTCTCCCTATTCTGTAGTTCAATATTAATTTATTTCTAACAATCTGAACGAGTAACTTCCTAAAATAGTGCTAACAAAACAATAGTCAGTAGCACCCATGTCATTGACAGTCGTGACAATAAGTGTCACAGTCACACACTGACGTATTATTAGGTCCTTACATATGAAATTGGCGTTTTGTATGGAAGGAACAAAAAGTCGAATATTTTTTAATATAATATATTTAATTAATCAAAGTATGAACCATTGTTTTCAATGCACTTTTGCCATCTTATAGGTAGTTCATTGATCCCTTTACTAAAAAAACCAGTCGGACGGGAATCAATAAAATCTTTGAAGGCGATTTGGACTGCCCCATCGGAGTTGAATTTTTTCCCTTGCAAAAAGTTATCCAAATTGCGAAAAAAATGGTAATCTGTTGGAGCAAGGTCCGGGGAGTACGGAGGATGTCTAAGACATTCCAATTCAAGCTCTTCTAATTTGGTAGCCGTCTGTTGCGCAGTGTGTGGTCTGGCGTTGTCGTGCTTTCAAGCTTTTTAATCTTCCCAATTTGCTTCAAGTGAATTAAAACAGTTTTATCACTAACATCGAAGCCTGCAGCTAACTCGGACGTGGTTTGCGATGGGTCCGCTTCCACAATAGCCTTCAATTCTCCATTATCAACTTGGGTCTCAGGCCGTCCACGGGGCTTGTTCTGCAGGTCGAAATTTCCAGAACGAAAACGTTGGAACCAAAAACGAACTGTGTTTTCTTTTGCAACATGACCGCCATACACATCATTCACCCTTCGAGTCGTTTCCGCAGCACTAGTGCCACGGCGGAACTCGTACTCGTAAATAATGCGATATTTTAAATTTTCCATTTTGTAAAATGAGTGACGCAAACAGAAAAAACAGAAGAAAAAAAACAAATGAATGACGGTCATCGAAGCACAAATACATGAGTAAATAGCTGTACAAATTTGAATTTGGAATTCCTTACCAAAGAGGAGAAATTCGTGATTAAAGTGGCCAGTACGAAAAACGCCAATTTCATATGTAAGGACCTAATATTTATACGTCAGTGCAGTCACACAGTGGCATATTTTGACAATGACAACAGTTATGCCATTTATCTATAAACTTCTTGAGTTATGCCAATTCCAAAAGTTCAAATTATTATTATCGTTTCGTATATCGTATGATAGGCCAAATTATCGGACACCGCGCCCGCCCCCATAATTATCGTACGACGGGTTGGCAACTGTGATGATAGATCACAGGGGCAAGTCTCGTAATTTTTAAACTTGCTTTGTAAACTTTCTTTGTAAGCTTTCTGTCAAACCTGGAAAACTGGAATAATAATTTCTATCTATTTTTCCGAACTTTGTTTTAATAATAATAATAATTTAATTTCAAGCAACAAAGACTCATGGTGTTAGTAACAATATACTTACAAACTAAGTTAGTAATACACTTACAAAACACAGAAAACAGATTGCGACATCACTGCTGCACGGTGACAGGCCCAGCCGAAACCCTGCAGCAGTGGTTCACAAACGCACAATCAAGCCTGCTCGCTATCATAGACAGGATGCTGTTGGCGCTGCCCCGTACCCTACGGACTAAGGATGCGCACCGCTTCCGCATCACGGTATAAAAACAGTCCACGCGAGCTTCAGCGAACATCCCTGACGCGCTACAGTACCGGGGCAACCCCATCAACACCCTGAATGCATTATTGTATTGGATGCGAAGGGCGCCGTATGATTTTTGAGTATAATGAACCCACAGACTGCAAGTATAAAAAGACGTACAGTAAGCACTAAATATAGTGCGCCTAACCTCTTTACAGGCTCGCCTGAATCTACGGGCAATCATGTTAGCTCTCACACACAGCGCCCTCCGCTCCCTGTCAATATCCTCATCGTCTTTGAGGCCAGTGGTCAATAAGTGACCCAGATATTTAAATCGGTCTACCCTCACAAGGGGTATACCGTTTAGCTTAACTGAAGGTACCGCTTCCGGGTATTTACCCCTGGCCCCAAAGACCATGACCACACTCTTCTTAACATTATATGCCAAACCATGTAGTCTGGCATATTGCTCGCAAGTGGCTACGAGTGTCCTAAGCCCGCAGATTGACGCACTCAGCAGCACCATGTCGTCTGCGTAGCTAATGTTATTACAACACACGCCATCAATATGACACCCGAGACGCATGCTGCTAAGCGCGCCAACCAGATCATTCACGTATAGGTTGAATAGCGTAGGCGAGCATAACCCCCCCTGCCTCACCCCGCACTCCAACCCATACGGCCTAGACAGGGCACCAGCCCACCTCACACTATTGACTTGGTTTCCATACCAGTATTTTAGAGTATTTGTCACCGCTGGTGGCAAATTAACCTCTTCCAACTTTCTCCATAAAATGTCGTAGGAAACCAAGTCAAAAGCCTTGCTCAAATCAAGGAAACATGCGTAAACTGGAGTGTGGCGATCTGTGTAGTACTTCACAGTGTGCTTCACACTCAATATAGCGCTGTCAGTGGATAATCCAGACCTGAAACCGAATTGGTTATCGTGAACACGTATATGACTACTAAGTTGAGCGCTGAGCACACCGTCAAACACTTTCGACGTGACTGTTTTGAGTTAAAAAGATAATTATGAACTGAAAAATTAGTTTTTCACTTCACAATTAAATTAGGTAATTAGAAAAACCACCTCTTCGTAACTCTTCTCGAGAGTGATGTTCTGATGATGACAAGTATTACTTAAGAAGTCATTTTACTTTTAATTCTATTGAGATTGCGGCTAATGAGTGCGTGTTACCAAAGTAGGGATTTATTTCGCCGATAAGGCTATGTGCCGTGTCAGGTGTTAGCCTGTACATAGACTGGAAGGGCGGATCCGCAAACGGATCCCGACGACGGAGCTCTATTAGAGCTAAATTTAACTCTATTCTCAATTAATTAGCTCCAAAAAAACTATTTAAGTTAGATTTCTACCATAAACACTTTTCCGTACGAGATTTGTTCTTAACGGTAAAATCTAACTTAGAAAGATGTATTAATGATTCTAATTATTATAATTCTGTAAATACGTACCTCTTATAGTCGCGAATTGTATTTTGATCAAGATACAACCTTACACTGATCTGCAAATTGCAAAAAACGTAAGAAAATTTAAATTTCGCGGTCTACCATGGCACATTCACCTTAAGGTGAATGGGTAGTTGTAGCCCGCGAAATTCAATTTTTCTTACGTTTTTTGCAATTTTCAGGTCAGTGTCAGGTTGTATCTTGATCAAAATATGATTCGCGACAATACCAGGTACGTATTTACAGAATTATAATAATTAGAATCATTAATACATCTTTCTAAGTTAGATTTCTACCGTTAAGAACAAATCTCGTATGGAAAAGTGTTGGTGGTAGAAATCTAACTTAAACAGATGTATTAATGATTCTGATGATAATAATTCTGTGAATACGTACCTGTTATAGTCGCGAATCAAATTTTCATCAAGATACAACCTGACACTGACCTGAAAATTGCAAAAAACGTAAGAAAAATTGAATTTCGCGGGCTACAACTACCCATTCGCCTTAAGTACTTCGTTTCGTTCGACCATTCATTTCTTTGATTTTGGTAATTGATGGTACGATCGTGGTGGAGAACTGTGTTGATTATTTGTATTGCGAATTAAAAAAAAATGTTACCATGGCAACTTATGATGTGAAAAACTCAGGACCAAGCACAAGTGGATTAGAATTAGTGAATTTGATACAATTTCGATAGTTCTGACGACGAATAATCGTATTTTTTAATATTTCTCTTACTAATCTAACAAAATATAATATCATGTTACGTTTCTCTTTATCAATAATTAAAATATTGATTTTTAAACTTTCTTTTACTTTAGCTCTTTTTTTTCCAAAAATTTAGCTCTATTTTAGCTCTTTTTCGAAGGTGATCTAGCTCTCTTTAAAAAATTGAGTTAGCAACACTGAATGTAATCGATATAATCGATTTGAGCGTGTTAAACCTAATTCGGTACGGGTACGGTTAGATTACCGAGTTAGGACTGTAATCAATATTATCGATTTGAACACTTGGAAGGGCAACATATTATTATCCTTTTTGAGACTCTTCCAAGCCCACATTAAACATTGCATCAAAATAAGCACAACTTGCTGCAAGCACCACGCGATGAGCCTGAAATAAAAAAATATATATACTTAATTTAAATAATTAAGTTAAATTTGTTTTTAAAGAAGAGATCTAAAATATATAATAATTGAAACTGCTTTTTTCTATAGGATTTTTGTATGAGTTATTGGAATTTGGACTGGACAACATCTGCTTGGTCAGTTAGTGTTAAATAATTATCTCTGAAATGATAATGAATTGTTTTCAAATTAATCAAAATAAATACCTAATATTCTAATATTATTTATAATTTTATAATTATGCAGATAATTTTGAATGGGACTGCTTTGTCAAGTTCACCAACCCACACAAACTACAATTTAAAAGGTTGAAAGTTATATAGAAACATGGCTTATAGTTTTAGTTTTGTTCTAGGATTAGTAACTACTCTTAAAATGAACACAATATTTAACACTGCAGACCCACCGTGACCGTACCCACAGTATAATATACAGTAAGTTATCTAAGGCCGCCTGCCGAGTTATTAGCCTACTCTTGCTTTGATCCCCAGGGTTGTCACTTTTACTTTTAGTTAATATTTTCGAACAAGCAGCACTTGATCTAAATTTATGAAATAAAAAAGCATATTATGATTGAATATTTTACCAATTTATAAATTTAGTAAAAATAAAAAGCCTTTATTCACATAACATTTATAATACTAAGTTACAAATTTGATACCGAGAAAATTTTTCTCCTGTTTCTGCACGTCCGGAACGCTTTATTATTATTAATTGTTAATGTAAAGTAAATTCTTATTCTTATGTAAAGTTTTTGTAAAAAGCTTCTGGGAAAGCATGGACAGGGCATCTTAAATTCTATATCATTCAGTTGATCGTAAATTGACCGGCCAATTTTAATGTTGATGTGGTCCTTTTCGAACGCTTTGCGAAACACCTGCTCCATCCTTTCTACATTATCGACAAAATCATCAGGTGGGATCATGAGTAAATTTCGATCTTTGCCGTAATTCCTGTAATGGGTGTATAAGACACCATATTTGGATTGAACAACACATCAGACAATAGAAAAAATTATAATTTCAATAGTAATTAATTTGCAATATTAATTATTGTGAAATTGCCCTTATTACATCTATACGCGACAAATACGTTTACCTAAACGATGTTTCGAACTCAATCCTCTGTTTTATAGTAAAACTAGACTTCTTAAAATAAACTTTAGCTCTGAACATAGTATTCAGAAAGTAAATTTGGGAATACATTTATATCGAAAAAAGCGACTCGGCTACGCTCTTAATAAAGCAAATAAACTGTGAAATAAACAATACAATACCACATTTTCTAATACTTAATATTTAAGTATAAGTAGGTACTTACATTTCTGGTTGAGCAGGAACTATGAAGAATGATAAGTCCGGGTTTGCGAAATCATTATTGAGGCACCCGAAAACACTACAATATTTGTTTCCCCTTTTTGAAGTCATGATACTCGTAATTTAAGTGGCCGCCGCCGGCGAGAGTTGACGAACGCAAGCGGTCATGTAGCGTACGCGCGTGCTCACAGTCGCGCTGCACAGCCCGCACTGCCGCCACCTTATTCCCTCATATATTATGCTAGCGTGTGCGTGAAATCGCGTGCCGACATGGCGCGCGGCGCGCACGCACACATTCAAACCGAGAGCGGCACGTTTGTATGAAGATGTTTTACTGTATATTATACTGTGCCGTACCCCTGGTGGTATGGTGGGTCTTTTAAAGTTAAACTATACCACTGTATGAAGTGACCGCAGTGCTGTGCTGATGTAGATACTAGATGTACAGGAAATTATAAACAGTTATCTCGCATATTAATGACTCATTCATTATTTATTTTTAACAATTATATATCATAAGTTCTAACTCGCACGCTCAAATCGATAATATTGATTACAGTCTTAACTTGGAATGCACCCAATGTATCCTATCCATATCCTATCACTACTGTACTGTCAGTTGTCAGTGTCAATCAAAGCCAAGCCAGTAGACAAAAAGTCAAAATAAAAACTTGACGAAGTAGAATGACTTCATTGAAATTTCTTTGGCGAATGTGTTAATTATTATAACAATGTTATAGTTCTATGGTCGTCAGTGTCATCTCTTTTATCTAGTTTCCGGTGGATACATCTATTTATTATTTTATTTTTGACATGACAAATGTTTATGAGAAATGCACGGCTAAAGATGGGGCTCGTCCTTACAAATGTTGTGACTACGCCAACAAAATTTCCGTAAACTTACATCACTTCAAAAGGGATGGAAGGTTTTGTGATATAGATTTAATATCAGGCTCAACAAGAGTTAAGGTAGGTACGATACAAAAGTCGAAGTGCATGCTAGTCCACTCTTTATTGTCAGCACTGCAGACTGCAGCTGTGACTTCACTATCACTTTCATGTGACCGAAACTAAACCTAACAGATGGCCGTTTATAGGAACGAATTTTAAGTTTTAATTTTGTGCCCATTGACTAGTCTGGTACCAAGTGTACTCAATATCACAAACTACATGATATATAATTGTTAAAAATAAATAATGAATGAGTCATTAATATGCGAGATAACTGTTTATAATTTCCTGTACATCTAGTATCTACATCAGCACAGCACTACGGTCACTTCATACAGTGGTATAGTTTAACTTTAAAAGACCCACCATACCACCAGGGGTACGGTGGGTCTGCAGTGTTAAATATTGTGTTCATTTTAAGAGTAGCTACTAATCCTAGAACAAAACTAAAACTATAAGCCATGTTTCTATATATCTTTCAACCTTTTAAATTATAGTTTGTGTGGGTTGGTGAACTTGACAAAGCAGTCCCATTCAAAATTATCTGCATAATTATAAAATTATAAATAATATTAGAATATTAGGTATTTATTTTGATTAATTTGAAAACAATTCATTATCATTTCAGACATAATTATTTAACACTAACTGACCAAGCAGATGTTGTCCAGTCCAAATTCCAATAACTCATACAAAAATCCTATAGAAAAAAGCAGTTTCAATTATTATATATTTTAGATCTCTTAAAACATTATTCATACTATTATGAATAAAAAAAGAAAGAAAATTGTCCAGCCATTCTCAAGTGATGCTCTTACCAACAAACTGCTTTTATTTTTATAGATAACTAGCTGCGCCCCGCGGTTTTACCCGCATAAGTCTCGATCCTGTGGGAATATCGGAATAAAAAGTACCCTATGTCCTTTTCCGGGACTCAAGCTATCTCTATACCAAATTTCATCAAAATTGGTCCAGCCGTTTGAGTGTGAAGAAGTAACAAACATATAAACACACACACACACTCACAAACTTTCGCCTTTATAATATTAGTGTGATTAACTTTACATTTAACTTTAAAAATAAATTTAACTTAATATTTAAATTAAGTATATATATTTTTTTTATTTCAGGCTCATCGCGTGGTGCTTGCAGCAAGTTGTGCTTATTTTGATGCAATGTTTAATGTGGGCTTGGAAGAGTCTCAAAAAGGATATGTTGCCCTTCCAAGTGTTCCACCTGATATCCTACCTATGATAATAGATTTTATATACACAGGTAATAAACATAATATTCCACAAAGAAACAAAAACGGAAAGGTAAAAAAAGTTTAAAAACTAAAACCCGACTACTGAAAAGGATGAAACAAGAAAGTACCTTCCCATGGTCGCATCCTATCATAGCTTATAATGTATGTTAGTACAGCAGTATGCAACCATGATAAGGAGTACCTTATCATGGTTGCATACTGCTGTACCCGACCACTGAAAAAGATGAAACAAGGAAGTATCCTTGTTTCATCTTTTTCAGTGGTCGGGTTTTGGTTTTTAAGCTTTTATTTTATTATTTTGAGTTAAGTTCCAGGAAAGTTTTCTAACTAGAAAGGGATAAGAGATTGCGTAAGAGTGAGATAACACTATCTACCTACTTAAAGCATGTTATTTATGTGTAAACTAGTGTTCTTACCGTGATATCAAATATCAGCCTGATTTGTCTCGGTTACACATTTAGTGAAGTTATTAAACTTTTTTTTTTGGTATATTGTACACTGTTGGAAAGGGGACAGACTAGATAACTTTTTACAAGAATTCTAAGATCCTGATCACTTTTACTTTTTTTTACTTTTATTTTTCCAAAACCTTTGTGAGTTACTAAAAAGGAACTAGATGTTATTAGCAAGTAATTATGAATTTCATAGAACCATACAAGAGTAAACATAAAAATTAAAATTAAATTTGAAGGCTATACTAATAACTTTTATTTAAATTTAAGCTTAAATGCAGAGTTCTTGTATTTTTCTAAATAAAAATTAAAAAGTCTGTTATAATAATAATGTAATAAATTATTTTATGTTTGCTTTTTAAAGACCCTACTCACTTTCACTACTATACATATGGTAGGGGAGCCCAGAGGGTTTTTGAGCAAGCATATTCAGGGCGAGAAGTTGATAGCTGAGTAGGTCTGGCATGAGGAGAGAACACCGAAAATATATTTAAAAAGTTTCTGATAGGAGACCCCTGGTCAGGAGACCACTTTCAGATTTCAAAAAAGGGCCGAAATTAAAGTGATCTTCAGAGGCGTTGGTTTTGGCATGATCGGGTCTGGCCTAACCCATAATGACTTAAATAGGCAAATCTGACGGAGAAATTGTGGGCTTTCCCCAAATCTGACGACTTTGAAAACTCAGATTCGGGCCATTTCTAAAAGGATATTCAGGGCGAATGAAAGTTATTCTATGCAATAGTGTTACGTGTCCTGATAGTGAATATATAAATATCTGACGGGATGATGGAGCCTTTTGGCAAATATGAGGAAATTTCCCAAAAGTGGCCATAATTTTGCATTTATCCCTAAATCAAGGAACCTGGTAGCTTCGATTGCTGTTTGCATTGGAAGGTGACACGTTTGTGAAGATTTCTCCATATTCAGAAGTTTGAAAATACTAAACACTTGAACGTAATGATTAAAAGTTAAGTAGCAAAATTAAAACATCGTCGGAGTACACCATAAACAAAGTTGATTATTTCAATATTTTACTATGACACCAATCAAACCAATTATTTCAAAAACATCCTCATCTTATGGGCTATCTAACGAACTAGTAACGTTTTAAAAAATATTGAGAGATGCCCGTCAATTGTTTGATAAAACTGGCAAAGGTGGAAAGCCATACTTACTAAAATTAACGAAAACATTAAAGTAACGACTTGTTTACGTCGTAATACTTTTCTATTCGAGGTTTTATTGTAACTACGAACCTCTGCGCTCGATATCGTTACTGATATCGCCTCCAATTCTCAGTGATAGTTCGTTATGAGAGTTTTGTTAAATAAGTCCCAACACTTCTGCTTAGGCCGCAAGCTGCTAGTTAACTAGAATAAATTTATTTTATTTTATTTTATTAGGGAAAATAAACGGTTACACATTATAATGTAAGGTATAGAACTTAAGACTAAAATGGGAGTATAAATGTATAACCAACAACATTTTCCACAAAATATTAAAAAGTTAAACAAACACGAACGACATGCGATATAGATTACATACATTCAAAAGAGAGCATGGTAAAATACTTAAAAAAAAAAAATTAAACTAAACTGAAACATACACTATACTGGTGAAAATAATAAAAAGAGAAAGAAGATATAATTGAATTAAAATTTAAATAAAAATTTAAATTTTGATTTAAGGATTGTTATGTACTTAATTCTGCTATGATTTTAAACACAATACTTCTAAATTTTCCAGCAGAAACGGCAAAGAACTCGATATCCCGGAAAATCTTATTGAACTGAGTAGTAAGACGCCGTAGGGGTGCTCGCGATCCTGCGTTTGATCGACACGAGGTTACAGCAAATAGCGGTCGTGCGCGCACACCTCGACATATAGTAGTTCTGGGTACTACATAACTTATTCTATTGCTTATGTCTATACAATCATATGAATGACAGATCATAAGATAAAAATTTATTTCTAACCGATTTCTAAAAGAGGGAGGTTATCAGTTCGTCTGTATATACAGGATGAATGTTTCAAGTCATCATGTGGATGACCACATCCGAAACTATAGGTAATACCGAAAAATTCTTAAAGGAGTCACGGGGTCGATTTTGACGAATACTAAAACTGCATCATTAAATTTTTGAAAAATCAATTGCTCTAGCCAGGAATCGAACTTGTAGATTTTGAAAAAAAAAACACTGCCTGTTTTATTGCACCCCCCGACGGTGTCGTTAATAAGGATCAAATTCTAGAAAGAAATTATACACGCCAAAGTAAAGGAAAGTGGACATTTTTAAGATTAACTAAAATCAGATAAACAAATTGATTAATTATGGTTTAACAATGAATTCAAAATATAATTTATTATATTGAAAACATTAGTTAACGGCCAAATAACTACTGCTACAGTGCAAACGAACAAATCACTTACATTCTATATACTTAAAAACTGTTACTATCTTAAAATAATTGTTTTCTGTTAAAAAGGCGCCCTTTACTTTACTTTGTCGTATACCCCCCGATGGTTTCGCTAATAAGGATCAAATTCTGGAAAGAAATGATATATATAAATGATAGATATATATATATCTGGAATTTGACAGGAGTTTTTTTTGATGTTACGTCAAATGACGTCTGGGTCTGAGCGGTTAAGAGTTTTTCGGTATTACCTATAGTTTCGGATTTGGTCATCCACATGATGACTTGAAACATTCATCCTGTATATACAGACGAACTAATAACCTCCTTCTTTTAGAAATCGGTTAGAAATACATTTGTATCTTATGATCTGTCATTTAATCTAGTTAACTAGCAGCTTGCAGCCTAAGCAGAAGTGTTGGGACTTATTTAACAAAACTCTCATAACGAACTATCACTGAGAATTGGAGGCGATATCAGTAACGATATCGAGCGCAGAGGTTCGTAGTTACAATAAAACCTCGAATAGAAAAGTATTACGACGTAAACAAGTCGTTACTTTAATGTTTTCGTTAATTTTAGTAAGTATGGCTTTCCACCTTTGCCAGTTTTATCAAACAATTGACGGGCATCTCTCAATATTTTTTAAAACGTTACTAGTTCGTTAGATAGCCCATAAGATGAGGATGTTTTTGAAATAATTGGTTTGATTGGTGTCATAGTAAAATATTGAAATAATCAACTTTGTTTATGGTGTACTCCGACGATGTTTTAATTTTGCTACTTAACTTTTAATCATTACGTTCAAGTGTTTAGTATTTTCAAACTTCTGAATATGGAGAAATCTTCACAAACGTGTCACCTTCCAATGCAAACAGCAATCGAAGCTACCAGGTTCCTTGATTTAGGGATAAATGCAAAATTATGGCCACTTTTGGGTAATTTTCTGAATTGATGAAATTTCCTCATATTTGCCGAAAGGCTCCATCATCCCGTCAGATATTTATATATTCACTATCAGGACACGTAACACTATTGCATAGAATAACTTTCATTCGCCCTGAATATCCTTTTAGAAATGGCCCGAATCTGAGTTTTCAAAGTCGTCAGATTTGGGGAAAGCCCACAATTTCTCCGTCAGATTTGCCTATTTAAGTCATTATGGGTTAGGCCAGACCCGATCATGCCAAAACCAACGCCTCTGAAGATCACTTTAATTTCGGCCCTTTTTTGAAATCTGAAAGTGGTCTCCTGACCAGGGGTCTCCTATCAGAAACTTTTTAAATATATTTTCGGTGTTCTCTCCTCATGCCAGACCTACTCAGCTATCAACTTCTCGCCCTGAATATGCTTGCTCAAAAACCCTCTGGGCTCCCCTACCAATACTATGTTACTCACTATTCTTTTAGTTTAAAAATAATTTTTAACTCCTGCAATACTTGTTCATAAAATATCTTAATCTCTATTTTTTTTAAGGTGAAATTATGATTGATAAAAGTACAGTACAGCACTTATTGATTGCTTCTGATATGCTACAACTCAGAGAGCTTGTTACTGGCTGTGGTGAATTTCTGAGGAGAGAATTGCACCCCTCTAATGCACTTGGAATATTCAGGTAATTTCTAATTGTATTGTTTAGTATTTAACATAGTTGGGTATTTTACCATAATCGGTTACATGAATCGCATACTTACTTTTATAACAGTTCGAGGCTTCATACATACTTATAAAAAATATAAATGTAGGGTGCTAAAAATTTCGAACTCTTGCATCTTATATACATTCTCTTATTTCTCAATCTTATTTTCATAAATAAGTTGACAAAGCAATGTAACTTTTTTTTCCTGTACTTATTGATAGATATTGAGTGAAAAACTGTCAAAATTACCATTCAAAAATGAACCCTACTCATCATCTACCTAGCCTTTTCCCAACTATATTGGGGTCGGCTTCCAGTCTAACCGGATGCAGCTGAACAGTACCAGTATTTTACATGGAGCGACTGTCTATCTGACCTCCACAACCCAGTTACGGGGTAATTTATGATACTTACCAAAAAAAAAAATAACCCAACTACATTATTTAAAAATAAGGGCCTTAGTAGACACGCTACTGTTAGTCAGTAGTTTTTGAGAAGCTCAATACAGCGACAACGCTTTATATCCGCCACACAATTCAGCGTTAGAAAACGCAATTTTTAAACCAGACTCAAGCGGAACAGTCTCCAAAATGCGATACAGCCTCGAAGTAATCGCTGAAACGTGAAATTTTGCTATCGCGACCGAACGCAACATCGCTAAGATGCATTTGTTAATTATCCTTGGAGTTTGTATCAATCTTTCAGAAAGCGAATCAATCCCTAAACGCTGATAATAAAAGCAGCATGTCTACGAAGACCCTAATTGACTTCAATTTATTAGTATCACATTTGTTTTGGGTTTTGTACAAAACGAGTGCCATTACTAAGTATACACCGTTTGTCTATCTGTCAATAGTAGTCTGTACTCTAGCAAAACCGCCAGCTCACGAACGCCAGTTTCGGTCGGACCGAAGGTTCGGTCACTTTTTGACCGAAACCGAGTCTTCGGACGGACACTAGTTATAATACCATTATTTGCAATGTATAAAGTAGTGAATACATAGCCAGATTTTGTGTGATACCATAACTAAAAAAATAAAAACTTTTTTACAAATAAAAAAAAATAAACAATGGACATCAAAACAATAACTAGTAATGTTTTTTTTAATGATTTGTCTATTAGCGACCTTCCGCTGCTTTTCGCGGTTTTTATGACCTGACAAAACAGTGATTTCTATATTATGAATTTATGACATACTTATAGATTTAATATGAAATACCTATTATAGGTACTTACAAATAAATTATCTAACTGATGGTCAAAACTATATAAAAACTGTTGCGTACTTTGGAAGAACCACGCAGACAAAAGGCACAAACTGTTTTATACTTACTATTTACAGATTATAATAGCTTATTCACTAATGCATCTATTATTGCTTTCATTATATTAGGTTTGCAGAAGCTCACAACTGCGTAGAGTTGGTAAAAGAGGCACTAGAGCATGTTCAAGCAAACTGGAATATAGTATCTAATGGAGATGAGCTTTTAGAATTGCCATTGCCACAGCTAATAACTTTGCTTTCTTCAGAACAACTAAAAGTTGACAGTGAAGCTCAGGTATGTCACCAAACAAGTACAGTCACGAGCAATAAAATGTATACGTTGCCAAGTTTACGAATTAATATCTACACAATACATTGCACGAGAAAAAAGTGCACGAGATTTTCTTTAAAATTATGTAATCGTCACGTTGTATCAAAAAATGTCGGTCCCGGTCATAAGTGGAGTAGCAATTTCACAAAGCAATAGATTGACACTTTGGTTTTACTTACGACCTTCTTTTAATTAGTCATTTCCCTACTATAGACACACATACTTACATTCATTTGCAACTGATTGTATTTCATAAATTCAACTACTACGGTATATGGCTTATGTCATATACCGTAGTGGTAAGCTATCATTAGCTTAGCGGTTATCATTATTTGAGTAAGCGCGTCCTACGTAGCGAGTCGTGGGTTCGAATCTCACGCGCGGTGATAGCTTTTTTAATGTTTTAATAATTACTTCGAATAATCACGCTTTTGACTATATAGTTCTTTGTCATGTTCGTCTTGTGCGCTTATTTCGTAAAACTTTATGATTATTCCCACAGAAATGTAAATAAATAAATTATAAGGTAGACACAGTTAAGTTACGAGTCGTTCATCGCGATTAAATAGAACGTTGTTTGTTGGTCGTTTATTGTGGGTTAGCGACGTGTGTTCTATCTATTAGCCGTGTTGTAGTTCCTTTTAAAATGCAGAATATTGAATAGAAAGCGAATATGATTGCGCTGCGTAAAAGTGGACTTAATATAACACAAATATCTTATGAAACCGAACTGAATGTGAGTATTATGGATATGATTTAATTATTTTTTCAAACATTTATTTTATTGAATTAAAAAATGTAATTAAAAAAATTAAAAAACCCGACTGCAACCTTATACTAAAACTAACTGAAAAGCTAAAAACAAGCCCATTTTAAATTAAATAAAAGTTGGAAGCAGGCGGGGCCCATACCATTATTATAGTTTCAAACTCAAATGGGTCCCGCCTGCTTGCAACTTTTATTTAATTTAAAATGGGCTTGTTTTTAGCTTTTCATTTAGTTTTAGTATAATGTTGCAGTCGGGTTTTTTAATTTATTTTTTTTCCAGCTTTTTAGTTTACAAATTAATGTGAACGATTTCGCAGATGATTTAGTTCTTGGTACGTGTTTTTTTACGATTTGTCACTTTGAATTATTTTTAACCATATAAGTTGTATATATTTTTGTAATCACCTTTTAAAATCCTTTATTTTGATACCCCACTAGATAGGTTTTGAGAAAAAAAAATTTTTGAAGGCATAATATGGCGCCAAAAATCCGCCATTTTGTTTTTTTTATTATTTTGATATACTCAGTGTCACTCTAACAGTAAATACGAATCTATCGATACCACTCAAGCTTATGGTAGGGGAGCCCAGAGGGTTTTTGAGCAAGCATATTCAGGGCGAGGGTCATTCCGCGGAAATCCAGTAACGGCGAATATATGCTAATAATAAATTAAATATCATAGCTGCATTCTTTTTTTACTTTATATGACATTTCTTACATGTTTTTACGTATGGCGCCGCTATCTAAAAAAGTATAACACCTTTATTTAATTTATTATTGCAATCAACACGCACCAAATGTCCTTACCATTTCCAAACAAAAGTCGGCCTAATTGCGCGGAATGGCCCGCGAGAAGTTGATAGCTGAGTAGGTCTGGCATGAGGAGAGAACACCGAAAATATATTTAAAAAGTTTCTGATAGGAGACCCCTGGTCAGGAGACCACTTTCAGATTTCAAAAAAGGGCCGAAATTAAAGTGATCTTCAGAGGCGTTGGTTTTGGCATGATCGGGTCTGGCCTAACCCATAATGACTTAAATAGGCAAATCTGACGGAGAAATTGTGGGCTTTCCCCAAACCTGACGACTTTGAAAACTCAGATTTGGGCCATTTCTAAAAGGATATTCAGCGCGAATGAAAGTTATTCTGTGCAATAGTGTTACGTGTCCTGATAGTGAATATATAAATATCTGACGGGATGATGGAGCCTTTTGGCAAATATGAGGAAATTTCATCAACTCAGAAAATTACCCAAAAGTGGCCATAATTTTGCATTTATCCCTAAATCAAGGAACCTAATAGCTTCTATTACTGTTTCCATTGGAAGGTGACACGTTTGTGAAGATTTCTTCATATTCAGAAGTTTGAAAATACTAAACACTTGAACGTAATGATTGAAAGTTAAGTAGCAAAATTAAAACATCGTCGGAGTGCACCATAAACAAAGATGATTATTTCAACATTTTACTATTACACCAAGTAAACCAATTATTTCAAAAACATCCTCATCTTATGGGCTATCTAAAGAACTAACAACGTTTTAAAAAATATTGAGAGATGCCCGTCAATTGTTTGATAAAGCTGGCAAAGGTGGAAAGCCATAATAACTAAAATTAACGAAAACATTAAAGTAACTACTTGTTTACGTCGTAATACTTTTCTATTCGAGGTTTTATTGTAACTACGAACCTCTGCGCTCGATATCGTTACTGATATCGCCTCCAACTCTCAGTGATAGTTCGTTATGAGAGTTTTGTTAAATAAGTCTTAACACTGCTGCTTAGGCCGCCAGCTGCTAGTTAACTAGATTAAATGACAGATCATGAGATACAAATTTATTTCTAACCGATTTCTAAAAGAGGGAGGTTATCAGTTCGTCTGTATATACAGGATGAATGTTTCAAGTCATCATGTGGATGACCACATCCGAAACTATAGGTAATACCGAAAAATTCTTAAAGGAGTCACGGGGTCGATTTTGACGAATACTAAAACTGCATCATTAAATTTTTGAAAAATCAATTGCTCTAGCCAGGAATCGAACTTGTAGATTTTGAAAAAAAAAAACACTGCCTGTTTTATTGCACCCCCCGACGGTGTCGTTAATAAGGATCAAATTCTAGAAAGAAATTATACACGCCAAAGTAAAGGAAAGTGGACATTTTTAAGATTAACTACAATCAGATAAACAAATTGATTAATTATGGTTTAACAATGAATTCAAAATATAATTTATTATATTGAAAACATTAGTTAACGGCCAAATAACTACTGCTACAGTGCAAACGAACAAATCACTTACATTCTATATACTTAAAAACTGTTACTATCTTAAAATAATTGTTTTCTGTTAAAAAGGCGCCCTTTACTTTACTTTGTCGTATACCCCCCGATGGTTTCGCTAATAAGGATCAAATTCTGGAAAGAAATGATATACGACAAAGTACAGTAAAGGGCGCATTTTTAACAAAAAGCAATTATTTTAAGATATTAACAGTTTTAAAGTATCTAGAATATAAGTGATTTATTCGTTTGCACTGTAGCAGTAGTTATTTGGCCGTTAACTTATGTTTTTAATATAATAAATTATATTTTGAATTCATTGTTAAACCATAATTAATCAATTTGTTTATCTGATTTTAGTTAATCTTAAAAATGTCCACTTTCCTTTACTTTGGCGTGTATCATTTCTTTCCAGAATTTGATCCTTATTAACGACACCGTCGGAGGGTGTAATAAAACAGGCAGTGTTTTTTTTTTTTCAAAATCTACAAGTTCGAGTCCTGGCTAGAGCAATTGATTTTTCAAAAATTTAATGATGCAGTTTTAGTATTCGTCAAAATCGACCCCGTGACTCCTTTAAGAATTTTTCGGTATTAGCTATAGTTTCGGATTTGGTCATCCACATGATGACTTGAAACATTCATCCTGTATATACAGACGAACTGATAACCTCCCTCTTTTAGAAATCGGTTAGAAATAAATTTGTATCTCATGATCTGTCATTTAATCTAGTTAACTAGCAGCTGGCGGCCTAAGAAGCAGTGTTGGGACTTATTTAACAAAACTCTCATAACGAACTATCACTGAGAGTTGGAGGCGATATCAGTAACGATATCGAACGCAGAGGTTCGTAGTTACAATAAAACCTCGAATAGAAAAGTATTACGACGTAAACAAGTAGTTACTTTAATGTTTTCGTTAATTTTAGTTATTATGGCTTTCCACCTTTGCCAGCTTTATCAAACAATTGACGGGCATCTCTCAATATTTTTTAAAACGTTGTTAGTTCTTTAGATAGCCCATAAGATGAGGATGTTTTTGAAATAATTGGTTTACTTGGTGTAATAGTAAAATGTTGAAATAATCAACTTTGTTTATGGTGCACTCCGACGATGTTTTAATTTTGCTACTTAATTTTCAATCATTACGTTCAAGTGTTTAGTATTTTCAAACTTCTGAATATGAAGAAATCTTCACAAACGTGTCACCTTCCAATGGAAACAGTAATCGAAGCTATTAGGTTCCTTGATTTAGGGATAAATGCAAAATTATGGCCACTTTTGGGTAATTTTCTGAATTGATGAAATTTCCTCATATTTGCCAAAAGGCTCCATCATCCCGTCAGATATTTATATATTCACTATCAGGACATGTAACACTATTGCACAGAATAACTTTCATTCGCCCTGAATATCCTTTTAGAAATGGCCCAAATCTGAGTTTTCAAAGTCGTCAGATTTGGGGAAAGCCCACAATTTCTCCGTCAGATTTGCCTATTTAAGTCATTATGGGTTAGGCCAGACCCGATCATGCCAAAACCAACGCCTCTGAAGATCACTTTAATTTCGGCCCTTTTTTGAAATCTGAAAGTGGTCTCCTGACCAGGGGTCTCCTATCAGAAACTTTTTAAATATATTTTCGGTGTTCTCTCCTCATGCCAGACCTACTCAGCTATCAACTTCTCGCCCTGAATATGCTTGCTCAAAAACCCTCTGGGCTCCCCTACCATTAAATCCATCAAGCCGTTCAGGCCACAGAGCGTTCCAAACAATTATCGTACATACTCTCGAAAAACATAACCCTCCTTCTGGAAATTTCGATACTAGAACTTTCCAGAACTACCGACGTCTGGTCGGTCAGGACCGGCATGTACAGTCTGTTATAGCAATTAGCTGACCCCTTAAAAATTAAACGAATTTGAACCTTCTGCTTGTTAGCAGTAAGCTTATCGAACTAGAACAGTTCAACGTCTACGATTAATAAAACAGTTATTCGAATTTGATATTTAACACGCAGTGTTAAGGTAGGTATGATCTTGAATATTGTTCTAACTTGTAATATATTATTGCTAATTTCAACGACAATCGCCATGTTCGTGTGGTCTAGTGGTAGCTGCAGTGAGCTGACAAGAGCGTGGTTGTGAGTTCGAAACCAACATATTTTCTGCTGCGCATTTTGTTTTATAGTGTTTTTTTTTAAGTTATAAATAATAAATTATAACTTAAGCAACAAAAAAAAAGCTGAACGAAAATAAAAAAAAACGATAATGATGGTAAAGACGATTTTATTTTATAAAAAAAATTATTATAAGAATAACGTAAATGATATAACAGTTACTAATAACGTTGTCACATACTTCACAGAGTTTAATGTAGTGAATCAACATGTTATAATATTTAGAAATATATAGGTATGTATTTCTATTTCATAACAATAACATCACCACATTAAATATCGTTGAACTAAATAAAATAGCATTATACGTTGATGTTTTACCTACTAGGTATACTATATATCAATTTGTTTTGTAAGTATGTAGTTATGTTTAGTTATAAATAAGGTTTTGACAAAGACTTCTCGTCGGTAAATATGACAACATAATCTTCCCAATTAAAATTGAGATATTCTTGGGCAAAGCGGACCCTTGCTTGGCGATGTGCAGCAGTCAGTTAAATTTTACGTGCTGGCTTGTATTGTTTCAGTCCAGCAACATGCAAATGTTTTCTGACCGTCTGAACAGAAACATTATACTGCATTGAGTAGGCAAAAATGGGTGTTCAGTATGCCTTCTAACAATTGCTTGATGATGTTCTGACACAGGAGTAACATTGCAGGTTTTGGTTCAGGACGATCCTTTTGAATATTCCCTGTCTCTTCAAAACGTCTTAGCCACAGTCTGACTGTATTTCTCTGAAACAACACAATAAGCATAATTTTAATAACCCGGTAATCATAATTTTTCGAATAAGTTTGCAAAAATACCTTTAGATAAACCACATTAGACCTATAAATGATCTCATAATGAAACAGTTAATTTTCTATTATTCTATACTCACGTTTTTAAGCCAATTAACAAATTAAGGAAGTATAAAAAAGAATACACTTACCGCTATATTAAGTTTCCTAGCAATCGCTTTAATACCAACATTCTCCTTATGCAAATACAATATTTTGTATTTTAAATAATCACTCAACTGAGACATGACGATTAAACTATCAAAACCGATAATAATAATTAATAAAAAGGCGTGGATTTTCGCAACTTAGTAAGGCAATATAAAAATGTTCGTGCGTATTCACTGCTATTTGTGCATAGAATGTCTTGTTCAATTTATTCTTCTACCCCATATTCCTAAAATCATTTCAATAGCAGTTTTTGTTGAATACGCATATTGAAGTCGAACTACCCACTTATTGAAAAAGGTGAAACGTTTATCGTTTATCAACTTAATTGATATGCTTGTTCTTTACAATAATGCAAGAAATACTTAACGAACAATTTATATATTGAAAACAAAATTAAACATGAGACTAGATTTGAACTCGCATCTTGCACGTCTCAGCCTTACGCATGAACCACGACACCAGATTAACTTGAGTAAGATAGATGAAATAAGGTATTAGTAGCAATGACACAAATTATCACAACATTAACCTAACCTTTAAGTCTTGCTGATTAAAAATGAAAATTGCGTAACAAATACCCATACATAGTAAATGATCTAACACCAACATCTTAAAGCTCAAATTTGCGTATCAAAATTATTTATTGTTTCTGTTCATCGAGTAGTGTTAGTCCGATTAACTCATACATATTGAATAACCTTTAATGTTATGAGAGGAGGGTGCAAAATCGAGTAATTTTTAGGGGGGTCAGCTAATTGCTATAACCGCGTGTACTCGAACATTCTAGATGTTTCTACGGTAGGAGGTTCTGGAACTATCCGAGGCCTATATAAGGCCGGTGTGGCCGCGGCCTGGGATGAGTATTGGATAAGCGATACAAGCGAAAACATCGAAGCGATCTTCAAGTGCGACTTTCAAGTAATCAGTATAGTGCGATTTTGTTTTGTAATTAGTGTGTTTATAGTTGTATTTGGTATTTTTAAATAAAGTGTCTATTTTTGGTTATTAAATCGGCAGTTTTTATTGTCACGAACCCCAAGCTCGTAACAATTGGTGTCAGAAGCAAGGATTAAAATCATGCCGATTCTACCGAAGGACGACACGCAGGGTATCCGTACCCGGAGTCAACGCCAGCAAGAGACGGACCAGAGGCGATTCGGTGGAGCAACGCCACAGACGTCGGAGGGCCAACTACCAATCACGGAGGCCGGCCCGTCCACAGCTGCTCCAACATCATCAGCACCAGATTTTGCTGCTCTGATGATGATGCTGCAGGAGCAGTCTCGCCGTCAGGAGGAACAGGCCCGCCGACAGGAGGAACAGATGCTCCTTCTGAAGGAACTTCACGCTACCTTCGGGAAAGACATGAAGGAGGTGAAGGATAAGGTTGCTCAACATGACAACCGCCTGTTGGAAGCTGAAATCCGAATCGACCAAGTTAATAATCAGGTTGACAACGTGATGGCTGATGTGAAGGAAACCATGATGGCTGACGTGAAGAAAACCGTAATGGCTGACGTGAAGAAAACGCTGGATTACCTTAAACTTGAGGACGGAATCGCAGCTCCCGTAGCTACAACACCTTCGCTACGTGGATTTAAAGTGCCACCGTTCGACGGAACTTCTTCCTGGTCAGCCTACAAGATTCAGTTTGAGGCTGTCATGAAGGCGAACGGGTGGAATAAAAATCAGGCCATGACTGCCCTCACCCTAGGCCTGCGCGACCAGGCCTTAACTGTGCTGGAAGCTCTCGGCAAAGAAGTGACTTACGAGCTTGAGACATTGGAGGCTCGGTATGGTGACGCTCACCTGGAACACGTGTTTCGTGCGCAGCTCAAGGATCGCGTGCAACGCAATAAAATAATAATAAATAATAAAATTTATTTAAAAAACGAACGCAATAACGAAAACTTGCAGCAGTGGGCCCTTGAAGTTGAGAAGCTGGTACGGAAAGCATACCAGTCTGTACCTGCGCTTATTGATGGGAACCTGGTGCAGGTATTTATCGACGGCATCCGCGACCTTGAAGTTAGAGCTGCTGTGAGGCTTGGTCACCACGGGACGCTTAAGGACGCCTTGGCCCATGCACTGGAGGTGGAAGCTGTGCGGCAGGATCATCGTTCCCATCGCGTCAGGGAGGTTGCAGCGGCTACAGTTCGCGATCGCAATAGAAGATACAGCCCTAGGTGCTACGGCTGTGGGGAAAGGGGCCACCTTCGATCCAGTTGCCCGAAGCGAACTGCAGAAAGGGAAGATGGCTGGTCTCCAGAGGGTAGTGCGGCTAACAGCACCGCCCAGCAGCATCAGGGAAAACGAGTAATAGCCAGGACTGCGAGGCGGGTGCTGTCTGATGTTCAAAGAGCCCCGAGGATTTCAATCACACAAACCTATGACGGGAAATCTCATGGCAACGCAGATGCATTGTCTAGAAGACCTTGTCCTGAAGACTGCAAGTATGGTACTAGGCAAGAGGGTAAGGAAGTGGTACGAACAGCTTCAGAGAAAAGGAACCCCTCAAGACTTTAAAGATTATCGCCCGAGCGCGCTCGAGCCCGCCGTCGCTCGTCGCTCGAGCGACGGCGGGCGCGTCACGTGGCTCTGGCCTCGAGCAGCTCCCTCCCCCGCTGCCGCGCGCCGCATCCATCTCTGCCCGAGCATCCACCGATCCCACTCAAATATTATTTGCAAGTTTTTAAATAATTATAATATGGTATTTTTTCGGCTTTTTGCCCGAACCGTATCCCAAGAATAACTTAACTTACAAAAAGACACTTTACGTGCGATTGAGGATACGAACCCGCATCACCAGGCGCCAGCCGATCACGTAGACCGCGCCTTATACCACTAGACTATTGAATCAGTTAGCCATCTTAACGAAAATTTGAATAGCTTTACTCCTTTTATCGAACAAGGTTGATAACGGTCTAATCTTCTAGATATTAAGGTTTAAATTTCAACTTCCACCACGTATTATAAATACTAACACCTTACCGTCTTGTTTTACAAAATGCAATTCCTAACTCCTCAATTAACTAAAAGATAAGGTTGAAATTTGCATAGATTTCTTGTTTGGTTGAATAGAATGTGCTTGATTCCGATTGTTGCACTACCTACCGTAATTTTACTTCAGAAACTTAACTAGCTGTATGAACTGCGAGTTAAGGTTGAATTTAGAATACTTCTTCGCCTTATTTACTAAACTGTGATTGAGGGTATAATTACTTTTCAAATCGTTTCGTTTTCGTGTCGATCCGCTTGTGCGTAATTATCTTCGTCGAAATATTATCCAATTTATTAAGTTTTTGAACAGTTGATTATATTAACCGATAGTATTGTTCGATTAATAACTTTTTGAAGGCTGGAATTAAATAAACTGACGACTGAGGGAAACTGACCAGTGATACGCGGACTCTAAAATTGTTGTTCTCTGGGAACAGGAACAAAGCATAAAGAACGAGATATGGGCATAACGGTAAGATTTACGTTATACACATATATGTATTTATTGTTGCAATCATGTTGCATTATTACTGACAAGTTGGTTTTTTTTATGTATTCCTAATATTATTATTTTCGTTCCAGAGAAAAACAGTTCGTAGATGGATACAAAGGTATCATGCGACTGGTGATGTGAAATGTGATCGCCAAGGCCCTAGCTCAATAATTGTTTACACTAATGAATCGGGGCGACACCGTAATATTGTGGAAGTTCACTCAGTGACACCCTTCAAAACTACGCGTTCAAGTGTGACTTCAAGAAGTGATAGACAGTGACGGCCATCCTCTCCGTTATTAATAGGCAATTTACTCGGCAGATTTATTGTGTAACTGATCTGATAAAATTACATTGGAACGTATGAGCAAGTGTTAATAATTCCCAATATTTGTGGGATCATTAATTCGTAGTTAATCAAAAATAAACAATCTTTATTATTATCAATCCAGATAGTTTTGTTTACAAGTAGTCTTGTAATGTGTGATGCATCAAATTATAAAAATATGTGAGGTCAGATGGTGCACCATCTGACCTCACATATTTTTATAATTTCTAATGTTGTGTTAAATAAGGGTTATCAGAAAATGTGATAAAAGAGAAAGATGTATATTGCTATACTTTTATAGTTTAGCATGTTGGTTCTTCCTCTGTAATTCACAGGCACAAATGACAACATTTAATTTTTTAATCTTTTTTTCTGATAAGATCATATAAAGTATAAAAAAATAATGTTTTCACAACTTTAAATGAATAAATATTATTGTAGTTGTTTCTAGAAAAATCTATAAATGAACCGTTATCTAATGTTAAACGTTCTTAACCTCACCCAGGGTATTTATTTTGTGTTTAGTTAATATTCTAAGTAAATAACCCCAATTTAACACACATAGAAAACTGTATATTCAAACATGAAGTGGATTCCATGAAGTCCTAGAAATGTAATTAGAGAAATAAATGAATATTGTTTATGCAACATGCCTAGATTTTTTTACAAACCTCATACCTACTTCAACATTTGATTTCTTAAATAATAATTAACAAAAATCACCTAATAACCTATAAAAGAAACAAAAAAAAAGAAAAAAGAACTTCTCGTCCGAGGATTTGAACTCGAGACCATCGCATTGCTAAGCCGCAGTCTTAACCACTAGACCAGCACGCCATATACAACACATTACAAAAAACTTAAATGGGTTTAATGTCATTACCAAAGGGGGTACCTTTTCTTTGAAGCCCACTGTACCTGTGAGGATGCTCAGGACAGACCTCAGCAACGAGTGGAAGGATAGCCTACAGCGTGCACAGCAGGAAGATTCAGACCTCAAGCCGATTCTCGAGTGGATGAAGGCCAGTGCACCTAAGCCCACGTGGAGCGACGTCGCAGCGATGAGTTCGATCACAAAAAGCTGTTGGGCCCAATGGGACAGCTTTGTGATTCAGGATGGAGTCCTGTGCCGTAAATGGGAAAATGCTCGAGGAGACAGCTGTCACTTTCAAATGGTTGTCCCTAAAAAAGTACCGGATGTTCTTCAGCTGTACCATAATGGTTGTTCAGGAGGCCATTTGGGAGTTAAACGGACCCTACTGAAGATACGAGAACGGTTTTACTGGGTCCACTGTCGGGACGATGTCGAGGACTGGTGTCGCAAATGTACGAGTTGTGCAGCTGTAAAGGGACCTCAGACTCGTAGTAAAGGTGCATTGAAATTGTACAACGTTGGTGCACCATGGGAGAGTCAGAGGATAGCCCTAGATGTTGCGCGACCATTCCCGGAAAGTGAAAGTGGTAACAAGTATTTCATGGTTGTAATGGATTACTTCACTAAGTGGCCGGAAGTCTTCGCCATTCCAAACCAAGAAGCTTCAACAGTTGCAGATAAACTGGTTCACGAAGTCTTCTGCCGTTTTGGAGTGCCCTTGGAGATTCACAGCGATCAAGGAAGGAATTTTGAGTCCCCAATATTCCAGGAAACTTGTCGAGTTATGGGTACTCATAAAACGAGAACAACTTCTTACCACCCACAATCGGATGGAATGGTGGAACGATTTAATCAGACATTGGAGAGATACCTGGCAAAAGTTGTGGAAAATCGGCAACGAGATTGGGACAAGCACATACAACCGTTTTTGTTGTCATATCGAAGTGCTGTTCACGAAAGTACATCGGTGACACCAGCTTTCGCAAACTTTGGAAGGGAATTACGGCTGCCTGCAGACCTGATCACTGGAATACCACCTGATGCCCCACGCAGTATAACCGATTATGCGAATGACTTGCGGAACAAAATGAATGACATTTATGAGCACGTCAGACAATCGGGCCAGCAAATGTCTGAAAAGATGAAAACCCGTTATGACCGCAAAACAAACAATAAAGGGTTCGACGAAGGTTCACTTGTAGTATGGTTGCACAATCCAGTCCGTAGCAAAGGGAAATCACCTAAGCTTCAAGCTAAATGGGACGGACCGTACCGGATTGTGACAAAGATCAATGACGTGACCTACCGGATACAGAGAGGTGCAAGAGGTACTCCTAAGATCGTCCATATGGATCGACTGGCGCGTTATTATGGGGCTGATAATGCTCGGGACGAGCATGTCTTAGGAGGGGGCAGTGTTGCGCGCCACAATTAATGCCTACCACTAGCGCCATCTACTATCGAGTAGCAGAACTAGTAATCAAGATGCTTCTAGACATTTCGATACTAGAACTTTCCAGAACAATCGACGTCTGGTCGGTCGGGACCGGCATGTACTCGAACATTCTAGATGTTTCTACTGTAGAAGGTTCTGGAACTATCCGAGGCCTATATAAGGCCGGTGTGGCCGCGGCCTGGGATGAGTATTGGATAAGCGATACAAGCGAAAACATCGAAGCGATCTTCAAGTGCGACTTTCAAGTAATCAGTAGTGCGATTGTGTTTTGTAATTAGTGTGTTTACAGTTGTATTTGGTGTTCTTAAATAAAGTGTCTATTTTTGGTTATTAAATCGGCAGTTTTTATTGTCACGAACCCCAAGCTCGTAACAATATCATGGGTGTAGGTATGCAACTGTACATAATTAGGTATTAAAAAACAGTTGCATAAATAACTATTATAACATATATAAATATACTTTATTTTAACCAAATTCTGAAAAGTAAAGTTCTGTTTCCATCAGTGAGTTGGTTTCGATAAAAAAAAAACTAGCGAAATTGATGTTTGACTAGGTGCACGGTTGCAGTTGGTTGTTTCCTATGGAGAAGAGCGACCAAAGACACCACAGTTACTCTTTTACAAGTTTTAATTGGCTGTTACAATGTTCTTGACATTTTAATTAAAGTTGAACCCAAACTTAACAATATCCAAATGGGTTCCCTACGTGTATTCGAAAGTTGTTAATGCGATTTTTATTATATCGAACACGGTATGTCGATAATTCAGTTGTACGATGTTTTATTACATCGATGCTTTATTAGTGCGATGTAACGTTTGTGCGAAACACCCTACAGCGATTGCTCATTAGTTCGACAGTATGTCGGTTTGAAACGCCTACTGTTTTCCGTGACATTTTATTAATAATCTTATTTTGAAAGACGTTTAAAATACATTCCTTATAATTATTGAAAAATTATTTACATCAAGAAACATTAATGAATTATATTAAAATAATCTTATTCTACCTATACCTAAATAACTTAAATTTAATATAAATCATATACATTTATTTGCTGGGAATTATAAGACATATACATTGCCACTATTTATACATAAAAAATAAAATAAAATGGAAAAAAAAATATTTAAAAAAACTCCAGTTTGTTTTTTTGGAAATGTAAATAATATTTACAAGAAAAAAAGGTATGTTACAGTTACCGACACGTAAGTTGGCAAGAGTTTTTGTAGTGGGGGAAGTTTTCATACATTTTTATATGCGCGAACTTCCCCCACTACGAAAATCTCTTGCCAAGTTACGTGTCGGTAACTGTAACATACGTTTTTTTCTTGTAAATATTATTTATATTTCCAAAAAAAACTGGAGTTTTTTTTTTTTTAATTTTCTTCTTTTCCATTTTATTTTATTTTTTTATGTATAAATAGTTGCAATTAGTGATGTGCCTGGTGGCAATATTGCCATTGCCGGCAATATTCCCAATATTGCCACTGCCGGTAAAATACCAATATTGCCAGCAACATTGGCAATATTGCCAATGTTGCCGGTCAAATAATACCAATATATTTTATTATTACTGCAGGTGTAATCATCGTTTAGTTATATTTGTGTAGTATATCGATCATAAAATATTTGAAATACGCACACGCGTGTCGTGCAAAATGATAGGACACAATTTATAGGAATAAACATCAATGTATGTTGCATCTTTTTGCGCTGCACATGCACGGCACGGGGTTGGGAAAACTGGAGAACAGTATCTGGACATCTCTTGGAGAATGCGCACGTCACTTTTTAACGTCCGTTCCTAACCGACCTAACACGAGTTTAGGGAAAACTGCTTCTAAACCAAAACACGCATCTAAGTCAACAGCCAAAGCCCGATGAAGAATGTGCCGACGATGTGGAATTCGACTTTGTCGATGAAACATGCGATGAACCACTGAACGATTTCAGACCAGAATTAGACGAAGATCCACTGTCTGTGGATTAATTAAGAATTTAATTAGTTAATTTTACTTTATGTATAAATTATAAACAAAACGCTGTGATTATCAATGGCTGATTATTATTATGTCGTTTATTTATCTATTTACACATTCATTATATTTTTAAATATTAGAATATAAAAGAAATATAAAAACATTTAAAAATATAACAAAATAGTAGCCCACCGGTATCGGGAACAGGGTCCAAGCTACCGGCGGTCAGGGCTCCAGAGAGAGGAACCTCCTGACGATGCGAGCCGTGTCCAGAAGTACTGCTTTCTGAATCAAGCCCTTGATTCAGCTGCCCAATGAGAGCCTCCTCAGGTGTTGGTCGAGACTCTTGGCTATCTATCCATTGGCTGTAACGACTATCGGTACAATGATTGCTGAGTCAACATCCCATATGTTGACAACCTCGCGAGCTAAGTCAAGATACTTGATTTGTTTATCTTTCTCAGCTTTCACGAGGTTTTCATCATGCGGGACGGTTATGTCAACAATCATTGCGTGCCGCTCTAATCGAACCATCACCACTATATCAGGCTTATTGGCAACAATAGACCTGTCAGTGATGATGGATCGATCCCAGTACAATGTGATATTTCCATTTTCGAGAACTGGGTCGGGCACATACCTGTAGTACGGCACCTCCGATTCTACAAGGTTGTATTTCAGAGCAAGTTGCTGATGGATTATCCTGGCTACAAGGTTGTGTCTATGCAAGTATTCTCCGTTAGCTAGACGAGAACACCCGGAGATAATATGCCTGATTGATTCTCCCGGCCAGTGGCATGCCCGATAGATGTCAACCGTGCCGTCTTTCACAATAAATCTCCGAATAAAATCAATAATCTTCATCACAACTTCGTCCATAATTGCACAGACAAAACCTTCGGTTTCTCCAAAGAGGTCACCGAAACGCAACCAGGCTACGGACGCCAGTAAATCTACATTGGGTCCATGTAGGGCCCGGAAAATGCGTCTGTGAAGCTCCTTACTCTGCCATACCTCCATGCGATCATTAGTGTCAAGCACTACCGGCTTGCGCCAGTTCTCTTTACCTAAGGAGAGCGGGGTGAGGCCCTTGTCCACCATGACTACATCCCGATACATCCCCACGTCGGTTTCAAGGAAATATTCCCTGAGACTGCATATCTCGCGATTGTGAAGAGTCTTAGCATTTAAAAAGCCTGGACCTCCACACTTTCGCGGGATATACAGCCTCATTACCGATGACCGTGGGTGATGCATTGCACTGATTATTAATTATTAAGATTTAGAAATATAAGTATTAACAAGAGCTGCGATTTTAAAACGATTAAAACTACTAAGTTGTTACTCTAAGTGGTGATTTACTGATTATGTAAGGATTACTGAAAAAAGTGCATTGAAATATTAAAATAATGTTATTTTTGTGGATTATTTGTAGTTTTGATAGAGATTTGTAAAGATTTACACTTTGTTATTTCCAATTATATACTTATATACTCGTTGTTTTTGTTATGTGATTTTACAAGAAAAACAAGTAGGTACAACATTAAAAGAAAAGATTCGAATTTATGCCTTTTATTCAATACACAATCATCAACGATATTTTAATATTTATGTGTTATTTCTTATATTCACTATCGTGTGCGGCAACATAGGCAATATTGCCTGTAAAATACCGTGAATATTGCCAAAACTGCTGGCATTATTGGCAATTTTACCCAAAACAATATTTTATTGTATATAATGTAGATTATGGCCTTTAAATGCTAATTTTAAGTGTTGTACATAGTTTCCGTACTTAATTTCACTTATAATTAAGCAATATTCCCAAATATTTCCACTCCCGGCAATATTGCTGGCAATATTGCCACCAATATTCCCACTGCGGGCAATATTGCCGGCAACGGCACATCTCTAGTTGCAATGTATATGTCTTATAATTCCCAGCAAATAAATGTAGGTATATGATTTATATTAAATTTAAGTTACTTAGGTATAGGTAGAATAAGATTATTTTAATATAATTCATTAATGTATCTTGATGTAAATAATGAACTAGGAATTTTAACACCCATTGCCATAGCCCCGCCCATTGTAACACCAAAATGTAATTTTGTTGAGTGTCTATTAAAGAGTTCATATAACTATCTACACATTTATTTTTTCAATAATTATAAGGAATGTATTTTATTAACGTCTTTCAAAATAAGATTATTAATAAAATGTCACGGAAAACAGTAGGCGTTTCAAACCGACATACTGTCGAACTAATGAGCAATCGCTGTAGGGTGTTTCGCACAAACGTTACATAGCACTAATAAAGCATCGATGTAATAAAACATCGTACAACTGAATTATCTATCGACATACCGTGTTCGATATAATAAAAATCGAATTAACAACTTTCGAATACACGTAGGGAACCCATCCAAATGAATCTGTCAAGTATGTCTTATACGCAATCATGTGTCGTAAATCATCGACACATGATTGCGTATAAGACATAGTTCAGGGAGTCCAGATACGAAAGGAAGAAGGCCAATCCAATACATACCAGCCTACCTACTCAACAATGGGTGAAACAAGGCTGCCATTGATGCTGATGAATAAATCTCTATCTATCTAGTTATAAATTAATAAGACATGATGTTTGTGACTTTCCCGGCATCACGCAGCGGTCACCCACCGCTAATATTATTAGTTGCCAACATCATTGCTTAAGGAATCACTCCGGTGACACACATTCACAAAGTCGCGCGTTGATGTAGTCATTTTGTCCCATATTTTTACGCTTACTTTACACAAAACACAAATACTCAACAAAAACAAAAATACTACGAGTAGTTTAAGAGATATGAGGGAATTACTGAACATACGTACCTATACACATTACCCTCCTTTTGGCTTTGTCGTAGTCGGAGCAATAGAGTCCTACCTAGTACCTTGTGGAAACAACTCGAGGGTAAAATTTCGGTCAGTGTAGACAAAGCAGCAACTCAGCAAGATGATCGAGCAGTTTTCATTGATAATGAACTTAGAAAAATCGAATTAGAGTTGTTAATAGCGTGCAGGATATATGTAATTCCATGGGGCATATGTTCGCGACTTCGCGTATGTTCCTGGAAGTAACATTAGCAATAATTTGTGTTTTGAATACAAAAATATTGGGTTTAAATATTTTTTTCAGTGCCTGTCCTTGAAAATGCGGAAGCATGGCAAGAAAAAATAAAGTGAAGTCTTTTTCATAAAATATTATGTTTATGAAATTTTATTACTTTTTTCTTCGCTGACTCGCAAGTGTGTTGATAAACGTCGTTTGAAACGCGTGAGCATAGGTCATTTGCATTTTTGTATCATAATATTCATAATGTAGGCACTAAGTATTAAGATACATTATGGATTATAAATCTATGCATTATGGTATTTTTACCCCACCGCACGGCGGTAAAATTCGTAGCCTAGACTACATTATCACAGTAGGTAGGTCAAGGAATAGCAATTATCATTTACCGTGCCAAAAGCCAAAATTATTAAGATTATTCAACACCATGTAAGACTCAGCGGGGTAATTGCGTAATACACTAACAGTAGCAATGCTTTCATCAACAACATTAATTGCGTTATTTACGTTGTTGAGCAGACAAATTATTCGAACATATGAAGCAATGGATTAGCAATATCCTTCAAAATTATTCTGATTGCAATTGAAATTGTGTTACGCAATTAGGCTGCTGCTTGTTAATGGCACCTACAATATTCTCATAAAAAAAAAAAACTTTCCAGGTTTTATATGCAGCCCTACGATGGTTAGAGAACGACCCAGCATGTCGTAGACGTCACTGTTTCGAAGTATTGAGTCATGTTAGACTGCCACTTATCTCACCACAAGTTTTAGATCAAGCCATCAAAAATGTACAAGATCCATCTATAGCTGTAGCTCTAAAAACAGTTAGAGTTGACATGGTAAGACATATTTTAATTTCCATTATTATTTGTCTGATAATCAAGATCTAAGTACTTACATGATTATTGTAACTTATCATACCTACTACTTTCGTCAAGCTGGCTTAGTCGTAGGTGCGAACACGTTTCGATTGGCAATTAGTAGATTTGAATGTCAAATTCCATTTTGCTATCAATTATAATTTTTTCCGCCGTTAGGTCATCGTCATCATACTACATGCTTTATGGGATAAATTGTTTTGTTTGTTTTTTTAGAAAACTCGCCGTGGTGCTTTAGTTTCGTTGTTGGTGGAGCCCCGCCAGCGCGCGCGTCGTATATTACTTTTAGCTGGAGGGTCATGCCGCGACAAAGCGGCGCACCAACCATTATCAACACACTATAATCAAGACAATATCCTCTCATCAGTGCTAAAATTCGATCTTCATAAACGGTAATTTGGTTTATATTATTTCACTCTACTTAAATAATAAAATGAATAGTTTATTTTGTGTTCAATACAGATTTTTACGAGTCGAAGTCTTTGTCATGAATCTTGTTTGTTATGTAACAGACTAACCTACCATAAAACCCTTGCGCGCATCAAAACTATAAAATTAACACCATTTCCGTTGTAAGGCATTTTTATTAAAAAGTGATAAAGCATATTATGGTATATTAAATATTTTATGTTTGTTTTATGATTTTAAGAGAATGGGAAGAACTTTCACCGATGGGAATAGCAAGAATCCAGCCAGGCGTGGCCACTTTAGGAGGGCGGGTCTATGCAGTCGGAGGCGAACAAGGAAGTCAAATACTCGCAAATGGAGAAGTTTACGATCCACAGGTACTTTAAAATTCTCCCTTTCCTTTACTATGTCGTGTGGATCCGTATTAACGTATCCGTCAGAATCGCGGGTGTATGACTTCCAAATAGATCAAAAATAAACTATATAAATGTACGTAAAATGTACGTTTTTGTATTAAAATAAGTAAAATGTACGCGTCTGTATGCGTAGCAAACATCATTTTAAAGTGAGCCGCCATCCTGATGTCAGAATGGCGGGTTGATTCTAAACCAATCAAACTATTTTGATCAACCAAATAACAAATAAATGTACCTCTTATGTTTGTGTCAGATTGTAAAACAAAACTCGATTAAATAATTCATAGCATGATTTAATCAATTTTATAACATTTGACCATCTGTCTATTTATATCGGATGTTACAATAAAACACGGTGATTTTTTATCAAAATCAACGGCTCTGAATCACTTTATTTTTGGTTCATTTTCGAAATCTGAAAGTGGACTCCCGACCACGGGGCTCTTGTCTGAAACTTTTCAAATATATTTTCGGTGTTCTCTCATCATGCCGCACCTACGGCACCTCGCGATTTCCGGGTTGGTCCCATAGTAAATGGTGTGGTTCATGATGATGAGTACAATGACCTCTTAAGAGGTGGTTGATGTTTTTCCAATAACCCTGTATATATTATAATATTGTAGTTGATTGTTTTATTTTCTCGCAATTGTAGTGAAAAGTAGAGTGTAACATACGGCGCTAAAAACCCGTTATAACTCGGTTTCTATTTACTCCCTCACTAAAGCTCTGGAGTGAAACTACCTCGTATATGATGGTTCATTTTAGCCCCTTGTATAACAATCTACTATGTACTTATCAGCCAGTGATTCGTTGGTTTTCTGGTCTTAACCGTTCCCCACATATCTCCTAGGCTTTTAAAGCTAAATATCGTATTTAGATTTGGAATTTAATAGAGTTAGTAGATAGTGAGCCATATTTGCGACAGTGGCGGTCTTTTGACATAGTATATTATTATAATCTTTATCAAATAAAAGACGTTAGGTTAATCATAAATAGTGCAAATCAATTTTTTTTACTACGTCACTAGTCTAGCTAGCGCAGGTTTATTAATTACGCTCAATACAGTAATTACGACAGACCAGCGACCGGTCTTTAGTCTGCTCAGTGTAGTTTAGTACGGAACCCTAATTGTGCGAGGCCGATTCCCTCTTAGCCGTCTTTTTTTTTTAATGTAAAAATTTTCTTTTAGACTGATAAGTGGTCGAATATAGCGCCAATGAAGGAGGCGCGTTGTGAGTTTGGGCTAACAGGTTGGAATGGAAATTTATACGCCTTTGGAGGTTGGGTGGGATCAGACATGGGCTCATCAGTTGAGGTGTACGATCCAGTCGCTGATGAATGGACATTAGTGGGCAGAATGCCGGAGCCAAGGTTCGGAATGGGCGTCATCAATTTTGAAGGTATAATAGCAGTTTCAAGAAAATGTATTTTTTATTTATCGTTCCGATTTCTAATACATTTCTTTTTTAGGACTAATTTACATCGTCGGAGGATGTACTCACACATGGAGACACACCAGAGATTTATTATGTTATCATCCTGCATCTCGAAAATGGAATACGTTGACACCGATGCATCATGCTCGTAGTCAAGCTGCAGCAGTTGTTCTTGACAACTACCTGTATGTCATCGGTGGGAATGCGCCCCGGCGGTCAGTTCTTACGTCTGTGGAACGTTACAGCTTTGATGAGGTAATACATAAAGAACAATGTCAGATGTCCATAGTAACTTTGGCTCAATATTAATTTGTCATGGACAGTGAAAATTCTTATGTTTTTTTGTGTAGTTTAATGTCAAAAGCTTTTCTGTGATTTCCACTTTTACACTGAACTTCTAAAAAAGAAGTTATTCAGACATTTTAAATTGGAGGTTACTGTTGCTCTAACACGCGTCTGATAGCATCTTCTGTTTCTGAGCTGTTATTTAAGGCGTGAGACTTTACACGATGCAATGAATGACCGCAACCAATACAAAGATTTCGATGCACAATTGATTCAGTTGGCGCATTGCTACTTGTTGGATTACTTGTTTGTTTCATAACCAACAGTAATGACAAACAACACTGTCATTTGGAATCTAAAACAAACAAAATACGGTTGTGTTGCAAATTAACATTTAGCTTAGTTAAAACAGTTGACATTCTATTAATAAGAATCGTACTTTACCTCAGAAAGTGAAGTCCATTGCCCTAACAATGAACGGACCTCGTCAAATTCAACTAAATGCCGTTCCATCCGGAACACATTTATACCACAATTAATGCAACGTAGTTGATAGTACATTGTCACAAAATGTATGGTAAGGATATAACACAATAAGTCTACAGCGTGGCGCTACAATGGTGACATTAATTTAACACACATATACGTTTTCACATTTTCGTTTCATGAAGAAATTATAATTACATAAAATGTTATTATTTTCGGATTTATATAAAATTTTATAAAATAGCATTTTAGAGCAACCTGTACTTAAAGAACTGTGGCGCAGCGGTCATTTGCCGGGGTCACGGATCAGAACATCGCATCAATGAAATTAAGGCCCCCCCACATTAGGCGCACGTCGGTCACACGCTCGAGGAACGTTCGCGCCCGGCGCACGCCTAATGTGGGGGGGGGCCTAAAACGAATAAGCAATACTGTTAGGATGAAACAAATGCAAAGAGTAGGCGAATTGAAGGAAAGAGACATCCCTTTGTCGGCGAGCGGCGCAAGCGACGCGCGCCCTCTCTTCCACCCGCGCGCCGCCGCCACCGAGTCGAATTCTTTTTTTGATTTCCTAGTGCTAGCCGAAGTTGTGTCCTTGACATACTTTTTCTAACTAGTGCGCGCAAAATTGCGTCGTTTAATAATTTTGTTGAATGTTTCCGCGAAAAAGACGCTTACCTATTGTTTTATTTATTTTTGTGTAATTAGGATAGTAATTAGATTATAGTACTGCGATAAAGACGCTTTGCTTTGTTTTCGTTTGTGTTATTAGTGCTTGTGTAAACTTGTGATCGTGATGGCAAATACACATCCGAACTACACAGCAGCTGAGTATGCGGACATGATCCTAATTTACGGAGTGTCATCAAAATGCCGCCCTTGCGATAAGGACATATCGCGAGAGATATGGCGATTCAAGGCAATGCCCTACCAATCCTCACACTATTGTAGGAGCTCTTCAGCGCATCCGCGAAAACAGGTAATCCTAGGTTTCAACGCCCAGATCGACCGCCTACACGACAAAACCCAATCCAGTTAACTGAAAATGTGCTACAATATTTCGTGATGACAGTTAATAACTAATAGTAACAAGAGAGGGTGATGATACTCGTATGATAAGTGTTTGACCACCTCCGCTGTAGGTACCACTTGCGCCGCTCCGAGTTAACGTAAGCGAGCTTTGGTAAGTAATTTCATGAATGAATTTTGGCAAGGGTGATCCCAATTTTAGTTACATTTTTATTATTTAGTTTGTTTGAAAAAAAGTTTTTTTCAGTTTACAAATTATTTTAGCTTCTCAATATTTATATGATTAATGGGCACTAGCCCTACCCATGTGTTAAATGAATGTCACCATTGTAGCGCCACGTTGTATAACGCAAACGCAGATGAATTCGAGAAGGAAACAAACGTACACTTAGAAAAACACCGACAACAACAACAAGATGTTTGAACAGGCGCGCGCGATTTTGACAGAACTGCAAAAGTTTTTTTTTATTATTTTAATGGCGAACTGCAGAAGACGTACCCTAACAGGGTTGCCATTACAAAGCGATTAAGTTATCGAATACAGATCAGGAAAATTGATTTCTTGAATTTCGTTTTTATATTCTTTAAAAAATAATAAATGTATTAATTATAATAAACACGACGAACGTATTATTTAGATAAAAAAAAAAGACAATTGTGAGGTGGTAAATAAAAAGTAAAGAGTAAATCGCTTTAATTATTTAGAATAATCGATTACAGTGGCAGAACAGGTAACTACCTGACACATTTTTATGAATTCAAGAACATGATTACTTATTAAAATGATTTTCTTTTCGAACAGTTCCCGAAAAGAACTAAATATTTTTGTAGAAGTTGGAATTTTATAATTAAATTGTTGTAGGTAAAAACTTCGTGTCCGTGTGAATTTAATTTTAAAAGTTGTGTAGGCCGAAACCTGACATTGTTCTTTAGAATTGTGCCAAAACGTTTTTTATGAAAATATCGCATACTATGCTCCAACTGCCTGCTTGGGTTTCAGGGCACGTGGGAGGAGGTAGCGAGCCTGAAGGAGGCGCGCGCGGGCTGCGCAGCGGGCGCGGCCGAAGGCGTGCTGGTGGTGGCGGGCGGCGACAGCGAGAGCGCGGGCGAGCGTGCCTTCTACCGCGCGCGTACCACCCTGGCCAGCGTCGAGACCTACGAGCCACGTGACAACACGTGGCGCGCCGCGCCGCCGCTGCCGCACTCGCGCGCCGAGGCCGGTGCCGCGCTGCTCTGACAGTTCCTACCCGACACCAGGCTGTAGATGTGATGCTATCAAAAAGGACATTGGGCCAAAACCTATGGGGCTTGGTCGAAATGTCCACCACTAACGGGACCTGTGTCACTGCATAGTCTATTAAACAAGGAGTAACTTTAGACATCCAAAAAACATATTTATCAATGAAAAGTCCATATAAATAAGTTGTTTTTCCGATAATCTATCGGAAAAACAACAGCAATAAAATAGCCTGGTGAAAAGGGGGCATAAAATTTAGATGATAAAATATTTTTCCATTCAGCAATAAACTTGAAAATTGACACGAATACTAATCTAAGTAAATAATAAAGATCGTAATCATACATTTTCCAAAACTACCTTTTACAAGGGGTAATGAATTTTTTTGGGGAAAATAACGCGGAAGAAGTCGTGGGCGAAGTACTAAATATAATATAAAAAAGTAGTCAAAAATACTACTAAAAAAACTCAAAACTCCCTCAGGTTGTTTTTTTTTTCTTTAAAATACATTATAGCCAGTGTCAATCGTAGACAAGACAAATCAAATGATCAATCAAGCCGTGTAGACTAAAATAATTGAAGAAACAAAACATTTTATTTTGTTACAACTCTTTACTAGTAGATGTTTTTATTATGGGTGCCTTATTAAAAATTCGTCTCGTTAGTGGTGGATATTTGGCTACTTTTGCCCATTGTCTTTTCCAAAAACTACTATATAGAACAAAGGTACAAATATATTCGCACTTTTGGTAAAACAATAACACAAGTTAACACAACAGTATAGCTCGTTTCCATTTTTATAACATATGTAATTTTTTTTTGATGTGACGTTTATTTAGAATATGAAAGTCATTCGTCCAATTTTCTTACACAACTGTTAAATCCATACTGATATCCTATAACTTATTTAAGAAATGTGCAAGTGTGGATATTTAACCTTTATCCGGGCCTCACACATAGAATATGCCACGTAGAATTTAAAGGAAGTTTCATGTTCGTAAAGCACTGCAGAATACATAATGGGCAAAAATAACCCTAAATCATTAAAAATAACACGTGGTTAAAATATGCACTCTGCCCGTTTTTTTTTTGTTGTCTGAGACTCTGTTTCCACAATAAAGCCGGCTTTTGACTATGGGATATAATATAATATATATTACATCTTGAGATATAATATTTTATCGCTCGTCATACATTTTGTACGAGACCGTTCACACTGTGCTATAATATATATTACATCCCAAACTATAAATATTTTTTCGAGCGATATTTAGAGGTCATTTGAAGATGTATATTTTACCTCACTTCTCCGGATACCGCGCCTCCTACTGTCTCGCCCTCAGTTTGAATTTTGAATGGTAACGTTCGTGTGCAGACGTGTCAACTAATCACGTGTTTTGAATTTTCGTAGATGTTAACTATAGATATTTGAAGTACGCAGTCCTTACCTACGCATTAAATTAATTAAATAAAGAACGTGATGACACAGTGATGACTGAAGCGGAACTGTTCCACAATATATAGCTTACAGTGTGAACAGCAATCGCGGGATGTAATATATAGCTCAAGATGTAATATATATTACATCCCATAGTCAAAAGCCGGCTTAAGTCACCGATACAGTACAATGCATAAAAAAAAATTGGTTCTCTGTAAAGTCGTTTTACGGACGATAATTTTACGTGATAACGTCGGAAGAAAACATCAGATAGATGCGTTACAAGCCGAACGCTTAGGCCGATCGTGCCTCTCTATCGCTTAGGCCGATCGTGCCTCTCTATCGTTTGTTCCGCGCTCTCGCTTGCATGCTCGGCTCAGGCGGAACGTGATAATGGGTCATGCTTTTTCGTGCGTGCAGCCGGCGTTCATCGATTTATAAGACGTTATCTCGTCAAACTCAAAATTAATTTCAAACGTTTACTTATAGATCTTTAATTAAAAGTTAAACTTAAAACATTCTCAACTAAACTAAAAAAAAAAAAGTATTATTATATATTACTTATTTTGTACAAAATAAGTCACCTCCACAGTCGATACAATGCAATGCATTTAATGAAATACTATTAACTGACTGTTGTGGCACTATGTCCCCCAAACCGTTCATGGCGACATAAGTACTTTTCTCAAACATGCTTGGAAATTTGAGCATTATTTTGCCAACCTTTTTCGAGATAATCCAAATTGCTGTACTGGCCAAATACATGCGAGCAGCGGCCGGCAAAAGTTGTATGAAAATCCATATCTGTCGTGGTTTAGCGGCCAAATAAATTACATAGTAATTATATAGTATCTGTCGTGTAATTTAAGAATGGAACGATATTTTACTCCGTAACATGGCAACCAAGGAGGTAACTTATCAAAGGTTTTATTTAAATTTCAAACTGGCTTGCAAATAGAAAGCTGTTTAGTGTTTATTGAAAAAAAAAAACAAATGAACACTTTAACGCGGGTTGTACTTTCAACAACTGTATTTTCAAATAAAAAGTTCTGCCTAGGTACTTACGTACTACTTAGTTTTAATTTCCGCGCATTATTTGAGAAAAGTACTATACAAGCCTTGGCCACAACTAGGCATTGATGGACGAACTTTCGTTCGTCCATCAATGCCTCTATTGCTGGCCGCTGCAGTAATGTACTATACAGGGTGTCCCTGGAAGTATGGATCAAATCGAATAGGGACGTGGGCAAGTTCATTTCCAAATGTTTTAACAAAAAAAAAAATAAAAAAAAAGAGAAGAAAAATCGAATTCGTGAAAACTATCAGGGCTATAAATTTATTTTTTAGATAGCACTGATAGTATTTTTTATGATTATGTTCTTTGAGTACTAAGCGAAGTGATTAAAAAAAAAATCGGTCATAACTTTTGAACCGTAAAAAAATTCACTGACATTCTCAGGTTTGAAAATGACCTTGCCCACGCCCCTATTCGATTTGATCCATACTTCCAGAGACACCCTGTATATCCATCTTAGGATATTGCTGGAATTTAATATATCATCGTCACTTTCCACATCTGAAGAGCTAAACAACTGCCTCAATTTGTCTTCAATCGTATCGTTTTAATTTGCGTTCATTGTCCAAAACTATTTACTTACTTATTAAAACGAACTAAAAACGACATAATCATATAAAAGAATATACAATCACAATATCAACAACTTGCACAAAAAGTTAGGTAGGTGTCGTCCGTCTTCAGCTAATGAGTGATTAATGAATTTGATGACAAAGGAAATTGCCCAAAATCAAAACCGCTTTTTAAAGCAACAGAGTATGGCCTTAAAAATATACTCATAAATTATAAAATATTTTTTAAACTTTTCTGAGTTCACTTGGTCGAAATCGTATGTGGGGTTAATATTTGTATTTAATTAGTAATTTATTGGATTTTATTGCATACTTTTTTTAATGGCGCATTTTAGTTAAAGGAGTGTTGCCAATTTTAAGAACCTCCCATAATCGGTCTTAACGGAAAGTATGAGGAGAGGACAGACGCTGAGTTTTAAAAATAATTTCAACTATGACTTTCTTCCTGGGTCACTGATTCCGTTTTAATCATGATCTGGCACTTGGAGTAATTTATACGGTCTACCCAAATGTCCTTTCTTTGGTATTGTTCGTCGAATCGTTGAGCTGCACGATTACTGACAACTGGGTGCCCTGACTGGACAGGTCCACTCAAACTGTGTGGTTCTTTTTTCAAAAGAACATTTCAGACTTGTCTACATGGTTTTCACATGCATGATCTGGCCGAGATTATGTTTGGGCTTTAAAAGAGACCTCTGAGTTTCTTTCGGCCTTTCTTCTCAGAGTTGTCAGATAGGAAACGCCCTTCTCATCTAGTTTTAAAAAATATGTTTGATGTGTAAAAGTGTTTTTTCATAATTTTTCCTCGTTATTCAAAAATAATATATTTTTTTAAATTAACATCTTTAAATGACAAATGAGGAGAAATTTTTTTTTTTTTTGCAGACCAGTGTAATTTTTGTAAATCAAACATTCGGTAGTGTGTACTTATTCCGATTGGATTACAGATTACTATCTAAATTCCCAAATATATATTTTGAAAGGACTGATATAAATACGAGATATGATGAATTTCAAATTTATATAGAAAACGTATTTTTCTCATAACTCGTCTTTAAATCAGTGTCCATTCAAAATATATATTTAGGAACGTAGATATTCTGTAATCCAATCGAAATAAATCTATACATACAGGGTGTTACGGAAAGGGTATATCAATACAAACGGGTTGAAGAGTGTATCTGGTCTAGAATCTCTGTACAAAATTTCAGCTCGAAAGCATTAACTTTGAAAATGCTTAATATTTTTTTATTTCGACATCACGGCGCTGCACTGGCGCGCGGCGGCGTGATGTGCGTGTACTAGGCGCACAGACACACTACAGATAATGGATAATGACCCTCGTAGTGCGGTGACACGTTTGTTATGATTTCAATTTAATAAACTATCGAAATAAAAAATATTAAGCATTTTCAAAGTTATTGCTTTTGAGCTGAAATTTTGTACAGAGATTCTAGACCAGATACACTCTTCAACCCGTTTGTATTGATATACCCTTTCTGTAACACCCTGTATAATAAAATTGTAGAAAAGTGGTGTCTGTACAATGGAAATATATAAAAAAAAGTAGCAGGGGTTGTTATTATATCGATGCCGAACCCGAAATTGTAATTATTTTTTTTTTTGTCTGTTTGTCTGTGTGTTTGTGCACGCTAATGTCAGAAACGGCTTATTCGATTTAGATGCGGTTTTCACTAATATATTGTAGTAAGCTTCACTTAACATTTAGTGTTGATTTCATGTCAATCATAAATAAAAAAGTTATGTCAATTTAAAGAATCACGGCGAACATTTGTTAAGGTATTTTATCAGAGTACATACGTACACGCCTCGCGCCTGCGCGTCCGTCGCTATATAAAGCGCGCTGAGAGCCGCGCCGCTGCCTAATTCCGATCCAGCCTGTCCCTTGCTGCCCTCCCCCAGCGACGCCCTAAGCCGAGGTCCGTACCCCACAGGGGCACCCCCTGTGGGGTATGGACCTCAGCTTAGGGCCTTAGCGTGTAGTCGCTTAGTATAGTAAGTTTTAAGCCCTGGCTGGAGGCCTTAATTTTTGAGGCATCCACAGGCAAGCCCGGTTAAACAGACGACAACCTCATAGGTTGAACTGCAAGATGCCATTACCAAAAAAAAAAACGCGCCGCTGCCATAAGGATTAAGTTATTCGTAGCGAACGCACGTATCCTGGAGAGTAGAGGCGAATAGTTGCATTTGATTATTGCGATTCACTTGAATACTGACTGTTTGCATATTTCATTTATTTATATTTTAGGGTTTGTAGGTTAGGTTCTTTTACTTAATTTTCTTTAAAATTTTGTAAATAATTATTGTAAGTATTTGGTATAGGTTAGGCGGTTCTTTCCTTGATTTTTGGGTATTCACTTATCTTAATTTTTATTTAGGGTTTGTAAATAAATATGACGCTGACGTTTGTAACGCTGAAAGTTGTGGGTGTAGATCTAAGTATCAGCTGTTTCTCGCACGGTCAGTTGTATGTGGCTCTGTCACGGGTTAGCAATCCTAGGAGCCTGTATGCTTTCATCCCCGATGGCCATACGTCACAAATATCGTATACAGAGAAGCATTACTGTAAAGTAAATTTTTAGCTACCCAAACGACGGTAAGTATATGTAATTCAAAATATGCTGCCCGAAAACTCACTATTCCACGCGGACGAAGTCGCGGGCACAGCTAGTACACAATATATTAAGAATTTGTTTGATTTACAAATTATGTTGGTATTACGTTTGTATGAACTAAGCATGCTCGCCGCCTCTTAACCGATTAAAAGTTATGCCATCTTTTTTATAGCTGGATGTTCTAGAAGATTTCCCACACCATTTAATTGAACAGTATCTCAATTGTTTTTATTTATGCAGAAAATGTTTTATAAAGTATTAAAATAACCGCGCGTGCAGAGATCCAATAACTGGTCAAAACTAAAGTGACCACTCATAGTTTCATCCAACATAAGTGCAATTTCATTTATGTATCGTGAGCCTGAGTCGCCCGTATGAGCAGTCAAGAGGTTGTATAGTCATAGACTTCGACATCAAATGTATGCAACGTTATATAAATAGATCGTAGCACTTATCGTAGTACGATGGAGGTATCAAAAGTAGGTAGGTTTAATAGAAACAGTTACTATAGTTTGCTACTCTTAACAGGCAGAGATAAATTGAGCACATACCTACTTTGAGACATTATTTCACACAAAATAATATGCAGAAAAAAAAGAACAAAACTACAATAAAAAATGTGTAAGTAACTTAAAAACGTAAATGTTATCTGGTAAACTCATATTGTATAATTATGTGGTTGATAAAAAGCATCTGCTTGGATAAAGGTTAATTATACTTATTACCTCGTTCGAGTCCTCCAACTACTGATCGGATTTGGTTCAACTAAATCCGATTTCCGATATGGCACACTGATTAGGTCCTAAATTCAAACTACTTGTTCATGACGTGGTTTCTCTAGGATGCGAGGAAAACCGTGGGCAGCTAGTGACCTATAAGAGCTCAACTGTCACTAATGAGACACAGTTACTTTTTTCTATTGTTACCAAACTTAATAAGCTTGCCTAACAGACGAGGGGACAACACCGAAAGTGTGTGTGTTTACTTCTTGACGCCTCAACTACAGGCAACTATAGGACAGGACTATACGCAGTTTGTTTTGCATTACCAATAAAAGTACGAAAATAATGGCCTACGAACAACGTTACGTAGTGGTGTGCCTCTTGCACATATTATGGCCGCTGTTCATACCACTACGTAGGTATTGGCTTTATTTTTCCAGATCGACTTTTCGGTACTTGTAATCACTCCAGTTGTACGATAGTACTTAATAATTCTACGGTGGAACTATACCGTGTTGACGTGGAACAGAAGGCAAATTTTCGTAATTTAAAACGTTCAAAATCTAGTCGCAGTCTCATCTCGGCAATAAATAAACAAACGTCAAAAAAGTGTCAAAAATGTAAAGAAATTAAAGGTATTTTTGCAAGATTGAGACAGATCACACTGTGAACGTTTTTAAAATTACGAGAATGCCCCTAGACAGTTTAATTAATTGCCGCTGCACACTTTATGAACTCTACACCAACTCGACTGAATTAAAGTTTTGAAATATATAGATAGAATATACTCTTTATTGCATACCAAATAAAAAGAATAACAAAATGAAAATACAAAAGCATTTCTAAAGTTTTAGTGGCAGTAGTTTACGACGCGTGGATCACGCATGTAAAGCGTCGTATACTTCACACCACTAGAATTTTCCATTATAATATTCACTATTCAGTACGCGACTTTAATTTAGCACATCCGAGTCTTGAGGGCAGCATCTGTAACTCATACATATGTGACAGTCGCAACCTGCACTGCGCAGCTTAGTGACGCATCACGTGTACTCTTTTTGTGAATTTTACGAACGAACTATTTGACCTTGGCGCGCTTATTAGAGAGCGCTTCTATTTTTTGAGTGCAAGCAAAAATGAACTTAGTGGTGGTCAGGCGGATGTGTCCGCGATAGTACAAGCTAACAATTCAGTGACATACTCGTGTGTCATGGATGTTAGCGGTCAAAAGTTATGAAAAATCACGTTATTTGTGGGTAGAAAGGATTTATGACTAGTTCCTTTGCACCCAAAAACGAGAAATAAAGTTTTGTTTTTTACCCGACTACGGCGAAGCAAAAAGGAGGGTTATGATTTTAACCGGTATATATGTTACCGGCCAAACCCGATTTCAGGACAAACTAGTTTAGCCTAGGCTAAACTAGTTCCGTCGACATAGGATGCAAGGGCGAGCGAAGGGCACCCCGAGGTTCGGTTTGGTTAGGTTACTTTAAACCCTTTACACAGAAATAGGGGCCCCGCGAAGCGGGGCTCCGTCGACATAAGATCCAAGGGCGAGCGAAGGGCACCCACTATCGCGTATAGGAAGAACTAGTTTAGCCTAGGCTAAACTAGTTTGTCCTGAAATCGGGTTTGGCCGGTAACATATACAACATTATTTTTAGTATATGCGAAACCCGAAACACGTGTCTAGTATTTTTATGTAAAGAATGTATGTACAAAATTTCAAAACTGTATCATGAATAATCACCAAGTTATAAGCTTGTTATGTTACCTGTTTGTCCGTCCAAAAACATGGTCTCCCCCACCGCGCACATACATAGATTTTAATCATTTAGGCGGCCAAAATTATTTTTGGGGTTATTTTAGTTCTAAGTTCAATTAAAATAAAGAAAAGGTATATATTTATAAAAACATACATATATTTGTCAGGTTATAAAGAACAGCAATATATAACAGAGCTATATTCACTAAAAAATACAAATGAATGGAAACAGAATTTAACAAGTTTTCTTTAAATATAAAATTACATTAAAATTCGGTATCTTCAGGTCCAGATGTCTCTACTGACTCTGTGTTTGGGTCAGCAGGTAATAAAAGTTTAACCGTTTCAGCTAGAAATGCGTTACGTGAAGGTTTTCTTATTTGTCTCAAGCAACTAATGAAGGGATCTGAACTTAACAAAAGCCTATAATATACATCTAAGTTACATTCTTCCCTAGAAAACTTTCTGGCAAAGTTTAGCCGGTACGATCGGAAATGCTTGTTCCGGGCTCCTGCAGCTTCTTCTCATAGCTGACCAATTGGAAGCAGCGAACTTTTTATGATTTGGCTTCCATGTACCAATATCTTGTGCATCGTAGGCGTCATTGGGTGCCAACCATACTGTTCTACGTACAATTTTGCTGTGTCGTACGCATACTTATTATATTTTTCAGCATCAATTTTATGGCCACTAGAAATAGTTTCTAAAATAACCTTGAATCTGTAAATCAGTTCAAAGTTAATACCTGTGATGTCTGAAGCCAATTCGGGGTTTTCAAAAAACCTCCGGCTTGTGTTGCCATCATTGGTGTTGCCAAAGTTGGTCAAATCTTAAGTGCTTGCAGAGGCGTCAATTGAGGTACCTCATCATTGTCGGTAACTCTACTGTAGGCTTTTCTATATTTACTAGCCCGTGTTGGTGAGTTCGTAATATCTTTGAGCACTTTCGAGGCAGTCCTATGTCCCGTTGTCTGCAACACAGATGTAGCAGCGTGAACAATAACTTCATCACCTACGGAGGCCCTTATTTCTTCCGTTTTTCTTCTTTTACTACGCTCACTTAGTTCTCCAAAAGAGTTGGGTGGTCGACCTTGCGAAGAGGCTGATTCAATGGGAATCTCGAATGTTCCCTCTAACCATGATTGGTTTATTTTCAGGAAAACATCTTGGTGTTTATTTGCCTTTGCCCATCGTTGCTTAATTTGTGATTTTACATAAGAAAATCTTTTTTTTAAGTCTTCTTTAGCCTCTTTGTTGTGCCCATAGCGCATAAGGAGAAAATTCTCATAATAGTCAAGTTTTTCATTTAAAGTTGGTAAATTTTGACTCTGTAGTTGGTCAAATATGTATTGACGAGTCACTATTTTAGTACCCGAGGTAGTAGGTAGATCTGAAATAAATAAAAAACAATTTTAATACAAAATATCGCACACTCAATATTTCCTATATTTGACAAAGAGCCTTTCAAAAGGGCTTAGTTCAAAAAAGCGCGATTTTGCGCGGCTATTTCTTATGGAATTAGTTAGTTACATATATGAACCAGGGGCGTGCCTTTTACTAAAGCCGAAAAGCCTGGCTTTCAATCAAACGCGAGCCTAATAATAAAAAAAAAATACACAAGTAAACTTATAAAATCATGTAGCAAGAATTGATAAGAATAATAAAAAATAAACTCCGCGCGTCCCGGCCGGGCCGCCCGCGATAGTAAGTACGATGCAAGGTTGCCAGGTTTACATACTCAAAGAATAATTTCAAATTCCGTGCACTTTTCATCACGCGCATCGTTGCCAAACATCTCCAATGCCGCTTAGCGAAAGCGCAACGACAAAAATCGACCTGTCTCGCTCGCACTAGTTGGCTTCAAATCTGGCTTCTAGACCTCTGACTATTTGTATAGAAATTGTTCACGTTGTTGATAACATTAGTATGTACTTATTCCCCAAATTGTACTGATTTTTAAGCCTGGCTTTTGATTTTTTATGAATGAAACGTATAACGACGCGCGTGTGTGTGTAAATAGTAAGATCGCGAGACATTGCGCGAGTCTATTAGTTCAAAGTTTTGATCGGTTACTGGAGCATTTTTTTGTTTTGTTTTTTTTTTCATTTTCTGTGAAGTTAAGTGTTGTGTTTAGTTTTTGCGGTAATTACCTTTGTTTTAAAGTGATTAAAAAGTTTCTTGTCATTAAAATGAATTCGGAAACATGCAATTGTTCCTTGTGATGGATTAAAACGTGAGCAATCGTTACTCGGAAAGGTAAATATTTTGAGTTTTACAGACAAATTGATTTGAGTATTTCTCAGAAATCTAAATCACGTAATAGGCATTTAAGTCGATCAGCATACAATACTCATTGGATTATAGGCTGCTCTCATATCAACAAATTATTCTGTTAGTGTTGCATATTTTTCTCAAAAGAAAATACCGCTTGGAATATCAGGTTACGATGATTTAAATAACTTCGCTGGTGCCAGTAAAAGACATCAGAATTCTCAAAAGCACATGAATGTTTTTGTTTCATTCTGTACTTTTGGTAAAACACGAATCGAAATTTCTTTATCTCGTCAATTATGTGCTTGACGACATTTCTAAATACAATACGCGTGTCGATCACAATCGCGCTGTTTTTCGGCCAGAAGGGGCGGATTTTAAAGGTTAGTTGATGTTGTGTGTCATTTTATTTAGCACAACAATAACTTCCTTTCCGAGGTCACGACGAGTCTAAAACCTCATTAAATAGAGGCAATTGCTCAGCGCTTGTATCTTTGCTTCATGTCTTCCGTGTGCTTTGATGTTTGTCATCTGTCTGTGGTAAAGAAGCGAAGAATGAAGAGTTATGGCTATTCACATTGTGAGTAAGTAAATCAAATTATAAATATTATCAACAATCAACATCGTAAACAATAATGTGTAGTTAGAAATCAATCAATTATTTGTGCGCCATCTAGTGGCCACACGGCCAGATTATAATATTTTGCAAAGCGACTGTTGCGGGAGAGTGAAATATGAACTAACTCAAAGAGCTCTGTTGTGCCAATAATGTACCTACAATAATAGATGACTCTTATACGTCCTATCATATTATACGCAAAACTGATACTTCGAAAATAAAAAAGTTACGATTTTGTAAAGGATTACCAATACTTACTCTTAGTATTTAATTTATATAAGAAACAAATGGTGCTATTAAAAAACATTCATTTTAATAGCTATTAGCAAAAACCTACAATTATGAAATACGAATATTAGTAAGAACTAAAACGACTCGGTCAGTCACAACGTTGACAAGCGATACGGTAGGTTTATTTCTTAAGTGTATTGGCTTGCCCTAAGTTTGACCCCTAGGCACGCCACTGATATGAACTATATAGTATAATGAAAATTATTACAGGGACGGACTCATAAGTACATTAAAAAGGCACTCGAATATAAATATATCTAAAAAAATAAATTTTGGACTGAGTGATGTTTGTCGTGTTAAAAATGAATGACAGAGAATGTTAATTAAATTTTTCTGTAACGAAAACAAATTGTTCTTACCTGTATTATCGCAATCCATCACAGTTAAAACGAAAATATTAGCTTGAAATGAATAATGCACTTTGGAAAGTTATAAGTTTAGGAGAGCGCCGAGACCCGACATGTACACACTTGTTCACTATCGAATTCCGACTGATCAAAGTCGACTCCCGCGCTTCATAGGCGGGGGGGAAGGGATGTTATATTATACATAGATATGTCGACTCACCAATTGTATAGATACCTTACCATTATATTGATTTTTAAAAAAATATTTTTGGCCGTCTAAATCATTAAAATCTATGTATGTGCCGCGTGCCTAAACGTACCGCGCGGCGATTGTATTGTAATTAACTGGTGATAACATTTTCCATCACACTTGCAGGCTTTGGACTGTCGTAATGGTCAAGTGTAGGTAGTTATTATAATGTACTTTATTCGTAAATAAATGCAGCCGTAAGCTACGAATAAGTAATTACTTATTCGTAAGCCGTAAGTGATACAATGTAGTCAATGCGATTTGTTCAAAGTGGATGAAAAGTGTTAAACATCGCATTACTTAACCACAGCAGGCTGTAGGTACAAATAATAACTTTCTACAATTAACCATCTTGGCGTGTTTAAAAATGTTAATCATCACGGCAAAGCATTGTGTTCCACGATACTCTGATTGCTCCTCGTACCGCCGCACTGCCAGGAATACGTTATCACTGTTATCGTTGTTTCTGTGTACTGGACGTTTGTGTATGAGAAAGTCATGGTTACACGACACTTTTTACATACGATAGGTAAGTACACGATCAACCGAAACACAACTCGGCGGCCGCGCGCTCGCGATTATGCAGTTGGACCCACGCGACACGTGCGCGCCAACCAGTGGTACCCGGGTGACTGAGGTTGCTGCACCCCCGCCCCGGTCGCCCCGCTCGCTGTGCGTCCGCGCCGCGCCATTGTGCGCGTATGGTAGATAACTACCTACTTAGTCGCTCCTCGGGGCACAGTATAATATACTCGGGGTGTCCAACTATTAACCTTTTTTAAATATTTTTGGGCCAAAATATAACATGGGGTAAAAATTATTGGAATCGATTCAGTTACTTATTCTGAACAAACTATATTCAGGTTTCGCATATACTAAAAATAATGTTGTATATACGTTCATCTATTCTGTTCCCTCATAACTTCTAAACTTCTTGTCATAATTTGACAAATGAGGTATCGTTAGAAGCGTCTTGATCGTCCGCTGGTTATAGGCTATGTGACGTCACATTAAATTGAATACGGCGGCCTCAAGCGGAAACATTTCAAAAATATAAATATTACCGAAATAAGCCCCAAAACATTAAATAAAAAATAAGTTTAAAAATTAAAACCCGACTAATGACAAGGATGAAACAAGAAAGTACACCTTCCCGTGGTCGCATGCTACCATAGCTTATAAGTATGTTAGTACAGCGGCATGCGACGACGGGAAGGTACTTTCTTGTTTCATCCTTTTCAGTAGTCGGGTTTTAGTTTTTAAACTTATTATGTTCAATTTTCAAAGCTTTGCAAGTCCTAAATATATTTTAAAAGAAATCGAAGGCTCATTGCTTTTTTATTTTACCTACATAATTGCTCATACGTTCATGTATAATACTAGTATGTTTCTTTTATGTCCACGAAGTAAGAACCCATTATGTAAAAAGTGCAGTGACCCACATGTATGGCACGGACGTCTCGTTCCAACTCAAAATGACCCACATGTGGGTCACAGATAGTGAATGTGTTATTTTTGCCCCCTTGTATCCTCTGGGTTAATTTGTACTATATTATTTTATATAGGAATACCTAATGATGTTATGTTATTATCTTGGTATATTTTATGTAATTATGTTCCGTATTTAAAATAAGTAACAACACTTCCAATACTTATTTTTCTTTTTTATTATCGTATAATGTGTTCAAACTAGAATTTACGAAGTATCTACATTATGCATAGGAATTTAATATTATAAGCTTAACTTTTGGACTGCCGCCTGGTAGCATTATTTACATTTATAATTTAAGCTGGGTGATATTAATGAATCTAATTTAAGTATGAATAAGAATTAAAACATTATTAAATATTTTTACAATGAGGTATTTTTTCATTACTATTATAATGACTTACAGAGTAAATGCTGGGAACTTTGCGTCTAGGACCCGTGTCATATCGCCTGCTAAATAAAGACGCCCTACTAATCCTTGGAACAATGATGCTGGGTTGTCCGGGTGATGTAACTCTGTGCCCGAGCGCTCCACCGCACACCACTCCATAAAGCAACTAGCCTGGTACAGATACATAGGTTTCTGAAAAGTAAAAATTGTTGCCTGTAGCGAGCGGAGCGCCTGTTCTGAGGCATCAAAATCTAATTCGTGAGATGCCTTTTTGCGGATTGTCTCATCAATGTTCATTAGTTATCAAGAATAAGAAAATATTTTTGTAGAAAAATAGGCTATTCATGTGGCTGTAGTAAAATAATATGTAAACTGCGCATAGGTTTTGAAATGCTTGTTGGTGCATGTGCTAAAATGATAATTTATTAATCGGTTGAAGGTCACTAAACGAGAAACAGAAGTTTTACTGTTATTGTTGTTTATTTATAAACGTTGCTTAAAGTTAAGAGACATATTTAAACGTCAAAAATGTATGGTTAAACAGTCGCTAATTATTACTTAACTTTAAGCAACGTTTTAAATAAACCCCAATAAATGTCTGGGTGCGCTTAGTGTCCCGCAATTCGCAGTGTTAAGGTGTCATGAGTACCTTCGTGGCTTGATACAGTTGTAAAAACGCATATGCATTTCCACTGACCCCATGACACATACTATAACCCTTAGTACATAATCCACGGTTCCATATGACATCTCCGCATTGCACAGCTATTTTCATATATTTGTCTTCCTGAAAAATCTGAAACATTTAAAATATTATGGTGAATCATTCATAATTTAAACAAATATACATAAGTAATTACTCATTAATCATCGATCACAGAGACGACAGAATGTACTTTTTAGCAGATTTATGAACACCTGCTACCCATCCTCTTAACGTCACACTTTTTTATCCTAGTTTGATAACAAAACAAAAACGCGTAGTACAGTCAGCAAGAATTAGGAATACAGCAGGCAACAATAATCATCTTGAAAATATTCATTTATTGTATTCGCAACTTTATAAACTTAAGAAATGCTTAGTAGAGCACTGAGCGCTAGTAAACTGAGGGCAATTAGTCTCAAAATCTCTGAGAGATTCGAAAAGGTCGCGCGAATGCCCGTGGCACCGCGAGCTCTCTAGCGACGGATGCACAATACAAGCCGTGGGGCGCGGCCTTGCGCCGGCGTAGACGAATTTATAACAAAGTGCGCTATATTTATTTAGCAGCTACGTTTAAATAGAATGAGCGAGCAAGCGGCTTAGCACTGCCTGAAGCTTAATGCTGTTGCACACAGCGCGCGACCTCGTGCAACCGCGGGTGTCATTGCGCCTCTGCGGGCTTGCCGCCTGCTTGACGAGCTAGGCGCTACTGGCTGCTGCCATCTAGGTGTGAATTGAGCCTAAGAGCTTAAACAAGTACCCTCTTATTAATAAACGCGGAGTAAAGTATTGGCCTAAACATACCTAAAACTCAAAATATGTATGGTTAATCTGAAGGTTATAGGTATTGTACGTTTATTAATAAGGGCACTCAGTACTTATTAATCTTTTTAATAACCTGGTAAGCCAGAATGCACAAGGGTACAAATCCCGGAGCTCCATGACACCATTGAACCAGTTTGTCTCCCGAGCCACTCTCCATGGATGATGGGAAATTTCCACTTGGAAAGCGCTGATTTAGTAACCAGTCTATAGCCGGTTTAATAAAGGTACGTATTTCAACAACGTTGATGAATAAACGAGCCTGGAATAAAAATAAACAGAAAATATTCTCGATTAAACAATTTCTCTTAATATTGGTAGCTATGCTGTTTACAACCGTTCGATTCGGTATTAAATTCGATTGTTTAGGGTTATAGTAGCATTATGTTACGAAATAAGTCATTTAATTATTTACCATTTAAATGTTTCCTACCATAAAAATTGCCATTTTGTAGCGTGCCCCCTAAACGAACCTTAACAATCGAATCTGCCCCCTTATTCACAAACACTATATGCTTCCGTATCGTATCGAACATTAATCATTGTTATCGTAGGAGTCTTCTCAACGTTGTTCACAAGTCCAAAACCCGAAAATTTTGTCAGTTTAAATCAAATAGACGCCCGCTATTCTTCCAACAGCTATTTGCTGTTGAGGGGAAGTCAAATCAGGTTATCGAAATGTCAGGTTTTCGATACGATAGCCTGTCGTATGGTTGTGAATCAGGGCTCTGATACCGAATCGAACAATTAATAGCTATGACGGTCTCATGAATACGTATGTTTTGACAATAGGGGGTACTTCACCCAATTTCTTTCGGCATTCATATTCAGTCATGCTGTCACTGAATAGGAATGCCGAAAAAATAGGGTTAAATCACTAGGTAAGTATCTACTACTAAAATTTTGGGGTCTAGCAACCCTAACGGCAAATTAATAGGATTAGTGCACATTTTCATTGTTTAGGTAGGTAAGTACCTACCTAGGGAATATTTGTACCTGCAATAGCATGTATAGAATTCCCGCCATTCCATGAGCAGCTCCAAAATACACTTTTTCGTGCCAGTGCCATAATAATGGGCTGTCGCACTTCATTACCGCGGCATATTGTTTTCCAGATTTCAATATGCTATTAATCACCTGAAAGTAGCAACACTGCGTAAGTGCCTAATTTGCAGTTTTTCTTAACTCTAGTACCTCTTCTTTGAGATTATAGTGTAGTATTTATTGTTAACAAAACTGGTCGAAGTGGCGGTGCTTGGGGGAGACCTATGTCCAGCAGTGGACTTCTTTCGGCTGAAAAGTCGATGATGATGATTTATTTTTATAAGTACCTACCTTTTCAATGTGCTTTACGGGAATGACCTCTTTCCCAGTAATATGTTTGTTCACAAACAGTAAAGCATAGAGATATCCAGATTTACCGTATAAAAGCTCATCAGGTGATTCTTGTAACAAGGAAATTAGAGACAATAATCTGAAAAAAATTAAAATGATACTAGAATCCGTAAAGGTATAATTCCGAAGGCAACGACAGACCGCAGACTGCAGCAACATTGCCGCTTAACCGTAATCACACTAGGTACCTACGGGTTTTTGTATAGGTACCAATATCTATGCCGGTCGGGGGAGCGGTGAATGCTTATGCGAATCCCGCACTCCCGGCCATAAGTAGAGGTGGAACCTTTAGGCGCGATTGGTCCAATTCACGGTTGGTCCTATTCGCGATTGGTCCAATTCGCGGGTGGTCCAATTCGCGATTGGTCCAATTCGCGGTTGGTCCAATATAAAGCATTTCCAAAATTAAACAAAATAATACATTTTTATGTACAGGGTTTAAGCTACCCGGCGGTCAGGGCTCCAGATAGAGGAACCTCCTAACAATGCGGGCCGTGTCCAATACTGCTTTCTGAATCAAGCCCTTGATCCAGCTGCCCAACGAGAACCTCCTCAAGTGTTGGTCAAGGCTCTTAGCTATTAACCCATTGGCTGTCACGACTATCAGCACAATGATCGCTGAGTCCACATCCCACATGTCGACAACCTCGCGAGCCAAGTCAAGATACATGATTATCTTTCTCGGCTTTCACGAGGTTCTCATCATGCGGGACGGTTATGTCAACAAACATTGCGCGCCGCTCTAATCGATCCACCACCACTATATCAGGCTTATTGGCAACAACAGTCCTGCCAGTGACGATGGATCGATCCCAGTACAATGTGATATTTTCATTTTCGAGATCTTGGTCGGGCACATACCTGTAGTGCGGCACGTCAGATTCCACAAGGCGGTATTTCAGAGCAAGTTGCTGATGGATTATCCTGGCTACAAGGTTATGTCTATGCAAGTACTCTCTCCGTTAGCTAGACGAGAACACCCGGAGATAATATGCCTGATTGATTCCCCTGGCCGGTGGCATGCCCGATAGATGTCAACCGTGCCGTTTTTTACAATAAATGTCCGATAATTGTTCATCATCATAAATTCGTCCATAATTGCACAGACAAAACCTTCGGTTTCTCCAAAGACGTCACCGAAACGCAGCCAGGCTACGGACGCTAGTACAGATGTACTAGCGTCCCCAAAATCGACCCGATGTAGATACATCGGGTCGATTTTGGGCCCGGAAAAAAGATCCGTGAAGCTCCTTACTCTGCCACACTTCCATGCGATCATTAATGTCAAGCACTACTGGCTTGCGTCAGTTCTCTTTAGCCAAGGAGAGCGGGGTGAGGCCCTTGTCCGCCGCGGCCGCATCTCGATGCATCCCCACGTCGGTTTCTAGGAAATATTCACTGAGACTGCACACCTCGCGATTGTGGAGGGTATTAGCGTTTAAAAAGCCTCGACCTCCACACTTTTGCGGGATATACATCCTCATTACCGATGACCGTGGGTGATGCATTCGATTTGCAGTCAGTAGCGTACGGACCCTCTTATCCAGGGCATCGAGTTCGGTCTGAGTCCATTTGAATATGCCGAAAGAGTACATCAAACCGGCATCCGGCATGACCCAACCGTTGAAGGCGCGCACCATGTTTCAGCCTGATAGAAGACTATTATTAAGTACTATTTTCAGGAGGTCAAAGAAGCGCTCCTTCAACGATTGCTTCATGTCCGTAACATTGATGGCCAACGCTTCCGACATACCCAAATACTTATAGGTTTCGGATGCGAAGAGAGCTCAAAGGTTTGTGGAATCCGAGAGTTGGGTTCCCAGGGATCCACAATCTCTCCTCTCTTTACATGCATGACTGCACATTTGTCCACACCAAATTCCATCCTGATGGCGCTACTAAAAGTTTCAGTTACTTTCAAAAGCTCCATCAGTTGCAAATTGTGGGGGGCAAAGGGTTTTAGGTCATCCATGTAGAGGAGGTGAGATATAACCTGATCACCTCTCCTCAACCGAGAGCCTAGACCTGAATCCTCCAGCAGTGTGCAAAATTAGAATATTATCATTGATAGAATCTTATATATCGTATATACAGGGTGAATTTTTCAAGTAGGCGTGGATGGCCAAATTATAAACTACTAGCTGCCCGGCGCGACTTCGTTCGCGTGGTGTCCTACCCTAATCCTACCCCTACCCTTCTCCTACCTTTCTTGTACACTACCCCTTCCCGACTCCTATCCTACTCCTACCGTACCCCTACCCTACTCTTACCCTACCCCTACTCCTACCCTACCCCAACCCTACTTCTACCGTACCCCTTCCCTACTCCTACCCTACCCCTATTATACCCTACACGAACAATAGTAGTAGTTAAAATAAAATAAAAAAAACCGACTTCCAAAAAAACACTACAAAGTGAAAAATAACTTTAATTTCGGAAGTCGGTGTCTTTGGATCTGTATTTTAGTTTTTTGCCACCGACTTCCGAAATTAAAGTTATTTTTCACTTTGTAGTGTTTTTTTGGAAGTCGGTTTTTTTTTTTCTTAAAAAGTTTTTATTTCACGCTTTTTAGTGGGTCTGCTTATAATTTATCTAAGTTAGAATAGCTTAGTGCTTATCGACTTTTACAAACAAATTATTGCTTTTCTCGATGCAAGGAAGTTAATTGTTGAGGAGTTCTCCAGGTCCACCATCAGCTCCATATCACCATTCACATAGTGACGAGCATAAATTGCTTAGCAACCATATTAAAGTAATCGAATCGCAACCCGTGAAATACTTAGATATTATTGAGTAGTTCCGGTGTCCATCTGTGGTCTTCATTATCAGTTCCACTTCACCAAATGGTGCTTTCCGAGAGCAAGTGCACGAGTTACTATAAAAAATACCCAAATCGCTATAGGTGTGCCAATAATATTTGAAGAGTTCCTTCGATTTCTCCAGGATCCCATCATCAAATCCCGACCTGATGTTTTTAGACTAGATGCTGATAATCCTGGCTGCAGCATCAGGCCAGACTTGTGTCAACATTGCATTGAACATAAAATTTAGTCCTGTTTAAAATGAGCCCAAACACGACTACGGTGCTGTTATTTCAAGGTTTGTACTTTTTCTGATGCTCCTGGCTTCAGCATCAGGTCTCTATGTACTTCGGTGTTCCTCATTAACAGTACGTTTATCCACACACCGAGCCCTTTTCAATGAGCCTAAACACGATATATCTGCTGTTAGTTGTCGAGGAGTTAGGTACTCTGCAGACTATCCTGACGCTAGCATCAGGTCATGACTTGATGATCATGAGACCAAATGTGGCAAATGCCCTATCAAACATCAAAACAATTTACTAAAACAGTCCTTGCCTGTTTGAGTAACTTCTTACTGTTAAGGAGTTGTACCTTCCATCATCAGCCCAGCTACCTGAGATGGTAACAACCATACGCAAATAAACAAGATACTTCATAAAATATGCGAAAAACAATAAGTGAGCCTATAAAATTTGAGGGTTGCCCTCGATTTCTCTAAGATCCCATCATCAGATCCTAACTTGGTGACAATAGGACCACCTCAGAACTATCTACTTTCGAACAAAAAAAGAATTTTGAAAATCCGTCGACAATTGGCGGAGTATTCGATGAACAAACATACAAAAAAAACATACAAACAGCCGAACATAGTACCTCCTCCTTTTTGTGAAGTCGGTAAAAATAGTTAACGTCCTATTCTTGGACCTACTGAATATACACACAAAATTTCATAAGAATCGGTCAAGCCGTTTTAGAGGAGTTTTGTTACAAACACTGTGGACACGAGAATTTTATCGCTGCGCTACGTCGTATTCTGTGGCTGCGTGGAGCAACACGCACCGGGGCGCGGCGTGTCGTCGGCGTGTATTTTTTTTCTACTGACATTTTTAATTTCGTAATATCTTTTGAATGGAATGTCCGATTTCAATAATTCAAAAAGTAATCAACAGGTATTGAAACAGTCTTGAATACAAAATAATTTATTTGGATAAGAATTAATACAAAGGTATAGATAACATGGTCTGATTTTGATCGGCATTTCTATCAACTTTTAAAATGTAAAAAAGTAGTTATAGTGACATAACTACAATAGTTGGACATATGGTCTCGCGAAGTTTTTAGTAGATATTGATATGTTCTATAATATTGTAGAACATTTTTTTGTTCTATCATCAATACTTTCCGCAGCGCATGCGATGAAAGACATTTTATGGCTATTTTTTTTACACCTTGGGTTGGTTTTAGTAGGAATTTCTAAAGATCCCTAATTTTTTTTAGTAATAAATATAGCCTATGTTACTCAGTGGTAATGTAGCTTTCTAACGGTAAAAGAATTTTTGATATCGGTCCAGTAGTTTTTACGTTTATTCGTAACATACAAAAATACAAATCTTTCCTCTTTATAATATTATTAGTATTAGTATAGATGAGGAATAGCGAAAAGTGCCCAAAGGAGTCGCGGACTCGATTTTGATGAAAACTAAAACTGCATCACTAGATTTTTGAAAAATCAAAATTTCTAGCCAGGAATCGAACCTATTGATTTTGAAAAAAAAAACACTGTATTATTACACCATTCGATAGTGTCCCTAATAAGGATCAAATTCTGGGAAGTAATGACATACGGCAAACTTAAGGAAAATGTTGAATTTTAATAAACTGCTTCTTATTAAGTATTCATACCTACATTACGTACCTACCTTGTTCGAAATTATGCTCAATATTTTTATTAACACACCCGCAGCGCAGTCACCTTCACAACATTATGTTCTAAATTCAAAGGACATGTCCAGTTTCTGCCCTCTGGTAATTCTGGTATAGATAAATGTTCATGATTTAAGGTTTTTCAGTAAGATTTAAAAATTTAGATTTAAATTACTATGGATTAATTAATTCAGTATTACTTGCGTAACATAAGTCTCAAAAAAACAGTACTCAATGATCAATCGTAGCTTCCGCTTTGCCATTTTTAACGGGAAGTACCAAAAATGTTTTTGACGTTCCATTTTATCCCGTAATTATCTTTAAATAGTGTGAGCGACAATTAAAAGCCGCTTATTTTAGATCATTGGAATTTAATAACGTATTTGCGTATAAAATACGACAATATTACTAAAATATTTTTGTGTACACATCAAACGTGTTTTTCTTTGAATACCCATTTCCTAACATGAAGGTAAGTATTTATTACTTTTTTGACATGACATTGACATATTACCAGTTATTTTTTGGTTGTTTTGCTTGCATTGCAGTTCCAAGTTGCGTGTATGCGTTCCTTGCAAACTATGCGATTATTTTCTGTTATGGATATTTTCTTTAAACGACCATTGCTATTCTACTCGGAGTGACATCATCTAGACAAGATGACTATGTATTGCTATACTTATAGGATTCTGCTTTTCCTTTCGATTTGGATATTATGATGAGGTGCATCGCTGTGCTGCGGATTCGCAGACATATCATGTCAAGGCTGGCGTTACCCCTGCAAGTGAGACTTGCTCGATGGTTATCAAATCAGGTAGGCCTCTATACTACGGCAGTCGCGTAAACCATGCAGGAAAGGCAGTACATTGAGCAGTTGTGTTATAATTTGAAAAATACAATGACATTTCTTATTGTTCCAGCTCCCATTAGATGGATACGCAAGTGTCACGATTGTTATAATTTATTAAATATCAAAGTTGCTGACAATGAGAGATTACTAGGTCATACAATGGTCTGCCATGTCATGACGCTAGTAAGGTATCTTGGCTGGGCAAGGCATCAAAATAACGTGCTAGCACCAGCTACATTTTTGGATAATGTTTTGGTGTCTCTAGAAGACGTTTAATTTTTTTATCATTTTATTTAAGAATGTATCTACAATAAAATAATTTGTTTTGCAATAAATACATACATAGTTTTATTTATTATAATCCCAATTCAGTATCAACAAGTAGCTCTACATATAAATAATATTATGGGTATTGAAGATAGAAACTTAACATTTTTGTTACACAAATTAACATTTTTGTTACACAAATAGAAATATCCAAAAAAACTGTAGAATATGATCTCACACCAACAAAATGTTTCATTAACCTCACAAAGACATACCACAAATTAGTACCTGTATTCGCTCACAGATGTCATTATACTAAAAAAAGCTAAGAAAAATCCCTAGCGTATAATCCTTATTTTGACCAGTTTACGCAAGATCCTGACTCCTGAAACTTATTAATTAATAAACTATAAAATACGACGATTATAATAATATAACAATCATTACTGAACATTTTCTTTGACTGCCTAGACATTCGCCCGTTGGTCAACCAGACATGTCCTTTCTATTATAATCTTTGGAAAATATTCTAATGGAATCAATAATATTGTAATGCTGAATGCAGTACAATCCTTGAGACGTTGAATCCAGCTATGTATTGAAAACAATGGTCATCATTTTGAACAATTAATCAGTTAAGGTTTAGTAGATAGGTTACATAACCCGGGCCCGGCTAGATAATAACAGCCGCACAGGTCAATCCATCAGGTTAAGCTACGCTTGTCGCGGTTGGTCTGTGGATGGGTGACCATCTTTACATACCGAGGTATTCAGCTGGATCCAGTTAGACTGGAAGCTGACCCCAACATAGTTGGGAAAAGGCTAGGCAGATGATGATGAGGTAGGTAACATAAGAAAAAGAAAAGTATTTTGTTAAAAATGAGCTCTTTCCTTTAGTTTGCCGTATGTCATTACTTCCCAGAATTCGATCCTTATTAGCGACACTATCGAATGGTGTAATAATCATAGATCGGAATAGGTAGAGCTGTTTTACGTACTTGCTTAGAATAATTGGTTAGTTAGAATAATATGGATATTCCCCGAGTCCCGGGATTTGGTTTTTAAATAGTAAAATCATAAAAAACTATTCACGCCTTCGGGACTAATAAAAGATTACACCCTTTCTGACGGTTAAATATAAGAAGGACGGGATTTAAGGATAGTATAATAAATAGATAAACTTGATTCATTATACCACATATATTTTTTTACGTAACAATGGTGCCGATTTTCTTGCCACAAATGCCTCTAAACTAGACTAAAAATCACTAAAATTTAATTTATTCCTGTCAAGCGACAATTTCCCATTCTGAAATTGACTAAAGTGACGCAACTTAACTATATTTTAGTTTGACAGCACTAAGATGGCACTGAGTTATTAATCTATTGAAGATGGCAATTTTGCTATTCTGAATTTCACGTTTTTTACCTAAAATTTTGATTGTCTAACTAAATCGAACTAAATCTGACTATTTTTAATCGCGATTAAAAAGGTGTGGAATAAAATTAGTTGTCATGAATAGAAATTCACACCAACACCTCGACTTCAGGTGCAAAAACAGTACTGTCTGTATCTTTTTTTTCTTTTGCTTATATCTCGAAAATGGTGTGTCCTATCGCAAAAATAATGAAAATTTCGACCCCCTTTATCAGACCCATAAACACCTAAAACTTAACATGTAGGTAATCATTTTTCATATTTTCCATACAAAAAGTGAAAAATTCCTTAAGAGCCTATGCTACCTCAGCTAAAATTCACTCTCTATCTCGCTCATACGATACTGCTCGCTGACTGAGTGAGAGCGAGACAGAGCGCGGTGCTGGGTGGCAGGCAGCGCCAATAGTTTAGGTATTTGCTTTTTACAGTGAAAAAAATGGTAATTATAAAAAAGTAAATAACATAAGACCTGCTTTAAAGTAAGTTCAGTTAGTATGCAAAGTTTCATGATCTAATTTGAAGTATTTTTTGAATACCAGCGGTTTATTGTTCGGGTTAGAGGTAACTTTGGATTTATTTTCTATCGAGAAAATTTTATGGAATCGTGTTTTCGTCTAACATAAGACTTAGCATTAATCCTCAACTTTACCATATATTTATTTCAAAATTAATGGTGCAGTATTTTCGACATAACGGAGGATCACGCTAAGCCATTTGAGGTAGTATAGGCTCTTAAACAACACGTCAAGGCTGCCCCCTCCGCGCCTGCGGCTCTAAAAAACAATTCACGGGGTAGGGAAAATAAGTACCATGTGTCGAAGAGTCGCGATTGTCAAATTCGATTTTTGTTGTGTCAAAATTATTTTTAAAGATTTTTAGAGATTTTTTTATGCAGAATAGCTGTAAGATTCTCATAGCAAAAAGTAAGGAATTTTAGTGATACTTTAGTTAGTTCGGTGTACAAGAGAATCGGGACCAATAATTTCTTATTCAAGAATCAACAATCATTTAAACATTTTTATTCTGAAGTTGTACAAAAAAAACATATTACCATACAAATTATTTGTTCTTCAGTAAAATCAAAACATTATCAAATAGAAAAATTTGTATTTACAATAAAATCTTAATTAAAATAATCAATACGCTTCAACAATAATTCACTTATTTAAACAAAAAATTTCATTGTTCTGGTTCGTCTTCAGCTTCACTAGAAGACTGAGTATGACCAGAGTTAAAATAAATCACCATTATTTTTTTTTTAACTATCTAATTTTAATCTATTTCTTTTTACATCTAACACCCATTTATATGTGGAAAACGAGCGTTCAACATCTGTTGATGTTAGTGAAGCGAATTTATATGACAAAAATCCCGTAGCATCGGTCGGAATCCCGTGGAATATCCATATTAACATCAATGTTTGCGGTCAATGAACCTAAATAGCTCTACCTATTCCGATCACTGGTAATAATACAGCGTGTGTTTTTTTTTTTTCAAAATCAACAGGTTCGATTCCTGGCTAGAAATATTGATTTTTCAAAAATCCAATGATGCAGTTTTAGTTTTCATCAAAATCGAGCCCGCGATCCCTTTGAGTAGGTACTTTTCGCTAGTCCTCTTAGTTTCGGATTTGGCCATCCACGCCCACTTGAAAAAATTCACCCTGTATACACATATATTGTATAATAATTTCGGAAACATTGCCCATTTTGGACCAACTGCGAATTGGACCAACCGCGAATTGGACCAACTGCGAATTGGACCAACTGCGAATTGGACCAACCGCGAATTGGAGCAACTGTGAATTGGACATCTTTTTTAACATTGGACCAATCGCGCCTAAAGGAGGTGGAACACCGCGGTGGTTTTAACCGGTAAGAGTCCGGCATGCCCCTCTGTCACCCCCCCACGATAGAGGAAGTCCATGAGAAAAAGAAGGTACCAATATCTATGAAAATTGGTTCCGTGTATGGCGACAGTGCCGCTTGCTGCTGCGGTCGAGCGGCGACTGCCGACGGCATACCAGCAGTGCTGTCAGTGGCTGTCACTAACAGAGCGACAAAACGTTTTTTTTTTGTTTGACAAATGAGTTTCGCGATTATTGCGTTTGTCGACTGCGTTGTCGACCGCAACGCCGCCACTGCCATCTGGCGTTGCCTATGGAATTGTACCTTTATTGCAAGTGTCAAAAATCCTTTCGATTTGGAATCCCATTGTGCTACTGCCGTGTATCTACACCTCTTTTCTGAGCGTATGGAAACTCGTACACCTTAACTTGAAAATAGGTAGGCAGTATCTTGAATTCTAGTACCTGTAATTATTAATGCAAGATTCGCTTTTGGCGGACATTCGCACGGACGTAAAAATATCACGGCAGGATTTTATCGCGCACTGGATTTTCAACTCTCGATGTTGAGCCGAGCATTGAGAATCCAACAGTGCATCCCAGCGCGTCAAAAAACCACACTGTTTGATTTCAACTCCCGGCGCTAAACAGTGCATTGAAAATCCAGTGAGAGGAAAAATCCCGCCGCGATATTTTTACGTCTGTGCGAACGTCGCGTCGGCTTAATGGTTGTGTTGTAACATTATATATAGCAGTATGGCACTATACCTTTGAGCTAAAGCTTTGTAATCCGGCAGCGATTTATCAGCATGTTTAGAACCTAGCTTATATGATATTACAGTTGCAAGGGCAAGTGGCCCTGCATCTCCACACAAAAAGCTTATTCTGCGTCCTTTTAGATTTTTAATATTTATGTATTCCAATGCAGTCTGTAAAAAGTACAAGCAACAAATTAAAAGAAAACATCTATTATACTTTTATTTGTTTTCCTTAGTATATACACTAGATACTAAAATAAATGACTAACTAACTTACAATACAAATATATAAAAATAAAAAACAAAGGACACTTAGGCGTCGAAGTATTCATCCGCATCGCTGTCATCCGGAAACGTGCCCAGAAGACTGGCAGCATTGCCACGTTGAATGGCAATGCTAATTCTTTGGCCAAAGAACGACCCAGCCCTCTGGTCACGTGAAGTATCGACCAGCCGACCAGAAATTTCCTTAAAAAGGAGACGCGCGCTCGGGCCCCATGACCCGAGCGTTTCGACCCCAAAGGGCTCAAAGCTGTACTTGCCCACAAGGTTACAGTATTTGCGCCGCTTGAGGGTCTCAGCAGCTGCAGCAGCGGCGCCAGCACAGCCCGCAGTGCTAGGAACATGAGATGGCGCAAGGGTGTCGACACATGTTGCGTCCCACACTTACCCACCTTCCAAGGCAACAACGTCATGCCGTCTGGTCTCTTCCCATCATCACGTACCAAGCCGTTTGGTTCTAGCACCGCTGGTACGCCGGCGGTGACAAGGGCTCGACGAATAATATCGTTGATGCTGGCGTGCCGTGCTATGCGACCTGCGCTCCTGCAGCAGGACAGGCCATGGTGTCCGAGACTGTCGACAGCTTCACCGCAGTGACATCGATGCGGAGCAACACAAGGTGCGCCCAAGCGGAGACACGTAGCGAGCCGAAACGATGAGTCATCCATCATTGTGCCTATGGTGGATGACGGGAGCGCCTGAAGCCACAAACCTGACTCCCATTCTCCCACAGCCAGCAGACGGGCACGCTCAACAGTATTACGTGACGTGTTTACAAGGGTATTCCGTATAATACTGCAGAGCGGCACGTCCCACCGTCTCTGGGAAGACGGGTTATCAGGCAAAACCGTAGCAACAAATTAATATAAGGCATATGTTCATATCTAATGTGTAATGTGTGTGCAATGTGTGCATGAGAGGCGAGGGAGATGATAGGTTCCCTATGTTCCATTCATCGTTGCCTAAATTTTAATGGGTAGTTAAGTAAACAAATAAATGTTTTTCAATAGTCAGATAACTTTTATCTGAAGGATAAACATGACAGTTTCACATATTTTTTCTATACAAATGCTTTCAAACGGCAATATTTATTCTTCAAAACACAAGTGTGTTTACACATAGGTATGTAATTATACCGCAAACTAATCAGTGAACTATTCACATTAGAAACCGCAAAAGATACAGGCGCGGTCGCAGCCCAAGATTTTGCGGGGGGTCATCATGGGTGTCGAGGAATATTTTAATCTGTCAAGCTCCGCTAATGAGACACAATTGATTTTCTATTATTGATAATCAATTTTATATTCCAAAGTGTTGCAAAATTTTGGAACTCAAAAGAGTTAAATGGCATATTATCAGCCTTCAAGATCCTTGGAATACCATGAGTTGAAAAAATATTTTTCAATAAGTATATTATTAATTACAGTAGATGCAGTTAATGAATTTACATGAATTAAGTCAAACCACTTAGAGTAATAATCAGTTACAATTAAATAAGTTTTGCTATTCCACTGTAGAAAATCACAAGCAATTTTTTGAAATGGTAAAGTAGGTATCTCATCAAGCAACATTGGTTCTTTTGATTTTTTCGCACTATACTTTCAAGAAGTATTGCTTGAATATCGAAATACTCCAGTACTAGGTTCACAATATACACCATCACAGTTACTATTTAGCAGATTAACAAGAACCAAACTACCTATTCATGATGAGCTTTTAAAACCAAAGTTGGTAACAGATTTTAATGAAACTCAAAGTAAATACAAATAACAAAAGAAACTTTGATAAGACAGCCAAATGTAACAAACACACTTTTTATTCTGGTCAAGACGTGGATAATATTTGGGTCCCAGCAAATGTCATAGACATATACTCATCCCCTAGGTCTCTAATTTTATAAGATATGAATGGGCAGATACTTAGAAGGAATACATTGCATGTAAAACCTTCTTTAATTTGTGACTTTGTCACCTCTGAGAGACGTAGCCTATTTACAGTTTTGTCTAAATCCACATCTCCCATGCTCAACAAGTTCTCCTGCTCGGATTTATTGGTGGTGCCAAAAATAATCCTATCGCGCATGGCTTCTTCTTCATTTGTGAACTCACAATTTTTCGCTAGACTCTTCAATTCTGTGAAATATACATCAAACGGCTCCCCCGGTCGCTGAGAGCGCTTATAGAACAGAAATCTTGAAAACAATACATTCTTCTTGGGTTCACAATATTTATCGAACGATTTCAATATGTCATCGAATGTGGCCACCTTTTTTTTCCCGTCGGCATCCACAAACTTGTCGAAATCCAAATTATTATATATTTGAACTCCTTCCTCGCCAACGACATTTAGAAAAATGGCAATCTTACGTATCAGTTTCTTATTCAAGTCCTGAGGCAATAAGATAGATTTGCAGCTGTTGCTTGAACCTTCTCCAATTACTTGGCAAATCCCCACCGAGACACAGTTTTTCGGGTAGGTTATACGACGCTGCGGCCATGTTTGCACACTGTTACAAACTGTTCAGCGGTTAAGTATTTTACAATTATGGTAATCAATTACGGCTGCGCCATGTATTAATGTGTTTTTAATAAAAACAATGTGAGCAGGTAATAACAATACTTTACTTTGACTCCACAATATAATAATCGCTCTTACATGTATTACATGGTTTCTGCTTAGAGTACGCCATTGCTGCTGTCTCCTAGTGTCGTGCGTCCATCACTCTCTACTAGTGATGCATATTCTTACTTAAGTTACTATTTACTAAATACTACATTGACTGTAGTGCTGGTACCTTCCTCCAGCACCAGCCTACAAAGTAACAAAACATAGAAAAATGTCAATTCCTGCAGGAGGCACGAATTGACGTTTTTCTAGTATTTATGAGTGCTAGTTGGCTGCTCCCCTGCGTTACCGGGTTGGCTAGTTCCAATTTCGCTCCTGTGCGTAATTTACATATAATTTTAGCGTAATTTACATAGATTTTCTTCAAAAGTCAACAAAACAAGTAATTCCTAGTCCTTTTGGAATGATCGAAAGAAAATTGAACCTATCCGAGAGTGTGCAAAAATTTTCGAGCTCGCTTCGCTCGCTCTTACATTTTAGATTCTGATAGCTGCTTGAGCTTGCCTGCATAAGTCGACAATGTAACTCCTATTTCGACTTGAAAATAAAAAACAAAACCTAATAGTATAATATACTTTATGTATGTATTTATTGTATTATGTAAATGGTACAACACAGACTACCTACAGTATTTGTCTGTCCTTCCCCTTTTTAATCCATCCAATGGTTGTCTTTAAAAGATCGCTCTTAGCGATAAGGCCGCCCATTGTGTCACCCATTGTAAAGTTTTTATTTTTGTCTGTAATGTATATGGTGTACATAATAAAGAGTATTCTATTCTATTCTAATCAAACAGAGGCGGGTTCTTAAAATTTTCGAACTCGCTTCGCTCGCTCTCCCCACCCTGCACGGTTACCGTTCCAATACATACGACCAATTTGGCAGCATTTAAGTAACACACCCCCTATGTAAAAGCTGCGTCCCTGAATAGCATAATTATGTAATGTGGAGCTGGAGTCTTACATGAATCTTAACATATCATCACGCCTTTAATCCCCAAAGGGTTGGGCACGGGTGTACCTTCATATAGTACGGTCAGCATCAAAAGTTGATTAACACTTCAGTTTTTTTAATCTTAGTTATTGAGCAAAATATTTGTTGAAAATTGCAGCAGAAGAAATTTTTGTTTATTGAAAAAAGTTGTTGTCAATTTATAACATGTAAAAATGATAGTGTTAATCGACTTTTGATGCTGACTGTACTTACACCCACATTCCGCCAGTTATTAAGTAGTTAGAATCGAACCCAGCTAGGACCTCATGCTCAGCAGTAACGTTTGCGACCACTAGACCAACGAGGAGATGTACCTCCCTTAAAATATTCCTCGGCACCCATGATGACCCCCCCCAAAATCTTGGGCTGCGACCGCGCCTGATGCACACTAACAGATCCATACAACATACCAAAAATGCAGAACTACATCACGCTTTGCGAATTTAATGTCTTTATCCGACGGCCTAAGCGTATTATTTGAATTCTAAACAGAAATAGTCACCATAGCCGACATCGGTTTGAAATGGGATCATCTTATACATTCTTTTGTATGTGTGTATGACATTGAACTCCTTCCAAATGGCTGGACCCATTTTGATGAAATTTTGGTGTGTGTTTGAGTGGGTTCCTGGATTGTTTAGATTCACAATTGGACCCAGTGGCAATGCAATAGCAGGCAAGCCAAAATTCGGGCAGGGCAATGTTTGTAGGGTCCGCTGTGTTATAATAGAATACTATTAAATTACTAGACACTAACCTTTAGTGCTTCAGGGTTGTTATCATTTTTGAAAGCAATCATATAATGAAATAGTGCAAGACCAGCTGAACCAGTGTATACTGTGCCATCAATAAATATGTTGCTTTCCATTGTCATCGTAAGAGTGCGTAATTTTTCTGTTTTAAACTTAAGCAATTTTGTTTCAAATTTTTCTGATATCTGTAAAGAAGGAGCATTAAATAATAAAATTAAGCTTATGAATCTGAAAAACAGGAGTTGAGGTAGACAACCAGGAGTGTTTATTTTCAAAACCAATGATCTTTTAATTACTTTTTTTTTTATTGTGTGGAAATCCTCATGGATGTCCACCACCCCGGGGTGGGTGGAGGGGATTGTCAGACTTACTGACTGAAACCACACAGTGTCCTGCTGCTACCTTTAGCCGGGGTGCTGGAGTGCTTGAGCATTTCGTCACGCTCAGTTCTTACTTACACCTGGTTTCTGGAATAAAAATTATCAATGGGTCAAAATTAAAAGCAAGTCAATTGATCCATTTGGCTGTTGATAATTCTGTCAATCTGTCACAGTAGTTGATGCCTGCTTGACCAATAAAATTGTTAGCAATTTTTTGTCTTGATCTTCATTACAGAGACCGGGTGTTATTCCTTTATTTTCATAAGTTGTTGTCTTTACAGGGGTTTGGTTGTAACTTCCATAATGAAACTTGTAACCATCAGGAATTTAGCATCTCTCAGAGAGTTATGTTTATTGTCTGCCTGCTTATGCATTAAAGCACCTTAGAAAGTTGCTATAATCCATACTATATTAATTAATTTATTTATAACAATCTTACCTACACTATCATTACAATATTATACAAGCGAAAGTAACTCTGTCTGTTACCGTTGCACACATCAATGGTTGTATGGATTTTAATGAAATTTAGCACACAGGTAGACCATGACCATGACTGGGATAAGAAGTATCCTAAGACATAGGATACTTCTTATCCCTGTAGTATGTTCCCGTGCGATGATTTCCAATGAATTGTGAATAATTTTAATGATATTTAATTATAAAGATAATTGAATAATAATCAGTGTCCCAGTTAAAAGAGGATTTAAGGATTCCGCGGGAAAAAATTAAGGCTTGCTGACTATTTGATTTCTATTATTTTTAAGTGATGCCGCTTGAAAAACCTGTCCCAAAGAATGACCCCTAACAGCTTTTGTTTTTGAGTTACAGCTAACCTAATTTACTATTTTTTTACTTAGATTTGCGTTTTTTATTGAACACTGAAATATATTTTGCTGTCCTAATTTTGTCAAATCAATGACTGAAGTCGAATCCAAAGCTTGGAATTCATTTGTTTTGGTAATGAGTAATTTCCTAGGCAAAAAGAAATCTGAAGACCATGTCGAATTTGTTGAGTCCATGCTATCGAACTTGCAAGAGCTAGGGTGCAACATGAGCATTAAAATCCACTTCCTGCACTCGCATTTAGTTAGACCGATTTCCACAAAATCGGGGTGATTTTAGTGAGAGGCAGGGTGAAAGATTTCATCAGGATCTTCGGACAATGGAAGAGCGTTATCAAGGGCGGTGGGACTCACATATGATGGCAGGCTACTGCTGGAGTTTGCAACGAGATCTACCTAAAGTCGTTCATTTAAGGAAATCTTATAAAAGATAATTTGATAGTGTTCAATAGAAATTTTGTTAACAATGTATTAATTTTCTGCATTTTTTTTTTTCAATATAATAAAACTGTATATTTCAAAAAGTAAAGCTGTTAGCCATCTCCCAGAATTTTTTATCATAGTCAGGGCCATAGAAATACCCAATAACAGAAAAAAAAAATAAAGGAAACAAGTCTTGTGTTGACCAGTGTAGGTAATCAATTGTTTTACGAAAATACAATTATTCGATATACTTTGAAGAGATATTCTTATCTAATAAACGAATAAAACTAATAACAAAATTAAGAAAACTCACCCCATTTCGATAATTGTTAAGAATATTGGCCGTCGCCGTCCCTTCAGGTGAATAGTCATCATATTGATTTTTAAAAGAACCTATTGGGGCCATTATTTTATACACTTATACCACAGGGTTACGCACAATTTGTTATTTGTAAATATTAAATTTTTTATTTGGTTTCTGACATTTCATGTCATAATAATAAACAAAACAACATGTCTGCCTCTCAAAATGGATGTAATGGCACCTGTACACTCTCGTCGAGGTAAGTACCGCGAGGCATGACGAGTGTGTTAGAAGATGGAATATAATCTATCTATAAGTATATATATATTACCCAAATATAAAGCTCTAAATATCAGAATGGCTACTAGTCATTTAATATTCGTAAAAGTAACTATGAATATGGTATGTAGGGAAGGATTTTATGAAATAAAGCACAGAAAGACAAGCTAGACATTTATTAGAATTTAGACTTGTCAGTTATCAATCAGAAATCTAGTTGTCCGTTCCAAATCTAGGTCATCATGGAGAAGAAGGACAAGAAACTCCATGGAAACAGTATTAAAGTATTCTATCAACAAATTTCTTATATTGCCATAAATTATTATTATTTTATAAATAATCAATTATATCTCTTGAACATCTATTAATATATACTTATTATATATTAACAACAGCTATATATTATTTTATGTAGGTACACATTTATACATTAAACAGTTATCATCAAAGTTATACTACTTATCTTTGTATTTCTCGGGAGCTCCGCACCGGCCAACGTCTCAAGCAATAGTCAGGCAAATACAACGGAACGCTCGTTTTTATAGGCGACGACAAACAAGTATGACTCATGTTTCTTTAAAACTGTGACAAACGATCATAATTCGTACCTATTTGTCGCGCAACATTAAAACATTTCTTATTTAATTTAAAATGATGTTATTTAAATGTTTTTATTAGTAAATTAATTCATAATTAATAAATCAATTTACTATTTTATATTACAACGTGAAATATTCTGTTACATACTAACTACATCGGTATAAATCTAACACGGCCATACTGACATGTACTTCGTTCTCGAAGTACAAAATTAATATTTAGGTACATAATTAAAGGTTTATTTTGTTCAGTAATTGTTTTTATAATCATCATGTCATAATCAAACACTGTGCAGACCAAACACCCGCAGACGTGAAGCTTAATCACCCGCAGCCAGTGATTGTCATACTACAGTTCCTGACAAAGCTCATTGTAAAATAATCCATTCATAATCATACAATATCATCATGTTTACAATACTCATTTTAATCATACAATATCATCATGTTTACAATACTCCTTTAATCATACAATATCATCATGTTTACAATACTCCTTTAATCATACAATATCATCATAATTACAATACTCCTTTAATCATACAATATCATCATAATTACAATACTCCTTAATAACTTTCATCATTCTCCTTTTATAATCACATTTTTTTTTTTTTTTTTTTTTTTTTTTTTCTTTTACAACCATCGTATTTATAATAATAAAGAAAAAAATAAATAAAACTATTCACACATTATACAAGATTATCTTCTGCATTAACGTTTTGTTCAACCCAATTACCAGGCCATAGACGAAGTTTTTCTTTGGCAACTGTTATATTTCTCAAGTTTCCAATACCCCTTAAAAGGAATCTATTATTATCTAGCATGTTCATAATTTCGTAAGGTCCCTTAAATTTTGCCCTTAATTTGTCATGTCGCCTATAGTCTTGGTTTACAAATACTGTGTTACCTACACTAAGTATAGCTTATGTTATCTCTACGTGTTTGGTCAAAGCGGTCTTTGAATTTATCGGCGACGATTTTTAGACGTTGATATGCTAACTGACGATCAGCAGTTATGTCAATAATTTCATTATCGTTTTGTACTATTTCAACTAATTGAACTTGTATACACGGGATGTTAGAATTTCTGCCAATAAGCAAACTAATAGGTGAAAAGCCGGTTGATTGTTGTACAGTAGTATTTAAGGATAATTGGACTTTCCAAAAACGCTCGGCCAGTCTGACAATATTATTGACATCTATTCAACAATCACCTTTTTTTTTTTGTTAACATTAGTCGGTATCAGTACCATAGCTTCAAAACGCATTATGTAGTTATCTTGACTCGATAAAGGAAATAATTTGAGAACAAACGAAGTTATAAGAGATCAAACAATTCAATGAAACAATTCATCGTTACATAATCACATCTTACTGTGTGCGGCCAAACACCCGCCGTCGGTGAAACTCAATCACCCGCAGTCAGTGAATGCCGGACAACAGTCAAGACAAAGCTCATAGTGTCATAATCTTATGTCACTATCATAATCACATCTCACTGTGCGCGGCCAAACACCCGCCGTCGGTGAAGCTCAATCACCCGCAGTCAGTGAATGCCGGACAACAGTCAAGACAAAGCTCATCGTAAAATAATCCATTCATTATGGTCATAATCATAAGTCACAATCATAAGTCACAATCATAAGTCACAATCATAAGTCACAATCATAAGTCACAATCATAAGTCACAATCATAAGTCACAATCATAAGTCATTTATTTATTGTAGATCTCAAATTATATTTTAAAGCAACTGGTTCATTGATTATCACGTACTTGACATAGTCAAAACATCCTAATGTTTGTTCTTTATAAGCCAATCGTGATCTAAATGTTACATAATAATTATGTAAAAGTATTTTGCAACACGTACCTAACCTATCAATTTAATCGTCGTACCTATCTAATTGCATTTCGTTTTGATGTAAAAGAGCCTCTAAGGACCTTACCGACTCCAACTACTTCTTATTGCCGGAAAGCTTCTCTATGTTCTTACAGCAGGTTGAGATTCCGTAGTCTCAAAGCTCATACAGTAATTAGCAGCTCCACAGCAGCGATGTCAGAGGCGTCAGTGCGATGTCATCATTATGGCGACCCGTCGACCAACGGCTTCCAGAAGATCGTCAAAAAGCTCCAAATGACATCGATCATGAAAATAGCAAAATAAAATGTATTAGTAAGCTGTTTAAAAGGCCAGAGAACAATCCCACTTCTGATGTTAGAAGATGGAATATAATCTATCTATAAGTATATATATATTACCCAAATATAAAGCTCTAAATATCAGAATGGCTACTAGTCATTTAATATTCGTAAAAGTAACTATGAATATGGTATGTAGGGAAGGATTTTATGAAATAAAGCACAGAAAGACAAGCTAGACATTTATTAGAATTTAGACTTGTCAGTTATCAATCAGAAATCTAGTTGTCCGTTCCAAATCTAGGTCATCATGGAGAAGAAGGACAAGAAACTCCATGGAAACAGTATTAAAGTATTCTATCAACAAATTTCTTATATTGCCATAAATTATTATTATTTTATAAATAATCAATTATATCTCTTGAACATCTATTAATATATACTTATTATATATTAACAACAGCTATATATTATTTTATGTAGGTACACATTTATACATTAAACAGTTATCATCAAAGTTATACTACTTATCTTTGTATTTCTCGGGAGCTCCGCACCGGCCAACGTCTCAAGCAATAGTCAGGCAAATACTTTTTTTTTTTTTTTTTTTTTTTTTAGAAATGGCATCTCGTAGTTGACCTTGAGAGGTCGTGACTACTTAACCGGACTATAAGGCAAATACAACGGAACGCTCGTTTTTATAGGCGACGACAAACAAGTATGACTCATGTTTCTTTAAAACTGTGACAAACGATCATAATTCGTACCTATTTGTCGCGCAACATTAAAACATTTCTTATTTAATTTAAAATGATGTTATTTAAATGTTTTTATTAGTAAATTAATTAATAATTAATAAATCAATTTACTATTTTATATTACAACGTGAAATATTCTGTTACATACTAACTACATCGGTATAAATCTAACAAGTGCGAGAGTCAAAAAGTACTCTGTGGCGAGAGTGTACAGGGTAGCACTCGTCACTCGACCTCCCGCGCGAGCGCTCCCTGCTAGACCGCAGAATCTATGGACCGCAGCACTCGCAGAAGAATGTCACTCAGGTTGGCTAGACAAATCTTCAAAATAGCTCGCATTTAACTAGGTCAATAGGGCATTTTATGTGACGGCTAAACACCCTTATTTCAGAATTTGCGACGCTACAGAATCTTAGATAATCGATCGAAAACGTGTCCAGCCATCTTGAAAACCACTTTTCGCTGGTCTTTCAATCTCGGTAACGGAAGTGATTTTGACCATGGATTTTGACGACTTTTTGCATATCAACGGGCGTGACAGGCATCGAGCTAAAAGTTTTGTGATACGTACAGCGGTTTAGTAGAAAAATGCAAAAATCTGTGTCCAGCCAGCTTGAATTTACGTACAAAACTTTTGGCTGGCACTTCCGAATCTCAATAACGGGAGCGTTTTCGAATATGGTTTCTTTACTAACATCTAGTGACGCAATTTGTAACAGTAATAACGTTTGATTTATGGCGTCACATGTAAGGGTTTACGAGAAATCCAAAAAAAAACTCAATGTCCACCCAGCCTGAGTTCAAGCTGGCTGGACACATGTATCTCCGCTGCCTGATGGTCTACGCCGTAGATCATCAGGCAGCGGAGATACATGTTCATTTCGAAGGCCGTAGATTCTACGGCCTTCGAAATATGTTCAAATTTTTGTGACGGGGACGATAATGATTTACTGAATTTGTGACGGAGAATCTTTGGGTAGTTTCAAAGATATTGATCATTTAAGTTTTCCCAAACAAACACTGCAGTAGGTTTACCAATATTGTAGGTTTTATGTAGGACTGAGTATATTTTAAGGTGTATGGACGAAAATCTGTGTTTTGGTGATACTACGAACAACTGTAGGTATTTAAAAGGGGGAAGCGCTAAGGTAACCCTGGAAATTCAAATTTTCTTACGTTTTTTGCAATTTGCTGGTCAGTGATTAAAATATGATTCGCGGTCGTAACAAATATGTATTTACAGAATAATATAAGAGTAAAAACATTCAGAACTAAAAATATCCAAATACCCCAATACAATAATAGAGAACTCAACCTATTTGAGGCGAGCGCGAGATCCTAAAATTTTTGATTTTATTCTGCAATCTCTTAATTCTAAACCTTTTGTGCATTAGGGTTCATACGCACTATGCGGGTAGCCGCATTGCGGCTAGCCGTCCGGCTGACCGCAAGCACAATTATGTACGTAATATTCATTTCTATGCGCACTGCGATGCGGCTACCCGCAGACCGCTCCGGTCGCTCGGAGGGCTGCGGCCCGAGTGACGGCCAGCCGGACGGTTGCTATACGCACTGTGCGGTTCAGTCTGCGGCTGCCCGCCATTGAGTGAGTGTGTGCACGTGGTATTATAATATTGCAAAATGCTTGCTCTCATCTCGTGTTTGCAAATAAGGATGCACTCAGTACTTCTTTCTTTGTTTTTTCTTTTTTACGTAACGTGTGTAAATGTAGTAAATAGCTGCAACTTCTTCCACGTCCATCTTTGAAATGGATCGACATGACCGCAAATCGCAACGGTTCTTCAACCGCACGTTGCGGTTGCGAATGCGGCTGCCCGCGATCCGGCTGGCCGCATTCGCAACCGCATCCTGCGGTCAGCCGCGCGGCTAGCCGTAATGCGGCTACCCGCATAGTGCGTATGAACCCTTAGGCTGGGCGCATACGGCCGGCCGCAAACGTCCGGTTTCCTGATTCGGAATTCAGATTCGGAGACCCGAAAGCTAAAGAGAACATTTTGTATGAAATGCTTGCATTCGGGTCTCCGAATCTGAATTCCGAATCAGGAAACCGGACGTTTGCGGCCGGCCTTAGTCAACAAAGTAGCGAACTCCTACTTTTAAAAACCTAATCGACTTATGTCGACCAAGTGCCTCCTTTTATGTATGGACAAACGATAACCTAACATATCCACTACATCATATAGGTGAAGTGCAAAAATGATCCGAGAGTCTGCTTCGTTGAGCTGAAGATGCAACCCCTGAAAATAAACTTCCTGGCGCCCATGATTTTTGGTAATATGGTGGTATGGGTCGCCATATTATATTTTCGCAGTCAACAGCCACAGACTCCACAGAGCATGTAACCTCACAGCTACGCAACGGGAAAATGTATGGATAGATACAGCTAGCTGTCAAATTCTTAGACTGGTGATGGAAGTGCTCGTTTTTATTAATATTACAATGTAGTACTTACAGCTTCCATACAAAACGGATAGTAAACAATTATGTTGCCAGTCTTAAAAAAAAAAAAACAAAGAACTGTCAATCTTTGATCCTATTTTATTTTTCCTCGATTTTCAAGGTGGGTAACATAGAGAAACAGCGCATTTAGCGCATGCGTCTGACAATTTTCGGCCATATTGTTATGACGCATACAAGATCATAGGTCTCCGCCAGTGACGAGTCTTCTCGCAGTTGACGTGGCTACTACGTACCATCCCGTTCGCCCACTCCGGACGCAGCATAGACGGTGACGAGGAATACGTAACTGGTGAGTGCTTGTGAAGACAAACCTTGCGACCTGTCATGGTTACTTTTATTTGGATTCGCTACTAATGTATGATACATAAGATATTGGAATCCTCAAATCTAGTAAATATCGTAAAAATATGTTGCGTATGTATTAGACGCAATAGGAAATTCCGCGTCCCGTCTATGACGCGATGATTCCGTTTTAGGATTTCCAAGCCAACAAGAAACTAGTCAGAAAACCAGAGAGTGTTTATATTCAACGAAAGATATTGCCTTGAGCATGTCTGAAGATCAAGGAATGCACAGAAAGTTGACCTTGAATTTTAGGTGACCTTAGTGGGCATGGATGGAATGGTGGAAGAGAATGGCACTTCAAGCGGTGCTGGTCCCACGGATCCGCTGGGCAGTGCGAGCTCCTCGGCGGGCGCGTCTGCTCCTCACGTAGTAGCCGTCACTAGCATTGTGCAACTTACGTTACCAACTCAAGCTCCATCTGCACAGGTGTTTATTTTGATCTTTATTTATTTTAATTGGTACTCCAGTATTGTTTACAACAAGTTGTGATTACAGTAGTAACCCTTAACCTACATATTGGTTGGTTGTTTATTTACCAAGATCTAAGTTATTGAAATGATCTAATGTTTGAGTGATAGGTGCCAGCACATTTATACTTTTTATGCAATCATATCAGTAGGTAACTTATCAGCTTAGATAAAATCTATTACAGTTTATCATCATGAATATTAAGTATTCTAATAATGAATATGATTTGTTTACAATTTTGGCTTTACAAATGTCAGTTCCTATGACTAAATGATAGAAACTTATAGACATTTATATTTTCAGGTTCAATCAGTAATACAACCAAACCAACAATCTGTTATACAAACAGCATCCAATATACAATCTGTGCAGTTACCAAAAGGGAATGTGATTCTTGTCAGCAAACCAAGTTCTGTAATACACACAACCCAAGGGACGTTGCAAACATTGCAGGTAAGATTTATTACATAACATTAAATATTGAAGTGATTTTTATTTAAAAAATATCCATCTTTTGTGCATATGCATTCCTTTATTTTACCTTTGACAAATGTTATGATCTGCTCATGTATAATTCTACCAATGTATATTAGAACTTAAAGGTCCATATTTCATGTCTATAATATTGACTATAAATCAATTAAAGAAATACTTCAGTAAACAAGTAATAGTGATCTGAGGGAAAAGGATTGTCATGCAGTTTGAATGCATTGCAATCGCCCTCTGGCACACCCATTGATTTACTACATTCTTGTTCACAATGAGTGGCTTAGACTGGTGCCAGTATTTGAGTTTTACGTAAGTATACATCATGCTTTAACAGTTACTAAGGTTAAAAGTAATACTTCAGCTTTAAGGTGATAATAATATGAAATGGTATTCACAATAAATTTAACAACTTTGTTTTTACAAGACTACCCAAAAAAATGTGTTTTTTTTTTTTAATATTCTAATGCTGAGATGAGCCTTTTGCTAGCTGGTTGTACTATAGAGGTAGGTGATAAATCTGAATATGATCTATAATCAAGTACGTGTCTAATCATCATGCACCATTAAATTTTTACTATAGCTCCAAAAACTACCGTCTAAACTGCACCTTAAAAGCATAACACTATCAATCTCAATCTGAATAATTTTGAAGACTATTGCTAATCCATTGCTTCATAATGTTTGAAGACTATTGCTAATCCATTGCTTCATAATGTTTGAAAAATGTGTCTTCTCCACTAAGTAAATCACGTAATGAGTGTTTTTGAACTGTCAAAATGAAACCCATTGCTACTGATAGTGTGTTACGCAATTACCCCACTGGCCAATGTTTCGGTGAAGGTAAAGAAGATGAGAGGTTATAGATATTTTTTTCATAGTAGTTGTAAGCATCTACATTTCAGGTCAAGGCTTGGCTGTGGAAATTATTTTAATTTAATTAATCACTTTTGAATTTCTAGATTAAACCTGAACCTAACACATTAATCAGCACCCAAGGCCAATCATGCAGCGATGACAGTTGTAGTGGTGATGAGAGTCCGAAGCGGAAGTACAGGGAAATGCTGACCAGGCGTCCTTCATACCGCAAAATCTTGAATGATCTTGGTGGTGCTGAAATAGCTGGTGAGTCTATAACACAGTCTTATTAATACAACAAATGTGTTGCAAAATAAATGAATGAACAATAATACAATTAATCTTGATATAAAGATTGTGCTGTGATTACAATGTATAGCATTACTTTAAACACATTTACATAGGTAAATATGTGGATTTGATTTTTTTTAATGCTTATAAAAGAAATGGTCACCACAACTTTTAGATCCCTGAATTTTGGTCTACTAAATGCGTTACACGAACAACCACACTTCAGTGGTGACACTTGAACTACGAAAACCGCCCTTACAGCCACAACATAAAGGCGCTGTCAATGAAAAATTGTTACGATGGACATGAAGTTGACTAGAAACTAGCAAAAACGACGACATATCACGCCATACATTTCTAGTACAAGCCAACCTTGCATTATTTAGGCTTTCTGTATAATTAAATGTATAGCTTGATATGTTGTGCTTTCCCAAAATCTTAGTAAATAAAACCTTTTTTAAACAGAATTGAATAAAGTGTTCACATATAATAATAGATCATATAATAACAAGTAATTTTCCTCATCAATTGCTTAGGTCATGTAGGTTTAGGATACCATAAATATTGTTCAAATGTCAAATGGCAGGTCTTGCACATCATAAAAAGGTTGAACAGATTTAACCAAAATACTCATAAGTATAAGATCCTGATGATATTGCAGAAAATCGCATGGGATCTAAACCAGGAAGCGAGAACGAAGTGTCGCTGTCATCTTCTTTATCATTTGCGCCAGGTCAGTTATATGTGTCGCCGTTGACACTCTTTGTTTCTGTGTGCAACATGTGTCACTAACCTGTTACAACGCATCATACATAACTCTAATGTACATTGTGTTGGTACACAGCTCATAACCACTAGCTTCAGGACTCTACCATTGTCATTTGTTTTACATCACATAAGAATGGTTGTAGGAATTCCTACATTTAGTTTTGAATAAGAAACTAAATCTCATTAAAATAATTATTAATATCCTTTAGGGTAGATTAGTTTTGTTGATTCATTGAACTTCTCTTGTTTCATATTATCTTTCCATTGACACTAATAGCTATTAAACATTTTAGAAATGCTTTAATCTTAATGTTCGTATTCTCACTACATAGGTTAAACTATTTCGTCAATGGGTGATGATAAATCAGTTAAGGTGAATGGGTAGTTGTAGCCCGCGAAATTCAATTTTTCTTACGTTTTTTGCCATTTTCAGGTCAGTGTCAGGTTGTATCTTGATCAAAATATGATTTGCGACTATAATAGACATGTATTTACAGAATTATAGTCATTAGAATCATTAATATATCTCTTTAAGTTAGATTTCTACCATCAACACTTTTCCATACGAGATTTGTTCTTAACGGTAGAAATCTAACTTAGAGAGATGTATTAATGATTCTAATTATTATAATTCTGTAAATACGTACCTGTTATTGTCGCGAATCATATTTTGATCAAGATACAACCTGACACTGACCTGAAAATTGCAAAAAACGTAAGAAAAATTGAATTTCGCGGGCTACAACTACCCATTCACCTTAAATCAGTAAGTCAAAGTTGTCATAGGTATAATTTATAGAAAACTTGCTACAGCCCGCGGCTTCGCCCGCGTGGATGTCTGAAATTAGGTATTCCACGGGAACGTGCTACCGAAACAAAAAGGAGCGCATGTCCTTCCCTAGGATGCCATCTATCTCGTTGCAAAATTTTATCGAAATTTGTTCTGTGGTTTAGGCGTGAAAAGTTAACATACAGACAGAGTTACTTTTCTTACTTAGGTACTAATTTACATTATATAACTAGCTGCGCCCCGCGGTTTCACCCGCGTAACTTTCAATTCCAAGAAAATTCTAGAGAGGGCCACCCTTATCACCCAGGGGTATAAAAAATAGCCTACGACCTATTCTCAGACCTACCAAATATACACAATAAATTTCATAAAAATTGGTCAAGCCGTTTCGGAGAAGTTCGATAACAAACACTGTGACACACGATTTTTATTATATATAAGATATTATTGGTATATTAGTATGGATTTAATATTTCAAGACATAAGTATGTTTCTGGAATATTTTTGTAGCAATATGACTATAAAACAGCACATAAAAGTACTTAATTTCTTGCATTACTTGAAACGAATGAAATAGGTATCTGAGAACATTGTAAAGTGTAAAGAACAATAACGTTCAGGCCACAAAACGAGCCAGAGGTATCCGGGTACGGCGGGTATCTTACCTTTATTATATATACAAAAATCGGCCAAGAGCGAACCGTAGTCGGGATAAATTTACTTAATTTAGAAATTTACGCAAGCATGCAATTGATTTTTATCGACAACGAAAATAAGTTAGTATTGCATTTCATAGTATTTCTCAAAGAAAGCCAAAACTATGTTATTCTGCGGTTGTAAGTACCTAACCGAAAATATCCCATATCTCAAAAACGACATATTTTATTCAAACCAATTTTCGTTGAGTGTTTTTGTTTTTTAAGTTTTGCCACTATTTTATTCAGAATTATCCATCGTATTTTTGATAAGGTAGAGGGGAGACATTTTTTTTCGACTACAGCAGCGCATCATTTAGAAACATCATAATTTTTTTTTTTAATTATAATTATTGATCCTACCATACTCCACACTCGTTATTTGCACTTATTTTTATCTTCATATCTCTGTTACGCGTATAAAGTGACTAATTCCAATTTAAGATCACTCTTTTTAAGACGAAGTAAACAATAAGTAAACTCCTCATTTTAGATACTAGTAAAGTAAATAAAATCTAAGTAAGGCATAATGTTTTCGTAAGGTTTTAATTTTTTTTTTCTCTAAACATGTTTAAAATCTACTTATTTATAAGTGTAGCTATAAATCTGTAGATGTAGCTACAAATTCCTACAACAATTACGTCATCACTGGTGAGACCTGATTAATATTCTACCCGGTGACGTAATCCGCGGTGAGAAGTCATGATGACGGCATACTACACCAACCTACTTTGTTTATTCATAATTATTTTAGATTCGCGTTTAAATATTATGATATTTTGACATTATGTCTCCCATTTTATTATTATACGGTTAAACTAGCGTAACTATTGGGTAAATTCGCTATAGTTAGGACTCATTTGCTACTTTTAGAATGTGGTATACTTAGATAACATAAATCAAAAGTTAGTTAGTCAAGACATTAATTCAAACTTGTAATTATTTTTGTTGAGCTCGCTACGTTGTACTAAGTAAAATGTTTTTGTAATTATGTATTTTGGCAGGAAATTGAATTTATATTAATAGGTAGGTAAATCTATACTGCACCAGATGTCGTGACCGCATCATCGCTTAACATCAGGTGAAAAGCGGTTAAACCATAATACAGGATCTTCATATCTATTTTACAGAATGTTCAGCATTCAACGTGACCGAATATGAGGATAATGGGTACTTTTCAGAAAGAAAATAAAAGGTTCCATAAACTCACGCCTTTTTTCCATGGAGCAGGGTTGGAAAAAAGACAGTTTTTTTTTAATTTTATAAAACAAACAGTTCAAATTGTTTTAAGCAAGTGTTTTTTCTGTTCTTTTTAGTTTAGGGCACTATTTCAAATTAATTGGACCTATAATATTTCATTTCTAGACTAGATCTTTTCAAATTCGCCATAGTAATAAAGGGTTGGAAAAAAGACAGTTTTTTTTTAAATTTTATAAAACAAACAGTTCAAATTGTTTTAAGCAAGTGTTTTTTCTGTTCTTTTTAGTTTAGGGCACTATTTCAAATTAATTGGACCTATAATATTTCATTTCTAGACTAGATCTTTTCAAATTCGCCATAGTAATAAATTAAATATTTACAAAAAACGATCAATGGATAAACATTTATTTTATGTTGCGTATCTCTAATCAATACTGAACGCTTTACATTCACCCGGTATGTTCTAACTAATGTTGGTTTTTAAAATGGGCGACACGGGGATTTGTCAATTTCATTGAAAGTAAATGACATGGCGCTGAAGCAACAAGACCAGGCTCTACAAAAAACTGGAAAATACCGCAGTTACACTTGACATCTTCCAAAAGAATTTTGATTGATTTGAAATTGAAATTTTAAATATTCTAATGCATGTTTCAAAAATAGGTGTTATCTTGTCCCATATAAATCCTGGTAATTAGATCTTTGTTTGATGAAAACAAACATAATGTTTTATTTAAGTATAATGCCAATAAAAGTTCAAAAATACAGGGTGAAATTGATCACATGCGACAAATCGAAATGGGAGATTGTACTCATCATTATGAACAACTTTTACTATGGTACCGAACCTGAAATCGCGAAAAAAAAATCAGCTGTTCCCTACATTTATGTTCGCATAACTCGTCAAAATGTAGGGAGCAGCTGATTTTTTTTTCGCGATTTCAGGTTTGGTTCCATAGTAAAAGTTGTTCATAATGATGAGTACAATCTCCCATTTCGATTTGTCGCATGTGTTCAATTTCATCCTGTATAACATAGCAATAGCATAGACTCAACTGGTTTTATGTCAAGCTATTTAGACTCTTAAATATAAATTTATTTTCATTTTATATCCATTCATTCGCCATGAAAATTAGTTTTAAAGCTTGTTTTTTTTTCTTATTGTTTTATACAATGCTTAAAACTTTTTTTAATCTGTGCTTTTAAATGTGTGATAAAAAACACGGTTTAAATTCAAATTGTTTTAAACATGTGTTTAAAAACAACTTGTTTTAATCATGCCAACCCTGCCATGGAGACAGGCAGAGAGTACAGAACGCCACCTGCTCCATCCATACAATACTCTTTGCTTCATTTACGTTTTTACACAACTGCCTAAAAAAAGGAGTGTTATGTATGTATGTTTCGGATGTATGATAGTACACTTGAACCGATTTTGATGTACTCGCAAATAAATCACAACCTATAGGGTACAACTCGTAATAAAGAAAGTACATTTATTTGCGAGTATCAAAATATGTCGCATAAATAGCCGTATTTTGGAAGCTTGATTTTTTTAGAGCTCCAAGACGCCATAGATCTACGTATTCAATATGAATTTCAACTAGATACCTCCACGCATTCCAAGGGTCTTGACAGACAGACGGCGACGGACAATTTTCCTTTGAGGTCGGAATCCTCCTACAATAAAATGTACTCTACTATAGTAGCTATGGACAGGACATTGGTACAGTCAACAGGTAGATGATGAAAATCAGAAATTCAATACTAATGAATGGAGTTCGCGTCATATATGGCAGCTGTACTAGTAGTAAATGTTTGGTATAATTTACAATCACTTCGACGCCACACAGTTCTGACGCGAACTCCGTTCATTAGTATTGAATTTCTGATTTTCATTATCTACTTTTGCTGTTGACTGTACAAACGCCAGCACATCAAGCTACTACAATCTGTCAAACTTCTTTAATTGATTTTCAACGTTATTACTAAATTATAAGGTTCAAAGTAGATTGGGAAAAATTTACAGTTTCGGGTAGGTTGATGTTCTGGCGTCTGTACATAAATGCAAAGTAAACCTGTTTTTTTTAACGATAATGTTTATGATCATTGTCTATAAATGGATTAATGGTTTGCAAAATTACGACGCTGTTATTGAATAATCAGTCGTTCACAAAAATATCCGTCCCAAAAGTCGCCGTCGCCGATTAATATTTACATTTAAGAGTGTTATCGTTAAAAAATGACAATAAACATAAAATCGGGGTTTTTTAAGGTTAAATTACTACTAAATGGCATGAAATTATTAAAAACTAATTTGAGTACCGCATTAAGCATATCTTTATATTGTATTTGTATAGAATAAAAATTGAAAAATATTCTTAAATATCAAAATAAAAGCTTATTTTGAACTCATATTTTTGAGACTATACGGGAAGACTGAATTTCGGAATGAAATTATGAATCAACAATGAGTCGTGGAAGTCTGGAAAAAATACGTGGAAAAAGGAAAGATACCGTTATTGTTTTTGTATAAAATAAAAAAGAAATTTTAATTCATTAAGTATCTCAAAAAAAATATTTTCTTAATCTAAATTTGGCAAAATAAAACATCATTTTTATGTCATATTAAGGCTGAAATTATTTAAAAAAAATACACTGTTTGTAAGAGGAGTTCAGGCAAACAAAAATCAGTAAAAAAAAAACTTACATAAAGATATTTTATCGACAGTATAATATTTCAAAGTTACTAATAAATTACGCGGCGCCGAGCGGTGTCGGCCAGTCGCGCTGTGGCGCTCTCCGAGGTAGGACCTATGTCGCTCACGCTGCCATCGATCGACTATACACAGATACGTAGTTGCCGGCGGTATATACTACGCCTGACACGTTTTGACCCGTAAGTATTTTTTTTTCATAAAATTTATTTTGTACATTCGAAGCATAAACGTAATAGTGTAGTGTCAACTAGGTGTGTGTGGTCTATTATTCCTTTTATGTTTTAGGTGGTGGGCCGAAAAAGTAAATTGTATTGTGGTGACAGTGGAGCAGCAATCCGTCAAAAAACAATTGAAATGTTTTTTATTTGATGGCGATAACGTCATTATCAACGATAACCATGGCTGGTATTACCAAGTTCAGGGCCAACTAAATATTGAAAATAAAAATTTATGTTTGTTTGCGGTGTACACTGGTCCTGAATTTCCAATAAATGTTCTGAAGATTTATAAAGACGATCAATTTTGGAAAGAAAAATGATTCCTCGTTTGACAAAATTTTATTATATGTGCGTTCTTCCTGAAATAATTGATCCCACAAAAAGCCGATCAATGCCACTGAGGGAAACTATTTTATAATGTAAACAGCATAACATGATAAACGTAGAAAAATGAAATTGTGTTAACTAAATTTAGATTTACTAAAACTAGTAAGTCATTTCTTGTAAACTGCATCCATTTTTATAACAAGTTGCCAAAGCCGGTTACAGAACTTAGCGATGAAAAGTTCAAAACCCTCATCAAACGAGTCCTTATCAAAAAATCATAATATTATAAGATTAAAGACTATGTTAAAGACAAGGTATTTTGGCAATAATTCCTTCTGCACATGTGGCTTCCCTGGGACCTCATTAACGGCATAACTACGTAAATGTTTAACTGCTCTCAAATTACGATATTTATTTTTTATTTCTTTTTACATACTTCTTTGACATACTCTTTTTATTATTTGACATTATATACAGACAATTTTAATTTTCACCTCTTTAATAGTGGTTGTAATGGAAATCATATCACTTGGTTTTAGTAGACTTTTATATTTTATTTATCCTTTTGATAGATTCTTATTTTGTAAATGTGGGGACTTTGTAAGCCTTGTAGGCTTTAGACCTTTAGACCATTTTTTATTTTATCAAGTACCTGGTACAGGCCTACGCTGTCCTCCAATACCTACTGTAATTTGAATACATTGTAAAAGCCAATTATTTTTAAAAGAGTAACCGTGGAGTTTCTTGCCAGTTCTTCTCCATAGGAAACGACCAATTGGAACTGTGCACCTAGCTTCTGACGTTTCATAAGTGCCCATGTAGGTTTATGTGAAATAAAATATTTTGATTTTAAACCTTTATTTAATTTCCCACCTACTCATCTAGTGCATAAATATTAAAAAAAGCTATTTACAACCAACTGAAACTAGTCACCAACACTTGAGTAATCTTCTTATTTCTTATTAGCCTGTAACGTCCCACTGCAGGGCAAAGGCCTCCCTACTCTCTCATGAGAGAGTAGAGGTTTAGGCAAATTAACCCACCGCGCTTGTCTAGTGCGAGTTGGTGGGTGTACAGTGGACCGCCTGACTGGGTCCGTGGGCGCCGCCTTTGACGTGCTAGATGTTCATCAGCCGCCGCCCTGAGTTGATATCCTGCACTAATATCGACTGTTCCATCCGAGCCTATTTGGGTGTATTTATCCCATAGCCTACAGGTGGCGCTCTACATTTAGTTCAATACTAAATGCACGACAGTTTAAAGTCATATCGAGGACTATTAATATTATTTTTTCTCCTAAATAACTTAATTTTATGTGTAGAGGATTTCAGATTTATTATAAATCATAAGTATGACAAAAAATTGAAGTTGGATTTAAATTCAAATTAAAATAATACTAAAACAATTATTGCCCTAAAGCGAACGGATCAAAGTGAGTACGTCTGACTATAAGCAGAGCGAACGCGCTAACCCTACGCACACAGTTGCGCACGCGTCTGTGTGAGTGAAATTTGCAAAGAATTACCTAAACTTGACGATCCGCGCTAAGCGATAACGCTCTTAAGGTGAATGTGACATGGTAGACCGCGAAATTTAAATTTTCTTACGTTTTTTGCAATTTGCAGATCAGTGTCAGGTTGTATCTTGATCCAAATATGATTCGCGACTATAATAGCCATGTATTTACAGAATCATAGTCATTAGAATCATTAATATATCTCTTTAAGTTAGATTTCTACCATAAACACTTTTCCATACGAGATTTGTTCTTAACGGTAGAAATCTAACTTACAAAGATGTATTAATGATTCTAATTATTATAATTCTGTAAATACGTACCGGTTATAGTCGCGAATCATATTTTGATCAAGATACAACCTGACACTGACCTGAAAATTGCAAAAAACGTAAGAAAAATTGAATTTCGCGGGCTACAACTACGCATTCACCTTAAAGTCTATTCAAACTTATGTTTCAAATTAATATTATTTAAAGTTAAACAAATCGCATGCTTAATGGAAGACTGACTCAAAAAAGAAGATTTTTGGGACATCGCAAAAGATCTTGCTATGAGGACTTATCCTACTTGTTGACGCTAAAAATGAAAACTGATTTGATTTGACCATTTATTAATCATGAATGCTTGTATTTTATAAACGTCTATGATTAACTATTGATGAGATCGGAGTTTAAAAAAATCTGTAACTCAATTCTGACCTATCTACTAATGGGTCAATGTTCCATTAAGCATGCGAAATATCAACTTTATTTTAATGGTCAATCAATCAACTCGGCCTATCGCAGTCCACTGCTGGACATAGACCTCTCCCAGACTGCGCCACAGCACCCTGTCCTTCGCCTTCCGCATCCAGTCTACCCCAGCCACCTTCTGTAGGTCGTCCGTCCATCTAGCTGGAGGACGTCCCACACGACGCTTACCGACACGCGGTCTCCACTCCAGGACTCAAATCAGGATCTCAGGATATTAATTATAATTAATTTTATTACAATACAAAGTGACTAGCATTATTGAACAACTTATAAAAATTGTTGAAGTTGTAGCGCAAACTGAACTTTATTGTCTAGGCTTTAAAGTTATTTTTCCATAAACTCATATTTGTTTACATTTTTAGCAAATAAATCGCGAATGCAGATTAGATTAACATAACGCCATCTATTGAGCCGTGCCATGTCGTTGGCAATCTACATTGGCTACAAGTTTGACACCCCAGTGATGTCCATCAGTTCCTGTAACGTACAGAAAACAGGACGCGCTGGACACAATATTAAGTTGTGTGTGATTGTGGACAGCTCATAGATATATGAAAGAAGGAGATATACCCGGTCATAGAAATGTAAGGCGCTCCACCCACTGCACCGCGCCCCGTCGCGGCGAGCAGATAACGCGCCCCCGCGCGTGATTTTTTACATACAAATTCAATAAAAACGCGCTTCCGCGCGTGGAATTTGGCTCCGTTTCCCGTGCCCCGCCGCGTAATGCGGTGCAGTGGGTAGAGCGCCTAAAAAACAGGAGAAGTGGCAAGGGGGCGTGTCTGCGTCCACACGCCATGAGCCTGTACTATAGTATAGTTAAAATCTCGCTGCAGACTCGGTCATAAATCATTCGTGTTTCGCTCTCTTTTCCACTCACGGGCCTTATGGGCAGGCCACGCCCACACGTCGTGAGTGGGAAAGAGAGCGAAACATGAATGATTTATGACCGAGTCTGCAGCGAGATTTTAACTATACTATAGGCGAATGGCCGTCTCCGCGAACTACTGCGCTTTCGAACGTGATTCGTTAGTCGAGACGTCACTTACCATATATAAGTAAAAGTATTTTACTGTGTTTGTCTTTAAAATCATGAAAAACAACAAATCGTAAAATATTGCTTGCTTTTACTACTTTTTTGTTTTAAATATCGCAGCGGCTGTACTATTTTTGCAGCAAATACATTACTCCTTAACCACTAAGTATGTCGTTAAGTGACTGGACAAGCAATGAAAAGTTACAAAACGATACTTTATTTTCGCCGAGGGTCGCATAGTACAGCCGCTGTGTCTTGCGGCGAGAGGTTGTGAAACTTGTGAATGTCCACTAACGTAGGCTATTGACATAAATATCGATTGCCCTACGAATATATTGCTATTATAGTTAATTTTTCAATTTGTCAACCGTTTTAATCCGGTTTATAGAAGACCTGAAAAAATGACGTTTAAATCCGGTTGGTAGTAGACCCTTGAGAAGATGTAATATAATGTTAACTATTTTTATTTACTTAATTTTTTTTTTACCTATATTTTATTGATTTATAATATAATATGTTCTGGACATATCGTTTTTTATTTATTTTATTTTCATGACCCTACATTTTTTTAGTACAATAATGAATGGAAGAATCGATAACTTTCCGATTTAGTCAATCACTAGCGTATTATGTAAAATAAATGGCTTTTGCACAGCACAACGATAGCGATAGATGTTTTTGTGTTAGTAAGTTGTACGGTGCATGGTAAATGCACGCTGTGTTTGATGAGTTAAGGTTTATAATTGTGTAGTACGTTTTGATTTATGAATTGCAAGTGTGTGCGCGACTTTGTATCTATTGCTTTTACTGAACTACAGGTGTCGTAGTGGCGCGGTGGTGGGGCCAACCTAGCGACATCGGGTTCTGATAAATTTTCAACTACCGGGCATATCTCCTTCTTTCATATATCTATGTGCCCGGTTTCGGTTCTATGTTTACAGGAAACCACTGAACAACTCGGCATTTTTATATTTTATCACGATCACGGTCGAAAGCGCACTAGTTCGCGGAGACGGCCATTTGTATGTATAATTGTTTGGCACGCTTTGCGGCCTAAACGGCTCAATGGATTTTAGCTTGAGAGGTGTCGTTAGATTCGTATTTACTGTGAGAGTGACACTGGTTATATAAAAAAAAAAACAAAATGGCGGATTTATGGCGCCATATTATTTATGCCTTCAAAAAAAATTTTGTTTCTCAAAACCTATCGAGTGGGGTACTTATCAAAATAAAGGGTTTTAAAAGGTGATTACAAAAATATATAATATATACAACTTGTATGGTTAAAAGTAATTCAAAGTGACAAATCGTAAAAAACACGTACCAAGAACTAAATCGTCTGCGAAATCTTTCACATTTGTAATCTATAAAGCTTGAAATAATAAAATATAATCAAAAAAAAATAAAAAACCCGACTGCAACCTTATACTAAAACTAACTGAAAAGCTAAAAACAAGCCCATTTTAAATTAAATAAAAGTTGGAAGCAGGCGGGACCCATTTGAGTTTGAAACTATAATAAAGGTATGGGCCCCGCCTGCTCCCAACTTTTGTTTAATTTAAAATGGGCTTGTTTTTACCCGACTGCGCTAGAAGGAGGGTTATGTTTTTAGCTTTTCAGTTAGTTTTAGTATAAGGTTGCAGTCGGGTTTTTTAAATTGTTTAATTACTTTTTTTTATTTATTAATTTTTTTTGTTACACGGAGAGCCACTCCTAATTACTTTTTCGTAATTTCACTTCACCATTGTTTATATGTGCACAGAGCACACCTTTCCAAACGTCATCGCCATAATTTAGTCTCCCGAGTTAAATGGCTGTGTGACATCCAGATGGATGGATATGATGAAAGGTTTTTTTTTGCCTTTTGGCTACGGAAGCCGAGGCCTACCCTTTTTAGGGTTAGGAGATGAATCACTGGTCTGTTGTTTCTGATCATGCAACAATGTCTCTGTTAGTTTTTTATAGGGTTCCGTACCTCGAAAGGAAAAAACGGAACCCTTATTGTCTTTGTTGAAACTGAACTTTGTTGTCCGTCCGTCCGTCTGACTGTCTGTCAAGACCCTTTTTCTCAGGAACGCGTGGAGGTATCAAGCTGGAATTTATATCAAATACTCAGGTCTACTGTCCCTTGGAGCTGTGAAAAAAATCAAACTTCTAAGCCAACGCAATCAAAAGATACAGCCGTTTATGCCGCAAATTTTCGACACTCGCAAGGGAATCAAAACCTACAGGGTACTTTCCGTGAACTCAGAATCTTGAAATTTGGTACGAAGCAACGTCTTATAGCACAGACAAAGGAGAAATTGCGAAAACCGTAAAGTTTTAGTTACATCATATAATGAAAATATTTTTAATAATTTTAAACTTACTATCCCTTTCCTCGTGAACGCGTAGAGGTATTCAATTTAAATTCATATCAAATACTCAGGTCTATAATGCCTTTAAGCTGTAACAAAATCAATCTTCTATGTCAACGCAATCAAAAGAAACAGCAATTTAAGCCGCATATTTTCAAACTCGCAACTACTCGCAAGGGAATCAAAACCTAAAGGGTACTTCCAGTCGATCTTGAAATTTGGCATGAAGCAACGTTTTATAACACATATAAACGAAAAATTCCGAAAACCTTAAATTTTTATATGGAACCCTCGGTGCGCGAGTCCGACTCGCACTTGGCCGGTTTTTTTTTTAGTTCGTACTATTCAGAGCTATTATATATTTTCAAAACAGAGCACAATCTTTATACAATATTTTATGCATCATTATTGTAAAGAAATTCACTAGTGACTAGTGTATTTCGTATGTATGTTCAAAATACGCTGCCGAGTACCTCGGTTAAGCCCAGCATGGACCTTGTCAGGACCTCGAATTTAAAATGCTCTTTGGTTTATATACCTATCTTTTTTTCATTCATCATAATTATTTGTTTTGTGTCATTTAAAGCTGCTCTCATTTTTGTGGAAAATGGATTACCTTTTTTTAATTATCTAATTTGTTTATAGTTATTCCAGCTGGAGCTCTACAGACAGACAGTGGTTTACATACACTGTCTGTATCAGGAGGGGGGGCAGGCGGTGCCATTGTGCAGTATGCTACAAATCAAGATGAACATTTTTATGTCCCTGGTTGGTATTCACTATCATAATTAATCTATTGTATTATCAAATTCAAATAAATTGATAAATCAGTAAATGTTACAATACTTGCAGGTCCCATGCTAGAAGATCAAACGCGCAAACGTGAACTACGGCTGTTGAAAAATCGTGAAGCAGCAAGGGAATGTCGTCGTAAGAAAAAAGAATACATTAAATGTCTAGAGAACAGAGTTGCAGTGCTCGAAAACCAAAACAAAGCACTTATAGAAGAATTAAAGTCCCTAAAAGAATTATACTGTCAGCAAAAGACAGAATGAGGTCCAGCTGGCTAACGGGTGTGCCGCTGCCTGCCAGAGAGCCTAATGGCACTCATTGTTACTGTACTGTCTGTGCTAAAGTGCTGCATTCAGATTGCATAATTTGGCTCTCAACTTCACAAGGATTGCAATTTTGTAATTCTGTATTTAGCAGTTGATGAACTCAAGTCAAATTGTTCATGCATGGTTGATCAATCCATATTAAAGTATTGTTAGATTTGATGTATTGAATTGTTAATGTGTTTTGTAATTTTCTATTGTTGTTTTAATATCATTTGTTTGATTTTATGCTGTATAATAATAACAAACCACATAATAGTAACTGTTTACATCACTGTTTGATTTTAAATATATGAAACTGTTAAAAAGTACCATAAGCTTATGAGTTGAATCAAATGATAACTTCAGTCATAGCTTAACATACCATTCCAAAATGTTTTTATTGCATACATTTCAAGCAATTTCGACTTGGTGCCATGGTGTGAGTCGGGATAATTATGTCATTATGATGAAATGATTTCCAAGAGATAAATTATTTAAAAAAAATTCTTCTTCCGAAGGTACTTTTTCGTTGTATTTGTGATGTTAACAAAGGTTATGGAATGTGTTAGACCACAAATGACCAATTCTGAAAATGCAAAATTTTACAAACAAACAGTACAACAAAATATCAGTTTAGGCCTAAACGGCTAATTATTTAACTGATTTGTAAGTGTATCTCTTACAAATTACTTATGGTTTAAGTGATTGGAACAGTGATTTCGAATAATAGTATCGTTTTTTTTTTAAGTAAATTCTGTATAAGATTTGATGTTAGAAATCCATCTAGGCTTTAACTTTATTAAAAGGAACAATATTAAAATTTGAATCTCGCCAGAATCAACAAAGTTTGTAATTACTTTATGAAATTGTGTCAATAATAGGCATTAATTCGAAAGAAGCTTCCTGAAAATAAAGCATTAAAATAAAGTAAAGTCTACAGTAAGTAGATGCATTTCTAACACATCTTATTTTTCACTCTATTCAAATGCAATTTCTGTCTACATTAATTTATATTGTTAGTTTCGTTAAAATATATTATTTTATTTCGCATGATCGTTTTTCCCGAAACTAGATGAGTTGACTACTATTCGAATTTACTTTATAATGCAGCACGTGTCTCGCTGCCGACGACAAGCGACCTGCGATTTAGCTAGAAGCTAGGAATGAGTCGCAAGCAACGACAACATTCTGAGTCTATGACCTACGCCAAGAGAGGGTTGCTGAGCGAACTTTTTCTCTCATATGTGAATAGTCTGCAATCAACTATTACGTCTTTATATTTATATCTATTTTATTTATCCCCATTAAAAAAAATAGACATAACTAGCCACTCTCTTCTACTTCACACGATTGCAATGGCGACATAATATCAAAACATTGTTATTTTTGTGCTTTTTATGTAAGTTAACTATTAATGTATTACACACATAAACCATTCGGAATAAATGCTCTAAATGATGGTGAAAACTGCATCAAAATCTATTGCGTAGTTAAGATGTAAGCGGCCACACAATCAGACGCGAGAGGCATCTCTGTTTTATGCTATGTATTGGTCATACATAATTTTATGCGGTTTTTCATCGAGAAAATATATACTTGCCAGTCGTTCTCGTCGGCGGCGGAACAAATGCCTTTGTCTGCCATTGTTATGATTATGCCTTTCCAGAATTGGTTTTATATTTGTATAATTTCCCTCTATGTAGTATAAGGCATTCTTCATGTAAACCTAAACGAACAGTTTGGATGCTGCTACAAGTCATTGTCATAGTTGCGTCTGTGATCGGAGATACTGAGAAGTGATAGATACATTACAACAGTGTAATGTATCTATCACTTCTTATTATAGTAAGCTGATTATTACCTTTTACTTTTGACACCACACAGGGTGTTTATAATGGATAAGCCAAAGTTAATATTTTTAGTTGTTTTGTGCAATATCCATATTGCAATGTACAGTTATCTATTTGTCTTATACTTATGATACATACCTTTAATAAATGAGAATAAGAATTTTGTACATTGTGTATAGATGAAAGATATGTAAAAAAGAATGTATAAAAAATCTTTGTATATATTATTCTAGTGTAATAATGTGGATGAGAAAGAGAATTGTTCCAATCAATTACTGTCAGTTTTTATGTGTCGTAACGTTCGAAAAACATTGGGATTATCGCATGTTATTTTTTAAACGACTAGTAACTAGTTCTATCATCCACATCATATAATATACATACACATTGTATTTTGTTTTTGTGAATGGGTAATTTTAGCTGACTACCAGAGTTAAAAGTAAGATTTTATATATTTTATTTGCCATGATCGATATATAAACCTTTTTATGTTGAGTAGTTTTGTAACAATGAAATTGTTTATTATAGTGACACAGCTAGGTATATATGTAAAGAAGATCACTTATATAATGTACTATCTACTTGTTGTTTTTAAGAGACCATGTTACTCATATATTGATCATGGCAAATGACTTAGCATTAATGATAGACATTGTGGAAAGTGCCTTTACTTAGAATGAATAAAATTTATACCAACATAGCTCTTTATGTTAACTTAATGCTATTTATAAAATTAATAATATTAACTGTTTGATGTATTATTGTGGTCTTATTATTTCATTATATTCCTCTGATTTGAAGTGGGAAAAACTTGGGGACATTCTTGTGGAAAATCTAATAGTTGTGGACATATCGTTTTAGGCTAATAGTCAGGCGTTTTAAGGTAATAGTCTTAGTTCAAACGTTAACCGGCTTAAATATTACTAAAGGAGTTCTAATTTTAGTTCAAGCTTAAACCATCAACCTAGTTACTGTATTTTGAACTTTGTTCCAACTGTTGTAAAGGTCTTAATACAAAATTGACACTAGACTAGGTTCTAAAGTATGTTGGAAAAAAGCGTTTAATAAGTTACTCGCGGCCTGTTACTCTTGCCCTAAGTTGAATGTAAATGGACTTGGGGTCTCGAGCTTAGACCATTTACTCTCTCGATCCGACTTTTGTAATTATACCGCTCTGGCAAGGTAATGGATTTTACAATTAAGACATTTGTAACTTTTGGAATCGATTTTTACCAGAGTTAAAATCGGTTCGCTCAGTAAGGTGCTCCAGAAAAATTTCAACCTGTGCCATTAACGCATGCATGAAAATGTAAAGGAAAACAAATACCATTTTCAAAAATACTCACTTATGGAATGCTACTGTACGTAACATTCCATAAGTGAGAATTTTCGGCGAAATAAACGCTATCTTTCTATTAAAATAATTTAAAATATTACCAGAATTTTTTTTTCCAAAAAAAAAAAGCAACCAACTTCCAAAAAAAAAAACTACAAAGTGAAAAATAACTTTTAATTTCGGAAGATGGTGTCGTTGGTTCCCGCATTTTCGTATTTTGGCACCGACTTCCAAAATTTAAGTTATTTTTTACTTTATAGTGTTTTTTTTGGATGTTAGTTCTTTTTTTTTTGAAAATAGTATATATTTTTCACTTTTTAGTTGTACCTACCCCACACAAATTTGCATTTAACACTACAGTACCCAGCGATAAATATTGCACATCGACCTTTGGAAAGAGTGCGCACGGATATCGAGGGATATGGCATGGAGGCGTGCCGCATGTCACCTCTATAAAAGGCCATAAGTTGTAATCTGGCCGTATGTTGTTGTGCGCGACGGCGGTAAGCGCCGTAGTCATATGTTTGTATCGAAACGTGTAGTGTCATTTCGTATTTTTACAAAATGCAGAATTGTTCCGTCCTTATTTGCAAAAATAGAACAATCACAACAAACCTTAAGACAAGTGGCATGTCTTACCATCGGTAATTAAAAAATCACTGCACTAATTATATTATTTAAGGATTTTACAAATATTTCGTTGTGAAATATTTTTGAAATAACAAGAAAATTGCCTAGCAACGGTAGTGATGCATAGCGCTGAGATAGGGGCTATCGATAAATATTGTTAGTCTGTCTAAATACGAAAATATATATAGAACCTATTTTACAAAAATTAATATATTTCATTTCAATTTCCCGTAAGATCCAGAAATTTAAAATAAATGGATAGATGCAACAGGCAGGGAAAGTAATTGGTTTCCGTCAATCCAAACTTTAATTTGTTCTGTATACTTTAAAGAGAATTGTTTTAAGTCGCCCGCGAAAAGACACAATTGCTCTACATTCAAATTAAGATACATACCTATATGAAACCGTAAGTTAACTATTATTAGTACAGCTACGTGCAAAAGTATTATGCATGTTTACTTCATAATAAAAACAAAAGATAGGAATTCCAAGATCTTTTATGGTAGAACACGTATTTTCGTACTTTTTTATTTTTTTAAAGGGGATTGAAGATTTTTTATGGAGCCTATTTGTAATTTTGTATATCGTCCTATCAGGCCTATCTATATATCCTATGTAAATCGGTGAAACTGACTAATCAACGAAACTGGCGAATTAAATAAACTGACGACTGAGGGAAACTGACCAGTAACACGCGGACTCGATATAATATGTATCCTATATACAGTGTGTCAGGTTAAACGAGGGACATACTTTAAGGAAGTGTAGTAGATACTCATGAAAATGAACAACTTTTAATATGGGGCGGACTGAAAAAAATGAAAAAGAAAAAAAAACAGCTGTTCCCTACATTTTGTGCAGTTATGCGAAGATAAATGTATAGAGCGGCTGGTTTTATTTTTTCGATTTCAGTGTTGGTCTCTTAGTAAAAATTGTTCATTTTCATGGGTACCTACTACACTCCCTTAAAGTATGTCCCTCGTTTAACCTGACACACTGTATACAGGGTGTTACAGAAAGGGTATATCAATACAAACGGGTTGAAGAGTGTATCTGGTCTAGAATCTCTGTACAAAAGAAGAAGGGTCACGTCCCATAGAAAAATTACCCAGGCCCGACACAAAAGGAACGCATCTCAGTTATTTTGTTATATTAAATGTAACAGAAATAAATTAACACTATTCTGAATATCAGTGGCTATCACCCATATATTGCCATTTGATTTTGGTAAGGCAAAATATTTTAAAATATTTTTTTTAATGAATAGCAATTATATCCATTTAAAATGACGCCAATTTAGATAAAAATACAAAAATAGACAGCTGGAGGCTTTAATTTATTGAGGCATCCACAGGCAAGCCCGGTTAAGCAGACAATAACCTCAAAGTTAAACTGCGAGATGTCATTAAAAAAAATATAAAATTGGCTTTCTGTGTTGAGATCCGTGCGTTTATTAACCGACTTCAAAAAAGAAGGTTCTGTATTCGAACCGTATGTATGTATGTATGTTTCTTTGTATGTCCGCGATTTTCTCAAAAACTAATGAATCAATTTTGATAATTCTTTCACTAATGTAATCTACATTCTTTCAGGAAGGTTTTAGTATATAATACATTAGGTAATTATTCTTATGTACGGAGTTATATGCATAAATGTACTGCATCTCCGGCATTTGTATGCGAATTTGGACGATTCTTCTAGTCAGTGTCTTCAATTCTTCAATGCACTAGTGTTAATTGGATTTGTGTGGGGTAGGTACAACTAAAAAGTAAAAAATAAAAACTTTTTTACAAAAAAACAACCAACTTGAAAAAAAAACACTACAAAGTGATACATAACTTTAATTTCGGAAGTCGGTGTCTAAAAACGAAAATGCGGAACCAATTTCGTTTTTAGACACCGACTTCCGAAATTAAAGTTATTTATCACTTTGTAGTTTTTTTTTTTTTTTTTGAAGTCGGTTGTTTTTTTCTAAATTGTTGTATCGTCATTGAATTACATACAATTACGAATTTTGTAGGTAAATAGGTATTAGAAAATTGTATATCGCCTGAACAAAAACACAAGGCAATATTTTGGTGTTAGCCATTGATTTGGAATATAAAAAATATATATTTTAGCTATATTTAAAATAACAAAAAAACTGAGATATGTCTCTTTCGTGTCGGGTCTGAGTCACAAATGACCGTTCTTCTTTCAGCTCAAAAGCATTAACTTTGAAAATGCTTAATATTTTTTTATTTCGACATCACGGCGCTGCACTGGCGCGTGGCAGCGTGATGTGCGTGTACTAGGCGCACAGACACACTACAGATAATGGATAATGACCCTCGTAGTTTTAATTTTACGTAAGAGAGAAACTAAAGAAACTACTTATTTACTTAAATTTCATTTGCAAACAAATATATTATATTTTTACGTGATTTGGTTTTATTGATTTTTAATATTTATTGAAAGCAGAAAAAATAAACAATACAAAATACACCCAAAACCCAAAAAACATGTATATCAGAACGTTCGGCCAGTCGAGATAGGGAGCTGGCTGCTACTCCAGTTTTTAGTGACGATTATGTGACGCTTAAAGATGCCAGTCAAAGAATTTGTGACGGAACAGTTCGAAAGTTAGAAGCATTTATTTATGGCCGAACGGCCTGATATCAGGTCGTTCGGCCAACCTGAATCTCCATAACTGAGGACCTTAGAGAAACTGTTACTGAATAAAGATTTAGTGACGATTTGGTGACAAACAACCAATGCTTTACTTTTACTCGTAATGCCACCGGTTAAAAGTAAAATGAATTTTGCTTCCTGGAACATCAGGACGTTCGGCCAACGTAATCTCCATAACTGAGGACCTGAGAGAAACCGTTAATGAATAAAGATTTAGTGACGAGACTGAAACGAATTTTTATTGCTTTATTTTTTTTTGTGACGGCCCCTTTAAATAGTAAATTGAAAATTTAACATATATAACCTCAAAACATTGGGATTATCGATTCCTCCACAACGAAGAAACCCAGAGAAACCGTTAATGAATAAAGATTTAGTGACGGCACTGAAACGAACTTTTAGTGTTTTATTTTTTTTTGTGACGGCCCCTTTATATAGTAAATTGAAAATTTAACATATATAACCTCAAAACATTGGGATTATCGATTCCTCCACAACGAAGAAGCCCAGAGAAACCGTTAATCAATAAAGATTTAGTGACTGCACTGAAACGAACTTTTAGTGTTTTATTTTTTTTTTGTGACGGCCCCTTTATATAGTAAATTGAAAATTTAATATAATATTATATAACCTCAAAACATTGGGATTATCGATTCCTCCAAAACGAATAAGCCTAGAAGACTCGTAAAACCCCTGATGTGTTATAGGTTTTCAATGCAATGGTGTCAGTATTTTTGTTGATTCACTATTCCGCAATATGGCGGATGGCGACTGAAATAGGGTGACCATGTATTCCAACGAAACAAGTATTTATCAAGTACTTAATTACCTACCCTACCTAAATAATGAAGCAACACACGTCGTAATATTAAATTATATAAGTACAAGCAACGTTGAGCTGATGCCTGCATACCAGTGTCCACTTGTGAGGTTTTGTTATATTACTTGAGTCTATTTTGGCTAAAAGCAAACGAAAGCAAACGAAAGTCAAATTTCCCAATCTCCAATGTCAGTCACCTTCACTGACATTGGAGATTGGGAAATTTGACTAAGTACAAGAATACTTAAATAAATAGGTACACAAATTAAAAAATGCTTTATTTGTAATCAATCATCCAAAAATAGCGGTAGGTTGTTAGGTACATAATAATTTGTACTTTTTAGAATTACAGTTAAATTGGTTCACCACGAGAGAAATTTGACAGCTTCTTGTGTTTACTGCTAGGTGATTGACTTGAAACTTGTCAAATCGGATTTCTTTCGGAGGTGGCCCGACAATCATTTTACGGTTTAAGGAAATTAATATAGTATTTTTCAGCGCTATTTAAAAGGTCCATTAACCTTTTAAATAGCGCTGAAAAATACTATATTAATTTCCTTAAACCGTTCCTTTAGAGAATCGCGCCTGCGGAGATTATAATATATATGGCTCTTTTCTGCAGAATAAAAATAGAATCGGTGTAGTTATCTTACTGTGATTTATCTATAGAACTGTTATTTAGTTGTAAAATGATTGTCGGGCCACCACCGAAAGAAATCCGATTTGACAAAGTTTCAAGTCAATCACCTAGCAGTAAACACAAGAAGCTGTCAAATTTCTCTCGTGGTGAACCAATTTAACTGTAATTCTAAAAAGTACAAATTATTATGTAGGTACCTAACAACCTGCCGCTATTTTTGGATGATTGATTACAAATAAAGCATTTTTTAATTTGTGTACCTATTTATTTAAGTATTCTTGTACTTAGTCAAATTTCCCAATCTCCAATGTCAGTCACCTTTCCACTTTCGTTTGCTTTTAGCCAAAATAGACTCAAGTAATATAACAAAACCTCACAAGTGGACACTGGTATGCAGGCATCAGCTCAACGTTGCTTGTACTTATATAATTTAATATTACGACGTGTGTTGCTTCATTATTTAGGTAGGGTAGGTAATTAAGTACTTGATAAATACTTGTTTCGTTGGAATACATGGTCACCCTATTTCAGTCGCCATCCGCCATATTGCGGAATAGTGAATCAACAAAAATACTGACACCATTGCACTGAAAACCTATAACACATCAGGGGTTTTACGAGTCTTCTAGGCTTATTCGTTTTGGAGGAATCGATAATCCCAATGTTTTGAGGTTATATAATATTATGTTAAATTTTCAATTTACTATATAAAGGGGCCGTCACAAAAAAGAATAAAACACTAAAAGTTCGTTTCAGTGCCGTCACTAAATCTTTATTCATTAACGGTTTCTCTGGGCTTCTTCGTTGTGGAGGAATCGATAATCCCAATGTTTTGAGGTTATATATGTTAAATTTTCAATTTACTATATAAAGGGGCCGTCACAAAAAAAAATAAAACACTAAAAGTTCGTTTCAGTGCAGTCACTAAATCTTTATTGATTAACGGTTTCTCTGGGCTTCTTCGTTGTGGAGGAATCGATAATCCCAATGTTTTGAGGTTATATATGTTAAATTTTCAATTTACTATATAAAGGGGCCGTCACAAAAAAAAATAAAACACTAAAAGTTCGTTTCAGTGCCGTCACTAAATCTTTATTCATTAACGGTTTCTCTGGGCTTCTTCGTTGTGGAGGAATCGATAATCCCAATGTTTTGAGGTTATATATGTTAAATTTTCAATTTACTATTTAAAGGGGCCGTCACAAAAAAAAATAAAGCAATAAAAATTCGTTTCAGTCTCGTCACTAAATCTTTATTCATTAACGGTTTCTCTCAGGTCCTCAGTTATGGAGATTACGTTGGCCGAACGTCCTGATGTTCCAGGAAGCAAAATTCATTTTACTTTTAACCGGTGGCATTACGAGTAAAAGTAAAGCATTGGTTGTTTGTCACCAAATCGTCACTAAATCTTTATTCAGTAACAGTTTCTCTAAGGTCCTCAGTTATGGAGATTCAGGTTGGCCGAACGACCTGATATCAGGCCGTTCGGCCATAAATAAATGCTTCTAACTTTCGAACTGTTCCGTCACAAATTCTTTGACTGGCATCTTTAAGCGTCACATAATCGTCACTAAAAACTGGAGTAGCAGCCAGCTCCCTATCTCGACTGGCCGAACGTTCTGATATACATCAAAAAACACTTCTCTTTTTTGTAGTTGATATTCTATCGATACTTTTATCGATCATATATTTATATTAACTCATCTTCCCTAGTTGATGCTAGAGTTGCATGTGTGCATTCAGTGACTGTGTCTATACTTTCTAGTGCCCGCCCCTTTTGAGCATGTGTGCAATAAGATAGCACAAAAATGTTACGCTTATTTTCTTGTGTGTGTGCCAAAAAAGCCGCCCAATTTGATCATGTGTGCCGTATCTATTTCTATTGTTTTTGTGTGAGTTTCCGGAGTGGGGAAAATGTGGCGACACTTGAACTTGAACAAATATGCAGTGAAGGCATATCTCTCGGATATCTATGGTAGTGCGTTATCTCTGTCGCACACAACCTATGTGACCGTCACATTGGTTGTGTGCGACACGTGTCACACAACGAGTGACAAAACGTCAGTTAACGTCACATTGTGATGTTAACTGACGTTTTGTCACTCGTTGTTCAAGTGCGATAGAGTGCGGTCGCGTCCAGTTCAAAATATATATCTAGAGTTGTTAACACCCCCAAATTTAAATAATTTAAAGTTGTACTATGGCATCTTTAGGAAAAATAGGGGAACCTTTTTATTTTACCCCAACCTAAAGCAATCATTTATAGAAAAATTGGTGTATTTTATACAAAGAATAAAAAGAATTATCAAAAGAAGCAAATCATAATTGTTCTAACAGCTCCTAATAGATACCGGACTGTTTGTATTTCGTGCGACAGAGATAACGCTCTACGAAGCCGAAATTAGCCGATTGTCTCTTTCCAAAGATCGATGTGCAATATTTATCGCCGGGTACTGTACTGGCTATGTAAATACCAGTGACAGGAAATTATTAAAACATCATCAATATAAAATTGACAGATATCTTTTTGAAACAATATGCAGGGAAAAGATGAAATGCCGAAGGGGTAAGATAGAAATAATGGGTAGAATGGTATTCATGGTCATTATGCATGTATGGTGATCAATAAACCCTCTGCTCCAATAAACTAAATATCTTGAAAATCAGTTACTTTCAAAAATCGCTTTCTAAATGCAAGAAAAAATAATTTATCAAATAAAATATATCGGTCTTACCCCTTTTGAAACGGCAGGCAGTCTGACGTTCTCAAAATGCTATGATAAGATATTAAAAAAATTAAATAATCATGCTCATAACTGTCAAGTCTTAGTCGGGTCGAAAGATAAAACACGTTTTCATTTAGTATCATGTAGTTATAAAACCATTGTAATTATTTCTATTAAAAAAACCCATGAAAGCAAAGCACAATTAAACATTATTAAAACGCCAGCACATCAAGCTACTTCAATCGTCAAATTTCTTCAATAGATTTTCAACTTTATTGCTAACCCATACGGTTCAAAGTTGATTGGAAAAATTTGACAGTTTCGGGTAGCTTCATGTGTTGTGCTGGCGTCTAGTCTGTACCTAAACATCACAGTAAAAATGAGAAAAACAGTCGTATATAAGCAATACTTTAAAATCTCAATGTTACGCGGGAAATGTGTCCGTATGGAAAATTGTCAAAAAACACGCGCGCTCTCACTTAGCGACTGACGCATACTGCCAAAGAGTAAAGTAACTATACATACTGCATACTGCGGGGCGGGACGGGGCAAGACAAAATGGTGTCTACAACGATATTGCTAGTAGGTATTAAAAGAATTCCTTGATATTCAGCGTTATTATATTTTTTTATCTTCCCCTGTTTTTAGGGTTCCGTAGTCAACAAGGAACCCTTATAGTTTTCCATCTGTCTGTCTGTCCACGGTTTAGCTCAAAAACTATTGGTACTAGAAAGTTGTAATTTGGCATGAGTATACACGTTAATGACGCCGAAAACGTGGTAAAATAAAATAAAAAAAACAATTATTTAGGGTACCTCCCCTACATGTAAAGTGGGGATGATAATTCTTTTTTTCGTCCTTCCCATAGCGTGGAATATCGTTGGATAGGTCTTTCAAAAATATTAGGGGTTTGAGAATACCGTTTTTTGATAAGTAAACCGTTCGTGACTTATCAAGCTATTTTTAGAGTCAAGTGTCTCCCCCTCTACCAACTAAACGGTTGTAGTAAGAAATTCAAATGTCACGGCAGTAGTACCTATATATACAGGGTGTTACGGAATGGGTATATCAATACAAACGGGTTGAAGAGTGTATCTGGTCTAGAATCTCTGTACAAAATTTCAGCTCAAAAGCATTAACTTTGAAAATGCTTAATATTTTTTTATTTCGACATGATGGCGCTGCACTGGCGCGCGGCGGCGTGATGTGCGTGTACTAGGCGCACAGACACACAACAGATAATGGATAACGACCCTCGTAGTGCGGTGACACGTTTTTAATGATTTCAATTTAATAAACTATCGAAATAAAAAAATATTAAGCATTTTCAAAGTTACTGCTTTTGAGCTGAAATTTTGTACAGAGATTCTAGACCAGATACACTCTTCAACCCGTTTGTATTGATATACCCTTTCCGTAACACCCTCTATAACGAAGTTTAAAGGAAAACAGCTATCACACTTAAGGCTATTCGATACATGATCTCCCAGCCACTTTATCGCTAGATGGCGGCACATTCGCACTTCGAACATTTTCAATTTTTACGCCTAACTCAGAAAGCTTTGCGAAACAACTTTATTATATGCGTCAACTAACGCATTAACATAATCTTTTTAGATATTCACTTTGCTTGTTAACTCGTCACATACAAAGATTTGTACCCCTAAACATTTAGCCGTTTCACTTTATATCTTTACTATGTCTTTACACACACATGTACAGTTACACACTACGTGTATAGTTTTACTTGCGATATAACTAGATGGCGTTGTATTCATAAACTTGGTTTGTGAACTTGTTTTCCAGAGGTGGCGTTAATTAAAATAAAATATTTTTACGAAAATATTTTTATGACTGTCCTTCATTCTCTAAAGAAAAGCGTACTTTTTATAGTAAAAACCGAAGAAAAGAATACTTGATTGCTACAAGGGTTGTCAGTTGCTTATTCAATTATTCTAAGGGTGCTTTTGTAGTGTGTTAGGGTAGGTTTAGGTTTAAAAATAATAAAATAATAATAAATCCCCTGACCGATTTCGGTCACGGTGGCCAATTTCAAAGAAGATTAGCCAGGTTTGCAGGAGATATTATAGTGCACAAGTGTGTGCGCAAATACAGGAGAGAGAACAGGCGCAGGACCAACGGCTTTACGTGCTTTCCGAGGCACGGGGGTATTACGCCACCAATTTCCAAACTCCGGGCAAAAAAAAAAGAAAAAGAGTAAAGAAACTCCTAACGGGAAAAACCCATTTTTAATAACACTGTCCGACCTGAGAATCGAACCCAGGACCCCGAGAACGGCAGATGCACTTGTGACCACGAAACCAACGGGACAGTTAAGATTCTTTGTATAATTAAACGCTACTATAAAACAAAATATATAAAATGTTTATTTGAGTCGTGCGCGAGAGATGCAGAGCGGCGCGACGGAATTCCGCGAATTTCGGTCACTCGTAGGTATAATAATAATGTATCATTCAACCGCAGCCCAGCGTGCCCGCCGTCGCAGGCAGTAAGGCAGTGTACAGACGCGTGAAATTATTAGGCCGTGTACACACGGTTGTGGGTATTTAATTATTAGTGTAATTTTATTACTGTTGTGTGTATGTGTATGTATATGTATATAAGTGTTATGTGTAATATGTATTATGTGTTTACTATTTACGTGTGTTTGTATGTTTAGCCTAAAAACCAACAAATTCACATACACCAGCGTCCACTCAAACCAACAATTCCAATTTCAAATGAGAAAATGAAAAAAAATCAGCTGTTCCCTACATTTTGACGAGTTACCTATACGAACATAAATGTAGGGAACAGCTGATTTTTTTTCGCGATTTCAGGTTTGGTCCCATAGTAAAAAAAATTGTTCATAATGATGAGTACAATGACCATGTTAGTGTTGTTCCAATAACCCTGTATATACTTATACTATATTATATCCATACTAATATTATAAATTCGAAAGTAACTCTGCCTGTCTGTCTGTATGTTACCTATTCACGCCTAAACCACTGAACCGATTTAGAAGAAATTTGGTAGGTATGGGGAAGGACATAGGATAGTTTTTATCCCGATATTCCCACGGGATCGAAACTTATGCGGGTGAAACCGCTGGGCGCAGCTAGTTGCAAATAAAGTTTATTGAACTCTTCTCTCTCTTCGATATTGAGCTTTGTTGGTACCGACTTTGTTTTGAAGATTCTATACATCTTTTATTAGGTACTTATTTACACCCTAAGTTACATTAAAATTAGCAAGGAAAAACCGGCCAAGTCCATGTCGGACCACAATGAAGAGTTCCGTAGTCGAAATGAATTTATCCCAAGAACAAGCTTAACATTGTAGTTGAAAATCATGTCCTCCCATACATTGCAACTAAAAGTTGGTCGACTATTACTCGTAAAGTCTACTCAGCTGTGATTTTGATTTCGTGACATATAAGTACTACTGCCGTGAACTTTAGTATTTCTTCTAGTATTTCACAAACAATTTAGGGGATATGACATCCCCCTGTATCACCCCCCTGAGCAGTTGGATGGGGCTGGTTTTCTGATCCTGGATCTGGAAAGTCATCGTTGCAGCATCATACAAACATCTCAACACTTCGATGTAGCACCAGTCAATTCGACATCATTGCAGAGAGGCCAGAACTGCCCATACTTCGATGGAATCGAAGGCTTTCTCGTAGTCCACAAATGCCATACACAGTGGCTGACTGTACTCCTCGGTCTTCTGTACAATTTGTCAAACAGTAGGTATGTACCTATATGGTCTACGCTCGTAACTGCGTACAAAACCATCACATCGTCCGGCGTCCGTTCGTCACTGTGGAGCATTCGAGACTGTTTGTTTACCGAGTGTAAACCGAACTCGCGGCGCGTAGGTATGACTCGCATAATAGGTAATATTACCGCGGTAGTAGATTGATGTACTTGCGTCTGTACGTATTGAATTTCATTTATTTTCACCTATTTTTTTTCGCGGAACTTATAACATCAGCTATCTGCCAGTGGAAGTCTCGTCAAAATCAGTCTAGCTGTTTCGGAGATTAGCCGGAATAAACAGACAGAGACAAAAATTAACAACAAATGTTTTTTGTTCAAAGTAGGTACCGTAAATATAAATGACTGTATTCAGATTACTTTATTTGATCAACCGCACAAAACAGAAAGGTAATTTGGTACTTGCACTTTTCATACCTACGCTCGGCGGTCGCGCTGGGGTTGTCAACTTTGGCAAAAAACACACAAAACAAAAAACACAAAAAACTAGTGTAGTAGTGGTACTCGTATCTAGTTATTTGATTCATTGTTGAGAATGAAACAGCAAGAAAGGAAATGATCGTATTTTTTAGCTTATAGGTACTACAATAAGTCCGTCCGTATGTCACAGCCACTTTTTTCCGAAACTATAAGAACTATACTGTTGAAACTTGGTAAGTAGATGTATTCTGTGAACCGCAGTAAGATTTTCACACAAAAATAGAAAAAAAACAATAAATTTTGGGGTTCCCCATACTTACAACTGAAACTCCAAAAATTTTTTTTCATCAAACCTGTACGTGTGGGGTATCTATGGATAGGTCTTCAAAAATGATATTGAGGTTTCTAATATCATTTTTTTCTGAACTGAATAGTTTGCGCGAGAGACACTTCCAAAGTGGTAAAATGTGTGTCCCCCCCCCCCCCCTCTAACTTCTAAAATAAGAGAATGATAAAATTAAAAAAATATAGATAATGTACATTACCATGTAAACTTCCACCGAAAATTGGTTTGAACGAGATCTAGTAAGTAGTTTTTTTTTAATACGTCATAAATCAAAAACCGCAATTTACCTTTCACAAAGTTACAACGAACTACAAGAACTTTTATATTATGTTACTTGCTGCTACGGAACCCTTCATGGGCGAGTCCGACTCGCACTTGGCCGGTTTTTTGTTACTCCATTTTTGCACTTCACAGCTACGCGTGTCTCGCGCGGATGGCAGTCTGTAGGTACTCTCTATATTTTGTGCCTGTAGGTACTGCGCGGTACAAGTAGGTACTAGGTATTACATTTATATACGGTACGTACCTACATTTTATACAAGTCCGTTGCCTAATTTCAACTTCTTCAATACGTCTATTGAAGAAGTTGAGATTAGGTAACGGAACGCGGAATTAAGAATTTATTTAGGTAGGTACTGCTACTCTACTCCATAGGTAGAATAAAATTATTTACTTTTACTTTTTCGTACTTTATGGAGGTACTAGATTTTTCCCGCAGCTTCGCCCGCGTGGATGTCGGAGATTATCCCACGAAATCGTACTACCGGAATAAAAAGTATCCTATGTCGTAATCCTAACCCAGCATTCTAATTACCTACGTAACACAATCATTATCAATCTCAATCTGAATCATTTTGAAGAATATTGCTAATCCATTGCTTTGCATTACCTATGTTCGAAACATAATGTATATCATTTCTATGGTTCGAAAAATGTTTTTGCTCAAAAACGTAAATGATGCAATGAATGTTGTTGAACTGTCAAAATGAAAGCCATTGCTACTGATAGTGTGTTACGCAATTACCCCGCAGGTCATGGTCTACCCATGTGCCAAATTTCATCTAAGTAAATCCGTTCAGCTCAGCCGTTTTAGCGTGAAAGTGGAACAAACAAAGTCAATTGCGCATTTATAATATTAGTTAGGAACAAACATAATATGAAAAAGCTAAAGTATTTGTGTATATTATAAATAATTTCCATATAGTCAAAAATAACGCTAGTTCGGTAGGTACCTAGATTGATAAAAATTCAAACACACATCTCCCCGGCGCGGGGCCAAGCGCTTCGTCCGTACTATAGGTATGATGTAGTTATATGTACCTGCATGCAGAGCAATTTACAAAACTAGTGCATTTATGCGCGCGGCCAAGTAGCGAGGCGCATGCGAGGTGCGATGCGACATCATGAATGAATGGCTAACCCACCCAAGCGCTCCAATCACAGAATAGATATCAATAGTGCCGGCCGGGCCTGCCGCCCAAAGTCCATGCTGCCGCCTGCGAGTGAGCGGCGGAAGTTACCGAACCCGAACCGAACGCCAACCGAGCGTTCAGGCGCTATCTCTCTCTTTTTGCTTTGCCTCTTTTTCAAACAATGCGCTGGATTGAACAACAAAAACAAGCTTAGCTCCGCTAGGGAAAGGTAATAGTGTTCTGTGAACAAGCTTTTGACTATGCCCGCGTTGACGATAGGATAGACGGTCTGGGAACAGTGGGAACTGGGAAGGGCTCTCTCAATAGGTACTTACCAGCCTAATGCAGAAAGATTTTTAATTCAGAAAATTTCTCGAAGACAGTTCAAGTGTAAGTTAGTACTTACATTTATGTAGGTACTTAGGTACATAAACTTAGTATGTAGGTACATACATTCAATACAGTAATATCGAACCCAGGGTAGATCGCAAATACTATCAATAAGTAGGTAAAGCATTTTTTCGCACTTCATGATTCAATTGATAAATTGATTTAATATATAACTGCGCGGGCAGAGCCACCGCGCCAGCCTTGTAAGAAATATTGCATACCTCCTACCAACGATTCGCAACTTGTCAAAAAAAACACGCATAATTCAACGATTTATTATAAAATTGGCCAACCTGTTTGACATTGACAAACAACGCCATCTAACGAGCAAGATCAATTGTTGTTGATAACCTTAGCAAAAATTTGTGTTCTGCTTCTCGATAGTTCTTTGAAATATCCTGCAGAGGGCGTGTTCCGGCCGCGCACACATAGAAAAATTTATCGATTTTGTCAGGCCTAGATATCCTGGAAATAGTGTTTTTTTTATAGGTTTTTGTCGATATGCGTCAATAATAAGTCATAACAACTTAATATACGTGCTTTTATTCTGCAAAAATCGTTTATTTTTCGAGATTTGTACCCCGAAAGAATGTATGAAAAAGTGTCAGTATCCAATCACCTTAAGTCGGCTTTTCAAGTTTACGAGTAATAGTCGACCAAGTTAAATTTGCAGTTGCAATGTATGGGAGAACATGATTTTCAACTACAATGTTAAGTTTGTTCTTGCGATAAAGTTAATCCAACTAAGGAACCCTTCATTATGCGTGGTCCGACACGCACTTGGCCAGTTTTTATCTTGCCCCCAGTCACCATACGTATATACACTCGAAAAACATAACCCTCCTTCTGGCGCAGTCGGGTAAAAAGGTTTAGAATCGAGACCTCGAGAGATTGCAGAATACAATAGAACATTTCGTCGACCGTAGGTTCAATTGAGGTAAGGGACAAAATACATTTTTCAGGAGAGGCCTACAAAGTTTTTTTTCGGACGTTATTATGGGGCTGATTCGAAATTTGGATCCAAAAATCATTAGGGTAAGGGAAGTTTTCTTAAGCTAGAATTTTTTCATATTCACCATTCGATAGGGCGAAAAATTCTGAACAAAACTGTATACTCAACTCATTTTGGGTATTTTGTCCCTTACCTTAATTGAACCTACGGTCGACGATTTTATGATCTCGCCTCAAACGGGTTGAGTTTTCTATTAGGCGTATTCGTATATTTTTTGGTCTTGAATGTTTTTACACCTACATTTTATTGCACCCTCTTGGGGTGCAAGATGCTACCGGCGCCCATGCTAGGCGCTGAAACGGATACGTTCGCAAGCGACGACGCGACGGTACGGAACCGATCGTATGCATTGACATCCTTTAAGGTATATATGTTCTGTGATTGACATCCTGGCGGACGCGATCGGCTGCGATGCGAGCCGTTTGGTGGAAATCATCCTTTACATTATAATTTATTTTTCAAGTAAGATTTTGTAGTAGGTAGTTGAGAGGTTTTGATTCGAATTTCATTTTTTTATATACCTACTTAAAAATATAATATTTTCTTTCAATCACATAACTAAAGAAACTCAGGTAGGTTGTTGAAATTAAAATACACAACAAGAGCAAGTTGACAAATATTTTAGTATGGAGACCAACAAAAAAAGTGTCCTTGTTTACACAAAAATAAATAATTTGGTGGTGTGAATGTGCATTCACTTGTTTGGATAAATTGAATATACTCCCCTAGGGCTCTGTATGCTGTGTGGCGTAAAAGAGAACTAAAATGAAAATGTATGGATTTCAAGTCCAGTATTTTAATCTTTTTTTTTCACTTTCACCATTTGAATAGAAAGCCTTGTCGAATTATATTACAACACCTGCAACAGATAGGTTGTAAGGACAGAATTAAAAAACAAAAAATAAATATTTGAACAATAAGAAATTTTATTAGATATTGAATTATGACAAAATGTTTGAAATTCAGTGTAAAAATACACGTGAAACACAAGCAGTAAACACTAATATTAGGCTATCGATGTAGACAACATATTAAATACATTTCTGTGTCATCTTTTTAATTTTGTCTCTTTACTTTAAAGATATCCATGAAAGATAAATTCTAATCATCAAAATTCTGTGAAAGTAAGAAATTGGCTGCAAGATTCTCATTTTTTTCACAAGCAAAGTATGCTTGGATGACCATATGTTCTGGAAAGCCCAATGCTTTTAATCTTTCTATGGCTTCTTTGTCTTGTGGTGACACTTGTGGCTGTTGTACTTGCGGAATCTCAAGAGCATTCTCTTCAGCTACTGCACCAGCAGCAGATGGATTCACAGGTTCATTCAACATTCTGACAAAAGCTGATTGGTGTTGACTGATTGCTTGTAACAGCGCTGGGTTAGTTTGACCAATCTGTTGAAGAACTGCATTCAACAAATTAGGATTTTGTTGGATTACTGCACGCATTTGTTGGAATTGAGGCTGATCACGAAGAAAAGCCAGCGGGTCTTCATCAGTGCCTTCTTCAGCATCCTGTTCTTGGAGTAATTCTTCAGGAATGCCTGTTATTAAATATTCCACAGCTCTTTCACGATTATTAAATGAGGCCCGTAGTGCTTGTTCCACTTGCTGTCTATTATATCCCATATCCATAATGCTGTGGACTGTAGCTTCAAAGTCAAGTTCATTTGCGGTGGCCACAGCAGGCTCAGGTTCTGCAGCGGGAGGTGGTTTAGGCGCTTCTTCAGCGGTAGCTTTGGGTTTACCGTCGCCGCTTTCCGTTGAAGCACTTTCACCAGCTTCTGGAGCAGTAGTCGATGCCGGGATTTCCGAGGATTTCGGTTTCGTTACCATGATAACAATGAATTTTTTTTCATCTATGTTGTAAGTATTTAATTTATCGTCATCCAGCAAGATTTTCCCTGCATAAATAAGTCTTTGATGATCAGCAACATAATCTTTACCTTTCTCAACTTCAATTTTCAGCTTGAGCGCTTTGACTGTTTCTTCTGGGTCGATTTCTATTTGAAAAGTTTGTTGTTGAAGTGTCTTCAGCGTCACCAACATTTTGATTACTTTCTTTGTAACTTTTAAATGATTGAGCAAGTTTTGTCCTAAATTAGAATAGATACCGACTGAATTCTGACTCGACAAAATTATGCAGTAAACATAACCTCACGTCTGTCCGCTGTCCTTACAGCGTTCGGATATGCATGTCAAAGACAATATTCTTTTTTATGGGTATAATGTGAAAGATACTAAAGCCAAAATCAGAAAATAAACTTTTTTTATTTACATTTATTCACTAAAGTACCTATGAACATTTACGAATCACTATTGTTAAAACTACTTTCAATAATCTACAAGTTATGACGCATGTCTCAACATAATTTTGGGCACTCTTTGAAATAATGGAATATGTATTCATCTAAAATTCGGTCATTTCATCTAAAATACTCTTTATAATGCAAGATACACACGCACTGGCTTGGCATCCGTCACTCGCCTCGCCGGTGGTGCCGTGATTTCAACATATCGCACCTTCGGTGCAACCATGTCACAGCAGCTCATTTTTTTATTAACCGAATTTAAAAAAGGAGGTTCTGTATTCGACCCGTATGTATGTATGTATGTTTGTATGTCCGCGATTATCTCAAAAACTACTGAACCGATTTTGATAATTCTTTCATTAGTGTGATCTACATACTTTCAGGAAGGTTTTAGTATATAATACATTAGGTAATTATTCTTATGTACGAAGTTATATGCATAAATGTACTGCATCTCTGGCATTTCTATGGGAATTTTGATGATTCTTCGAGTCGTGTCTTCAATAGGGTAGTTTCCTGGGTAAAAAAATAATAATTCTAATTAGTCCGTCAGTTAGATTATCGAAAAATAATGGACCCTTATTTTTTCTTTTGTCAATCAAACAAAAAATTAAAAAGATAAAGCGCGTCAAAATTTGGGAGTGGGGGGTCGTGACGTCACGCCGTGCTAAAAAGTGTCGCACGGCGTGACGTCACGCGGAATCTTAACAGGCGATATCTTCATCATTTTTTATATAATTGACAAAAGAAAAAATATGGGTCCAATATTTTTTGATAATCTAACTGACGGACTAATTAGATTTTTTTAGGAAACTAGCCTATTCTTCAATGCACTAGTGTTAATTGAATTGGTGTGGGGTAAGTACAACTAAAAAGTGAAAAATAAAAACTTTTTTACAAAAAAAAAACAACCGACTTCAAAAAAAGAACACTACAAAGTGAAAAATAACTTTAATTTCTGAAGTCGGTGTCAAAAAACGAAAATGCGGAACCAACGACACCGACTTCCGAAATTAAAGTTATTTTTCACTTTGTAGTGTCTTTTTTTTGAAGTCGGTTGTTTTTTTAATTATTTTGTTTGCTATAGTTTTACGTTAAAAATCTTATATTTTACAATTTGGCATACTTACCTCAATTTTGCAGTTTTGGCTATTTGTGACTTTGTTGCACCGATGGTGCGATATTATGTCCACACATAATTATTTTAACATCGCTAGCGACAAATGGATTTAAAAACTGAAAGCTCGTCATAGGTAGTGTAGCAGTGCGCATGCGATGGCAGCGCGTTCGCTGCTACACTCTTTGGCTGCTACACCGTGCTACACTGAGCTAAAGAAAGGATCGTGCGCCCGGCACATACAACCTTGGAGTAATAGTGTAGTCTATGCTTGGAGGGTTACTTGGACTGTTGGCAGAGCGCGCGCACCGCGCGCATTTTATTGTAGTATTAATTGTGTTCTGATTGGCTGTCAACTACCTTTTAATTAGTGTGCCACTACTTGTGCTTAGGTAATTTTGTATAGGGCATCAATAAATTAGAATTATTCCTTTCTTCATCAAGCATTGTTCATTATTCCTTTCTACATCAAGACTTGTTTCTATGTGGGACAACGGTCATGAATAAAAATCATAACAAAAAAAAATGGGGTGTGGCTGTGTCACGGACACGGCCGTGTGTTGTACAGACGCCAGCACATCAACCTACTACAATCTGTCAAATTTCTTTAATAGATTTTCAACTTTATCACCTAGTCATAAGGTTCAAAGTTGATTGGGAAAATCTGACAGTTTCGGGTAGGTTGATGTGCTGGCGTCTGTACGTGAATACGTTTACGTAACGGGATTGATCCAGTGTCGATATAGAAGTGATTTCATTATTCACTTGCATAATTTCAACCGCCCCAGCTGCAGATGTACTGGCACCGTTGATCCGCTCGGCTGCATTAATCTTTTACGCTCCTGGCAGGGTACACGACATAAATACGAAAATCTTTATTCCGACACGAATACTCCACAAATACGAATTTCAAAATACCGATTTTCATAATTCCGAATTTGTCAAAATTCCTAATAAGTATAACAACTTATTAGGATTTATCATTCATCCTATTTTTTTTTAAATCGAAATTTCAATATTCCTAACGTTTATAATTACTATTCTCAAAATAACGAGTTTCAATAGATCGAATACCTAACAAAAAGTCGTCGTCGGCTTACAGGCAAAAGCCCTGACGAGCGGTCCCTCCTCGGGTTCCTCTCCGCTTCACCGTCACAGTATAATATACAGTAAAACATCTTCATACAAACGTGCCGCTCTTGGTTTGAATGTGTGCGTGCGCGCCGCGCGCCATGTCGGCACGCGATTTCACGCACACGCTAGCATAATATATGAGGGAATAAGGTGGCGGCAGTGCGGGCTGTGCAGCGCGACTGTGAGCACGCGCGTACGCTACATGACCGCTTGCGTTCGTCAACTCTCGCCGGCGGCGGCCACTTAAATTACGAGTATCATGACTTCAAAAAGGGGAAAAAAATATTGTAGTGTTTTCGGGTGCCTCAATAATGATTTCGCAAACCCGGACTTATCATTCTTCATAGTTCCTACTCAACCAGAAATGTAAGTACCTATTTATACTTAAATATTATTAGAAAATGTGGTATTGTATTGTTTATTTCACAGTTTATTTGCTTTATTAAGAGCGTAGCCGAGTCGCATTTTTCCATATAAATGTATTCCCAAATTTACTTTCTGAATACTATGTTTAGAGCTAAAGTTTATTTTAAGAAGTCTAGTTTTTAACCGACTTCTAAAAAAGGAGGAGGTTCTCAATTCGAATGTTTGTATTTTTTTTTTATGTTTGTTCCCGCATAACTCCGTTGCTTGCCAACCGATTTGAAAAATTCTTTTTTGTTGGAAAGAGTATACTTCCCAAATGGTCCTATGAAAATTTTATCGAAATCGGACAAGCGGTTTTTGAAAAATCAACAACAATCTAAAAATTTATCTACATTGTCTACATTAACGATCTTTTTGTTTACTTTTTTGTGGGGTAGGTACAACTAAAAATTGAAATATAAAATTTTTTTACAAAAAAAAAAAACAATCGACTTAAAAAAAAAACACTACAAAGTGATAAATAACTTTAATTTCGGAAGTCGGTGTCAAAAAACGAAAATGCGGAACCAACGACACCGACTTCCGAAATTAAAGTTATTTATCACTTTGTAGTGTTTTTTTTTTGAAGTCGGTTGTTTTTTTTTGTAAAAAAGTTTTTATATTATAAAACAGAGGATTGAGTACGAAACATCGTTTAGGTAAACGTATTTGTCGCGTATAGTTGTAATAAGGGCAATTTCACAATAATTAATATTGCAAATTAATTACTATTGAAATTATTATTTTTTGATAAAATGTTAATACTTTTTCAAACATTAAAGTTATATAATCCAAAAAACGGTAGCGACGTTACGAAAACAGTCAAGTTTATTGATGGTTTTCAAATTACTATCAAATCTATATTACAGTTGTTTGATGATCTTAAACAAGAAGGGTTTGAATATTTATTGACAAGACGCCTTAATCAAGATGTTATTGAAAATTTTTTTGGAAAAATTCGGTCAAAAAACGGGATGGCTACAGAGCCAACCAGTAGGCAATTCATATCTGCATATAGAAAGATTTATTTTACAAATATTACAAAGCCTCCAATAGATGGTAATTGTTCTGAAGATATCACAGAATTTTTGATTAGTTTGAAAAATCACAAACATTTCGAAACAAGTGCCTCAGTAATCGACAAACATCTGACCAGTAGCAATCAAACACAAGGAAATGAAAATATTTTGTCGGAAATCTTACGTTCTGACTATGTACCAATACAACATGAGCTACCGGAAAAAAAATGCATTTTTTTATGTTTGTGGCGCTTTGTTAAAAAAATGTGTTGATTACCATAAGAACTGCGATTTTTTAAATAATTACGTCGACGTTAATCAACGAGCTTGTAATTTAAGTGTAGAATCTAGATACACCCATTACAGGAATTACGGCAAAGATCGAAATTTACTCATGATCCCACCTGATGATTTTGTCGATAATGTAGAAAGTATGGAGCAGGTGTTTCGCAAAGCGTTCGAAAAGGACCACATCAACATTAAAATTGGCCGGTCAATTTACGATCAACTGAATGATATAGAATTTAAGATGCCCTGTCCATTTTTTTTTTTTTTTTATTTGAAATGGGCTTGCTCTTGACTCTAGCCTAGGTCAAAGGTGACAGAGACAAAGTCGACGATGGAGCGAGCTTACCCAGAAGAAGCCTGTTCACTCTCACTTTAAAGAGATTCGGGTTGTATGCGCTCGGAAAAACAGACGCAGGTAGAGAGTTCCACTCTTTTGCTGTGCGCATTATAAACGACATTTGCATACGCTTAGTGCGAATTGGTGGAACAGCAACCAGGTAGGGATGGTAACTTGCAGTGCGCCTGGATGTCCGAAGGTAGAAGGGGGCCGGTGGAATGAGGTCGTGGAGTTCTTGGGCACACTCACCGAAGTACAGTCTGTAGAAGACCGACAGGCAGGCAACCTTGCGGCGATGAGCCAAGCTGTGAAGCTTGGCATCCACCAGTTTTACGTCGCCAATGAGCCTCTTAGCTCTGCGTTCCACCGAGTCAAGCGCGGCAAGTTGGTATTTCGCTGAGCCATCCCAAAGGTGGCTGCAATACTCCATGCAGGATCGGACTTGTGCTTTGTATAGGGTTAAAAGCTGTCCAGGCGTGAAGTATCGTTTCACCCTATTTAGGATGCCCAGCTTCTTGGCCGCAGTTTGGGCTTTGTACTCGATGGTGGCGCCGAAGTTGAGACTAGATGTCAACTCCATGCCTAGAAGCTCGAGCCGATCAGTTACAGGAACAGATGTACCTCGAAAAGTAGGAGTCTGGTCAAAACGACTCCTTTTGGCGGTAAAAAGACACGCCTGTGTTTTGGTGGCGTTAAAAGAGACCAGATTGTCATCACCCCACTGGGAGACAAGGCTTAAGGTCAAATCTGTCCGCTCTACCATGGCCTCTCTCAAGGATCGAACTTCGGACCCGCTGGCCCCTGCATTGGACAAGTATCTCTCTGAAACTGTACTGTCATCCGCGTACCCAACAATACCAGGCTGAAGTAGGTCATTGATGTGCAGCAGGAAAAGAGTTGCAGAGAGAACAGACCCCTGAGGAACTCCGGCATCAATAGCCATAAGGTCAGAGGAGCAGCCATCAACGACTACTCTGATCGACCGCTCACTAAGGAAGTCTGATATCCAGCTACAAAAACCAGCTGGGATGCCATAAGCAGGAAGCTTACTGAGGAGACCGGCGTGCCAGACCCTGTCAAAGGCCTTCGAGATATCAAGCGATACAGCAAGTGCTTCGCCGTGTTTCTCGATAGCTTCGCCCCAACAGTGCGTGACATACACAAGTAGATCGCCAGTTGACCACCCCCGGCGAAAGCCATATTGACGGTCACTGAGGAGATCATTGTCTTCAAGGTAGGTCAGCAACTTACTGTTCAGTACCCTTTCCATAACCTTGCACAGAATGGAGGTAATGGCGATCGGACGGTAATGGGCAGGGTTTGCACGGTCGCCCTTTTTGGGCACTGGTTGAACATTTGCAAGCTTCCAGCATTTCGGCACCGTTCTTTTTTCAAGAGAGAGGCGGAACAAGCGTGTCAACACAGGAGACAGTTCAGGCGCACACTGTCTCAACACTCTCGCTGGAATACCATCAGGCCCGCTTGCCTTGTTCACGTCTAGACTGCACAATACTCTTCGGACCTCTTTATTGTGAACTGCGATCTCCGGCATCGAGGAGTCACAATGAGGTACAGTGGGTGGTTGCTTGGAGCCAGCGTCCAGACGTGAATTGCTTGCAAAAAGAGATGCAAATAAATTGGCTTTCTCACTTGCAGAGTGAGCCAGTGAGCCATCAGTTTTCAGCATTGGAGGTAAAGTGGGACGACAGAAATTCGTTTCAACCGCTTTAGACAAGGACCAGAACTGCTTACTACCCGGGGGGTGCGCTGCTAGTTTGGTCGTAATACGTCCGACATGGTCAAAACGCGCCCTACGTAAAACCCGCTTGCAGAACTTAGCGGCAGAATTAAAGGCTCTTTTCCTCGCGCGAACCCTACGCGCTCTAACTTTGCGGTCGCGGGCCTTGACCCAGGCTTGATAGGCAGACTCTTTTTGGGCCTCAGCGCGGGCGCATTCTGCATTGTACCAAGGCCGGGATTTGTGACCGAGCGGGATGTCGGAGAATGGAATAAAATACTCCATCCCCTGCCGAATCACGTCTGTAACCACGTCAGCGCAGCACGAGGGGTCACCCGAGGAGAAGCACACCTGCCGCCATGGATAAGAAGCAAAAAAGTGCCGCATTTCATCCCAGTCTGCTGACTCGTATCGCCATACTCGCCTCGTGCCTCTAGGACTCTCATCTGGAGGAGAGCAGGTCGATATGGATTTCACCAGACAGTGGTCAGATGTTCCCAGCGGGGCTGAGACCGAAACTGAATGGCTGTCCGGATCAGTTGCCAGCAGAAGGTCCAAGCAATTGGGTGTATGGCCGTCAACATCCGGTACCCGCGTTGCCACATTCACCATCTGGGTTAGATCCAGCGTTAAAGCAAACTTGCGCGCCTCTAACCCAGCATGGTCAGTTCTCTGGTACGGGAACAACCACTCTTTATGATGGGCGTTAAAGTCCCCCAGAAAAATGAGCTTCGCTGTTGGGAACCGTTGCTGGGCTACGTCAGTCGACTCCACGAGGAAATTAAAGAGCGCCGTTGTCTCCTGGTCACCGCTGTGCGAACGGTAAACACCGATGTAGAGAGATTTCTCCACGCCTGTATCCACAAGTAGCCATATGGCAGAAAAACCCGATCTCTCAAAGCACCGGAGACGACGACAACAAATGTCATCGCGGACGTACACACAGACCCCAGCCTGCTTCTTGAACTTGTGTTCAAGAGAGTAACCCGGGTAGTTGAGGTACGCCACATCCGACGGAGATGCTATCTTCGTCTCCGTTAGGAAAAACAAGTGCGGCTTCTCGGTCTCAAGGTGATGATGGACTGGATCGAGATTGGAGTGCAACCCCCTGATATTCGTGAGGTGCACTTTTAGTGGGAGGAAGTGCAGCCGTTGTGTAACCTTATTCTTCTTTGCTTTGGTCATTTTGGGTAGAGTTGTTGGAGAAAAAAGTCGACTTGTCGAGGCACTGCTCAGTGAACCAAGCGGAATACTAGAGCTAACCCAACCTAAGGGGAACTCATTTGGAGACTGCGGGGACGCCCGAACCCCCCCGGATATGACCACCGGGTCCTCCCATCCAGTCGCCAGCTGGCACGGTGGGGCATACCGGGATTTTTCGCGAGTTGGCGGGGCAGCCTTTGGCACGTGGCTGGCGTGCTACTTGGGCCCCCTACTGACTGCGGTCGGCCAACGGCTGGCACCGTGCTTCGGATCCCGCTACCCTCCAGAATGAGTTATCCGGTAAGTTATGCCCAGAAACCAAGACCAGTTCTGAACAGAGCAACTGACAATCTCCTTTTCTCCTAAAGGCACTGGCACTCCCACACACCGACGGAACACAGCAAGCTGCTTGGCGTCGGACTCCGGTGGGATGGTGGTCGCAAGCCAGGCGGCCCCTGGCAGAGCCTACCACCGCTAAGTGGGATCGTTCAGCCGTACCACAGGCAAGCCTGTGGTGCCGTTGCCCGGGGTGAACCACTAGGAGGTAGATCCCAACCCACCCCATATCCATGCTTTCCCAAAAGCTTTTTACAAAAACTTTACATAAGAATGAGAATTTACTTTACATTAACAAATAATAATAAAGCGTTCCGGACGTGCAGAAAAACAGGAGAAAAATTTTCTCGGTATCAAATTTGTAACTTAGTATAATAAATGTTATGTGAATAAAGGCTTTTTATTTTTACTAAATTTATAAATTGGTAAAATATTCAATCATAATATTATGCTTTTTATTTCATAAATTTAGATCAATTGCTGCTTGTTCGAAAATATTAACTAAAAGTAAAAGTGACAACCCTGGGGATCAACGCAAGAGTAGGCTAATAACTCGGCGGGCGGCCTTAGATAACTTACTGTATATTATACTGTGCCGTAGGTGACCAAGTCACGGCTACTGAGCCCCCGCCTCGACAATGCGAGAATCCACCGGGGGTTTAAAGTATCCTAACCAAACCTAACCTCGGGGTGCCCTTCCCTCGTTTTTGCATCCTACGTCACCATTGAGTTCGTGGAGTTCGGTTGCGGTAATGGTAACGTAAGCAAATAGCGAAAGAAGAAAAGATAATTCGGAATATTGAAAATCTATTGATGTGTAAAATTACAAAGATAGGCCACTCTCTAACATCACGTAAATATTAAATGGACTATAAAAACTTACATGTAAACACACCCACGCAACTACATTTCCCGATGTCGTGCGTCATGACACAGTATAAATATACAGTAAAACATCTTCATACAAACGTGCCGCTCTCGGTTTGAATGTGTGCGTGCGCGCCGCGCGCCATGTCGGCACGCGATTTCACGCACACGCTAGCATAATATATGAGGGAATAAGGTGGCGGCAGTGCGGGCTGTGCAGCGCGACTGTGAGCACGCGCGTACGCTCCATGACCGCTTGCGTTCGTCAACTCTCGCCGGCGGCGGCCACTAAAATTACGAGTATCATGACTTCAAAAAGGGGAAACAAATATTGTAGTGTTTTCGGGTGCCTCAATAATGATTTCGCAAACCCGGACTTATCATTCTTCATAGTTCCTACTCAACCAGAAATGTAAGTACCTACTTATACTTAAATATTATTAGAAAATGTGGTATTGTATTGTTTATTTCACAGTTTATTTGCTTTATTAAGAGCGTAGCCGAGTCGCATTTTTCCATATAAATGTATTCCCAAATTTACTTTCTGAATACTATGTTTAGAGCTAAAGTTTATTTTAAGAAGTCTAGTTTTACTATAAAACAGAGGATTGAGTTCGAAACATCGTTTAGGTAAACGTGTTTGTCGCGTATAGATGTAATAAGGGCAATTTCACAATAATTAATATTGCAAATTAATTACTATTGAATGTATTATTTTTTCTATTGTCTGATGTGTTGTTCAATCCAAATATGGTGTCTTATACACCCATTACAGGAATTACGGCAAAGATCGAAATTTACTCATGATCCCACCTGATGATTTTGTCGATAATGTAGAAAGGATGGAGCAGGTGTTTCGCAAAGCGTTCGAAAAGGACCACATCAACATTAAAATTGGCCGGTCAATTTACGATCAACTGAATGATATAGAATTTAAGATGCCCTGTCCATGCTTTCCCAAAAGCTTTTTACAAAAACTTTACATAAGAATGAGAATTTACTTTACATTAACAAATAATAATAAAGCGTTCCGGACGTGCAGAAACAGGAGAAAAATTTTCTCGGTATCAAATTTGTAACTTAGTATTATAAATGTTATGTGAATAAAGGCTTTTTATTTTTACGAAATTTATAAATTGGTAAAATATTCAATCATAATATGCTTTTTTATTTCATAAATTTAGATCAAGTGCTGCTTGTTCGAAAATATTAACTAAAAGTATAAGTTACAACCCTGGGGATCAACGCAAGAGTAGGCTAATAACTCGGCGGGCGGCCTTAGATAACTTACTGTATATTTACTGTGGTCATGAGCTCCGTTCCCGCTACAGCCCGCGTAATATTATTACGCGGGCTGTAGCGGGAACGAGATAGCAATAATTGTCACTGTTATGTACCCATAAAAACTCAGTAAGTAACAAACTACGATACGGGTATTCCCCGCAACCCGAAAGCAAAACAGGGTGTTACGGAAAGGGTATATCAATACAAGCGGTTTGAAGAGTGTATCTGATCTAGAATCTCTGTACAAAATTTCAGCTCAAAAGCATTAACTTTTATTTTTTTTATTTCGACATCACGGCGCTGCACTGGCGCGCGGCGGCGTGATGTGCGTGTACTGGCGTGTACTAGGCGCACAGACACACTACAGATAATGGATAATGACCCTCGTAGTGCGGTGACACGTTTGTTATGATTTCAATGAATGTGCCATGGTAGACCGCGAAATTTAAATTTTCTTACGTTTTTTGCAATTTGCAGATCAGTGTCAGGTTGTATCTTGATCCAAATATGATTCGCGACTATAATAGACATGTATTTACAGAATCATAGTCATTAGAATCATTAATATTTCTCTTTAAGTTAGATTTCTACCATAAACACTTTTCCATACGAGATTTGTTCTTAACGGTAGAAATCTAACTTAGAAAGAATTCCGTAAATACGTACCGATTATAGTCGCGAATCATATTTTGATCAAGATACAACCTGACACTGACCTGAAAATTGCAAAAAACGTAAGAAAAATTGAATTTCGCGGGCTACAACTACCCATTCACCTTAATATATTTATCAGTGTAATGATTGCAGATATAAATTTGAACAAATTTTTTGTTTTTAATAGGTTTCTGAGACTGGTTAACTACTGGAACGCATGTTGTATAGGTTGCCTATAGTTGACCATATGGTTTACTACTGGTTATTTCTTAAACTTGCGTTTTTTGTCATTATTATTGATCTTTCAACAATTCCCTTTGATTATATAGATGAACAATACAAAATTGACGATTTTAATTAACATATTCCAGTAGTTGACCAGTGGTCTGGGATAGGTACATTCATAGTGTTCGTGGAGTTGACCAGACATTGTATGACTCCTGCTTAAATTGACTTGATTTTTATTCAATATACTTATTCAGGGTGTAAAGAGTGAACCTTTCATGTTTACCTTTTCTATGGACGATTTTATTTTAGAATATTACTTTGTTTTAGCTACGAAATGCCACCCAAGAAAAAAAAATCAAGTATAACCAAGAAGATGTAAAAAAGCAATGGAAGAAATTCAAGTGACTGGAAAAATTAGGCAATCCTTAGGATTCTAATTGACCAAATTTCTTTAATAGATTTTCAACTTTATTGCTAAAGCATAAGGTTCAAAGTTGATTGGGAAAATTTGACACTTTCGGGTAGCTTGATGTGCTGGCGTCTGTACAAAAGCTAGATCTCAATAAACGTTGATTTTAAAATTTTATAATTGGCCTTTTATTTTATTCATGTATAAGTCAATACGTTGGTCAATTACTGGCTCAATCTTGGTCAATAACCGGGTATATGTTGGTCCAACTAAGGAACAGTCCAACTTTTAGGATTTAACTCAAAATTACAGCAATTCCTAAATACTTGTGCTGCAATGATTTTTAATCCTCATTTTGTCTTTAAGCAAACTTTAAAAATAACATAGAACTAAGGTCTTCCGTCAAAATCTGTTAAAATGACAGTTAATTAAAGTCAAAATATCTTCTTAACTGGTTTGGGATTGGTACGTTCACCATATCGAAATAAAAAAATATTAAGCATTTTCAAAGTTACTGCTTTTGAGCTGAAATTTTGTACCGAGATTCTAGACCAGATACACTCTTCAACCAGTTTGTATTGATATACCCTTTCCGTAACACCCTGTATAGGTGCCTACCTACCGTCAACAAATGAATTTTAACGAAATAAAATAATACTTTATTTTAGTTAGAAAGTCTTTAATTAGAATTTTAAACAGTTCGTAGGTAATTGACAGTAATGCACATATTTCTTCTGAGATAAAAGAAAACGCGCGAATTCGCGCGCTTTCGACGGAATTCGCGCGTCTGAGCGCGACAAACGCTGATCGGTGCACGTGCATTACGTTGTGGAGATAAGGGTGAATTTGCTGTTAAGTTTCAGATTAACGCTTCGACTCTACGCTAGTATGAATTGAACCTTAGACACTTTCGCTGTGTGAGAAAGGCTGCTTTTCCACCAGAGATGTTAGCACATCTCTCATCACGTAGCATAGCTGCTACGTTGCTATGGATGCGTTTGATATCCACCAATCATATTCATTGGTTGACATAGCATAGCACTGGTGGAAACTGATTCAATTAAGCTACGTTTTTTATATGGAAGGATGCGTGCTATGGATGTGCAAGCGTGTAGCTAATATGCAGAGCAGTGTACCTTTCCTGTTATCGATACGTCGCATAGCTCGAGCTGCGCATCTTCCTCCACCGCTACCTTGCGGTGGCGCATTTTCATAGCACATCTTACTCGCTCCGCTATGTCATTACTTCCCAGAATTTGATCCTTATTAGCGACACTATCGAATGGTGTAATAATACAGTATGTGTTTTTTTTTTCAAAATCAACAGGTTCGATTCGGACTGGCTAGAAATATTGATTTTTCAAAAATCCAATGATGCAGTTTTAGTTTTCATCAAAATCGAGCCCGCGACTCCTTTGAGTACTTTTCGCTATTCCTCATAGTTTAGAATTATGTGCGTGTGGTGTGAGGGCCACTTTGTTAAAACTCCTTAAAAATGTGCTTAGGATTTAGTGAACATTCCCAAAGAATTGTGAAAGTTGGAATCAGATTTTGTGAAAATCAAATAACCGAGTTATGGACTCTAAAGTTGGGCCCTCAGTTCTCACATACAGGATTGAGGGCCCACCTGAACCTGATTAACTATGGACACTACAGAAAAAGTATTTATGCCAAAATCTAAGCTAATGCCAAACAAAATTTGTGAAAACAAGATATTATCGCAAAACACTGTCCTTCTTTGTATATCTTCGTACAAAATGGGCCCTCAATTCTCATACACGTAAAAGTTTATTACGCAAATAAAATTAAATCATTAACTTACAGCTACTGTTTCAAATCCTATATGCTACTAAATAAATTGTGAAAATTTGTGAAAGCAAGAACAGGTCACCACTTTTTGTTGTTTGAATGTTTATGACCTTGATAAAATTCGGGCCCTCAGTCCTCCATTTCTTTTGCTTTCGTTTTATTACGCTTATCGTATTGAATGATAAGACAAATGCTAAATTGTCTCTTTTTGTGAAAAAAATTGTGCAACAAATTGGTGTCATTTGTTACAAATAAGAATTATGATAAAACTACAAATCTTAATAGATACCGAAATCAACTATTTTCTTATTGTGTATGTGAGTAGTGTGACAATATTTTACCCTCATTTTATATACTTTGTTAGTGGCGATTCTGAGTGATGCTTTAGTTCCTTCTGCTGTTGCGAAGGAATTATACCTGAGAAACTATTTTATTGATTACATATATGCACAATAGTTTTAATATTTATTGTAGTTACTAAACAATAGTTTATGATAGTGCAGCGGAAGTTGTAGGTGATAAAGCATTAAGGCGAGTTTTATGAAACAGTTATAATGAAGAATAAAAATAATAATAATTTTTTAATACGCAAACACATCTTCGGTCAAGACACTCGCTCGTCTTCGGTCAAGATATCATACATTTAAGGTAAGTTTGTTTTGATACAAAGGTACTCATAATTTTATAAGTACCTAATTGTTTAATAAAATTTCCTTTAAGTTGGACTGTAGCTGTGATAACTGTTTAAGAATAACTATTATATTTATATACTATAATTTATTACATTTTAGTTATTAGCATGAATGATCTACTAACTTTTCTATCTATCTATCTATCTATCTATTATCATAATAACGTTATTGTTGTTTTCCTCGGGAACAGCACTTTTTTGGGATGAAAGGTTCAGTGGTTTAGGCATGAAAAGCGTACAAAGATAATAAATAAATTATTTGATTATTGTCACTAGTTATTTCGGAACGAACGATATTTCAAGCAAAAATGATTTGGGTAACAGTATTTTTTTGTAATCATATGATTTCCGAAATTATTTTTTTTAATCACGAAACTTGAGTACGATCTTCCAACTTATTGATGACGGAAATTTTATTCAAAAAAGTCATTTAAAGATATTTTCCCAACAGTTACAACATAACCATGCTAAGAGGACGCATACCATCTGTTCCCATAGAAGAACAAGTATCATTATTTACAGAATATATCGCTGACCTGCAGGAAATAGACATTAAATATAACAATAAATAAATAAAACGATAATAAGCGAAAAACCGAAGAAAGTTTATTAACACCTATGACTCTACATTTACTTATCTTTACTGCAATCTAAAAGAAATTGTGGTCACCCTATTTCCTAATTCAGAGAATAAAAATAAAACTCGATTTTCTTATACAATAAAGGGTCTTTTAATTTCTTTCTGGTATTGAATTTGTTGCACATTTTTTTTTCACAAAAAGAGACAATTTATCATTTGTCTTATCATTCATACGATAAGCGTAATAAAACGAAAGCAAAAGAAATGGAGGACTGAGGGCCCGAATTTTATCAAGGTCATAAACATTCAAACAACAAAAAGTGGTGACCTGTTCTTGCTTTCACAAATTTTCACAATTTATTTACTAGCATATAGGATTTGAAACAGTAGCTGTAAGTTAATGATTTAATTTTATTTGCGTAATAAACTTTTACGTGTATGAGAATTGAGGGCCCATTTTGTACGAAGATATACAAAGAAGGACAGTGTTTTGTGATAATATCTTGTTTTCACAAATTTTGTTTGGCATTAGCTTAGATTTTGGCATAAAGACTTTTTCTGTAGTGTCCATAGTTACTCCGGTTCAGGTGGGCCCTCAATCCTCTATGTGAGAACTGAGGGCCCAACTTTAGAGTCCATAACTCGGTTATTTGATTTTCACAAAATCTGATTCCAACTTTCACAATTCTTTGGGAAAGTTCACTAAATCCTAAGCACATTTTTAAGGAGTTTTAACAAAGTGGCCCTCACACCACACGCACATTTTAGAATTTGGCCATCCACGCCCACTTGGAAAATTCACCCTGTATAATCTTTTGGATTCGTATTATTTTTCGTAATAAATGTCAGTCTAGTATCAATATATTTTTTAGCTACACCTGAAGCTAAGTCAATTAAGTGATTGGTAGATTCAACACTACAACACTACACTTTGTTGGAAAAAAATTGTCTCTATGTGTAGCTTTGATCCAAAGGATAATGAGTCAGAACGTCCCCCCAACCTTACATTGACCAACAGACTTAAAATGTATCTCATTCGAACCGCCTTAGCAAGCTGATCAATTTTTACTATGACGACATCTCTCAAAAGTGCGGGATATTCCGAGAAAATCATGTTTTAGTGTTAATTTCGTCACAACGTCCCCCCAACCCTTACATTGACCAACAGACTTAAAATGTATCTCATTCGAACCGCCTTAGCAAGCTGATCAATTTTTACTATGACGACATCTCTCAAATTGCGGGATATTCCGAGAAAATCATGTTTTAGTGTTAATTTCGTCACAACGTCCCCTCAAGCCTTACATCGACCAACAAACTTAAAATGTATCTCATTCAAACTGCCTTAGCAAGGTGATCAATTTTTACTATGACGACATCTCTCAAAAGTGCAGGATATTCCAAGAAAAATCATGTTTTAATGTTAATATTGCCAAAACGTCCCCCCAACCCTTACATCGACCAACAAACTTAAAATGTATCTCATTCAAACTGCCTTAGCAAGGTGATCAATTTTTACTATGACGACATCTCTCAAAAGTGCGGGATATTCCGAGAAAAATCATGTTTTAATGTTTATTGCCAGAACGTCCCCCCAAGCCTCTTACATCGACCAACAAACTTAAAATGTATCTCATTTAAACCGTCTCAGCAAGGTGATCAATTTTTACTACGACGACATCTCTCAAAAGTGCACGATATTCCGAGAAAAATCATGTTTTAATGTTAAGGCGAGCTGAACCCTGGCGCGGTAGGCATTCAAAGCGTACCCCAGCCCCTGCTCATGTAGCTTTGCGTAAAAAGATACGATGCGCGCGCGAGCGTCGCGCGCGCGGCAATCGCAAAGTTCAGTCGAGTTCACGAATACGCGTAGGTACTGCGTCGCGTAATCGCGTCACAGAATAGTGCAATGCAGTAGATCAGCTCGAATTGAAAAAATAAGTTTATTTTGTTTAATTTTCTAAGTATTTTTAAGATTACAAATTAGAGGTAGTGTAAGCATATAGATGAGGTATATCGTATAAAATGTAAATTATTTACTTAAAGTACTAATAATAAAAAATACGTAGGTGTATTTATGATTGCGACTAAATCACCATAAAACAAGTAAACCGATTGCAATGTTAATAGGGAAATGTCAATTAAAAATCTGTCTGACACGAAGGTCATCGGGTACAATGCAAGAGAAGGTAACACATTTCCTAGACCTTAAGGGTGTAACCTGTTACCCATGAAGTCTAAAAAATATGTTACTATAATGGTTATTTTGAGTGAAATATAAGGGGAAGCGTAGGTTATTAATTAAATAACTATTTCTTTTTGTTTAATTTATTAATCAACAATCAAACAGATATGTGCGTATGTGTGTGTATATGTGGGATGCCAGTGGTTGCAGCAACATTTATACTACTCAAAACAAAATAAGAGCCACTAGTGAATTTTAACATCCGGTCTGATTAAATTATTTTAAAGTGTTCTAAACGATATATCTTTTGTCTGGTATATCCTGAAGTATTAACAAACATAATTTGAGGACACCACTTGCATAATTTTTAAATTGGATACTTTGATACTTTTTTTTTGTAACCACTTGAATTTACCCTATTCTAAGACGAATACTTAAGTCATTTAAATTGTGGATTCTTTTAGAAACAGTCTTACAATTGCTAAGTTAAAACGTTGTTAAACATTTTGAAAGCGCTATGCCGAGGATCCGAAGACATATGGACCTGCAAACCGCAACTAGAGCCATCACATTGATCCAAGAAGGACATTCGCAGCGTTCTGTAGCTTTACAGCTTGATTTTTCAAGGCGAGCGATCCAGAATGCTTGGAATCGATTTCAAGAGACTAGGAGTGTAACCAGAAGACGTGTATCTGGCAGGAATCGAGCAACCATCTCGCAGGAAGACCGCTACATACGTTTGACTGCGCGAAGAGAGCGCGTCGTCACCGCCCGCGCCTTACAAAATCGCTTACGCCAGGCGACCGGTACCCGCGTGAGTGACCAAATGATTAGAAATTGGTTACATGAAGACCAGCAGATTTCTAGGAGACGCGTAGTGCGGATTCCATTGACTAGTGTACACCGTGCAAACCGATTATCATTCGCAAGGCTGCACCTGGACTGGGACATAAGTGAATGGAGCTCAGTATTGTTCACTGATGAGTGTAAAGTGAATTTTTTTAGTGATGATCGTCGTATTAGAGTATGGAGACGAGAAGGTGAGCGATTTTCGGATGTTTGTATCCATGAAAGTGACAGATTTGGGGGTCCCAATGTCATGGTATGGGGAGGAATCTCTCTATCAGGTCGAACCGAACTCGCAATACTCAGCGGAGGCACGGTAACGGCTGTGCGATACATTGAGGTGATAATAAGACCTCATGTGATGCCATTTACACAAAGAATTGGTGAAAGATTCACATTAATGCACGACAATGCCCGCGCTCATACAGCTAGAGCCACTAGGGAAGCCCTAGACGATGCTGGTATACGTGTCTTGCCGTGGCGTGCCAACAGTCTGGACCTTAACCCCATCGAACACATGTAGGATTTGTTAAAAAGAAAAGTCCGGGACACAAATCAACCCTTACATAATGAACGACAGCTCATTAACGTGCTAAAGTCAAGCTGGGAACAAATTTCAGAAAAGGCAGTACGACATCTGGTGGAGCGTGTGCCATCCAGGCTTCAAGAATGTGTTCGAAAAAGAGGAGGACACACACGATACTAAAGAAGTGCAAAAAAGATAAAAAGCTTTAGACATTTTTGTTTTAACCTCTTTTTTCATTAATCTGTCAAGCTCCGCTAATGAGACACAATTAATTTTCTATTGTTTCGTCACCGATCGGTAACGCGGGCTTGACCGGTTAAATGAATTTTTTTGCTGAAATTGCATTTTTTACAAAAAACCTAATCAAATGTTCTTTTATCTATCAATAAATTTAATTTTAAGGTTTTTGCATTAAAAATTAGCTAGGTAATTCAATTTAATTATTTATCTACCCTCAAACCCAATACATTTATTAGAATACACAAAATACATGGTGGCTCTTATTTTGTTTTGAGTAGTATACAGGATGAAATTGAACACATGCGACAAATCGAAATGGGAGATTGTACTCATCATTATGAACAACTTTTACTATGGAACCAAACCTGTAATCGCGAAAAAAAAATCAGCTGCTCCCTACATTTTCACGAGTTATGCGAACATAAATGTATGGAACACCTGATTTTTTTTCGCGATTTCAGGTTCGGTCCCATAGTAAAAGTTGTTCATAATGATGAGTACAATCTCCCATTTCGATTTGTCGCATGTGTTGAATTTCACCCTGTATATTAACATTTTCTACACTGTCACTTTTCTCTGATTCGATTACAATCACTTTTCGACATAATATATTACATTCAAATTTAAATTTTGATATCAATCCTATTCGTTTTTAGGGTTCCGTAGTCAACTAGGAACCCTTATAGTTTCGCCATGTCTGTCTGTCCGTCCGTCCGTCTGTCCGTCCTCGCTTAATCTCTGTGACCGTTAGCACTAGAAAGCTGAAATTTGGTACCAATATGTATATCAATCACGCCGACAAAGTGGTAAAATAAAAATTGGAAAAAAATGTTTTATTAGGGTAGCCCCCCTTTATGCAAAGTGGGAAGTGATTTTTGTTGTGCATAGAAGATTGACTCTCTCGTAAACAGTATTATTTTAAAAATACTAACTCCTTCACTAGATTATATTGCAGACACCATTAATATTTAAAAATACAAATAAAAGAAAATAGCTAATCCATATCATATCATATGGATCAGCTGATTTGTTTTTGTTGAATTTTCAAAAGTCGCAGAACTAAATTTGTTGTTGTGTTGATTGATTTTTGTAATATAGTCCTGCAAGGGTGATAGTGTTTTTCAAAAACCCTGTATAATCGTTACCGAAAATAATATTTGTAGGGAAATAGTCATACTGAAACATTTTTGCACTATGGCATGTCTTTCGACATCATAAATATTACGATTTTTTGTGTTCTGGCAAAGAAAACTAGTTCTGGTGGCTGTAAATTGGTACCTAATGCTAATGAAATTGATGATCATATCATATTGTCACATAATAAATTCCTCATATCAAACTATTGCCGTCCACAGTCACTGCTGTACGTCGTAATAGCTGTATAAAAATCATTTACACAATGAGAAATAAACACGTAAACAAAATCTTAACAATGGTATTTTTAAGTACAATATTATTTATAATTTATTTTATTTCGAATTAATATTATTTACGAAGCAGAAGTGAAGCGTGCGAGCAAAAATTTGGCACAGGTCTCTCCTCGGTAACGTCCCGCAGGACACTGGCAATCGAGTAAGCGACGACGCGCGGGCCGAAAATCACTTTAAAAAATCGATAAAAAATATATAAATGTAATAAAAAAAAACGATCGGGTAGAATCGATTCCAAAATTAATTACCTATAAATTAATATTAATTACTAGCACTTTGCCCGCGACTTCGTCCGCGTGTATTTAGTACTTTCCTCTAAAAATTTCGACATTTGTGTATGATCTTTATTATTTATTTAGATAAATAAGTATTAGGACAATTTTTAAGTTTACCTATACATCAAAGGAATCAGATATTTCAAATAAACTGTATATCCGCTTTTCAACCCCACAGGGCCCTCACAGGGGTAGAATTTCGAAAAACCGTTTGGGATGTGTTCATAACTTGACTCAAAAACCCATACCCTTTTTCGAGTCAATGGAAGCAAGCAGTAAAATCCACCCCTTAAACTTTATTACCGTTTCCACCTTAATAGGAGTCGATTTTTGAAAAACCCTAAAACACATATTATTTTTTTATTTTTAGTTTTAGTAGTACCGAGTTTCAAGTAAATCGTACTGCGGGTTACATATTTTTCTAACCTATTATTACTTTGTCACCCCCTAAATCCTCTGTGAGAGGTTTTTTTAAACTAAAAGTGACAATCTTAATTATTTACTGAGCCAAATATTGCCAAGTTTCAAGGTTATTAACCAAATGAATAAGATTTGTCATAGTTATAAACTGTATCCCTTCTTTTTATACTCATAGAGGTGGAATTTTGAAAAATCGTCTGGGAAGTTTCTATAACTTGACTTAAAGATTATTTCTTACCAATTTTCCAGTTAATCAAGCCACGTAATAAAATACTCCCCTGTGAAATCGACTACCACCACTCTTCACATCGTTAGGGGTAGATTTTTGAAAAACCCTGGTACACTTTATTATTTATTTTGGTTGGTTGGTGGTGAGTTTCGAGTTAATTGGACCGCGCGTTAAAATTCTTCCATACAAAATTTGACACCCCGAATCTCCATTTAGGGTAGCTTAGAATTCCAAAAAATGACGAATTTTATAAATCAGTATTTGTGCCAAGTTTCAAGTTCTATACATTTTTTTTTTAGTTATTCTAGCCACTCACGAAAATCCCCTTAAAAATCGAAGTCTGGGTCAATTTTCGAAAACCCCATACACTTATTATTGATTATTTTCCGTCAAAAGTATTAATACTGAGTTTCGAGTTAATCGGACCACGCGTTAAAATTCTTCCACAGAAACTTTAACACCCCTAAACCCCCTTTGAGGGGTAGTTTTGATAAACGAATAATGATAAACTTTATTAGTTGCTTAGGCAAGTATTCTTGCCAAGTATCAAGTTTATTAATTAAATGAATAAGATTTTTCATATAAACTGTACCCCATTTTTCACCCCCACAGGGGTGGAATTTATAAAAATCGTTTGGGATGTGTTCATTACTTGACCCAAAGATTATTTATAGCAATTTTCGAGTTAATCAAGTCACGCAGTAAAACCTCCCCTGTAAAATTAACTACCCCTTTTCACGCAGTTAGGGGTAGATTTTCGAAAAACCCAGATACACATTATTCTTTATTTTTGGTCTTAAGTATAAATACTGAGTTTCGAGTTAATCGGGCCACGCGTGAAAATTCTTCCATACAAATTTTGACACCCCCCTATCCCCCTTCAGGGGGTAGTTTAGAAAAACAAAAAATGCCAACCTTCATAATTTACTTAGATAAGTATTCGTGCCAAGTTTCAAGTTAATCGGACCGCGCGTTAAAATTCTTCCATACAAATTTTGACACCCCCCAATCCCCCTTTAGGGGGTAGTTTAGAAAAACAAAAAATGTCAATCTTCATAATTTACTTAGATAAATATTCGTGCCAAGTTTCAAGTTTATTAACTCAAGGAATAAGATTTTTCATACAAACAAAATCCCCCCTTTTCACCCCCTTAAAGGTTGAATTTCCAAAAACCCCTTCTTAGTGCTCCCCTACATTATAAAAGGAAGCTGTGTGCAAAATTTCACATTCCTAGTCCCAGTAGTTTCGGCTGTGCGTTGATATGTCAGTCAGTCAGTCAGTCAGTCAGTCAGTCAGTCAGTTTCTCCTTTTATATATATAGATAAAAATAGAGTATTATAGTAAGTACTTTTAAAATGAAATTTTGCTTGTAAAAAAACTGCAAATCGATGTAACTTCAGTATTTTTTTCTATCGAGAAAACTATATTGCATCGTGTATTGAACGGGTACATGGTATAGAGAAGGAATGTATCCTAAAATATAAATTTATTTTGGGTTCTAAATGTTTTAATTTGCCTATCAAAAATGAGTTCTAAAACAAGCAAAACCTACCGCGCCAGGGCTCAGCTCGCCTTAATATTTTTGGCACAAAATAGGAGTTTGTAAGTAAACCATATTCTTTGATTTTCGAACCTCTCAAGATCAATTAGGAGATGCCATTTAAAAAACAGAAAACGTCATTCGTTACTCGTCCAATTTTTTCTATTCCTATAGGCAGGCAGTTGTCCCACCGGCGGCGATGAACGATTAGCGAGTAGAACTAGCAACTGAAAACGAGTTGGCGAGCAGCGAGCAGCGTGTGTGTAGTTCCGATAGTTTTGTCGCTGGGCTATCAGCGAGTTTTCGAGTGCGACGGGCGATTACTCGCACCACTCGCTCGGGGCGGTTAGTCTCACAGGGGTTTCTCTCGGCGTGAGCTCTGACCACCAAGCGACCATCGCTGAGCGAGTATCGCTAGGCAAGTATTATCTTTGATAGCTCTTGTCGCTCAGCGACAAACCAGTGAAGCGAGTCCTCGCCGGCAGTGTGAACAGTCAGCGATCAACTGTTAATATATGCATCTATTTTGTTTACACGGAATGTATATCTATTGTACGTTTCTTGAGCGAGAAAACAGCCGACAGTTAGTCGCTTCCTCGCCGGCGGTGGGACAACTGCCATATGCTCGTCCACGACGGAGACGCGGGTGTCGTCATCTTGGGCGAGCTTGAACCCCTCACTGCACTCAGGATTCAAGTCTTAACTCCCTCGCTTCGCTCAGGAGTCAACTCAAACCTAGAATCCTTCGTTGCGTTCAGGATTCAAAATAGCGCCCGCGACAACAAGACTTTATCCCAAAATAAATAAAATGATTTTTTATTTTATTTCTAAACCCCATGGATTTTGGAGTTAAAACTGGTTGCTAGTATTTTTATAGATCTTTATGAACCTGATAACACATACAAAAGATCTGTTGCAGGGTGGGGGACGGGCCTAGCGAATTAGGAAAAATTAATAAAACGATTTTTACATTTTTATTTTATTTCTAAACCCCATGGATTTTGAAGTTAAAACCGGTTGCTAGTCTTTCTATAGATCTTTGTGACCCTACTAACATATACAAAAATTCTGTTGAAGGGGGGGGACGGGTCTCATACAAATATGGTCATCGTTCTTTCTTTCTTCTTGATGTCATCGTTGGGAAATCTGCGAATTTTAATGTATACAAAATGCATTTTAGATGATAATTTTCCACACCATCAAAAACTACGAAAACGACATCAATGGCGAAAATTAAAAAAAAAATGCAGCCGCCATTTCGGGTTTTCATTTTGACCTCACTATTGACTTCAGCACTCTCGAAAACTATGAAAACGAAACCCATGGCGAACATTTAAAATAAATTGCAGCCGCCATTTTGTATTTTCGTTTTGACCACCTCACGATTGTGTTCAGCACCCTCGAAAACCATGAAAACGACACAATGACGAAAAATTTGTAAAATTTTGTAGCCGCTATCTTGGTTTCTCATTATGACTTCAGCACATGAACGTGACCATTTCTCCCATTTTACTCCCACCGCGAGCTCCGTAAAATAACTTCTTTCCAAAAATATATATATTATTTGAAATTATATCGATATAATTGTCACGATGCTGGGAACAGCACTATCGAGAAAAAAAGAGACAACTGCAAGTATGAAATTGAGTGCACCAGAAAGAGACAGCAGCGGGAACATTCTAGAAATTAAAATATTTGAATTTCATTTTCATTTTTAATCAAAATGAATAAATGGAGTAGAAAACCACTTACCTGTGAAATGTTATCCCATCTTTTGTGTAACTTGAAGTAGTAGTACCTACACTTTCCACACCATTTAATTGCACAACTAGGCATTACTTTTAGTTTTACTTGTTTTAGAAGCGGGAGCGCGTGACGTTCGTACTAAGCCTACAATTGCTGCGACTGACCAAAATCGCGCGGCATAGGCTTGATTTAGCGTATGTTTAGCGCCCGCGGTAGCGTTGTACGCGCTCTCCACTGGTTGTTGTGCTCCATGGTTCAAGGCATAATATTTGGAAAAGATTATGGAGGACATGATTTGAATAGAAGTCGGAGAATCTGGAAATTTTAATTTCTTTCCACAATCTCTTTACTACATGTTTATATTTATGCCGTGGGTGGCCAGACTTCCAAATAGGTGGCCTTGCTAGTGTTTCATCAATAAAAGTCTCAGTGTTCATTATTCCCGGCGAAAACAACTAAACTCGTTTGATCACTGCCCTAGTCGCCGCGACTGCCGCTAGACGCCGTGGTTCGCGCGCCGTACTGATTCGTGTATTTTATTTTGTTTCAGTTTCACTCGCCGGCAGCGCCGCCAGTCGCTCGTGCGATTCGCTCGGCAAACTTCGCCAGTCGCCGCTACGCGTGGCATGGCTAGTACATTTTGTGACATTTATTTACATTTGTTTTAGTCGCAAGACGCTTCGCCGTTCGCACCGCGCGAATTTTCGCTGCAGCGAATGTCCCGTGGCCGTGGGTAGCCCGCGAAATTCATTCCAATTTGTAGGTGAGTATACAAATTGAATGAATTTCATATTCATGATATTTATAATTATAATTCTACTAGCTTCAGCCCGCGACTTCGTTCGCGTGAAACTTCTTGTTTCCCTCGAGCCACCCCGTCATATCGCATCACCCGCCCGCGCTATCACTTAACGTTCTTTTTGTCTTTTTGCTCGGCTCCTAAGGTTCATAGCGTGATGTTACATAGCCTATAGCCTTCCTCAAGAATTGGGCTATCAAATGCAAGAATTTTTCAGATCCGACTGGTAGTTCCAGAGATTACCCCCTACATACAAACTTACAAACAAAGAAGAATGGGCGGTTTCGTCCCAAGTGTTGTAACATGTTTCTACCTATATCATATGGAAGATCTCAGTGAGTGTTATTTTTTTTTGTATGGGCATAACTCTGTATCTCGTGCAGGGAAAGTGTTATAGTAGTTTCATTTATTTAATAAAATATTAAATACAACCTAATTAATTAGTCTTTTAATGACAAAAGGACTAAAACTATTTATAACTACCTACTCCTACTCTGACCCAACACCCCCAGCACCCCCTCTACTACCCTGCGCCGCGCACTGCTATTGTTTTTTTTATTGTAAGCGCAGGAGCAGCGAAAAATATTTTAAAAGACGGGCTATATGTTGGAAAGAGATGGTTGTCGGTTGTTGCAACTTTTTGTAATAAGTATATATATTTATGAGTTTTATTTTATTAAGATTTTTTATCTTTTTTATATTTATAGTTTTTTACTCTTTTTTACATGTCAAAATAAAAGTCAGTTGTGTCAGCGATTCGTAATTTCATTGATTTATGGTGCTTCTAGATGCCATTATTTATCTAGTGGTATATATGCACTTATGCTTTCAATTTTTTTATAGCTTTGCTGTACTACCGTATTTTAAATTGTTGCTCCTCTGTTTATTTACTGACGACTTACGCATTCCTAAAAGACCTCTGGTGTTTCTACGTTTGCAACTATCGACATCGGCTTACTTTGTGGACTTGATATTGTTCTTTGATTGGTTTGTTACGATTACGAATTATGGAAGATTTGTGTGTCACCTGTGCTCGGTTTTTGACTCGACAGCGAGTGCGACATGTAGTTTCAGGAACTATATTAGAAGCAAGACCGCGTTTTGCTGAATATATTTCAGAGCATATGAGAATAGAACAGGTCTGTTTTGTGCTTGTTTGCTTCTGAACTATGTTTGTGCTTTTTTCACGTCGCCGTCGCAACGAAACAATGAATCAATCGGTTTCTTAAGGTAACTGGGGAGACATACTTCCATACTTATATTATAAATGACGACACGGTAGGCGCAGTGGCTGAGTGATCGACGACTGCGCTGCGTGTCGCGGGTTCGATTCCTGCACGGAACAAATATTTGTATTGCCTACAGGTAGTTGTTCCGGGTCAGCGATGCGGATGAATTTTTTGACTCTTGTGTTAAGTTAGGTTTTAATTTTTTTATTTTCGATAGAATATATAGATACTTAATTAATCTATTGTAATACCACAAGTACCAATATGTGTACAATGTGCATTTGTTTGAGGTATACTCCTACATAAGGGAATTATTCAGTGATAATTGTATTTTTTTTTTTTGTTTATGTATTTTCAAATGTGCGTTTATTAATAACTGACTAAAAGTAACTGTTACTGCCTGTGATTAATGTAAAATTATTATAAATGTAATAATTATGTGGATATGTAACACAAAATGTAAAAAGTATTGATTGATATTATGATTAAATCATTATTTAGTACGCAAAATACGCGCATTGACGTGAAGTTGCGGACACCAGCCTGTATTACCTATTACCTAAAGCATTATTTAATACAAAAACCTTTTTTTCACTTGAAGCCCGATTACTTTTGACCTGCACGCAATTGTAATAACAACTTGGATTATTATTCATAAAAAAGCCTAAATGAACATGTTTATACTAGTCGCAACTTGTTACAAGGGTTGGGACGCACCTCATATAATAACGCCCATTCTCCTTTTACCTCTTTATAATATTAGTATAGATAAATAAATAATTGCAGCGAATCATATTTAGATTAACATAGGTACAACCCGACTTGGTAAATTGTAAAAAACTTTTATTATAGTAATGGTAAACGGCAACCAATGGGATAAAGGGCAAGATAATGATGATGATGTCAACCCACCCTATAAAACTACCCAATAAATTCCTATTAATCCTATGTTATCCAATGTCTTGACGCAGAACGTCCGATTCGCAAGACGTCCGATTCGGTCGTTCTTTTATTGCTTTAAAATTTGAAATGTAAAAAAAATAACATTTGTTCATACTTAGGCGCAATTATTTTTGGTTAATTTTTCTATTTTGTAACTTCATTGTTTCCACATCGTTTAAACCATATAATAATTCAGAAGGTTTTTGTAATAAAAGCAGACTACTATTCAACATGTGTTTTATTGTGTTATTGCATTTACAATATGTACATTATTATGTAATAACTACATACTATTACAAACTATAAAATTTAAACGATAATATTAGCGCCTAAGTATGAGCTTTTTACATTATTTCAATTAAAGTAATAAAAGAAAATCGAATATACGACGAAGAGGACTATTTTTAAACTGACGTTTTGCGAATAGGACCATTTGGAAGACGCTAGTGTATTGCGCCAGCGTCCAGAAAGTTAAGAGACGAAAGTTATGAATTCTATGGCCACATCTACATTTCAAAATGATACTATTGGATAAGCATACACTACCCGGCACGTAAGTTGGCAAGATATTTTGTAGTGGGGGAAGTTCGCGCATGCACAATTTCATACATTTTTACATGCGCGAACTTCCCCCACTACGAAATATCTTGCCAACTTACGTGCCGGTAACTGTACTGGCAGCAGCAGCATGACATTTATTTTCATTCAAACGGAAAGTTGCGAAGACAGGCCATGTTCATACTTACGACGATCAGTAGGTGCGATATTTTTTACTGTATAATTTTAGGATCACACGGCAGTTTCATTCTGCATTTGTTTTTAACGAACTGTACGTATTGAATAGTGGGTGGGATGTCGACGTGTGATCCATAGTGTGATCCTAACTTTTTACCGTAAATGCCAGGGCCATAGACAATCCCGGCAGAGACAGACTGACGAAGTAGAATGATCAAAAATCAACAATATCAGGTCTATGTGGGATTGAGGGCCATAATAGTCAATCTAAAAACCAATAAGATTTGGTCGAAGTTGTAAAATAGTTATTTATGCAACTGTTGAATACAGCCTCGTGTGATAAACCCACATTCGTGTTTTAATACCTAATTATGTACAGTTGCATACAAAACTTGTATCTACACCCATGATATGAATCCTCTATAAAAGGTTCTGAAAGTTTTTTGCAATACTAATATCGGACAAAAATGGCGGCTGGCGGGATACGACGTGAATTTGAATAAACTGTAAGTTCTTTTTTTTTAAGTACGGCGCTGTGGTAGTGAAACGCGCGTGCATGACAATGTTTTTTTTTTTTGAAAAGGAGTTGCATTATGAAATTTAGTACATTATGACACTCGTTTGGATGATATTATAGTTACTATGACACTGGTCGATTTAATGTTGGCAATAAGAAACTTTTATAGAGGATTTATAGCATGGGTGTAGATAAAAATGTTTTTTTACATCTTCTTAGTCTTCTACTAAATCTTGTTGTCATTCATTTTTCGATTCACGATAATGGGCCTCTTATCCTTACGGACATCCAGCCCTAGTGGGGAAAAATTGTTCTATGGATTAATAAGAGTGTAATTTGTCTCATTAAAATTGATAAGTGGGACAAAGTACACCTCACAATTTTATCATTACAATTTTGGTTCAACTTGGTGGAGCAGAGTAGAATAATCCCAAAATACTCAACGACTCGTCGTCATTCCACACGTCTGTTTATTTGTTTGGGAAGAGCTATTGAAGCTCAGTATTTGGTGTTGAGCAAAAACCTTAATTATTTTTGTTTTCAGTCTAAATTATAAGTTGGCACCCAAATCAAACGGCACTTCGATATCTCTTTAAAATATTTTAGTGGTTATCAGTCTTTATTCAACAAAACATCCAGAATGTATCACATTTATAAGCACCGCTATATGTTATGTAGGTACCAACCCCTAAATTCCATAAAATATGTACTACATTAATATTGTATAGTTTCAAATGTAGGATTTAATTTGCAGAATTGATATCAAGATGTTGTTATTAAAAATTTATTACTTACATACAATACGTTTGTCTTATTCTAAATACAACTAACGTAACTAAAGTTGCTAATTTATATTAGCTAACATAATATCTCACAAAATGTATACATAATAATATTTCCCGTCAAGAGCCTTATATCTAACGAGCGTCAGCTTTATTCAGGAATACAATATTGAAGTGTGTAATAAATACAATAAATACTTTAACAGAGAACCAAAACTGACATACTCTATTAGATACCTTTAGCTTGAAATTTAATATAAATTATTCTTTGTAATTTTCATCACATAGTTTACAATATACAGACAGATCATAATAACAAAATAGAGAAGTGAAAACAGCGAACCATGTGTTCTCTAGACCGAATTCATCACATTTTATACTTTAGACACTGTACACTAGCACTGTCATTATTGAGTCGTTTCAAATAACTTTTCACGAAAGTACTTGATTTTTTGTGCAAAAAAGGCTTCCAGACCTTCAGCACATCGATAAAATTCTGAGTCCTTTGGATTAAAGTATCGACAGTTATCAAATATTTTTGTCATATCACCAATAAACTCACTTAAAGTACTATATGTTTGTTCATTCACTTTTCGTTCCACAGTCTGTAAATCTGTAAAAAAAAATATATATTTAGAAAGCATGTCAATTTATTGTAATGATATACATTTATTTATTTACTAGCACTTTGCCCGCGACTTTGTCTGCGTGTATTTCGTACTTTCCTCTAAAAATTTCGACATTTGTTTACGATCTTTATTATTTATTTAGTTAAATAAGTACCTATTCGGGACAATTTTTATGTTTACCTATAGATCAAAGGAATCAGATATTTCAAATAAACTGTATCCCCGCTTTTCAACCCCACAGGGGTGGAATTTCGAAAAATCGTTTGGGATTTGTTAACAACGTGACTCTAAAACCCATACCCTTTTTCGAGTCAATGGAAGCCAGCAGTAAAATACACCCCTTAAACTTTATTACTCTTTTCCTCCTTAATAGGAGTCGATTTTTTTAAAACTCTAAAACACATACTTTTTTAATTTTTTGTTTTAGTAGTACCGAATTTCGAGTTAATCCTACAACGGGTTACATATTTTTCTAACCTATTATTACTTTGTCACCCCCTAAATCCTCTGTGAGAGGTTTTTTTTAAACTAAAAGTGACAATCTTAATTATTTACTGAGCCAAATATTGCCAAGTTTTAAGTTTATTAACCAAATGAATAAGATTTTTCATATAAACTGTATTCCCCTCTTTTTATACTCATAGAGGTGGAACTTTGAAAAATCGTCTGGGATGTTTCTATAACTTGACTTGAACAAGATTATTTATACCAATTATCCAGTTAATCAAGCCACGTAATAAAATACTCCCCTGTGAAATCGACTATCACCACTCTTCACATCGTTAGGGGTAGATTTTTGAAAAACCCTGGTACACTTTATTATTTATTTTGGTTGGTTGGTGGTGAGTTTCGAGTCAATCGGACTACGCGTTAAAATTCTTCCACACAAACTTTAACACCCCTAAACCCCCTTTGAGGGGTAGTTTTGATAAACCAATAAGGATAAACTTTATTAGTTGCTTAGGCAAGTATTCTTGCCAAGTTTCAAGTTTATTAATTAAATGAATAAGATTTTTCATATAAACTGTACCCCATTTTTCACCCCCACAGGGGTGGAATTTCTAAAAATCGTTTGGGATGTGTCCATTACTTGACTCAAAGATTATTTATACCAATTTTCGAGTTAATAAGTCACGCAGCAAAATCCTCCCCTGTAAAATTAACTACCCCTTTTCACGCAGTTAGGGGTAGACTTTCGAAAAACTCTGATACACGTTATTCTTTGTTTTTGTTCTTAAGTATAAATACTGAGTTTCGAGTTAGTCGCACCGCGCGTTAAAATTCTTCCATACAAATTTTGACACCTCTCAATCCCCCTTTAGGGGGTAGTTTAGAAAAACAAAAAATGCCCACCTTCATAATTTACTTACATAAGTGTTCGTGCCAAGTTTCAAGTTTATTAACCCAAGGAATAAGCTTTTTCATACAAAAAAACCCTCCTTTTTACCCCCTTAAAGGTTGAATTTCCAAAAAACCCCTTCTTAGTGCTCCCCTACATTATAAAAGGAAGCTGTGTGCAAAATTTCACATTCCGAGTCCCAGTAGTTTCGGCTGTGCGTTGATATGTCAGTCAGTCAGTCAGTTTCTCCTTTTATATACATATATAGATTTTGCACAATTTATTACCTTAAGTATACTGTTGACATTACACTTAATAAGGCCGCCAGCAACAGTCACAATACCCCCCTGTACTAGTTGATACTGTATTACAGTAGGGTATTATTCCTCATTCCTGTGACCCGTACAGTAACAAACGAGTGAGAACTTAAGAATATAATAGGCTCCATAGCAAAAGAAACAAAGTAATTATGCGTAATAAGGAAAAATAAAACATACCCATTGGTTCTTTGATAACTTTGTAGTAGGTGGGAGCTTCTCTGGGGTCTACAGGTTCCATAAAAGGCCATGCGTTTTTGTGAAGCTGTATTTGTTTGACAAGTCTCTTTAAGTTTTCAAAGTCTTTAAGAGTAAGCTCTTTCATATTAGCGTAATTGACAGAATTGTTTTTTTGACAATTTGGACAAATGTACTCATCAATGTTATCTGCTTCTGATTGTAATATTCCGACACAACGGCCATGGAACCAATCCTGACAGCGATCGCAGCATATGTAAAATCTGAAAAATAATTAGAACAATATTTATGTTTTTATAGCTGCTACTACAATTTAGTGAAGTGGAAGGCCTTTGCCGTGAAGTGGGCAGTACATGCTTTTATCAATATTTAATTATTTTTAACTAGCTTTTTCCAGTGATTTCGCCCGAGTGTAGGTCAGAAATTATCCGACGGAAACCTACTACTACGTTTAAGGCGACTACATGGCCTAAAGCGCGGTCTTTGTCGGACTGCATAGAAAAGAAAGAGAAGCGCGATGACACAACGCTAGTAATTTATTGCAAAGTCAGTCTTTATTTCAAATAGGCACATAAAATGCACTTTTATGTGCCTATTTGAACGTCAAAACTTACATTAAAATAGAATTGATTCTAGTCGCCCCTTCCAAAAGATACTTTTTGTACGGAGAAGAATGGGCAAGAAACTCTACCATTACTCTTTTAAAATGTTTTACAATATTTTGCATAGGTACATTAATTATATAATAAGCAAAATATGAAGCAATTATCTATTTACAAAAAATCGATTGTTTGGACTAAAAAATTAACACACTAGTGCTTTAGTATGTTGCTTGTAGAATAATTTGACAAAAAATCAGAATGATTGTTATGTATATTAGCATGGTTTTTATTCTAAAAAAAAAGTTTTTAAAGGTATCTTCATGATTTTTTTCTATCATATCAAATTAGTTGTATTATGTTTTCAACACACTATCTACCTAGCATGTATCTTGAAGAAGTATCATATATATATTTTTCTGATTTTGTTTACTGTAGTTGATCATATACTTTTATTGTTTCTAAAACTTGCGTTTTTTGCGTTTAGGTCCTGTAAGCCCCTTAATAGATCTTTTTAAGAGGACTAATTCCGTAATACATTGTTTTCATTATTAACTCTCGGCATGATTTTTTCAGACATCTTCAACAATCATAATTCAGCCAATTTACACAACACCTTAAGGTGAATGCGTAGTTGTAGCCCGCGAAATTCAAATTTTCTTACGTTTTTTGCAATTTTCAGGTCAGTGTCAGGTTGTATCTTGATCAAAATATGATTCGCGACTATAACAGGTACATATTTACAGAATTATAATAATTAGAATCATTAATACATCTTTCTAAGTTAGATTTCTACCGTTAAAAACAAATCTCGTATGGAAAAGTGTTTATGGTAGAAATCTAACTTAAAGAGATATATTAATTATTCTAATGACTATAATTCTGTAAATACATATCTATTATAGTCGCGAATCATATTTTGATTAAGATACAACCTGACACTGACCTACAAATTGCAAAAAACGTAAGAAAATTCGAATTTCGCGGTCTACCACTTCACATTCTCCTTAATGAATTATATATCTAAAGCTTCCCCATGAATCACTCCGTTCATTGGTGAACGGATGAAAACCGCATGAAAATCCGTTAGGCAGTATTTGAGTTTATCGCGATCAGACAGGCAGACAGACGCCACGTGGGGGGACTTTGTTTTATATAATATGTAGTGATAACAAGATATCGTGGTTGTATTCCCCGACACGAACATTTAGTCATAGAAGAGGTTGTACCCTCTTTAGACAGTAAACACAAAATTACAAGGACATGTAATTTTGTTAAACTATACAAAGTGTAAAAAAATTAACCTTAAAAACTTTAAGAGGTGCTTTAGACCATCGAACTGAACAACTTTCACTATGGAACCAACTCTGAAATCACGAAAAAAAAATCAGCTGTTTCATACAAAAGTTCAATACCTACTCGGTCAAAATGTATGAAACAGCTTAAAGTTTTTAAGGTTAATTTTTTTACACCTTATATAAATGTTAAAAATAATGTTTGGTTCATTTCGATTTCTTACACCTATTATAAAGGTCAATAGACGTACTGTGAATTGTCGTAAGGTTGTCGGCAGAGACAGTACAGTTCTTGTGTTTCCTCAGCTCGACGACAATCTGGGCAAACATACTCTTCCATCGTCTTACTCATTTCTTCCGTAACCCCAACACAATCGCCATGGAACCAGTTGCTACAGTGCTCGCAGCCAACATAAAACCTAAAAAAACATGGTTTAATAAATTTTTGGCACTAATCGATTCTGCACTGTTTGGGAAATCGTTATGTTTCCACGAAATGAATAGAATAGAATACTCTTTATTATGTACACCATATAAATTATAGACATAAATATAGAAACTTTACAATGGGTGACACAATGGGCGGTCTTATCGCTAAGAGCGATTTTTTATTTAAAGACAACCTTTGGATGGATTAATAAAAACTTTTTTACAAAAAAAACAACCGACTTCAAAAAAAAAACACTACAAAGTGAAAAATAACTTTAATTTCGGAAGTCGGTGTCTTTGGTTCCGCATTTTCGTTTTTTGACACCGACTTCCGAAATTAAAGTTATTTTTCACTTTGTAGTGTTTTTTTTTTGAAGTCGGTTGTTTTTTTTGTAAAAAAGTTTTTATTTTTCACTTTTTAGTTGTACCTACCCCACACCAATTCAATTAACACTAGTGCATTGAAGAATTGAAGACACAACTCGAAGAATCATCAAAATTCGCATATAAATGCCGGAGATGCAGTACATTTATGCATATAACTTCGTACATAAGAATAATTACCTAATGTATTATATACTAAAACCTTCCTGAAAGTATGTAGATCACAATAATGAAAGAATTATCAAAATCGGTTCAGTAGTTTTTGAGATAATCGCGGACATACAAACATACATACATACATACATACATACATACATACATACATACATACGGGTCGAATACAGAACCTCCTTTTTTAAAGTCGGTTAAAAAGGGGGAAGGACAGACAAATACTGCAGGTAGTCTGTGGTGTACCATTTACACAATACAATAAATACATAAAGTATATTATACTAATCTAAATAAATATATAATATATATATATAATAATAATAAACATGAAACAGGAGCAAAGAAAATATAATGATGATGTATAAGGAGAGAGGAAGTGCTTCTTTATAATAGTTTTAAAAGTGGACAAAGTTTGAGCACGCCTTACCGACACTGGCAAGTCATTCGATAACCGTACTGCTTGAACAGTAAGGGTCAGTTCACACCGCGACGCGACGACGCGCAGTTTTCAAGATAGCAATACAATTATAGACCTTATCTTCTACACAAAAAGGTACACACCAGTGAGGAGGGCCGCGCGGCGTAGCTCGACGTAGTAGACACACAGAATTATGTACTCTTTTGTGTAGCTGGTAAGGTCTATAATGGTATTGCTATCTTGAAAACTGCGCGTCGCGTCGCGTCGCGGTGTGAACTGACCCTAAAAGATTTGTCATAGAAACTGGTGGAATGCATCGGCATCTCTAGTCTCAGGTTTTCCGATGGCCTCAGATATCTATTATGTGTGTCATGACGGAACTTGAAACGTTCTTTAAGATAAGTGGGGATTTTAGGATTAAACAAAATACTGTAGAGCTGAAACAAGATATGTGAATTCCGGCGAAGACGTATGGGAAGCCACTTGAGCTTTGTACGAAATTCAGATATGTGATCATATTTGCGAAGGCCAAATATAAATCTTATGCAAAAGTTTTGAAGTTGCTCAAGCTGGATAACTGACATCAGCGTAGTCAAGGATGGGAAGTAAAAAGGATTGTGCAAGCGCAGTTTTAGTGGCAGTTGGAAGAAAGTTCCGCAATCGTCTCAGTGACGTAGCAGATGCAAAAATTTTGCGACTTACGTCCTGTAGCTGAGGACCCCAAGAAACATGTTTGTCGATCCAAACCCCAAGGTTCTTAACCTTTTCACTGAATAGAATAGCAGTTCCGTTAAATTGAACCTGGGGAAGCTGAGAGCAGTTTATCTTGGGGATCATCCGAGAGCTGCCAACAACAATGACCTGAGTCTTCGATGGGTTAACCTGCAACCTATGCGCCTCGCTCCGCTCACAGATTGAAACCAAATCCTTGTTGATAATATGAACGGCATCAGCCAAATTCGAGTATTCAGCTTGCTTATAAATTTGCAAATCCTCTGCATAAAGGTGGTAGGATGAAAGATGTTTTTTAGTAATGGAGTTTATAAATATTGCGAAAAGTAAAGGAAATAAAATGCCACCCCTGAGGTACACCGGCAGAAGTATAACACTACGAAGAGCAAGACTCCTCTATGCATATACGTTGCCGGCGGCCATACAGGTAACTACGAAACCAATCGCCGTTGGAGATATGTTAAGCGAGCGAAGCATGCCAAGCAGTAAAATCGACAGTATTGAATGCATTACTAAAATCTAGTAAGCAATCAGATTGCCTCCCTCTATGCCTAACCGTATGTCATCAGTGACGTTAACTAAGGCTGTAGTGGTGCTGTGACCAGTACGAAAACCAGATGGGAAAGGATTCAGCAGACTATTCTTACAAAGAAAAGTAAAGCTGTTTGTGGACAAGGCGTTCTAAAACTTTGGAGAGTAAAGGCAAGATGGAGATAGGACGGTATTCTGAAAAGGAAGTAGGATTGGATTTTTTGGGTAAAGGAATGACCTTGGCCTCTTTCCACATCGGTGGAAAGGCACCATAGGATATAGAGTAGTTCAGGATATAGGATAGGAAGGATTTCGTCGAGGACAGGACGTATCATTTTTCGAATCACACAATCACTACCAACTGCGTTAGACGTGATTGAAACTATGCTCTTCTTAACATCACAATCAGAGAATTGACTAAAAATAAATGGGGGATGGTCGGGAGTTGGAAGGTTTGAAAGATAGTTAACAGTAGCTGCCTTCATGGTCCCATTACTGTGGGCCGAAGATGAGAAGTGTTGATTCAGTAGATCAATATCTGAGTCGTTAGTAATTTTTGGCGTGTTTTCCCAACTCTCATGGACTTCAGAAATTTATTGCAGCGATTGCGTGCATCGGATCAACAAGGATCTCCCGGTTACTTATATTTAGTTGTGGTTACAGCCTTTCTGTGCATGATCGTCCTAATATCATCTGTAAGCCGCCGCCGCCGGAAGAAGTTTGACTTTCACTGCACGAATGGGAGCGTGAATATCGTACAGCTGCACATGGTTATCTGTCAGCAGATTGTCTTTTAACATCTATTGACTCAACATTGACTAAAGGAGCCTAGTCAATGTCGTTAGCATCTCTTCGGAGATCATCTGTATTCATACCTTCAAAATTGCGCTGCAGGAGAATTTTAGGTTTTGCCTTAGGTGGGCGAATTTTATAGGATAGGAATAATAGGTCATGGTAAGAAAACATGTCAGCTGGACATTGAACATGCTTGCTGACATGTTGAGGAGAGGAAGCAATGAGAAGATCCAAAAGTGAAGGATTAGAGTTTGGAAAATGGAGTGTGGCACTTAAAGGGAGAATTGATAAATTCGACGACTGGTCTATTGATCGAAGAGAAGAAGAGCGGGCATCGTTTTTCAATAAGCAAATATTGAAATCCGCCATAATGACTGTAGGAGGGTGTTAGGTTTTCTAGGATCTTTTCAAAGGAAGACAAAAAATTTATAGAAGAGTCTTGTTTCCCTCAAAAATAATAGATTTTGAGAGTAATAATTATGTTCAATTCGGGTAACTAACCTTGGACCATCATGGACCACAACAAAAACAAGCATTGTTGTATATTAATTCAAAATATTGCTCTTTTTCTCAAACATGCTTGGGAATTTGAGTATTATTTTGACAACCTTCAACAAGATAAATCGAAATTGCTGTACTGGCCAAATGCATGGGAGCAGCGGCCGGAAAAAGTTGTATGAAATAGCATATCTGTTGTGGTTTAGCGGCCAAATAAATTACATAGTAAACTCATTTCTGTCGTGTAATTTAAATATGAAACGATCTTTTACTCCGAAACATGGCAACCAAGAAGGTAACTTAACACTTTAACGCGGGAAAAAATATTGTTGTTCGTTGTTCGTCATTGATTTTGAAAAGTAATTGTATTTGACAAAAAGTTCTGCCTAGATACTACTTAGTTTTAATTTCCGCGCATTAAAAAGTACTAAACAAGCCTTGACCACAACTAGGCATTGATGAACTTACGTATGTGTGCCTCGGCTTCGCCTCGGCCCACATTTACATGTTCGTCCATCACTGCCTCTTTTGTTGGCCTCTGCAGTGATGTACTATATTTATGTCATGCATGACAGAATCTAGGGTACAAAAAAATATTTTCAGGGTTGAAAATTGACATCTGCCAAACGAAAGGCCGACATATAAACCGGTTATCTTAAACTGGACCTTTGGGCGCGGATGCACTTTAAATTAGCTATGATCCTGTTGTGTGTTGACTTCCTTGATAAGTCACTTAAATTTGAAAATTAAATGTTACCATCAGTGTATTTGTTTTGCTCAAATTCGACAGATTAATCCTTGGAGCATTTAACCAATGGATTTGGTGTTACACGAGTAACAGGCGTGAACGTAAAATAAAATATAATCTTTACAGGAATACAAGTTGTTAACATAGTTTGGAAAAGGCTAGACAGATGAAGACAAATAAAAGTTGTAGCAGATATTTAAAACAGTAAATTTGCTCACTTGGTGTTGTCGTATGGTGTGCGACATATACATAGTAATTTCTCCTTTTTTACAGATCTCTTGTTAGGTCTGGGCGTGGACGGCGCGGTCACTCCACGACGCTTGCCTCCCCTAACCTCCTCCTGTTTGTTACGCTCTGCTCTCGTTCGTAGCGCCAATTCCGCAGATAGCTCTTTCTGCAACATTATGATCAAATTAAATACTCAAGTGAGAGTTCTTCCTACGTGAAAATATGCTGAAAATATGCAACAGTCTAGGAAGTATATCTACCTGGATCTCGACACCGAGCTCTTTCTCAAGAAGGCCTCGTTTTTTAATGATGTCCTTCTTAAGCATTTCTTTATGTTTGAAGAGCAGCATCTGTAGACGGGAATTGTTGGAAGCGGCTCGGCGGCGCTCGTCGATCCCCGAGGGGAGCGCGAGTGCGGCGGGCGCGGCCGGCGCGGGCGCGGCAGCTGGCGGCGCGGGCGCGGGCGCGGCGCGGCTCGCGGCGCGCGGCGGGGGCGCGGGCGCGGGCGGTGAGGGGGGGCGGCCGCCGCGCGCGCGCTTTCGTGGGCTGCTGTCCACCCACTCGTCGTCGTCCTCGTCGTGGCGCGAGGAAGTGGCGCGGCGCCGCGCCGGCGGCGTGGGCGAGCGCACAACCACGGCTATTGCCCGCGTCTCCCTCTCCGGCTGGACCTCGGGCTTCATCCGTTTTTCTTGGTAGCGTTGAAGCTGTAGTAGTTTTTCTTCTATTTCAGGATTCAAGTTCTCTTGCTTCAGCGCACTTTTAATAGCTGCAACCATACATACAGCACCATTATTTAATGGCGTATTTTCATATAAAGCGCAATTTAAGGCTAAGCCGAGATTTATGAACGTTAATTAGCACATGCTTTAGCTGACATAATTATGTTCCCGTCTCTGTATTGCACTTTTAGTTTGAGAGTTGTGCGAAAGTAACAGTGCTGTCAGGCTTAGCCAAAGTACGTGTTAAGTAACGTCAATCAATCTCGGGCTTAGAAATATATAGAAAACTGTGTGGAAGCGAAGCTTGTGCACCTTTCCTCTGCGCATGCGCCGATGTCGCCGAAATAAAATCCAACTGCTCCGCCAAATGCATAAAAGTAAATATTTCAACGCGTAATTATACCCTGGTAATAATATTATTATCATATAATAGATCAATATAATAACGAGACACAGAGTCACTGATTCAAGATAATACCTAAAATCTATTCAAATCCTGGTTTCCATTACGTTATTTCCACTTAAACAAATATCAACTTTACTTCAGTGAAAACAAATTTGATTTTAGAATGACTAGTACTATAGAAAATGTCATAAAGATATTGAAGTTGTAGCAAACACTAAACTTAATAGGTAGACATTACTTATTGTTCCAAAATCTTTGCGTTCGCGATTTAGTTTCTAAACATGTAAAAAATATATGAGTTATTGGAAAATAACTTTAATACCTACACAATAAAGTTCAGTTTAAGCTACAACTTCAAACAATTTTTATAACTTTTTCAATAGTACTAGCAACTCTGAAATCAACTTAATTTTCACTATAATAAAGTTGGTATTTGTTTAGCTTGAAATAACATCAATTGGAAACATGAAGTTGAATAGACCTTATCTACTTTGCAAACTTAATTCTGAACGGAGTTTTATTTTGGCGTTAGTGTTTGTTTCTTTGATCACCCTCGACCCTACCTGCGGTGCTTGAGCACTCCAGAGGATTTTCTTTTTAATTTCTGTCGTGATATCTGATACAGCTGTAATTCCCCCTAGCGATAGACGACACAGAGAGATAGACAGATTGATCAATTATGCAGCAGCGCTGCGCTAAACTCAGCGCGTTCACCGCAGGGATATCTGGACACCGCAGTGTAGGAATATCGTAAGTATAGTTGACATATTGCTTTGTTTTTTATTTGTTTCTAGATTGCTCCCGAGACAGGGTTGGCGGGTGATAAAAATAAATCAATGTTCATAATATGAGTCTCTTACATGTTGTAGACATTATCTCTTAACATATACTATTATTTCCGGCAAAAAAACTGGATATTAAAAGAAAAAAAAACTGCAAGATCGATGCTTAAAAAAACTCAACCAAAAGATAGTTCAATATTTCATCATCACATACAGAGAAGGTGTAAGGTTCTTTCCGACCGTTAAGGACAGAAAAAGCACGACCCAATACAATGGGTGCTAAATTTCAATTTATTTGGTACACCAAACGTATGCCTAATGTGTCCAAAGGAGACGATTCAGGCACAGAATACTTAAAGTACTACGTACAGAAAGGCCACTCCCTTCCCCGCACTAACATCAGTTACCGCACCTCACCCCGCACTTCGGCGTATTCGTCGCAGTTCTTTAACAAGAGCGCTCGCAAACACAAGTACCTCACGCACACATTCATACGTATACAAACGTCATTTTTTAATGTAGTAGTAGTAGGTAATTATTTTGCGAGGGTTGTATGGAGTGTCCGGGGTGTGATTCAAGATTCATAGAAAAAAAAACCCAAGCTTAGTCTTGGGGTTTTTCCGGCCAAACAAAGCGACCATGTAATCACGAAAAGAAGCAACCTTGTAATCACCCAAACAAGCGACCTTCTAATCGTGAAAAGAAGCGACCTTGTAATCGCCAAATGAAGCGACCATGTAATCACGACAAGAAGCGACCTTGTACTCACACACAGCCGTGATCACATAATTAATTATGCAAGGCGAGATAACCAACAAAATAGCCTAAATCATTGTGCTATAAATAATATAAGAAAAGAACAGGCAAAGCAGAAAACTATGTATGATAAAAGGGAGGAGTGTTGTGCCTAATCAATTGGTTATGGCTTACACGCCTAGGCGAGTTACCGATAGAGTATGAAATTCATTTGAAGACCGTAAAAACAACACAAAATCACACAAAAATGTTCACAAATTTTTATATCATTTTTTTTTTGTGTATGATGCATTCTTGGTCAAAGGCAATAGCAGGTGTAAATAACTATTGAATAATTAGTTTTGAGCTCTCAAAGTACAAGGAACGAAAAAAAACTCAATAAGCACAATTTAACTAAAAAAAATAAGAGGGATCTTCAAACTAAATATTTATTTTCTAAATGGATTTTCCTAACCTACGGAACCCCCTTAATTGTTTGGGTAACCCTCCGCGTAAAACCCTGTGTAAGGATCCTTATCAGATACTAAGGCGGCTTTTTAGTGTAAATTAGGTAATTAGACAAGTAAGGGGTGGTTCAGAGTAATTGTGTATGTAAATAGGTTAAAACCTTTACAAGCTAGGGTTTGATTTTATTTATTGCCATCTAATGTCAAACAGGTTAATTATTTTCTCAAATTAGCGAGTTAATTTATTTTTATTTGACGGAAAACTCTCGACATTAGGTTATAATGACGTTTCTGGGTACGCCAAAGTTCACCTAAATTTTCAACTCCGATAGTTGGAAATCCGAAAATGTTCTTCCTAACATTTTTCATCCTAACAATCACAATTCTTAACTACTCTGTCTCTAATGTTCATAATTCCGAATCATTCAACTTCATAATGTCAGTAGCAATAAACATCTATTATACTTTTATTTGTTTTCCTATATTTTCTCAACATAACCACGTTTTACACTATTATTCAAAGTCATATATTTTTTGTTTAGATCGTCAAAATAGGATGCAAAAGCGAGCGAAGGGCACCCCGAGGTTCGGTTTGGTTAGGTTACTTTAAACCCTTTACACAGAAATAGGGGCCCCGCGAAGCGGGGCTCCGTCGACATAGGATGACATATCATAAAAAAAAGTTTTTATCATATTAGACTAAATAGGTTTTATGTCTATTGAGTGGTATATCAAACGATTTTATATTAATTGTCTGTTATTCTTATAGAAATTAGTTACATTAAAATTATATCAATCGTTTATTATATTAACTGATCATTATATCAAATAAAATTATAGGTTCAGTTGTTATATCTTGTAAATATTAGAGGTTTTGTAATTATATCATATATTACTTACCCGTATAAACTCCCACTTCATGAAAATGTTATGGTAGGTAGTTATGTTTAGGGATAAAAGCGTTATGATAAAAAACAGTAGGAGTTTAAAATATTTACATTAATGATATTATTAATTACAATTTTCGGAAACATGAGTGTTATGAACATCGCCGGTAGCACTACAAATAGTATGAATGAAAACTAGGATGGAAAATTGTAGGAAGAGTGATCATTCGGATTACAAATCGTTAGGAAGAACAATTTCGGGTAAAGAACTTTAGTTGAGTCAATATGGACCCGACGTTTCTTCCTACTGCAGTTCTTTCAGACTTATTTTACCTTCTAATTTTGAACGCAAAATTCTCGTTACAATATGGTTGCTGCTGCTACTGACAAGTCTGTCAATATCGCAATATCTTTATTCTCGTTACAATAAGGTTGCTGCTGCTACTGACAAGTCTGTCAATATCGCAATATCTTTATTCTCGTTACAATAAGGTTGCTGCTGCTACTGACAAGTCTGTCAATATCGCAATATCTTTATTCTCGTTACAATATGGTTGCTGCTGCTACTGACAAGTCTGTCAATATCGCAATATCTTTATTCTCGTTACAATATGGTTGCTGCTGCTACTGACAAGTCTGTCAATATCGCAATATCTTTATTCTCGTTACAATAAGGTTGCTGCTGCTACTGACAAGTCTGTCAATATCGCAATATCTTTATTCTCGTTACAATATGGTTGCTGCTGCTACTGACAAGTCTGTCAATATCGCAATATCTTTATTCTCGTTACAATATGGTTGCTGCTGCTACTGACAAGTCTGTCAATATCGCAATATCTTTATTCTCGTTACAATATGGTTGCTGCTGCTACTGACAAGTCTGTCAATATCGCAATATCTTTATTCTCGTTACAATATGGTTGCTGCTGCTACTGACAAGTCTGTCAATATCGCAATATCTTTATTCTCGTTACAATATGGTTGCTGCTGCTACTGACAAGTCTGTCAAAATCACAATGATCTTTATTCTCGTTACAATAAGGTTGTTGGTAGGCTTTTGGGTTACTGGTTTCAGAGGTAAAATATCTGTGAAAAGATTGTACTGACCCGTAGCATCTAATGGCTGGGTTAACTTTTTATTTATTTTACAGCCATTACCATTGCGTTCACAGAAATAAAGCATACGCTGTTGGACAACACATTTTTAGAGTATTTTATTAAAAATAAAGCTTTTCCTTAATATTAATTCAAAAATCTTGTTATTTGGTTACACTGTATTATTACATTCGATAGTGTCCCTAATAAGGATCAAATCGATGATGATGATGAGTGTGAAATTGAAATTGGTGATGATGAGTGTGTTTCTATTTGATTATTATTTTTATGCTTCGGTCGGCGAATCCTACATATATGCGTGAAGGAGTGTATCGGGTGGCCGCCGCAATCAGGGGATTAGGGTGCTTTATAGCAGTATCAAAGAAGCGCTTGGAAAAGCGTTTCGTGAACTGCTGGACGGTGGGCATTCTGAGTTCTATGTGTAGATTCTCATTGCGGACATATAAAGGGGCTTTTTTTGTGGATGGGAAATAATCAAATGACTCCTCCCGCTCTGGGTGGAGCGGAAGGGAGTGTCAGACTCTTACTGACTAAAACCCACCCGTGTTCCTTCCTTAGCATACAGGGTGAAATTGAACACATGCGACAAATCGAAATGGGAGATTGTACTCATTATTATGAACAACTTTTACTATGGGAACAAACCTGAAATCGCGAAAAAAAAAATCAGCTGTTCCCTACATTTATGTTCGCATAACTCATCAAAATGTAGGGAACAACTGATTTTTTTTTCGCGATTTCAGGTTTGTTCCCATAGTGAAAGTTGTTCATAATAATGAGTACAATCTCCCATTTGGATTTGTCGCATGTGTTCAATTTCACCCTGTATAAGGGGGCTTCCGTGACCTTTCTGAGGAAACGATTCTGGAGGGTCTGCATTCTATGCTGATGGTGAGGCTTAGCATGTGCGAACACTACGCAAGCATTGGTCAAGATGGGCGGATGACCGCGGTGTAGAGGCGCAATTTGCACTTGAGTGATAATTTGCTGCGGGCGGTCAGTAAAAAGTGGAGCCTACTGAGAGCGAAAGAGGCGCGCGAACGAGCCGTCTTTATGTGCTCTCTGAAAGTAAGTTGGTGGTCGAGGATAACACCTAAGTATTTAGCTTGCTTCTCCCAAGGGATCGGCTTGCCATACATAGTGATCGGACTGGGGAAGAGGGCGAGTCGACGCGGTTTCGAGAAGACAACCGCCTGAATCTTATAGGGGTATACCTCGATTCTCCATTTCCGGAACCAAGCGCCTAAGACGCTTGCGGAGGTCTGGAGAGTGCAAGCGATAGAGTTCTGACTCGACAGCGACCCGTATAGTAAATGTTGTCGGCGAATAGAGCCAATTGAGCCTTTTTTCTTTTGGGAATGTCACTGGTGAACAGGGTGAACATTGGGGGGGATAACACGGATCCCTGGGGGACTCCGGCACAGATGGGAACGTTAGAGCGAAAGAATGTATGCCACTTATTGGTCTGCGCCCCGCCACGCCGGCGCGCGGGGCGCTAGCTCAGAAAACGCACTGTCCCGAACACTGGTAGCTAGAGCAAGTAGTTTCTCTCACTCTTGCTTTTAGCATAAAAACTTGGTCTATCCTTTTCTTTACATTCATCAGATAAAAATGTAATGTTAGTCATCATCATTGTTCGTGGTGTAAAGTAAAGACAGTAGTTGAAATATTATTGAGTTTTGATTTTGATTACGATGTTTGATCACATATTATTATTACATAATTATAGGATTTATTTCGTAGTGTTGTGTAATGAGAAATTAGTCTTTGTTCGCGAAAGGAATGTCTAGACAGTGACGACAATATCTTTTCGATACAACATTTTGAAACGTCGGCCGTTAAAAAGCAAAAAAGTAAATTCACAACACTACATAAATGCCGCTGCCTTCGTGGCCGGTTCCATATAAAGCTATGCATTGAAACGCGCCGCTCCCTGCGCCGCCGCCGCCGCACCACTTAAAAGTCTTCAGCAGCGAAAAGTACGCGGAGCAAGATACGATTGGTTTTTTCAAGCCTTACAATTCAGAAAACTTTGTCCACTTATATCATAACTAACTATTTCTTCTATTAATGTACAGTCAAAAAAAGAGATAAGTATACAGGATCGTCGGATATAGTTGAAGTTTAGTAAGAAACCGCCGGATGTTCTCAAATAAAATTTAATTTTATTAATAGAAAACGAAAAAAAAAATAGAAAACAGCTCATTTATCAAATTAAATTTCAGTCGACAACTTTCATCGGTTTCTTACTAAACTTCAACTATATCCGACGATCCTGCATACTTATCTCTTTTGTTGACAGTACCTACAGCCTGAGCAATGAGTTCTCAATTCGTAGGTTGCCGACAACACACAAAATAATGACATGCAACTAAATAGTTATAGTTAAAAAATAGATAGGTTTTCTATTTGTAGCAGCGCGCACTTTTTGGCTACACTGCATGCGTGGTGATGGCGGCGGATGATGGAACAGTTGAACATCGCAACATTTTACGATGACAAGTTTATTGTATTTTTTTAAAGAGATATTAACTGAGTTTAGATAGATAAAGTAGTGTATGAAACTGCTCAAACTATAGTCCGCGCGGAACTAGTTGGCCGCTGAGGTGGGGACGGGTGAGGCGGCGGTTCGCAATTCGCAACGCACGTACTGAGTAATGCGCCCCCGCCCCTCCGTCCCACCGCTCACATACCTAAGGCGCGGCCAACTAGTCCGCGCGGACTATAGATCTCTCGTGACGTAGTTTTAACAATCCTTGTCATGTAACATTTTCATAAACTACTATTAAGGGCGCAGCATTAATCGCTTAACCACTGCGCCAACCATGCCGTCAGAGTCTGGGTAATGTTTATCTTATAATGAAGTAAACTACGATTGTTAAGTGCTTAGATTGGGAATACTTTTATGGCAGTATAATAGTTAGTATAACTCCGAAAGTACTGACTTTTAACCTTAGTCGTAACACTAAGTTTTATTCTGCATAAAAATGCCTATTCATTCATGAGTATCTTATTTCTATTGAGGGGTCCACCATTTCTCATTGTACTTTGTATTTTTTTTATGCTCAGCGATAATTCTTTACCACGTCGACCGATTTCAATGATTCTTTTAGTCTACGGTCGAGAACCTCGAGTATTAATCGAAACGCACTAACTTTGAAACGCAACAAAAGTATTCCTCGAACAAAAAAAATATTATATTTTATTCCTCGAAATGCATCAATTCGACAATGACATATAATACAGTTGAGTATATATTGTGGGAGACTGGTGCCTAAGTTAGGCTCGTGGCCTGTGTTTCAGGACACCAGGATCCCACCCCTTTACATTTTCACAATGATAAATTTCTCAATGATGAAACATAGAGAAGAGCATGAAGGATTCGTAAAAAATGATATCGATAGACGTTTCATTTGGTGCGTTTCAAAGTTGGTGCGTTTCGAGGAATACCCCGAGAACCTCTCAGCCGTAGTCCGGATCTAAGGCACGGGACAAATACAAGCGGCGAAGGGCGCGGGCGCGGTGCCGGCGTGGCACGGGTGTGGCGCGGGCACCGGCGCCGATGCGATGCAAGGAAGTGTGCAAACGATGTCGAAAAGGCGAGGCGATAGGGCATTTTTGACGTCGTCGCATCCTATCCAGTGCGCTGCTACCAACTGTGGTGCGGCGCGGGCGCGGGAGCGGCGTGCGAGTGGCGTCCGAACCCCGACCGCACCCCGTCCTCGCCTCACCGCTTGTTTATGTCCCGCGCCCCGCCGCTTTTATACATTTCATATAAAACACGTAATGAGAGGCGCCTCGCCCGGACCTCGCCGGCGCCGCGCCCGCGCCCCTCGCCGGTTGTATTTGTCCCGTGCCTAAGGACCAATGTTTCCTAAAGACCCATTAGACTACGTAGCAAGAATGCGACACCATCATACTTAAAAATAAACTAGATTTTCCGTCAGCTTGCTTCAAGCTAGGTAATCAATTTGCACTGGCTTACCGAGGCAGCGAGGCGGCAGCGGTAGGCTGCATTAAGGGGACTACATGACCTAAAGCGCGGTCATAGAAAAGAAAGAGAAGCGCGGTGACACATCCCTGGTATTTTATTGCAAAATATGAACCAATTATCTGTTCACAAAAATCTATTGTTTGGGCTAAAAAATTAAAACACTAGTGCTTTAGTATGTTGCTTGTAGAGTAATCTGACAAAAAAATCAGAATTATTGTATGTATATTAGTATGTTTTTTTATTGTAAAAAGAAAGTTATTAGAAGTATCTTCATGATTTTTTTCTATTGTATCAAATCAGTTGTATCATGTTTTCAACACACTATCTACCTAGCATATTCTTCTATCCTGAAGAATATAATATATTTTTCTGATTTTGTTTACTGTAGTCGATCATATACTTTTATTGCTTCTACAACATGCGTTTTTTGCGTTTAGGTCCTGTAATCCCCCATAAAGCATTATTTTGTTAGGAAAAGTGTGAAACGTTTTAATTTTATTAGTGTTGCGTTGTGTTGTGTTTTTGTTGCGTTTTATTTAATAATAATCCTCACTGATATTTGTATGTCATCAATGACAAAACATAGCGCAACATACAATTATATATATCGTCGACCGTAGGTTCAATTGAGGTAAGGGACAAAATACCCAAAATGAGTTGAGTATACAGTTTTGTTCAGAATTTTTCGCTCTATCGAATGGTGAATATGAAAAAATTCTAGCTTAAGAAAATGTCCCTTACCCTTATGATTTTTGGATCCAAATTTGGAATCAGCCTTATAATAACGTCCGAAAAAAAACTTGTCGGCCTCTCCTGAAAAATTGTATTTTGTCCCTTACCTCAATTGAACCTACGGTCGACGATATAAGACCTTGAACTTTATTAACCTATGTTTTACAAATAAATAATTCTGATTCTGCACGTCCATAAAGTCACTAACGGTACTATTTTAATCTATATATATATAAAAGGAGAAACTGACTGACTGACATATCAACGCACGGCCGAAACTACTGCGTCTAGGAATGTGAAATTTTGCACACGGCTTCCTTTTATAATGTAGAGGAGCACTAAGAAGGGGTTTATGGAAATTCTTCCTTTAAGGGGGTGAGAAGAGGGGATTTTTTTGTATGAAAAATATTATTCCTTGATTTAATGAACTTGAAACTTGGCACGAATAATAATCTAAGTAAATTATGAAGCTTGACATTTTTCGTTTTTCTAAACTACTCCCTAAAGGGGGATTGGAGGGTGTCAAAATTTGTATGGAAAAATTTTAACGCGCGTTGCGATTAACTCGAAATTCAGTATACATATATAATTAAGACCAAAAATAACGTAACGTAAGAATAACGTGTATCAGGGTTTTTCGAAAATCTGCCCCTAACGGGGTGAAAAGGGGTAGTTAATTATACAGGGGAGGATTTTACTGCGTGGCTTGATAAACTCGAAAATTGATAGGTATAAATAATCTTTGAGTCAAGTAATGAATATATCGCAAACGATTTTTAAAAATTCCACCCCTGTGGGGGTGAAAAGCCGGGATACAGTTTATTTGAAAAATCTGATTCCTTTGATCTATATCGAAACTTAAAAATTGGCTCGAATACTTATTAAAATTTATCTAAATAAATGATAAAGATCATAAACCTACATTTTCGAAATTTTTTGAGAAAAGTAGGTACGAAATACACGCGGACGAAGTCGCGGGCAAAGTTCTAGTCTATGTATATATAAAATTCAAAGTTCTGACTGACTATCAACGCACAGCCTAAACCGCTGTTCTAGAGACATGAAATTTGGAAGGTGTGTTTTTGTGAAGAGTAGGTATCCACTAAGAAAGGGTTTTTCGAAATTCCACCCCCTAAGAGGTTGAATGGGGAAGGGTGAAATTTCCTGCGGACGAAGTCGCGGGCAGAAGCTAGTCAAAGGTACAAAAGGAAAATACTTACTTTGTTGAATATAGTCAGGGGTTAACACGAATTTATTACTTTGTAGAACATCTGGGCCAGAATTTATTATATCTGTTTTCGTGTTATTCTCTTTGATATCTTCAGGTTTGGAAGGTGTCGCCTCTTTATGACTCGCCGCCTCTGCCACATTTTCTTCACCATTCAAAAGTGTTTGTCTTTTTATTTGATCTTCTTCACTTACATCCTACAAGTAAAAGGTGTAATATGTGTCAAAATATGAACCATCATCTCCTTTCCTTTTTTCTCTAGAAAATGTTTACCTTATTGAAAATTCAAATTAAGAAATAGGGTTTTATGTAAAAAAAGAAAAACTAAAAACCATCAACATCCGTTTGTGGGAATATATCAGTTCATGTCAGTTAAGTATTAGCAATAATTTGTTTTATAACTATAAATATAAACAATCCCTATTTATTAATTCAAAAATTCAATCATAGTAGCATTAAATTGCCCATACACCCCCACAAAACGTTTGTAAGAAAAAAATAATTACAAGAAATAAATAAAAACTACATAAAAAAAACAGGTCATGATTAAATAAAAGTCGATGATCATTTTAATATTTTATTCAAATGATACTAATTTACTATCAATATATTAATAAGGAATCAATTTGTAATAACTTACAGGTATAACACATGTTAACAGGTGGTGTATGAGCAATTCTTTAGACCGGTAGCTTATACTTCAATAATTATTTGGGGGGCATTAATTCAATAGTACTAGAACTAAGATTGTTATTGACAATATTTTTTTATTCAGTTATCATTTTTGATAATTTATAGACGTACCTATTAAGATAAGAGTTACTGACAAAAGAAAATTATCAATCTCAAATCTGTTACTATAATCAAGAACATACCTACACGGTGCAAGAAATATCGATGCGCAAACTGTTACGATCTGAATGTCTACTCATTATACTGAATTCATGGTGACAGTTTGCGCGTCGACGTCCCTTACATCCTGTATATTTATGGGCATTGTTATATTGTTTTCATTTAAAACTTATAACAACCGGCACTTTTTTTTTTGCTCCATGAATATTCTTACAATATTGCGGCACAAAATACCAATTGTAAAACCTTTAATTGCAACAGCAATCAAAGCATATACATGCCGTACGAAATGGGAGACGGGCACATTTGCCTCCGGTTGCAGAAATGTATCCAATTTCATCAGTTGTCCAATTTAACATTCTATTTAAGATACTGTCACGAAATTGTGCGTATTTCATTTATGTTACTATTACTTCATGTACTTCCCACTATGCATTTTGCACACAAACAACGCAGGTATCGATATCTCAACTATAAAGGTAAGCGCATATCAAATACGGATTGGGCCACAGCGCTTTTCATTGCAAAACCAAAAAGCCTGTAGTGGGCGATGATTGCGTTGCGATGGATGCGTTGCGTTGCGGGGTGGCCCATCAAAATTTGCGCTAGCCTTAACAGTAAATTAGAGACACTTCGGCGAGGAGTATATGTGTGTTTTAAGCAAAAATATTGTTGTAGTAGCCCAGAGACTTAACCTGGTCCAGCGTTATGTGCAAGAGCTAATAGAAGCAGCAGATCACTATCACATCAAAAAATATTTGCAGTTTCATGTATATTTTACTTGTTTAGGGTCAGCGCAGACAGAGCAGTTGTGGGGCATGCTAGATTAAAATCCGCTGGACATTTGCGCTACTGCTCGCGCAGAAAGTCAGGTGCGCTAAGAATAATAACGCCTAGAAGCCTTATCCGAACACGAAAAATGAGCCAACTAAAATATCTTAAATATAATGCGAAGCGAACCGTCGTCAGTGAAAGCAAGAAAGTAAAATATTTACATTCTAACACGTCCTATCGAGAATTTATTAAAAAAATAATGTTTGTAGCGTACAGAAACGCGCTAACATATTAAGAAAGCATAAAAAAGAATTAAATAACTTTACACAAGTGCATTCTTACATTTATGCAATACCAATATTGTACGTAAATCTAACATAATAGAAAAAATCTAATGTAAACAAAATTAATAGTGTTACTAGTTGTGTGAAAAAAAATATCCCTCTATACTAATATATTTATTTTGAAATAGTAGTTTAAAACGGTGTCTACCGGGGGGTTATTAAAACACGAGTGATTGTTTGTCTCACGAGTTTTAATACCTATACTCCACGCGGGAAAATTTTATTTGGGATAAGGCCAAGAGAATGATGACTCCAATCGGGAACATTAGAGAAATAACGATAGTTATTACATTTTGTGCCCACTGTGCTCAGTGACGGATTAACCCTTAATCAAATTAAGCAATTGCCTAGGGCATCACGTCTGGGGGGGCACCAGAAGAAGCACAAAAAAAAATCCGTCCTTAGGGCATCACGTCTCACTTCCACGTCACCAAAAACCACACCAAAAAAAGTTTCTAGGACTAATTTGAAAATTCGCGCGTTTTAAGTTGACATAGAGTCCGACCTCTCTACTCCTAGACAGCACGTTTCGCCGAAAACTTTGTTGATAGAAAACTTTGTTCGTAGATATCTCGGTCCATAGGACGCACTGTTGACAGAAATCTCTGTTCACAGATAGCGCTTCTTGCCGGAAACTTTGTTCATGAAACCACTGTTTCCAGATACCTCGGTTCGCAGATAGTGCCTCTGGAGAAGAAACTATTCATATTAAATTACTAAATTTTGGTTTTTTTAGATCTACCCTACATTTTTTCACATTTCTGCATTAATTTCCTTTTTTTTCTGAATCTAAGCCAGAAAACCAAAGTTTTCGGCGAAAATAATCTCTTTTTTTCTATTAGCGCAAGTCGATGAAAGAATCAGTTTCATTTTTAGGAAATTGCGTAATGATAAGTCAATATGTAAAACGTTTTTATTCCAAACGTTGTTTTATGAGATAAAATGAATAAAAAATGAATTGCTTGTTATATAACACGTTATTAAACAAAAATTTATCAGTTTAGTTTATAAGTTTAAGTATATGTCGCTTGCTACCGTGTCATCAGTCCTAACTCTATTATATTTTGGCTGCTTTTGCTATTTTCAACGGAAATAGCAAACGGGATCCATCGTTAATACCTAAAAAATGGGATTCAAAAGTGGGATCCAACGAAAATAAACGGTACATCTCATCATCTTATTTTACAAAAAACTAATTTTTTTAGGCGGTAAAGGTTTAAAGACCGATTCTAGTTGACATACGGATAGGGGGGCCCACAGGCGTGGATTGCTTAGGGCATCAAGTAGTCTTAATCCGTCACTGACTGTGCTTAAATGACAATGACCTATATACTTGTATTGATTTGAACGACTAAAGCAGTGCAATTTCCTATTTTTACATGGTAAACGGTTCTATTGCGACTTTGCAGAGCGTCGAAACACTCAGGTCACGCACATAAAGGAAATGAAGTTGCCTCACAATTTACGTTCGTTTTTTGTTCGAGATACTACTCTAGGCGTTATACAGAATACTCAACTAGACATGTCATGTTAAGTTTCTAGAAACCGCTAGAGCTATCTAAGCATTACGCAACAACGAATCGATGTCGTAACTTTAGAGATAGCCTAGTGGCTGGTGAAATATTTTTTTACGCTAGGTAAATAACTTCTTCATATCTACGCATTACATTTACATGTCGCCTAGTGTTAGTGAAACGGGTAGAAGAGGAGCACGTAGAGCACATGAATAAGATTTTAAATAGACAAAAAAATATATTGAAAGAGCGTGGGTATCCTGGCAAGAAAGATGTGTATTTGGAGTAATTACTCTGCTACGATTTTAAGTTTAAGAGACTGGTAGCTGTTGTAAAATGGATTATGAACAATTTGAAAACCTTTCTAAGAAGCTTTTTCTCTGTGGGGAATTTATTCATGTGCTGCTGTGGCGACTGTTCGCAAGCGTTGCGCACGTTCGAGCATGCTCATAACCTGCGTGGCTGCGAGGAGCATGTGTGCACATGCCGGGCGGAATTATACCTTCCACGATTTTTAAATAGTTATCAATGAACAATGCTCGACCATCTTGCTGCTCTGTCTGCGCTGACTTATTATACGGGAAATAATTGAAATTGAAAAATAGGACTATTTTTAGCAATAGTATGTTTTTGCATGAGAAAGTGCATTACTTAGATTATGTTGGAGAAAAAAACAATCAAACTGAAGTATAGATAGTGCCATCCACGAAGACGCGCCCCACTGTTCTTACTTTAGGAAGAAGAGTGGGGCTCGTATTCGTGGACGGCGCTATCTGTAAAAGTGGGATGGCCACATTGCGCGAAGGCACTACAGATGAAAAAAAAAAACGTCATATAGGGATGGCGCAAAAGTAAAATCTAATAGAAAGATGCACAAATTTTTTCAAATGTTGTTTTATGTTATAGCGTCTTACGATGCTTAGCGATTTGGCGAGCTGTGGCTATTTTTTTTGTATGAATACACTTTAAAATATTTTGTACTGTTTAACTCTTCCGAAAAAGGTGTGCTGACGCCACTCAAACGCTTGTTAAAAAAATATAATAGATTTTTGTAGAGTCACTCCATAGTAAGAAGGCATATAAGGCACTGTCTCTTAAGATACACGCCCCCTAGTTTAAGAGACAGGGTTTATCTCTTCTTTTTAAAAGTCATTTTATGTAAGATTATAAATTATAACCTAAGCATCATGAAAAACTGAAATGTAGTTAATTTCGGCAGCGGCTTGAAAATATTACTTATTCGACTAAGGGCGCATTCATCCAAACTTTTATACCTAAAATAAGTCTTATCCTGAGAATAAATTTTGAATTTTTTACAGTTTTTCCATACCTACTAGAACTGTCAGTCGTCAATTTTATTCCATGGATAAAACATATCTGTCGATTGAGACAGATAATTTTTATTCGTGAAATAAAATTGACGACTGACAGATTTTGTATGGATGAACCGTCAAATAATTCAAAATTGTTCCTGGGATAAAATTATCTGACGATGGAAAAATCAGCCCCTAAGATAACTTTTATCTGAAGAATAAATAATAAAATAACAGTTTGACATATTTTGTAACCAAAATCTGTCAAACGGCAATATTTACTCTTCAGTTAAAAGATATCCGAGTATTGAAAATTGCCCTTAGGTAAAATCAGCCCTTAACTAAAAAAAATACGTCTGAATAAATATTATTAACGAAAAGCACCTTAATTTTTCGTATAAATATGTTATTGGGTTATAAAATTAGGTAATTACTGCGCTATCGAATACTAAACACTGAAGGAGAACACCATAACTGCAATATTCTTTCATTGCCGTCATGGTCGACTGCAGCGAAGGTGCCGTGTGTCACGATTTGGATAGGTTTGCAGGGTAGACATGGGTAGAAATCAGAAACAATAACAAAGAAAATGAAAGAGAACCGATAAGAAAAAAAAACCGAAATATTTATTGATGTGAGCATCCTGCTGTTGTTCTACTTAATAAGTCTCTTGAACGAGTCTATCCTTAAAATATTATGAAAGAATTCATACGGGTTGTAAAGATTTATAATACTGAGATAAATGCTACTTTATGACTATACTACTACCTATATTGAATCAGAGGAGGATAAATATGTGAAATCTAAAAATATAAATTATAATATACATGGATACTTAATATTTACAAAAATCTTTGGTGTTTTTCATGTATAACTTATAGTAGTAGTAACTATTGTTCACACCATTTTAATAACATAATTATGTGCCAGTCTTATAAATTATAATACATTATTGTATGCACAGACATGTCTTGTACATAACTATTTAGGGTTTGATCATAACAAACGCATCCAAGAGAAAAAAGCATTGCATTCCTCGTTTGAACTTCTAACTATTTATGAAATGTGAATTTGCTTTTTCGAGGTATAGAAAAATACAGCGCTCATTTTGATCCTACCCCAATATGAAACCGAGCAGAGCCTATTATTAAATCCGCCATTTCTCATCTACTCAATAGTAATAATGTTGAATATATGGCAGATTTTAGTAAGGCAATATGATAACAGTATTTCGTCAATGTATGGAATCCTGGTTTATCCATTTACAATAAATTATGTATGTTTAAATGATTTAGTTCGCAATATACATACATACATAGTAAATAGTTGTCATTCGAGTCCAGACCGTCATCTAATAGTAATATATTACCTGATGCGTAGGCACGGGTAGTGGTTGTAGTGACTGTATAGTGTGCAAAGCTTGCGGCGCTACCGGGGTGAGCGGCGGCGGCGCGCTGGGCGGCGGATGCACGGCCAGATACATCTTCCTGGGACCCAGCATACCCTGCTTGCCTGTAGACTCTTGAGCTGTAAAAGTGCAGTCAATGAATGCTAGGATAACCATGAAGTTTAACAAATTAAATAAATCTTGGTATGTACTAATTTACCTTTTAGCAATTGTTGTTTCACTTGGTGCTGTACTAATGCCAGCTGTTGTGGTGTCAAAGTATATCCATGCAGTCCCTGTAGAACTATGCTAGGTCCACTACTTGTCTGCATGACCTGTAATGATGCAAAGAGTGACTGAGAAACTGGACGAAAATGTTAATTTTCATGCCTTGATGAAATTTCCATGACAGGGTTAAAATCAAGTATTATTTAACAGGTCAGGCAATCCTCAATAGCAATGAGATACCATACCCATAGATAACTGAGAACCTGTTTAAACACATTCAAGTCCACCCACTTTACACAGAGCTCATATGCCATGCCACCATACAGCTAGAGGACCATATGGTGTTATAAAACAGTCAACAAACCGTGTTTATAAATAATTCTACCTAAGACTATTAAGGGCTTGCACACAAAACTGCGATGCGACGTCGCATTGTAAAAAATATATACCAAATGTTTCCACCAAACAGTTCGCATCGCGGCGATTCGCAGTTTTGTGTACAAGCCCCTTAACCTTTTAACCGCTTACGTCGGACAAATATTTTCGTGTCCATTCCGCCAGAGTCGTATATATGTTACCGGCCAAACCCGATTTCAGGACAAACTAGTTTAGCCTAGGCTAAACTAGTTCCGTCGACAAAGGATGCAAGGGCGAGCGAAGGGCGCCCCGAGGTTCGGTTTGGTTAGGTTACTTTAAACCCTTTACACAGAAATAGGGGCCCCGCGAAGCGGAAGCGGAGAACTGATATAAAGTCCGGCTAAAAGGTTAATAAAGCAAACTAATACAAATAATTGTCTGCTTTTAATTAATTTGTGCAGAATAAACTATTTTTCTTTCTTTCATTTCTATCTTCTTTCTAATTATCCATTTAAATACAGACAATCATCTGTTCTTTGCAAAATTCTGGAGATTAGGGAGATCTCAAACACTATTTTTAATTGTAATCGCGATTTCTGCTTGAGTTCACAGGAAATAATTTAATTTGTTTAATTGAGAGCTAAAGATTTAGTAGACGAATTTAAGTTCTAATACTTTTGTTGGGGTAATAATAACGCCTTTATTGATTTGTGATTTAAAAAAAACTGCCTGCATATTCACTATTAACTCTTCGATGTACGCGAGACAATGGATTTTTAATTGTTTCTGTAATTACGGCATTCAATCGGTTAAGCATTCAAGTATTAGGGTGAGTTTAATATGTGATGAAAACATTAAATAGTGATACAATGCAGTTAATTTTTATTTAATCAAGGCTTTAACACTCTTGAGCAGTTTAAAATTTTACCCTGCAGCCACATGTCTCAACTTTGTATAAATGTATCATAATTACCTGTGCTGTGACAGTCTTTATTACAGTGCCAGGAGGTTGGCCGACCAAAAGTCGTTTCTCTACAATTTCGTCTTCGGTAAGTTGTTGTTGTTGCGGCTGTGGCTGAACCGGAGGTGGAGTGGGTTGCGGGGCTAGCGGGGGCGGCGCGGGGCGGACTGCGGGCGCCGGGGAAGACACCGGCGCTGTGCTCACAGCTGCAGGACTCTGCCCGATGTGGGCAACTATCTGCGCCTGGTTATTTCCAGTGGGCCGTATGAGAACTTGCTGGCCGTTGACCGTTGCCAGTTGTATTTTGCCGGCGGCGATCTGCTGCACCAGCACGGGGTTATTGACCACGATCTGCTGCGCCTGCGCAGGGCGGGGCCGCGGAGCCTGCGGCGCGGGGCGCGGCGCCACGACGGGCGTGCGTGGCGCAGCCGGGCGCTGCAGCAGCTGGCCCTGCAGCAGCACGGTCTGCACGGGTGCCACGCGCGGCGCGGGCCCGGCGCGCGCGCCCGCCTGCACCAGCATCTGCTGCGCCGGCGCCACCACAACCTGCTGCTGCGGCTGCACGACCATCTGTTGCGCCGGCTGCACCATGATCTGCCGGTTACCTTGCACTACCACCTGCTGAGCGGAGGACGCAGCCGCGCGCGGCGTTTGTCTCGGCTCTTCGATGGCGGTTTTTACTTGAGCGACTTCGGCGGGAGAGCTACCACTTTCGACTGGTTTAGTCACTGGAGAAGCCGCTACCAGCTGCCCGGTGACACCCTGTTGACCCGCCATTACTACATGTAACTTTCCATCGGGCATTTGAATTAGCTGCTGCCCCGCTAGCAAACCTCTAACTGTTAGTTTTCCATCGGGGGCCCGAATTATTTGAACCTTTTGTGGCCCATCTTTCTGTGGCGTTGCATTGGACTTCGAACTAACTCCATCGCTATGCGCCGATTTTGTTGGCCCCGCGATAGGCTGACTGATAACTCGGGTTGAACCATCAGCACCTTTTGTCATGATAATTCTTCTAGTGCCAATAACTGTTTTCTGGCCCGTGGGAGTGGTGGCATTTGTCGTCAGTAAAGATGTGAGTGTACTTTTGCCAGAGTTCTGGTTTGGAGTAGATTTTGCTTTTTCTGAAATAATAAATTTATTTTGGTTAGTTTTACAGCTAGTTTCTAAGTACTATATAATATTAATCTGTTACACAATAGTGGCTAGAAATAAATACCTTGTGACATTTCTAATGCTCTTTTCTGTTGATGGGCAGCTCTCTGCTCACGTAGCTGTTGCTCCATTTTATCTTTAAGATCGGCAGCATTAGCCAGCGGCGCGACATTGCGCTGCGGCAGCTTGCCGGTGGAGGTGCGGGTGACCGGGGTAGCTCGTTCCGTGCGCTCACCGTATTGACGTACCTCCCAAAGTTCCAGTTTATCTTCATCAACCCACTCTTCAGAGACCTTAACAAATAATTGATTATCATTTAACAATCTTTATACTCTTATTAAAACAAGGTTATAATCATAATATAATATAATATATAAATCATAATATAATCCATTTTCTTTTTTTTTTCAATTCAAACAGTTGATTAATTCAATTACCTGAGGTTCGGTGTTTTGAGGAGATTCGGCACGCTTCCTTTTCCTTAAGCCACTACGAATTGATGTCACTTCACGAACTGTTTTGGGTAATTCGAGTGGTATTACTACCCGCCGGCGAAGATATTGCGTTCGCTCAGAAAACTGTCCTATATGTCGATGTTTTAGTAATTCAAGTGATACAATTTCTGTATCAGTAGTGAGCTGATGTTTACCATCAGCAGAAGCGGGTTTGGCCGCCATATCATCCCAACGTAGACAAGCCCACATAATACGAAGTTGCAGAGCGGCACTTGCTAACCATTGAAGATTTACAGTGCGATATAGCCAACAGGTTTTAAATAATGGCCGAGGACATGGATATGGCCACACTGCTTGATTAGGTTTTGCATTATGACTAAACCCAGCCACTGAATTATGCCCAGATTGTCTGCAGAGTTTTCGCAATTCATGATGAGGTAAAACCATTATAGTTTTGGCTTTACTCCTTGTATGGAATGTCGAACACAGTGGATACTTTACAGGGGTCCTTTTCTTTTTCTTTTCCACGGCTGATGTTTGAACTCGTTTTAGATATACTTTTCCAGCAGGGTTCTCCGTAGAATATACTCTTACTACATTCCCCTCAGTTTTTTCATCTTTGATAGACTTGTCCTCTCTTTTGTACGTCTTTGGTGCCCCAAATCTCCTGTTGATTATTGCACGATATTTTACTTTGTCGTTAGTCTTAGCTGACGTAACAGAACATTTGTAAGATGAATCCTTTGCTTCAAGGTTATTTCCGACACTTTGTGTATTAGAAGATGCTTTAGATGCCCTCCCTCTTGTTATTTTCAATTTAGGGATGGGCGGTCTTTCCTTGCTATCATTAGCTGTACTAGTATTATTTTCTTGCTCTGAGGATTCACAATCAGTTAACTCTTTCAGTGGACCTATTTCAACTTCATTGTCCTCATTATTGTTGCATGTTATGTCAATATCCATTTCATTCCCCACGGCTGGCACGGCGGATTCTTCAAGTGTACTCTCTGACTTAACTACACATGAGTTATCATTAATATCATCCTTTTCAACTTTGTAATTAACATCGCTGTCATCGCCACTTAATTTCCTCTTAACATAGCAATCACTGCTTTTGTTGTCGCATTCTTGAGCACACGCAACTGCCGATAACAGGTCAGTCAATATGTTTTCGTTTGAACTTGTACAAGATGAACTTTTACCTAATAAGTATTGTTCCAATATTGACATTTTGGTATTATCTTTAGAATTTCCAACTAGATTATTTGAATTTACGACACCACTTTTTAATAAAGTTACTAATTGAGTCAAAAGTTTCCCTTTTGTGATGCACAGTGGTGAATAACAATTAATTTTTATTCCAGAACTTTGTAAAATATTTGATGGATCGATTTTGTTACAGCAATGTGAGTAACACTGATATCTTTTTGTTAACTGAGATATTTTTTGATATTCATCTCTCAGTGCATCTACATTTTCAGTACTGGTTGCATCCTTTTGCTTGCTTCCACTGACTGTGCCACAAATTGTTGATATGTCAGGTTCCGGATCATCATTTTCTACATCAATATTCTTATCATCCTCGCTTTTAACTTCTAAATCTTCTTTTTTCACATTAGCTATCAAGCTGGCTAACTTCTTTTCCTCCATGAATTTTAAATATGTTCGTCGAGCTAAAAATTCATCTAATTTGGATTTTTTTGCAATTTTTGGGTAGTACCTTCTTGTTGAGGAGCTCAGTGCCTTTTCAACATCAATTTCTTCAAAACCATCTTCATCCTTATCAACTTTTAAATTACGCATTGATGGTGGCACTGTAATAAAATAGTCATCATAATATTTTTTTTTATAATATACTTTAACATTATAATCTGCCTAGCTTTTTCCCTACTGTTAGCCTCAACTTCCAGTCTAACCAGACGATTTCCTGGGTAACACAATACCCCTTGGTAAGTCTGGTTGCCAGACTTAAACATCTGACTACCTGTAACAATTGCCAGATCTTCGAATTATAGCAGGGACCAATGGCTTAACGTGCTTTCCGAGACACGTAGGAGTCTCGATACGTAATGGATGTTCACTCATTTCTCGATACGTAATGGATGTTCACCCATTTCTCGATAAATGATGGATGTTCAACCATTTCTCGATACGTGATGGATGTTCACCCATTTATCGATACGTGATGGATGTTCACCCATTTATCGATACGTGATGGATGTTCACCCATTTCTCGATACGTGATGGATGTTCACCCATTTCTCGATACGTAATGGATGTTCACCCATTTCTCGATACCTGATGGATGATCTCGAAAAGCGTTGCTTAACCTTTGATCGACCCTTGCGGGCTGTCCATACTTAACCGCGAAGACCATCAAAAAAAGAAAAAATTAATACATACATTTTTCCATAACGTCTTTATTTTCTCCTTCGTTTGAAATGAGATAGTCATACGTTTTTGGTTCAACAGCTAAAACTTTTATGGTACTGCCTTCTTTTACTCGCACTGCTATTTTAGCAGGACCATTTAAAAGACAGGTTTTTGTGTTACTATGCTTTTTATATTTTCTGGTAGAAGAATTCCACAACCATCCCCACTGTCCATGAATTCTGTACTCTTCTCCTTTTTGTTTCCATACCTTAAAACAATTCAAATTGTTTAAAATGTGTGAGAATTATACTATCGGATTTATATGATATGTAAAAAAGTACCATTGACGATTTAAAGCCTAAGTACTTCGAAGCTAAAGCTGGCTTTACACTGAAGCAATACCGAGCCACTGTGTAGAACGCTACATTTATAGCGTGCGTAGTCTTGGATCATATCAAAGTGGCCTACATCGTGGGACGTTTACAAGAGGAGTTGTTTCTCGACCGTCGAGACTCAGTGAGAATCGCTAGGCGATTAAACGCATATTCATGTGTTTGCACAGTAGAGAAACAATAACTGGAATATGTAAAGGTCATACGAGACTCGCCATGCGATTTTCTCGAACTTTTGTTTGACTACTCGAACACGTCTGGTGATGATGTTGATCAGAGGGGCAATTCTCGTAATTTTAAGAACGTTTACAGTCTGAATCTGTCAAAAATATCTTAAGTTTCCCTACATTTTGACAAGTTTTTGAGATTTTTTTTGTCCTGAGACTAGATTTTGAACATTTTAAATTACGGGAATTGGCCTTCTGATATTTGAAAGTCGAGGCGATCCTCTTTTTTGAAATGCGAGTATCGTAAAGCTCAGTTGACACCGAACGGCTGCGCGAGGTCACGCGCTGTGGCTCGGGCCAGTTTATATTGTCTGTGATACGTCGGTCGGATTCATTACCGGAACATTTCCAAAATCACGTGTTTTGAGATGAGTATGTAGAATGGTAGGGAATTGAATATTTTATCCAAAGTAATACACAATAAACTTGGCTATAATCTGCATATTATTCAATAAAAAAAAATTACAAAATGGTCTCTAGAAAATATAAAATAGCATTTGAATATTAAAAAACTTTAAACCTTAATTACTCAGAACAGACCATTTTGAAATGTTCCATTACTGTTTCCGACCGACGATATGAACTGGCCCGCATTCTCTGGGAAGCGATGATACCGCGCGACCCTTTCGAGCCATCTCGGTGTGAATTGTATTAATTAAAAACTATTTACGCGGTTCAAATTTTATTTTTATCTCCTATTCGAGTCGAGAAACTGTCTTCGTAGTTACGAGACTTTATGCAGCATTCAAAAGATTAAGACATAATTTCGATATACATAAACATAATTTCGAAAGGGTGATCTTCATTGAGATGGGTCAGCATTATACGAAAATCTGAAACAATTAAGAGGTAGGGGTTTTAGGAAACCATATTAACCATTTTAGTTTTTAGACATACCTGATGTCGAAGGCCAAGAGAATATTTCACAAAATTGTAAGCTGTACGATATCGTTCTTCTTCCTCATCTCTTTCCTTTTTTTCTCTCTTATCTAGTTTTTTGCGTTCTTCCCTTTCGGTTGCAGTCGTGCGTGCTAACTTAACGTGACCTAGTTGTTCATGCCACGCTGGTACCCAAACAACACTTTTAATGCAAGCCTGTTAAACATATATTCAAATTAGTATCAAGTCAGTAGACAGACTATTTTTTTCTTAAAATAGAAATACACACCTGAAGTACACAAAGGGCTCTAGCGAAGTCACGAGGCGCTTGACAAAGTTGTACTGCTTGTACCCATGGCTTTCTCAAAAGCGACCAGTTGGGGTGCATGAATTGTAATACTATATTTGATTCTAATTGTAGTAAGGTTTGTCTAAGTGTAGCCTCCAGTAGTGGTTTTGTAGCTGAAGAAGAATAAAATCGTTAGAAAAGAGAAACATATTGCAATTGTGCTTGAAAAATTAACATGATCGATTTTAGTCTTACATAAGTTTTTTTTATAGTTACCATTTAGCAAGCCTACCCATTTGAATTCTTGTGCTGAAGACAAAGAAAACTTATGGGACATGTATCGTTTTTTGTCTCTTTCTTCATTTCTCTGTGGCTTGTTTAAAGCTAAAGGATTTGCTGAGTACTGGTTTATATAATTTTTAAAACTATTTTCATTTCCTAATTTAAACAGATAAGTTCCGTTAGATATTTGATTGGACTTTAATCTTGTCAGCCTTTCTGTCACTGGAAAAAAAAAGAAAAACGTAGTTTGTTTAATCAAGTATGTATGTTGAAAGTGCTTCAAATTGGTAGTATTTGAGAAATTTAAAACACCATTCCGTTACAAAATGTTAATAGGGAATATGCAAGTAATTCAAAACGTTTTCAATGTTTAAATATTGTATGTATTGTATTAGAGTCAAGAGACAATTCGGTATTTTTTATTTTTAATGCATTACTTATTTTCAGTAAAAATATATTTTAACAATCATCTATTTAATGCAACAAGCAGTGTACTAACCACAAATATAGATACACCTAGATAACGCAAGAGCAACTACTTCGCGTGCCAAAGATCGCACCAGCTTACGTTCAAAAATCGTAAGCCACCACTTTCGCGCTCAGTCTTGAATACTGCTGGCTGGGTGAGCGTGAGCGCTGTCGCTAGACCCGGAGGGTGGGGCGAGACGGGTGCCGCACGCGGCGGCGTCTTTAAAGTCGATTTGATTTTGCCATCACTAAATAGTGCTTATGGCATCATAGTAGGTTGTCAAAAATGGCACCCTTGGTTTTCATACAGATCGTGATACTTGCGTTATCTAGGTCTATCTATATCTGTGGTACTAACACACTGCTTGTTGTTTAAAATAGATGATTGTGTGTTTGTGTCGTCTAAATAAAAGAAAATATATTAATATTCCCTATTCTTCAAGACTAGATGGAAGCTGGAAATCGATGGTCTGTTCAAAAAGTATCTGATGAAAATGTAAACAAATGGATAAAAAACGTACCTGTCGATTTGTAGTGAAACTTACAAATAGAGTGCTTTGATTTCATCGTTTAAATACTTAAACCCTAAATTCTAATTTTAAATCACCTAAAGACGTTTATCTTTCGACAATTTGAGCTTAATTTCTCAATTTCCGTTGATGACTCTTCAATTACTAATAATGTTCCAAACAATAATTGTTGGAAAAAGTGGCAAGAGATTGCGAAGGGTTGCATCGTGAGTCATTGCGTACCTAGGAATTTAACCTGAACAGGGTTTATTTACACTTTTATAAGATACTTTTGGAACACAGGAACTTTTACACACACAGGTACTTTTGGACAACAATATTTTGTTTTGGATAAAAACTTAACCTCTCTCTCAACTGCTCATAGGAAGGATGTCTTTGTAGCTTTGTTCATTGTTAGAATTGAATGACCTATTTCAGGAGAGCACCTTTCGAGAATGCATCTCATTCTCGAAAGGTGCGCTCCAGAAATAGCTTGAATGTAAATGTGGCCAGGCAGTGGTGTCTCTCTTAGCCCTTTTCTATTCCAAGGGGCCCCACAGATTCAGTCGCGCCAAAATCTTCCGGGTTACTGAGAAAGCATAAGTGATTTCCATATGACCTCCACAATGAGGAATTTGAAGGAGCTCTTATGCAGATTAGTGAATCTCTTATTGAAGGCATCAGAGAGAAGAGCCGACAAAGGTAAACAAAATCACAAAGATAAAAAGACGAAAGTCGCGACATATTACCTTCCCAAAGAGAGCAAAGACCTATCAGTAGTCGAGTGCAGCACTTTAAAAAATATAATTATGATTAATTAAAAAAATTAATACTAAAACAAATAATATAAATAGCTGCTACTATACCTTCTTCATGTTTTTTTTGAAGCGGTAGTTTTCCTCTACTAACTGTACTGACTTTAGTTTTTTTATTATCATCATTTTCTATAGGTTCATCATTGTCTTCATGGGTTGTGTGGTCTTCACTGACCACTGTCACTTCGTTTACCACATCTCCATCGTTTACTAGGGATGACAAATTATCAATCTTATCATCTTCTATTTTTAATTCTGGATTGTGGTCATGTTGTTTTTGCTCCTCTTTGACTTTTCGCTGTTTAACTATATTAGCGTTTTCAATCTCCAAGTATGACTTCCGATTTCCCTTGACTTGGTTTGTCAAACGCTCTGTAATGTCCATTTGTCTTAAAATTTCTTGTTTCATTTCCAATAATTCCCGAACTAATGGAGCTTCCATCTCATCAGAATCCAAAACATTTAATAGTTCTTCGAATTGCTGAGGTGATGAATAATACCAAACATCACCATTTTCAGCTTCACTAAAAATATAATTTTATTTTTATCATGACGTTACTAAAGTTTGAAACAACAGTTCCCAAAAAATCTTAGTAATCATAATTTTATAGAACATAGGATATTATTTCGATTAGAAATTTTGCCGATTTTGTAAATAAGAACGGCGCCAGAATTGTTGATTGCTTGGCACACGCATACGGCACACGCATGATAAATCCCCGAATAATGCCTTTCCAAATTAAAGGGGTTCGAACATTTTTCTATGGGAGCTGGCATAGCCACCTGTTTGATTTTTTTCACAAATCACGGCGCACCATGAAACAGTGGTATTCATGGGTATAGACACAAGAAAAAATGTGGTGTGTGGCCGAGATATTTGGAGGTAAAGTCACCAAGTGAGAATAATGACAATCATTAAAAACCGGCCACCGCAACCGGCCTTCATTGTGCGTGTCAGACCACGCACAATGAAGGGTTCCGTAAAAGAACAAACATTGTAGTTGGAAAACATGTTCTCCCATACATTCTAACTGAAAATGTATTGCACGCACAATATTGAGAGATTTACTATGCTGTTTTAAGACCACAGACTTTTTATATGTTTTTCTGTAATCTACAGGGTGAAATTGAACACATGCGACAAATCGAAACGGGAGATTGTACTCTCCATTATGAACAACTTTTACTATGGGACCAAACATGAAATCGCGAAAAAAAAATCAGCTGTTCCCTACATTTTGGCGACTTATGCGAACATAAATGTAGGGAACAGCTGATTTTTTTTTCGCGATTTCAAGTTTGGTCCCATAGTAAAAGTTGTTCACAATGACGAGTACAATCTCCCATTTCGATTTGTCGCATGTGTTCAATTTCACCCTGTATAGGTATAGAACTATTTTCTGTATTTTTTTTTTTAATTTAGGCTCAGTAGTTTCTAAGATAAGGGGAGAAAATGGACTTTAAAGCGAAAGTAGACTCATCTTTTATGGGGTACTGTTTAAAATGTTATAATAAAATACCTCCCCACATTCTTCAACTGAATGAGACAAAATTCAAGTCTTGTATTAAACGCACACTATGCAGGCAGGCATATTATAAGTTCGGGGATTACACCGCTGATAAAAATGCCTGGCTCAATTGATTAACACTTGAAAATACTGTTGGAGCTGCTGAAGATTGAAGTCTATCTTTGCATTGTAGAAACTCAATTTACTTTGTATTGTATAATTGCATAGCACTGATGTGAGTTCTATGTACTATAGTGCTACCATTTACCGGATAATATCGCACCTTCGGTGCAACAAAGTCACAACGGCTCATTTTTTAATTTTACAGGATAGGACTTTTAATTTGTATAGGCATGGTTCGAGACAATTTGGCACACTTACCTCAATTTTGCAGTGTTGGCTATTTGTGACTTTGTTGCACTGAAGGTGCGATATGTCTTTCATTGACTTGAATGTGCTCTGGCGGCTGATACTATGTCATGCTCACACAAATGTCTCGCTGACGGTGGCGTGTGTTGGATCATTTAGCTCCCTTCAAAATGGTTGAGCTCAATGGTGCTGATCTATGCGTCATGTTCGTGAACGGGCGCCGTCAGTTAGGGCTGGTCATCACTTAGCTGCCTCGGCTTATTTTTAATTATTTTATTTTTGGATTGTTGTTTTTTTTTTACTATTTGCTGTACTCTGGACGCTATTAACGCGTACGTTTTTTTTTTTATTTTTACATCGTTCTCACATATAATCATAAATTCAACATAATGATGTAACTAATATTTTTGTAAAAATATAATTTAAGAGTATCCATGGAGTTTCTTGCCCGTTCTTCTCCATAGGTACCTACGCTTTGGAATGGGCAACTAGCTTCATATTTTCTGACTGACTTCTTGATAATTCAAAAGTGCCTGTAAATGGTTTAATTGAAATAAATGCTTAGTTTTGAGTTTGAGTTTGAATCCTAAAACCGTATATTTGTAGTTACATTACAAAAAATTTTTTTTTTCCTTGATAAACTACTTACATATACCGTCCGTCTCGCACTTGACCGGTTTTTTTAATGATAGTCATTGTTCCCGCGCGTTGTGTTGGCACCGTTGCAATGGTGACACTAGGGCACTATGTTGCTAACATTTTTTGTTTATCTAAATATCTTGTACACATAAATACCCCATAATCGCACGCAATATCGCGATTTTGAAAACATATGTAGATTTGCCATAAAGGGTCTATTCCCTATGGCCTTATTTTTTTATTTCAAATAAAATTCAAATCATATTTGGTGTAAACTTGCCACCCAACTGCCTGTGTGTAACATGATAAAATTGCTTTTTAGTTCAATATTTTATTTGGAATACTTACACAAATATACGTCGACCTATAAACCAATATTTTCTTCCATGTCTGTCAAAGCCCAAGTGCTCATGTCTACACATTAACCCCTGCTTTTCAGCATCTGGGAGGCAATCTGTGACTCCCATTGTTTTATGCTGCTTGCACAGGGCACATTGCCAGTCTTCAGATGGTACGTCGCCTAATGGAGGATCCACACATTCTAAATGAAAGACTGCGGGACATGTTTCACAACATAAAAGGTCTCCCAGACGATGGCATACTCGACAATGATCATCATAATGAATAGGAACTGTAAAGAAAGAGATATCAATTAATAAAAATTAACGCTTTAAGATACTTGAGAGTGTATTATATGCATTGACAATACTTTTGTAACAACCTCACAGGCATTATCATTATGAGCATTGACATTATTTAGAATTACTTCCCCTGCTAATTTAAATAATATTATGTAACATTAAGTTATCACAATTATCACATGATGTCAGCTGGATTGATATAAGGAATATGGGTCTTCATGATATTCCCTAGTGATTCAAAGGGTATAGGCAATTTTTGTTTAGTAACAAAACTAACACTTTGTATGACAAGCATGAGAGTCGGTTTTGCAGCGATTCCTTTCTGTCACTAACTTTTACAGCACAACATAATTATTAACTTTTTAAGACAATATTTTAATTTTAATTAAGTTTCAAAATGATATTTTATAAAAATGGCAATATGCCTAATAAAATTATTCCAAATGAAATTCTGCCATCTTCATAGTGTGCCAAGTGAAATTATACCATGAAAGCAAAATAAATATGTTACTTTTACCAAATGATTTTCAGTTGCTGCCCTTATGGCTAGGTAGGTTTGGATTTTTAAACAAATATCATAAACTTTAACAAGTACATATTTTTCAAAATGGAATCTTTCAAATGTGGTTTTGAAGTTAAACTATAAATTATATTGGATTTCTGTATACAGCATTTTATATTTTTAATTTAATCAATATTACTGCTGCCAAGATTCACGAAACTATCCACATCAGTCTGTCGCATGTAGGAAGAGCTATGGGATAAAATAATCACACAGATTGTCTCAAACAGAAGCAAAACGACAGGCCCAGAAGGAGATAGCAGGACAAACTTGAGTCTTTTCACAAGTATATTGTGAATTTCTATAAATCTCAATCTCAATCATTTTGAAGGATAGCTAATCCATTGCTTCGTATGTTCGAAAATGTGACTGCTGAACAACAGAAATATCGCAATGAATGTTGTTTAATTGTCAAAATGAAACCCATTGCTGCCGATAGTGTGTTACGCAATTACCCCGCTGTACACTAAAACTACAGGATGGTAAGAAACATTATATTACATGGAACTCATATGTGCCTATTCTTCTTAGTTTGAAAAAGTAAAAAGGCCTTTTTTGTTTGAATTGTTTGCTGAAAACTAACATCTTGTAATATGCACCTATTGATGGGGTAATTCATAAGGATCAAATCTCTGTAGTCATTGCATCTTAATGTAAAATCACAATGGCAAACAACTGTATTATAATGCTGTATTGTTTAATTTCACTTACCTTCACTAAGCAAATCATCACGAACTGGATTAGTTATTAAAAATTGATTGCATAAGAATTGAAGAACAGCCAGACGATCATCCACTGTTGTGAAGGGATATTCACATGCATTTAATATTCTGACAACATTCTGATCAAAGGATTTGTCACTTTCTATGTAAATTCTAAGGACTTCAGGCCATGTCATGACATCTAATAAAAACAAAGTAATATTAACACTGTCTTTATGGTCCAGTGGACCAAAATGTGTTTGTTGAGCATCTTCTTCTCTTAACAAAGCTTTGAGTAGCATCATATGCACTTCTACAAGTAGATTGCTCTGATCTTCACAACTTATAGCTGCACACAGATCTTCTATGCGAAATGGTGATAGTCGCACCAGATGCCTGAAGTGTCTTAATACTTCATAAACACCAACAACTTGTAAGATTAAATTCTGTGGAATTAGCAAGTCATCTGATGAAAGAGGAAGGCCTAGAGCTGGAATTTGTCGTTCCTGTTGAAGCCATAGAGGATCTGGACTAGGAGGTCTGAGTAAATTATTAACCTTACGAGGAGTACCACTGGTTGTACTGAAGCTGCTGACCGAAAAGTCACTATCGCTCGCAGCAGCGTCACCTACACTGCCATCAGAACTTTCACTGGCGCGATCTTCTTCAGCTTCAGATCTATCACTGTATTCATCACCAAAATCAGATCCATAATGATATTCCGATTCATGATAATCTGCAGCTTGTGGGTTGTATCCTCTTCGTGAATACGAACCTGATATTCCACCTCTTTTATTTTTATGTGTCTTTCCTCCTCTTTGTTTTCGTGTACTTCGTCTACTTATATCGCTCCCTTGAGGAGACGATGCTCTTGATGCTGAGGGTGTGCTAACCAAAGAAGGTGACCCTGCGTTTTGTTGATTTAGTAAATATTTTGGTTTTTTCAACAAATGATACTGGAATTTCCTGCTTTTCTCGAAACTCCCCGATTTTGGAGGCCTTCCGCGTTTCTTTGCCCCCCTTCCCGACATCATTGAAAACAACTGTCAATTGTATACAGTCTCGCACGTGTATCGTAAAAACATAGTCTTGTTTACAAAAACAAAAAGATGGTATTGCATTTCAGTTCATCCTAAATCCAACGCAGTCATGATCCCAGCCGTCGGGATGCTTCACATCAAACGATCGTCTCATAACAATTTTAAACACAATATTCACACTCTCTTCTTAGTAATTAACTGAAAGTCAATCAACTCACTGATATCAAAAGATTACCTACTAAATTTTATAGGAGAAAGAAGGCACCGAAACGTAATGACGCGAAATGCGAGTACATGCAATTCTGAAACGCTTGATGCTGGCTTCCTATTGGTTGATTATCAGTCCGCCATGTCGTTTTCGTAACTTGTAGGTATTGAATTTTCGGTATGACGAATAAACATTATCCTTGAAATTAACCGATACACAAGCAATAATTCATACAAGAAAATACAACAGGTTGGGGCTGATTTGCAGAATAATTTATCGAAAGTTATCACTGGCAGCAGTGGTAGTTGCCGCACGGAACACATCGGCAGCCATTTTCTTTCTTTCGAAACTATTCGACCAGAAGATTCACTTCAATTTCTTTTAAGAGTTATTCCAATAGTTCATCATATTAATTACGCCGTAGAGGGTTAAAAATAAAAAAATAATATTGTATCAAATTTTTGTAAGAATTTATCTATTCTTTTCCTAGTTTTGGTACGAAAACGACAAACCGGATATAGTCAACTTGGGATAGAATTTGTCTTCGGTGATCATTGATTTTATGCAACGTAACAAAGATTTGTACTTCCGGTTCAATACCAGACAAAAAAAAAATACCAGAAAATAATTAAACATGGCACAGCAGATTGTAAACCTACAATACAATGTATATTTGCTGTACAATCATCTGGCGCGTGGCCAAAACGCAACTGACGCCGCCACCTTTTTCATTCAATATAAATTCACAAATGTTGACGCTACAAGGATATTTTGGTAAGTGGCTAAAATCAGAACTAATGCCGTTTTGTTGTTTCCTCCCACAATACACCCCCTGTCAATGTCATTCAAGCGTTAAAGGAACCTTGCCACATATTATATTATGTACATACATCCACCTATATCTCTGATCCTTGCAGTATTTTAATGCCCGGTCATACTGTACTCTGTACGGCCGCCGGCCGTCGCGGAGAGAATGCGTTCCTGACCCTTTGTTCCCACTACCACCGATGGTACTAGCGGGAAATTTCATTCTCTATAGAACCACCATTTAATTAGTGGTACTAGTGAGATTGTTTGTTCCCAACCACTGTTCTCCCTAGTGCCTCCGAATTCTAGTAACTAATAAAATTCGCAAAACACGTCTTCATTTTTGTTAGTTTGTATGAAACTGACAGGTGTCAAGAACGCATTTTTTTTTTTGTTGTTAGCTTATTCCGTCCCACTGCTGGCCAAAGGTCTCCCCCAAATCCTTCCAGGAACTGTTTTGCCACTCCACCTCGAACAAGCCCTCGCGGTACACATCCCATGTCATCTCAGATTATCATATTTCTTAAAAATATAATATTCATGAAAAATCTGAGGTGGAAAGTACTACATAAGCTAAAAAACACATACCTACTACCAAAAGACATAAATACTTATTTGAAGACTACACTAACATTATAGGTTGTATGGTACAGCTCACTGCTCAACAGTTAAAATTGAAAAATATATTGATGACCATTGTGCATTGTTTTCAATACATAGCTGGATTCGAAGTCTCAAGGATTGTACTGCATTCAGCATTACAATATTATTGATTCCATTAGAATATTTTCCAAAAACTTAATAAAAATTTGAATTTAGAACATAATGTTGTGGAGGTGACTATGTGTAACTTAAACAATGTGTTTCAGCGGGGTGTGACCAAACTTGGGGGTGTCGTACGGGCCATCAAATTGAACAACTTTTTCCCGGGGACCAACATCGTAATCTTGAAAAAGACATCAGTCGTCCCATACAAAACTTCAGTACCTACTTGACCAAATGTATGTGACGAATGATTTTTTTTTCACGATTACGATGTTGGTCCCCGGGTAAAAGTTGTTCAGTTTGATGGCCTGTACCAAACCCCCAAGTTTGGTCACATCCCTCTGAAACACATTGTATATCAATGGCTGCAGGTGTGTGTTAGTAAAAATATTAAGCAACATTTCGATTAAGGTACAGCTAATGTAGGTATAAATACGTTGGAGTGTGGGACACTCAGAAAGTTTTGCGAAAATAATAAAGAAGTTTCACTTCAAAAATAAATGTTCGATACAGTAAAACGGGGCTACTTTGAACAGGCCGATCACATTCACAACGCTATAACGCGTTCCCCACACCCCGCGCCTCGCGCAATATTACTCGAGGTCACGCACACTTGCTGAGCACACGTGAAAACCGATTTTGGCGCTCTGTCAAAGTAGCAACAAAATCTGTCAAAGTAACCCTGGAAGTCAAAGTAGCCCCGTTTTGCGGTAGGTAAATATTTTTTTAATCTATTCAAAGAAAAGTCTCAAAAAAAATTGTTTTTTTTCTTTTCGTCACTAACCTCTTTATAAAGTTTCATGCGTCTGAACCAGTTTTCGAAACACTTTTTCCAGTTCGCTGCAGACACCTCGTTTACAGCCTGCTCGAACGCTAACAGCGCATCTTCCGGTGACGAAAATTGTATCCCTTTGAGCTGATTTTTTATTTTCGGGAGTAAAAAAGAAGTCACACGGTGCTAGGTCAGGGCCGTAAGGAGGATAACTCAGAAGTTTGACCAGGGTGCTGTCCAGATAGTTCCTCGTTTTGAGCGCGGTGTGCGAATGCGCGCGGTATGCGAAGGCGCGTTGTCGTGGTGGAACAGTAGCCCGCGGAACCTTGTGTTTGGTCGATTGTTGCTCACAACAGAGAAAACTTCTGCCAAGCATTTGGTAGTATACCATTCAGCATTGATCCTTCTTTGGTTCCGTAAAGGAATTGACACCAAGTATCCAGTCAAATTGAAAAAGCTCGCGATCAAAATCTTCCCCCCGCTTCTACATCGCTTCACTTTGGTAGGCGTTTATTCGTTTCAACACAAACACTCAAACCGTCGACTGGCGCTTCGTTTCTGGATCGTATTGATAAATCCAAGACTCATCACCTGTAATGATGTCGTAAACACGCCGAAACGAGCCTGCTTTAAGTTTATTAACCATATCACGGCACCATTCCACCCGGGCCTGCTACTGAGTATTGGTGAGGTTGTGCGGCACCCAGCGTGAAACTATCCACCTCAGGCGAAGATGCACGTGTAGAATTTCGTGAAGGCTTCCCGATCCAACCTGCAGTACGTGCTGAAATCTCTTGATACGTATAATTCGCCTATTGTCTTGGATTCAATTTTTCACTGCTAGCACGTTTTCTTCCGTAACAACCGTTAAAGGGCGACCACTTCTTTCTTCATCCCCCAAAGTTAGTCGACCGCGCTTGAATTCGTTATACCAACGATACACGGTTGCTTTAGAAGGGCCTTCATCCATGAATGCCATTATTAGTCCATTGATATAGTATTAGTCTATCGTACGATTCGTACGGTTTCAGGCGACACTTTAAAGGTGAACGCAGACTTGGCCGCACCGCACGCGCCGTAGTCTTCGCTTTCGAATTCTTAAAGGTGAACGCAGACTTGGCCGCACCGCACGCGCCGTAGTCTTCGCTTTCGAATTCTTTATATGAAGTTCTATGCAACCTCGCAAACCCACCCGCGTCGCAGTCGCCGCAGTCCCTGAAACGACCGAACTCCCCAAGCAGCAGCTGATGACGTCACCAACGCCGGCCCGCACGCAGCGGACGCTGCGGCTAGCGCGGCGCGGATGACGTCATTCGCATCCATGGCGCGAGCCGAACCGGAGCTGGAGGATGTGCATTGTGCGTACGCAATTGAAAAAGTTTATTTTGTGTTTCTGCGATTGATTTATGTACTTACAAGAATGGACGATTCTACTTAAATTACGTTCACGCCCACTCTTAATTTATATTACAAACTGAATGAAAGAAATCAAGTGCGATGAGTGCGGCGACGGGAACAACTGCAGTGACTGCGGTGCGGATAGATGTGCGAGGCCATTAACAAAAAGCGATGACTGCGGGGACTGCGGAGACTGCGGTGCGGCCAAGTCTGCGTTCACCTTTATATGAAGTTCTATGCAACCTCGCAAACCCACCCGCGTCGCAGTCGCCGCAGTCCCTGAAACGACCGAACTCCCCAAGCAGCAGCTGATGACGTCACCAACGCCGGCCCGCACGCAGCGGACGCTGCGGCTAGCGCGGCGCGGATGACGTCATTCGCATCCATGGCGCGAGCCGAACCGGAGCTGGAGGATGTGCATTGTGCGTACGCAATTGAAAAAGTTTATTTTGTGTTTCTGCGATTGATTTATGTACTTACAAGAATGGACGATTCTACTTAAATTACGTTCACGCCCACTCTTAATTTATATTACAAACTGAATGAAAGAAATCAAGTGCGATGAGTGCGGCGACGGGAACAACTGCAGTGACTGCGGTGCGGATAGATGTGCGAGGCCATTAACAAAAAGCGATGACTGCGGGGACTGCGGAGACTGCGGTGCGGCCAAGTCTGCGTTCACCTTAAAGGTGAAAGCGGACTTGTCCGCACCGCACGCGCCGCAGTCGCTGCATGTGAATTCTTCATATGAAGTTCTATGCAATCTCGCACACCCACCCGCGCCGCAGTCGCCGCAGTACCTAAAGCGGCCGAACTCCCCAAGCCGCAGCTGATGACGCCACCAGCGCCGACCCGCCGGTATCGGACGCTGCGGCCGGCGCGGCGCGGGTGTCTTCATTCGCATTCATCATGCTTAAATTAGAAACTGAACTAAAGAAATCCAGTGCGATGCGTGCGGCGACAGGAACGAATGCGGTGACTGCGGAGCGGACAGGGGTGCGAGGCCATTAACAAAAGCGATGACTGCGGCGACTGCGATGCGTGCGGTGCGGCCAAGTCTGCGTTCACCTTAAATCGTAAAAAATCATAGCGCGAAAATGTTCCCGGCGCAGATCCATTTTTGAAGTGAAACTTCTTTACGCACGCTAGACTTGGGGAGTAAGCTGGCGAACGCGTGACGTAACCGTTACGAAAAGTGTGATCGGGCGAGGCGAACGGGAGTTGAGTGGGGGATATAAGCAAGAGAAAGCAGTGCGCGCGCACATTTTCTTTCTCTCTTCCTCTCATAGCCAAATACGTATGAAGTTTCACTTCAGTCGTGTGGTCATAAGCACACTCGGTTTTTAATGAGACACGTTAAATTTAAATAACTTAGCTCGCAAACAATGTGGAGGGAAATTTTGAAATTGGACGTACCTATTTTTACTTACAAATAATCATATTTTCAAAATAGATTATAATTACTGGCCAGTCTCTCATACATAAAAAGTTTTTTTCGCAATACTTTCCGAGTGGCCTGGTACTTTAAAATAAGGAGCAGTTTATAAAATCCCACATTTTCCTTAAGTTTGCAGTATGTCATTATTTCCCAGAATTTGACCCTTATTATGGACACTATCGAATGGTGTAATAATACAATGTGTTTTTTTTTTTAATCAAAATCAACGGATTCGATTCCTGGCTAGAAAAATTGATTTTTCAAAAAACCAATGATTCAGTTTTAGCACAGAATACTTAAAGTACTACGTACAGAAAGGCCACTCCCGTCCCCGCACTAACATCAGTTACCGCACCTCACCCCGCACTTCGGCGTATTCGTCGCAGTTCTTTAAAAAGAGCGCTCGCAAACACAAGTACCTCACGCACACATTCATACGTATAGAAACGTCATTTTTTAATGTAGTAGTAGTAGGTAATTATTTTGCGAGCGTTGTATGGAGTGTCCGGAGTTTGGTTTTAGTTTCCATCCAAATCGAGCCGGAGACTCCTTTGAGTACTTTTCGTTATTCCTCATAGTTTCGAATTTCGCCAACCACGCCCACTTGAAAAATTCATTCTGTATAAATAATGTCATGGTGAAAAAAAAAACGTTAATCGCAGCTGTCAATTAAGGTGAATGCGTAGTTGTAGCCCGCGAAATTCAATTTTTCTTACGTTTTTTGCAGTTTTCAGGTCAGTGTCAGGTTGTATCTTGATGAAAATTTGATTCGCGACTATAACAGGTACGTATTCACAGAATTATAATCATCAGAATCATTAATACATCTGTTTAAGTTAGATTTCTACCACCAACACTTTTCCATACGAGATTTGTTCTTAACGGTAGAAATCTAACTTAGAAAGATGTATTAATGATTCTAATTATTATAATTCTGTAAATACGTACCTGTTATTGTCGCGAATCATATTTTGATCAAGATACAACCTGACACTGACCTGAAAATTGCAAAAAACGTAAGAAAAATTGAATTTCGCGGGCTACAACTACCCATTCGCCTTAAGTCTAGCAAATTACAAAGCAGAGTTTAGGTGCCCCTTTATATCCGGGTGTCACCACTGCGAGGATCGCCCAGAGGACACGGTGGAGCATACGGTGGAGGTATGCCCCGCATGGGCGGAGCACCGCCGTGCCCTCGTAGAGGCGATCGACAGCGGCGGCGACCTCTCGCGTCCGGCCCTGGTTCAAGCCATGGTCCGGGGCGTGAGGGAGTGGGAGGCCGTCACCTCCTTCTGCGAAGCAGTCATGCTAGCGAAGGAGGTGGCGGAACGGCTAAGGGAGAGAGCCTCACACCCCAGCCGCCGCGGGAGACGCTCCGGGCGTCGGGAGCCGCGTGACGACTCCCGGCCGCCGTAGGCGCGGGCCTGCGGACGGAGAGTAATGGGTAGCTCACCGTCCGATCAGGACCAGGCCCGTGCCGGACGGCGCGTACGTGTTCCACGCGCGCCTCAAATAGATGTCAGCATAAAGGAAGGGGCCTGCCAGGGCCGAAGCCTGCCGGGGGTGCGGGATTGTCCGAAAGGGTTACCGCTACCCCGGAACATAAAGGGCTAAGGAAGGAACACGGATGGGTTTTAGTCAGTAAGAGTCTGACACTCCCTTCGCTCCACCCAGAGCGGGAGGGGTCATTTGATGATTTCCCATCCATAAAAAAAAAAAAAAAAAGGTGCCCCTTTATATGGAGTGATTAGCGACTGTTATCATACATTTTTGTCGTTCGAACGCGTCATTAACTACCTATATATAAAAGTACTCTGTGTCATTAACTTTAATCATCGTTTATAAATAAACCCCATACAGTCCATTGACATAAACCATGACATAAACAGACATAATGCTAAAAGAACAAACCAACCACGTGAGCTACGCCGCGGGCACACACAACTAGTTTATTATAATGCTAGATACACACGTCGTGGCTGTGATTGCCGGCAACCTCCGGAAACTTGTCCACACAAAGGCGTGGCCACTTAATCACTATGGTATCCATAGCATAGTATACCTGTATACTACGCTATGGATGCCGTTGTGATTAATAGATAACCTCTTAAGGGGTCATCGTACTTATCACTATGAACAACTTTTACTACGGGACCAAACAGGAAATCGCGAAAAAATATCAGCTATTCCCTACATTTATGTTCGCATAACTCGTCAAAATGTAGAACCAAGCTAATTCCTAAAAAAAAAAACAATTAAGTATTAAAAAAGTTTCTGCATAATTTGAGAGGATTTTCTTGTGATTTGAGTGTATGGTTGTTATTGTTAGGTTGTAGTCTATAAATATAAATTAACCACATTAGTGTAAGTACCTGTTTATTTAAAAATGTGGACTTTTTCCCATTCGTCAATATACAGACTCAATTTTTCAAGTGGGCGTCGATGGCCAAATCCGAAACTATGAGGAATAGCTAAAAGTACGACTTTGATGAAAACTAAAACTGCATCATTGGATTTTTGAAAATTCAACATTTCTAGTCAGGAATCGAACCTTTTGATTTTGAAAAAAAAAAAACACACTGTATTATTACGCCATTCGATAGTGCCGCTATAAGGATCAAATTCTAGGAAGTAATGACTTACGGTAAAAGGACAATGTTGGAATTTAATAAACTGCTTCTTATTTTAAAGTATTCATACCTAAATTACTTGTACCTACCTTGTTCGAAATGATGCTCAATATGTTTATTAACACACACCCGCAGCACAGTCACCTTCACAACAATATGTTCTAAATAAAACATCATATTACCTACGATCTTTAAAAAATATTCTAATGGAATCAATAATATTGAAATGCTGAATGCGGTACGATCCTTGAGATATCGAATCCAGCTATGTATTGAAAACAATGGTAATCATTTTGATAAAAAATAAAAAAGTATTTTGACGAGCTCTTTTCTTTAGTTTCCCGTATGTCATTACTTCCCAGAGTTCGATCCTTATTAGCGACACTATCGAATGGTGTAATAAACTAATAATACAATGTTTCTTTTTCAAATTCAACGGGTTTGATTCCTGGCTAGAAATATTGAAACACAGGTTCTACCTAGTTCAGGCAAATGAGCAACTGTGTCCTCTACATATAATTGTTAAGTTATATTATTGTAAATCTGCACCATTTTTATGAATAAACGATATTATTATTATTATTATTATTATTGCTTTTTCATAAATCCGATGTTGCAGTTTTAGTTTTGATCAAAATCAAGCCCGAGACTCCTTTGAGTACTTTCCGCTATTCCTCATAGTTTCGGATTTGGCCATCCACGCCCACTTGAAAATTCACTCTGTATAAGTATTGACGAATGGAAAAAAGTCCACATTTTTTAAATAAACAGGTACTTACACTAAAGCGGTTCATTTATATTTTCAGGTATTTGCCCTATTAAAGTAGCAACTGTATTATGATACCTATTCGCAAAAGAAAACGTGTGCTATCAGACTTCTACAATTTGTAATTCAGCGAATTTAGGCTACTTTACAGTAAAAAAGTTGGGCGACTTTAGGCTACTTTGCCCACTGGCGATGGCGACTTGTAGCGCGCCACATCTGGCAAGCTGGCAACACTTTCGATCTCGATAGCATTAGCATGGAATTATTATATTGTACTTGTACATAATAATTCCATGCTCGATAGTCTCGAGCAGTATTTATGTCGCAGCCAACTGGTTAAATTAGCCGTTCAGTTAACTGCCTAGCCTTTGAACTAAATGGTGCTGTTCAACTAGCTGCCCGAATGATATTCAGTCATTCAATCTAACAGCTAGGCAAATTAATTACTTGGATCAATGACGTTTAACGTTTCGTTTTCCCTTTTTATCTAATTTGAGGTTAGAAACAATTTTGTATAAACGGGCGGCCTAAGCATCAGCCAGCCAATTCATTAAATGTTGTATTAGACGAATTGGCGGAATATCATTTAGGCCGCTAGTTGAACGGCGCCGTTTAGTTAAAAGGCTAGGCAGTTAACTGAACGGCTAATTTAACCACTTTGCTGCGACATATACATAATTATGTTCTGTGGTCTGGAGCCAATATAAAAGTACTCTGTGTCTGGAGCTCTCGAACGAACCACAGAACAGAACACAATAATTATACTCGAACGAAACCACAGACTAAGAGAATTACCTTTTTCAATCTTTACCTACTCTATGTTCATTTCATTTTCAATCATCATATCTGTGCATCATAATTCATATTGTAGTCCAAAGAGTAAAATAATATTGTAGTCTTTGATTGTAATTCGTTCGTGGGTGGTAGTAGCGATGGGTCGTTGAAGGTTTTTCCGTCAACGAAACGTTAACGTTGAATTGCGTTTGTCAACTAGTTGATCAACTAGTTAATTTCGTCAACGAGTTAACGTGTTACGAACGTCAACTTGCATGAACGATAAACGCCTTAACGCTTTTATTAACGTACGCTGTTAATTTACGAACAATTTGATGCAATTTACCAAATGAAATTGGATAACATTTTATGATGACTTTACCTACTACCTACCTAGGTTTCTAGATGATCTTCCCTTCATACTTTTTTCAGGCTTAGGACTGACTGATTAATTTGCTATAAAACACAAATTTCAGGCGTAGATAATTGAATGTCATCGTTTACTTTCTTTTAAAAATAATGATCAAATTACTAAATAAATATCAAATCTTTTATTCGTTATTTATAGTTCAAATTATTGTCATGACTATCGCGTCGTAGCGGGAGTTTTGTAAATATAAATACAATTTACGTACGTTGAAAATAACAAAACGTTGAGTTCATATTCTCGTTTCGTTAAACGAGTTGAATTCATAAACGTCGTTGTCTCGTAACTCGTTGACGAATTCAACGAGTTGATTTGTTTATGGTCAACGGTAATCCCGTTGAAGAGACATCAACGTTGATTCAACTAGTTCGTTGATTCCATGGGTTGATTCAACGCCCATCACTAGGTGGTAGTAGTACTAGTAATCCGAATCCGAACGAAACGTGGCTTAGGCTGAGTATTTTTTGTGATTTTAATAATAACAATTCCAATTCAGTTTGGGTAAGAATAATAATAAAATAGCAATTTTTTTATCATCATCTCTGCAAAATGATGTACCATATGAAGAAAATAATTGTTCACGATAAAGAAATCTTTTTGCCGAACTGCATGTATTCCGTAAAATATCGGACAGATTTTTTTAAAGAAGATGATAGCGACATCAATATCAGTAACCAGGTTATCAAGTTTCTTAAGGTTTATGTCACTGAAGTTATTAAATTAATTAATTTATACCTGTGTGTGTATGTTCTCTGGTATTTAGTTGATATGACTAACAAAAACTAACACATAATGGGATTATTCTTATATTCTACTTTATCATGTTACCTACTGGTAAAGTGCATTGTTACTCAAGGATGAATTCTATGCACATATTAAGTACTACAGGGTTTTTAAAAACATACTGCCATCACACCTACCACTAAGCTAAAGGTTCCAGCAACCAGGCTATCAAAATAATTTAAAAAACCACCAAGCTAACACTTACACATTCTGGACATCTAATGTAACATTGAGCTTAATAAGAATGCTATGATCTGCTATGAACACTAGCTTTTCCTTTTTTTTGGTGATGGTGTAAGTAACACAAACTGCCCCAATGATGTGCAGGTGACTGTAGCACTAATGTTCCTATTCATATGACGTGTATATTTAGTTTTGTTTGTATATAAAATTTGATTTACTATCTTACAGGGATCAAATAAAATGTCTGAATTGGAACAACGTCAGGAACAATTATTAAAAAAATTGGATACACTATATGACAGAATTAAGATGATTAGTTCACAGTGCAAAGAAGCCAATATTCAGGATGTTAAAGCAACCAAACCAGGGAAATGTGTAAGAGCTTTAGATAATAAAAATCTGACAAATATTTTCGTGTCCATTCCGCCAGGGTCGTATAATATGTTATGACCAAATAACACAGCTCGTTTAATCTGTATTATTATTACATCATCACAGCTTGTTTTATCAGTATTTACTTTTCGTTTTTTTTTTCGGGCTCTCGGGGAACGACCACTCATATAAAGTCGGGCGGTTAAAATTAACTATACAATAGATTTAGAATCTGTTTTCACCATTATTTAGTTAGAGCATTGATTCCCGAAGGTTTATGTGTGTAATACGTTCATATTAAAATTAAACTTCAATACATAAAGAAATCTTGATGTATTGTCAAGTCATAAAAACGAAGCAGGGGCAGGTCACTAGTCTTTTATATGTATTTTAATAAACCTTTTTATTTATCTAGTGTCACATATCTGTTGGTAATACTTATGGGTCCATAATGTATGTGACTGAGGTTGTATTAACATCACTCTTATTCTCTATAACTCGGATTCTAAACAAATCTTAATAATCAGTTTATAACTGTTCACTTTCCTCTACTTCACATAGTTTTGACTTTAATAAGTACCCCCATCCCAAAAAAAATACTTATCTTATATCAATTTAATAACATTTATTTCAGTTACCTGCACCTGAAGAAGTGGTATTGATCCTTAGTCCAGACAGTTTACCCTGGTACCTGAATGCTATCCTAAAAGAATCACCTGTGGCACTCAATATTTCATGGCATATTCACTCTTCAGTACCTAATGAGAAAGTGCCAAAAATAAAAAATTATGTCAAATTAATACAAACATCAAAAAATAACTCTAAAATAAATTTAAGGCTGATATTCAAGTGTGGTAAGTCTCCAATTCATATTAAGTAGATAAACTTAACAGTTAGGCTTAGGTGCAGCTTGAAGCTTCACAAGTAGTTCAAAAGTTCATAATATCTATTTTGTAAGGTTGATAATTGTCTTTCCGAGACTAAGTACCTTCGCGCAATTGAGTAGATGTCCTATGGGACAAACTTGTCGCTTGAACGAGAGCTTGGTGGCTTTCCTAGAGAGCCAAGGCTTCAAACAAATACTAACACTGATTATGAGTATAGTTAGCGCCACGAAAGATGAGACTTAACCCTGCCTCCCGCGCTCTTTCCGCCGCCCCTATGACGTCCGGTCCCGTCCCGCGCTCAGACCTCATACCGCTAGACCTAAAATCGTGTACTGCGCAAGTCAAACCACGTGGTGTGTCAAGTCTCATCTTTCGTGGCATGCATTATACTGGCATTTGAAATCCAGAAACCGGGCTAAACCGGCTGCATAAAAAATTATTGCACCAACAAGTGTCGCCAGCAAATAGCTGTTAATAGAGCAGGACAAGCCTATACCTACCTACTTGTTTATTTTGATTACTCAAAACAATGTAATTAAGATAAGAATGTCTTTTATATCATATAATTTTCAAGACTTAAATTATTTAAAAAATTTTTTTTTCGAGTATTTTTCGGGATTTTTTATAGCTTTGTAATTTTTCGATCTCGGAAAATGATTTTGTTCACGTTTTGTCTTGGCCGAGACTAAAAATCCAAGATCTCTCGAAAAACCAAATAAATAGGTATCTAGTTGCCAAATATTCGTGGTACTTTATTGCAATATTAAATTAATAATAAATTACCATTGACATAAAATTTAGGTCATAGGGTATTTTCAAATCAAAGGAACATTATAAAGCAAGTATGCATGTGATAATTTAGCGATAAAAAGTAGAAGTTCTTTTGTTTTTACTGTTTTAACCATAGTTTTGTTAAGTCGCGCCAGGCGCGTCACTGGCCTCACTGGAGGTTTTCATATACCGCGCCTGTCGCATCAGTGAACAAAATTTCTTCTAAGCTGCATAAGAGCCTTTTGGCTCTTACGCACCTGGGCCAGATGTACTACTGCTTGCAATCTTCTGCAAGCAGTAGAGTATATCTGGCCCAGATGAATGCTAAACTCACTATCCTGGAAGTTTTATTAATGAATACCGTTCTCTTTTATTTACAGTTTCGGCTGACACTGAGTTGAAGTTCTCTACTCTGGATGTTCCCATTGTAGGCAATGTAAACATATTACGATACCTTTCATATGTTCACCCAAGTTTTATTCCATACAATGCTAACGATCATCATGTTGACTACTTACTTGACCTCTGCCACGTATTGGAAAGAACACCAGAAAAGAATAAAGAGGTAGTTGTTATGAAATTATTTTCACAACAAAAAAACTGGATTTACGGAAATGACTTTTCTATAGTGGATTTAGCAGCTTACAATGTAATTAAGCAATGGAAGAATGTCCCAAAGTTCGTTCCTAAACCTTGGTTAGACAAGTGTGACAAATTGTTTTTATAATTTTTTGATGTATACCTTAAATTCTATTAAGCATGTACCTCTACCTACTGTATGAATATTATATTATGCCAGAATAAGACAATTTGAGTATTTTAATTATTTAGGGTTTCCTACCCATCCTTGACTCCAATCCTGTGATACTATAATGACCAGTAATCTCGGCCCACAGTTTAATCAGCATCTAGCAGACACAAGGTTTGAAACTAATAGAATATAGGAAAAAAAAACAAGTAGAAATTATTTATGCTATTTATTAAAGTAAATAAAAATTATTTATTACCATACGACTACATAAAGACAAAGTTGATTTAGTCTTTGAAATGATGGCACACCTTTAGGCCGTGTCCTAACCGCAACTATAGCGCGTACGTAATCGCTCGATCCTCGTTTTAAATATCAATATGACATACTCGGGCGATCAATCTAGTCGCGATGTACGTCAATTCATGGAAACGATCGCGTGTTCGCAAGACAGTCGCTTATTAGGACATGGGGTCACGGTATATTTATTGATGATCCGGTTAACGTGTGAGTATGCCTTCATTTAAAAATATTGCATACCGTTGTAATATACCACATGTGCCGATATTGTAGTTAAAACTTTGTCGATTAAATGGAAACGCATATCATGTACCTATAACAAAATTGAAATGCATTCATAAAAATACATTTAATCAAGACTGCTTGATGTTGTCATTTGTATCAGCATGTACCATCGAGGAAACTAATATCTGCCCAATTTGAAAAAAAAAAAACAAAATCCCGCGTACACGATGACATCTGTTAGCAAGCGTTACTATAGCGGCCGAGCGCTGCAAGCAAGAATAGCCCTTACGGTATATAGATATAAGTTTCCTCAGTGATACTTATTAGCATTACGAAAAAAATTAAGTACATTCAGTATTTACAAATATTAGTAACACTTAGTGGTCCAATTTTAAAATCTTTTGGTTCACAAATAACAAAATTTAAATTTTCTTTAAAATACATATATTGAATATCATGAAGACATGCTGTGCCAATCCCAAAAAAAAAAGGGATAAGGGCAGGAGAATGATGATTTTATGTTTTTACATTGTCTCTTTGTAATTATTTGTATTTATAGAGTTGAAATATTAAAATATATTTGTTTAGAAAGTCACAATCCAAATACATAATTAGATCACAGGTTATTTTTGAAGAAATTGTGCCAAATTTTGTTCAAATACATAGATGCATTTGTAATAAAATTTTATGATATATTTACACACGTAAAGAATTAGACACTACATCTATCAGTCAATTGCATATAATAATTGTAATTGTAAAAATATTATAAAATGCTAAACTACGAATATTCGTACTGATCTATCAGACACGTCGCTATTTACTTAACTTGAAACTGGAGTTAAGACTATGAACTTTTCTAAGCACTAATCAATACTGATTTATCAATAAGTTTGATTAAATTACGTGTAAGATAGTATGTGAAAAATGCAATACATTTAGGTCCGCTTGTACCACAAATCACTAAACGAAGTTAAAATATAATTCTGTCTCAGTCAACTTCAAACGATTGACAGAAACAGAATGATGTTTTAAATTGTTTAGCGCGTTTTAATTGTTTAGTGTTTTAAGTGATTTGTGGTGCAAGTGGCCTTAGTTAAACAAAAATATACACTATTTATTTAATAAGATAATTATTAATTAGTGAAATTGCATATAAACAACATTATAGTTTTTACTGTTTCATGTATACATAACACTATAGTACTCAGTAATACATGCTTGCAGCACTGTGGAATTTTATTATGTACAGTCAAGGCCAAAAATCAATTATAGTGAGAAATAAAATATGCAACGAATTGCGCTGCAATCAAGTTATTGAGCCATCGGAAAATCTTTCAGTCTCATCAGTATAAATGACGTCGGGCGTTAAGCTTATCTTTAATTTCCAAGCGGAATAGGGCGTTGGCGTTTATCGAGGTGTTCGGTCAATATATAATCTGACTTAAAAGCCACTATATTGGTGAAATTTCGTGACCTTGCGCTAGCTACTTGCTTAAAGCTTGACTCAAAGAAGGTTGAGATTAAATGTAACAAGCATGCTAGCTCGGAATAGTTTAGATTGTAAATTACCAACATCTTTTCTGGCACTTGTGAATAGTAAATATGTGGTCTTTTGAATTCATTCACACTGTCAATTTTATACAAACACACGGTGAATCTTATCAAACAAATGTTTGTTTCACAAAACAACTTGAAATGTCACTTAAGTAAATTTGTTAAAAGTCAATTAAAGAAATTCAAATTAACTAAACGAGATCTCAATCTATAAATTACGTCCTATAAAATAGCCTACAGTCGCCATTAGTCAAGATATTTACTAAATATTTATTATGTGCTTCTTCTCGAAATTCCTAATTTGTGGTATGGCATAAAATATTGTAATCATTAATTTATAAGAAGCTGATTGAATCGAAAATTCTCATATATAATTGAATTTTAAATTGTATTTTGAACTTACAACTACATGAATATACTTTAAGAATATCCTTAATACATAATCTGAAGGATCATAATTTAATTTCAGATACTTTACCAATTTAATTAAAGCTTACAAATTATATTCGATATGTACAATTGCAATAGTTGCTAACGAATTAATTAAATAATTGGGAATGGGCAGTGAATAGTTACATGTGCACGGCTTCGTGCGGCGCCGTGCCGACGGGCTCGTGTCATACGAAGGACGAGAAGCCGGGCAGTGGAGCCCGCGACCGCGCCATGTTGTTCATGACGATCTGGCCGCCGTTGAGGCTGACCACGGCGCTGCCCTCGGGCTCCGAGTCCGTGTAGCTCGAGTAGTTCCGAACTGGCCGCTGACGCTTCCACGATTGCCGTAACGTATCGTTAACGTTTGCGTAGTGGTTCACGAAAGAATGCGGCTCCGACCTGACACTCTCGTTTTCGCTCTCAGAATTCTGTTAAAAATAAAAGTTAACTATTATTCATCTTGAATACTGCCTAACTTATGAATCGTTTATTATAAAAATAAAACTTATTTAAATATTTTTCAATTTATGTAATGTACAGTCAACATCAAAAGTACTGCTTTAAATCTCAAAGTTGTCAATGACAACAATCATGCTAATAATACTTTGTTTTTATCTACACTCCTATCTTAGTTATTAAAAAAGTAAGAAAATGTACTTTTACCATTGACTGTAGACTAATTTAAATTTTACTGACGATAGAAAATATTAATTTTTATTTAAGTAGCATGTATTTTCTTAAAAGTCTATTTAATTGAATAATACACAAATACGCTAGAACACGCCGCTAAGGCGTCCGTCTAATAATACTCAAACCAATAAAAATACAACTACGAAAGTGCTGATCTCGTCGAAAGCGTGTCCAAAATGATAAAGATAGCAGTAGTGAGAGCTCAGTCGTCGATATTTACCGTAACGCGCTCCAGGGAGTGGTGGAGAAAAAATAAGGGGCGATTTAGTGTTCGTACGCTCTGAGCGAGGGTTTAGACGACGCTTATCTTGATGGTAATCACCTGAGAGTCGGAGGAGCTCATCTCGGAGGGTTTCTCGGTGAGCGAGGAGTCGTCGGGGTTCTCGTCGTAGGCGCGCAGGCTCTCCTCGTCGCTGTGGTAGGCCACGGAGCCGGGCGCCGGGCGCGGCGGGGACTTGGCCAGCGCCGCGCCGCGCCGCAACGTGGCCGCGCCGCCGCTGCCGCTGGAGTTCTGGCGCGAGCGGTACAGCTCCATGGCCAGCGTGCCACGCTCGTCGCTCTCTCCTGCTAGAGATTCCTCTAGAGTTTTCTGCGCCTCTTCTGGGAAAAAATATTACCAGGTTAAGGAGGGCGTTAAGTTAGCCCGCGAAATTCAATTCCTACGTTTTTTGCAATCTGCAGGTTAGTGTAAAATTGTTTATTGATCAAAATCAGTGATCGATGATCAAAATATGAGTCTCGTTTGATTTATATGGTATACATAATAAAGAGTATTCTATTCTATTCTCAACCGTAACATAGTCGTATGTATTTACAATATTAACATTATTAAAATCGTATCCACCATAATGATGTCTGCAAACGTTCTAGACTTAAATATAAAAACAGAAACTCACTTTTGTATTTATAGCTCTTGCTCTTCACACAAAGAATTGCTATGACCATAATAATGATGATGATTGAAGCAGCGGCTAGTGCGACCATGAACCACGTGCTCCTATAGAACGGTCGATACTGCAAGTATCCGTACTCCAAATACAGTTTCGAAGGCGTTACGATGACTTTTTCGCTGTACGTCGGGTTGCTGATTCCATACATGTTGTATGCTATCACCCGGAATGAGTACGCCGTTGACGGCAGAAGACTCTGGTATGATATTGTGAACTCCTCTAGCATGCCGTTGCTGGTTCTGGTAATCGTTTCCCATCTTGTGTCATCTGTATGCAGAACAGTAACAAAAAACGTTTCATCGTTAATTAGGAAGGGGGTGAATCTTATAACATGTGATTTAGATCGTTAAGAAAAAAATGTGCACTAAGATGTTTTTGTAATTCTGATAACTGATGGCAAAAACAATTCATGTATTAGGGTATCATTATGATAACGCTACGGAAAGTGCATGTAATAAGGTTACAGTGATAGGCTCTAATTGAACATTAATTTAGTGAAAGGATTTTCTAAAAGGTGCTCACAATAACGAATAAACTTACAGGCTTGCCATGACTCCTTGGCTGCATTAAAAATATAACGTTCATGTACACGTTGGTCACGAAATACGAGATCAAGAGAGCTCTATTGCTACTGTCGACTACGTGTTGTGAGGCTTAGATAGAGATGGAAGTGAATACGATATGTAAGCAATTCGGTGAGGACACTGTCAGCTTTGTCGTATCGAGGATACTTTCTAGCTTGCTATTCATGGTATTTGTAATCACTTGGCATAACACAAACGTGATGGTAAACATTAGCTTATTATAGGTATTTTTTTTTTATTAGGTTACTACTTACGGGGCGGACGGTTGACCCTGTGATTGATGTTTTTAGATACCGTTACCGATCAAGTCTGTTAAGTTTCGCCAGTTAATTTAGTTTGACCTTGCGTAATGAATGATACACGTATAAATATGTATCTATCAGTGCGAGTATAATGCCGCACCTTTCCGGCGAGCTTCAAAGTAGTATCCCTTGAGCGGGCCGCCGCCGGGCGCGGCGTTGAGCCAGCGCAGACGCAGCGCGGCGGGCTCGGGCTGCAGCCGCAGCGCGCGCGGCGCGGCGGGCGAGCCGGCCTGCGGGCCCGTGCGCGCGCGCGCCGAGCTCACGGCGCCCGCGCCGCCGCCCTCCGTGACGCCGCGCACGCTGAAGCGGTACTCCACTTCTTCTTCCAGTCCGCCCACCGCTAGGCGACGCTCTGTCACCTTCTGTTTTACTTGCTTGCTGAAACCTGCGCCGTTAAGAAAGATATGTAGATAAAATTCTCTTTTAATATATCCGACAGCTACGCTACATTACCAACATTACTGTTAGTTACCGATGAACCCCAAACTAGACGATTTAGAAATTTTACATAGAGTGGCACAATTGGCGATTTTATCGCTAAAAGCGATTTTTGAAAGACATAGAGCATAACTTCACGCCTGTACTCCCCGAAAGGTAAGGCAAAGTAGTAAAATAGAAAAACTGACCGAAATTATTAACAATTTAGCATTTTGCTGTGAGAACTTGATTGTCAACAATATTAGTCCGATTTAAACACGATTTTCAGCCAAAACCGTAACCGTTTATTCGGCTCCTCTACTAGTTTCGGCCCAAACTGAAATGTAGTTACTGAAACGGACCATTGGTATTTCTGAGAAGTGAGACTCATGGTTTTTCTTAGGTTTGTAACAAATAGTTTACTTGAGGGGCTGATTTTGATTTTCAATTATTAGATTTCTTTAGTCTCAAGATAAAATTTATTATGATTTCTAAGAACCGAAAAATTTATTAATACTCTAGTATTTTGAGTAAACATAATTATGAAACTTACGTTCATCCTGTTCTATAGTCTCGTAAGTCACAAGGTAGGCCTGTATGAGTCCATTGCGTCGATAGGGCGGCTCCCACGACACGACGAGGCTGTTCATCGTGATGTCGGTGAAGGTAATGTTGCGTGGAGCTGATGGAAGGCCTTGTAGCGTTCGGACCATCACTGCAGTGGACCGAGGACCGTCGCCGGCAGCATTGAATGCTAGCACCTGGACGAATTTAAACAAGGGTTAATTATTTGATCACAAGTAATCTTTGGTTTTTCTAAGCTAATCAAAAGACCAATTCCTGTAATTAAGAACGTTTAAAAAGTTGTAATCTCATCTCAGCGACAATCAATGTCGTGTGCAAAAAATGTTTGAAGATTGAGACTGAGATTAGAATGCGAACGTTCTTATAAATACGGGAATTGTCCCCTATGTATTAAAATGAAATGGTATGACTTTGTTTAACTAGTGACGAACTAAATACCTGTATGCGATATTGCGTGAATTTGTCGAGAAAGACGAGTGAGTGCGAGGTAGCCGTGGCGGGTACCACCTCGATCTCTTCCTCTATGCGACGCCCAGGTTCCGGCTCCTCAGGAGATTCAGTCACTAGGTAGAAGATCTGTAAAGCAAAAGGTATATTGAAATTAATATAAATTAAATAGAGTTACTTAAGCCTAGTGTCCGACCGAAGGTTCGGTTTCGGCCAAAAATTGGTCGAATTTTCGGCCCGACCGAAACTGGCGTATGGCGTCGGTTTTGATAGAGTAGAAAGACTGACAGAGAGACATCGTAGTTATCGTTAGTAATGGGGTTCAGTTTTCACCCTTTTTGTACAAAATCCTAAAAATAAGTGTTTACTTATAAAGGAAGTTATTTAGATTCTTAGCAGACATGCTGCTTTAATGCTTTCGATGTCAGCGAGTAGGGATTTATTCGTTTTCTGGAAGATTGGTACAAGCTCTAAGGACGACAGCAGATGCATTGTAGCGACTGTGCGTTTGGTCACAATAGCAAAACCACACGTTTCAGCGATTACTTCGACACTGCATCGCATTTTAGCGACTTGTTCCGTTTGGGTACAGTATGTAAATTGCGTTTGCTAACGATGCTCGATGCTCGTTTGGCTGAGAGATAAAACATTGTCGCTAGGTATATCGAGGTTCCGAAAAGCGATTAAACTGATGCTAAAATTATGCGGTGATAAGAGTTGAATCGCTAATCGGAAAAGTTAACAGTAGGTAGCATACCTATCTGATGGCCCTTACATGAGTTGAGGCTCATTATTCAATCTTCATTTAGTGACATTTTCGCACAAAATCTGGCAAAAGTATTTTTTTCTTTAGATAAAAGAAATCTGATAATTGTAAAATCAGCCCTTAATCAAATGATTTATAACCAGTCTACATTTAAAAACCGACGGGTTTAAAAATAGTCATTTAATTAAAAACTATCATTTCCTCAAATAAGTTTCTGCTTCAATTTCGGTCGAAACTGGAAGAGGATCCGAAGGTTCGGTTCTGGTTTCGGTTTCGGCTGAAAATCGTGTTTCGGTCGGAGACTAAATAAAATCGAAGCCAAAACTGACTTGCATCGTCTTAACACTGTTTAGACAGTGCACTGGCAATTAAATCGTACCGTGTAATCATTATCTTGCCCTAAATCAAGCTTTATTGGCGATGTATAACATTACATGTCTGCTTACATCTGTGACTATGAGAAGTGACGCGTGTTAAGTTTTAAACTAAAACTGATGTTCAATTACGGCAAAGAGCAGTAACACCATAAACACATAATGCAATATTGAAATGAACCTCACAAGCATACATATGCTTGTGCTAATTTTTATATGCTTGTCACATCTACATAGATGTGACAAGCATATAAAAATTGGTAATAGTAATTCTACAATCAAATAAGGCTGAATCAACAGTTTTTGAAAGATAAAAAAGTTGTTACAGAGCTCTAAACGCCTACTGTTCACTACTTCCTTCTTAGTATGTAAAATGGGGTAGGGGAGAAGTAGCCTAGAGCTACAATAAATACGTAAAAAAGTCACGCCTTTTCTTCAAACTACAGAACATACACCACCTGCTGTGGTCCTTACAGACCTTTTGCTTCGTTTACGTTACGTTATTGGCCTATTTAATAAAACCGACAGGCGACAAGTCGATGGTTTTGCTTTCTTGGTTCATATTACTCATTTTTATGGACAACTCCCACTTGACCAAAATATAATTATGGCAATTTCTAAGACAGTTTCCTCGTATCTCATAAGGATTCGGATTTCGCACTATTATCCCAGATATAAAAAAGACTCTGTATACCTTGTATCCCAGCAGGTCGCCATTCTGTTGCTGTTGCGTGGGCGGCGTCCAGGACAGCGTGACCTCTGTGGGCGACAGCGCGCGCGCCTGCGTGCGCGTGGGCGGCGCGGTGGGCACGGCCTCGCCCACCCACACCACGGCCGGCGTGCCGCCCGGGCCCGCGCCCTGCGAGTTCACGGCGCACACGCTGATCTCGTAGTTGCGGTCTAGCGCGAGCTCCGTTAGGACTACCTCCTCGCTCTGAAATGGTTTATCATAATTTATGCTTTGTTACGCCATTTTTAGGTACATTACGAAACTAATTTCATTAATGTAGAAATTATTTACACGACATAAAAAAATTGGAAAATTGCACTTTTAATGTCGTGAAACCTACAGTATCGCAGCGACCATGGCACAATCGGCATCGAAGCTTGTTTTTGCAATACGTAATGTTGTTGCACAAAATAAAGAAAATACTGTCACGCAAGAAAAGACGATGGTCTCATGTCGTTGGCATCCATAATTGCCTTGTAGATCGCTTCTTGGGCATCTCTATTTTATGCTGAGGGTGTTTCGGATCCCAGAGACACTGCATAATCAGCCTATAATGTTCCCACTGCTGAGGTACAGGCCTCCTCTCTGTGACAGGAAGTGGGTCGTACCTAATCCACCACGCGGGCCCAGTGCGGGTTGGTAGATGTGACATGTCTTCGAATTTTGGATTCTAGGACATGCTGGTTTCCTCACGATGTTTTCCTTCACCGTTTTGAGAGCAGTGGTGATGAAAATAATTTACACAAAGTAAATAAAGCGCCTGTCTGGGTTCGAACCTACGACTTACAACTCGTAAGTCGCGGCCGTTACCACTGCTCTTCAGACACTGGTTTCGATAGTATTAATTAATAAATTATGTTACAATACTGTAAGTTATAAAATTATTCTCCATGTCAAATAAAAAACAGCTTTAATCCAATCAGTTTCTAAGTGGCACCATCGGCACAAGTTGGCAAACACAAATATGTTTTCTGATCCATTTGTTCAAATTTTCATCAGATACTTTTGGGACACACTATAGGTACAATAGATACCTTGATGCCCGGCACCTCCTGCTTCATGGTCTGCTGCAGTGCGGTGGGGAAGTCGGTCAGCGGCTGGTAGCGCACGCGGTACCCGCCGGTGCGCGTGTCTCCGCTCCAGTGCGCGTCGCCCAGTGGCGTCCAGTGAACGCGCACGCTGCTTGGCGTGATCGGAACCACGTGGAGATTTTCTACAGCTTTGCTTGGTGCTGCGAAATGATTTATTGGAATGGTTGAAGATATCTCTTTCCTCCAATCGGCACGAATAGAACATGTCATGCCGTGGTAGCAAAGTGGTAGTGGGACTGACTACACTACGTACACTACGGTATCATTTAACTAAACTGTTAAGTACATCAATACAGTATATTGAAAACTCTCTACAAAAATCTTATAAAAATAAAGTCGTAAATCGCAGCCAAGTAAAGCAATATTAAAAGTTCTCCAAAAGCCGGACGATAATTTCCTAGACAACTGAACCGTAATTAGTAAGTACTCACCAGCGGGTAGTGTCCGCACAGTTTCGGTTGCGTTACTGTACCGACTAGGTCCGATGTCGTTAGTCGCTCGAATTCGGAACTGATACGCCGTGTACGGCTTCAGACCCTCGGCAGTGTATGACGTCACGAAGGGATCCACTCGCTCGGGAATCGTTTGCCAAGTTCCTCCATCTTCCTTTTGTTGCACAGTGTAGTATCTGGAAAAATTTAATTGTGTGACGTTACTGTATCTAAAGATCTATGCTCTTCTCAAAGTACAGTCAAACGCACATCTATAGTGAAATTGCCAGCGCCTTTATGTTTTAGCAGTAAGTGTGTTTTTGGTATTTCGTAAACTTTTCGATGATGAAACTTTCCCTAAGTACTGAAACAGCCGACTCCCCTTTAATACCTTCGTCGGGTACTACCCGACGAAGGTATTTTAATAATAAAGAAAAATGAAGATGTTTTAATAATTATAATTTTATTTTTTATAGTCGAGAATAATTTTTTGATCGACATAACGTAAATAGCAAAAAACCGTAAGAAAATATATATTTTGCGAGCTACTCTAGTGCATCCTCTAGTAGCTACCTGAGCGGCGCGTATCCGTCGTCGCCCGGCGTCCAGGAGAAGGTGATGTGGTGCGGCTGCAGCAGCGAGCGCTGCACGAGCGGGCGCGGCGGCGGCGCGGGCGCGGCGCGGTTGGCCGTGCTCAGCACCAGCGCGCGCGCCGTGGCGCCCCAGCCCAGACGCGTCTGCGCGCGCACGCTGAACTGGTAGAAGCGCTCCGAAGATAGCTCTGTGGCCCTGTTCCAAAATAATGCTGTGATCAGACCAAAAGCTGACCGTTACGAACATGTTACGAAGTATAGATTTCAATGTAAAAAAAACTTCTCAAAAGGTTTTTAAAGAAACAGAATTAATGAATATTTACCAAAATAGTTTACAAAATAATTAATAGTTATACATACACAAATAACATGTAGGAAAACAATGCAAGTTCAAAAGCGCATGACTGAGGCAGGTAAACCATATCATTTTAAGGGCACCGAAACCAAACTACTTAAAAGGCTATTAAAGCACCATGTTTTGAAAATGCTTAAATCGTAAGTCCAAAGTTTTATTATCCGGCGAAACCGTTGCTTAACTTGCTAATTATTATGTTTTTCCTCACAGAAGTAAATAATTGTATTCTTTTTGGGTGAAATAAAATATCTTAAGCCGTAAAGAATTAATAAGAAAGCGCCGCACCAACTGAACCTATAATGGTGCAGTTCATTCCGAAAATGCCTATAAATTCTATAGTCGATTATAAGTTGCATCATTATTTAGAGGCCACCAAAAAATCGCTAAAAACCAATTATAAAATCCAAGCCCAAAGCTCTTACCTGAAAGTTCGGTCCGAAGGCAGGAACTCTCTAGAAAACACGTGTTGTGTGGTGCTGTTGAGGTGATACGTCACTTTATACGCCAGGATCTCTCCGTTAGGATCCTCTGGTACATCCCAGATGATGCGCGCCGTCGTGAACGTCACGTCAGGGAACGACACGTTAGATGGCGGACCGGGAGCTGAGCGCGAAATGAAAGTTAATTAATATAAGTTACATTGAATTATTATTTGGTAAGCAGCTACACAACGTGGAGACGACAATACAACAATAAATGAAAAACTGGAATACTGTAGACTGCATGTATTACGAAACGATCAAATAAATCCTAATATTGTTTTTTCTTTCAAACATTCTAAATGTAGTGATGGCCCGACTATTTTTTTTGCCGTTCAGCCGACTAAAATTTTAATATTTAATAGATTTTTTGTATGCAGACTGTGAACGTCATTAAAATGAAGAAGTTTGATTTATTGTCGTCTCCACATTTTATAAGACCATATACATACTGTCTTCGAAAGTCCTGACTGTAACTGGCGGGTCGCTCAAGGCTCCGTCTCCTAACCTCGTGTATCCCAACACCTGTATTTGATACACAACGTATTTCCTCAACTCTGTAAGCGTTATTGTATGAGTCTGGTTCGACGGCACTGCTTGGCACTCCACCTTCTTTTGTTCGGGTCGTGGTGGTGGCACTACAGCCGCGTAACACACTTTGTATCCTTCGATCAAACCGTTTTGTTCTGGTGGTGGGATGTCCCCCCAAAGAACGACTACTGTTGTTGAAGATGTCGCATTTGCTGATACGTCTGTAGGACCTCGTGACGGAACTGGAAAGTTTTTACAGAAGTTAGTTTTTTCGTGATATAACCCGAACACACACACATTCTGTGATTTTTCATTTAACTTGTACTTGTCCCTGTTCATGTTGACATGCATGTAACTGTGTAGTCTCTGTTGGCGATCCAATAAATAAATAACTTTAGACAAGACCAACCAAAAAGTATTTGCTGAAACTCACCTGCTTCTCTCGTCCTTTCCATAGCTGTGGGACTTGCAGCGGAAGTCCCTACCTCGTTGATAGCAGTCATACGTATTTCATACACTGACCATTCTTCTAAATTAGACAGTACGTGTGAGTTTGCTGTGTGGTCCTCAATAATGCTATGTAGTGTGTCGTTACTATCGCTTCTTGTATACGTTATGTTATATCCTTTCGGATTACCGTACCATTCGCTTTGTTGTAGAGGCTAAAATCATAGGTTCGTTATTATATTATAGTTAGCCCACCAGGTACAATATCAAAATGCAAAATTAAAAAAAAAATAGATTTTCAAATGTCTTACAATCCATCTGACGCGTAGATTGTTGGCACTAACTGCGCGTACAGTCACATTCTTAGGCGGGTGTTGAGGTGGCGCTTGAATAGTCTGGAACTCCTTACAAGGCTCGGAAGGCGGTGACGAGCCCACCACATTGGTAGCAATCAGTCGCAGTCTGTACGTAGTGAATGGTACCAGACCAGTCACGTGTATAGACTGAGCATCCGGAGCGTTGACTTCGAAGATTGTTACCCATGATGAGTTTCGTGCGGTTTGAGCCTGTTGGAGTAAAAAATAAACGTATATATTGGTGACTAGCTTCTGCCTGCGACTTCGTCCGCGTGAAATTCGTACTTTCCTCTAAAAGTTTCGAAAATGTATATTGGTATGATCTTTATAATTAATTTAGATAAATAAGTATTCGGGCCAATTTTTAAGTTTATAGAACAAAGGAATCAGATTTTTCATACAAACAAAATCCGCCCTTTTCACCCACTTAAAGGTTGAATTTCCAAAAACCCCTTCTTATTCGATACCTACTCTTCACAAAGAACACACCCTCCAAAATTGATGTCCCTAGGACCAGCGGTTTAGACTGTGCGTTGATATTTCAGTCAGGTCGTTCATCCCCCTTTGGGGGAGAAATTATCAAAAACGCTGAGACACGTATAAATTAATTTTCAATCGTTAGCCTAAATACAAAATTTGAAGATCCTAACTTTTAAACTGACGGACTTTCATACACAACTTCATCCCCCTTTTTAACTCTTTGGGGTGGAATTATCAAAAACGCTGAAACATGTATAAATTAATTTTTAGTCTTCAGCCTAAACACAAAATTTGAAGATCCTAACTTTAAAAATGACGGACTTTCATACAAACTTTCATCCCCTATTTAACTCCCTTAGGGGTTGAATTTCAAAAAGTCCTTCCTTATTCCTTGTCTACATTATAAAGGGAACTATTGTGTAAAATTTCAGCTTTCTAGGTCCAAGGGTTTGGGCTGGGCGTTGATGAGTCAGTCAGCCAGTCAGGCCTTTTGTTTTTATTTATATAGATAAATAGATAGATACTGTTCCGGGATAAATGTACCCAGTGTGGTGCCCAGGATATTAAAGAATAATTATACCAAGTTTCATCGTAATCAAACCGGTAGTTTTTGCGTGATGCCTGAACAAACAGACAGAGAAATTTTTTTTTAATCACATATTTGGGTTTGATGTCGGTCTAGTAACACCCCCAGCCATTTATTATTTTGATATTTTCAATGTACAGAATTTTTACTTCTACAGATTACAATATTATAAGTATAGATAGATTACAAAGTCGAGAGTTTTCGCATCAGAAATCTGAGTGTTGTAGTCTTGTTTTTTTATCGCTATCACAATCCTCTTGGGCTAACAATTTTTTTTTTACGAGATCCTTTGACAGGTTAATGATGAGCATATTTAATTGATTGATATTTGCATTAAAAAACATCATTGTACCTGTACTGTCCACAGCGATATAGAAGAGTTGCCGTCAAATCCGTGTGTAAACTGTAGTAGTACGGAGAATGCTTCGATATTGGAGAGTGCGAGGTTGCGAGGAGCATCGGGAAGTACTGGTTCTACGCCGGACTGGATTACGGCGGCCCTTGCCGGACCTTCGCCCACTGCCGTCATGGCGCATAGCAGGAACTTGTAGTGTGTACTAGCCTTAAAAAGAGATAATTATACTGTTAGCACATGTTGTAGTTTTATTACTAAGTTATGATTTTTTAGAGTAGTATAACTGTTTGTGAAGTAACGCATTTGCGGAAGTTCTACCTTTTTTTTGCCTCCAAGCGGAGTATCTATGTTCCGGTTTAAAGGGTATGCGTGCCGGTTTAATTAAAGACACATGCGACATTTTGGCTTTCTTCCTGGGATGTTAACGCACCTGGGATGCTTTTGGTATTGCGCCACTAAATAACATAACAACGCGCCTGTAATCCCCAAAAGGTAAGGCAGACGATTACCTAAAGTACACCCATATTTCGCCATTATTGTTTATGAATAACATAAAAAAATGTTGCATACACACCTGCAAGTGCTCCACCCTAATGCTAGTGACATTCGGTGGTAGAACTTCCTCTCGTATCGTTTCGTTACTATCTCTCATCTCGTAAGATAGTTTGTAGCCCATTAGGATTCCGTTTGATTTTTTAGGCGCAGTCCAAGACACTCTCACTGCGCGATCCGAAATATCGTCAAAGAGTAGACTTCCTATTTCATCCGGAACTAAAGAATAAAGAAACAATTTTTGAATGAGTAAGATTATTCTTAGAATATCCGTAATCTTATTATAGCTTTTAGAGAGGCGAAGGTAGGTATGTCTATTTTTACTCATATAATTCAATTAATACATACTCGATGGTAAATAGTGTAGTTGTAGTGATTTAAATATGGTTAGTAATGATATAATATTATGTTTGGAGTCGTAGCTTACTGTCTTCATCCGTTCTAACTTGTACATAGTCACTCCGCGGTCCGTCGCCGGGTTCCGTAAAACACAACACCGTTATGTTGTACTCAGTAAACTTCTCGAGGCCGCTGATAACCGCTGATTGTTCAGTCAGAGGATCCAGGAGGTTAGGGGGTACGCTAACAAGTTTCTGCTCAACGTTAGCACCCTCGTGCTCGTCCCAGATCCACGCTTGCATTTTGTAGCCCTGTGAAAATGTAATATTGGATATTAGTACGTATCCTAAGAAGCTTATACCAAATAATTAATTTGCCCTGTATGAAAGTTGTAAGCACCTGATTTATGCCATTGATTTTCTGTGGATTGGGCGGTGTCCACCAGACAGTTAATGCTGTAGAGTTGAATGGCTCACAGCGCACATTATCGGGAGGCGCTTCAGGCACACCTTCTTTTGTTTTTATCATGAAGCTATCCGAGAAGACACCTACGCCTTTGTCGTTGTAAGCAGCAATTTGCACATTGTAATCTTTCCATGTAATTAAGTCCTGAATGAGATAGTTCCTCTGTGCCTCATTGGTGATGTTCTGATCTGTCCACGGACTGTTGTCGTAACCCCGGAGTCTGTATCTAATAACGTAACCCAGGATGTGTCCGTTTCTGTGTTCCTCGAGTGGTGGTTGCCACTGTGTTATGATTTCGGACGAAGATCGTGCAGAACCCATAAAGCCGACGGGAGGACCAGATGGTGCTGGAACATTAACAATTGAATTCTAATAGGATGATTAAAACGTGAGTATTTCTCATCCAAACGCATGCTGTTTTTTCATTTTGCAGAATAAATATTATTATTATTGCATTCATAATTATTTAGTAGGGATTTTGAAGAAAGAATTATGCGATAACTGTGTTTCAGTTCAACAAGCAAGAAAGAGCTATAATAAAAAAATATTTAACTATAGTTTTATATATTTGTTTTATCTGCATGCACCCCTGACACCATGCATTTGAGGAATATTCCAATTAGTATCAAGAATTCGTAACTACTGACATACATTTTGTAATAATTATAGATAAGTCACGTTTCATGCAGACGATACACAATAGTAATGCAATCTATCGGACACCACAAGTTACACAAGATATTTTTTATCATAAGCGACACATTATTAGAAAAAAAAAAAGAACAACACGCACATTTATTTAATTTATGTTTAAAAAAGGTCGCTACTTATTAAAAACAGTAGTCAAAAAAATAAAATAGGTAGAAAAAGGCATGGTCAAAACAAATGCAATCTAATGTTTCAAAATATTCCGCATACCTTGGCAGCATATAAGGTCACTGGCTGCTTGATCGCAAAGAGAATACAATTTAATATGATATAGAACATCTATAAAAATATCTTACCTGCCCAGGACTTAAAATTAGTATCTTCGTCAAGACTCCGAAGGATTAGACAGAGGTGTACAGTGATAATGTTTAAAGTGCGATTACCATTTATTGTGCTACTGGTTAACAACAGATAATGTGAAATTAAATATAAACCATTTTAATAGTGCAAAGCCGGCGTCACACTGAATGCAAATTCTGTCCCGATTTGCCTCAGCGTAGTGCCGTCTGTCCTGCTAAATAATTTACTATTCCCGATGTCCAGCTTGCTGTCGGTATCGGTAAATCCATGGCGGAGTAGTGTTCCGCCACAACGCGATTTTTTAAATTAGAATGTGTGATGGATCTTCAGCTTTCTTTTGTGGTATAAAAATGGTATGTGCTTGTTTTCGGTCGTCACTTTGCCGCCACCGAAAATTGGAAATGACGTTTCCGCACAGTGAAGCGCTAGACGCGTTTTTCAGACTATACAGTGATTTGAATTTTTCTGTTGGGTTGCTAATATTAATTTTACATACCTTCCTGAGGCAATGTCAAGACATCAGTTGGGTCTGAAGCAGGACCTTCTCCCACGGTGTTAACGGCTGATACTCGGAACTGATACGATGTAGCGGCCTTTAAACTGGTCAAGAGAACCCAACGCTGGTTTGCCGATACATTCATCGGTTCGGTCACCCAGTTCAGCAACGGGTCAGGTGTAGGACCTATGATAAAAATAATTGAGGATTCAAAGATTGTTTTCGTATGTTTTTGCAGTTTTGTGTTCATCTGCAACTACTTGACTTACCAAACTCGGGAACAATACGTCGTTGTATGATGAATTTTTGTATAGGAGAGTTTCCATCAAAGCCCGGAGTCCACGAGACATTCACAGCTCGCTGTGACGCAGCTTCGAGTCTGAAGGCACGTACATTTGTAGGAGCGAACGGAAGCTCGATGACAGACAGAACCGCATGGCGCGTGTGATTGCCGCCCGGCGACGTCACTACGCACGTGTACTCGCCCGCGTCACTAGCACGCACGGCCTGCACTTGCAGCGCTCCATCTGCTGACACCCATACGCGGGTACCAGCTGTCATTGGCCTATAAAAAAAAACAATAATATAGTTAACACGTCACCAGCTTTTATTCAAAGCAAAAATAGTAAATGTTTCCCAACTCACTGTTTGTTGTGGAACCAATCAATATTGTACTTCACATTCGGGTCGTTCGATACTTTGCATTGTAGCGTTGCCGTGTGACCCAATAACACTCGTGTATCCACAGGTGGAGCAATAATTTGCGTTCTCACTGAAAAAAGAAAGTCCTGTTTAGGGTTCCGTATCAAAAATAAGAAACGGAAATGAAACAAGTATTTCTTTTTTGTGAAATTCTATTTTGAGAGTTGAAATGTAAATACCGCATAATATATCGCTCAGCACCATTTTCTGCTGTTAAGTACGTAGGCTGGATTAAAAAGATTTAAATATACAGAAGGGGTATGTAAATGCCTTCAAATATCAAAAGCGGTCTAATATCGGCTGAAAAAATACTTTTCTATCTCATCAAGTAAAATGACGTTGAAAAGGGTTATCTTTTGTGCACTCGGGAGCTTTCCCCTCATTTTGAAGATATTATCTAAATGGTTTAAGAAAATGAATATCCCAACCCTTTGTCTTCGAAGTTGTTTGTTAAAAAAAGTTAATAGAGCTACTTTTTAGACCTAAGTATGAATTCAAAGCAAATACAATGATAATAAATTATAAAAAAAAAAAAATGTGAGTCATTAAGACCATCGGATTATGTTTTTCTTGAAAAATTTGTATCCTCCACCCAGTGAAACCTGAGTAATACGGCGCACTCGTACCGATAAATCCAGCACAGTGGGCAGTGGATCTGGCATCGAATGCCGTGCGAATTCGGGATCGCTTGCACTTTTATCCTTGGCTTCGGTAGAGTATAACCTAAACTACATAATGTAGACTAGTAAATTAGTTCAGGTGGAGCCGAAATCAGCAAACGTTGCCAGATGGTATAAGGTAAATAAATAAACCACAGAAATGCTAAGTCAATATCGCCACCGTATTCGCCACGAACTCCACAGTTATAGATCGGACTGACTACCTTACCTAACTAATTCTCAAATAATATTTTCGGCCTCCAGAGCTGATGATTCCTACGACACATCATATAACTACTACTACATGACCTATATTAATTAGACTGAACTGATTTGTAAAATTATGTTGTCTCACCCAGCAGCGGTGATAACAATCAGCGATATAATGCCACAACAACTTAACTGAAAGTAGAGTAGAAATTGATGATATCGAAGTGTTGATAAATCCAATCTTATCAGCTACCTCCACAATTTATAACTTATCAACTACAGGAATATTACAAATGAACTATTAACGAGAATCTCTTGACATGAAACGGAATTATTTATAAACTTTTAAATTACACGTTTAACAGATGATATAATCACCTAGTACAGTGAGATAAGCCTCTCCAGATACGTTCCCAGCATCGTTTGATCGTACGCAGGTATATTTTCCGCTATCGGCGGTTGTAGTACTTGTGATTAGCAGGTCGCCTTCTTCGAGTGCTTGAAGTCTTGCCGATAAGTTTATGATTAAAGAATCTGTAACAGTTGTGGAGTTTATAAACAGTAAATTATTGCAGAATAGGGACCTAAATGTGACTTCTTAGTAAAGACGGGATTCCTTTAGATATACAGTTTTGTCGATAATTCTGTAGGATAAATATTATTATTTGTAATTTGGACAAAGAAAAAAAGAAAAAATGCTTATGATTAATTGATTTCCAAACTAATATTATAAATGCGAAAGTAACTCTGTCTGTCTGTCTTTTCTTCACGCCTAAACTACTGAACCGATTTGTGTGAAATTTGGTATAGAGATAGCTTGAGTCCCGGGAAAGGACATAGGATACTTTTTATCCCGATATTCCCACGGGATCGAAACTTATGCGGGTGAAACCGCGGGGCGCAGCTAGTTATTATTATATATTCGCTTTATAGCCTGCCACTATATTTAAGCAGTAATTCTTCTGGTAAAGTGCTGACTTTCAGTTAACAGTATAAACAGATGCCAGAAGTGTCCTAATTACTAACCATTAAAATACCAAGTGACGTTGGGGGTGGGTGCTCCGACGGCGCGGCACGTGACGGTGGCGTCCTTGCCATCCAGCACGGTGAGGTTGTTCGGCGGAGTCTGCATTATGGGCGGGGACGCTACAAGCCACACGCACACGGTTAGAACACGAACCGAACTAGCGGGTTATTTCAATTACGACGGAATATTCTATAACTAATATTAGTATAACACACAAAATCAGTGATACCTCGTCTCTATGTAAAAGCGCATGCGATTTTATTTTAATAAAGATATAATAGAATACTTTGATGTGATGAATATAATTTAATATTGTGATTTTCTGATAATTATAAGCAGTAATAAACATGCTGACAATAATGAAATACAACTTATTTCTCTTCAATTATTTTAAACTATGCCTCGATGGGTTAATATATTAAAAAAGGGGATCAGCATGAAATCATTTGGGCATTTATTAATTTCATGGTGGAGCGAGTATAAATACCATAACTTTAAATGGTCAGTATTGAGCGCCGACACTTAGTAAACCGCACAGGTGTCTCGTGGCCCACTATAATTTTGCTGGGAATGAATGAATTTTTTAGAAGGATGTGCGTTAAATTCTTGCGTTTTACACGCACCTTACCACTTAAGTAGGAATGAATAAAATACCCACATTTCCTCCACCCGAGTAAGTTATTTACGTGTCTTAGAAAATGATCTGATATTGATTACTTATGTTAGTTAATCAAATCGTCATGCTAAATATATGGCTCAATAAAAGTGGTTTTGAAGTGTATGTTAATCTACATTGTTTAATATATTAATCATCTATCTACGGATTACGTGTTAATCTTATAATGCAGGAATGTTTCTAATAAATCAGTATAATCTAATCAAATGACAAAACATGTAAGTAATTAAAATATTGCATATCACCTAAGGCAAGGGAATAAAAACATTGGTACATAAAGCAATCATCACTCTGTGCTGAAATAGAAAATCATCTATGCTATAAGTGAATTGTTAAATGACAACAAGTAATTAATTCTTACTGCCGGTGTCAAATCTGAACGTTTTTGCTTTTTTATCGGAGGTCCTCATTCTTATTAACTTCATGTGACTTCGCGGAAGCCGCCTATTGTCCTTCACTGCACGATAGTTTCATAAGTTAATTAGTCAGTATTGTTACTTTACCTAAATACACATATCAACGACCCTGAGACATACAGAGCTTGACGGATAAATAAGTACTCACATTACGTGCCGGAGAACGAATTCCAGAAATAATAATAATCATGATCAATTTACATATTTTTTTAAACATCTAAACATCAATTCACATGCATTGTTTTACTTTTAAAAATTGAATATGCAAGTTTTAACACCACAGTAACTGTCAAAGCGTTGTTAAAATTTTAATTAGTGATCCTACTTACTTTTTATCTTTAACCATGTGTAAATAGAAGATTCTCCTGCTTCGTTGCTAGCAATGCACTGGTATATACCCGTATCTTCCATTTTTAGGTGGTTAATGACGAGTGACCGGTCCACTTCCACCCGGTATCTGCCACCGCCGTCGTCGACATCTGGGTTATCAGATTCTTCAGCGCCAGCACCAACACTTGCGATCTTTTTAGAGTCTTTGTACCAAGTAATACTAGGCAAAGGAATGCCCTGAACATTGCAGTCCAGAACGATGGTACTTCCGAATTCTCCAAATGTTTCGGATTTTAAATTGGATAGGAACACCGGTTTCTCTAACACTGTGACAAATGCAGAAGCTGAGTCAGTGGCGTACCCTCCTGTTTTTAATCTGGCTTGGCATGTATACTGTCCAGTGTGCGTTAGATTAGCTGATATAAGAGTAAGGGTTCTATTCCATTGGTCGTTTAGGTCAAATGTAATTCCAGCTGAGTCAATCATTATTCCATCTTTAAACCATAAGGTTTCTAATTCGTGCAGAGGCCTAGCGTTTGCAATACAATATAAACTCGTGTACTCTTGTCCTTTTACTATTTTCGTGTCCTCTGGTTTAATAATAATTTCTGGTGGTATTTCCTTGCTATCATTTCCAAAAACGTTAAGTTGTATGTAAGGACTGTTTTCTTCTTTTCCTAGCTGTGTATTTATGGCACGTACTCTGAAATATAAGGTTATTTAAAAAATCACCTTCTTCAGTGATGAATAAATTATGGAACCAAAATGGCACAACTCATTTGAGAATAGGATAGAATTTAACCTGTATGCTTTCTCATCCTCGTGTGAAGTACACAGTATGACGAGTTCATGCTTTTCAGTGACAGCGTATTTTTGATCATATCGCAGAGCACCATTCTCGTCCTGCCATATAACCGACGGTGGTGGTTCAGATTCTATGTGGGGAAACGCTATTACCGCCGCTCTACCAGATTCAGCAGCTATTACTGTGTTAGCAATAGGTTCAAATACACCCATATCTGAAAACAAAGACTTGTTAAGCAATTGAGCATGTCTATTATATTAGAATGCAGAAAATTTAGCATTCAGATGTTTATGGGTTGCCTAACAAACTTCTTTTTTATACAAAATGGTTGTTTCCAGGACGGTAGGCATATTTTTTCTCCAAGATTATTCCGCCTACACAACAAAGAGACACATGAAAGTACAAAGAGACGTATGAAAGTTTACTTACACGCGACGACAATGTTGTTCTTTTCGCTGAATATTGCTCCGACGTCATTTTTCGCTATACACTGGTATGCTCCGGCATCCTGCCGCTGGGTATTATGAATCTTATAAAACGACTCTGATGAATATTCACTGAGCGGTACACCGTTTCTCGACCATCTGTACATTGGTTGTGGTATGCCTAAAATGTGCAAAATTATATTATTCAGGGAGTTCTAAGTTATTGAATTACTTCAACACAAGGATTAAATTTTATTTTTCATTCGACTTTGAAATCACTATAAAATACTTGTGTTATGGACTCGTGCTAGTACGTACCAGCCGAAGAAACAAGTCCCCTTTATAGTGATAAGTGTGATAACCCATGATAAGCGAAACAACATAATTATTTTATGCTAGGGCCACATTTATCGGGCTTTAGGTAGTACAAGTTCAAGTTTTCTATAGTACTATGACGCCAAGGAAACCATTAACTTACCCATAGCAGAACACTGTAAGATTTTTGTTGTTCCTTCTCTGACTATACTATTCGAAGATGAAGGTTGCATACTAAACCGCGGTGGCTGCATTTGAACTGCAAGAGAAAAACAGTTTTAAGTATTTCGCCTAGTAATAACAGAAGTTTATTGTTAAGCAAATCATTAATTGAGCTAATCACTTGGTCACATAATGCCTAATTGCCCTAAAAGCTTATCAACTCTGATGTGAACCAAGAAATTCCGATTCTATTTTATAGCTTTATATTTGAACCAGCAGCCTGAGCAATATTGTGGGAGGCGTGTTGCTCATTGACCGAATTTATCTCCCCATCAAATCGCTACTGCGGAGTGCGGATGGTCGAAGCTCGTTGCGGAACAACTCATGAATCCGATTTCGAAACCTTTTACATTAAGTATGACATTTATAAAGTATTCGAAATTCTATTACAAATACCATAATTGAATTAAAATATCGCTCTTTTCTGGATGACTGAACCAGATAGCGGCTCCGATAAGACAACTTTTGTGTCAAAAGTGATGTCCTGTTTTAACGCTAACGCGGGTACCTATCCTAAAACATTTCATGAGTGGTTATCTTTGGGGACTACAACGTATTACAGACCGGCTACTTTCCGTTTTGTTAATAGGTATAGAGAGCCGAGAGAAAAACTAGTCGTACCCGAATAACCCGACATTACGAGAGCCAAGCGGTGCTGACGGACAACAAAGAGATTCTGGAAAGAAGGAAGTCTTTTTAATCGTGTAACTGGTAGGAAGACGGAATTTTCATCAGAGCCCTTAAACGATGGCCGTTATTTATTTATTGTATAACAAGCATACAATGTATGCGCCGTTCGTTCCTATCGTTTAAAAACATTAATTACCAAGTTAAATTCTAAAAATTTTGTGGTTTTGTACATTTACGGGTGCATAAAATGAATAGATAATTTTAGAAAAAAAAATTAATTATATTTTCACCCCATATATTTTACAATAGCTGGCTTACATAAATTCCTGCTTTTACACACATATTTAACCGAGGTAACCTACTCCTCGGTCGAAATAGTAATGGAAACTCAAGATAAAACAGATGGATAAAAATACTGCGCCACGATTAGAGTAACTAGGAGAAAGAAATAAATCGGTACTAAACACGTCGAATAATCCGTTGACAGATCGGTGTTAGTAAGCTCCGAAAATACGGTGTATCTGGAACCTTCTCTTTGTTTGAAGATAAAAGTTGGAGGCAGTTTTTCACGTCAATACTGCTAACAGTAAAATCCTTATAGATGACACTTATTTAACATTGATTGTAACATATTGTTGACCTCTATTCTGGACCCTTTTCGTTAGTAATTGTCTCTGCGGGATCATTAAGCTGCCCACGTAGGTATAAATTTCGGCAAATCCTCTTGCGCTCCTATCAGGTATCACCTCTAGTATTTACTCATACTTAAGTTTGATAAAAGATCATTTTGACCAATCCAAACTTCCGGTTTAATTTACGGAGGCATACGTATGTTGAACATCATGGTGGTATTGTAGGGACTACTAATAAGTTGGTAAGTCGTTGACAATCGTGTAAGTATTTGTTAACAATTTTGGACGTTCAGTGAATTTATAATGAGGTTTGAAACAATAAAGAGATAGGCCGTTTGTACACGGCACGGTTTCTTTACGGTACGGCGACTAAACCGCATCGTAGAAAACACGTGTCCGTCAACAAGCATCCATAGTGATTGATCCATACAACACTGACGACCGTGCGTACACACAGTGAAAAAACAGTAGTTTTTCACGGCAAGAAAAACGTATACATATATGTACATATGTGAACAAAGGGCCTTTAACGCATTTTCATGCGATTTGAATGCCTCCTCGTCATGTTTAGGCAATGACACTACCAACAGCACTACCAGTAGTGTCGTTTAAAATTAACGACACTACCAAGCCTATTTGGGATTAAATTGTACAGTCAACACAGCAAGTTTTGAGCCTTCTCCAATAACACTAGATAGAAATCCTTTAATTTTGTGATTTTTGTACCAAGTTCAATAATTTAAATCATATATCGATCATTTGGAGAAACGTCGACGTAACTGCTACTTTTTTTAAAGTCTGCTTTCCTAACGTAAATACGCTTTCTAAGTGCTTTGTCATATTTAACTCATTTGGGAAAAAATACATTTACGTCGATTTTTCTCCAAATGAGCGATATGTTGAACATGTTCTTGTGATGCAATTTTATGAAACAGTGCATTTGTTTATTTTTTACGCGGCTCTTGATTGACTGCAGTGACTGACCCAGTTACCAACCAGTCAACACGTGTTGAGTATCATACCGAGTCTACCGCCGCACGGTGGGCTGAAAATCGGCTTTCATAGACTTAGGCATTTTATTTTGCAAGTGCCAGTTTTTATGCCGGATATCACTTCTATTAGTTATAACAATATACAAAAATGACACCAGAATGGATTTTGCACAAAAACGAAGGAATTATAATTTGTTTTACGAAAATTTTGTAGTATGAAAAATCGAAATATCTCTAAAACGGCAGGGATAACCGTAATATCCTTATAGGAGGTTATAGTACTAATTATTTATGATTTTTTGACATACGTTACATAATGGTTGTAGATGCCGTTTTTTTTTTTAAAAATCGTCAAAATATTTTTATTTATTTTTACATATGAAACTGTTCAAAACGATCCGTGAACTGTGTCAAAGTTAAGAACATCGTTAGGAAGCATGCTTTTTCCCCAAATATTAAGAATATGTGATAAAAAATAGACTGTAAATATATACTTTTATTGATAGGTAATTTAAATAAAACAAAAGTAACAAAAATAATATCTAAGTGCTATAAATTCAATTATACAAAAAATTTAAAATCTATGAAATTATTAACTAAACATATTGGTACAATAAACTAACATAACAAATAATTAAATTTTACAAATTTTCTTTACAACTTTCGTTGTCGGACTTCAATTCCGAGTCAGAATCCAGATTGGATATGTTACGGGCAACGTGATTAACCGGGCATTATTAATAAGGACCGGCCATTATTAATAATGCCCAAGAGCGATAGGCAAAGTGATTAATTTATCACTTTGACCGGCCATTATTAATAATGCCCGACGGCCCGTGGTCCATGTAATAAGTCAATGTTTGAGATAACTTGAATTTGTCACTTGGACCGGGCAGTATGAATAATTCCCTACTTGTAGCCAAGAAATCAAACATTCTTTGCAATTCCAAATGTCACAAAAGCTCATCTTGCAAGAATAAATAATTGTAACTGTTTAACTGTCTTGCACAGTCCTTAATTATTACATATTTCTGTTGATTTTTCTCAGTTTACTATTTTTTAAACTATTGTTCTTAAGTTATATTTTTATCAAAATAAAAGTAGGTAATTACTGATGTTATTACTTTTTAAACTATTTATTTTTTAACTATGTCAATAGTTAATTTTTTGTTAACTTTTCATGAAAATTTTGTAAGTTTAATTTCATTTAATAAACAAAAACACTACAGTTCACCTATTTTATTACTTTGCCCAAGATAGGGTGGGCATTATTCATAATGGCCGGGAAAAGTGATTAATCATGCTGTTTTAACCACATTGCCCAATTGAGTCGGGCATTATGAATACAGACCGGCCATTATTAATAGTGCCCGGACTTATCAAATTGCCCGTAACAGATATACCTACAAACTCGAACTCAGTTTCCGGAAACTGTATTAGGTCGAGAGTTTCAGCAAAAAAGGTTGTCTTCCTTTTTAACCGACTTCAAAAAAAGGAGGAGGTTCTCAATTCGACGGTATGTTTATTATTATTTTTTTGTATGTTTGTTACGCGATTACTCCGTCAATTGTGGACCGATTTTCAAAATTATATTTTTGTTCGAAAGGAGATACTTCTGAAGTGGTCCCATAGTCACCAAGCCAGGATCTGATGATTTGATCCTGGAGAAATCGAAGGAACTCTTCAAATGGCACACCTATAGCGATTTGGGTATTTTTTATAGTAATTCGTGCATTTGCTCTCGGAAAGTACCATTTGGTGAAGTGGAACTGATGATGAAGACCACAGATGGACACCGGAACTACTCAATAATATTTAAGTATTTCACGGGTTGCGATTCGATTACTTTAATATGATTGCTAAGCAATTTATGCTCGCCACGATGTGAATGGTAATATGGAGCTGATGGTGGACCAGGAGAACTCCACCAACACCAGCACCATCAAATCCCCACTTCGATATCAGCTTTAACTGCTTATTTTCCACATTATCAGAAAGACTTTGAAGAATCCGCTTCACCGTGATGTCAAGTAAAGCTTGAAGTGTAATTCTAGCTGATGAATCCGTAACTGACACTGATTGATTAGGAGGGTAGCATGCAAGCTTAGTTTGTTGCAGTTGATAGTAGGATGGGTAAATATCCTTAGCACCTTCCCGAATGGCAGTCTCTCGCAACGTAATATTTTGCCACTTTGAAAGCTTAAGTGATAGAAGCAATCCAAGTGCTTTCTCTGGTGTAAATATTACTGTTTTCACTGGTTTCTTAATGCTTTCATAGATTTTAACGGCAGCTTCTGGATTTTTGATCATATATTTGATTACAGATGCGATATCTTCATACCCTTCATCTTTTAAACGTGCCGCAGCTGCATATGCCAATTCAAAGGAATCCTCGCCTATGTGCTCACTAGATCTTCTCTTTTTCTGTTTGCTTCCCAGATCTTTGAATGGTTTTCGGGACCTTTTTGTCATTGTTCCAACAGTCGATGATGTCGAAGGTTCTGGAGAGACTGAGCGTGCTCTTGGTATCTCATCAATAGTTGGTTCTTGATTTATTAAAGTTTGCACGCAACTTGGCCAATCAATATTTGCTTGCAGCCACTCTCCGTACGCATTTCACATTCAACAACAAACAATTTTATTCCCCTATCTTTCAAAAAGAAGCGACAGCATGGGCACTTTGACACTGATATTCAACTATTTGGTATTGTTGGAAATCTTACAAGATCAACAAGATACTACACACCTCTGTCTAGTCCTTCAGGTCTATAGGGGTGATGCTATTTTATGTTAAGAGTTGTTAAAGCTCTGAATTCTTCAACTTAAACAGTAAAAAGAACGTTTCATATGTAAAAATAAATAAAAACATTTTGTCGATTTCTTAAAAAAAACGGCATTTACAACCATTATGTAACTCATGTCAAAAAATCATAAATAATTAGTACTATAACCTCCTATAAGGATATTACGGTTATCCCTGTCGTTTTAGAGATATTTCGATTTTTCATACTAGCTCCATACAACATTTTCGTAAAAAATTATAATTCCTTCGTTTTTGTGCAGAATCCATTCTGGTGTCATTTTTGTATATTGTTATAACTAATAGAAGTGATATCCGGCATAAAAACTGGCACTTGCAAAATAAAATGCCTAAGTCTATGAAAGCCGATTTTCAGCCCACCGTGCGCCGGGTTGAAGTTAGCGTACATTAGCCTTTTCCTAAACGGGAACAGTTAAAAGTTTACCAAAACATTTATCGGAGATAATTAGGAAATATACACAATAGGTTAATTGATACCGACCGAGCGACCACCACTGACGCAGAGATGAAAAGTCTTAGGTAAAAATTGTTATGTTTATGATGTATTACGGAAGTAAGTCATTATTTTTGTTGGGAAGCTTGTGTTGGTTTTGTTATTCGTGCCGTTGAATGTTTTTGTATAATTCATATAGAAGCAACATATTTACTGGCATTGTACGATGGAAAACACCTTGCAGTATCAGCCTGTATCTCTAGATGTTATAAATCGTTTTATGTTCAAGTGCATACTTTGATATATCCTTAAAAATACAATGTTTCTTAATGTAGTGTACGTTAAATTTCAGACATCAGTCTCGTTTGTATAATTGAATACAATGTAGGTACATACAGTTGCCTTTGCTTTTGCTAAACGCTTTCAAACAAACTTTTAATACGTTCCAACAAACTAAGTTGGACTGCCGCTTGAATATCGGTCGTTATTTAATCTAATAACGCGTAAAGGGTGGAATAAGTAAAATTACGCTTTCTGAATTTGGTTCAAGTAAATGCGTAACATAATTTAAACAGTGAGGTTGAAGTTGAAGGCATGTATAATAAAATATCAGGTTTTAAGTTAACATAGCATCATTGCTTAAGTAAGTTCTTTATTATTTTTATACCATAAAGACTTGTTGCGCCGAAATTGAGATAATGGCAGAAGAATGACGATGATACCTAATCACAATGGCATGAGCATTTCTGGCGATGAGTGGATTCGTTTCTCTGCCAGATGTTCCTTCTTATTTTTTTCATATTTATTTGAATGATTCGATTGTCATCGTTATAACTTTACTAGAAAAAATAGCAATGGACATTAAAAAAAAAACTTACACATAACGGAATACACAGGACAAAGAGGAGAGACAGACAAGTAAGATGAATAAGGTATCTTCTCTAAAATCTAGCTATGAATATCAGAGAGAAGTAAACTCCCATTTTAATTGCTTTACTACGTGTCGTCAGTCTGTAAAAGAGGCTATGCACGCGTCTATCTTAATTTGGCAATATCCAAGTTGATAAACTGATAAGATACGCCTACCTTTACTAGGTAGGTCATTGAAACATCTAGCACACAATTTTTTTGGCTTATCTGTCAATCACAAAGTGAACATTTCTTTTTTCTAAAATCATGATTGTATCTAAAAATCTTAAAATAAAATGAGAGTATTTCTAGATACTACCTATCTGCTACAGATCTGGATATGTAAACGAGGCTTAATATTCATGAAATTTCGTTATTAGGTAAGTACCTACATAATTAATTTGTTATTCAAAATTCATGGGTGTTAAATTAAAACCGAATTTACACGTAGCCGTAATTTAATCATTGTTCATTTCATTTTACTTAAGAACTCGGCAAATTATAGCGTGTTATCGAAGTACCTAATCTACATAATATAGGAACATGAACACAAATTAGGGTAACTATGCATTTGTAATAGACAGGCCGAATAGAGCAACTAACGTTTAGGACCACTGAGGACCAACATCGAACTTCACCAAGGCACTAGAATGTCAAATCATTTTACACAGAAATGGCCTAATTTGTATGCATCGCCGTCATTGCTTGGTGCGGGTATCGGTACAGAAAATATAGGTATCATTTCACAGACATTTTGTCAGAAAGAGTTCTCTAGTGTACTTCTAGTTTTCAAAGAAGTCTTACAGTACTTTATTTTTAGCAAGCAAAACGTTATAATTAAAAGAGTTATTTTAGGAAGCGTTCCATTTTTTTGATTACAATAAAATAAAAGTATTCCCATTCGCTAGCAGAAGGTTTTTAAGAGTTTTCATAAAGAATAAAATGCTCATTTAGCTAAGTTTAATTTACGTGCTCCGCTCGGGTATCTCGGATGCGCAGATGTTTGCCAATAAAGGGATTTGAAGTATAAACAGTAATAAAAAGTATTCAATATTACAGTTGTTCATCTACTTCGCAAAGTAAGAAGCGAGAGGTTATGTAAAAGTAAAACATGGGAACGTATCAAGCTGAGACATCAATATCGAAAGAACCGTTTCCGTTACGTGACTCACACCTATGGCACGTTTAGTTGAAGCCAGCGACTGCTAACATACTAATAAGCGGAATTCGATTATTATTTACCTGATTTCAGGTGATTTAGTTTTCTTAATCATAATAAAGAAGCTCATCAGAGCTCACTGACGAAAAAAAAGTATGACGACACTCGAGGAGCCAATAAAAAAAATAGATAATCAAAACTAAATGGCGTTATATTTCTGATAGAGTTATATTTAGCTAAAATATTATAATTTTATTACTATTTGGTTGTATATGTACATTGTACAGTGGTTCTTAAATTTTATAAATCACAATGTTGCAATTTACGTCAATTCAATGCTACAATTAAAATCTGTAGGTATCGTATCATTTAATGGATGTACCAATTTTGTGTTAGACCTAGTTCGTTTCCTGTTTTTTGTCGCTCAGGTTGCAATAACAGGCAGTAACCTGAGCTTGTACCACAAACGCCGGTCATAATATGAACTGCGGGCAAGTATCTACTCACACGTCAATGTACGGGAAACCCTTCGATTAGCTTTAGGTCCCTTTATAACGATGACTTACAAGTGTCCTTTTTCAAGGAATAGCGTAGCGTACGGTATATACGGACATAAGCTAAATTATTTGCCTCTGTACATTTATAGATGAAAATGTGTGCATTACATCTGCTCCTTCCTTCACATATTTGCACCCAGGCACCCAGCCCATCCACGATTTATAAACAGCAGTTGAGCTCTGCTATTCCAGAATAAATTTTATTGTACTCGTTGACTCCGTAATTAAATGTAAACTTCGGCCTCAGCAATGTAAATAGTCGATTGTATAACGATTCATCGGGGTCAGGCTGAAGCTGCTATAATCTGGCCATAGCGGCCATGTTAATTGCAAAGCGAGATTGTACTTCCGTTTGGTAGATTCAAATGAGCTGAGTCACAAAGAATGGACGCTGTTTTAGTCCTTCTAAATGTTGCTGCTCTACTCTCTCAGCGAGTCCGATGTCGTTGTTGAAGTATGTGTGCAGTTTGACCGCAGTCCACAAACGGCACGCCACAGCGCACCACAGCAGTAACCGGTCGACGCCGAAGCAACCAACACTATAGCGAATAAAACGGCTCATTTCCCAGAGCATGGACGCAGACATACTCACACACAATGCTATGAAATTAAAGGCTTCTTTTATCGCACCATCATACTAGTAGAATTTCGACCTAATAGGTACATAGCATTGAAACATGCGTGTGTGATGTAACATGTGTAGCATGGTGTTTAACGTTTTTCTGACCACGGTTTTAAAGTACCTACAGAATGCCATTGCCAGGAAAATGTACTTAAATGCCCACTACTAAGTAGGTCACTGTTCTACTGTGATTTCTTTCATTGTTAACCTTCTTGAACAAGATGATGTTGGATTGGAAGTGGTTCAGGTTATAAGAAAGCGTTACTGTTGATGGGAACGGTACTCTTTATTGAAGTCATGATGAGTGGATTGACGCAATATAAACAGAATTTCCATCATTTATCGGTAAACTTTATTTTGGTTAGGGTTATTCTATGCCAGTCACTATATAACTTATGCAGTGATTAATTTAATTGGGTTTTAACAGTTTACATTAATATTTTTTATATAAGGATCGCTCGTCGTTAGCATTATTAAGGATCGAGATTGTATTTAACCGGTGTCAATATATTGAAAGTTGTGGTTTTTCAAAAAAAAAAAAGACAGTAAATAATTACTCGTAGGGTTTATAAGACGGTGAACCAAAAAAATTACAAAGACCCCTAAACAAAACAGTATGGATGATAAATTACTCACGTATACATTTACGATAACTATTTCATTCAACCATAAGTAACAAAGTTGGATGTATTGATTTTAATAGAAAATTAGGTCAGAGATTTCAAACAATCATCACCATTTATCATTTGGGTTTCATATGGATTCAGAATGATGCAGGAAAAAAGTGGTTGCAAGGACTTCGGGAAAGCTTTTGCCCAGCTGTGGGTCAATATAGGCAAGAGAAAAAAAAACCTTTCAAACCTTTGAATCCTGGAGATAAGAACAAAATAGAAGGCAGATAAATAAATACAGAGCACGGTGTGGGGATCGCACGATAACGTTAATAGTTTCGACAATAAATGATTAATGTCGATGACGATGGGACATTGCGCGAACATGAAAATGCTGTTGGGCGTCCTTCGTTCCCGGTGTCCTTTGTTTAGCAGAGCCCAGGCAGCAGAGCGTTAAGCTACCGCCCCGCACGACCATGAGTAAAAATAGAAGTTAATCGATCCTTTTATTCGTGTCAGCCGCTCGCTACATCATCAACAGGTACCCGACAGGAACCCGACCTTTTCTAACACGTATGTCAAACTCAATGAACTGATATATAGTTTTTAGCCAAGTTATCTATTATTAGCACATGGGTTCGTTTAAAATACTGTGGTCTCAAAGGGCCGCAAGATTGTAAAATTGTTGGGATTTCTCATATATCCCAAAATCCCAAGTGATATGTGTTCTGTAATTCTGAGCCTCGCGTAGGTAAGGTAGTACAGTAATAAAAAGCGATCCAGTGTGAGTTGGTTAGTATTTCGAGGGTTCCTTTTCTTATTAAGATCACGAGTGCTACTTTCAGTGACTTGTTGTCAATAAAATTGTATTATTTTTATTTATGATTTTTCACTATATTGCACAGGGTATCTAAATCCTCGGGGGTTTCTGAACGGATTTAAAAAAGTTGATATGGCATATGATGTAAATTTGTGTTATTTCAAATTCAAGTCTTCTGTAATAGAGTCGTAAAGTCGTAAGTTCGTAACGTAGGTATAGATGGGAACTTGGTATTTTTTTTAAAGAATACGAGGATTACCCGTGTCTTACAAATGTTTCGTGGGTTGGTCCACCAAAAAGGCCATCAAATTAATATAGTTTCGCCGAGTTGCAGTGTCGTGTGACGCTGGTACTATATGTTTCAGATGTTTGCCAGCCAGCTTGGTACTGTTGCAAGTACCCGATCTATTATATAAAAACTTCACGATGCCTAAATTTTGCATGACTAGGGAATCTAGGGATTGACAATTTGACAGCTAACTGTAAACTCACATCACCTAAGATTTTATGGTGATTTTTACAGAATAGCGCTACTGTTCGCTCTCTGGCCACTGTTCGGTCAGCGGTTATTTAATTTATTTTCCGAGTGGATTAACTTCGTTTATTTAGCGTTTGTTTAGTGAATGCATATTAATTAATTACATATTATTTGCGCGTAACGTTAAAGCAGAGGCAGTCGACGTTATACAGTTAAACTGAACACGCGAAAATTAACTGAGAAAGCTCAACTCTTGCTTACTTGTGATTTATGATTAATTTATCGTTAATTGCGCAGCGTGTGTTGGAATTTTGGAAACAAATGTCGCTAAGCACAAATTCGGGTTTCCACAAAAATTAGGAATGTTTGCACTATTCAGATAGATTACCAACTTGATAATAATATATTATAAGAAGTTGGTGAAGGTACTTCTGTAGTGGTCCCTAAATGTATGGAGATGATGGATAAACTCCAGCATTAAGATCTTTTCATTAAGTACCCTAGGGACTGTCATCGCCACCGTACTTGGGAAATGAGTTTACCTGTTTAATACTATAATACACCACAGTACTTAAATGTTAGGTATGTTCGTATAATTTATACCTAATTGTGTCGCGTTAGGCTCCATAAATACGGTGCGTAATGGTTTTTTCAATGCTTTTTACTGTCCCCACAGAGGCATTAGTGCAAAGTATTTCTGGTTGTTCATCAGTTTACAAAATGTGTTTTATCATAATTGTGCTGCTGTGCGTAATATCTAAAGGCCCTTTTATTCATTTTGCTTGTCTGTTTTATATCACTTATCAAAACTTAGTCAACATTATTGTTTTATGCACGGTAATGTTTTTACTATTTTCAAAAGAAGAAGGAAAAAAAACCAAAACCCCGGTGTAATTGTAGACTATAAAACTTAGTAGTATGATTATGCACAATAAAAACATAGAAAGGGAGCGAGGCTTAAACGCTTCAGTGAGTATGATGGTGGCAGGCTAAAAAAACAACATGATCTTGCTAGAGATTAATCATTTGGGAAAACGCAAAATGTTGAAGATAATTACTTCAGTCTTAGAATTCTTCTCAGGGATCTAAGAGTTGTAAAACACCGCAATGTTTGAACAGGGCTCGTAAAAGTGTGTCAAGCCAGATACGTATCACGTATCACTCAAAAAGTACTACGCGCCTGAACTGAGGCACTTCTGGCCAAGCACTCAGACAAAACGCAGAATATATAGATAGTATGTTTTTCAATAGCTATTAACTATTGAATAGTCATTTTATTATCCTTCAAGAAACTGCTATTAATAATATTTAAGTACAGACGCCAGCACCTAATTTTGTAACACACTATCAATCGGAATCTGAATCATTTTGAAACAAATTGCTAATCCATTGCTTCATAAATTCGAAAAGTCTGCTCAACACGTAAATAACGCAATGAATGTTGTTGAGTTGTCAAAATGAAACCGATTCCGATTGACAGTGTGTTATGCAATTGCCCCGCAGCACATCAAGCTTCCCGAAACTGTGAAATTTTCCCAATCAACTTTGAACCTTATGTTTTAGTAATAACGTTGAAAATCTATTAAAGAAATTTGACAAATTGTAGTAGCTTGATATGCTGGCGTCTGTACATAATACATATATCAATTTCATATTTTGTAGGTTCGCCACGTTCACATAATATGATTGAGTGAATGGAAAACATTGATTCTTATGTTTTCGCGACTTCAGATTGGTCTTTTGCCGATCGAATCCATCAAAAGGGGGCGGTCAAACAATGGCGAGTTAATGGACTCCTGGTTAAATTGGCATTGTACGGTGTACTATTTGCCTGTGAAGTTTGAATTTATCTGGATACCAAGTTAGAGTAATCTAGAGTAACTACTACGTCCTCTTCTTTTAGCGTGAGCAGAACTCCAGGATGGAGGTCCCTCGGACACCGGAACGAGTCCGATCAGAATATGGTACCTTTTGCTCCGGAGAAAGCGAGATGCACTTGGGAGCATCTCTTTTGATGTAATCGACACACATAAGGAAGCTGTTTCGCTCTTGCTTGAGCCTCTTGGACACAGGTGGTGTAATTAATCGTAAAAGGATGCCGTGTATGTGACTTTTTCAAGTTTGCTTCTATTTGTTATAGAACATGCTAGTTGCTACGATCCTGCCGACATAAAAGAACGCTCTAAATACTTATACTTGTCATTTCCATGTCCATAATGTGAGACCTTGGAAAAAGGTTTATTGTGTTTGTTAATAATTAAAAGTGAACACGGGCGGGGGTTTGTGATTGCTTTACAACGAAACACTTCGAAATACTTTAGATCTTTGGTAAGGTGCGTACCTACAAACAAATACAGTTAAGATTTCGTCGCATAACTTGAATAATGAATAAGGGTCGCTAGGGTTATAGTCGCCCAAGACTATCTGATCTTCCGGGACTTGACAACCACATCGGTTCGAGTGTCGTCATAAAATTGAATAAATGAATAAATACATTTGCTATTATGTAATTGGACCACGAAAAACAAAGAACGCAGGTGGACTCACAAAAATCTATTACTTAATTTATTTTTAAGGTAAATCTTACTTCAAATAAAGTTTTGGCCCAAACCTAGTTTCTGCTTCTATCATAGGATAGAAGCAGAAACTATGTTTGAACCTACTACCCGGAATACGGTGCATTTAGCGATTGATTCGTTTGAATATTTATACTCCTTCTGAATGGTAGATTTATAGTCAATCCTTTTATACAAGTTTGCAACCAGAAGCAATGACTTAATTACCGGGAATTATTTTTAAAGTTGCGAAATTGTAGTTTAGAACAATAAATTAGTTTAGAAAACCCATTTTATTACAATGCCCGCCGCTAGTAACAGACTCATCAACTAAAAGTTTTATAAATAAAGTTGTTATTGATGCTGCTGGTGTTTATATTCCGGTAATTTGGTTGACTATCAAATCAACAACACTGTGTCATGAATATTTACTTATGCAAGCGGTGTTTTACTTTTAGTCTCAATTAACTACATTTGTATATTACAAGATAAGTTTTTGGTAAAAATTAATATACCGTGCCTGTGGGGTAGACAAGTGACAGTCGCTATTAAAGCGTTTCGTATTTCTACAACGTCTTTCAACAGGACTGATATTTATAAGCTTTTCGGTAGCTAATGTCTGTCCCGTGTATTTTTGACTTTTCCATCAACGTTATCGCCGATAGAATGCCACTTTGTCTAGGCTAGGCCCTCAGGTTACTGGGCATAAAACGTTAAAAACACTAATGAGTACGTGCGCGTGCATACAATTGATACAATACTGTTTGTTTTGTAACCATTATCAAATTAAGTGCGTGTAAATAAGTAGCGTTACAAAACATTACGCCAAGCCCAAGACATCAATGTTTATCGTAGAATGCTTTCTTTTATTATAAGACTAAATTTGATAAAAGTTCAATGTAACCGTGAACTTCTGTGCAACGTACATAATGGGTTTCTATTACATAAACAGAATATTACTTTAATTTATAGCGGTTACAATATAACATGTTCATGCAATACATGGTACAGTTGTAAACTAGGTAATGGATTCCGTAACCTTCATTGTGAAATTACTTAGTGGAAAACGAAGGCAACTCGACTTTGTACGTAGCGTCCTGATGCTTCATTGCCTGTATTTACCCGGTTCCCAGTGTTTTAATATTAATAACCCTATACAGGAGGTTCCTGCAGTAGCTACACCTACTTGCGAGACTGGAGCTTTTATGATGATGTTTACCGCCAACTCGCGCACGTCGCGCGTCCTCGTCGCCCATTTTGCCTCAGAGGGTAAACTTTCTTACTAGAAAAACCTCCTGTTTGAAATAAACTAGCTACTGAGGTCGGCTATTTCAATTTACGATGGGGAGTGTTCAATCTAATTGGGGATTTAGAAGGGTGTGAGTTTGTTACTTATTTTTGGAGAAATAAGCTTTATTTACTGCTTCATTAAGTTTCGTGAACTTTTGTTTCTAATTACGAGTCTACAATCGTTAATTTATTAGCAAAAGCGAACGTAAATCGATTTAACCTAGGTTTCCGATTTCTTAGTCGGGATTCAATGTGGGCTTCAGGAAAAGTTTAAACCTACCTACACGATTTCATCGAAATTCAATGACAAGTGTACAAGTTTGCGAGTGTGCGTTTGTCGTAATATGCGTGTAGTAGGGCTACCACCACAGCTCAGGAAATACTAAAATAATAGACATAATGGTTACAGTTAGGAAAAGTTATATTGTATGCAAATTATCGTATGAGTAATAAATAGGATAGGAACATACCTACACATATTAGCAGGAGGCGTTTCAGCTGTAGGTCTTGGAAAATTAGAATTTAATATCTTTTGAGGTTTTCCGTGACTTTATTTTGAATCATACACAGGATTTTTAAAACGGTCATGATTAAAATGAAAGCATTATCAATTAATTCGTTGGGTGTTAAAAAGTAGGTGTGAACCGCGGTATTTTGTTTAGAGGCCAGGAAAATGTAAGGCTGGTGATAGTCTGAAGTCGCCTATCATATGTTTTTGAGAAAATTAAATACATAACAACCCGGATTTCCACCGCAGAGATCCACGTGGTAGTATCCAAATACCTACTTCATTATTTATATGGTAACCCTAAGTTTGGAACAGCGACGCGACGCACTTATGGGAGCGTGCCCGTGAATGCATTTCTCAAACAGCTAGTCCTTAGATCCTTGACGACACAAGACCTTTTTTACTCGTTCCAGTTCGATTCACTATGTTATGTAGTTGAGAATAGGCTACGGCTACGCACGCGATTTTAATTTGCTTGGGTAAATTGTTGCTTATTATATTATACTTACCTATACCACAATATAGAATAGATAATAGTTTCATTTCTTGGCTGGTTCTTGTAAAAATATTTTCCTAGTCCTTTACAATTCTATAATAGGTAGGTAGGTATACAGGCTTGACAACACAACAGAATTATAAAGTCACATTTTACTCTAGCTCTTCATTAATAAATGACAGGCGTTTAATTAACCACCTGCCTGTGAATTAACAAGAGAGTTATGGGGACTGACGGTAATTCGCGAGTGAATATTTTAGGTCCACTCTAACTTAGCAAAGTTCATTAAAGTCTTTGATTGAGAGATTCTCCTGAATATACATAAATGTTGTCTATGGCTTTGTTATCGTTATAACGCGGTACCTGTGGCGGTACGGACGTCACGTAAATCATAACAAAAAAAACTGGCTAAGTGCGAGTTGGATTCGCACATGGGGGTACCGTACTAAAAGGCAAAAAAAGACCTTTCTTGTGTCCCTTTAATTTTTAACTTTATTTTATTTTTATTATTTGTTGTTATAGCGGCAATAGAAATGCACACCGCGAAAATTTCAACAGTCTACCTTTTCCGGTCCATGAGATACCGCCCGCTAACAGACAGTCGAGACTCGAGACGGACGGACGGACAGCGGAATCGTAGTAATAGGGTCCCGTTGGTACCCTTTTGTGTACGGAACCCTAAAAAGGCAAACAGGAGCCTACCAACATAAATGTATACCATAATCATAATGGCTGTAAATATTCGGAAATATTTTCAAAAGTATGCTACTAAATGGTAAATGCTAAATTGTAATCAGAAAACTGATCCTCCTCGCAGATTTTCAGATTTGCCCACATTTTAAATCAGAATTTGCGTATCACAGGGGACAGGGCTAAGAGAACAAAGGGGTCTGCTGTAAGTAGTGACTGTTTTGTGACTCAATTGACGTATAAACGGAAATCTACAATATGAGAGAGGAAAAATTGATAGTTTTAAACCAGGGCATGAGAGTAAACCAGAACACTGTTGTAGAATTCAATGGAATAGATCTTTTCAGTGGACGTTTCCCAAGATATGGTTGTTAATGACCGCATACGCATCAATCAACGCGAACGTTGACGACGGCATGTAGTAGGCTATTCTAAAATTATTTCTCATGTCGACGTCGTATTCCGAATTTCCGACTTACAATACTCGGGCGATCGCCATAGGCAAAAGAAAGTTTGTATTTTTTTTTTACGAATATCAAAAGTCAACTCAAGGGAATCGATCATTATTATATTTTTTTTTTTCTGTCTGTGTCCTTATAATCACAATAGGATGCTTAGACGAATTTCAATTAAACTTACTGTTTTGTACTTAATATAGGTAGATAAAAAGTCTGAATTTGATTTAATACAACCAATGCAGTTTGGTTCGTAAATCAAATTCATTGGACCTCTTGCTTGCACTTCCGGGTCTTATGTAGTTGTACTAGTGATGTGCGTAACTGTAATGAGTGGTATTGTCGATGTAAGAAAACACGATTAGGTTCATTTAAGATTATTTTTACTCCAGTATCATCAACAGTATTATCAACAGCTAATCAGATGCCTTTTAGCTAACGATGACTCATCAATAACCTGTACATTTTTCTTATTTAATCACATAATTATAATCATGACAGAATCATTGTATTTGTAATGTTTTTATTATAGCCAAGCTTATAAACAAGTGTTTGTTATATCTTGATTAGTCAAGAAAACCTCAAGATGCAGTTTGACCTCTCCGTTGCATGCAGTCTTACAGAGCATAGGTCATGATTAATGAGTTGTTGTGAAAGGATGTTGTTGTTTTCCAATTCCTGTTGTTTAATTGATTGGTAACTGGTTGAATGTTAATTGGTAATAAGTGATAGGTATTGTGGGGAGGGTTTTGGTAGGTAATGTAATAACCAATTGGAATTTTTCTAAGAGGGCAGTAATTTTATATGAATATTTTGTGTTCTGCTTGACAACTATCCCCAACTACACAGATAGATTTGTAGGAGAACAGTATAAACACAGACTTATTCTTACAGAGATTGATAACATTTTATTAAAGAAAGAAAAAAAGAAAAAAGTATATAATAATATTCTATTTTAATTTTCTTGCACATCGTAAAGTGGGTATGTGGTGTCCGATAACCTCGTAGTAACTATGTCTTCCTACAGTACTAAATAAATATGACTATCTGGATGGACCCAGCCCAATTTAGAGCTGAGTAGGCACAGTCAGCATCAAAAGTCGATTAACACTATCATTTTTACGTGTTATTAAATTGACAACAACTTTTTTCAATAAACTGGTTTTTAGCTTTTCACATAATAGACAAGAGTATATATTCTAAAAAAAATTCTTCTGCTGCAATTTTGAACAAATATTTTGCTCAATAACTAAGATTAAAAAAACTGAAGTGTTAATCAACTTTTGATGCTGACCATACCTATATACTGGTTAAGACAAGAATATTTTAAAATGCCTTAGGCCTTATCATACTAGCCTGTAAATGTCCCACAGAAGAGCAAAGGCCTTTTTTCACACAGACAAGGGACAAGCATTATTCACCGCACTTGCTAAGGAAAGATTGGTGATTTCAGATTTTTATTAATTATGAGTCCAGGTTTTTCTAATGTCTGTCATATCTAGGATAGAAAGGGCCTTACAATGTTTGAATAGGTGTGCTTAACAGTTAACCACTAGTTTCTTGATATTTCTTGTAAGATCAGATAACAAAATAGAGAGTAATACAATCAAACTTTGTTACTTACTGCTTGTCAACTTGTATTCATATCATGGCTGACACAACCCTTTACTTGGGAGGTCACACAACCTTAACTTTATAATTATGTTGAATGCAGTAGCAATGTGATCAGATAGTAGCAGATTACTAATACAAGCAATTTGATAGGCATGGCAGAATTTTGAATTAGACTAACTACTATTATCTTTTTTATTACTACAGTGGTATTAGCAAAATTAATCAAATTAAGCAATTTAGATAAATAAAATTAAGGGAGAAAGTATGATTAAATTCGAGATTTAATAAAAATTATGAATCTTTCAAGGTATTTGTGAGTCTAAATAATTACTAACTTGCCTTTTGTTTTACTTTTTGATTTAAATGGTTTAGTATCTTGTCAGGAATAATGGAATTAGTTTACATAGAAGCATAGGACTATAATGCATTACTTCAATGGTCAGGGACCATAAGCACAGAATACTTAATAGCACTCCATAAGTTAAAACTTTATAAAAACTTTGAAAGCAGTAGGTAACACAAAAGACGTCAGTTTTGTTTTCTATTGATATCTACTAATAACTACAAATCATGTTATATGACTTACCTGTAATATTTACCGATGATATAGGATGTAAAAAGTAGAAAAACAATATAATAAAAGTTCCACGAAACTGTTTGCAATACATCTTGGACCACCGCTCTAATTCTTCCATGACACGTTAAATCTCGTTGTTCGTGTTTAAACACACTTTTGTCTACATTTTTCTCAGTATTTAATAAACACCTTTACACTTTAATACAACTGTAGAGTGAGTTCCGTCATTTCAGAGCAGTTGCTAGGATTTTAGTTGCCACAACATTCGTTATACACCTGTGGAATTCGCTCGCCTTGCAACTATGAACAAGGTAGGGATTACTCACAACTTCATAAGTTCACTCAACTTTGTATTTAAAAATACTGGGATGTTGCATCTCTTTTACATAATTATAATTCACTAAATCACTATTAAAAAGTCTTAGAATATCAACAACATAGTTAAATTATTTTTTGAAAGTTTTATAAACTTCGAAAGTTTCTTGACATGAACTTCATTGCACAATCGTCGAAGGACGCGACTTGACTTGACGAGCAAAACGGGTACCTAAGGAAGGCAAAAATATGTTTTTGTTTCGTTTCTTTTAGGATGTGTTCGGTAAACTTCGGCTGTTATCGGGACGGACCGACTTGTGCTAGAGACACACGTACGGCTGCTTGTTAGTCGATTATTTTGTTACCAGTTAACAAACTGCAAAGTAAATTACTAAAGTATAAAAACAATTTACTAAAAATCTTTGTTTGGCTTTATTGGTTGTCTGCTGATTTGTTTTAGCATGCATTTTGGACTCTGTATCTGTGGTCTAGGGCAAATTCCCAAAAAAGTTATTTTATTTTTAATGCTGGGACGCTTTATGGACTCTATGGACTATGGTAGCCGGTGAAATTCAATTTTCCTTACATTTTTTGTAATTTGCTGCTCAGTATCATGTTGTATGTTGATCAAAATATGAATCTAACCAGTAAAAAATATGTATTTATTTATTTATATTAATTGTATTAATAATTGAACTTATCAATACAACTATCTAATTAGATTGAGTCCCGTACGGTATATCGAATTACCCTTGAACGATATAACTGTCTACAGAAAGCATGGTTCACCGACGAACGGTAATACGAAAAAACTATTCGATACTACGATAATAGTCGATACCATTATTTAGCGACAGCACGTTTCGCCGAATAACGCTACATAGAATGAATGGTTGGCCGATACCAAGATTAGCCGATATCTTGGTTGAACACGCTTGAACTAAATAATCCTTTACCGATAGCTATTTGAAAGCACCTTTTCTTACAACGCCGATCCATTTTTTTGTCGGAGTTTGACCATGCTGGACCTGGAACCATGCCACGACACCACCACTCGCAGTGTCAACGCTAGACAAAAGAAACCGCGCTGCTTGCCGCTAAGCCAAAACTTGTGGCCGGGTGGTAACGGCCTGGCCAGGACCTCGCCACTATCTGCGGCAGCTTAGCGCGGGGCGGCGAATGGTAAAAACAAATATATCAAAACGTATGAAGTTATGAACCATGCCACGACGCACCGGTCGCAGAGTCAACGCTAGACAAAAGAAACCGCGCCGCCCGCCGCTAAGCCCAAAGTCGTGGCCGGGTAGTAAAACTCTTACTAAATGAATAAAAGTGTATTCGACAAACGTTTTAGTTACTTTTAGTAGATTTATTAGTTCTTAGTAGATTTATAATTTCACACCACTAAACAGCCATCACTAAAATATTTCTTTCGGAGTGTTCTGTCATTTCGGTTCGCTGCGGCGGGTATTAAATCCTAGGTAATCATCGTTTTTAATGCCATAAAATCACAAGAAAGTAATTTATATTGCTAAGCAGTTACTGTGATCTTCGTTCTACATAATATTTTGGTTAAAAGAATCAATGTTCAGTGATAACCTCTGGCGATTCACGGTGTTTTGACGTTTCTTCGTGCAGATGTGAAGTTCCTTGTTACCAAATTTATTGGTTATACGAAGTTTTTCATTTACATCTCTGTTATTTCAGCCATGGTGCGTATGAACGTATTGAGTGATGCTCTCAAATCAATCCACAATGCTGAGAAGCGCGGCAAAAGACAAGTGCTCATCCGGCCTTGTTCCAAAGTCATCGTCAAGTTTTTAACTGTGATGATGAAGCACGGTTACATTGGCGAATTTGAAATCGTCGATGACCACAGAGCTGGAAAGATTGTTGTCAATCTGACCGGCAGACTGAACAAATGTGGAGTCATTTCACCCCGCTTCGACGTTCCCATCAACGACATTGAGAGGTGGACTAACCTGCTACCGTCACGACAGTTCGGGTAAGCCGTTTATACTACTTACATCCTAGAGGCTTTTAGTTGTAAAACAAGCTAAATAATGGCTTTAGGTACTGCCATCTAGGTCAATACTAGACTATCAGAAGTACCTACTTGAATACTTGAAATTTATAACCTATGTCAGTAACAGGTTCTATCCCATTGCAAGACATTCCTTTTTCAGTACTTTGCTATTCCTAAGATTTTACTTATTCATTTTGTCACTATAGTTTGGTCAAGTTAGGTACTTAGGAATAGAAAGTCTAAACAGTAAATGTAAAGAAAAACTGACCAGTAACTGAAAAAAGTTAATGTTTTGTTTATTGCCATGTGTGATAGTATATCATTTCTTCTTAGGGGTAGTCAGATTGGAAATGTTGAATCCATCTAGCTTATTTTTTAGCGACAAAAAAAGGAGGTTATCATTTTAATATGATGTGTAAAAGTGATTCAAATATCCTATTTACAGAATATACAATTTCATTTCATCTCTTTGTAAATATTGTTATCCTTAGTCTTTGCTAAAACCACAGAGCTTAGTAAACTGCATTGACTTTATTAGGACAAGCTGGTACACATGTGTACCACAAGCTGTACAAATTTATACCATTTATATATTGGATTTCAAGACATGATTTCAAAATGAAACTAATTATTAATTATTCATAAATCCCTTTACTCAAGACATTGAAATAATATAGTGTAAGGGTTAATAATGGTGCTGAAAGATATCATCCAACATCCAAATCTATCCAAATTTGATAATAAAATTAGCCATGATATTTTTGCATAACTACCGCGGATCGCCAATAGTTCTTGTTGGTCGGCATTTGATATGTTGTGCTAAATTGAATAAAACGTCACAAATTGATATCTTTCACATTGATAGATATTGTTAGTGGTGTTTTGAACAAGTCTTCTGCAGTACTCAGAAAGCAAAAGCCTTTTGTTTAATTACAAACTATCCTAATTTTGAATTTATCTTGTTTTCAGCTACTTGGTCCTGACAACCAGTGGTGGAATCATGGACCATGAAGAAGCCAGAAGGAAACATCTTGGAGGAAAAATTTTAGGCTTCTTTTTCTAAGTTTACTCAATATAAATGAAAATGTATTCAGTTGTTTTAATTTAATCACATTTTGCAATCATTCCAAAAACATTTGGATCCTATGTTAAAATACTTTAATTATAGAGCAATGATAATTTAATTGAGTTTTCTGCGGTTTTTTCCTTGCATATTTTGCTTGTACTGATTTAAATAATAATACCAGCTTATTATTATCCAACTTCAGGGCAATCACATACAGGGAATGCATGACCATTGATCACCATGCTTGCTCGAGATGGGTTGGCGATTTCAGACTTATAAGTCCAGGTTTCCTCACAATGTTTTCCCTCACTGATTAATGTCCACTGACTAATATCCAAGATAAAATCAAAAATTACATATGAATGAAAGTCACATTGGTACTTGTCTGGAATTGAACTCACAACCTTGTGCAAGAAAGGCCTTAGCCACTGTACCAGTAATTTATAATTATTGTTTTTTTTTAATTATTATTTTATGGGCTGATTTTCTATAGTGCAATAACTTTCATCAGACACAAGCTGTGAAATATTTATTTATTAGATGAAAGTTATCTGGCTTTTGAACTATCAGTCCTATAACATATTGTGTATATTAATTCCCACCAAAAACATTCTCATGAAAAATGTTGCCAAGATGAGACCACATGGCTCGCACTGTCAATAAGTTAGCAGATTTCATGTAGAGGCGTAGAGCCAAGCTTCTAACTCTACAAGCCCTAACTTCACAATGCCCCTACGCCTTAGTCAAAATATGAGGCTTGGCCGTTTCGTTATTACAAGAACTATTGTATAACAGAAAAGTGAATAAAATTTTTCACCTTTCGCGATGGTAGCGGATTACTGTTTTAAAACATTACTTTGTGTCCCATTGTAACCATAATACTAAGTTTATATGATTACATAAAATTTTTGACATTTAAATATAATCCCATTTGTACTTATCCTTTTTTTTTTCCTTATTATTAACATTTTCTTTCAACTATCTCCATCCTTTGCCCCTACTTCACCCTGTTTGTTACTTGTTCTGAGTCCGCGTTCAATAAGGTCTTTTTTATCACTTTTTAGCTTAGAGCATTTAATGCTCTAAGCTTTTTTGAGGTTCCGTACCAAAATGGTAAAAATGAACCCTTATGGTGCGACTCAGTCTGTCTGTCTACTAGGGCATGTGGAGTATCATATGAAAAAGCGCAGTTTGCACATTCTCAAACATTTTTTTAGGCCGCATAGTTTTCGACTTGATGACAAATGTAAAAAAAAATACCGTTCCCCCCTCTTATCTCCGAAGTTTGCATAGAGATAAATCTGAAATTATTCCATGTGATAGAAGTTTATGTAAAGATTACACGAAAAATAAAAAGATGTCTAAATAGCACACTCGGAAATCATCAACAAAAGTTAAATTAGTTCTACTATCAGTCAAGAGATGGCGCTGACCTAAAACTGCAATATTTACACCGCAGCAGCGTTAAAATTCTCTGACGATGAAAATTTAAAATCATAATGCGGAACCCCCGGTGCGCGAGTCCGACTCGCTCTTGACCGGTTTTTATTTACGTGCCTCATTTGGTGAATGATGTCGCGTACGCATGTGCCCTTTTCCGTTCTCGGACGGAAAAGTATTATTATTACTTATTTATTCTTGCCCGCTTGATCGACCAACTTACCACTACCCCCTAACATCCATCATCGCACTATCAATGGCGTGAGTTATTTTTTGTGCCTGATTTCTATTTACCAAGGTTTATGCAGTTTTTTTCCCCAGTGCGAAAGCAGTGCGTGAGCAATGGTGGCCCATTGGTAACGGCTGCGAATTAGGTACGAGTTATGGGTCGAACCCTGGCAGGCGCTTTAGGTACAGACGCCAGCACATCAACCTACCCGAAACTGTCAGATTTTCCCATTCAACTTTGGACCTTATGCTTTAGTGATAAAGTTGAAAATCTATTAAAGAAATTTGACAGATTGTAGTAGGTTGATGTGCTGGCGTCTGTACTTTGTGTTAATCGTGAGGAAACCGGCATGTCCTAGAACCAAAAATTGACATCAACCAATCCGCACTGGGCCGACTGGTGGATTACGGCCCACTCCCTCTCACAGGGAGGAGGCCTGTGTCCCAGCAGTGGGAACATTAAAGGCTGATTGTACCTATCCAGTTTTTTTTCCCCCAATTACCTCGTCCAGGAGACACGGGTTGCCTACTGAATGGGAAATTAATTTCTTTAGCACAACAATACACCTGCATGAAGCAACGATGTCACTCGGCAGGGAATGCGAGAGTGTACGAATTTGTTTCATCATCCTTCGACACAATTTTTTGGTTTGAGTTAGCGTGTATTCACACGTACCACAACCACACCACGTCGCAGCGACAAAATGTGGTCAAGCTGTGGTTACGTGTGAATAGTGTCGCAGCGGCTTTTTGCAGTTGCGTTGTGGTACCGACAAAATGTCGATGTGGTTGCGTTGTCGCTGTCGTTGCGATGTGGTCCACGTGGTCATGTGCAGTTATACTCCGGCTTTCGTAGAGGAAACACGGCTTGACTGAACGTAAGTAGTCATGGAAGAAAGATTGTTGTTGCTATCCTTGTGATGGCTTTTATTAATAAGAAGAAGCGCCAGCTAGGCGCGCGCTGTTGATGACGTCATGTCGTGGCGATGTGGACGCGGTGCCGCCGCCGGTGGCGGCGTTGCCGTCGCGATGTGGTTGCGATGTGGTCGTATTACACAGGTGGTCGATAACAACGGCAAAATGTGGTACGTGTAAATTGCAATATTCATTTTCAATACAAAATATACGCCCGACCACATGGCGTCGTTGTGGTGTGGTTGTGGCTGTGGTGTGGTTGTGGTACGTGTGAATTGACCCTTATGCACCGATCGTTTTATGCATCATGTCAATGTCATATGACAATCAGTATAATGTTCTCACTGCTGGGATTTACGCCCGGTTTCGGGACCGAAAATCTACACAAAAATAAGCAATGAATATTGTCAAGAGCTTGTCAACTGCTGTGATTGGTTATCCGTAATTAAGTACCAACAGCCAATCGGATCACTTGAAATGCGTTATTTATTTTAGCTTGTCTTTAATTTTCGTGACAGACATCTCTGTGAGAGGCAGTAACCCGTAATCTACCTTGTAGCAAGGCTATGCATGTGTCGTACGCGTACCTACCTTTTTTTTTAACGTGGAGAAATGCTCATGCATTCTGCACTACCACGGGGAGATAGTGCAGTTATGTGGGACTCCAACCCACTAAAACTCCACGGTGTCCTCCTCTGCCGCTTACGGCGGGAACACGGGCACACGTTAGCACTCATCCGTGAACCCACCGCGGCTGTCCGTCACCGGACCCTCCTCTGGGGAGTATTCCCCAGCACCGACGCACCAGAACACATAGCACGCCGTGACCACCCCAGGGACCAAACCAGCACATGGGCGCCAGACGACCACATGTCTGGGCACCCTTGGTCCCCCTGCGACGGGTCAGGTCATTGGCACCGCCGCCTGCCAATTTTCGGCCGCAGAGGATAGGGAGAGCGGCCAACGTCATACCAACACTCCTCTTCCTCTGCGGCCCCACCGCGTCCGCCATCAGACGGTGGCGCGACCCCGTCAAGGCCGCGGAAGGTAGGGAGAGCGGCGCACCGCAATACCGGCACTCCTCTCCCGCCGCGGCCTCCAACCCTCAGCCGCGATGCCTCCGATACGACATCGCGGCCCGCCTCAGCTGCGATGTCGCCCAAGCGGCACCGCAAACTACTTGTTGGCCGCTACGTCGTCGGCTTACCGGCAAAAGCCCTGACGAGCGGCCCCTCCTCGGGTTCCTCTTCGCTTCACCGAGCCCCCCGCCTCGACAATGCGGGAACCCACCGGGGGGGACGCGTACCTACCTAAAACAACTTGCAGATTCGTTAAAAAATACCAGTAAAAAAAACAAATTACTCATCAGCCAGACCAGAGGCATTTATAGCCTTTATCTAGTTATGTAACAGCGACCGTATCTATGAAATATTCCTAAGGGGCAATACTTGTCTAGTGTTGGCATTTATCTTCTCTTTTCGAGACATTTGACTTCTTCTGGAGAAAAAAAAAGTTCTAAAATTTAACAATAGATGGCGTTGGCGTCTTCAAGTGTTTAGTAAAGGGGACACAAATCAAATCACCCGCTTGTTGTTTTGAGGATATTTAATATGTTTACATATATCCCTCTTTGAAAGCGAAGGGCCTGCAGCAGAACCAATCCACGACGTTCCCGGTTTATATTTACCGACTTAAAAAAAAGGAGGTTATGTATTTTTCTCATATTGTTGTTTTGTCAGTACTATTCTGAGCCTTTCTTGGCCCTACTCTTAGAACTTTAGAAGCGTCAGCGTTCTAAACTCTGCTGGTGTTCCCTCAGTAGTGTTCCCCTATGGCATGGTATTTGGCTACTTACAAAAGCTTTATTTCATCTTTTAGCTTTTAATTCTTATCTTTACAATTCATCAATAAGAAATGAAGAACCCTCGGATATGGCATAGTTGCTATGCTATATCCGTAGGTATACTTAATTGGGCCCGCGTGTGACGCCCAGGTGACCAGCGTTTTGAACCTAGCTTGCATTACATTGTATAGTTGAAGTATATACAACATAAAAAAACCAATAAGTAGTCAGGGAAGTACAGGTGGGCATTGAGATACTTTATTTGTATCCACTTAGCCTGTGTTCGTATATAGGATTGTAGGTAATATATCGCTAAATGGTTAGTGATTTATGTAGCTACTTGCCTTTTTCTGTTCGCGACACACATATGAGCACCTACATAACTAATAATATGCGTAGCATTCCGTCACCGCACCGGGTAGGTCGGACTTGTGGCAGTTGTGGCGCACAAACGCCATCACCACCATTCTTGTTCCCCGCGGCGGCAGTCCCGCCACTCTTGGATCCGCTCGACAGTTGTGCGCTGCACGGACGATACTACGCTCGCTATCGACGAACGAAAATGTGTGCCGCGTCCACAGTGTACTAAATATTATAGTGGCAGTGCTCGTGATCTACGCACACGAATTCAACTTTTTTAAAACGAACCTATAATTCAAATAATGATGGCGCCCGAGACAGTGGTGACTACGGAACACAACAAACCAACTGCACCTCCATCTCAGCAGCAAGGCGGCGCGCTGGATTGGATTAAAATCGACATTAACTATTTCAAAACTCCACCGGGCCTTTTAAAAATAATACAACTTGTAAGTACCTATTTTTAAAAATTTCTAATTTAATTAATTAAGCTGAATACTTGTAACATTGATTTAGATATTATTCAAGTCTGATTAATTCCTGGGTAAAGAACTTTTAATAGATTGTCGATTAAATGTCAAGCCCCGAAAAAAGTTAATAAAAGAAAGCTTGTCCTCAATACTTTTTACATATTAGTTACAAACTATGTATACCTAAGTTGTATAACTATGTATGTTCACACTTACTGTTTCCTTATATACTAATTAATTAGATTGCATTTTATTGGCCATCTAATGAATTTACTAACGCTACCTCTTACAGCATCGGTACAGTACCGTAACTACCTAGTACCTTATTTCTATACGTTCTAGTTAACGACAAAAAGCTGGATTTAAAGTGTGTTAAGAGGAATATTATGATGCTAAGTCATTTTATATTATCCAACATCTGCTAAGTTAGGTGTGTCGTTAAAGTTACGGGTGCTCGCGTTCGACGCCGACGCTTGTACCGTGAGAGCGTGTACACAAGCTTAATGTATTTTATGCATATATGAGTTATCGAGGCCATAAAACGTTGCATATTGTCGCTGAGAATGCTTTTTGGTGTCGTGGAGGTCAGTTGTCAGCAAGAGGCGGCGGGGCGCGGCCGGCGGGGGCTGACGACGCAGGTTGTACTTACGACTGCCGAGTCCCTTGCGGAGGAGGCGTGATAATCTTACTCCTCCATTCACCAACGCTTTGAAACAACTAATATTGTTATAGTACCCATATTCCATCCGAAGCGTTTGTATGCCGTGCTGTCTGTTGCTTAAGTATGATTCTAGTATATTATATTCTTTCAGAAAGGACCCATTGATTAAATTGGTAAAGAAGAAATGAGATTAACGTTCCTTGACTATGGCAAATAAGGCTATACAAGGTAGGTATACGCCTCTGCCGTGGGTTCTGCGACTTCTTCCGCTTTTTTATGAAAAAAGTCTAAGAAGTAGTACCTACTACGGTAGAGCAGCCCAGGCTCTCCTAAAATCAAAACTATCCAGAGGCAGCCGCCAATCTAGTAACGGTCCACCTAATCCAGAACTATATAGAATTATACAAAATCTTTTCTGGTAGGTACCTTCTGTTAATGGACCTGAAAATCGGGCCAATTAAGTAAAGGGAAACAAGTGCATAGCAGACCGCAATTTTGGTCAAAAATTGCTTTTAATTAATTTAATTGCATCGGGGGCGTCGGCCACAGGTGCCTCAACCACTGGGGGCCTAAGCCACGGACCCATGTTGAATTCATGTAGTTGTAGGTGCTACCCGGGTTGCCGCACGAAATGCAACGGGAGAAATATTATCAAAATAAGTTATTTTATTATTTGCATCGTACATACATTCGCACTTCCCTAAAACCGCTGGAGTAATCTGTGCTCCTGGGCCAGAACCCAGGAGGTAAATAAGGACCTACTTACAGTTAATAGTAAGTACGTAACTACTTATTTGTACTAGGTACACATCTTGCAACTTGTTGTTATTCATTAGATGTTTCCTGATTTAGTACTACGTCTCATCACAGATGAAGTAATTTTACACCTAATTACTTAATCGATTTCTTTTTATTTGACGTTGGTATAGGTATATTTAAATGACTTCTATTATTACAAGTTGATTGGTAATTAAGGGGCACTAGTTTGAAGTTCTAAGGTCTGTCGAAAGTTAACATAGGTAGATGAGTGAGTTATATTATTTCTTTGCGTTTCTGTTTATTCTATAGATTATGTTTGCTATCTTAATACAACACATGCTATCCATCTTACACGATAATGATAAGTCAGTGGCTTAGTCATAGCGCGTATTTCTGGTATTTTTATTGTGAATGTTTTGAATTCGCTGATATTGTACTTTGCTAAAATGTTGTTCTCCTACAATGGCCGGGACCATGTAGAGTAGCTATGTAATACTTAATCCAGAGCGCTGTTGAATGAATGGAGGAAAACAGCTGCCATATTGTAGGTAGTTTATCATTATTGAATTATCAGTTTAATTAATCTACATAGGAGACTATCTTATAAGTACCTACTTAGAACAGAAAAACAATCATCGCGCATTCGTCATTTCTCTACCTGTGACTCGTTAATTTCTAGCCCGTACGTCACTGAGAATTGTCATTCTTTATGTCACCTTTGCGGCCTTGAAATGATTAGTCAGTTCTTGGAGCGATAAATATAAATTGGTACTACTAAAAGTATCGCCTTATTTGAACTTTAATACGCAGGATTCGTCATATTTTGACTGGGCGTGAGTTGCCTTCGCCTACTCGGGCTCTACACGCTGATATCATCGTCCGTCCTTGCCTCTGCTCCAATAATACAGCTAGCCATATAAGTAGGATTAATATTATAAGCACACTACAAGGCTCACTTGAAGACGCAATCTTAATTTCGTTGTGAGGTGAAATAATTTCTATTTTTTAACGCTAAGCTAGCTTCTTCTAAATGTTGAAAGGATCGCGAAGCTTTGTGATTTGATAAGTATTTTAGGTAGGTATAAAAGAACAGGCTACCTACCTGTTTTACAAAATCTGCGACGTCATCAATATCACTATCACTAGAATAAGTGCAATGATAGCATTACTGCGAATGCAAGCTAGCAACAAGTTTTGATGAGTAAGATCACGTCATAGGTATTATTTACTTCCCCTTGCTCGTCTTTGGCTTCAATTAGATTAATTGTTCTAATTGGAGCTCTTATTAACTTATCCTGTAGGATTATACCTACAATGAAAGCTAGAGAAATAGGTATCTTGTTGTTTTGCTAAGCCGTTGTGGACATGGATCCATAATGACTCGTGGAGGTCATGTTCTTCAACCACCTCTTTGTTTTACTCCGATATAGTAGATGATGCTTTAAGAAAATAAGACGAAGTGGTTTATACGACAGTTTTTTCCTTGCCGCAAGTGCTGAATTGTATACTTATAACGGAAAATTACTTTGGTGGTATGATCCCCAGATACCCGAAGGGCAAAGTTCCTTACACAAAACCCATACTTACCGACGATAGGTATTGATTTTATGTGTTTGTAATCGAATCCGTAGTACCGCAGTTTTCAGTCTAATAACAATATTACGAACCTGTGTTCGGGCACTTACAGTAAAAACTTACGCTTATACGCTTTCGCTTTCACATTACTTACGTGACATTACAAATCCAAGTAAAAATCTGTTTAAAATCGAGTAAGTTGCAAGTAAAAGTAAGTGAGACAACCGACGACAAGCCATACATATATGTATATGTATCTACATAATATATACAACATAAGTATGGGAAGTTTAGGAACAAATATATAACGTTCGTACATTGGTTATCAGCTAATTAAACAACAAATATTAGCTACAGATTGTTATCTCAAATTCAATCGGTTATAAACTTTGTTACAGTTAAAGCTAGAAATGTCATTCAACTATGACCTTAGCGTTTGGCGGCACTATCGTACACTATCGTGGAACAATAATTTTTTTTGGAGAGAAATATACGATACCATAAGGTTGACAATGTAGTACCTAAGTACTGGGTTTAAGTTGAATAATGGCGTTTCAAACGAGCTCGTCTACGTAGCCAGCGTAATGTTACTTAAAATATTTATAAACCCTTGAATTCCCTCCATCCTGCAGCTGTGAATTATAATTTAAAACCTCCCGACAGTTAATTAAAAAAACCCATTCAACCGGAATTTGAAGTAGTTACCCGCAACAATCGCGATACAAAACCTAAAAACAGTTGGCACTGTTACCGCAGATAAGCTCGCGTTTCCCTCATTTTAATCTGGTACTATACTTATTAACGAAAAATAAGTAAGTACGTATTATTAAATGTGCCTTCATATATATTTGTAAAGTTTACGTAACATTCTATGAATATCCATGAATAAGCAAACGATGACACATATACACAGTCTTTGCATTAATGTTGTTAAGGTTTTTGCCTGTATCATTCCTTTCGATTTCTGTAAACACGGCAGGTTTCTCTATTGTGTTAGGGTTCCGTGATGAATGATGCTTCGACTGATGTGTAGAATTTAATGAAAATCTCAATAGGTATGCTTTTAACTTCTTCAAAGGTTGCTTAAGAGTTGAGGTAAAAATGGCTACTGGATGACCATCAATATACTTACATGCAAAGGTACACTTCCTAGCACATCGTTGAAGACCTTAAAACTACTTATCATGTATTCAATGCTATCAATTTCAAGGCTGGGCAAAATTACAGTTACCTACATACTGTTCAAATAAACTCAGCTATTGTTTAAGATTGAAATAGATTCCTAGTTATAGCTTTGGTTCGTATCGGAAATAGTTCGAATAAGAGAAGTAACATAATGTTTGTTCTATAGCTTCGTCCCTAATATCGTCTTCCACAGGCTACTCTCCCTCGTCATTAAACTGGCTGTAATCATCTGTCATTCTTCAAGGGTTACCAGGATACCATCGGTTTTGTTTAAAGAATGGTTTTTCAAGGAAGTAACACTTCATGACACGTTTGGTGGGGACTGCAAAAACTTTCAGGTTGGGTTTTTAGAAACCGTAACTCACCTAATAGATATTGATAGCGCCACTGCATCTTATTCCAATTAATCTCTCTAATTGCATTTTTTTTTCTTTGTTATCGTAAAAAAGTAGGTAGGTAGGTACGCTTGTAAATAAAAATATAATGGCAAAATATCTTTCGACGATAAAGCAGTCGAAACATGTTATCAAACAATGTGTGCCATTGTTCAAATCATTCGTGGATTCGATAATATCGGTTTCAGGTTGTAGTGCTTTGATTTCACCTAATTGAAAACTTAAGAAATTGAATAATTTGGCGAATGTTGCTTCTATATACCTAAGCAGAAAAAGGTGGATAAAGATACTAGAATGAACGGCACAAGTAATATCCATTGGAATATGTATTAAGCAAAAAATAACAAGCATATTAAATTAACTGACGATTAAAATTTTGCATTCGTAGCTTATTCGAGAGCGACATCGGGTGAAAGTTGGCATCAAAATGAAAGTAGTACTGTCAACATGTGGTCCGCCATGGCCGGCCAGCCTCGTACCTAAGCGTCTTTGAGTCGACGCGGGCCGGTGTGACAACTTGTCGTTTTCCCATCATTTCTACCGCTCAATAACGTGTACTTGCGTGAAGTTGCGTGTATTCATAATCGTTTTCACTAGTCAGACATAGTTTACCTAAAGAACTAAGTCAACTGGGCTACGTCTAGATTGGAAGTTTAATGAGTTGCTTATGCAATTCGATAGGATAGTTTTCTCTTTGCTTACTTTCTTTCTTAAAAGTTCAGCATCGTCTGTTCCAAAGAGTATGTGTCCGTATTTTATAATTTGGCGACGATTTGACCGTCTCTGATCTTTCATACATTATCAAGCTAGGAGGATAATAATCTATAGTTTATGGCTTCTAAAATCCCATAATCAAGTCGCCTATACTTAAGTGTTTTTTAGTTTCCCGCCCCAAACAAGACTGTTGCTAGGAACAAAACTTGGCACTTCCATTAAACTGAAACATTGTTACTTGTTAGTGAAAATCCATATCTAAGAACACGGTTAGCATTACAGAATAACTACCTGTTACATACTCACCTCTAACACAAAAATGTGTTTCGACATTTTCGCATTGTATACGCTAGCTTGCGACACACCTAAACGCTTAGTTCAGTTGTACTGTATGCATGTAAAGCAACAGTGTATGCAGGAAAGTCTTAACTTGGTAATAGGTTCGTACGAATTTACAAAAGAAAACCAACAGTATGATATCCAAATAACACACTTAGCGCAAATTATCACAGCGCGCATTCTGTAAATAGAGTCAATGTTATAATTTCAGTATGATGTGCTGAATAATATTTTAACAACTCGGAATGAATGTTATTACGAATGAGTACCATTTAACAGTAGTCATTAAACTTTGTTGCGTTAGTTGTCAAGAATTAGAAGTTTGCAAATGTTTGTGCTGATTAGGCTCACGGCATTGGGTTCGTATTGTGCAGGAGAAAGCCATCACTCGTGTTATCTTTGATTATGTCATGGCTTTAATCTCGTCTATACAACTGTTTATATTTGTCTACCGCTACAGCACGGTCGGTTATTTTGGGAGGACGCTCATCTGTTGTTCTCTTATTTTTCTTGTTAACGTCGTCCGAGAAAACGGGTCACGGATTTCATAGACAACTTCAAACATACAATTTAATAAAAACGTTTTCATACTCCAGCTTTAACGTCTCACTTTTAAAAGGAGAACAAGACAGTGTTATGTGTAGGTACTCGTAAGATGGTTGTGTACTTTCATCTTCATCAATTAGTCTAGAAGATCCTCGAGGCATTCGTTATGTGACCTCTGACTTTTGACTTCCAACACTTCTCAAATCGCCTCTATTGAGTTACTGATCCTCTCAGCCTTGGGTTTAATTTTTTAATTAAAAGGAATGTAGTTAGGCACTTGTATGATTACATATAAGTACTTATAGTATGTTCTTTACTTTGTTGATGGTACTGATCAAAACTTGATCTGCAGATACTTACTAAACGTAACCTAGGTCAATATTAAAATAGGTATTCCCCTTAGCACTAAGCTTATCATTCTGAATGTCAAGTGTTTTTTCGGGCGCTTCCGAGATGTAGGTGCTTAGCTATTCACATGACTATTGACTATGTATAACTGGTATTTTTTTTGTGTACTCTGATTGTTGCTTCTTAATTTTTTTTTGTTCCACCTCCTTCAAATCAATCAATCAACTCAGCCTATCGCAGTCCACTGCTGGTCATTGTCCTCTCCCAGACTGCGCCACAGCACCCTGTTCTCCGCCTTCCGCATCCAGTCTACCCCAGCCACCTTCTTTAGGTCGGTCCATCTAGCTGGGGGGCGTCCCACACTACGCTTGCCGGTACGCGGTCTCCACTCCAGGACTCGTCTGCTCCACCGGCCATCGGTCTTTCGACAAATATGGCCAGCCCACTGCCACTTCAGTTTGCTTACTCTGCAAGCTATATATTCCACCTCCTTACTCCTTTGAAAATATGAGTTTTCATTTGATTGAAATTATCCCTATCAATAAGTTAAACAACCTATGTCCAATGCTTGCTAGCGTTGCTAACCGCTTCGAATTAAAATTTGATTTTTGAATTAACAGTTCTGGTTTAACAAGAGCGGCTAGTCTGCTTGGATTGATGTCAACCAACCGCGACGTTATATATTCACACCGAGCACATTTCCCTGTGAATGTAACACAGCGAGTGCCTATTGTTTGCTCCACAGCTACCACCCGCAAGCTTCTCAAGTCATTCCTGATGTGACTTAGGTTAGACTCATCAGACCAATACAGCGTTATTTCAGCGCATGCTACATTTGTGTTGTTTACTATGTAATTTGTAAGTCAAGTACCTATGTTTGTGTTTACGTGTAACTGTGTAGTTTTCGTATTAATTGCCGAAGGTCACAAGGAAAAGACACGTAATACGTATTCATGACTTCAATATTTAATGAGTACGTCATTCTCTATCAATTATTTCCCTTGCAAGCAGACCAGTTTTTATTATGTTACTGTGTTCATCTGTTAGTAAACATCGCTTTCGTCAATCCATGCTGCGTTGTCGTACACTTAACAGTCACGGTTGCGAAATCAAGGTCAACGAAATTGAAATACTTTCTTTTAAAATCATTCTGTTCGGGTTGGCTTTTGCGCTTTTGTAGAAATCAATATTTACAAAGTTCAAGCTGCGGTCAAAGCCGATATGTAAAAGGTTATTGAGTAGGTAGGTATACTGGCTGGAATAAACTTGAAATAGGTATACTTGACGTATACCTAAGTGGTGAAGAATGCGGAGACACGCAGGTTGTTACAGTAGGATATCTAGTTGGCTAGAATGCCATTCGTAGCTACCATTAAACTCGGCGACTCAATTGGTGGCCAGGCACTTGGCTTGCTTAAATCGAAGTCTGACTAGATCTAGGGATTGCGTCATTTTCTTGAGCGTTAGCGAGCACCAAATTAAAATTCACTCGCAACTCAACGTCAAATCGGCGACGATTGGCATGTTCTTAGGTATGTGGGTATATTTAATGTTATTTTATAATATTATCTGTCAAGGTCAAAATTATTGTATATTTGATAATTGAATGTTACCGACTCGACAAGGAAGCATTCGTCTTCTTAGCGCTAGAAGAATAAATAAAAATTGAATTACACCTGACTAGGTGTGTAGTTTATAACAATAGTCCAAGTTACGTAATGCAGTAATTGTCCAACTGGTTTTTTAATGAATATAACTTTATACTTCAGTACCTACATAATACGAAATAATTACGACGAGATTATAACGACGCGTATAACGACTAGGCATTTTTGTGGTTATCTTGACTATTGACTATACTATTTGGCACTAATGAAATTTATTATTAATTTATTACTTATACTAAACAGAATATATAGTTTGTTAAAAATAAGCCAGTCAAGTTTAATAAACACATCGGCAAGTTGCTAGGTGAAAGCTAAGTGTAAAGGTTAACTAATCGGTTTCCATTTCACGAAGTTCATTTTGATCCCTATGCGGAAGTATGGTCAATGAACCGCCTACGGACTAGACAGTGTTTGGGCAAGTTGGCCACCACGCCGCTCTGCCACGCCGCGCCGCCGCGCCGCCGCGCCGCGCCGCACGCACCCATTGACCCCAATGTTATGTTAGTTGATTGTATTTTCACTTCGCAACCGTTGCGTTGGTGGATCGACTCCGATACAACACCCCACTTACGGAACAGTGTCAGACAAATGCATTCATCACTTATTTTTATACTATTAACCGGTTTGTGTCCATTTCCCTGGATATTGTTCTACAAACCAGTCTCAATAGTCATGCAACGGTATTCAGAAACATTTACCGATGTAATTCATTAAAATAATAATAATTCGTTAACTACGGCTTAAGAATAAGCACGGATCGATGGAGGCACTTTAATTAGCCGCCATTCTGAATCGGTATTAACTTCAAGGGCAATTGCGCATTGTACCTTCACATGGGAGCAGAGTAACGGCACAAATACACGCAAGTATAGCTAAGCAATGAGTAACATTATTTGTTAATATATTACCAAGAAAACATACATACATATACATATCTAAAGTATAGAAAGAATATACCACTTTTGATTAAGAAGACATCAACAGCGAGATAGTTTTCAGGGCACAAATACTTCAGAAAGTTTTTCATAAAGCTAATAATTAATAAGAGGACAGTCATAATAATATTATTATTTATAATCTAAAATAAAATATATTATAAAGAGTTGTTGAAACAACAAAAAAATCTGATGATTTCCTGACCTACGTATAGTTGCTACTGCGATGGAGCTGCGTAGAAGGTCCGTAGATGCAGCGTTGACTAAGCGTAGCAGTGCTACGAAGCAGCGTAGAAGGACCGTAGACGAACAATTGACTCCGTGTAGCAGCGCTACATGAAGGTCCGTAGATGCGGCGTTGACTCCGCGTAGCAGCGGTACCTAGTTTTGTCGTAGTTGCTACGCATGGGGCGTAGCAATTTAGTAGAAGCGGCGTAGTAGGTTCGTAATTTTCGACATGTTTCATTTTAATTTATTTTAGATTCTGTTGTACAGACGCCAGCACATCAACCTACTACAATCTGTCAAATTTCTTCAATAGATTTTCAACTTTATCACTGAAGCATAAGGTTCAAAGTTGATTGGGAAAATGTGACAGTTAGGTGTATGTTGATGTGCTGGCGTCTGTACAAATAAAACTCTACAGATAAAAAGATTATACAAAATTGACCTAAACATAAACTCGTAAAAAATACGTAGACTCCCGACGGAATAATGAAAAATTATTGCTGGCTAAAACTAAAGTTTCCGGTCCCATTTCTGTTACGTTTTCGGTGTAAAAACGTGGCATGTTCTCGGCGTCTGAGTTGCGTATACGTTCCACGAACGCCTACGTTAAACCAACCCTAACTATTTGGATCAGTAAACAGTCAATCCTTAGAGTGAAAACTGTCCAAATCGAGTTTTGGGGTAAAGGAGAACTACTTAGCGATTTTGACTTACGTTTTGTCTAGACTAGAAAGTGGCGACAGTTTGAGAAATTATTCGAGCTAAGTCTGTGCAGTATTGGCCTGTTGTCCCCAAGTTGTCCCTATTTCCATAGATTCCGTGGGTGTGTCCTATTATTTGTGGCACTTTCGTCAATAGATGTAGATACGGAATACAGTAGTGTCGGAAATCCGGCCACGTTTTGTTATTTGGAGCGAGACTACAACGTGTAAAAGCGATGATGGTCTGTGAACCCATTGATAGAGCTCGGTATGGCGGTCGCGTCACATATACGTCCACACGACAACTTTGCCCCGCGGCTGCGCCCGGCGACGCACTTTCTCCATATTATATGCAACTGTGCACGTGCCTCATTTGACACACATTTCCGTCCCTCCTTAGTAAGGTAGGGACGTACGTAAACATTTATACTTGTGGAGCGGATGTCATCTAAATTGTGATGTTCCGTTCACGGAGAATGCTTGTGTAGTTTAAAGTATTGGTGAGACGGTCGCAATATATTGTAAGACAATGTTTGCCTGTTTGGTTATCGGATGGAATTTCTACAAACAACACCTGTTAGTGGGCATTGCGACAGAAGGTTCGTGTTCGCGCGCGATATCAAACCGGTTTGGTTCGTAGAGGCCGTCGCGCAGCGGAGCGCGGTGCGGCGCGCGCGCTTACCTGCGCCCGCGCTTGCCGCCTTCTTCGATGGACGCTAATGGTTCATATTTACCTGACACCGTTGTCCTAGTGGTACTGGGGTATTACCGCTAGTTCATCTATTACCTTGCGCTGGTTACAAGTTATTTTCAAATGACACATAGTTAACTTCATTAGGTAGATATAATAACAGCAAAGGTATTTGCCATCAACGTCTCATTAGAACGCAAGTAAATAGCTGAAAGGTAATTTAATACTTGACCGGTAGGTATTCATTTGGGGAAGTTCTATAGACTCTATTAATTATTATTAATAATATATTATAATATACTTGAATAAAATAGAAATCGCAAGCGATATAGACGACGCCGGCATGATTTTTTAGCTCATTTCATTATAACACTAATTAGTGAAATCATGTGCCTCAAACAGAAAACCAGTTTCCTTAATTTACGGACAAGTTACGTAAATTGTTTGCAAAATTAGTAATTACAAAAATACGCCAGTGAGTACGTAAAACGTGTTTAGTTTTAAAAACAGTAGAACAGTGGATATAGGAATTACTTCGTACCCTAAAAACCTAACGTCATAAAACTTCCCCAGAGAGTCATAACATTAGAAAAAATACATATTGTGCCAAAACTAGCACTGATGAAAAAGGGGTGTGTGTAAAATGAAGAGCCAGCAAGCAGCGCCGCAGGAATACTCTAACCTACATGTGCAGATTCCAGTCGATCGACGTCGAACAGTTGATGTTGATCGCTTCAAAACATGATCCATGGTCGACCTATGAACGTACCCCGGCTGACATGCACCATACTGCATAGATCGATCTAACCGATCGGGGGCATCGATCAAACGCAATCTATGTAGTTGCACCTTTACAGTTAATTATGTACAACACCAGGAAAAAATCACAAAAAGAAATCCCCTTGAAAGTGAAACTGATATGTAATTGCAATGTTATCGTTCCTGCGATAAAAAATACGTAATCTAAACAACAATGTCATGTAGGTAGGTACATCTTTTGTTGTGTTAGTGTTAGTCATTGACTAGGTAGGTTCTTATATTGTTTGGCACCTACAAAGTGGCTTAATCCTACTAGCTACATTATATCTCTTTTATATAGCTGTATTGTTTTTCTTAACCATGGACTATTCTGTGACCATGGCAAATATTTTCATCGTTTAGATATTTTATTTAATTACTTACAGCTAGCTGTGCGCATGATTATTTTTAGTTCGACCTAGCAAAAAAATTATGATCAATGACGCGTCATGCTCTGGGATAATTTTTATCAGAACTGCTGGGCGGATGATAAGATTGCACACCTGTCACTAAAAATAATATTACATATTAACATTAGGAAACAAGTTTCAAATTACCTTCTGCAGGTTCGAAATAAAAACACAAGTTGTGCTTTGTTAAAACCATATTTGATCTAAATAAAGTAAGGTGGTTTTATTAAAATGTAACTCTAAAATAAACTAAAAATAACCTGATATCTACAACTTATGTTTGGCATTTAAATTTAAATGAGATTTTTTGAGAGAGCCGTCAATTTCACTTTTACGTAGTCCGATATCCTCCTAAAATTTGGGTTTTTAAGCTAACTCTGACAGAGTTGGCTTAAAACCTAACAAGTGAGTGTAGGATGTGTTCTTTGAACGATCCTTAAATACACAAAAGTAAAAGAGAATAAGGAACGATGAGGCTACTGTGTCACTATAGGTAACAATTAAAATAAGAACATTTGAAAATCCAATTGTAATGAATATCAATAAACAACTAACGAATCATATTTGACCAGGCTTACTCTTTCTATTTCAGGTCCTGGGTATCCTGTGCATGGCACTGGCGTCGCCATGGTACTCCACGTGGTTCGTGTTCGTCGCGGTCACCAGCTTCATCACTACGCTCATGTGGAGCTTCGTGTTCCTGCTTAGCATCAAGGACGCGCTCAAAATCCCTATCAACTGGCTTTTATCTGTAAGTACTTGCATAGTTAAGAACCAGTCACGCACCAGTTTCCTGGTGCACACTGCCGAACTGTAAAAGTGAAGAACTGTGAAAGTCAGTAGGTGAATGATTTTATTTTTATAAATTCACTCACTTACGGAAATGCATGTTTCTAAAATGACTGTACCTACGTTTATAACAGTTGAACAAGGGATCGAGGTTTCCGGTACTTAATTGATTAAGAAATTAAGATCGTTAACTATCAGAATTTAATTTGTTTTTACCACTGTATTCAAGATATCTAAAACATTTATAGAAGGATCTAAGTTTAAAATGCTCCTAACCTAGCAGAAAATACTGTTAATCAAAGTCGATCAATGCCATCCCAATCAATGTATAAATGAAATACTAGGTACCAAATATATAAATTAATTATAAAATCTCACCATGTTGTACCATAACTTTCCTAGTAGCACATCTTATGTGAACACCTCTTTCATCTTATACGTGTCGCTGGCACTGCAGTAAATCAAATGTTGTTGTCCCAAAACTACTCATTAAGTAATTGTTTGTGATGGTCTCTACAAAATTCTGTTCTAATGAAAATAAAATTTGTTCTTCCAGGAGCTGATCAGCACAAGCATAGAGACGTTAATGTACCTGATCGCCTTCATAGTCCTGTTCGCAGCGACGGCTAGCTACTACACGCATGCGTATGGAGCCAATGTTGCAGCTGCTGTAAGTATTTTCAAACCATCATCATCATTAATAGATTGTCGTCATCATCCCAGAGCGTGTGATTGTGGAGGCTTATGTCCAGCAGTGGACTGCTGAAATAATATTTATTTGACATAAAAATGTAGGTACAGATACAGTAGTGACACTTAATTTAAGAGTGTAAGTAAATAGCTCAAACTCGAAGCATTTGTTTCAATTAAACCATTTACAGGCACTTTTGAATTGTCAAAGTAGTCGGTTAGTCAGAATGGTCAGAAAATTGAAGCTTGTTGCCCATTCCAAAGTGTAGTAGGTTTCAATAGAGTAGACGAGCAAGAAATTCCATGGCAACTTCAAGCCTGGCACAAAATAAAAGATCTATGACCCCCATGTTAGGATAAACCAGTGTTACATGGGTAAAGGGTCTATTGGCTGACGATGATGATGATTATCCCAGAGCGTTGAGAAGACTCCAGAAGATATTTAGTAAACGCTGAAAATGGGGATTTTTTTCAGATTCACTTCACATCTTCTGATTTCGGTAACTCAATTCGGTAACATACAAGGTGGGGCAAAAGTAAAGTCATAATGTGAATGTGGCATAATTTTTGCTGATGACGTTATAATGTCATTGTGATTTGATACATAATGTGTTATAGACAGCTATTGAATTAGTTGACAATGCAATGGAGCGATACGCACAGTCACACAGATCATGCAACGATGGAGATATCGAAACACCAATTTCGGGGCCGTATCCCGTTTTGTCGTTCTGAATTGGTCTGCCAGATCTGACTCGCAAGACTTCTTCTTTGGGCTTTTTTGAAATCTCTCACAACAAACCACACACCTTGCAAATCTTGAAAGCCAACATAAAGAAAAATTCACCAATTTGGAGGATGTTTTGCGAGCAACAATTCAAAATGCCATAAAACTAGCACAAATGTGCATCAATCACCCAATTTTTTTAATTTTCTGGCAAATGGCAGTCATTAACATTGACATTACTTTTCCCCTCCTTGTAGTTTGTAATATTTTCTGAGATGCCTGAAATGTGACAAAGTTGATATTTAAGAGTTACTAAATGCTTTTTTTAATGATTTTCTGTTGAGCTACATCTGCGTGACGACAATTGTAGTTAGTATTTGTACACAAAAGACTGTTGATCATATCTGGAGCAGGCTGGCTGGGCAGTAACAATAGTCAATAGCACTCGTGAATCGTGTTCTTCAGTGCATTAATTTTATATTCAGTGCCTTATGTGAAGGTTCATGTTATGTTATAGGTTCATTGTCATCAGTTAGTCTTTTCCCATCTATGAGGCCGTGTAGAACCTTAAGGGTTTCTACTGAATTTACTAACACCGTTTGCATTTTAACTTAAGGGTTAAAATTAATTTTCGCAGTTACTATCAGTCTGCTCCCTAATTATTGAGGTGGTTAGGATGGTTGCTTGGTGAACCTATCACCTAAGTTCATATGTGGAAGCAATAAATATATTGAGTATAGAAGCAAGAAAGCAAGTAGCAAGAAATATTCCTAGACTTCAAACAAATCTTTATAATAATCTTTATTGATGAATATAATCATAAACAAAGCTTTATAACTTTCGCTACCGTTACAACAATAAACTTTAGAACACTGTTGGTCCATCTAGAATCTGTAGACTAATAAAATAATGAATTACTTTGAATGATCTAAGGACTATTGAAAATTATGGATATTGTCGAAAAATAAAAACAAATAAGTAGGTTTATTGCAGATAATTTAGAACACACGAGTGAAGTCTATAAGACTAATAGAAGATAGTTATATATTTAGTGGTTTTCTTTGAGAACGTCGACGAATGAAATCTTACTTTCTATTTTTGATTTGCATATCGACTACCTACTTATTTTCGTAGGTAGTAACATAACTAATAATAACAGTAACAAAACACCACAGTTCACACACACCACAGTTTCATCCGTTAACAAAAGCAACGTGACATTTTCTCAAGACAGACCTTGCCTCATGCCACTGCTTGATATCATAAGTTGTATTACTTTAGTGGATCATTCAAAATGATCAAATTGTTGAACTTGTAAATAGCATAATTATGACAGTCTCTTGTAAATTGTGAGGCCATAGTTCTTCTTTCTTTACAAAACTGTTAACTTACCTAACGACACGCGTTTCGCACTAAATGGAACTCTTAGATGTGGTCATCACTAACCACGCTGAGCGAAGAGGACGGTGACCGCAATGATCGTAGAATGTCACTGATGACGCTGATCGCCCTTTCCGAGTATGGACTATTGTTGAAAAAATGTAAAATATAATTCTGTTTGTACAGGTGTTTGGTATTTTCAACACTGTGGCGTACGGAGCTAGCTCATTCCTGCTGTTCAAGGAGTACCGTGGCACGGTGACGACGGCGCAGGCGGCGTGAGCGTGCCCCTCACGCGCAGGCACCGCGCCACTACCATAAACCTCAACGGAAGCCTATTATCGTATCACTCACATTCGTTTCGCTTTCGATTCTGAACGTTGAAATCTAACTGTACAGGCCTACTTTTCACGATCTTTACAATATGCACTTATTTTAAGCATTTATTTTTATACCAGAAACGTGGCTATTCGTTTATATTCATGAGAATATGATTAAAAGAAATTTTTTATCAAAGATTTTTTTCTTGAGGTACTTTAAAATACTTTCGTATACAGTAAGTACTAAGTACCCCCATATCTTGTTACAGAATTTCAAAATCGAAGGCCTTATGAATGTGTTTTTGGCTGCCAGGCTGATCTACACATAATAAAACTATTAGATATCTATATTGAATGTTGATATTTATTTCTATGATTATTCTGTCGCATATGAGTGAATTTTTTCTCACTTTATATTCGTTGATCAAAACCATTGCATTTTATGCAGATATATTTGTAATTTATAATATAATTTTACTATATTTAAAAGTCATGTAACAAACAGTACGGTTTTATATTAATATTAATAGAATAATACTTAAATTAATGGCCATAGATTGTGTACCTACATGTAAGGAATATAAAATGGTAAGGTGTGTTATACAATGAACCACTGTTCAACCTGATTCTTTTTTGAACAAACACTATAAAATTGGTAAATTACAGGAGGGCAGTATTCTCCCTGTCAGAAAAGTATGAAACTGTAAAATTTAGGTTTCATTTCGTCCAGTTGTTTTAAGACGAATTGGTTTGCTAATTTAGGTAATTTACCTATGTTGACAAAACAATACTTTTATAAAAGCGTTGAATACCATTTTGGATACTGTCGTATGAAAAGATAAGTTAAGACAGCAGAACTGTTAAGATCAACCAAAACTAGATTATTTTAAATTATAATGCACATTATTTTCATTCATAATGAAAAGGAAGGAAGTGACGCTACAAAACGAAATCGACGAGAATCAGAAGCGTCTTATTATTTAAATATAAAGTAAAAAATTATATATTTCAAAGAAATAGTGGGGCCAGTTTTGAAAAAGTACCTACATTCTTAGGCTTCTCTTATATAAGGTAACTCTTTACCTATTTACTTGTATTTTATCACACGGTTGTTACAAATTAGTCTTACAGAAATATATTATGTACGTTTGTATTAAAGTTATATGTATGTGTAATCTAAAACGAATTAATTAATGCTAAAATAATATATTTGAATGTAATTTGGGACGAGATATTTAGGTAAATACAACTTTATATGCACTTTAGTACCTAATGTATGAGTTTGAGTACCAGATACATTATAACTATGTATCGCAGTGACTAAGATCTATAATGGTCCGTATTTTCAAAATTATTACGAAGTTAATATAATTATAGTTAATGTACCAATCTATAATTCAGTAGTCTTAAAAATATGGTACCTATCTCGAAAATATTTTTCTAAATGTAACTAAAAATAAATGTTGTCTATTGTAAAATGGATTGAGCACGTTTTTCTACACTTAACCTATTTAGGTACCAATACCTACTTACACTTATTTAATATACTTCTTAAAGTTACATTTTGATGTTTTTGTTAAGTACTGAAATATTTAAGTTGTGTTGAATGTCGGGTGTTATGTGAAGTTTTTAAACAATAGTTAATTTTATTGACCTAATTTGTAAAAAGTTAATAAATATATTTTAACATAATATTGTGTTATCTTGTTATTTATAATATTTTAAGCTGAAGAAGAGAAATAAGAAAAGGTCCTCCATTCAATTTAAAATATTTATTTGCTAGACAATGTTTTTAATGTCTCTCCTTTTTTATTTAAAATCTAAACAACATTCTTGGAGACATTCACTTCGTTTGATAACGTGTTTTCTGTTTCCATTTTATTGTCATCCAAACACTTTAACTAAATGTAAAACCATCTCTTAGCTATTAGGCCAATGTCAGTCGGCCCATTCATACTAGAGTTCAAGTTTTCTGGGATTACTCTACTTAAAAAAAGTCAATAAAGGTGTAATCATACCTTAAGCGTCAATCCCTACTGAAAGAGCAGCGGCGTGCTGCGCCGTAAAGGTATGATTCCGATCTCGGCAGCACGCAGCAGTGCTGCCCCAGCACTGCTGGTCCCCATATATTCTCTATAGGAATGTCGCGCAGCATTGCTGCCGTGCTCGGAATGTAATCTCATATGAACCCATAGAAAATGTATGAGGACCAGTAGTGCTGCGACCGCACTGCCGCGGCAGCACTGCTGCGTGCTGCCGAGATCGGAATCATACCTTAAGAGTAATTGACTTTCCTTCTTTTGACTAGTCGCTAGAAGGCTCGTGCAGCCTCGCGGTGCGCCGCGCCGCGGTGCCCTCCTTTGCCTTCAAATGACTATGGATAATGGCCGCTGCCGGCCGCTGCTCTTTTAGTGGGGATTGACCCTTAGTGTAACATAGCGCAACTCAAAATTTTTATAATTCGACTGTGTTCCACTAGTGGGAAAACTTTGTGGGGCAAAGTGAAATAATCCGGTTTCTGCCCTCAGTTGATTATATCAGTCCTGTTTTATCTTCTTCGTAGTTCTTTCTTAGGTGGTGTATTAGGTTCCATGCATTATTTGGTACAATTTTCTCGCGCTCACCACTATCTCACCTAATGGTGCAGTAATTGCATGCACATTTGTACGACGGTAAAGGAAAACTTTGCAAGGAAACCTGAATACCTTGTCTTAAATTGCACTGCACAAGCGCGGTGATCTAACCTTCTTATCAGTCTGAGAAGAGGCCTTTGACCTTCACTTTTAAAATGCAGGCCGGTATTATTAATAGAGTTGCAAGTGCGCATGCGTTCTCTAACTCCTTTTCTCATACCAAAGCATTATTTGTCAGGTCCTTTGTGTTCGAGCCTGTCTCGCCGCTCCTGACGCATCGATAGAATCCAGGTGATGTCTTGGTGCGCAAAGCAGTTGGTCTGGTGTATGTTGTGCGCGCAGTGTCGATATTCGCCGGCGGCCGGTGACTCACCGCTAGAGTGCGGTGCCCATTCCACAGTCGTGCCAACATTGTCCGCTCGTGCATACGTGCGCTTTTCACATGTTTTAAAACATTTCCCATAGTTTCCCGTCGAATATAAACACTGTAAGTTCCATTTTATTGTTTACTCATTTAGAATCAATAAACAGAATTTATGTTTCCCCACGAGAGTTACGTCAAATAAATTCTGAAAGGTAATTAACTAAATTTTAGATTGTTATTCACTAGCAGCGCCCCGCGGATAAGTGGATAATAAGTGTCGATCCCGTGGAAATATCGGAATAAAAACTATCATTTATATCCTTTCCCGGAATTCAAACTATCTCTATACCAAATTTCATCTAAATCGGTTCAGCGGTTTAAGCGTGAAGAGGTAACAGACAGACACTTTCGCATTTATAATATTATTATGTATGGATTTGTTTACTTTGCCTAAGTTAGTTGGTAAGTACACAGCAAGTTATGTGTAAAATATATTTTACACATCTCGCATACATTTTAAAACGGCTTGAATGAAGACTAACAACATACGTTTTTAATGAGACAAATATTTAAAAAATAAAAACTGCTTCAATTACATACATATATTTCCAATAAAAGAAGTATATTTAAATAGGTTTTACCTAAAACTCTATTTATTATACATTCCAATAATTATAATATATTATTCCAATGTGAACTGATAACAGCTGTGCCGAACAATTTATAAACCAGCGGCAAAACGGTTGGGCAAGGACTTGATGATTACACTATCAATGGATGTATAGATTACGAGACGTTCTTTGGTAGATGCATGCTCGAATGCAGTATGGAATGTATGATGTGCAAGCCAGTGATAAACTCAGTCACACATTATATAGATAAGTATAAGTAAAAAGTATAATGTCGTGTTGTGAGAGCAGGCGACCATGGCATACAAACATTGCGCGTCACACGCCTACACGTTGACCTAACCGACCCTTATTCGGAAATGACGTAATATTAAGTTTTGTCTTGACTAAAATATGGTCGACACTCAACACTGAAATAAATTATGTTTGATCAAATAAAGCCAGACAGTAACACTCTCTTTAATTAAAATGTCGTATTTCAGACAGTATTCTGTCATTCTATCCAATTGGTCTCAATTGTTTTTACAATTAGATAACTTGGTTTCTGTTACATTTAATTGTACTAAAGTCCTTAAAGAGTCTCGAAATGATAGTAAATACTTAATGTCCACATTAAAACGTGACAGTTATGAGAACCTATAAAGAATTTTGGTATCAACCTAACAGAAAGTTGTGTCAACAGACAGACGTCTTCATCAAATGGGTACAATAAATGCAGAAGTCCATCATCATCCTTCTGCCGATGTTTCAAATTGTTTCGGGTCGGCGCAGCATGTCTTCTTCTTTTTTATTTTCTTGCGAAAACATCTTTCACAAAATCCATTTATCGTTTAGTTGGTTTTCCCCAAATCTTTCACTTCAGCAGTCCGTAGAGTACATATTTATTATTATTTATATTATTAGCCTGAGACGTCCCACTGCAGGGCAAAGGCCTCCCTACTCTCTTTCCACCTCTCTCTGTTCAAAGCTGCTAAGGACCAGTTCTTGTTGAAGGAGTCCAGCTCATCCCGCCATCTCCGTCTGGGCCTGCCACGATGTCGTTTGCCATTAAGAGGGACCCATTGGGTCGTAAGTTTGGCCCACTGTTCATCTGACATGCGGCAGATGTGTCCAGCCCAGTTCCATTTTAGTGTGGCAGCTTTCCAAGTGACATCAGTTATCTTTGTGATGGAACGGATGATCGTATTCCTAACCCGGTTTTCCTAACCCCCTAAGAGTACATACATAGTTAAAATAAGCGTGTATGACATTTCAGTGATCCAAGATGTCTCACTCGCTGACCATCACTCGGACGACGGTAGCCACGTCTGGCACCCCTGTGTACATCAACAGCAGCTACTTGGGCACCACTCCCGGACTCCTGAAGCTTGCAGAATTGGTAAGGACACAACATGACAACAATGTCGACTACTGTCGGGTCATTTTGAACTGAGTCGGGGATAGCAATGAAGAGTCGGCGATTTAGGTAGTGAGTGTTGTTATAAACTCCTTGTTTTAAAAAGACATAACTTAAAAATGACGAAACAATTGACGATTATGATGATCATCAATGGCGCTGAAATCCTATTCCGACTAGGTGCTAGTTTATAAGTGCGCTATCTTCTAAATCTTTTACTGGTTAGATTTTAATATTTTATGAAAATAATTATTTAAACGATCATAGAAAATGTTCCGTTTTTAAATTGACCTTAATTTCGTTAATTGGTTTTAAACACATTAAAGACCGATTTACATTCCAATGTACATCGTAAGGTAGAGCTAGGGTACTTACATACCTACAATCTACTTACATAGGTAGGAATTAGCCTCAGGTTACACATAAAAGGGTAGGATTGAATATATGGCATAAAAATTACATAACTCGACGATGGTCGGCAACTAAATTACAGTTAATTTATAAATTAAAACACCATTATCTAATGGAGTATTAAAAAAATACAATTGTTACCGCCACACTGGGTTACTACTACTTATCTACCGAGTAAGCGTATTCAGCGTATGGTGTGAATGATCAACAATATTTCCTGACTACTCAGATATTTTGATCCGGAGTGTAACCTAGTTTCAGTTACGTAAATATCATGGTTGGGCAACACGGCCGTATCAAAACAAGAGGCTCCTTGAATTATGCGCCTAAATGAAAGTTACGAGTCCAAATAGGCAGGCTGAAATTAGAACCAGTCGATAATTTGAAAGGTGGAAAATCAGTACCTAACACTGATTTTAAAAAGTCTAATAAAAAACACAAAGGCGAACGATTGTACCTAAGTACGTTTTAACGTAGAAATGAACAAAGAATTTACTAGATTAATTTATTTTAGTTGCCTATCCTAACTGAAAAATCTTTAAAATTGAATCACGTGTCAATGAATTGTCACGATTTTAATGCTAATGTATTCAGTTTGTACATTTTGTTAGTTGAATATTTTGTTTCCCGTCCGGATTTCTTTGAAAAGGCCATGAATGATATCACGGATGGCGTCATCGCGGTTTATTGAATCGTCTGCGAGAATATTAGAAACATAAAGTAGTGTTGGTATATGAGTTTAGCAGCACATCTTTATCAAATGTGACTCATTTGATAAAGATAGACTGCTAAGTGCTGCGAGTGGGATGTAAACTTCTGCAATTAACTATCGTTACTGCATTTAGGCCAATAATCACTTTTATTGTGATTGAAATTAATTGAGCAATGCTTAAGTGGTGAACTTCTACGTCCCACTTGCATTGCTGTACTTACCCATTGCACTCAGTGACTAATAAAATCGATCTATCATATGAAAAAAAAAAACCGGGTAAGTGCGAGTCGGACTCGCGCACCTAGGGCTCCGTACAAAGTAGGTAGGTATGTAAATAGTTTTAAAATTATTTATATTGTAATGTAACTACAAAGTTACGGTTTTCGGAATTTTTTCTTTACTTGAATGTGCTACATGACATGACATTGCTTATTGCCAAATTTCATGATTGTAGGTCAACGGGAAGTACCCTTATAGGCTTTGATTCCGGAACATAAACGCCCGTATCTTTTGATTGCGTTGACTTAGAAGTTTGATTTGCTGCTTCAAGGGATTGCAGCCCTGAGTATTTGATAATAATTTCAACTTGATAACTTCATGCGTTCCTGAGAAAAAGGGTCTTGACTGACGGACAGACAGACGGACGACAAAAGTGATCTTATAAGGATTCCGTTTTTCCTTTTGAGGTACGGAACCCTAAAAAACAACAACATAGAATCATTCTGAAATAGTTGCAGAAACAGCGAAGGTCTGAAGTTAATTGAAATAAAAATTAATTTCTGAAGTAAAACTAAGAAGGTAAGTATTGTAATTTTCTCCGACCTCGCGTTTTACGAGCTAGCCATGACTTCACCCGCGCGGTTATTCTCGGAGCAACCAGAATAAACAAACGAACGATGATTTGCATCGCGAAAGTGCGTCAAAACACTAAATTTTGTATTTTGAATGCAGCAGAATCTGCCTGGTTTGAGGAAAACCTTGCGCAGAACAATTGCCTGCAAATATTTGAAGTGTTTCATTGAGTTGCATCCCAGCCGAATATGTTAACAACGCTGCCAAGGTTCAGCCCAATGTTAATAAAATAAGGAAACTCACTGACGTAAATAATTTATTCGTCGTTGACATTCCATGTTTTCCTATTAATAAATGCCACTATTAATTACTCACTAGGTAGTAGAACTACTCAGGAGTACCTACCGCGGCAAAAACGACCTTCAGAAGAGGAAAATGGGACTGTAGGTTAATGTGACACATTATGACTTGTTGGAGTCAGTTTAACCGATGTTAGGAACACAATGCTGCGCTCCAAAACACAAATCGCCAACGTCACCCAAAAAATAGTCAACGTTTGCCGCATATAGAACGATTAATGGGCCAAATTGACCACCATGTGGGTCCCAGAAAATGCCCGGCGACATAAAAGCAGACCCAGAAGAAGATGGCGAGACAAGCATGACGCCTACAGACAGGATTGGTACACACTAGCTCAATACAAAGAGGAGTGAAAAGGAAGAAGGGGAGTCCTTTGCCCTGCACTGGGACAACATAGGCTAAAAATAAACAATAAATAAATAAATTATGACTTATGTTACTGCATGAATTTCTCATTATTTATATTATCTCATTATTACCAGGCTGTCGGTTGGGAGACATTCAGACATAGGTAACTTTAAAAAACAGCTATTAATGCGACACAAAACATGCTAACAAAATGTTTGAGATTATTATCCACCAAAATATTTCAATTTTTGCACTCACATTGTTAAATTAGTTATTGAAACATTCTCTGGATTCCAGTTACTGGGTGCGGCATGCGTGGGCGTGGTGGCCTACTACATGGACCACGGGCGCTACTCGGGCAACACCGGCAAGCCAGAGCTCTTCTATCTACTCGTCGCAGTTGCCTGCCTTGTGGGCACATTTTGCCTAATAACTGCGTGCATCGTCTCCTTGTCTACAGCTTCTATCATATCAAAAACTATTTATGTAAGTACAACATTAAACACAGTGACGTCATGAATCATGACTGGTTGGTTATATAGAGAGAGAGGCATAAATGAACCCATCCATGAAAATGATGGGGAAGACCAGTAGAACAGGTGAGCATGTTTTAGTTTGCCTGACTAGATGGTACATAATACATAGAAACGATCTAACTGTAAGCCCTTGAGGCAGTTACATACACACGGTACGAATTTTAAAGAGGTGTCTCGAACCGGATGTTACATCCGATCATGTGTGGTATCCATATCTAGTTATAGAGCTACAAAGTTATTTTGAGGCGAGACCAAAATCGGAACTAACAGCGCCATATTGTTTTTTCAATGCCATTTCGCAAAAAAAAAAAACACAAATGTTTATCTACCAACAGATCCTCTGGCAGTGTACCTACATTGCCTGAGAATTAGAAAAGTTTCTATTTTATCTTTTTACACGTCAAACGAACCTACTACGTCTGTCGTTTCATTTATGAAGTAACAGGTAAACTCAAATCAGTTGATTTAGCGTCAGACAGTTAAAGTGCCATCAACTTAGTTCACAATCCCGTGCACCACAACAGGACGAAGCATAAGGTACGTTTGACGCGTAAAAAGATAAAAGAGAAACTTTTCAAATTTTTCTATACTGGGTTTTCTGTTTAAAGCGTGCCGTTTTAATGGCGGCATTAATTAGCACACGTATACGATTTCGCGTTTTCGTTTTATGAACATATTATTATTTAAATTTCATTAAACGTTATTATTTATTTTCAATTTTCTAAAAAAGCATCCTGGAGCAGCCTGCACCTATTTAAAGAAGTTTAGTGTAGGGGATATTTGCCGGGGTCACGGATCTTATTAATATCGCATCAATGAAAGGAAAACGAATACTTAACGTGCAATGAGTAGGGGAATTTAAGGAAAAAGAGAGAGCCCTAATCTATGTCGGCAAGCGGCGCAGGCGGTAGTTTTCAAATTACGAATTATTTTAATGTTGCTATAATTTTTATGATTACTGGCCACTAGCCCTACTAGTGTGTTAAATTAATGTCGCCATTGTAGTGGCACATTGTATAAATGTCTGTTTTTATGTTTTTTTTCTGGTTTTTCAGGAGGTGATATACCATGGCGTGGCGTTTATCTTGTATCTGTGTGCTGGCATCACTCTGATGATAGAAGTTAATCATGCGAAGGAACAGTATTATAGAAGGGATTATGAACCCTACCTGGCAGCAGCGGTAAGTTCATAAGAAGTATTGATAACTCTACACATCGTCAGTTTTTCCAATAGGACCTAAAGGGGGAAAATTAGAAAGGACTATGAATATTTAAATTTCACTGGCTACCTTCAGCGTATCTGGGGTTTAACGATTACAAGCATGTTGAGAGCCCGTTGTGTGGTGGCCCAGTGGTAACGGTCCCAATTTACGAGTTATAGGGCGTGGGTTCGATCCCAACCAGGCACTTTACTTTGTGTAAATTATATCACCACCACTGCTCAAAACGGTAAAGGAAAACATCGTGAGCAGACCGACACGTCCTAGAACCAAAAATTCGAAGACATGCGACATCCACCAACCCGCACTGGGCCCGCAGTAGGCCTGTGTCCCAGCAGTGGGAACGTTAGAGGCTGATTATGCTAGGCATGTGAAACTAAACATAATTTATTTACTGTTTCTCTATTTCAGATCATGGGGCTCGTCATGGCGGGCCTGTATTTGCTTAGTACGTTTATAGCAAATCGTCAGTACCGAGGCATTTAATTAAATATTGGAAACGAGTCATTGTTCACTACCTTATAGTAATTTATTACTTAATTTAATGTAAGCAGATGCTATTATTTAGAATGTCATGCGTTAGTAATTAGTGACCCTTTTCGTTTATTATGAATGGCGTGCTTGGTGCCTCTACGAAAACAAAGGCTTGACGAAATTAGTTTCCTTATCAGCCAATAGTAGCGCTGATCGAATGAAAAATGTAAGTTAGCCTAAGTACATTGATCGTAACTTGTAACATAGAATAGTGTCTATTAGTAATAGATCTTGGATATCTTTGTGTAGTAAGAATACCTACAGTCTTCTGTCCATATAGAAAGTCATGACAGACGCTAGATAACGAATCATGGGGCTTTTAATTAAGACGCTTTTTGTTGTGCCGATGTTGTTAAAAATGCACTGGACACTCTATGGTTGAGGTGAAATGTGAACAAAAAAGTCGGCACAAAAAAAAATTGTGGATCCTGCTGTAAACTCATGGCGGGGTCAGTTAAGTGCTGGTAACAAGATCTGCTAACAAAATACCGGGGTAACCACAGCCCAGTGTGTAGTCAGAATGTGGTCTGCTCCTGCAGGGTAATTGCGTTACACACTATCAGTAGCAATGGCTTACATTTTGACAATTCAACCACACATATGAAACAATGAATTAACAGTATCCTTCAAAATGATTCAGATTGAGATTGATTGTGTGTTACGCAATTAGGGTGCTGAAGCGGCCATAGTTGCGGAATGCCTGTGCAATTTTGTACGAGTATACTGTGCTTGATGTTATGCCTATATTTGCTATAAAAGGATCTTTTGGCGTTCGAATGACAAGAGGGCGCTGTTGGCAAATATTTGTGCCAATTGTATTGAAAAACAAGATGGCGGAGTTTGTTCTCATTTTGGTCATGCGCCAAAAAATCCTGGTACAGACGATAGCACATCAAGCTACTCGAAACTGTCAAATTTTCCCAATCAACTTTGAACCTTATTCTTTAGATATAAAGTTGAAAATCTATTAAAGAAATTTGACAGATTGTAGTAGGTTGATGTGCTGGCGTCTGTACATCCATCTATACTAATTATACACACCTTGAATATGTACTGTACAAGTGTACACGTATTTGAATATTATATATTTATAATAGCTTTTATTTTGATATACCTAGTTGTTTTTAGAGTAGGTAGGTGCTATTTCGAATATAACTTATTATATTGGTATTAAGGTTTGGGAATTTAAATTTAAAGCATTTCAAACTAAATATAATTAACCATTAGATATGGGCTCATTTATCAATATAATAGTCACATAACTTATATCTGACTACCTAATGGGTAATAAAAATATTGCGGTTTGACAGCTTTTGTGTAAAAAATTTGTTAAACTTGTTAATTCTTCAGATAAAAGTTATCTGCCTTTTGAAAAATCAGCCCTAAGTCTAGTCAAATAGTGCCGTTTTTGGAAAGGCAAGAAATCAATGTGCTATACGAGCACGTATATTTAAAGTCATGTGTGCTTTATCTCGTACACGTTAATTATAAATCACATCGTTTGATATAATTCACTGATAAACAGGTATAATCCGACATAAAAACTTCCTACATTGCACTTCCATTACCTTACATCTGCGATACTTTTTAGCATTGTTATTGGCATGATGTGGTTCTAGTCAAATAAGGTTACCTACCTATTTTATGTGTCTGATTGTGAGACGAAGTCAAAACTAGTCTGACGTCAAGTTCTTGACTTTAGTCTTTACTAGCTTTTGCCAGCGACTTTATAGGTACCGACGCCAGAATCTTGTGTAGCTTTCTATCAGTGAATTAATTTTTGTAAACGGACTTCCAGATATTATACCTTTTATAACCAAACAAACAATTTTACAATATAATTCGTTTAGATTAAGCCAGGAAGTTATCCGACTTCGCTGCAAACATTTTAATGCTTTACAGGGCCAAATAGGCCTACCTATCTAGTCTGGGGGCAAATTGTTGCCAACATGCATGAATATTTCTAATTATGTCTAAATTTTTTAACATGTATAATATTAGTAATTGTAGATTAAGTAAGTTTTACTTTGCCATTTATTTCTAATGATTTTGGTTTTTCGAAGCCATTTCTAAGATACTTATTTATATTCCAATTCGCGGAAATATTTGACAGAGCAACAACAAAAAATGAGGAAAATTGTCTTTTTTATACTTCTGCTAAATCATGTTTGATTATTACTTTGTTTTATCGTGTGTATCAGTGATTGATTGTTTGCCTACAATTTTAAAATACTTGCGCATTTGATTTGATTTGTTGTGAGAAAACTGCATTTAACCAGGTTGGTAGGTACAGTCACTGCAATTAATTGTTAAGCAAATTGACACCCTTTGTCTAAAAATACTTTCCCGTTAGTGTGAATGTTGTTGATAGTAACGGGATTATTGTTTGTCCTTCCGGAATTAATGGAGAATCCATGCGGGTATGAAACAGTCTGCCTGATATAAAACATAGGAAACATCACAGTAGGTATGTGTGATGTTTCAGGAAGGTGTGGTTATATTTAAGGGTGTGGTACAGAGCATCAAATTGAAAACATTCCCAATGGGATCAACATCCCATATTTGGGTCGAGTAGACGTTTTGTAAGGGACAGTTGATAATAATTTTCACGATGTTGGTCCCATCGAGAAATTGTTCAGTTTGGAGGTGTGTGCCGCGCCTATCTGAAACATGCTGTTATTTGCGTTCTGCTCATACAATAACTTGTATGAGCAGAACGCAAAATACAGTAGTATCTTTATATTTAAAATATTTATTCCTCAATGTTTATGATTGCACCTACCACTGTTTGTCTCTGTATCACCCAAAGGTTGACTGGTAGAAAATGCCTATGGCATTAAGTCCGCCTCTGTACATTTATGTGCTTGATGTATTAAATAAATAAATAAAGGGTTGCTTAAACCTTCTAGTACTTAAAAAAATGTTCGCTGGATTCATAAAGAAATGTTTATGTGTCAACTCTACTTAGTTATGTAAACAATGTAACTTTATTTATGCAGGTGCGATTTGTTTCATTAGCTTTCAATATAATTAAATTTTGCAATAATGCATTAAAATATGCTTAGAATAAAAATATTGCCTTGGAAAATGTTACGTAGGTATTAATTAGTGATACCTAGATATAGTTACAAGATATTTAAGCCAATTCATCATCTCTGAATTAATTATAATGCAGACAGTTTGGTATTTTTAATGAATTGAATTTATGTACCTATTACGTGATTTTATGCAAGTGAAAGGTAGACAAACCACAAAACCTACTATTTTGGACAGTTTTGAAATATATTTAGAGAGAGAAATAAGAAAATAAATGTTTGTACTTTTGGTATTTTACGACGTTTTATTTAATTATACCTACTTATACACAGCAGTTTTAACTTTTCCTCCTACTTCAATGATTTAGTCTGATCTTGGGAGTCCAACATTTGGAGCAAGCTTGTAGATTCACCAACCAAAATTATGGAGCTCTTGGGAATCAATGTATGGAAATAAATTTTTTGGAGCTCCTGGGAACACGCCATTATAAATACTAATTTCACAACCTATGGAATAGCAGGGGTACCTAGGGTTTTTAAGGATATCTTTGGGATCCATACACAAAGGGTTAGCGTTCTTAAGGGTACCTAAATATTATAGTGATTTGGGCCTTCGATCTTCTGTAAGGAGTTAAAGGAGTACCTATACCTGCTTATCTAAGAGTCGTTGCTGGTGCATATCTGCTCTTGGCCGCAATTTGCGCATCTGTGTTTCTTGTAGTAGGTACTCACTACATGTGTAGGTACTACATACATAGTAGGTACACAAAACGAGTCCATCCGATAGATTTCACTAGACTGAAGTATGCCAGCCAGGCAGATGGCCACAAACATTGTATTATCATTAAAAAAAAAACTTTCAAAGTACCGAACATATGATTTGTTTACACTGGCCGACCAGATTTTAACTAAAGATACCACACTTTCATGTGTCGCTGTACCTAAAAAACAAAACAATAAGGTTAATGAGTTTATAAATAATATCCTGAAATAGAAATCTACCCTCCCGTCGCGAGTGCGTCGGCCTATTTTTAAAATTAAGCGCACACGCAGCGCGGGCACGCGACTCATTCAAAATTATTCCAACTTTGTTCCGTTCCAGACATATCTTTTGTTTGAAAAAAGTTCTGTAGGCAGTTTGTGTTTTTCAAAAAAAAATAAAAACAATTGCTACAAAGAGTGAACTGAAAATTAGTTGTTCCTGTTTCAAAGTTTATTGTGTAGGTCAGAGTTGAATGATCGCGCTCCCAAACACCTAAAAACTATGCGGTCTTCTAAATATACGTTATTATGAGTAATACTGACCGTGTAAGAGGATTGAACTCTCCCTTATTTCCTGTCTGGTTATTCAGCAGAGTGGTTGAAGTTTCTGATGGACTTGCGAGCTGGTGTTCAGTGCGCTTTCAGTGAAGTTTCAGTGATCTAAAATGACCCGTGGACCGACAATAGTGCGTGTGCCACCGGGCGGTGGTGGTGGTAAGGGCATAAAGTGCTGCTGCTGTCGATGCTGCGAATGCCTCAACCTTGGGTATTTGACTTCCCACCATGGCCTCGTTAAGCTAGCTGAAGCTGTAAGTACCATAACATTTTGTCATCTTCAAAACCTTTTAGTGAAAACTAAACGGATCCACCATTTCATTTCAGCGATATGCAATTTCAGTGTCAGCGCAACAGGTTGTCTTTATTGTGCAAGCCGCATTCTTTTGTCAAGCGTAGAGCGGTTTTCGTAATTAGTTCATCTGGTTAATTAATTTCGCCACATTTTTGCTCAGTGTGTAATACTTTGACTCATTTCTATAAAATTCCAACTCTCGGTTACACCAAAAACTCTGAAATTTAGTCAACGTGAGTTTTTGACAATATCTACTTAATGAAGAAAATTGCCGCTGGAAACTGTTTTGATTAAATCATCAAATGCAGATCAGATTTGTTTGTACTTTTTAAATTGATTTGAAATTATCCATCTCGATAGGAAAAAGAAGTACCTACCTACTTACTTGGTGAGAATTCGGGCATTAGTTCCAACTGCGGTAATGTACTAAGTAACCATCAACAATTTTAATCCACAAATTTTTAACACTAAGATACAACTTAAAAGTTCCATCTATGTAGGTACCTAATCGAACGATTAAACTCGCGTTATATACATATGCTGCTCCACTCACAAGTTATAGGTAAACAAGTTTGTCCATGCCTACCTGAGTTGGTTTAGCTAAAGTCGAAATAGTTCGGAAACGATTGTCGAATTTTGACGACAGAACCTTTTTCGTGATGTATCTTACTTTATCTAGCTGTATTCCTCCCGGCAGATGTTAGGCGGTCTCTGCCAGAGCCTGCTGGTGAAGTATGGCATGTCGGAGGCCAGCAGCATGGGCTCCGCTTTCCACGGGTTCCTGACGACGGCGTCGGCTTGTCTCCTCACCACCGCACTTCTCATTACTTGCTACGTGCTCTCCTCAAACACGCAGCAGCTCATACGGCAATCTATATTTGTAAGTAGAAATGATATAACATTATCCTAAGAAACTGATGAACTGAAATAAATTAATGGAGGCCGGCCGGTTACAAGAATCGATCATAATAAAAGTATAAGTTTCATACACATTGTCACATTAATTTTCTTAATTCTTTTTGTCTTATGTAGCTTTTTCGATATTTATGTTAACCTAATCCTAACCCTAACTCTTTGGGAAATACAGGCCTGATGCTATGTGTGATCATCATAGAATTAGTTTGAGTTTGTACTTCGTCCGACATAGCATTCTCCTGCAGCAAGAAGTCATGATACATTCTGCCATTAGAGAATGAATTCGTAGGTACGTTATGACGATTGGCAACAGGATCTTCAACGACCCATGAAAAAAGAATGTGGTCCTGTTCCTGTCGTTTAAAATTGTCAGCAATCCTTGGGAAAGGGATTTTTGACTTCCATTAAGTATTTACTATGTTTTGCCATAAATGAGACTTAGCAAACCATTACAGGATGTCTAAACCTGATATCACTATATTCCGATTTAGGTAGCGGGTTGGTAGCCTTACGCAACAAAGGTGCTGTTTTTAATATGTTTCGTTTATATAAATTTTGCAGGAATGCCTGTTCAACGCGGTGGCGTGTTTCCTATACTTGTCAGCATCATCCTACATGGGCGTAGCGGTAAACATCTACCTGTACCCGCGGTACGCGCTCGTTAACATGTACGCCGCCTACCCCGCCATGACAGCTGTCTATGTAAGTCTATGCCTAACTATTTAAGTACAAGTCGGGATTACACGATGCTGGTTTCGTTCCGGTTTTCGCGCACTTTCGAGCCAGTCTGGATCCTGGTACATACATTTGTACATAGTTTAATACCGATATCGTGTTTCTATCGACAAATGAAGTAGGTAAGTACCTAAGTTAACCCTCTAGTTAAAGTAAACTTGACAGTTATATGGTACTAATTGGGGAATACAGGCGATGATGCTATGTTATGTAGTTTCGAGTTCTACGTCGATCAGCATCCTAATTGCGTAACACACTAACTTTAGGAATGGCTTTAATATTTTTTTTTTGGCTTTAATTTTTTTTGGCTTTTTTTTTACGCAATTAGGATGCAGATTATGTTTTCGTGCTAGGATATTCAACATTTGGTGTTTCCTCTGTGCATTTATGGGAATTATAGGTATTTGTTTGAATTGCAAAACAAGGCTATTCCTCCTTTAATTCAGGTTAGAAGAGCATTAAACAGTGTTAATAACAAAATCAGCAACTTTTGAAGACTGATTCATTTTGCATGTAATGTTGAAAATGCGGAACATCACGATAAGTTGACTGACGAGCCGTGAAAGTGGGACAAATAAATACACCCACTTTCGCATTTAAAAACAAAAATAATCACAATTAATCATAGGTAGTCATGATAAATAGATAATACAGTAGGTAAGTGGTCTTGTTTTTTGGTTTTGTAGTGATATCTACTTTGTTTTAGCCTATAATGTTCCCACTGCTGGGACACAGGCCTCCTCTTTCCGAGAGGGCCACGCGGGCCCAGTGGGGATTGGTAGATGTTACATGTCTTCGATTTTTTGATTCTAGTACGGTTTCCTTACGATGTTTTCCTTCACCGTTTTGAGTTATGAAATAAATTACAAAAAGTAACGCGCGTGCTGGGGTGGGAACCCACGACTTACATATCGTAAGTCGGGGTTGTTTACCTCTGGGCCACCACTGCTTTCGCTTGTCTCATCTACTTTGTTTTGTTTCTTCTTAATTATTTGTTTACTTATGGACCTATGCAAAATCACCTACATAGAGATAGGTAGCTAATAAACCACAACGCTTAAAAAGCTTAAAGTTATTTCATCAGGTGCTTTCCAGCAGAACTGCAACATGAGAGTTTGATGGCAGACGTCAACAAAACGTAGTCTACTTTGCTGGAACAATTAAAATGTTATTTCTTTATCGTTGATTTCTTTACACCCACTATAATCCTAACAACACAAAAAGATTATTACATTTTCGTGTTTTATTTTATGTTTTATGGAGGGCTATCAAATAAAGTGATCATTATTTATGTTTCCAGTACATCGGCGTGGTGGTCGGGATCCTACATGGCGTGGACGCGTATTTGTCATACAAGTATCACAAGGGATATCGGTGAACGAAAAAAAAAACCTAGTAAAAAACGAAACAGAGTGTGCAAGCCCCGTATTCATTGTACTCGTAAGTAAGCAAAAGTTGCACCATAGTTTTGCAGCAACATGTTTTTTGTGTTGCTGCTACCTGTTTCCAGACGCACAAAAACTGTTGTTGCAACAATGTTTTGCAATATTTTTGGGTTACCATGAATACGAGACTTTATGATAACACATTCGCAATTACTTTAACTTCGACATTTATAATGATAAACATAACCGACCTCATCTAGCTTTATAAAAAAATATGATTGACGTGTAAAAGTGTTTGTACAAACCTACTTACAGAAATAAAATCATTTATCATTTAACATCACGCCTGTACCTAATCCCCGAAGAACCGTGGGCAGAGGTGCATCTATTAGTACACCTACATTTTGCCAGTTACATATGTTTAAGTCTCATGTAATAGGATTTATATTAAGTATTAGGTATTTTGATAATCCTATAATTTTCATTGCGGTTTACTAAGAAAATGTTGAATTGTCGAAATGAAAGCTATTGCGATTGTAAGTCAAAACTTGCCAGACTTGAGAATGTTCTAAATCTTTTAACAATTAATTCTTTTACCAAATGGTGTAACACTTCATTCCAATAAATAATATTATGTTTATTTCTTCTTACGAAGTATTATTATTATCTATTGTTTTACGTGATGTACTCATAAAGATATAATCCAAGTTACAACGTGTACCTACTAACATGTATAACGCAGTATGCAATAAAGCATTTATCAGATTTATTTTATTGTCAGTGTTTTATTATATACAAAGAAATAAATACCTAAAATATCTATCACTTACAGCCTGCAAGAGACAGACATATGTTACAAAGGACTCTTTATCAGAGAACAATTCTTCTTTATTTGCCTGTTAGTCTGTTATATAATTATTAGTATATACATAATATACTGAAACTACCTAATCAATTGATCTACACATGTCAAAAGTGTCTAAGGATCAAAGTATTTTATATATTTTTATTGCCCTCTTAAAATTAAATAAAAATGTCTATTTAGATTGTTTTAATATAATGTTTTCGTATGTGTAGATCGACGAAGTACTCTCTGCTTTTGCATTAATATCTAAATACTTTTTGCGATTTTTGCTTATGCTGGATGCTGGACCTTAGTTAATCCTGACATTAAAATGTGTGTACGGCATCCATATATGGCAGAGCTCTTCTTTGAAGCACTGCACCCAATGCATGCTCAATTGGATTCAAGTCTGGCGATTGAGCAGGCCATGGTAGGACGTTGATATTGCAGCAAGTAAGTTTGCAACGACTCTAGCAGTGTGTGGACGTGCATTATCATGCATGAGCAGATATTAAGCACCAAATTGGGTCCGCAAAGGAATGACAACGTCTGAAACGATCGTTTCAGCGTAAATCTGTGCATTGAGATTGCCTCTGATCTAAATCAATTCAGTTCTACCGCCGATCCAAATACCCGCTGAGTGCATGATTTTTTCACCCCTGTAGTAGCTCAACTATCACGAATGAGATATAATTACTTTTTCTATTGTTACCGATCTCTAGGAGATTTCTTGACAGTTGAAGGGGTATGCATGGACTTCTTGGCATGATTTTAACCGGTCAAGCGGCACGCGTCGCCCATTGGCGACGAAACAATAGAAAATCAATTGTGTTTCATTAATGGAGCTTGAAAGATTAAACATTATTGGTGTCTAGGGGTCCTCCAATACCGTATACGTCTAATATCTGGCCTCATACCAAAGCGAGCTTCGTCAGAAAAACACACAAAACGCCACTCTTCTTCTGCCCAATTTCTGTGTTCACGAGCCCATTGAAATGGGCGCTGTGATTCCGGGGATCAATAGCTGGTACACGTAGCGGCCTTCGGTAACGGAGATTGACTTCATGCAAAGAGTTCTTATGGTTTGATCGCGTATTAACATCCCTGAAGAGCTATGAAGCCTCGTAACCAATATCATCGCGGTCATTGTACGATTTCATCAAGCATTCATTACAAATTACTGCTCGACGAAATCGTACAATGAACACTCACTGGCAGATAGCTCATGTTATAAGCAATAACATAGGCTACCTTTTGTACCGGTCGCGGTAGCACGTTCCCGAGGTATAATTTCCGACATCCACTCGAGTGAAGCCGCGGGCAGAAGCTAGTTTAAACATAATATCAGCACACGAAATCTTATCATTCGCCAAGGCCAGAAGAAGCACTTTGGCTAGCTCATTGCGAGAGGTCATATGGAACAAAAAAACCGACTTCTAAAATAAAACACTAAAAAGTGAAAAATAACTTTAATTTCGGAAAACCGTCTAAAATCTAGAAAAGTGCTAAGAAGTAGGAAGGCTTTCAGAAACAGGAGTAACATTATTTTACATGAATTTAAGCAATCAATCAGTCATATCTTTTTTTAGGGTTCTCAAAGTTTAATCGAAGGGTGCCAAGCCAACGGGACCCCTGTCCGTCCGCCTGCCACAAGGCTGTATCTTTTGAATCGTAATTGGAAGACAACTGAATTTTTTACAGTCTGTACTATAGCCGTTATACCAAAAAATAATAAAAATAATATAATGTAAAAAATTAAAGGGGGTCCCATACAAGAATCGAGTTTTTTTTTTAAATAAAGTGTAACCAAACGACGTAGTTATTGTACGGTGGTACGGAATTGTCCGTTTGCGAGTCCGACTCGCGTTTGGCCGCTTTTTTATGATGACCTTGCAACTTATCTTGAAAATTTCTAAAACCCTAGACTTTTGATAAGAGTTTAACAGTACCTATAAAAAGGGATTAAGGATTATAAAATGACCTTAAGGTAAGGTAATCCCTTTTTCTTAATCATTGCATAATCCTTAATCCCTACTTTTTATTTTTTTGCTGCATTATTTTACTGAACTAAGCAGTCGAGGGCTAAGAAATTTTGATAATTTCAGAAAGAAAAAAAGTACCTTAATCTCTCCGGGGAAGTACTATTATCATATCTATTTTAGTTGCCAAGCAGCGTTGCTGTGTTTCAGTTGAGGGTATCGGTGCATCCAGGTGTATTTACAAGAATAATGATATACATGCTTTGTAATTGGCAAAGTATCTGCGATGCCATTGAAGATGGCGAGCTCGCGAGGCCACTTGCTATCAGATCAGGTAGCTCATTGGCTTGTTTGCATGCGCCAATCTGCCTAGCCTATTCCCACGTATATTGGGGCTGGCTTCCAGTCTAACGGGATGCAGCTGAATACCATTATTTTACATTGAGCGACGGCCTATGTGACCTCCACAATTCAGTTACTGGGTAATACGATACCCCTTGGTAAGACTGGTTGTCAGCCTTTCGAGCTTCTGACGACTCGTAACAACTGTCAAAGACCCACGAATGACAGCCGGGATCCACAGCTTAACGTGCTTTCCGAGGCATGGAGGGGTACTTGTAGGTATGTAAAGATGGTCACCCATCCACGGACCAACCACGGCAAGCGTACCTTAGTCTGATCGATAGACCCGTGCGGCTTTTATTATTTTAGCCCCATAATATAAATTTCTATGATTTAGCCACAAGCTCCTCGGGTCATTGGCTTGTTTGATATGAAATAATAACGAAATGAAAGAAAACTTGATCCGGTTTTTACTCTTATTTATTTGAGAATTATTATTTAAAATATACTAATTCTGCCACGTCTCAATGGTGAATGAAAAATCTCTCATGAAAAATCTTATCTGGTGTCCGGCACGATTTTGTTTGTTTTCCCGGTCCTTTTTATTATCCCGGTAGTAAGTTCCAGGTAGAATAATTTCCGACTTCCAAGTGGGTGAAGACGCAGGTAAAAGCTAGATAAATATTACGCTGTTTAAGTTAACTACATTGTGTGCAATTTGTTGTGTTCCCATGCTAACAAAGGTTTTTACTTCGTGAGGAATTCTGAGCTTGGGTTGTGATGTCCAGCGATTGAGTATGGTTTTTATTCGGTGGAGTGCGCGTGCGTCGCCGTGCCTGGTACGACCGTTGCGTCACCGCTGCGAGTCTGCGATAGCGAACAAGTTTCAATTAATTACGGATTTATTTTATACTAGCAGCGCCCCGCGGTTTTACCCGCATAAGTTTCGATCCCATGGGAATATCGGGATAAAAACTTTCCTATGTCCTTTCCCGGGGCTCATACTATCTCTATCTACACCAATTTTCATCTAAATCGCTTTAGCGGTTTAAGCGTGAAGAGGTAACAGACAGACACACTATCGCATTTATAATACTAGTATGGATCTGAGTATTAGCGTCTCATTATTGTAAATGTAGTTTATTTTTAAGTATTAGGTTTAGAATTATACTATTTGATTTTATATATGTACATTTTCCTACCTTAATGCTCAGTGGTAGTACTATATGTTGGATTGGCACGTTTACAGAGTTTTATGAAGATGTTTACCAATAATAGGTAGTTACCTTCCTTGATTAGCGCTACGATAGGACGTAACATAACACATACCATGACGGTCAAGACCGACAAGACCAAGTAGTGAGGCCAGACAAGGTCAAGTACAGTAAGTACACTGCATAATATGCTGCAGTTCGAGCCTTTTACAGGTGATGCAGTTAAATAAATCAGTACTTATGAGGTGACTGCCACGTTGGTCTAGTGGTCAAGCGCTACTACTGATCATGAGGTCCTGGGTTCGATTCTCAGGTCGAGGTAAGTGTTATTGGGATATTCAATTAGGAATTTCTCAGGCCCGGTGTCTGGAATTGTGCCCAGTTTTTGGAAATTGGGACTTAAACATAACTAGCGAAATGTGAGTGTACGATAGATGTACCTCTTCCTAGCCCTTCGAGCATGTTATAGGCGTGATGTTATGTTACTTCGGAGATGCAAGGATAGCTCGGGGTTGAATCAAATGAAGGTAAATCCACTACTCACATTGCTATTTTGACCATCCTTTTAGACATTGAACTATGCTTGCTTGTCCACTCAAATCTTTACAGACGAGAAGGATGTTGTTGAAATGAATGCTATTGTGTTAGTGTGTGGAGTAAATCAATCAGCATCCAGATTTTTGTATACTCATGGACACAGCTTTATTAGGGATGACTTTCATTTTTCCTTAAACACAATCATAAAATCACGCCTTTATTCCCCGACCAAAGGAACTGCTAAAGGAAATATCTAGTCTCAGTAGTTCCTTCAGCTTTTGCAAAGGAACTACTGATCCAAAAATTCTCAGTAGTTCCTTCAAAGGAACTACGCGAAGGAACTAGTGAGCATAAACGATAATTATGAGCTATTATCAACACAGGGTTCGGTTGGACTTCGGTCAGAGAAAATTGAGAATACCAGATTTCGTTGTGATTGCATACATAGTTACTTATACTACCTATACCTATGTACCTTAGATTAAACATTCGATAAGGACCACGTGCTCTACTTTTCAGTTCTACGTACTACAACCTTTATTGCTAAAACATTGACCAATAAAACACGAAAGAAAATTTAATTATAGGTACTTAATATTATGACAGCCAGTATATTGGCCGGCAAATATAAAACATCTAATCACATAAGCAATCACTTACTTTGTTATTTTGGCTTAGGTATCTATATTATTTTATGTTGACTTTACTTGACGACTCGGCTTTCATACTTGCACAGGTAGGTACTTACGAGTAGTTAAAGTACCAAAGTCAGAGTAATTCATTGTAAAGAAAATTGGCTAACCTAACTTAAATTAATATCCGTATATTCAAATCACTCATTAGAATTGATACAGGTAGATATATACTCTCTCAAAGTTAGGTTGGAGGAAAACAGTGAGGGAGGAAGAGGAACGCTATGTGACTTTACCCGGGCAAAGGGCTTCCATGAGAATTGAAAATTAGATAAAAGTTTATCTATTCTGTAGAATTTCCTATGTAAAGACAAGGAAATTAATTGTTATGCAAAAAATTTCAACTTGCAAATAATAAATACTTTATTACCCCTTCAATCAACCTTTCTTACTTGCAAATTAATGTCATCTTTTGACAGTTGTATGAAATAGTTATAACGCGGCAAGTGGACGTAGGGTGTCAATTTGCTTAACGACAAACCCAGACTGCATAGTTGCATTCTCATTATAAACACGCAATTTTCAAGTGCAAATCGTCACAAGGCACTCTCATTTAAAAGTTATTATTTTTCAATTAGTGTTCAGGCAATTTTTTATTGTCACAAAAGCGTGAATGCGTGATATCTCAAATCACGCTAAAATCAAATTACCGGTTATAACAAGTTTAACACCATGACTGTATCCACTTAACGACTACATAGCGAGATCCTTGAATCAATTAAATCTATTGCGTTGAATTCTTTGGCTCTATGATATTTTCGTTGTTTCCAATCAGTATCTCATTATATACAATAGCCTACTTGTCATTATCAAAACACGGTAAATTCCCGTTAAATATTTACCGCAATAATTGACTGGAGTCACATTTTAAAATAATCTTTGCTGTTTATATAAAAATTTAAACTTAAATTCAGGTTTTCGAATATTTGTATAACACAGACACATTCAAATATGATTTAAGCCTGCTTTATACGTTGCGATTTTATTGCCTGTCACATATCATATATAAGTTGAAGCAACAATTAAAGTTACATCGTATAAGCAGTTTTCAGACGATGCAAGTCATTTGTTGCTTCAATTTTACTCGTACCTACTATGCCAAAGGCGAGAAACTTGCATCGCGTAAATGGCGCGTGTAGTTCCATGTAAGTATGTACTTCGGAAACGGAGGCAGGTAGTACTTATCTCAGACGCAGCGACGCGACATCGCGCCAACTTTCGACACAGCTTTCGACATCCGGTGCGCTCTAGTGACAGGAAAGTGGCTCACTGTAAGTGGGCCGCCACCACGCCAGGGGCCAGCTCCCTACGCCCAACATCGTTTTAGATAGCTGTAGATACTCCTCTCCTAATGTTTGCCATGTGCACACATTTTCACATCCTCGAGTTAACAAACAGTGCCAACCGGCTACTGCGGTTAACAGATAAACGTTTCGCAACATAGGACTCTTCTTACTATTCTCTTGATACATGCTACAAAAATTATGCTGAAGAAGCGTTGACACTGGGTAAAGTCGTGTCTAATTATAGGAAAAGTAGAACTTTGAAAGGTTGGTTACGAATACTATAACGATGCGTAAATACATATTTACAGATTATCACACAGGTAGGTTGTAGGTGACAGACACGACGCTCTTCAAAGCTGAAATATTTCTAAAACGTAATGTACAATATTTACGGCCAAACTATGCTCTTATTACATTTAGTTATTTATTTTTAGCCCACTGCAGGGCAGAGGCCTCCCTTTCTTGTTTCCACTCCTCTCTGTCTTGAGCTAATGTCATAATTAGCCTATAATGTTCCCACCGCTGGGACACAGGCCTCCTCTCGGTGAGAGGGAGTGGGCCGTAATCCACCACGCGGGCGCAGTGTGGGTTGGCAGATGTCACATGTCTTCGAATATTTGGTTCTAGGACATGCCGGTTTCCTCACGATGTTTTCCTTCACCGTTTTGACACCATGTAAAATAATTTACACAAAGTAAAGCGCCTGTCTGGGTTCGAACCTATGATCTACAACTGGTAAGTCGCGGCCGTTACTGCTCTCTTGAGTTAATGTGGACCTATCCAATCCGTAGTCGTCAAGCTTGCCCCGCCATCTTCTCCTGGGTCTGCCTCCATGTTGCCGGACGTTTTCTTTGACCCACATGGTGGTACATTTGGCCCATGACTCGTTCAACATGCGCAAACGTGTCCGGCCCAGTCCCACTAAAGCTTGGCTGCTTTTTGAATACTCTTATTAGTGAGGAGATATTGAGCAATTCTCTTTTTTCTTGAAACTTATATTCTTTCGCTTGTACCTAGATGAGCCAGTTAGAAACCGCAAATGGGTCGATTGTTTGTCTTTCATGGAATATGCATTTTAAGGCGAAGATCGTAGATGTCGTTAAGTGACAGCCTTTCTTTCCTTTGAACCACTTCGGACACCCTCCGTGATGGTTGGAAGGTGTAAAAGAGAAATAAAATTTGCTTTTCCTCTGTATAACAAAAACATCTAACCGAATGTAGAAACTCTAGAATGTTCTAGTCTGATAATTACTTAACTACCTACTTAAAAACTACCCAATCATAGTCCACTGATCGGCTTTTATGTTACACATTCTTGGAGAATTATTTGATATAAGTAATTATAAATCCATATTACTTAATTATGATTAACATTATCCGAGATTTTATTTTAATTGCTATTAATATTATTATTATTTTCTTGGCGCCGCGCCGGCGTAACCTAGTTGGTGTTTTAGGAAGATGACAGTGGATCCACCGTGAAGTCTTTTGTCGTACTCTGTCTGACATAGTTTTCAAGCTAGAAATATTTTTGCAATCAGTCATTTCTTATCTAAAAATCTCGTATTTTAATGCGGATGTGTATCATCAATAGTATTAATTTTATGAGCAATTGATTTTACGATAAATTATCATGATTATCGGATTTGATAACTGAAATTATCGTGAAATGTTTACGTGGGTAACGTTTTTTATGCACGTATGTATTTGATTTCACGTTTTTCATTAGAATATTTAATTACTTACCTGTATTTATCATATAATAAGGATTAAAACAATTCGTGAGTAACACGGAGGCCGTTCTTATATGTAGTCACGTTGAACGGTTGAACTTATTTCTACAATTTTATTTTTTTTGTGAAATTACTTTCTACTTATGATTTTGTATTTCTGTGTGCTTACTCTGTTCTTTTTCAATACGTGCCTGTGAAAATTTGAGGCTAATCTCCTTTATTGCACCTTATTCTCACTGTTGACTAGTTTGAAGAGCTTTATAACAACCAGACATACCTACTGCACGTCAACGTCATGATGCGTAATCGTATTTATCATAATTAGGAAAATACGCTCCCGGACACATGAATCAAGCCACCCTGCATATTTTAGTTTAAAGGTCTGTAGTATCTTTTTAAGTAATGGTAGTACAAAGAAAAAAAAAAAACACGTGGAGCCATTATTAGTCATGGTTCCAAATTTGAAATCGGAATAATAAAAAAGTCGTCTTTTCGCGTTTCATAGGGGCAAAATTAGAGTGGAATTTTAGAAGAAAATATTGGTTGACATAGGGAAAAAGTTTTAGTTTATAGAGCAACTAGTCCTAACATTTATTTAGTCCTCCAAGAGCATTTACGAAGGCCGTCATGCGGTTCGGACTTCGGCATGGAATGAATGAATGCCACTATGACGTGATCTGGAATGTTCTCTGTGCTTCTAAGATAGCATTTTTGAGCTCGTGCATAATTTTTGGAGCTGGTTGCATGGTTAGTTCGAACACGCCTCTTCAGCTCATCCCATAAGTGCTCTTTTGGATTCATATCATGGCTTCTTGCTGGCCATTCCATTACCGCGATACTAACGCCATGCAGGTATTCTCGAACAATTCTTGCATTGAGCGCCCTTACATTATCACATTACACTATCACACTAATATTATAAAGGCGAAAGTTTGTGAGTGTGTGTGTCTGTGTGTGTGTTTATATGTTTGTTACTTCTTCACGCTCAAACGGCTGGACCAATTTTGATGAAATTTGGTATAGAGATAGCTTGAGTCCCGGAAAAGGTCATAGGGTACTTTTTATCCCGATATTCCCTCGGGATCGAGACTTATGCGGGTAAAACCGCGGGGCGCAGCTAGTATTATAAAGGCGAAAGTTTGTGAGTGTGTATGTTTATATGTTTGTTACTTCTTCACGCTCAAACGGCTGGACCAATTTTGATAAAATTTGATATGGAGGTAGCTGACACCCTGGATTAACACATAGGCTACTTTTTATCCCGATATTCAGACGGGATCAACACTTATGCGGGTGAAACCACGAGGCGCAGCTACTCATGTATAAAAATGAAATCCTGGTTCACAAACTCAGTAAGTATATGGCATCACATGAACCTCTAGGTACCTATTGATTTTTTGAATGTATCGGTCGCTATTTAATGGCGGCACCGCCATAACTCAATCCTCAATCTCCTTCTCTTCAATGCAAAATTGCTGAAACTGTTCTCCCTATCTTCGGTAGAATTTCCTACATCCGTCATTGCCATACACAGCATAATACATCATGGTTTCATCCGTAAAAAGAACCTGACTCCATTGACGTTGAGTCTAATGCAAATATTAGCGTGCGGACTGTAGGCGCGCCATTCTGTGACTTCGTGTCAGTTTGGGACTATTGGCTGGCTTAAATTATGAGGTTTAAGGACACGTTCTTCGAGTCTACTTCCTACAGTTCGAGCGCAAACAGTCAGTTCATGAAAGTCTCGAAGCTGTTCCTGCACCTGTACTAAAGTCAGGTGACGATTACGCAGGCGGGTGGTAAGGATAATGTCGTGCTGTAGGTAGTGACCCCGTTTCTTGGTCTCCTGGACGGCGCACGAAGCCGCCAGCCTCCAGGTAAATTCTTTGACCGGCAAAACGAATTACATGAAGTGCACAACTTCATGCAAGTCGTTTTGTCGTTACATACATTTCGCTGACTAAGCCCAGACTGAAAAAATGCCACTGCTTGTAATTTGAACGTCAGAACGTATTAAAAAATAAGGAAAATAATTTCGATATATTCTATGCAAAACAAAACCAATAACGAAATAACTATTTGGCTTATATGTTAAGATGCTCTAATAAAAGCGTGTTGCTCCTTTGAGAGTGACCAAACTCCGATTTTCCTCTCTTTTTCAAATTCGTGAATTCAAATTTGGAACAATAGTGATATCAAAATGATGCCCATTATGAGCAGTAAGCTTCAAAACTGTATAAAAACTTTGTCCTTGACTTATCGACGGTCCCTACGTATAATCACCTATGTGGTAGATACGTGATTTGTGTTTTTTTGTTCCGTGACATTCAGACAAACCTAAACTATCTTCTAGTTTAATAAAAACTAATAAAAGTTGGCAAATTGAGCTTTAAATACACACACGACATTTCCCAAGTAGAACATGAACTACATGTGTTTAAAACTTTAAAGTGCTCTCCTGTAAAATTTGTCCTTTGCAGTTAGGGGATTATACGTAGGGACCGTCGTTATCATTCTTTTGATGTTTTAGGCCTTTAAACGTAAAAATGCACGGTGGCTCGATTCAGGAGTCCGGGGTGTATACGACCACAGAATACTAAATACGACTTAAAAAATAAATGACACACATTTTTTAAAGGTGTGTGTATAAACGCACGAAATGTCATGACGTGACTAGATAAAGACCTCTGTCATTTAGCAGAACAATGCGTAGTGTATTGAAAATTTAGCAAGTCATAACTCATAAAGTCATACCATGCTGTTTCGTCTTTCAAACAACAATGCTATTAAGGCTGATTTTAGTCTCACGCTCACCGTCAGCGCTCATAGCTCATGAAAATTGGTAAAAACAGTTAAGGTTGGCAATTCAAATGATAATTAACTTATTTTTTATAAGGTATTAAAGACGTTCACCATTTTAATATCTACTCTTTATTCCGGTTAGGTAGGTACCTGTTTTTGTTTATACGTTGTGTATTTGTTTATATCAATCGAAAACAACAGCTGTTGCGAAACTTTTATATAAGTACTTACTTTTTTGTTTTTTTTGAACGCAATAACTTTTGAAAGTTAAGTTATGTCGAGTTCATTTACCGTATGTAATACTTACATATTAATATGATGTCTACAATTTACAGTCGTGGAATAAACTTGATTTGTTTCCTCAAAGGAATCATTGGGGTCTTTCCCATGTAGTTTTAAAACACAATATTTTTCCATTACCCTAAATTTTTTGTAAACAATGTCCTTGTCTTTTTTAATCCTACTTAGACTGCTTCTTTTTCTGGTTAGAAGTGCTCGTTGCCCGTCCCGTCATTTGCGAAGCTACGGCATTGGCTGTGTTATTCAAATACATACATTGTTCCGCAAAGAAAACGGGTCGGTTATAAAAAATGCGATAACTTTTAGCAATCTAAAATACATTACTTAATTTAATCTAAACTAAATTAAAGTTTAGATATTTCATTATATATAGAAAGAAGTAAAACCTTTTTTTTTCTATTTGGTGATTGTATTAAAAACTATAATAAATAAAGACGATTTTTATAATTGGAACCACTTTGAAACCATTCGTTTTAGGTACTTTTGTTTCTGTTTATAAATATGGCATTTCTTGTGCAGAATTTCAACATGCCACTAATCCCTGAAGAGAGTACCAGAATTCTGACAATGCTTGAAGATGGGCGCAGTCAGCGTTATACAGCGAGAACTATTGGTGTGTCGCTATTAACCGTTCAAAGAGTAGGTACTCCAGCGATTTAGAGAGACTGGATCTAATTTTTTTAATCCAGGAACAGGCCAATGAAGGTGCACGATAGTGCGGGAGGATCGATATAATTATTGTGTCAACAATATTGAGAAATCGGTTTGAAACGGCTGTTGAAGTCAAAAACCACCTTCTACATGCTGGAGGGATCAATCTGAGCACGTGTACCTGAAGCAAACTTGAAGCCATTTAGACCTGCATATGATCCAAAACTCGAAAGGCAGCATCAAGGCTGAGTTACGCTAGAGTACACATGAATTGGACTTTGTACATCTGGTCAACAAGAGTAATGGTTTTGGACGAGTCGAGGTTCGTGCTATACGCGCACGATGTGAGCAAAGAGTCTACAGAAGATCACGAGAGCGCTATAACCAAGCTTACATTGAAAATAAAGTGCTATACGGCGGAGGCTCCTTTCACGTGTAGGCTGGAATTTCTTCCGAAATCTGCACGGAGCTAGTGGTAATAGAAAATGGCACTTTAACTGCAGAAAGATATGTGAATGAAATCTGAGATGAGTATGTTATGTTAGCCCATTTTTAGCAAACATGGGAGAGAACGCCATCTTTATGCAATAAAACGCTCGTCCCCTTACAGCTCGGATAGGGCTTATCGACCTTGAAGATGTCGCTATCACACGCATGGAGTAGGCAGCACGCAGCCCAGTCATGAACCCCATCGAGCATGCCTGGGACGAACTGGGACGACGTGTACGCCAGCGAAATTCCTCTCCAATCTCGCTTCGTGAACTGAAAGAAGCTCTGATAGAGGAATGGAAGAATATTCCTCAGCATCAGCTCAGAAATCTGGTGGAAAGAATGTCAAACCGTATAACAGCTGTATTTAACAGCTCGTGGTGGTAATACAAATACGTAATAAAAATTGTAACATTTTTATACCGTAGCACATTTTTTGAAATCTAGTGAAAATGGTAATTTTTACTTGACTTAATTTTATTCCATATAAACTTCATAATTTTCAACACACTTGCTCGTAAAATGGCTCTTAATGCACAGCTATTAGGACCATAATGCAGTGTATTACAAACGCGTGCTTTTTCTTTACGTTACGGTACTTGTGCTTTAATTCCACAGATAACTATTTAATTTACTAGTCGGAGGTCGGAGAAGTGCGTTTTTTTTTAATCTCTTCAAAGAGGCTTCATGCCAAAAGGAATCCGCGAGCCATATTTCACTTTTTTTTTTAAATAGTCTGTATTGTCGTTGGTCCCAAAATGAACTAAGATTTATTTACCTTAAGATGAATGCGCAGTTGTAGCCCGCAAAATTCAATTTTTCTAACGTTTTTTGCAATTTTCAGGTCAGTGTAAGGTTGTATCTTCGTATTTACAGAATTATAATCATTAATCATTAAATACATCTTTATAAGTTATGTTTGTTAGTTAGTTCTCTTATGGAAAAGTTCTTAGGGAACAAATCTAAATTAAATATATATATTAATGATTCTAATGACTATAATTCTGTAAATACATATCTATTATATAAATATACATTTTGATCAAAATACAACCTGATACTAACCTGCGAACTGCAAAAAACTTAAGAAAATTTAAATTTCACGGTCTACCACTGCGCATTCACCTTAGGGTGCATCCAGATATAGCGAGGCATGTGCCGCAAATGATTTTTTTTATGTACGGTTGCCTCAGGCTGAGGCATCTAACATACAAAAAAAAGCACTTGCGGCGCATGCCTCGCTCTGTCTGGATGCACCTTATAATTTTCCGTCGTCCCTCCCGTAACCAAACGGTAAAGACCACTGGCGTTTTATTATTGCGGATTCTCACTGAATTAATGTATATTTCTCTATGCCAATAGTACTTTCTAATTCCATACTAACTAAACTACAATTTGACATACGACAACACTACGATCAGTCTAAACATTATTTTGTGTTTATTATATTTTTTCTATAGGCTGTTTATCGGTTTTGTCTGTGCCTTTAAATAAATAAACGCGCGCCATTACTTACTCTATGGGTAAACCTGCGCGCGCACGCTTGCGCGGCGCGCGGAAAAATCCCAGCCCGCCATTATCCACACAAGTTAATATTTAACATTACAAGTCTGTTTTTTTCCTCGCAAGTGTGTTGAAAAATGTCGTATGATACGCGTATGCATTGATCATTAAACTCTCGGCTTCCTTATCGTCTTCGTTTAATGATCAACATAGCACACATGTATCATAATGTTTTTATGACATCGATTTAGGCACTACAAAATTGTCTATAATACAGTCGTTATTTCATAAAGCTAGCTCCAATATCTTGGAAGTTATTGAGGTTTTTGTGACCGACCCGCTTTCTTTGCGGCCCAGTATAAGTCTAATAAAAAACTTTTTTACAAAAAAAAAAAAACAACCGACTTCAAAAAAAAAAACACTACAAAGTGATAAATAACTTTAATTTCGGAAGTCGGTGTCGTTGGTTCCGCATTTTCGTTTTTTGACACCGACTTCCGAAATTAAAGTTATTTATCACTTTGTAGTGTTTTTTTTTTGAAGTCGGTTGTTTTTTTTTTTTGTAAAAAAGTGTTATTTTTCACTTTTTAGTTGTACCTACCCCACAAAAAAGTAAACAAAAAGATCGTTAATGTAGACAATGTAGATAAATTTTTCGATTTTTGTTGATTTTTCAAAAACCGCTTGTCCGATTTCGATAAAATTTTTATGGGACCATTTGGGAAGTATACCCTTTCCAACAAAAAAAGAATTTTTCAAATCGGTTGGCAAGCAACGGAGTTATGCGCGAACAAACATAAAAAAAATAAAAAAATACAAACATTCGAATTGAGAACCTCCTCCTTTTTTAGAAGTCGGTTAAAAATCAGCACTATTTGAACGTCAAAATTAACTCTTTTATTTATGGAGAGAGTAAATTGCCATCGTTGCCATTGGCTACAAAATATATGGTTGATGATGTTATTAATGCATAACAAAAGTAATTTTACCACACGCATTAAGACTACGCATCATCGGGAAAGTAGTACAAAGTACGAAGATAAAATAAATAGGTGTGATTAATAAAATAAAAACAGTCATGATCTAGTTGTTGTTTGTTTGTGCTGGGGTTAAATCGGTGTTGGTGATTGATATCAGTTGTTCGAATGCAAGCCTTAGAGAGATAATAATGTAGGGGATAGATAAGTATTGGTAGCAATCTCGGCTTGTACTCGATGATTATCGTTTGTAATATAAATGAGAAACTGTTTAGAACATGCTGGATAGAATTTCAGTCACGTGCACGAAGACCTTCTTTAATTCTTTTCCTCTTTATTGATGGCCGTGAATGTGTATAGGTATATTGAAGTTGTGACCCCGACTAGATTTTTCTTAAGTTGACTTCGGTTTCGGTACTTGAATGTACTATGTGATCAGTCTATTTTCAAGAGCTGGGAATGGTTGATTGATTTTTGGGCTAAACCTCTACGACAATAAATCATAAGCAGATTTACCAAAGGAGGTAGGTACTATAAGAGTCTTGTTGACTCTAATGTGACACCTAGGCCACGGGGGGATTAAATCAAAATCCTTTTATAGTTTAGATACTAGGATATATTTTTATGAGTCTTTTTATCATATTATAATAATGATCGACTTATTTATTGGACGTCAAACCTACGACTCTCATATGACACATGATTGAATGTTTGAATGGAACATACTTCAACTATAACCAGCGGTCTGACCCGCAAGGAGGTCAGAATCTCTCAAAGAGGTCTCTACAACCAGCTACGCCCACCTTAGAATAAGTGTATGGGCATATCCCAAGACTTTTATTCACACCATTCGAATATTGAAACTCTACCTACCTATCCTAATGGAAAATTACCTATCACCGGGGAACAAATTTACATGATGAGGTCCGTCTCTTGTAAGAGAAAGCTTAAGTCAGGACGTACGAATCGCGAATCCAACACCACGTTAAGTATCAGGCAAGTTAACGTCTATAATTATTATGTGCCAATATGCATTCATACAAACAAACGTCGTCATGCTTAAACCTCGTCGTGTCAAAACCCGGGTAAAAGGCGCGACGCGGCCTCCTAATAATAACACTTGATGTGAGAGTTCACATCGACCTGAAAGAGGCTTAAGAAAATTAAACGATCTTTTAACTCCATCGGACGGGATTGAGCCAGAGGGAGGGAAAAGCTTAAGAGGCCAGGGTTCATTGAAGAAAAGTAACATATCCCTGTACTCCAGAGGAAAATCTCAAAGTCCTACTACGTTCTCTAAAATTCTAACATCATTAAATATCACTCAATATACTGATGAAACTGTGGGTCCTCAATCATAAGCTGTACCAAATGTGTCTACCAAACACACTTTGCAAAGGCTATGCCCCGTTAGCAAAGTTGGTAACAACTTAAGCTGAGTGTCTGTCACCCTCCCTGTAGGAGTGACCACAGTTATAAGAGTGACTTTCCTCCCATAACTCGCGTCAAAATATACTGGAGTATGAGCACGCTATCCGATCCCTAAACATTGGAGCCGACGATTTATTCACTCCCTCAGGCCCGTTGCAGGTGTGAGGGCGCACCTCACAGCCCTCTGGGAGGTGGGATACAGTCGTTCAACACCTCTGCATCTTCATCTCTGACTGCATCTAAGTTCATATCATCCTCAACTAACTCATCACTTCATCATCGACATGAATAGTAATAATAAGGTGATTAGTGATGAGTTAGTTGAGGATGATATGAACTTAGATGCAGTCAGAGATGAAGATGCAGAGGTGTTGAACGACTCCGTACAATTAATAGACTCATTTAATTTTGATGATGTTGTAGTCTTTGATTGTAGTGTTTTTATAAAATGTCATGTAGATGTCCCTAATTTTGATAAGTTTTATTCGCAACGTGCTGCAAACAATAAAAGAAAAGCACGAAAGAAGAAAAGAAACCCATTTTTCAAAAAAACTAAAACTAAAAGATTATTTCCAAAAAGTTTTTTAATAATTCATAATTCTGTAAAAACATTTTTTTATAAACAAGCGACATTTTATTAAGAAGTTTTCCATTTTAAAATATAAATTTAGAAAAAGAAAGTTTAGAGATAGAAACCTTTTTAAGTCAAATTATTTAATTATAACCTTTTCATTTTAATATGTAATCAATTGTTGTTTTTATTTTAATTGTCATTTATCTTGTCATGTAATGTAAATATGTCACTTGAATGTAAACATCATATTTTAATGCATTATTTTTGTTTGGATAATATGTTACAATTTATTAATATGTGTCCATTTGTGTTTTGCATATGCTGAGGAAATACATCGGACGCGGCCGGGAGCGTGTGAGGTATCCCACCTCCCAGAGGGCTGTGAGGTGCGCCCTCACACCTGCAACGGGCTTGAGGGAGTGAATAAATCGTCGGCTCCAATGTTTAGGGATCGGATAGCGTGCTCATACTCCAGTATATTTTGTGGTCTCGCTTGGCATGCGAGAGGTCTCGCTTTTTATAATATTCACTTCTATGAGCGCTGAAACAAAATCTATTTCGCAAGTTTAGCGAAAATTCGGCGAAACACGGCTCAATCCACCATATATAAGAGCCTTGTTGACTCTAATGTGACACCTAGGCCACGGGGGGATTAAATCAAAATCCTTTTATAGTTTACTAGGATATATTTGTATGAGTCTTTTTATCATATTATAATAATTATTGACTTATTTATTGGACGTCAAAACTACGACTCTCATATGACACATGATTGAATGTTTGAATGGAACATACTTCAACTATAACCAGCGGTCTGACCCGCAAGGAGGTCAGAATCTCTCAAAGAGGTCTCTACAGTACCTACCGGCTGAAAACGTTTGTTATGATTGGTTATGATTATTCTTCCTATGAATACTTAAATATTACCTACTTGACATTTTGGGCTAATAATAGCTGAAACAATCACAAGGATATTATCAATAAATCGTTTATTTTATTTTGGTGTAGTCAATTTCTATATGACTAACGCAAGTTATCTTTAATTCATGGTTTTTAAAACATTGTTTGAAATGAAAAAAAAAAAACCTGAATTGATAAGAGATAGAGAGAACCCATTATTTCAATATACACCTTATTAGTAACGGAATTGGGGTGATTATGAATTGCCGCGTGTCAGTCGCGTCATAGAAATATTTGTGGACAAGATAATCAGGGGCTTTGTAGTAAATAATGTTTACTAACTTTAAAACGTCATTTATAGAAGGAAAAAGGAAAATTTTTGCGACGATTTTGACGTGTTTTGATTTTCCAATGAACGATGGATTGTGTAAGAGATTATAGGGTTTAAAATATTTATAAACGATGATTAAAGTTAAGTAACGTTTATAAGTCAAAAATGTATGGTTAAACAGTCGCTAATAACTACTTTACTTTCAGCAACGTTTATGAAAGGGGGATATGGCTAGGGGTAATTAGGGTTGACGGTTGATAGTCATGAGTACCTAATTACCTATGGCAGAAGACAAAAATACATAATTATGGTTGGTGGGTAAAAGTACGTTCAGGACACATCCGCCAAGAAGACATGCTGTGCCGCGCCATAATAAATTAGAAGGGCAGGAGAATGTAGATGATGATAGTTTACTAAATTGATTGTTAGCTAAGTATGTACTTTTGAATATAAGTAAATGGCATTTGTTTTGTTGTAAGTAGGTACTAAGTAAAGATTTAGTTAAACGAAAGCAATTTTATATTGTAATAAAGTTGGTTCTGGTTCAGTAACAGTTTGTAATACCTACCTATGTAGACCAATCGTGATTTCAGCCCAGATTTAATTTCCTATTCATTATATTGGTGATATTAAGTCCGTATTATGTTTCATAGAATCTATGACTTACAATATAGTTAGACTGTGATTAACTTTATAGCGGTTAGGTAACACAACATTTATTTCCTTTTCCGGTTTAGTTGTTAGAAATTATGATTGTGTTCTCATGATGTCACCTTTTTAGATTAATCTTAAAATGCTTATACTTATATAAAGATTATACAACTAATTACGTATATACAGTAGGTTCTAACTTAATTGACTAACTATACTAATAAATACAAAAACAAAAGGACACTTGTTGAAGTACTCGTTCACCACGCTGTTATCCGGAAACGTGCCCAGAAGACTCGCAGCATTACTATTTAGATTAAAAATATATTTTGTATTTTAACACTGTTGGGCGACAATAAGATAATGTCCCTCTAAAGTACCTACATACTCAGCCTATAATGCCCCATCAGTTCCCTCTTCTCTGTGAGAGGGAATAAGTAGGCCATAATCTAACACGCGGGCACGGTGTAGGTTGGTGAACGTCACAATGACATGTCTTCGAATTTTATGTCTAGGTACCTGCCTACAAGGATATGCCGGTTTCCTCACAATGTTGTCCTTCATAGTTTTGAGAGCAGTAGTAGTGGTGATGAAACGAGTTGCACTCAGTAAAGTGCATGCCCCTGGGTTCGAACCCTGGGCTCGTAAGTCAGGGCCGTTCAATGAACGAGAGCGGAGAGATCGTTGTTTTGTCATTAATTGCCTACTAATTAATTAAAGAAGCGGTCACTAACCGAAATGAGTAATTATTATTAATACCTATTTAGATAAGTGCATTACATATTTATGTTCAAGCTAAGGACCATCTTAATGGGTTTTTAAGAATATAATGGTATCCCCCGCATGCATATTTTAATTATTATCTGTTAAGTAATTATAAATAAGTAGAATTACCAACTGTAATTACATCAATTATCCATCTTTTGCTAGGTATCGGATATGTTGAAATCTCGGGCTTGTATCGAGGGGTAAAACAAAAAAGAATGTCTTGTAATATCCGTTGTGGAGTTGTGAGCGCAAATTCCAAGTTGTGCAAACAACCTGCGCCGGAGTCGACTGCACAGTCACGTGATCACGTCGTACGTTCACTTGGCTGCATGAAAGCAATACATGATTGAACCAATATTGAAATTATAAGAGCAAATCGACTTCTGCGAAACGAGTTACTTATGTAATTTATTTAACGCCGCGTGCCGTCTTCACGTGTTGGGCTAATTATTTTCTTCTAGTCTGACATTTGAAAGAACCAAGGTTTTTGAATCAACGGCTGTTTGTCTCTTATTCATTTATTGTTCACATACCTTACCTTAAGTAAGTACTTAGTAAGCAGGTAAAGTACCTACTACTTTACCTACTTACTAAGTACTTAGGTGGTCAAATATGTAGGTGCTAACATGCAAATAATGAACACCTAAGTAATCTATTTCGAAATATGCAGTGTTGATGACTCACGTCATATGGCTGCATGTTTTGAACGTAGATCAGTGTCAATTTTCTCTAATAGATAACTTATCTACGTTCAACGTCTGGTTTAATGGGATCTGGCGTAAAAGGGGGCGGTTTAGACGTCATTTGGTTTAAATGTAAAGTTTAAATTGTATCAGTGTTTTTATATGGCACAGATGATTGTTGTCGTTCCCAGAGTCATACAATAGCGGTCGGTGCAATAATAGGCTGTAACCGCTGTGCCCGAACTATTGTCTAGCAAAAGGTTTTGTCACAAGACATTACAGTGAAGTGATCTCGCTGCTACCGACACCACAGTGAGAGACGCGCCGTGGAGCGCTGCGCATGCGCGAACAACACGCAGACGCGTGCACATACTGTGATATTCGAACATAAACACAAAAGTGATACTATCATAAATAGTGCCAAAGTATTTTCTGTGTAAAATCGAGTATAACAAAACTAGTTTTTTTTTTGTCCAAGTGAAAGGTTTAGCTTGTTCACGTCTGCGTGTTTATGTAAGTGGAAACCTACCTACCGTTTGTTTTTTTTACGTTCTACCTAGGTGTATTGGCGGAAAATACCTGCCAATTGAAGGTTGGATGAATGTTTGGCACGTCCAAATTCACAATCAGCTGAACATGTTGCGTCCTTATCTATCAACATAAAGTGTGAGTGAGAAAAGAAACATTGTTTGTATGTTGATCTAACGAATAGTCTGAGTGGAAGATTAAGATGTATTTAACTTGTTTTTTAATTAATAAAATGTAAATCAAGTTATCCTTCTTTATGTCGTGACCCTGTGATCGTTTCCACATTGCACACAGTAATCTTGGTGAATCACGGATTCCTTAGCGATGCGCCTGCGATGGACTCAAGTTCTTGACCCAGTTCCCTAACAATGATCCCGTTACTAAACCTTGGTCGACGTCCTTCCATTCGGTACACTCAACGGATACTTTTTTTAAATCAAATAGCTAGCCTAAGATTGATTCTAACATGCACACTATGCTGGTGTTAGCTTATTAAGTTTTTCAGGTAATTATCTACAGACGCCAGCACATCAACCTACTACAATCTGTCAAATTTCTTTAATAGATTTTCAACTTTATTACTAAAGCATAAGGTTCAAAGTTGATTGGGAAAATCTGACAGTTTCGGGTAGGTGGATGTGCTGGCGTCTGTACATATGTACAGGCTGTACTTAGCTTATCTTCCGTCTACTCAGAATATCTTTACGGCCCTAGTAAACCTAATTCTGAGCAAATAAACCTAGTAATGTTAAGCATTAAGTAAGTATATAGATAAAGAAGTATTGATATGGATAATACATTTCATGCACATATGTATAGGTAAGGCTATAGGTACATTGCAATACAATATAATAACTTTGTACTCGGATCGTCGAGTGACTACGTGCAACAAGAGTCGCTGAGGAATTCTTTTGTTTACTTAAGTACCTTTTATTCTTCAGGTAATATGCAAGCCTTAGGTACCTTACGTTTAGGGAAGCCGCCCACGAGCAACTTAGTTGCCCAGCAACTTTTTTGTCTCTGTCGCTGTTTCCTCGCCGAGATTTGGACGATGCGCACACGGGAGCGACAGCAACGCTACTTTTTTTTTTTTTTGTTAAATTTTCGGTTGAGCAGCAACAGCTGGCTAGCTGGCAACTTTTTTATCGCCGTGCGCGCACTTGCATTGCAACCAGTAAACGAGCGACAGTTGCGTCAAAACCCGCGGACAAAAAAGTCTCCCAGCCCAGCTGTCGCGTTGCTATAATTATGCAGGCATTTTCATGCAAACCCGTAGACATGATGTGAGAGACAAATTAGTTGCGGAGACAAAAGTTGCTCGTAGGCGGGTGCCTTAGTCAGGTGGATTGTTTTTGAATTCTTTGTTATGTTTTTGTCATTAAAGTATTGTGAAGAAATACTGATGATGCAATATTGACACAGGTACTGCTAAGTACTAGTAAATAAGTTTAAGTATTATCTTAATTTTTATTACAATGTTTTAAAAATTATATAGACTATCTAGTTAAAAAAATTGCTAAGTATTTTACCAATAACATAACAAGAATCGTCGATACTCGAATGGTTATAGGTACTTACGATTCGAGTCAATCGGTGTTGAAGACGACGTCAAACAATTTATTTAAACAATCGATATTGACGTTAATATCTATCTATAACGATCGATATATAACAATGCTTCACTACATGAAAGTGTTTTCATAATCACCTTTAGGTATTTAATTTCAACTCAAGAGTGTGTGATAATGGCCACGGGATCCAAGTGTATTGATAACGTTTTAATTAGGTTTTTCAAGCATCTGAAAAATGATGACTCTCAGATTTTGAAATTCAATGTGAATGGAAATATAAATAAATACATTTCTAAATGTTGACTTAAAATGTGTAGTTCGGTAGTTACTTCCACGTGTACCTGGCGACACAGTGATTCATCGCTATAATATTTGTACGGTATCGCGGAAGTTATAAGTTGCTTCCAGGCAACCGGATTTTAAAAGCGACCATCAACCATGCGGGTATTTTGCCGCCGTTATCGTTGTTTTCTAATAGATATGAGAGATATTGAAATGCGTGATCATTGGTGGTGGTCAAGAACCCTCAAATGAAGCCCATGGGGATCATCGTACTAAGGGTTCTTCAGATAAATATCCACAAAATACCTACTCGATACTATAATTTAATAAACAAGGACTATGACGTTTGGTGAAGTTAGTGCAGCAGTTGAGTTCTCTTGGCTAGAAAGATGACGATGATGATGAAACCCACTGGGTAAAGCAATGATTGGAAACTTTATATTGGTAACATCATTCGGATCTACCGTTAAAAGCATTTGGAAATATGCAGTGTAGAGTAAAACGAAATTCCGCCCTGGAATTAATAGAACCCCACCTATTCCCCGCCGAGGACTTATACTTTATCCATACTATAATATTATAAATGCGAAAGAGTGCTGTCCGTTACCTCTTCACGCTTAAACCGCTGAATCGATTTTGATGAAATTTGGTACAGAGATGGTTTGAGTCCCGGGAAAGGACATAGGATAGTTTTTTATCCCGATATTCCCACGAAATCTACACTGATGCGGGTGAAAACGCGGGGCACAGCTAGTATATTATATACTAAAGAATATAGAAGTGATTAAATAATTTAAAGACAACAACAAGGTAGAAGTCATCATTGCACTAGACCGGTTAGAATCTAGTTCCAGACTTGCAGAGTACCTATTCACGATAGTTTACTCGCCAGTCAAGGTAAATGGACTGGATTTGGGACTTGGCGAGGCAGGGATACGAGTGGATTGAAGCAATTTGGGAGAACTGGGCGATGTGTTCAGCCCAGTTGAGTCATGGGGGAATACTGAGTTGATTGAACTTGTCGCATAGCTATTTGCTAAAGAGCACTGCTCACAACTGGTTTATGTCACTCTGGGACGACTGACTGGAATTATATATCTACCGGAAACAATAAGTAGGTAGCAATAGGTACTTCATTGAATATACCTCCAGGGTGGATTTTTGAGATGGGGCAGTAACCGCAGATACCTTAACCGTTGCAGCTAAAGGAAAATAGTTCTATAGGAGAGCCATAAATTTTTGGGACATTCAAAGATTTTGAAAAAAGTACAGACAGTTAGAAAATGGGCAATTTTCACAAAAACTTTTTTCATTCCAACCTAACCAAAGCAATAATGAAACTACAAAATTCTATAGCAGAAAATAATAACTATTGATTATGACCAATACAGATTGATTCTGCAAATTGTGGACACAAAAACGAACAGGAAAGAAACCTTATTATTTCAAGAACGGATACATCTAGATAACGTATACAGTTCCTAGAAAAACAATAGCAGTTCTTATAATATAGATAAATACTGCATAATAATTAGAATGATTATATTTATAAACATAATTCCAACCGGATTTTAAGCTTTAAATTCGTTGATAAGAAAACAATTCGGAAAAACGATTTGTTTACGTATTTGTGTTATAGTAGCTAATACTTCCGACCTGCTATCTATATCTATTAGATAGGTATATACACCAGGAAAATGTTTCAATTATTTAAAAGACTAAATAAATAACCTTCAGGAAAACTCTGGCTACCAAAGTACCATTATGGAATTTAAAGATTCACGGTGAAGATTGCCATAACACATTTATTAACAATAATACTCAATGTTCATGCATTGACTTCGACAGAGTAGATAAAATAAGATACTTATGAGTTATTGAGTTATTATACTTACAGACAAAGCTCACGCTTAGACACCCTCAAACTCACCCCCACACGATCACACACACTCACAACTCACACTCATTCACAACACATGATCACACACTTATATTTACACTCATTCACATAATACTTTATAGCGTTTTTCATATTCTAGTTTCATTATTATTTTCTCTTAATTTTCGATTTGATTGTTATGTTTGTTTTCATTTTGATTTTTAGATTTTATTCAGTTTTTTTTTTGGAATTTGAAGCAAACATATTTTACTTTTACTACCGAACATGTTTTTAAAATAAATATTTAAATGGTAAACCCTCCATATTTGTGCCCAAGATACATGCTTGCCTAGTTTGGGGCCAATATAAAATCTCTGTAACCTTTTGAGCAATAATGTTTTTTTAAGTTAGAGTACGTTTAAAAGGGCAGGCAACATTTTTCGAAGAATGTAGGACGCGAATGGTTTAAATCTTTTACCATAGCAAAACAGGCTAAATAGCAATTCAAGCCTGAATGTTCACGCTTTTTAAATGATTGGCAAGGGAAAGCAGAGTTAATAGAAGCTTAAAAAGCCAGTAAGAATTATCACAATAAGTATTTAAGTACTTAACACCGTACTGCCGTTTACCTTTTTAGAAATGAACGATGAAGATGACGACCGTGACAGTGACAATAAATAATACCTGACAATAAAAAAACATCGTTAAAAACCAGAATGACATCAACAATAATATAGTGAAGTAGCAAAACACAACAATTGAAGCTCACGTGTTTGAAAACACGCTGAAATAATATAATAGGCTTGATACTGCACTAAAAAATGAATGTCATTTTTATACGATTAAGTACATATTTTATTAAAACGCTACAGAAAGAAGAAGTAAACTTTTAATCTTGTCCGTCTCGAACATGCGACATTGTGGTGTAAAAATTGAATATGTAGATAACACAACAGGTATAATTACTATAGTACGTGACGTCTATAGTACGTACACAAATTACATTAGATAATCCGGTGCTACTGCTGCGCTGACGCAAATTCGTTCCATTTGCAGTTCTACGCATCAGATTCAACTCGGAAGGTTGTATGAATGCACCTCCATGTGCATGTCATGGCGTACTAAATACGAGTAGGAATGTTATGTTTAGGGCATTTTAAATTACCATTGATATTATTAAGAAGTTGTCCGTCGTTGTACTCAAGCAAAAGGCGTTGACGAAGACTCCATGGCTGTGTCCAGAAGCAGTTATTTTTATTCTGTTATCAATACTAGTCGCAATTGTTATCAGTAGACGTTTAGATTAAGATTTTTAAAAGCATTAGATTATAACTAATGCATATCATTATCGAGCATTAATTGTTACTCGTGAATTAGGTTTTGAACTTAGTGGGTACAACGCTCCAGCGGACAATGTCACGGGCGGCTCCTTGTTAAATTCTATAATCAGAGATCTGAATATCTGATAGCGGCATTGATTACAAATCTTTGCTACTACATATAATTTTTATGAATTTTTCGACCAAAATATCCAAAATGTTATCTTTGATCATAATTGATTTGCGTCATATCAATTATTTTACTTCTTGGAATTGTTTTCTAAACCCGTAAGGAATGATAAATATCACGAAAATATCAAAACTATCCACTTTTAAACAGAATCGCTTTATCAGCGATAGCTGATAATGAGTTTGTAATCATGCAAGAATAAAATTTGCAAATTGAAAAAGCCGGGCAAATACCTAAAATTTCAATAATAATTGAAAGGATTCGTTAACCAACAAGAGAACGTAGCCTTTATACTTATACCTACTTACCATTGGCGAAGGTACCATACAACTCGATTCCCACCGGCTTCCCTTCGAAAATTCAGAACATAACCACACTATTTAGTCAATTCATAATTGAAATTTTTTTGGAATTTTTATTTGCTCCGGCTTACCTCTGTCATAAATTCACCCTTCGGCACTGATACTTACCACCATTATTATTGTACACTAGCTTCTGCCCGCGACTTCGTCCGCGTGAAATTCGTACTTTCCTCTAAAAGTTTTGAAAATGTATGTTGATATGATCTTTATAATTAATTTAGATAAACAATTATTCGGGCCAATTTTTAAGTTTATAGAACAAAGGAATCAGATTTTTCAAATAAACTGTATCCCCGCTTTTCACCCCCACAGGGGTAGAATTTTGAAAAATCGTTTAAGATGTGTTCATAACTTGACTCAAAGTTTATTTATACCAATTTTCGAGCTAATCAAGCCACGCAGTAAAATCCTCCCCTTTAAAATTAACTACCTCTTTTCACACAGTTAGGGGTAGATTTTCGAAAAACCCTGATACACGTTATTAATTATTTTTAGTCCTTAGTATAAATACTGAGTTTCAAGTTAATCGGACAGGGCGTTTAAATTCTTCCATACAAATTTTGACACCCCCCAATACCTCTTTAGGGGGTGTTTTAGAAAAATTCCAACCTTTATAATTTACTTAGATAAGTATTCGTGCCAAGTTTCAAGGTTATTTACTCAAGAAATAAGATTTTTCATACAAACAAAATCCCCCCTTTTCGCCCCCTTAAAGATTGAATTTCCAAATACCCCTTCTTATTCGATACCTACTCTTCACAAAGAACACACCCTCCAAAACTCATGTCCCTAGGACCAGCGGTTTAGACTGTGCGTTGATATTTCAGTCAGGTCGTTCATCCCCCTTTGGGGGAGAAATTATCAAAAACGCTGAGCCACGTATAAATTAATTTTCAATCGTTAGCCTAAATACAAAATTTGAAGATCCTAACTTTTAAACTGACGGACTTTCATACACAACTTCATCCCTCTTTTTAACCCTTTGGGGGTGGAATTATCAAAAACGCTGAGACACGTATAAATTAATTTTTAGTCGTCAGCCTAAATACAAAATTTGAAGATCCTAACTTAAAAACTGACGGAGTTTCATACAAACTTTCATCCCCTATTTAACTCCCTTAGGGGTTGAATTTAAAAAAATCCTTCCTTATTCCTTGTCTACATAATAAAGGGAACCATTGTCTAAAATTCCAGCTTTCTAGGTCCAAGGGTTTGGGCTGGGCGTTGATGAGTCAGTCAGTCAGTCAGGCCTTTGTTTTTATTTATATAGATAGATAGATGATACTTTTCCGGGATAAAAAGTACCCAGAGTGGTTCCCAGGATATTAAAGAATAATTATACTAAGTTTCATCGTAATCGAACCGGTAGTTTTTGCGTGATGCCTGAACAAACAGACAGACAGACAGACAAAAATTTTTTTAATCACATTTTTGGGTTCGGTGTCGGTCTAGTAACACCCCCTGCCATTTATTTTTTTTGATATTTTCAATGTACAGAATTTTCACTTCTACAGATTTATTATAAGTATAGATATGTTAAACAAATGAATCAATTACTTACAGCAAAAGGCAATTACTTTTCAAAGCCTTTCCATTTTTGACTTCCCCATCAGCGCTATCGCTGATAGAATGTCGCTTTGTCTGGGCCCTAAGCCCCCTTTATCCCTTTGATGATTCGATAATATGAACTAAAACTTACAACTGCGTAGAATTATTATTACTTACGTGGACCTTTGATTTGGGATTGTACACAATTCAATCAATTCAACAGCTACATCGTATTAGTTAAAGCAAAGCTAAAAATCCAGTGGTAGTAGTACGTGTACCGTAAGTACCAGTATCTGCTTTGCATTTTTAGGCCGTAGGTGTAATTTAGTACATACCGCGGTAGACCAAACCATCGGAAGCACATAACGTGGGCCTTTATTTGAATAAAGCTACGTATCCTGTTATAGGCCAATCTTACACATCCAATCCATAACACCGGCATAATTAAGCGCATAATAAAACTATATTCTGGATTTATTTCTGAATTACTCTTCTTGCCAAATACCACTCACTGAAAGACTTTTCACGGAAACTCAGAACTCGAATATTAATAAGTAGCCTATAAACTTTATTTTTTCATGTATAGTGTGTAAGCATATTAGACGAAAATCCACCCCTGAGGAAGTGAAATGGGGATTGGAACGATTATCAATGTCGCAGAACAAACAAAAACAGCTAGTTATATTATTATTATTTTTCACAGTTGACTACAACCGCAACGGAAGAGTTAAGAGATAATGGATTCTCCTGGAGACAAGTCAATGAATTGGCCGGACGAAGGTAAACAGTCGTATGCGTCACTCTTACTGTCTATACTTGACTTAGCACTTAACAAGCAATTATTGTTTCTTGGACTTTTACCCCCTACCCGAAAGTGAAGTGCATTTATCGCCGTAGCATTAGCACTTCATAGAGTCCACTCTGTCTAGTGCTAATTTCCTTTAGATAGCTGCGCTGTACCTAGCTAGCTTATACTGCCCTCGTAACAAATGCAGTACAGCAAATGCAGTACTAGCAAAATGGCGGTTTCGAGAAAAACGCGTCTAAGTGTTTTTTTTTCAATCGTTTTTTTCAAATTTTTTCAATTTCGTCATGTTCCAGCCATAAAAAAAAGTCTACGTATAGCTTGAAGTCTCCTCATCACCCATGCCATTTTTGACAAAAATGGAAAATCGTAAAAATGTCGATTACTGCATTTGCTATTACGAGGGCAGTATAGGTCTCCTGTTTTGTCCTTTTCTTCTGTTGGTGTATTTACTTTTTCTCGGATTCTATTTCTTTGAACCTCTATATTCCCGTTTAGACTTGTGTATGTGACTATTAAGATTTGTAACTATTTCATATTAACCCTTCCGGTAGCTTAAAGGTTTTTGATTCTACATTGTTCGTTATTTTGTTCAAACTTATAGAATCTACTATATAAAGTCAATCAATCTACAAAAATCTTGCATCCCCTGTGTTGAAGGTTGTGCTGCGTAGAAATACTAATCGTTACTTACCAAAAAATTAATCACTTTTCAATTACGAGTACAGACATGTAAAATATATTTTTGAATATTATCATAACACGTTAGCTACATTGGTTAGGTACCCACTGTGCCTATGATAAAAGAAACATAATTATTGTTTTTGTGGGTCTTTCTTTTCACTGATAAGCTATTTTGTGTCGTCCGTATTAGTATTATATGCCTTTGGGGAAATTAACTGTAGGTAACGAGTTATAGGAATTTGATCGATTTCCGTCAACCTCGTAATTTTCTAAATTTTAAAATTCAAGAAAAAAAAGTTGGTCAGTATAAGGACATCATTACCTAATTTCGTACCCAAAAATAAAAGCCAGAAAAAAATACTGTTTTCTTATGGGAAATAACCTCTTGAACATTTTTTACTATCACAACGAAAGTCTACAACTAACCCCCCGGCTGCTATTCGAGATTTAAAATGCCAAAAATCATATTTTTATAACAAGTTTGTATGTAGTTAAAACACGTTCAGAATGTTAAATTCAATTAAAAGTTGGTATTTTTTTAATGTTATGTATAGAACACTTGTTATGAAAATATGATTTTTGGCATTTTCAGTCTCTAATAGCAGCCGGGGGGTCAATTGTGGAATTTAGCTGTAATAGTAAAAAAATCCTCAAGATGTTAATTAATTAAGAAAATAGTACTTTTTTATTCTGGCCGGCACTTTAATTTTTGGGTAAATATTCGACACTTGCATGATGTCCTTTTGGTTCAGTGTTTGTACGTACTTAGGAGAGAATTGCATATCTATACATTAAACAATAATACATATCGTGTGAAACATTAAAACACTTTCTCCAAAAACGACAAAATTGAATCGATGAAATTCCATGTGAAATGACCGAAAACGCTCAATGGTACTTTGGGTGATCAAAAGACGGTCAATATGGCATCAGTTAAATCGTAACTTTGGTAACATTCCCTTCAACTGTTGAAAAATCAAAATTTGATTTATAACAATAGAAATTCAATTTTGTCTTATTAGCACAGTTGGAATATCGAGAATGATGATTTTATAAACCGAATCGCGAAATATCCTGATACCTATTTTGATTCGTGGTGTTAGTTTCGATCGGATTACACACTGATGCCAGATTAACTGGCGTGTGTCTCGTGTTAAGTACTAGATATAATTTCAGATGTGGTGCCGACGGCGGATCCTAACCTGACGATGGCGATGATTTCCGAGGAGCTGCCAGCCCTCACGGTGACCACCATCGTGGGGATGACAGTGGTGATGCTCATAGCGATCCTCGCAGTATTTATTCTCGGAGTGCTCATTGATTGCAGGCAACAGTAAGTTGGACATGCAAATTTTTAACCGACTTCAATAAAGGAGAAGTTTATATGTAGTATATCGACTATATGTTTTTTTATGTATGTTCATCGATTTTTTTGTCAACCTAGATCCAAAAACACACTATAAAGTGAAAAATTACTTTCATTTCGGAAGTCCGTGGCAAAAAACTAAAATACAAACGCCCAGTCACCAACTTGAGAAATTAATGTTTGTAGAGTGTTTTTAGGGTTCCGTACCTCAAAAAGTAAAAACGGAACCCTTATAGGATCACTCGTGTGTCTGTCTGTCCGTCCGTCTGTCACAGCGAATTTGGTACACATATGAATCTCTGTGACCCAAACACAGAAATGTAACGTAAATAAATGAATTTTGAATATGGGGGTCATTTTTGGGGGGCAAATAGAAAATAAAAAAAAGCTTCGCAATCTGTACCGTGTGACATATCAAATGAAAGGGATGACACTTACTCGTACTGTGAATACCTATCTACCTATATTTTTTTTATAATTTTAAATAATTTGAATTAAAGGTATTTAAAAAAATAGACGAAAATTGACCATTTCCCCCCCCCCCCCCCTTATCTCTGAAACTACCAGACTAAGCCTAAAATTTTGAAAAAAAACGCAGAAGATAGTTCTATACAGATATATTACAGGAAACCCTATAAGAAGTCTGTGGTCTTAAAACAACATGGTAAACCTCTCAGTATTGTGCGTACAAACTTACATTTTCAGTTGGAATGTATGGGAGAACATGTTTTTCCACTACAATGTTAAGTTTGTTCTTGGGATAAAGTCATTTCAACTACGGAACCCTTCATTGTGCGTGGTCCGACACGCACTTGGCCGGTTTTTAGTTTATAAACACCTTCATGACAAAGGAATTAGGTTTCTCTTTATTGCTTACGTTGAGGAAAATGTCACGATAATCCTTCGCAAAGTTCTTAACGTATGATATATATCGTCATTTGGATGGAAGAAGTGATGTAATTACATAAGCACCTTGGACGTTTTAATATTCCAAATGTATGGTATTCGTTACAATGCTATCGCTGATAAGAGTGAAAGTGTCTAGTGTGCACAATGTAATATCCGAATATTAGTTACCGGGAATCCATCCGTGTCCAAAACTTACGGATTAGGCGATATAATAATCCTATTAATAGTAAATCGTGGTAGTAATGACACACACATATACACTGTTGTTTGTTTACAGTTTTATCAGTAGATAAATGTTTAATAGGGTGGGAAGTTTATGCAAGTAATGTTAGCGGTTGTGATAGAATGGCACGTTGCAAATCTTGACCCGGAGAAAAACCCTTTTGGTTCTCTCCTCACCGACATCTCCATCGAAGTATCTGCTTCTACGGCGTAGTGTCAGAGACTGCGTACCTACCGTAGATCTACGTATTCTCTGACATTTCACTAATCGACTTGGCATTGGATTAAGATGAAATTAAATCATAACTTTAATTTTTCTTTCAGGCGATTATTAGAAAAGAAAATGGGTGAAGCGAAGCGCATGAAGACCAGCAGACGAGTAAATACGACTCCTGAAGCAGACGATGCCAGCATAGCCAACAACATGGAGGAGCCAGGCATGAGCGTGGCCCCGGCTGAAGCCCTGCGGCATATACCCTAGCATTGAAAGAGTACATCTGTACTTGAGAACAATGTCTTCCATTAATATTATAATTAAAACATATCAGGAAACATGTGACGAAAAAATATTTGTATCAACTTACAATATTATACAACTTGTTTTGAAGGACTTAAAGGCTTCAATGTGAATTCCAATTTGTGCATTTCTAGTAGATGCCACTTATGCCAATTTAATAGGTTGTTTTAGGTCACAAGTCAAGTTAAAATCTTCTATTATGTTTGCAACGTAACTATGTATTTTGAAGTACTTACTTACTTTGTCCGTATTTTCAAATTATTTAGTAGAATTTATTTATTATTATTATTTCTAACACAACTAGCATTACAGGTTACCCCAAATCGGTAGCGTGGTCGCTTATCACTTTGTTTGTAACATGTGTAATATTCTATTATGTTCAATAGGCCAAAGTATAACCTTCGTGTACATAGTAATCATAAGTAGGCGAATAAATTGAATCTTATTATGATATTTTAGGAATTGATCCCAAGATTGTGGAAGAATAGTTAAATTATTTTTAAAGGTTTTTTTAAAAAAAATTAAGCAAAATTATATCATGTGATATAATTTTATTTAACCTATTTTTTACAAACCATGGTTTGTTTTTTATGCAAATGAAATTGAATAAGTGAAGGAATATTTAATTTTTATGACTAAGAAACTGTTGATATAGATAAATTAGGTATTTTTGTACTGTGCCAGTTTCATTAATGAAAATAAGTAACGGTATACATTGAAGTTTTTTTTAATACTCTTCGTACAGAATAATACAATCTACAGAAAAAAAATCTTAAACAATTCTTAAAGGACTCAGCTAAGCAAGACTTAAACCTTTCTAGCTTAGATTGGCGAAAAGTCAACTACAGAATGCAGCTGTAGCCGATGATGTTACCCTTTATAAAACGCTATATTCCCAACACAGTTACATCATCGATGAATTTTCCTACAATTAGTTGGTACATATAAGGTTGACGACTAAGTACCACTAAAGAAAGACCGAAGGAAGCGAGATGCAAACCAGAAAACTATTTTTCCTTTTCCAGATTCGGTTTTCTGGTTATAGATCCAGTTCCCATTTGGCACCTGGGAACAAGTTGCAAGTGCAGAGCCCCCACTCAAGCTGTCGTATTGTCAGTTATGCTTCATCTGTTCCCGGGCCGGGATTTTTGGACAAATAATGCAATCAAGTTGGTTACTTATTGATAAAAAACTATAAGTATAAAATGCTAAGTACCTAATAACAATCGCACGGGTCAATCGATCACGTTAAGCTACGTTTGCCGCAGTTGGTCCATGTTATGGGTGACGATCTTTACATACCAATACCGCTCTCCGTACCTCGCCGTTGGTCACGGCTGCCATTCGTGGATCAGTCATTCGGGATTTAACCGTTGTTGTGGGTTGTCAGAAGCCCGAAAGACCAACCAGTCTTACGAAGGGATATCGTATTACACAGTAACTGAGTTGTGGAAGTCAGATAGGCAGTCGCTTTATGTAAAATACTGGACCTACTCAGCTGCATCCGGCTAGACTGGAAGCCGACCCTAACATAGTTGGAAAAAAGCAGATGATAATTTAGTTTAACTTCAACGAAATATACTTTTGTGTGTCATACACAAAGAACAAGGTATAAAATGAATCGACGGATTTGATTTTGGTTGTCTTAGTTTTGATTCGGTATTATGAAAATAACGATTACGTTATAGGTATATTCGTTGATGTAAGTAGACCGAAAGATTGATTATTATTGATAGCACCACTAACGATAGCATCTGGATGGAAATCTTGAAGATTTCAGTGATTTCGGCGCGTCTGATCTAAGCTTAATTACTTATATTTGTTTGTTTTCTGGCTCAGTTTACACTTCTGTAGCTAAATAACATACTGTGACTTTTAAACTAACTACAGCGATAGCCTAAGTTATAGACAAGAGTTATGAGGATTTATCATCATAAATCTTCGTAATGCGGGCTTTACACAGGTGACTATAGCCGCAAAATAGTCACATTATACCGCACTGGCCGCATTGTAGTCTAAATGGCAATTGGGCTAGGCCTCAGGTGACATTGCGCAGTAAAATGTTCATTTTGATGCAAAATGAACTAGTCACATGCGATTTTTATCGACCTGTGTAAATGTGGTGGCGATTCGCCTTGTGAAGCGTAAGCAACCAGCTGCGCGACGAAAATCGACCTAGTGTAAAAATACACTGTAACGTAACTCTTCTCTATGTCAATTAAGAAGACGATTAAGAGCGATGGCTCTAAATCAATTCCTCATAGGTACAGACGCCAGCACATCAACCTACTACAATCTGTCAAATTTCTTTAATAGATTTTCAACTTTATCACTAAAGCATAAGGTTCAAAGTTGATTGGGGAAATCTGACAGTTTCGGGTAGGTTGATGTGTTGGCGTCTGTACGTGTCGTTTGCATCAACTGACAGAGCTTGACAATGACCGGATCATATTACTAAGCAGCACCATGGCATCATAATTATGTAACATAAAGCTAACTATTAATATTAAGAAAATAGTGTTGACCCTTAAAACTTTATGCATTTAAAATTGAGTCTTATTACCTTGAAATAAGATTTCATTTTCTTTGGCTCAATCAGCGGTCAATATGGCAAAATACATCATTTTTTTAAAAAAAAAAACACTTAGGGTACCCGGGTCGAATATGGCCACCTTAAGATTTCACGCCTAGTATCTTTCAGTTTCGTGTACTTAAAGGGAGGCTAGTGACTAAATTCAAGGCTTACCTAATCAAGCTTTTATAACGTAAAGACAGAATTTTAAAAATATTGCAGCTTTATCAAATTTTTACATATTTTTATTTATTTGGAAAGTGGCCATATTTACGACCCGGTACGTAAATATGCCCATGCTCGTGGCCATATTAACGGTATAGAAACATTCTATTTTACAAACTTTGCATAAACAAATTAAATAAAAGAATTTTCTTTACTAATTATTTATTTATTATAAAGAAATCAACAAAAATATAAATCTACCTTTAAGTACTAGGACTAGGTATTAGGAACTTTACGTATTAGGAATATGGCACTTACAAACTATCAATGGGACACATAAATTGCAAATTGAAACAAAACATAAACTTATAAGTAAAAAAACGCTTGAGATCTAAATGGTTCAGATTTTGCGCCTTGCGCCTACTTATGTTTTGGTGACGTTTAAGAAAACCTCTAAGCCAATCTCGTCCAACCATCAGTCCTTTGCTTGGTGCTGGAATGTTGTTTCGATCACAGAATGTCTTAACGCATGTTCGGAGTACTCGTTGAGTTAATGGATATCCCACGTTGCAAAGACGGATAACACGAGATACTAATAACTGTTCCTGTTCTGCACTAAGAAGTGGTTTTCTGCCCAAAGTAGATTTAGTCAATTTTCGTTCTTGCAAATAACGTCTCAGAGTCCGTCTTGGTACGTTATGTAGTTTTGCAGATGTTGCTACTTTTTTACCATTTTTAACATCTGTCATGGCCTTAATCATATTTTCCATGGTCCATGTTGCTCGCATACTCCGAGACTTGTAACGCCCCATTTTTTCTAAAACAAAAAATACATCTATAAAATTCATATGGTAAATATGGCCATCCAGTGGCCATATTTTCCGTAACGCCATTTTGTTTTATTTATGACATGAAGCAAAAACTGATCACTACTTTGGAAAACACACATTAAAATGTCATAATGCTATAGTCAAACAACATTTAGACATTAAAACAACGCAAAAATATCCAATATTAACAAAAATATAAACAAAAACTTACGAAGTTTTTTTATAACATCGACGCAGCCTCACACTTCAACGACCTCTGAGCGACTGGCGTGTGCGCGGGAGCGCGGGAAGGGGCGCCGTTTGGAAACGATCCTCGGGCCCGATCGTTTAAAATTGCGTTATGTTCTGTGTAGTGGTTTATTCATCCTTAATGAGTGTGTGGCCATATTTACCGACTGGCCATATTCGACCTAGGTACTTATATTAAAAGTTATTGAAATCGATTCAGTAGTCGATTATGAACAAACTACATTCTAGACTTGCATTTATTCTGTTACCTACACCTTGAGAGCTTATAGGATAGGGGCCATAATATTATAGAGTTTGGAAAGAATCCAGTAGTTGCTGTAGATTGTGTTATTGCAGGCTTCATTCTTTCCCTAAATGTATTTTCCTAGCTGCATGCAAAGATTCTTCGGAGCCATCTGCATGTACCATGTGCGTTAACACCACCATGATGTCAGTGGTTTTATCACCATTCCGCATGCTCAATATGAAGAGTATCAAAATGTGTCTTCAGCGGTGAACGAGTAAGGGTTTCAAATATTTAATGTGTTAGTACTTACTTATATTTTGGTTATGATAAGCATATTTCCCAAGTAGGCACCTAAGTACCAACAACTGCAACTTGCGCATTGACGTGGAGTTGCGGACACCAGCCCGTATTACCTATTACCTAAGTAATTCAACTAAAACAAAAGGGACAATATGCAGGTTATTTATGTAACGTGTGCTTCATTTTACGTAATAGCGTGTCTTGAGCAAAAGGAATGCAGTTGTTCCTATTGAGTGATTCTCCAGTAGCGCGCACGCACGGTGCGAGACCGGCAGGCGAGGTCTGATTGGCAACATGCACCACTTGTCAAAACACCCTGTGACATGGGCCATCGCGAAATTCCGCGCATAGCACTGCAGCTCTAATCGATTAACGATAACTATATCAATCATCATTGGTGCTGATAAGAACAGTTTTTCACCGATCGACTTGTGAGAATCACTTTGTCAGTGCTGCGGGCATGGTTTACTCGTGCAGACGTAAACACGGAACACTCGACAATACGCATTTTTTAATTTAATTTTACGTGTTTAAATATTCAGAACTGAAATGTGCGCGAAAGTTTTTATGGTCTGAGTACCTTTTCTGACAATAATCTTGGCGTGATCTATATAGCGAGTGCAGTTTTTCAATGGGCAATTGTAAATCAAAGAAAACTCAGAAGGAGCCCGATAAGTTTTTTGAACGGGAAAAATGGAAGGAGCAGAAGCGAGAGGAAACAGGGAAGAAGAGGGCGAACCCGACGAACAGGAGAGTGGGCAAGCAGGAGGCAGTGCTGCCGCCGGACGCGATGGCGGAGCCGGCGGCCAGCCCCGGCCCAGCGCTGTGCCTGCAGCAGCACGCGCGGAACTACGACGAGGAGGCGCTGGACCGCATGCGTTACCAGCTCCAGAATGACTCCGATGCTTTCTTACTGAATAATATTCTCCTCTCAGTGCAGTTCTTTGAGAACTACGAACGGTAAGTTTATACCCAATAAAAAAATTAACCGCACATAATCGCAACGGGCTGCAGCGCAACGCATTTTCATACAAAAAACTGCAGTGCGGCCCGCTTGTAATGTGCGTTGGTTCATAGAAAATATACGAGAATGATAAAGGAGGATTTTTGCAACGCGTTGCAGCGCAGCTCGCCCCAATCTGCCTCATTAGCCTTAAATCGACATGTTTGCTTCCGTCATTGTCCAATTTAATCGCATTCATGGAATTCAAAATCAGTGACACGAAGCGATAAAGAATATGTATATTAAATGTGTCCTTATATATAATCTAAATCTGTTGTTGGTATAGTTACAATAGGTATATAATCGTCATGCACAGATTTAATTTTTTTTTGATAATTAGGTACAAATGTGAGTAGGTAAACAACTAATATTCATTGTTTTATGTTAAATTTTGTACAATTAGAATTAAACCACTTTAAGAAAGTAATAAAAAAGTTGAAGAAGAATTAAACTTTGTCTCTAAAAATGCCGATTAGGTAGGTACGATAACGTAGCGAATTTTTTACCTGACTGTCCCAAAAAGAGACGGGAATAGATGACGATGGGTTTTTTTATTGACTTTGTCTATTACATTTCGTTTATCATTTGAACAAAACAAATTACAAAGGATAATGTTTTTTTGTATGGAGCCCGTTCCACCTTCCAACAGACATTGTGTCAGGAGTTTCATAAGGATCTGCATAAAGACTACCTAGTAGTCGGTTTGAACTTCAAAATCACATATGTATATCACACAATTATATTCATAAAAAGTAGAAAATGGTAGTAAATCAGATAGAAAAATGTGACATGGAGGACATCCTATGTATCATAAAGCAGACCTACTCTGAGTGCTTGCACTGGCAAGCACTCAGGGTAGGTCTGTAGGTCAGGGGAAGACTGCTTTGTTGCAAGAGAACTTGAGAATAGTAGAAAATAGGTAATGATACTTCAAACTTGTCATTTTTTTCTATAAGGACTAAGTAAATAACACTTTTTTACCCACTCTGAACGTGCAAAGCCAAAAAATTGTATAATGTAGGTACAGACGCCAGCACATCAACCTACTACAATCTGTCAAATTTCTTTAATATATTTTCAACTTTATCACTAAAGACTAAGGTTCAAAGTTGATTGGGAAAATCTGACAGTTTTGGGTAGGTTGATGTGCTGGCGTCTGTACATAGTCAGCTTCATAAAATTAATTTGATGTTTATGTCAGTTACCTATAGGTACGCAAATCGGTAACTCCATGATTATATTAATCCTTTTTTTGGGTTTATGAGTCCTTTGTCCATTTATCTGGTTTATATACTCGTATATCCAATAAAATTATGAATATTAGTCAAATTGGTGACATGTTCTTATCAGTGCAGTGGAGGCCCAAGGAAAGTCCCGCCGACTATCATTCAGATAGCGGATTTACTTCAATAAATTATAAAATAATCTTCAAGGGTGTTGCTGTGAGGGTATTGTTACTTCCTCCTTTAAATATGTAAATAATTGAAATAACGAAATCTGTACTGAGTTAATAACTTTAATGGAGTAATGTTACTAGAGTTTTTATTAACGTAGTATACAGGATGTCCCAGAAAGATGTGGTCAAATTTAAGGGTGTGTGTATAGACCAACAAACTGAACAACTTTCTCCATGGGACCATCATCATAATTGCGAAAAAATAATCAGCCGTCTCATACATTTGGATGGAGTAGGTATTGAAGTTTTGTATGGGACAGCTGTTGATAATTTTTTCGCGATTACGATGTTGGTCCCATGGTGAAAGTTGTAAAGTTTAATTGTACACCCCGTAGAAAAATTGTTAGGAAATAGTACCTACTAAGTATTTGGTTTAAATAGCTTTAGCACACTTTCGAGTACCTACCTAAAGCTTTAAGCCCCTGAACCCTAATTCACTAATACTCATTTATGATAGGTAGGTAGGTACTGCATTCGGTACTTACTTCAAAGCATTTAATTTAATATTGTTATTACGGCATTAAAACGATCGCGCCGACTGATATGGAAAGTAGAAAGAGATTTGTATTAATGATAACGTTTAGCATTAACATATTTATTAAGTTATCACAGTCATATTAGAGGTGATTTATTTAGTTTTTTAATTAATTTGTTATCATCTGCTTAATGTTAATACGTGAAAAATTAAATATGTAGGTATGGATAGGTGAATGTAAAAGTAATCAAGTGTCGAGATATAAAAATAAAACCAATTTCATGTTTGATTTCAGGGAAGTACATCAAATAAAAAACAATCCAATAAGCGAACGTGAACACTTTATCAACGAAGCAATGGTTCGACAGAACAAACATGTATTTTTCGCGGATCGATTGCAAGAGTCCGTTCACGAACACATCACCTTTCAGAGGCACCGAGGGCAAAAGGAGCCTCTGTCAGCTCCGAGGCTCTTTGTTATCTATGACAATGTGGAAGCCAGTGAACCAGGAGATACCTCCGATTACAGCGCAGTTCTCGATGCACCTTTCTACAAATTGCGCATAGAAGACGGCAAAGTACCAGGTAAAAGAATTACAATGACAAATCTAACTTAAACAATATTATTTGGTAAAAGCGTTACTTAAATCATTTAAATACAAGAAACACATAGTAACCTCAGTCTGTTTTTTTTTTCAGGATATGTAAAACTGAGGCAAATGGAAGTTTTAGAGAGCACTCTGCAAAAAGAAAACGAAGCGATGACTATGAATGAAACGGATTCTGACGATAGCATATATAGCGAATCTGAAAAAGAATCAATTGATTCTGATGAATTTTCATACACTGCCAGTAAGGGCGAAGAACTTTTACAACAACTCAAAACTAAATTAGACAACACTGAATCACTATTGGCTTCCGAAGACAAAACGATTTCCGATACAAATGGGGCTGTGGGTAGAAGATACAGTGGACCGATAAAACAAGTTAGTTTACAAGTAACAAAAAGCAATATTTCAAACATAAACAGACTTCGAAATATCAATGCTTTACCCGAAGAACAGGATGAGCCTGAAAATAACAGTCATTTTATAGATGAAAAGAAAGGGCTTCAAGTCGAAAACGTTATAGCTCCGAGAAAATCAATATTAAAACATACCACAATGTTAAGTAGTTCAACCAAGGATCTTCACAAATACCCAAAAACTAACATGCGCGCAGCTTATTCAGAAGGCAACCTAGCCGAGGATACAGAGACCTCTGGTTATAAGTCGAACTCTAGCGAAGCTGAATCTGATTATGGTTATTCTACAATAACTAAGGCCGCTACACCAAAAAAAATAGGACTCAGTTTGCATTCCAACTACTCGCTCACATCAGGGGCGTTGCCCGATGAGACGTGGACATCCGTGGACGTGAAAGCGTTGGACGAATGGAGCGATGATGAAGACGAAGTGGCTGAGAGTGCCTCCAAGTCTTCACAGTCGCCTAACTTGTACGAGAGATGCTATTACCTTAACTCTTTGAGATTTATGAATAACTTTGTGGATAACTTCATAATCAATTTAGGGTCTGGATTAGGTTTGACTACCGAAGAAGTTAATTCTGCTTTAACTCAAGGCGCCAGTATTTATTGCGACTCAATTAAAAATGGCTCCAAAATCGGTTATGAAATATTTCCTGCTCTTGTCGCTGCTTGGCCCAATGCAGCTAACCAGTGGATCATTAGAGAAAGGAGAATAATACAAAATCCCAGAACTAATTTCTCTTATCAATGGCCTAAAAAAGAAATGGTCAGCAAGGCTATAGGTTTTGGATGTTTGTTAGTACCTATTGGATTTAGAAGCAAAAGAGGGCAAAATCCAGATCAGAACATACAATGGAAAATCATATTTCCAGCAGCAGAACGTTATCTGCAAAGTTGTTTGGCACATTCTCATATACGTTGCTATTTATTCACTTTGGCGTTACATAAGACATTCCTGGAAAATGAAACAGCCAAAATAGGTCTTGATGTTAGTCATATTAAAAACCATCTATTTTGGCAATGTGAAGATAATTACGCAAAGTGGCCAGAAGATCGTCTCGGCGAATCTTTGAGGATGTTTTTGCGAAGCTTTTACACGAATTGTGTAAAAAAAAGAATGCCCAATTATTTTGTAGAAAGCTGTAATGAAGTTAAAAACATACCGCAACCATTGCTACACGCACAACAAAAAAAAATTGCAGAAATCCTAGAGGCTCCTGTGATGCACGTTTTGAATGCGCTTCAAAAGATAAAATATACTAAGAAAGATTTTTATCCGGCGTTCAACAGCCAAAGGCTGTATGATATATTAACGTGTAAAAATCCTTTACGCCTCATAAATCCATATTTACCCCCGGCTGTGTCCAAGTATGATGACAGTTCTAATAGTGATGATGATACTCAAACAAACTTCAGGGATAGGGAAAAAGACCGAGACAAAAACTATAAATGGGCAAAGCAGCAATACAAACTACAACAAGAAAGGCGAAATGCTCAAGTTCATGCAAAAAAGCAGAGATCAGAGAAAAAGGAAAGAGAAATAGTAAGTTGTTTTGTAAAAATTATATTATTATATATTCACAACTCTATTATGGTGTATGCACTAATTATTTAAAAATTTAAGTAGTCATTTTATAAAACATAATTTGAAGAATTGTAATAGACGTAGTACCTACTCATCATTACATGGCTTGTATGCATCGTATCGTGAGCGATGCGGATTGGGGGGAGCGGTTTGGGGTTCACATTGCGTTGTTATACCCGCGCAGTTTCCTTTTGTCAGGCACACAATTACGAATGGAAAGATTATTGTAGATCTTACGGTACTAAACTTATGTTTTATTCTTACAGTTTGTATTACCATCAAAGATGGAAGCGGAGCGCCGACGACTAGTTCTCGAATTCTTTATTCCTCATTTCATCGCTATGGCGCGATCTAGCGAAAGATTTGAAGCTATAAGACAAGCATTAATATACTTGGAGCAGGCTCAGAGACTATGCAAGTTGCTGTTAGAAGAGCCAGGTGGAGATATGACAGCCAATGAGTACTTAGATGTGGTTCGTGAGAAACTGACTGACTGTCAGAGAAAATTAGCGAACCAAGCTGGTTTTAAGTTACCAACAAGAAGAGAAAGCAAGATTGAAAGAACTCAACAAAAACCGCTCCGCAAGCAGCGTCCAAAGTTTGAGGAAGTTCACGATTCGCCGACTGATAATCCTGGTATATCAGCATTTACCTTTGTTGATGTACACGTTGATAACTCCTCAAGTCACGATCATATGAGATTTAATGAATTTATCAGTGGAGAGGAGTCCAAATTGTAAAGCACTTTAATTAGTAAAAGTTAAATTATTGTACATATTAATTTTGTAAATAAGATTTGTGTGTAGGGTAATCAACTCTTGCCACTCAAGAGTTGATTGAGTTGGTTCTCGGAATTCGTTATAATTTGTTTAAGTGTATGGAATCTCGCGCGTTTTATTGACTGTGTTGTAGATGCTTGCAATCTTATTTATAGCAGGAAAAATAATGTACGCCAGTTTGTTAAATGTTTGTTTACTTTAATATTAAATGTTTACTAAAGTATTGTAAAATATAAGAAATATAAACTATCTGATTATTACATAGAACATTTTTTTATTTAATAGGAATGGTCGACGTTGTTGAATGGCGTTTGTCTGAGTCATTAGGTAGGTACTAGTAAAATCATAAGAAATGATACTAACTAATCTTGGTATGAAATAAACTATAGGATTTTACTTAATAATGCATATTATAAGTATGCTTTTATGTTTTTGTTTGCTTTCTAGATTTATTTTCAATCTGAAATTTCAAATCTGTATTACGTAGATACAAGTAGCTACGTATGAAATGACGTACCTATAGTACTATACTTAGTAGCTGGATTTCTAATCTTTCTCTGATACGGTCCAGTAACATCAAACGAGGGCACCCATGTAATGCGCATCTGATTAAAAATATTTTCTAGTGATTCTATCGTTTTGATTCGTATCGTGCATATCAAGCGGAAAGTCAGTATTTTTCATGACTGATTCAATAGATACATTAATTACTGATTAGGAAATATATAATGCGTTGCAAGTAGCGCAGTGATTCTCTAAATGAGCGGATTCACGCCAGCCACCATGGAGAGTAGAGCCATCCGCACGTACATGCCGTACTCGGCTTGCCTGAAGTAGGCGGCGCGCGGGTCCGAGTCGAAGTCTGGCGAGATCTCGTCGACGCGCGGCAGTGGGTGCATCACCACCATACGCCTGCGAGCGCGCGTCATCAGCTGAGGAGTCACCACCATCAACCCTCGTGTCTGGAATACGAGTTGAAACATTTGAGAATAGGGATATATTATTTGCTTCAACGATTTCCAGCTCAGGAGCTGGAAATCGTTGAAGCAAATCTAAGTAATTTTGACGTCACTATAACGACCTTATGTAATGGAATTGATTTGCTTCGATAGGAATGTAAATAAAAAGTGTGTATGTGTGATTGTGTGTAATAATAGTTACCTTTTCATATTCTTCTTCACTTTGGAACCTTTCACGCTGAATTCGAGTCATATACAAAACATGAGTGTCCTCTAGTACATCTTCCAACCTCTCATATACTCTCTGAGGTATACCTTTAGAGGCAACGTAATCTGTGATATGCTTCGGCATGCCTAGTCCTCGAGGGCTGACATACTGCAATTGTACTTGATAGAGAGTTAGAAGCCGTGCAAGAGAATGAACAGTTCGACCATTCTTCAGGTCTCCGACCATAGTGATGGTTAATCCGTTAACTGTACCGATTTCTTCACGAATTGTAAAGACGTCGAGCAGAGCTTGAGTGGGGTGTTCTCCAATGCCATCTCCCGCATTTATTATAGGTTTACGACAGTGGCGAGCTGCACGCTGATGAATAAAATTCGAATTCGTATATCAACAACATGACTTACATATCATATTTGTAATTTTATGGTTAGGATAAGATTTAGGATAATAGAACTTACCGCAACTGCACCGGGCTCAGGATGGCGCAGTACCACTACATCAGAATAGCTTGCCATTACTGAAACACTGTCCTCCAAAGTTTCACCTTTCTTTGCTGATGAGCTCGTAGCATCAGTATGGATTACAGAACCACCCAGTCTTTGCATTGCTGCTGAAAAACTGCAACTAGTTCGCGTGCTGACTTCATAAAATATCGACGACATGACTTTGCCTCGTAAAATATCATCTAGGAATCGACCTTTGTTGACACTGGTTTTCATGAACTGCGCTAGATTGAATACATCATTGAGAGTATCTTTACTAAACGAGTCAACAGTTAGTATACTTTTTCCGAATAAGTCGCTACGTTGACGTTGAGAAACTGTTATTGCAGGGGGATTATAATTAGACGTACTATCACATCTTTGTCTAGTCACCTGGGGTAGTGGTGATAAACATCTTGCAGCTGCAATTTCATTGAAATGGACATTAGGCTTGGATTGCGCCTCAGTCTTGTTATCGATTTGATCAAAATCAATATCACTAACTCTACTCAAATCAGCAGATGTATGTATATCGAGTGCAGAATTTGGTCGACTGACTTCTTTGTCCATTTTTTCAATAGTAAAGTATGTTTTATTCTTGGGTACAGGCCAGTCTCGTACATTTTGACCAAAGCCTGGAGGTACTAGAACTTGCCCCTCAACATACGCAATTTCACCTCGCAATGTTACGCGATGAACTGCTCCACAAACTTGCATACCTGCAAATGGCGTCCATTTAGATTTCGAAAATTCCATAGCTTGCGGGATCGTCCACTCGTAATCCATATCCACCTCAACGTATGTGTTCGGTTGTTCCGGTAAATTAAATATTTTGCGAGGGTTGCGATGGAATTTATTTATTAGATCCTCCAGAGTTAAACGACCTTCATGAACTGCATTAAGAAGTAATGGCAAAATTGTTTCCAATCCGGGAAAACCAGGAGGTGGTTTCTCTGAATTCTTTTCTTGAACAGTGTGTGGTGCGTGGTCCGTCGCAAAAACGTCAATCATATCTATATTTTTCCATAGTTCGGCTTGGTCTTCCGGGCTACATAATACTGGCCGCACTTCAGCCCTGCCTTTTCCAATTTCTTCAACGTCTGCTGTGCTTAGGAATAAATGATGAGGGCATACTTCACAAGTTACCTTCAGGCCTCTTTCTTTTGCTGACTTAATTATTTGAATTTCCTCTTTCCTGGCTACATGACAAATATGGATAGGTCTGTCGAGTAAAGATGCCATCAAAATGACAGCTCCAGTTTTTTCACGTTCCGCATGAGCACATACAGGCATTTTCTTTGGCCAGTTCTGGAGATGTTTTTGCCAGACTGTCATATCATCTAATGTAAGAGTACTGTATGTTTGGTTAAGATACATTTTCAATGCAGCCGCTTGAGGAGCCATTTCAGAAACAGTTTCAAAGTTGGTGGATGACGCTCCCATATACAGTGCATAATCACAACGAGCACTAACGCGTGCCAAAGCAGATGTATAGTCGTAAGCAGCGCGATCAACTACTGGAGGATTAGTGTTTGGCATGGCACATATCATTGTAATGCCTCCAGCGAGAGCAGCCGCAGTGCAAGTAGCGAAATCTTCTTTGTACGTAGCACCGGGTTCACGCACATGCACGTGTACGTCAATAAAACCTGGCAACTTTATAATGTTGCGCGATGTCATGCAGTCCGTATGTGTTTTCATTACAGGAGCCCCATCACAAAGGTGCATAGCCTGTAAAATATAATAATATTTTAATTTATATAAGCTTTAAAAGTCGTACAGAAATATCTGTATAAGTATTAGACACATTAACAAACCTGAACTAATAGTTTAGCGCATTTCACATCAGTAACCAAAGGCACAGCGTAATCTACGGCAAGTCGGCGAGTGCGGTATCCATGAGTAGTGAATGAAGACACTCGTCGAGCACCACCTCGCATTGGTAAATTAATTACTAAATCTAATTCACGTCTCGCCATAAAGTCAGCTAAATGCATCAGTTCCCCATCCGATCTTACATCCTCTGGATCACCTATATGGTCAAACGTCCATTGAACACTTTCAACCTATAATTAAAAAAAAAAAACAATCAATACAGGTATAGTTAAAAAGATAGACAAAAACTATGAATATAAAGCCTTACTTCGACTCCGTGCTCAGTGTAGAAGTCTCCTGTGCCCATACTGGCGTACAATTTATATCCCATTTTATGTAAAATTCTAACACTCGGAAGTAAATCCATTTTGTGCTGAAAATAAAAAAAAGGTATTATATATGAACGAGGTTGGATAAAGTTAGAACTAATAAAAAGACATTGAATTTTATACTATTTGTTTCTTACCTTAAATGTTCCTACAGATAGCAAAATAGCTTTCTTGGGTATTCTAAACCCTGTGCTCATTAACGACTTTAAATAGGCTTCATACCGATTTTCACCGAAACATGCTACTTCACCGGTAGATGCCATTTCTACTCCTAAAGTTACATCTGCACCAGCTAATCTAGAAAATGAAAATTGTGGTACTTTCACACCGACTTTTCCACAGCCTGTCATTACATTAACTGGTTCTACTGGTAGACCCAAGATAATCTTAGTGGCCATCGCAACAAAATCGTGGTCTAGCGTCTTAGATACAAATGGAAAGGATCTTGAAACTCTGACATTGCATTCGATGACTTTGAGTTCGTTATCTTTTGCAATAAGTTGCATGTTGAAGGGTCCAGTTACATCTAGTGTCTCGGCTATAATACTGGCGATTCCTTTTATTTTTTCCAAAGTTTCATCATTAATATCCTGCGGCGGAGTAACTAATGTTGCATCACCGGAATGGACTCCCGCATTTTCAACGTGTTCAGATACTGCCATACAGTAAATAGCACCATCAGCAGCGACTACGTCTACATCTATCTCTTTTGCATCCATTATAAATTTAGATATTACCACTGGATAATCTTTGCTTACTAAACTAGCCGACTTTAAATAAGCTTCCAATTCCTGGTTTGAATTTGCAACATTCATAGCTGCACCACTTAAAACGTACGATGGGCGCACCAAACATGGAAATCCTACTTCTTCACAAAAACTTGTAGCTGATTCTAAGTCTGTAAGCTCCTTCCACCTTGGTTGCATTATACCTTTCCGGTCTAACATTCTGGAAAACTTAAATCTATTCTCGGCATTATCAATCATATCAGGAGACGTACCTAAAATAATTGCTTGTTGTCTATGTAAATCCATTGCAATATTATTTGGTAATTGTCCTCCCATAGATAAAATAACTCCATCTGGGTGTTCAATGTTATAAATATCCATAACAACTTCAAAGGAAATTTCTTCAAAATACAACCTATCACTCATGTCATAGTCAGTACTGACCGTTTCGGGGTTATAATTAATCATGATTGTCTTTTTGCCTTGATTCCTAAGTTCTCTTAGACACCCAACCGCACACCAGTCAAATTCAACGGAGCTTCCAATCCGATATACACCTGATCCTAAAACCATTGTAAAACCACCAGGAAATTCTAGATCATGCGTTGTACCGTTATAAGTTAAATACAAATAATTTGTAGTAGCTGGCCACTCGGCTGCAACTGTGTCGATTTGTTTAACAAATGGAATAATTTTATATTCCTCTCTTAGCTTTCTAACAGCGACTTCAGTACTTTTTATAGCAGCAGCTATTTGTTTATCAGAAAATCCAATTTTCTTTGCCTTCTTTAAAACATCAAAAGGAATTGAGCCATGATGATCGGCCTCCAGGACTTGATAGTAATCTATTATATTTTTGAACTTCTCGAGAAACCAATGATCAATTTTAGTTAATTCATATAACTTATCCACAGTATAGCCTTTCCTCAGAGCAGCAGCTAAGACGAACATTCGCTTATCAGTCGGTTCTCGCAATTCATCTTCATTAACTTTTTTAATGTTTGGATCGAAGCCGTTAACATTTTCATCTACCATCCTTAATGCCTTCTGGAAAGCTTCTTCAAAACTCCTGCCTATTGACATAACTTCTCCAACACTTTTCATAGAACTACCAATTTTTGTGCTTACTCTAGTAAACTTAGCCAAATCCCATCTTGGTATTTTGACAACACAGTAATCGAGACTTGGTTCGAAGCAAGCAGTCGTCACTCCGGTCACGGAGTTCTTAATAACAGGTAACGATATACCCAGTGCTAATTTAGCAGCTACATAGGCCAATGGATATCCTGTTGCTTTACTTGCCAACGCTGAACTTCGAGATAACCTGGCATTTACTTCTATAATAAAGAATTCTTCTGAATTTGGGTTCAATGCGTACTGAATATTACATTCACCTACAATTCCGAAGTGTTGAATAACTTTGATGGCAGTGTTTCTCAACATGTAATATTCTCTGTTTGAGAGAGTTTGACTAGGTGCTACTACAATTGATTCTCCAGTGTGTATTCCTAAAGGATCTACATTTTCCATATTGCACACGGTGATGCAATTATTAAATGCGTCTCTAACCACTTCATATTCCACTTCTTTCCATCCTTTAAGAGATTTATCGATTATAAGTTGATCGGAATGTGATAGTCCGTGATGTGCGAGTGTTCGAAGTTCGTCTTCATTGTTAGCGAAACCGGATCCTAAACCACCGAGAGAAAATGCAGATCGAGCCATGACTGGATATCCAATTTGCTGTGCAGCTGCCAGTGCCTCTTCAATTGTTGTCACAGCTGCGCTTGGGGCAACTTTTTCGCCGATCGCATTAATTTTTTCAGCAAATATTTTGCGGTCTTCAGTATCAACTATTGACCGAATAGGAGTGCCTAAAACGCTTACATTATATTTCTCTAGAATCTTAGATTTTTCCAACTCGACTCCACAATTTAGGGCTGTCTGACCACCGAATGTGAGAAGTACTCCAGTGGGTCTTTCCGCTTTGATAACTTGTTCTACATATTCCGGTGTGATAGGAAGGAAATATACTTTGTCAGCCAGGCCTTTTGACGTCTGTACAGTAGCAATATTAGGATTGATTAATACAGTTTGTATCTTTTCTTCTTGTAAAGCTTTGACCGCTTGCGATCCTGAATAGTCAAACTCGCCAGCCTGTCCGATTGATAAGCCACCAGAGCCAAGGATGAGTACTTTTTTTGGTCTTTCATGTAAAGTCGGTATAAACTTAAGTTTTTCTGTAATGATGCCATCAATACTACACGACTTCTTATTTTTGTAAGACCTCACAGCATCGACGAATACATCAAAAAGACATTCTAAATCCGTGGGTCCAGCAGTGTGTTCTGGGTGAAACTGAACACTGAAGTAAGGCAAAGTTTTATGAATAATACCTTCATTCGTTTTATCGTTTTCATTGGTAAATAAAACTTTCCAACCTTCCGGCAGTGAATCCGCATCGACAGCAAATCCGTGATTTTGTGATGTCATAAAACATCGACCAGTACCGTTATGTGTGCAAGGTAAATTGTGTCCACGATTACCGTAACTGGAATAAAAAAAATACCAAAATGAAAATAAAGTAAGAGTTTTTCAGGCTGATACCGAAAAGGTGAGACCAAACTAAGCCCTGAGACCTGAGAATCGAACCCGTGACCCCACGCTGAGCAGATGACCACTAGCACTAGACTAACGAGGCCTTTCATATTAAAATTAGCCATAAAATAACATAAGTTTTAATAATTAATGTATGCAAAATATTGTACAACATTTTAAAACAGTAACGGTGGAATTTCTTGCCCATTCTTCTCCATACGAAAACTACCTTTTGGAAGGCAACTAGAATTATTTCTATTTAATGTAATTTTTGACGTTCAAAAGTGCCTCTTTGAAATAAATGCTTTGACTTTGACTTTAATTATTTATACAAATTATTAAAGTATTGAATGTCAGTGAGAAAAAAATCAAGGAAATATTCGTTATTTACCTGGTTTTGTAAGTTTTACAGCCAGCTGCAGTAGATAGTAACTGATGTCCCAGACAGATACCAAATACCGGTTTCACGTTTTTCTTGTCTTGAATGATTGAGCGCATATTGTCCACCACCTTCTTACACTTGACCGGGTCACCTGGACCGTTACTGACGAACAGGCCATCGTACTGGCTGGGTTCCAACTTGTGGTCCCATGGTACTAGCACAACTTTAACGTTTCGTTTGATTAAACACCTGATTTGGTTGTACTTCAGCCCACAGTCAACAGCCATTATTGTTACTTCACCACTGGGGTTGTATATTTTGGGTTCCTGAAAAAAAAGGTTGGTCACAATAGTTTCAAATTCTCGACTCACTAGTAATTTTGTTAAGGTAATTGCATCATGATCTTAACGATCTGATGATGACTGCATCAGAATGTGATCTTAATAACAAATTTTGAAGGAAAACTCCAAGAGGAAACATAAAATATTATGTAACATAATTAGGTAATTATGCGTAACACAATGCAATATTGTACATTAACAAATACAACGGACTATTTTCTACTTTAGAGACCTATCTATATTGAGTAAAGAAAAAAAAATTGTTTAGTTTATGTTTGAAATTAGTAACGAGTGGATTTAAACTATACGAGCCGACGCAGGGAGCATCTCGAGACAAAAAATAATCGTTATGATAGTCTACGAAAGGCCGATGAAAGTTAAAATTACCTAAAAAAATGTTTAGGCTCACCTTAACAGACACTTCAGCGACCAGATTCCTGGCATTTGGGTCCGACAGGGCTGGCAGTGGTCCAAACGGCGGGACTCCCTGAATAATGCGTCCAAGAGTGACACCAGCTCGAAGACGGAAAGTCAGGGCTCGAGTGTCTACGTCACAGAGGCCTGGGATACCGTGGGCTGCTAGCCAGGATCCCAGGGAGCGTTTAGCGCGCCAGTGGCACGCGCGAGTGCTCACCTCGCCCACTATCAAGCCAGCTGCCCATATGCGGTTGGATTCAAACCACCTGGAATATAGCGTAGGGAATAGATAGTCATTATTTTAACATCAAACTAGTAACTTCAGTATAACTTGTGTGTGTGAGAAGACTTTAAAAAATACGTCATGCCAGGGCAGAAGGGGCAGGGCAGCTACCTACAGGAAAACGTTTTCAAGTTTTAGTTCAATTTTTCTCAACGCAGCTTGCTGCATTTGCTTACCTACTGCAAAATTTAGGGATGGTCTCCTAATGTTTTCCGACAGCTACAGAGTCTTAGGTGAAATTAAATAATTTATTCTGTAAACAATTTTATTTCAATGCTGGTAGCTGTCCTTACCGTCCATCACAAACCAATTACATTTCAGTTATTTTTAATTGGTCATCAGTGTTATAAGTATTAGCTGGCTACTGGTAAAACGTCTTACTTGGGTATTCCATGTTCATCTCGTTCGTCTTCGTCGGGGACGCCATAGTTGCCGACCAGGGGGTATGTGAGCACCAACAACTGCGCGTGATACGACGGGTCTGTTAGCGACTCCGGGTATCCGACCATACCCGTCTGAAATACTGATCAACAACACAACAATACGATTAGACAGTGAGGTACTAAAAACCGCGATTTTTTATACTTGTAAGTACCATTGTTATTAAGGTTGCTTTTTCAAATCGGTCGGTGATGCGCTGTTACTTTCATCAACTAAACGGTATTTTTTTTCTAACAATATAAGTTCAATAACTACTTAGCATGTAAGTATATTTGTTTTTTTTTTTTAGTTTTAGGTGTCAATTATTTGGTAGGTAGGTACAGACAAATAATTGGTACATGAATTAATAGGCCTAGTTACCTATACCAAGACTAAACATATGTGTTGGTGGTTCTGGATATTTTTGAGTTAGATACAATGAACTCTTTTTACTGGATAGTAATAATTATAACACTGTCCACATAGAATATTGAATTAATAAAATTATTTAAAAAGTTAGCTTCTTTAAGCATAACAGAAACTTATTGATGTACTAACCAACTTCTCCATCTACAGGCACCTGTGCCCCGAAGCTCCGTCCTGTGAAGACCGATCCATCGGCTAACACGAGGCTGCAGGGGGGGCCCACCTCACAACTCAAATCATCTGCCACCATCTAAAAACGCAAAGCAATATATTTTTTCGTTAGCCTACATTGTATATACCTGGGCAAAGGCCTTCCCTTTTTCCTTTCAAACCGCTCTATTTTGTGCGGTATCTGGCCATGTTTGCGCGGCCAACGTTTTATATTATGCATGTTCATTTTATTTACCTCGATGCCTGTTTTCTCCTGAGGAGTAGGCAGGGTGCACTGTACGCTAGTTATTTAGTTACGAGTATAGTTAAAGACATTGATTTCTCAATTAGAAATTGCAAAGATTTCACTTACTTGAGAACATTTTTAAAACTTATTTACATCGTGTTTTTTTTATATTCCATAACTCTAGGAGGTCATTGTACTCATCATTATGAACAACTTTTACTATGGGACCATACCTAAAATCGCGAAAAAAAAATCAGCTGTTCCCTACATTTTGAAGAGTTATGCGAACATAAATGTAGGGAACAGCAGATTCTTTTTCGCGATTTCAGGTTTGGTCACATAGTAAATGTTGTTCATAATGATGAGTACAATGACCCCCTAGAGTTATGGGATATAAAAAAACACGTTGCATATTAGAAGAACTTTGACACACAAACTAAGCAGCTATTGATTGTTTTTACAAAAAAATCATTTACGTAATAACATTTCACTTCGTACGCAAATAACATTAACGAATACAAAACTTAAAACTTTTCAATCCACCCGCAAAAGAAATAATTATTTTATACCGTAGTCGCATTAAATCTTCTTAATCTGTCAAGTTCCGCTAATGAGACACAATTGATTTTCTATTGTTTCGTCGCCAATGGCGACGCGCGCCGCTTGACCGGTTAATACATAGGTATATTTATCGACCCTGTATACCCAGCACCCACCCAAGCAGTTTATCTGATCTGGGCATCGAACCCATGACTCTCGAGGCAGTCTTGTCAGCACCACTGGACTAACGAAGCTATCGAGTTTTATTAATGTGTATCAAATGAATTCTATTATTTTAAAACCATTCTCTGATTACGAAGTTATTTTAAAATTATAACTATTAATTTTATTGTTTACTTATTTTTAATTGTATGCGGAACGGATTATTTTTTAGATACGGAAATATATACAGCTACTTCATTAAAATATGCGCTAGTCAAAATAAATACGCAGTGGAAGTCGATCTCATGTTACAACCTCTTAGCGACCGAGTAGGTATATGATATTAAACAATTATAATTATTGAACACAGTGACTGGAACATGACCTTCCTACCTAGAAGACTAAACGAATGTACTAATAAATACCTATACGCAAATTAACGCATTTGTCTTATATTTTACAGATATTATTAATATTCTATCCAGATCCTTTTATTTTAATTCTCGTATCATAATTAAATTAAACAGCTTTTTTGCATTTAACGGAGCATCGTTGTTTTGTAACGGTGATATAATAATAAACATAGATACTAGTTTGATACCTACTAAAAAAAACAGCTGAGATTTAGTTGCTATACGAGATTTTAAGGCTGTTCTAAATATGTATATACTTAAACATCACTGAAACTAAAGGTAAGTAATCCTATGAAAGAATATGCTGTTTTAGGACCTATTGCATGAATGAACTGATTTACTGATTGTATGTAGGTCCTTACCTATGTATATTACGGCTACCGTATATATAAAACAGATTATTAAACGGTAATCATTGATACACCATAGGTACATAACTAATAAATAAACATAGAAATAACAAAGAACAACAATTTCTAGGTAGGTAATTAAGGTAAAAACATCATAAAATGAAATTCAATGTTGTGTTCAGGAGTTCAATTTAGAAAACATTGATAAACTAACAAATTGAATTAAATATATAACAAAAAAAAAATAGAACCAACTTTTTAATACGAAACTAAAACAAACTTTCGTTTCGAACTTCATGAATTACGGGCATCAATAATTCAATACCTCAAGACGAAGAATAAAGTGAGTTAGTATTGGTGGCTTCAGACGGGGCATATATATTGAGGTTCAAAGTTAGAGCTATTAACCTACGAATCGGTCAATAAACCTTAGTTTTACTCACTTTTTGTAGGTTCGCTGAGCCGGCCACGTGGTTTATTATGAAGCCGGTGAGAAACGGTCCGGCGCTGTCGCGGTTTGCACGACGACAGGCTCGCTTCACCCATTACATACTCCTTATCATACTCCGTCACACACACAATGAATCTACCTGCTTTTGACTCTTTCACACTTCAATGACTTCTCTACATGCGTCTCTTTCATGTCACTTGTTATGGGTTTAGAGTGTAAATTGTTCTGTTTGTGTTCTTTATGCTTCTATTAGAATCAGATTTTAAACTGGCTCCGAAAACGCAACCACTTGTAGCGTTGATGGCTCTTTTGTTGGATGGTTCTTGTCATGATTGATTCCTGTTAGTGTTAAAACATTTTTTAACGGGACATCGCAAAATGATTTTAAGTTGATTCGAGTTTAGCGTTTTACATTTATGGTTATGCGCATATTATAAAACGCATTAATGCCCTGAAGTTGGTCCAAGTTCATTGATATCCCATGGAATGCGATATTCAATCTATTAGTAATCGTTGTATGTAGGTACTTTATTCCTTTTATATTTAAATCTTAAAGAATATTAATAAATAAGAAAATAGCCATATTACACTTACTTATATTTTCCATGTTTTTGCTTTAGGACCGGTAGGTACGTGTAAGTTCCTATATACTATAGAATGTACTGCTCTGCCCTGTCCTGTAAGTTCCTAACTATAGAATGTACTGAACTGCCCCGGACTGAATGTTTGTAAGTCTTATCCCTATACTTAATGAGGCAGACGACAGACAATTTTAAATTTTGTAATTCATTCCCCATCAATTTTAATCTTTCACGTTAATTACATTTTATTGGGAGAGAATATCCCTTCGATGGTCAATCTTATTTCATGCCAATATCAATGGCCAGATGATAAATAAGTAACTGAAAATATTAAGTACGAATAAAATGACTTTGTAAACTTTTGTAAGGATTTATTTAAATTTTGTACTTACTTTAATATTTTTAAAAGTCTAGAAGCAGGAGCACCTGTACACTGAAACACATGACAAGGAATTGAAGGATTAAAAAGAGGACAAAACTAACGAGTCTTTATTGTAAAAAATAATTATGAACTTTACTGAATAATTGTACATATCTAAGTAAATTACGAATATTACGAATATTAGGTTCGTTTCGGTTGATATCTCCACCAGTTGATATTCCCAGTTTGGTTGAGTATAGGATGGTCGATTAAGTCCATAGCGAGGACCTGGGGAGGTTTGTCAAGTTCCAGGATCTGAAGGTGGTTCTTCTCTGGTGCTGGCTTCAGCCATAGGCCGGGCAAGTACAGCGTCATCTGGGGCCCAACGCTGGGCCAGTACCTGCCGAGGTTGTGCCCGTTCACCCAAACGTAGCCCTGTAACATTGAAATAAAACATTTATAACTCTAAGATTATGTATGTGTATTTAAGTTAAATGAGACAATACACAATTGGGCAAAATTATGCAAGAACGAACGACATTACACAAGAACTAGTTTCGGCCCTCGACGCACCGCATCGCGTCGCAGCGCAGCGCCTGCCCTTGCTATTACTTACTTTGTTTTTACTTAGCGTTCTTAGCGTTTTTTTAAGTTTAATTTTATGTTTGTTTCCTCAGACTCCGTTATGTATAAGCTGATTCGCAAAATTCTTTTTTTATTTGCAAGGGAATTAATTAACCTTTACCTTACTTAAGAACTGGGTTTACCAAATGAAAAAAAAAAAAAACAAATATTTTGACTGGTATTTCCAGAGATTAGCGCGATCAAACAAACAAACACTTCCGCTTTATTATAACGGGTGATTCATTTAGAATAGGCGTTATTATCAGAGCTATTCTCAGACTAAGGAATTTCCTTAGTCTGAGGAGCTATTAAGGGAACATTCCCGAACCACAACAACCAACGAACGAACCAACCAACATTGGTTGGTTCGTTTTGGCATTACAGGTCTAATTGTGATGACTGATCCTTATAGGACCGCTAGAATTCACTAGATGGAAATATTATGTAGAATGTAGTCAGACTCAAAGTTAGGCCGGGTGACAGTGAAGCGGATTTACCTGGCACTTTTATAAACCAAATTAATATCTTTCTAGGTATTCCGAATGCAAAAATACATTGGACACCTCGAATTTTATGTTAGCCTCACCTTGCCCCATCCATTAGTGCTGACAAATGTGTCCAACGGCGCCTGACCAGCTGGTAAGGTGAAGTCACCCTCATAAAACGTGGGGCTCGTCGTACTTTCACTCCTTACAGATGACGTGTCGAATGTCTCCAGAGGGAATCCAGTTATCTTCCATTTCCCGTCTAATGTCACATTATTGAACTTCACTTGACTTAGTATTCCCTAAAAGAGTAACACAAATTTTGAAAACGGTAAAAAGTACAGTGAAATCGATTTACGAACGTTTCTTGAGTCATTGCCTGTATCATCACATACACCAGGGTGATTCCCCGTTACATGTTGTAATTTTTTTGCGATTTCCTTGTAAAAGAAGATACCTGCGTGTAGCTCTAGAGTCTAGCAGCTAGATTCATTAAAATAATCCAGCTAGATTATTTTATACAAAGAAAACTCCAAAGAATATAAAATACTAGCTGCGCCCCGCGGTTTCACCCGCATAAGTGTCGATCCCGTGGGAATATCGGGATAAAAAGTATCCTGTCTTATTCTGATGAAGCTATATTACTGTAAAGTTTTATCAAAATCCGTCCAGTAGTTTTTGCGTGAAAGAGTAACAAACATCCTCACAAACTTTCACATTTATAATATTAGTAGGATAGGATAGTAGGATTTCTGAGTAGGAATAAGCTACATCATTATTCGTTTCAAATTTATCTGTTAACGCTGTTGTTCACGAGGCAGGATAAACTTCAAGTGTAAGGTAGGTAAATGTTTTGTAAATCTAACATAACAAAACCCTTCGCTTATTGTTTTCGAATCACGGTAATCATGGTTTTAGAACAAGACGGCCATTGGAATTATAAAAGGTTAGATAAAATATAATTATGTTAGGAAGAGTAATGAACTATAATTGTGTCGATAACTATCTTATAGCCAGTCGTCTGCCTTGGTCAATGTCTGACACAAGGATTACTATAGCGAGATAAGTAATTGACCAACATAATATAATAATATGTTTGTGTGTGTTTTGATAACAAACAGTGTTTCGGGTTCGGAAGATAATATCATGTCATCAATTTATCGTTGAACACTCCACATGCACGATGGAATTTCCTATTGGCAAAAATGACTAACTGCCATCATTATTACTAGACTGCCATATGGATTTTCAAACAATATTTAACCGCGTGAATTTTCAAAATTCCTTAGTTAGTGTTCAGCAGCTTCGCCATAGAAGGAACTCTTGTGCTATCTAGACCCAGCAGTTGAGGCTGTGCGTTGTACCTATGTCAGTGAATGAATGAGTTCAAGATTTTTATTAGTAAATAATTTCTGCACGGTGACGTTGGCATAATACTATGTATTTTTTTGGGCATCAGGCTAGATTACATTGCCAATAAATTAGGGTGATCTTTAACTTTGATTTCCCCACGTCTTTTAACTTGAAAGTCTTCGCAGAGGCACACATTTTTTATCCTTAGTATAGATTCTAATATGAATGACAGGCTCAAAGATCGGGATCTTGGCTGTATATATGAGCTGAATTGGTTGATTGGGCTCATTCAACCAATTCGATGTAGATAGTAGTAAGTATCTCCGCTTTTTAATTGAATCATCACAAGTCACTGTTTTAATTATGATTGCAAAGTTCAGACAGTAGGCGCTAACAGAAAAGCCTTCCAATATTAAAATTGAAATCTATCTTCTTCTATATAAATAAAACAAAGTCGGGTTAGTTACACCATTTATAAATAAAGAACGAATGGACCGATTTAAATGATATTTGGTTTTTTTTATTTGTCTCCGCCCCGAATAGCAGAATAAGAATTAAAACATGGAAAAAATTAATGAAAAAAAAATAATAACGAAAATAATAAATTTTCTCATACATTTTGTATGATGATATCTCGAGAACGGATTGATTAATTTCAATAACGATTCTGAGGTGGTACCTACCAAGATTGCCAGTAGGCCAGCTAGTATATATATATATATAGTATAGTATTCCGCGCGTTCCTCAGTAGCAGCCTTTTTTTTTGGGTGTGAAATTATCAAATAACTTCTCCCGCTGGAGTCTGGTTTGTGCCCGGTTGATGGCAATAAGCTCGCCCATAGTTATTGCCATCATATAACCAAATCGCTTAGCGATTTGGTTTGGTCATGTTGAGAAGATAAATGAAATAAGTAAATAAACATTTATTTCTCTTCGACAAAGGCGCCTTAAAAATAAATGAAGACACTACATCTGAGGGGCAATTCTCGTAATTTTAAGAACGTTCGCAGTCTGAGGGGCAATTCTCGTAATTTTAAAAAGTTCAGAGTCTTATTTCAGTCTCAATCTGCCAAAAATACCTCTAATTTCCCTACATTTTGACATGTTTTTGACATTTGCTTGTCGCCGAGATGAGACTGCGACTAGCTTTTTAACGTTTTAAATTACGACAATTGGCCTTCTGATCTCAGTCTCAATCTGTCCAAAATACCTCTAATTTCCCAACATTTTTGATAAGTTTTGACATTTGTTTGTCGCCGAGATGAGATTGAGATTGCGACTAGATTTTGAACGTTTTAAGTTACGAGAAGTGACCTTCAGATCAATAAATCCTTTGTGGGAGACTGGTATCTGCAATTCTGCACTAAGAACAACCACACACACACACAGATTACCAGCCCCCCCCCCCCCAAAACAAAAACAATGATAGAGAAAGCCGACTAACGAGGCATATGGGAGTGTTAACGCCGGGAGAGGACATCCTAGAAGGACTATATAGTGATCTTATTGGTAAACGAAGCAAAAGTAGGATTTAAGGATCGTAGCAGGTCGCGTTTCTGCCTACCTCCATAGGATGCAGACGTGAGCTTATCTATGTATGAATCAACAGAGTAACAAATATAGGATTCTTAGTCTTAGGTATCTATATATATATAAGTATATCTATCTACTTAATAAAAACATTCGGGCTATTGACTGTTGAATTTGACAAACGGAAAAAGGCAGCTAAGTAATCAACAAAATTATTTCACCAATAAAAATGTATTGGTATGTAAGACAAGAAAAAGTTTACCTTGAAATCGTGAATTAGACTTCCAAAACCAATGCGGCCTTGAGCCTCCACCAGCAATGACAATACTGATCCATTATTGGCAGACAGAGGTAGACTGTAGATCTTGTGAATTCTGCTAATGCGACCTTTTAATTCCTGAAAGATACAAAATATATTATTAGCAATATTAAGAAGAAGATTAAGACCGTTTTATTCGTTAAAATGCAGCACACATCGATGGCTACAAGCTTGCTAGTTAAAAAGTTCAAGGGACAAAGTATGTCCTGGTTGGATAGGTCATACTGGTATAAAGGGATTCATTAAGTCTAGTAACGCGACGATGTAACGTAAACACTACAGCGTATTACCCGCGTAGACCCTGCCTACGTCGGGGTCTACGCGGCGTAGGCGCTACTCAAGAGTCTCGTAGCCGTTCGTAGACGGCGCGTAGCAGTTGCCTTGTCGTCGAGCGAACGTTATATTATCGAACATCCGATTCTCAGTACTTATTCTTTATTTTTACATATTTTAGTATATTATTTTAATAAAATGACAAAATAATAATGTAGGAAAATATGTATGGAAATAATACTCCTTTCGCAGTAAGGTGTTAGGACCCAAACTAACGGTAGTTTTGTACTATTTATTCCGTGGTTAGGGATCCAGAGTGAGGAACCTGCTCACATGTGTGCCGTGACCAAAATATTAATGCTAAAATATAATTATGAAGAGTTGCAGAAATACTAACACCATCAACAAATACGAAAATCATGTCTCGTGGTTTTTTGATGTTCAGCAAATCATTAGCTTCGGTGAGCGTGGTCTCATACAGCATCAGACCTCCTCGCTGGCGCAGATGTTCGAAGGTAGGTAGGGTTGAGCCCGTGTAGTCGTCGTATTTCTTGCCTAAATTTGCACGGCCCTCGGGACTCATCAGACTGACTGTTGGAGTAACATTGACTGGCCCGTAGTCACCTTTCGGACTTGGTGTGGGCACTGGGATGCTTTCATCTACAAAGTTATACTGAAAGTTAAAACATTCCATTTAAGTTAAATGTAATTGCATATTCAAAAATTAGTCATTTTCATTAGGATAGTGGGTATTCCTATGCTTTAAATATATTTAATAAAATTAAGAACCCAAGTTAGAAATTTACAGTGGTAATTTATATTTTTAAATAACTTAATGTGATGTCTACTAAATAGACGTCAGATAGATACCTGCTTCAATTTGTCTCTAATGAGGTAATATTTGGGAGTCGGGTCTCCGGCCTCCGACAGTGGCGAGTCGTAGTCATATGAAGTGATGTCCGGCTCGTAGGTACCCAGGTAGTTAGCTCCTGTCAAAATAAAGAAAGGTTTTAATACATTTTCGATTTTGCTACTTCCGTGGCTAGTTTCGTAGTCTTGATGAACGATTTGAGATGCTCAATTTCACTTTCTATAACTCATAAAATATTACTTTCTGTAACTGTATATTTTATAAGCCTGTCCTCTCTATTACTGAACTCAGAATCAAGTAAGATTTTTATTTTTTTTTATTCACTAGTGGCATTAAGTCCGCATAGAAGTAATAATAATAATAACAAAGCTCTGACCACCGGCAACTTGGACCCCGTTCCTGATGGCGATGGGCTACAATTTTTTATATTTTTTAATGTTATTTTTTCTTTTTTATAAAAATATTAAAAAAAAAAATGTAAAAGATTTGCGATAAAAATGAACTAAAGGGTAATAATAATACCCGCCTATTACTGCCCCACTGCAGGACAAAGCCCTCTTCTCATACAGAGAAAGCATTAGCATTGATCGTCACGCTTGAATCACAAAGTGCTGCGCAGTGCTTCTACATAGAAGTAGGTCATCTGCCTACTGCCTAGCCTTTTCCCAACTACATAATTATGTTGGAGTCGGCTTCCAGTCTAACCGGATGCAGCTGAATACCAGTATTTTACATGGAGCGACTGCCTATCTGACCTCCACAACCCAGTTACTGTGTAATACGGTACCCCTTGGTAAGACTGGTTGTCAGACTTTCGGGCTTCTGACGACCCGTAACGACTGTCAAAGATCCACGAATGACAGCCGGGATCAAGGGCTTAACGTGCCTTCCGAGTCACGGAGAGGTATTGGTATGTAAAGATGTGGTCACCTATCCACGGACCAACCGCGGCAAGCGTAGCTTGGCCTGGTCGATCGACCCGTGCGGCTGTTATTACTTAGCCACAAGTCCCTACATAGAAGTAGGTACAGATAAAAAACATACCTGCAGTATATTCAAAATTACTGCCTCCAAAGAACATATAAAAGTTGACGCTGGCTCCATAGTCAAGGATCTGGCCGAGGGTGGACACCACCGAGTCGGCGCTGGTGGTGGCGAAGCTCTCGCCCCAGTGTGTCAGCCAGCCGGTGTAGAATTCCGAGTTCATCAGAGGACCCTCCGGCATGAACCGGCGCAGTTCCTCGAATGATTTATTCACGTCTAAATGGATAGAAAAAAAAATGCCTAGCTGTATGTTTTATTCCATAAATGGTAAAATAAATAAATAAATCTAGGGATGAACGAGTGATGACGAACGAACGAATGATATCGAATTAATTTTATGAAATAGAATAGTATAGAGGTATGTTTTATGAAATAGAATAGGAACAGGGTGTAAAGTTCACTCATTCTCTATAGAAAAGGGAGGATCCTCCGACCAGACGGGTGTTGTGTCTGGCGGGCAACTGCCCAATGAGTCATGTCGGGCTGTTGTATATATGCTAGTTGCGTGGTAAACTCTGCTTGCGCGATGCAGGATTTGCGTGACGTCAGTATGACGCGTTGTTCGCAAGTGGCGTTGTAGATACCGCTACATCACTACCCCCCGGAGACCGGAGGTCGATAGTGGGCTGAGTCTTATATCTTGCGATGCTTGCCAGGCCAGCTGAGGTTCCAGTGAGTCGGAACCGGTTGCCGCATAGTTCACGGTGAGTCTGAACTGTCTGCGAAGATGTCCCCAGTGAGTCGGGGTGGCGCTGCGTTATGCTCCAGTGCGTCGGATGTAGTACAGCGCCGGGTTGAGGCTGACTGCTGGCGTCGACCAGGAGAGGCTTATTGAGTGCTCTGCTTGTAGACCGGCCGAAAGTGCAGTGTGCTGTGCCGAGGTTGCTGATGAGGCTGAGGGTGATGACCAGGTATGCGCGGTCGCTGCATGCTGGTGGTCAGGATACCCGTTGAAGCCGTGGGTGCTGGCTGGCTGGGTGACTCGCCGCTCTAAAGCTTGCGGGAGTGATGAGGATGACGTCACGCTGAAGTATTTGCACGAAGGCTGCGCCGACGTTCATGTTCGGGGTCACCAGTATAGAGGTATAAGGAACAGGTTGTAAAGTTCACTCATTCTCTATAGAAAAGGGAGGATCCTTCGAGCAGACGGGTGTTGTGTCTGGCGGGTAACTGCCCAATGAGTCATGTCGGGCTGTTGTATATATGCTAGTTGCGTGGTAAACTCTGCTTGCGCGATGCAGGATTTGCGTGACGTCAGTATGACGCGTTGTTCGCATGTGGCGTTGTAGATACCGCTACAAATAGGTCCATTAGAAGAATTTCAAGTTCAACTTTATGTAATAATATTATATGTAATATTAGGTAAGAATGCTGTGTGTGCATGCGCTCGGCGCGTACCTCGGTGGAGTGATGTACGGATCCGTAATTCCGTACACAGACGATAATAGATGATGATTGATGCCCCTGATTACCAGGTACGGCCGCAGTTCAGCGCTAACAAAATCAGTATAAGGTGACTTCGTATTCTATTGAAACTCTGTGCTACGCTAGGCTAGCTCAAGGTGTTCCGAACGACGTGCGGTCGAAATAATATAAGAAACTAGCTTTTGCCAGCGGGTTCACCCGCATTGATGACCACGGGAAACTACTACCGGGACAAAGTATCTTTATATCTTATGTATTCACAAAGTAGATTCAGGTTATAAACTACCTGTGTATCAAATGTCATACAAATCCGTTCAGCCGTTTTTGCGTGACTGAGTACCAAGCATACAAACTTTCACATTTATAATATTCGTAGGATTACTTTTGTATGCAATGGCAGATATTATTTCTAGTTGCTTTTCGGCAAGTGAGACCATCAATGAACTACAAGTGACCCACATTATTAGACATCGTTTTTCTTTCTGTTCTGTTATTTTTTTTAAACTATCTAAAAAAACTTATGTTATATCTGCAATAAAATAAATGGTTTACCCACCTGAGAAAGCATTGAAGTCGATGGTAGTGAGAGTGTCAGGAATTGCTCCGCCTCTGAAGAAGGAGATTGAGTTCCCGTCAGTGGTGTAGAGGATGGCTTTAGAGCCAACGTGTTTGTGTATCATGTCGCGGACCTGCACGCGATAGTCTAGGTCGTTGCCATAGCTCCCGTACTCGTTTTCTACCTAGAATGGAACATGCTGTATTCAGAAGGTATATCTTCAAATCTAGGTATCCCAACAACAACACAAAAGAAATAAAAGTTCTAATTCATAATTTCTCTTTGGGGCGACTGATTAAAAATGTAGATAACTTCGCGTTAAATAAAAGAAAAGGAAAAGGGGTCAAAGTTCAAAGCTTTCTCAGCATGGACGTTTGTAAGAGTTCGTAGTGGTTTGTTAACCTTTGTTCATTGAACTGTTCATAATACCTTGAAGCGATTTGATTACGATGTTGGTCCCATGGACAAAATTGTTCAGTTTGATGGTCTGTACCACACCCTTAAATTAGGGTGGTCTTTGAAACCTAACCCTGTATACAGTCCTGAGAAACATTTGAATTTAATCAAAGGAATAAATTCATCTAGCTTCTTAGATTATATTAGGGTTCTTTTACTTTACCTGAACTAAAATTATAGGTCCTCCGTTCGCATACAGCAACGGAGACGCTTGCTCGAAGAATTTGTTCAGCCATATCTCGGACTCTGCCATGTAATCTGTTAATAAAAAGCATTATGATATAAAACAGCGTATAAAACAGCGAGAGAAAGTAATTCAACATGAGATGAATTGAAACTTTAACAAATTCAACATTTATTAATCGATTATAACTCACCTTTGTCTGTGGTTCGTAACCTAATGTTTGGATATTTGCCGAGCAGCCAATACGGGAAACCACCCTGAAAACAAAGAGTATAAAATTACTTTAGTCATGTTCTGACGATTGAATCTCATATTAGAAATCAATGTTTTTTGTTAAAACTCCATGATTAGCCACAAAAACTTAATATATGAGACGATGAAAAAAAAACTTGCAAAAAGGTCAGTACTAAATGAAATGAAATCATATTTATTTTTTGCAAGAATAATAGAATATTACAGATAGTCGGGATTTTTTTGCAGTTTCTAAAACACTTTGTTAAAGCTAGAAAGAAAGTTGCAGACAAATTAAGCCTTTCAGTTATAAATACAAAAGTCAATGCACTTTTGGACACGGTGCGATTGCCATCTGACCCCGCAAACTTGCGTATGGGTAAAAGTACGAGTAAGTATACATATACTTAACCGATTGTTATACGAGAAGATACTGAAATCAAATCTATATATACATAAAATAAATAAAATTCTATTGTACGAGTATGTTTGTAATGTCAAAATAACAGCTTTTTACTAAATTAATATGAAAGCATATAAATAAATAAAATTCAATTGTACGAGTATGTTTGTAATGTCAAAATAACAGCTTTTTACTAAATTAATATGAAAGTATATACGGTATCTTATAACAAAAAATCATTTTGTCTGTCTGTTTGTTCCGGCTTATCTCCGAATCGACTAGACTGATTTTCACGTGACAATTTCACTGGCAGATAGCTGATGTTACATATATAGGGAATAACTTACGCTTTAATTTTAGAAAAAGAATTACGGTTCCGCGCAAACAAAATAAAACCTACGAAATTCAATTAGTTTTCCAACAAGCTAGTCTAGAAAATATGATCAATATGTTGGCACTTAGTATTACTGATCCATGGAAGACTATTATTATTATATTATTAAACTAAAGAAGGCGCATATTATTGAGATCTCTTGAATTTTAAACACAAGTGAGTACCTATGATACATTATACAATATCACAAGGGGTATCCACGCATTGGACCTAATGTTCTAACGTTAGCTTGGACTAGTACTCTTGTTTACTTAACATTTACAGTATTTAGGTACCTAACAACTTTTAATTACAAAAACGGTAAAATGTAAGGTCTGGAAGAGAAGCAGGTAGCAGACATGCATCTAATTAAAATTATAATTTATTGATATTGATAAGTGGTAGGCTTCATGTCACGAAAATTCAACATACCTAACACAATAATTTAAAGTTTCAGTAATAGGTAATTAAAGCGGTAGCGGTATTCCACAATTTTACCTTATTGGTGATACTTACATCCTAAAATGTGAGATATTAATTGGTATAGCTAAAAAAATAACCTAGGTAATTAAATTGTCAAAGATTTATAGGCACTGACCAGATCCCTTTCACCGCAGATATAGGGCCCGACTCGCAGCAGCACATACAGGCCTTCCTCTGCCGCTGTGCGGATAAACTTTGCGACATCGCGGTCACCTTCGAATGAGTATTGTCGTTCCTCTGGCTCGTGGAAACTCCACTCTACATATCTAAAGGATGATTAAACGACATTATTTAGCAGGAAGTACGTGTTTATTTATTCAATAAGTATTTGGAAAGCTGCTATGCTTAAATGTAAATGGGCTGGAAACATCTGCCTCATGTCAGACGACCAATGGGTCAAACTTACGACCCAGTCCCGTTTATTGACAAATGACATCGCGGCAGGCCCAGACGGAGATGGACTCCTTTAATAAAGATTGGTTCTTGGAAGCTTTGGACAGAGAGAGAGGTTGAAAGAAAGAAGGGAGGGCTTTGCCCAGCAGTAGACAATAATGAAAAACAAAAAAAAAGACGGGTTGCACTCCGGGAGTGCCGGCAGAAGTGAAAACTTGAATATTAATGTTGTGCATTTTTGATATTTTTCATTAATAGATGCACTTTGTTCAATTTCCATATTTTAAACACTTTATATACACGAATTTTACGAATACACAGCAGTGTGGCCACTACACAGACGGTCGAGCCATCAGCTGTCACCATCCATGGATGCGCGTGCCACGCTGTAACATAAACACACACGAACATTCGCGCAAGCGCCCTGCGCCGCCTAAACGAAACAGCAAGCATACATTTTCGCCGCGCCGTAGAAAGAGAGGGGGATACTTCCTCTCCTACGCCGCGCCGGCTGTCTACTCTCCATCCGTCTTACGAATTTTCGATCAGGTCACGTGTCCTGACGCGATGTCCTGACACGAGTTTAACATTAATTACCCATTACAAAAAAAGTGTAAAACGCCGCTAAAGAAGTTTTCAAATCAAAAAAAAAAATTCATCATTAGCATACAACGTGCCGCTACAATGGCGACATTAATTTAACAAACGGGTAGGGCTTAGTGGCCAGTAATCATAAAAATTATTTATCAATATAAAATTATTCGTAATTTGAAAATTATTGCCTGCGCCGCTCGCCGACATAGGGCTCTCTCTTTCCGGGAACTATATTTTCTATCACCAAAATTTATATTTGTCATCAAGTTGTATCACCTAATAAATAGATCTATCGCCACGAAATATTTGTATCACCTAATAAATAGATCTATCGCCACGAAATATTTTCGTTCTCAGATAGCGGGGCTCCGTCGACATAGGATGCAAGAACGAGCGAAGGGCACCCCGAGGTTCGGTTTGGTTAGGTTACTTTAAACCCTTTACACAGAAATAGGGGCCCCGCGAAGCGGGGCTCCGTCGACATAGGATGCAAGAGCGAGCGAAGGGCACCCCGAGGTTCGGTTTGGTTAGGTCACTTGCATTGTTTGGTGACTACATTTTGGTGACAGATCTACTATTTGGAGGACAAACCCTATTATTTAAGAAACACAAAACTAATTAAATTGGTGATAGCTTAAATGATACCCTCTCTTTCCTTCAATTCGCCTACACTGCACGTTATTATTCGTTGAATTGAATCGATTCGACGTAATGATCCGTGACCCTGGCAAATGACCACCACGCTTCAGGTTGTTCCAAGATGCTATTTTAGAAAATAATAAATAAATAAAAACGTTTGATGAAATTAAAATATGTTTATTTTTATGAACATAATTTAATTTCATTAAACGTTAACGTTCATTTAACGTCGCGAAAATGCGAAACCGTATACTTACTACGTGTGGTATACGGTAGTAAGAGACAGACCATATAAAAGATTCATGGATTTTGTAGCCGATGATATGCCTGGGAAAAATGTGAATCCTGAGATGACAGCTAATAGAGAAAAATATATAAAACTCCAAACAAATTGTTATAAGGACAAGAAGACTCTGATAAAACCGAAATTGAAAAACTTCTTACGTGGCAACTGAGTTAAGTCCAGCAGCTTTCATCTTTCGCAGACGGTCTCTCCAGTAGGGGGCAGGAACTCTGAAGTAGTGCAGCGATCCCGACACGATGCGCAGCGGCTTGCCATCCACCATGAAATGGTCTCCAACTATACTGATGTTCCGGCTTGCTTGTTCTGCCTGTGATTTGAAGAAACAACGGAAAAGAAGCTATTATTTTCATAATAAACATATTTATTTCAATTTATATTTTTGTTTTTTTAATACTTAAGTAACTAATAACTATTTACATAAATAAGTGGTAACCTATTGTAAAAAATATCAAACAAAGAACCACTAACCAGGTGTGACGATAGCAATGACGAATTATTAATGTAATGAATGAAAATGAAAAAAATAATGTAAGAAACATTTTAACTACAAGTAATACATATTTGCACACCTGCTAAGGTAGGATATGGTATAAGGAACTTTTTTTATAATTTGTGTATTTCCGTGTCCATATTCAAACAAAGAAATGAGAGATTGTTTTATAAGTTTACAGTTGAAAGCACAGAATGCTTACAATATAAGCCAGAAACAGTTCCATGGGCCATTTTTGGTCATAACTTAGTGTAGGTAGGTTTATTGTAATAACGTGCTATTAAATAATATTTATAGTTGTGTGAAACTATAATCCGATGCTTCGATAAACAGAAGCCAGTTTGTGTATCTGTATATTTATATTCTTTTGTTCTAAATATAGATCTTTAATAAAAAACAAGTTACTTCTAATGATTGTTGTAATTATGTACATCTAAATATTGTACTTAAACGAATTATATTATACTTGAACGCGGCATTTAAATATTTGTAACAATATTATGAATAGGTTGGTGGGTATATATATAATAATCAATTAATCACTGTATTATATGTAAGACATTAACAATAGGTTACATATAATACACTGATTTGTTGTGGGAAGTTAAAAGAACAAAACGAACATCACAACATCATCGAACATCTGACATACCTATGTAAGATGTTCGTTTTGTTCTTTTAACTATACATAGAATTTTAACGAAACAAAAATCATTTCGAAAACAAAGTCAAAGTCAAATCATATATTTCAAATAGGCACATAAAATGCACTTTTGAACGAACGAACGAATATGTTTTGAATAACACAAAGTGTCCTTAGCAAATAGATAGACAGAAAACAGACATTGAGTTCAAAATTAACGTAAGGAGTACATAAATATACGTTATATTTAGCAGACCTAGTTCAATCGTTGTATATTTTTTGTTAGTCAAAAGAAAATGGACCTTGCAAAATATGTGGGTCTTAATTTAGTAGGTAAATGAAGTTGTATGTACATGTGGTTAAATAATTTAAAAGTCAAAGCTTTTATTTTAAATAGGGAACGACAAAGCTTTTATTTTAAAAGGCACTTTTGAATGTCAACATTTAATTTTCAATTGCAGAGTAGATTTTGTTGCACCTAAATATTATTGTGTTATACCTAATGCATATAAGTATGCACTTCAAGATAATAAATAGAGTTGTTGCATGTGGCGCGATTACCATATTATCGTTAGTCATAACACGGTTATATTCATTACAAAAGTAGATCAAATTACTAAACATATTAATATGTGTACCACCTTGTATTTTCTTCTTTGTTCTCAACAAAGAGTAAAATACAACGCGAAGGCTACAATATATTAAACTGCGTATATCTAATGACGTTCCCAGTCTGCATACGAAAATTCAATCAAAGATATCCAACAGTTTAGTCACTATAGCTATTCAAAGATTGGCAAAACCCATAGTCGTCCCATCGCTATTATTTAGTATGTTTGAAAAAATCACTTTTTTATTTCGATGCTATTTGATAAGAGAAGAATTTATTTGATAGTTTCAAAATAGTCTTATGCTTTAGTATTGCCAATGCCACTGTTCTCATTTATTGTCGTATTGTTGTCTCCGCATTGTATATAGGTTATCTACTTCAGTCAGGATACTTAATTTGATACCGGTCTATAGGGAAAGTTCATGGTTCAAATATTCGCAAACTAATACCTACGATATTATGATGTGGTAATAATGAATGCTTATAGTAGTTAAGTATTATAATTAGCATAGATAGATTATTCATAGATACATACCATTTGAAAATGTGATGCTTTCACTAGACATGAAAATTGTTAATAGGTATCTATTTTATGGCTGGAGACAAGAAAATATTACAGAGGAGGAAAACATGTTTGAATAAATTCTACTTTGATAAAAATATACCTATGGACAGAAACGCTATGTCCTGCTCTGACTGGACTGTTTTCCATTCGTTCAATTGTTATATAATCAGTGCGTCAATTGGTCAAGCCTTGACTTAATGACCCTAATGTAATCCAGAAGATGATTCAGTATCATACATTTAGTGAGAATAATATCTGAGGATCATATCACGAATTTAATCATTATACCGTTTCATCGACCCAGTGTTTTGTTCTGTAGTCTAATACCTAACGGTTATTCAATCCTCAGGGTCTCACGGCCCGTTGACTGACGGGCCGCGCCAGGCGTTGCTACACCTGTCGAGGCCTGTCGCGGCCCATGTCGAGCATTCCCACGGCCCGTTGACTGACGGGCCGCGCAAGGCGTTGCTGCACCTGTTGAGGCTTGTCGCGGCCCATATCGAGCATTCCCACGGCCCGTTGACTGACGGGCCACGCCAGGCGTTGCTACACCTGTCCTGTCGAGGCCTGTCGCGGCCCATGTCGAGCATTCCCACGGCCCGTTGACTAACGGCCCGCGCCAGGCGTTGCTACACCTGTCGAGGCCTGTCGCGGCCCATGTCGAGCATTCCCACGGCCCGTTGACTGACGGGCCGCGCCAGACGTTGCTACACATGTCGAGGCCAGCCGCGGCCCATGCCGTGTATTCTTACGGCCCGTTGACTGACGGGCCGCGCAAGGCGTTGCTGCACCTGTCGAGGCTTGTCGCGGCCCATGTCGAGCATTCCCACGGCCCGTTGACTGACGGGCCACGCCAGGCGTTGCTACACCTGTCGAGGCCTGTCGCGGCCCATGTCGAGCATTCCCACGGCCCGTTGACTGACGGGCCACGCCAGGCGTTGCTACACCTGTCAAGGCCTGTCGCGGTCCATGTCGAGCATTCCCATGGCCTGTTGACTGACGGGCCGCGCCAGACGTTGCTACACCAGTCGAGGCCTGTCGCGGCCCATATCGAACATTCCCACGGCCCGTTGACTGACGGGCTGCGCCAGACGTTGCTACATATGTCGAGGCCAGCCGCGGCCCATGCCGAGTATTCCTACGGAACGTTGACTGACGGGCCGCGCAAGGCGTTGCTGCACCTGTTGAGGCTTGTCGCGGCCCATGTCGAGCATTCCCACGGCCCGTTGACTGACGGGCCGCGCCAGGCGTTGCTACACCTGTCGAGGCCTGTCGCGGCCCATGTCGAGCATTCCCACGGCCCGTTGACTGACGGGCCGCGCGAGGCGTTGCTACACCAGTCGAGGCCTGTCGCGGCCCATGTCGAGCATTCCCACGGCCCGTTGACTGACGGGCCGCGCCAGGCGTTGCTACACCTGTCGAGGCCTGTCGCGGCCCATGTCGAGCATTCCCACGGCCCGTTGACTGACGGGCCGCGCGAGGCGTTGCTACACCAGTCGAGGCCTGTCGAGGCCCATGTCGAGCATTCCCACGGCCCGTTGACTGACAGGCCGCGCCAGACGTTGCTAGACCAGTCGAGGCCTGTCGCGGCCCATGTCGAACATTCCCACGGCCCGTTGACTGACGGGCTGCGCCAGACGTTGCTACACATGTCGAGGCCAGCCGCGGCCCATGCCGAGTATTCCTTCGGCCCGTTAACTGACGGGCCACGCCAGGCGTTGCTACACCTGTCGAGGCCTGTCGCGGCCCATGTCGAGCATTTCCACGGCCCATTGACTGACGGGCCACGCCAGACGTTGCTATACCTGTTGAGGCCGGTCGCGGCCCGTATTTAGCATTCCCGTATAAACAAAACAAAAATAAACGCGCCCGTACAGGCCGCAACAGGCGCCCCAGCGCCGCCGTGCTTTTGAACTTACCGACTCCCGACGGACGCCACAGGCCTCATCGGATTCGACGGGTCCCACGGCCTGTCGGTCTGGCCTGGCGCGGCGCGGCCTGTGAGAAAACGGGCCGTGGGAACGCGGTATTACGTGACCGCCAAGCTCGAATAAACCCTTCGATCAATGGTATTGTTGATCGAAGAATAAACCCGAAGAAGATACGTTGGCACTTCGTTTTCGCACGACGAGAATACGATGCAGGAAGTTATTAAAACAAATATGTTTTTTCATTCATTTGAATTTTACGTTCACGTTCATGCCTCGTTCACGTTCACGTTCTCATTCACGTTCGTTTACGTTCTTGCCTCTTTTAATGTATGTAGTTTTTTGTGTAACCGACTTTATTAATTAAAATTGAATGTTTTTCCTCAACATTGACATTAGCATGAGGAAAAGGAGGGTTTGTCCTATTAATTAAAACGTTATACAATCATGAAAAAAATCATGTAAAGACCAATAGTCACTTATTATTACAATTTTAGTGAAAATTTGGTCGGTCCAAGACGACGCCGACGGTTGCTTTTGGATGATTTCCGAGAGCGCTTGTTACGAAATTGGTACCTCTATCTATATGAAATCAAAATAGAAGATCACCACGAATGATGCGATTACAATTTTATAAAGCGAAGGTTGATATTGTAATAATCAACATAAAACTCAAGATATTGGAAATTGTGTTAATCACCACACTTAGTAAAAACATTAGCGTTTATTTAAACGCTAATATTTTTAATAAATAACTGTACCTACAAACATGTAGCTGAAATTGATTTCGCTATTATGACCATATAACACTAAACGTTGTTTTAATCACCACATTTGGAAAATAATCTGCCGATATTATATAAGTTATGTAGGTTCCACAGGTTCTACTCTAGGGTTTCGAGAAATATCACGTTTGACTGAGCGAGGCGAGTATTTTGTATGACAGCGTTGGCGGAAAACGAGAAAATTAGTGACAGAAATAGACAAATCTTTTCCACGCGAGAGTGAGTAATTGTCATGTTAACCCTGCTGGTAGACGAACTGAAAAGTGTTGAAGCATGCACACTACATTTGTATCGTGCTCTTGTAGCTGGGAATAACATAAATTGTAAGTTACCTTTGCAATTGGCTCTGAAAGTTTCTCATTCCGTTTATGTTCCACTTGAATGACCATTGGATCAAGCACGTCGAAAGCGTCTGCCTTCGTCAGGGGACCGCTCACAACGCTCCACAACGATACAGCTACGAACACGCCCCATTGTATCCTCATTTTGCTATCTAAAAAGAAAACAATATAAGTGCCATTAACCCATTGAATGTCGTAATTACAGACACAATTAAAAAGCCATTGTATCTCGCGTAGATCTACGTTCCGACAGACGAGAGGTTAATAACGGATAAGGTTCTGGTTTTGTTTCCCAGGTCAGGCAAAGTGGTATCGGGTTTTTCTGTAAGGAGTTTTCTCAGTACTAGCCCGGAGTCTGGATTTATGCCAGGTTGATAGCAATAGGCTCGCAGGTCGCCCTCAATTATATGGGACTTAAACATAACTTGCGAAATGTGGGTGAACTGTAGGTATACCTCTTCTTAAATGTTCGGGAATTACTGGCGAGCTGTAACGTTATGGCGTTCCACTCACTGCACCGCGCCCCGTCGCGGCGAGCAGATAACGCGCCCCCGCGCGAGATTTTTTACATACAAATTCAATAAAAACGCGCTTCCGCGCGTGGAATTTGGCTCCGTTTCCCGCACCCCGCCGCGTAATGCGGTGCAGTGGGTAGAGCGCCTAAGTTATGAATTTGATAATTTCGTCACTTATAGGACTATTGTTGCTAGTAAGCTTGATTGCAAAGATAATCGAATGAAGCATTTCACAATGATTGTTCAGTGTCGCATGATTCCGCATGAAGAGGATCTTGTGGAAGCCAAGAATGATAAGCAAACCAAGTACCCTGACTTGACTTGCGAGCGAGTTGACATGTAGGATGTAGACTCAGCGATTATTGTGCCAATAATAATAACAGTCAATGGCATAATAGCCAAGAGCCTCGACGTACAGCTAAGGAGTCTCTCGTTAGGCACAGAAAGCGATACTCATCAGCGATACATTATCATCGGCTTTAAATAGAGACAAGCGGAAAGTATGTAGGTCGTGAGGCTTAAAATAGCTATCACAGGCTACGAATTTATTGAGACAGATTAACATTTGGTTATAAATACTTAGGGATTTTAAAAGGACGATGGACAAGTCAATCAATACATCTTTCGTCTTGGTTTATTGTTACCTTGGTATACTTACGTCTCTACGTAAAAAAATGTCGAGAAAATATCAAACAGTTACGTATTTATTTATGCAAATTAACATTTAATTATAAATACAGCCATTAAAAAGATAATACGACAATCAATAAATCTGTCGCCCTGATTTATTGCAGGCTTGACGTAGAAGTCGAGGAAATTATTATTATGAATATTTATTGAAAAATAGCTATCATACGTTATTATTTATTTATGTAGATTAACATTTGGTTTTAGATAGGGACTTTAAAACAATGGAAAAGACAATCAATCAATTTTTCGTCTTGATTTAATGTTGGCTTGATATGCGCAGAGATCGAGGAAATTGTTATTTTAAACATTTCAATTTTATATTTATTTAAAAGTAGGTATCTGCTGCTACGTATTTATTTATGCTCATTAATACATGGTTCTATCTAGGGACATTAAAACGCCGCCGGTAGGTTAATCAATAATTCTTTCGTCTTGATTTGTTGTTGTCTTGGTATAAGTACGTAGAGGTCAAGGAAATTGTTATTTTGATCATTTCTTTTTATATTTATTAAAAAATAGCTATTACGGGCTACATATTTATTTATGCAAATGAACATTTGGTTATATGTAGAGACATTAAAAGGACGGTAAGTCAATATACATCTTTCATCTCGATTTGTTGTTGGCTTGATATACGTAGAGGTCGAGGAAATTGTAATTTTGAACATTTATTTTTATATTTAATACAAAATAGCTATTACTTTATATTTATTTATGCAGATTAACATATTGGTTATACTTAGATAAATACTTTAAAATGACGAAGGACAAGACATCAATAAATCTTTCGGCTTGATTTATTCTTGGCTTGGTATAAGTACATAAGTAGAGGTTATTTTGAACATTTTTTTTTTTCAATTTAAATACCTACATATTAAATTGAAAGTAGTTAGGAAAAAACTACTAATTTAGTTTATTACCGAGCCTATATCACCTAAGGAAGCCCCGCCCACGAGCAACTTTTGTCTCAGCAACTAATTTGTGTCTCACATCAAGTCTACGGGTTTGTATGTAAGTGCGCGCATGTAGCGACGCAACAAAGACAAGACTTTCATACTTTTGATGTGAAAGACAAATTAGTTTCGGAGACAAAAGTTGCTCGTGGGCGCCCTCTCTAAGTCTTACCGAGGGCAAACTTGTATCTCATCTCTAACTTAAAAATAAAATCTGCAGGGTCAAATTAAATAATCTAGCGTAACTCTACAGACGTGATGGGTGATATAAACACTATAAAATGAAAACAAAAACTATGTAATTTTTGTTTGGGCTTCAACGACCGCTGGGTGATTTGTTACTTAAAGTATGAGTTGAGAACATCTGATTTCTTTAGAATGACGCGCTGCTAAAGTCGTCTAAATGTGAAAACGGCCTAACTGCGGTTGGCCCACAAAAAAATCATCAAATTAATTATTTTTTTATTTTATCGTGTTAAGATATCGATATCAACACGTTCGTGGAGTTTTGAATATCTGCTACGGCTTCAATGGGAGACAGTATTTTGTATTAGATTACAGTAGTGAAGAAATTCTGTACCTTGGAATAGTTAAATCAATTTGACAAAATAAAGTAATTAAATAAACGTTTACTCTTTTCTGCGTAATGTAATTCACAAACTACGCGCGATGTGTCGCTTCGTCACATTTTGCGAAATGAAATGACGGTGCGGCAACAGCTAATTACTATCGGACGGTTTCATGCAACTAAATCAATTCAAATAATGCTGCCAGCCTTTTGGGCACTTATCCCATTGACAGCGATGCGGACGAATTTTTTGATGCCCAATGAGCTCCTGTCTTTTTTTTTATTTGTATATAGTATATATATATTTGAGTTTGTATGTAAATAATTATAGGTAATAAAAAAAAAACAAATTTATGTGCATAGTATTTTTTTATTGAAAAAAAAATTGTATCTTTACTATTGTAATCTATATACAGAATACTGTCTTCCATTGAAGCCGTGGCAGATATTTTTATAGCACCTTATATAGCTGGCACACTTTTCACGAAACAAAAAGTGCGTTGTCTGCCTGTCAATTTTAATGAATGATGCGCTGTGTAGACTATAAAATAACTTCCTGTACTCGTCTGCTATTAGGTATAATCGATAACAAAAAAAGGAAGAATGTATCTTAGCCAAATACTTATCAAACATAAAAGATATGAGCAAGTAACTCTCTCATATTTAGGTCGCATTCCACCAAACTTTTATACTTAGAATAAGTCTTATAATGTGAATAAATTTTGAATTTTTGATAGTTATTTCACATGCAAGCACTAACTGTCAGATGTCAATTTTATTCCATGGATAAAAGTTATCTGACTTTGGTAAAATCAGCCCTTACTGGGATTAATCGGTTATGTACCTATTGAGATAACACTTATAATTAAGCTAAGAATTACGGAAGATACGAGGTAGAAAAACAAACAGTTTTATAATGTTAGTCAGATATTTTATAATTTATCATAATAATTAATTGTTAATATTTTTTTTATTTGAATCTATTAGATATTTAGTCTTTTGGGTAAATTACCAGTTGACAGCGATGCGGACGAATGTTTTGGAGCCTTTTTTTTAATAGGTTCAATTCAGGATTATATAAATACCAATTTAAATAGTTTGTTTGTATTATCCAATTTATATATCTTAATCTTAAGTGTACTTAATATTTTTAATTAAGTTCCAAATTAATTTACTTGGCCGTTTTGATCGCTGAAATTGTTCCTGAACTATGTTTCGTAAAAACTCTTGCGGTTGTATGGTATAATTTATTAATTTTCATTTAATAAGGAAACTTGTCTTGATTTATTGTAATTGCTCTTACTTTTCTAAAAGAAATCATGCCCATTGAAAGCTGATTAAAATAATTAATGCATCCCTGTTACTTACTCACACATATAAGTATTCTAAAAGCTATAACAACCCTATGAAATAAACAATTGAACAAACTGTACCTACAATTAAAAATAATACCTACTATAATTTTACTAAAAATAAATAAAACTGAGATAGGTACTCACATTGATTTACCAAAGTCCCAATGCAACTGTCACGTTACCATGTGAATACCTACTTATATTATGTTACACAGCAGTATGGAAGTATATACCTCTTAAGGTGCACCCAGAAAGAGCGAGGCACGCGCCGCAAATGATTTGTTTTTATAAGTATGTACGGTTGCCTCAGGCTGAAGCCACTAATATACAGACTGTTACGGAAAGGGTATATCAATACAAACGGGTTTAAGAGTGTATCTGGTCTAGAATCTTTGTACAAAATTTCAGCTCAAAAGCATTAACTTTGAAAATGCTTAATATTTTTTTATTTCGACATCACGGCGCTGCACTGGCGCGCGGCGTCGTGATGTGTGTACTAGGCGCACAGACACACTACAGATAATGGATAATGATCCTCGTAGTGCGGTGACACGTCTGTTATGATTTCAATTTAATAAACTATCGAAATAAAAAAATATTAAGCATTTTCAAAGTTACTGCTTTTGAGCTGAAATTTTGTACAGAGATTCTAGACCAGATACACTCTTCAACCCGTTTGTATTGATATACCCTTTCCGTAACACCCTGTATAAAAAAATCACTTGCGGCGCATGCCTCGCTCTGTCTGGATGCACCTTTACATGCAGGCACTCATCAGACTACTTATTTATCAAAACAATGTAAAAAAAATACCTTTTATTAATGACTTGAACAATGTTAAATATGAAGCAATTATGTTATTTAAAGATAAGACTTTTAACGTGTTTGTTCGACCACAAACAGGAGCAAGTAGAGAGGGAGAAAACAAACTTGTACTTATACTTAAGTGATGCTTGAGCCAATAGCCTATAACCTATTAGGTATCTACTTATTGGTTCAACTTCAGTTCGCGAAAATCGGAGCGCAAAAAGCAGACGAAAGTCACGGGAAACTAGGTGTTACCGTGTAACCTTTGGGGTAATTTCGTAACGCACAAACATTGGTAATGCCTTTAATTTTAACAATCGTTTACACTCAGACAAATTTTTCAAACATAAATAGGAATAGATTAAAGTTTTTGATAACAGTGTGTTACGCATTTAGGGTGCCTGTAATGAATACAGCTTCATAGGTATCAGGACTATCAGGTACATTTACTCAAAATTAAAATGAACCACCTGAACAATAGGAAATAATCACTACAACATTTTAGTCCGTTGTTTAACAAACGGAACAAAACGAAACAAAGTTGCCAGACGTTTATTATCACGTTTATAAAATTACTCACAATTAAGTATATTATTATTTGAGTAGGTAGGTATGCACTTAGTTGCTTGCCTAGGAATTAGTAATTTTTACTAGATACTAGATATCTATATTTCCTAGATATTCTTATTTTCAGTTGCATGTAAAATACGAATAATATTCATTTATTCGCTTTTAATTAAAAACATATTTTATGTTTTGAATACTTTTCTGATTCTTCAGCTATTCATAACTTTCAAATCATTTTATTTAAGTATTTCCACATATTTTGTTGTTATCCAAAAATGTATAATAAGCAGTAGGGAGTGCATTTTCGTCACGTTTGTAAAATGTAGTTCCATTGAATTGTAGAGATATTTACGCAATGGAATACATACAAACAATATGGTATCTATGGTATGGTAAGGGGTTTTGTTTGTCCTTCATACATTAGATATGTCTATTATAAATGACTAAAGTCGCTTTCCGTGTCTACCTATCTGTGCTTTGTGGCCGCGTTGTTCTTCTTAACTAGGTACACAACGGATTTTGATGTAGTTTTCACCGTCATTTAAGTAGTGAATTTATTCCGGAAGGTTTACAATATAAAGGTAATACATTGCTATAAAACTTATATAGAGTAAAGAAATATCGATATTTTTGAAGTCGTGAAAGCCGTACCACAGTAGATTATTATACTGTGGCCGTACGAAGCAGGAGCGGGTCGCTAGTTTTTTTAGTATAAGTCAAGCACGGCCCAGTTTTAGTAGTTAATTGAATTATTGTTATTGTACTTTAACGCGATAAGTTGAATGATATAGATGCCGATACACTAAAACAAAATTAAATAAACATTAAGTACCATTATTTTAATCATGTGTGTCAAATTGAAGTGCTTCACCTTTGGTAATACTTTATTCACTGCAAGATCTTATAAGATACTCGTATCACTTATATGAATTAAACTTATTTACCAAACCACTTTTTTGTTTTAAAGTCAACACAAATATTGAATTATGACTTGAGATGATGATGACCTCTGGCATTCTGACCCGTATGAAAAGATCCAAAACTTAATGTCGTTTGAATACACATTTTTAAAATCTTATACAATACAAACCCGTTTTAGAGTTTCGCTACTGTGCGTACATTCACACTTCACAACACAAGTTTAAAAGTTAGAGCATGGGCAGTGTCAATCAATCGGACATTTCTTCGTTGGTCACTCGTCAAACATGGTCGGCATGCAAAATGATAGATAGATACGTGTACCTGACTGCTTGTGGGTCTCGCGTGGCGGCAATGACCCTCGCTCATCGCTGGCATAACACAGAGCTGGCAGTGAATCGTCTTGACCCCGAGAAGCGAGTCGCAATCGCTCGCTTGTGGTTCAGTTACTTATAGGTAGGTTATTAGAGCGCGCAAGTACCTTTGAATAGCTTGTTTTATTTACACGATGGACTCGGCAGTTCGCCACTGCACGACCGCTCGCCTCGGCACTCCCTCTGACACTCGCTCGCTGATTTTGAGCCTGTGACCGCACTGGCACATATTGTTTGGAATACAGATTATGGACCTGATTTGTTTAACACATTTCGTATCTATTATAACTAAAAATTACACAATAACAAGTAATTTATTGCTATTGGCATGTATTCGTATGAAATGATGTGATAAATGAAGATAATATTATTTACTAAGCAGTTAGTTCATCTTCAAAGTTCAAATAGGGTTAACTTCTGTACATAGTACTTAATTACTTATTTGTTTTTTTTTTTCCTTATAGGACAACAGATTTACTTTTAACAATAAAAAATACATTCTGTGCTTGTCAGTGTCTGTGTAGGTAGTCTCAACGCATGTCGTCGCTAATCACATACCTACCTATCTAAATATAAGCCAAAAAACGAAACCGTCTGCCTGGAGGTTGCCCAAGGCCCAAGTGCTTTAAAGTGAAAGAGTAAGGTCATATCACTTTAATAATGACGACTCGTCTCAGTCAACTTAAATTGAATGACTTTGATGGCACATACATAATTAGAAGTTGCTGGTAAAACGAGTTTTTTAATTGTTGTTTTTATTCCGAAGTGCAAAAAAGTTAAAATAATAATTGTGGATTAGTCGCACCATGCCATGTTCTATTTCTCCTTTGTGATAATGAACAACATATTTTAAGATTTATATTATACTAGCTGCGCCCCCCGGTTTCACCCGCGTAAATGTCGGTCCCGTGGGAATATCGGAATAAAAACTATCCTATGTCCTTTTCCGGGACTCAAACTATTTTTATACCAAATTTCATCTAAATCGGTTCCGTGGTTTAGGCGTGAAGAGGTAACAAACATATAAACACACACACACACACACTCACAAACTTTCGCCTTTATAATATTAGTGTGAAGTGTGATAGTGTGATGACAGCGAAACTTGGAGGGTGAGTAAAAGGTGATTTATTATAGTAAAAGTGTTGTCGCGATACATCAAATTTAATGAGCTAGGTATACATACATCCACGGTCAACAACTTAGCGCTATGTTCATAATTTCCACTGGATTCAGTCACAAAATCAAGTTTATACTTCATTAAAATCTCACAACGGCGCGCGGCGGTGGTGACTACTGTCTAAACATAATTTACGACGGGCAGTACCCGTAGTACCGATGTTCTTGACTTTATTGTGCTAACAATACGCATTGCTGGAGGTGTCAATGATCTAAACTGATCAAAGTGTGGGAACTTTATTAAAATTAACACACAATTCAGAGGTAGCTGATTGAAAAACATTAATGATGAAATGAGAAATGTTGTCAGCTATTACCGTAATATACCTAATGAGAAGTAGAGCAAACATGAATTGGAGATCCCCCATAGGTAGGTATGTGTTCTTTATGTTATTAGCAATAGACATTATATTATTTATAAATAGTCCTGTAAAAATCCCCAATTAATTGCAAATATCATTTTCGGCCCATTAAAAAAACCCACTCAACAGGTCATAATCCCATCTCCACCGATAGCGGGGACTCTGGGAAGGCCAAGACCTATCTAATCTATTAACTCGGCTGTAACCCCAAAGACGACTTTTACAGTGAGATAAGAAATTCAAAGAAGAACTCTTCTGTTTTATTTTAGCCTAACTTTCGTCTCGTGACTTCTCTTGCTGCATTTTATTATTTAAGGGATTTATGTTCCTTGATTTAACGTTCAATACTTACATTTATAACATACAGACAGACAGACAAAATTTTTACTGATTGCATTTTTGGCATCAGTATCGATCACTAATCACCCCCTGATAGTTATTTTGAAAATATATTTCACGTACAGAATTGACCTCTCTACAGATTTATTATAAGTATATAGATATTTGTATAGAACCGATTTCTGTTCTTTAAATCTAATGGTAATCAGTTTCTAGAGTTTCAAATCCTGCCTAGGTCTGTAATATTGAAACCTAAGTTCACAATACTATGAGTTCCCAACCATCCTTTCAATCTGAAACAAGTTGGTACCTACCTTCTTTTGCCCCTCGAACGTTCTATTATTATTATTTACTAGCTTCTGCCCGCGACTTCGTCCGCGTGAAATTCGTACTTTCCTCTAAAAGTTTCGAAAATGTATGTTGGTATGATCTTTATAATTAATTTAAATAAATAAGTATTCGGGACAATTTTTAAGTCTATAGAACAAAGGAATCAGATTTTTCAAAGAAACTATCCCCGCTTTTCACCCCCACAGGGGTAGAATTTTGAAAAATCGTTTAAAATGTGTTCATAACTTGACTCAAAGTTTATTTATACCAATTTTCGAGCTAATCAAGCCACGCAGTAAAATCCTCCCCTTTAAAATTAACTACCTCTTTTCATACAGTTAGGGGTAGATTTTCGAAAAACCCTGATACACGTTATTAATTATTTTTAGTCCTTAGTATAAATACTGAGTTCCAAGTTAATCGGACAGTGCGTTAAAATTCTTCCATACAAATTTTAACACCCCCCATTAGAATAGAATAGAATACTCTTTATTATGTACACCATATAAATTACAGACATAAATATAGAAAACTTTACAATGGGTGACACAATGATCTTATCGCTAAGAGCGATCTTTTAAAGACAACCTTTGGATGGATTAAAAACTGGAAGGACAGACAAATACTGTACCCATAACCACTTAAGGGGGTATTTTAGAAAATCGAAAAATTCCAAACTTCATAATTTACTTAGATAAGTATTCGTGCCAAGTTTCAAGGTTATTAACTCAATAAATAAGATTTTTCATACAAACAAAATCCCCCCTTTTCACCCCCTTAAAGGTTGAATTTCCAAAAACCCCTTCTTATTCGATACCTACTCTGCACAAAGAACAACCTCCAAAACTCATGTCCCTAGGACCAGCAGTTTAGACTGTGCGTTGATATTTCAGTCAGTTCGTTCATCCTCCTTTGGGGGAGAAATTATCAAAAACGCTGAGACACGTATAAATTAATTTTCAATCGTTAGCCTAAATACAAAATTTGAAGACCCTAACTTTTAAACTGACGGACTTTCATACACAACTTCATCCCCCTTTTTAACCCTTTGGGGTTGGAATTATCAAAAACGCTGAGACACGTATAAATTAATTTTTAGTCGTCAGCCTAAACACAAATATTGAAGATCCTAACTTTAAAACTGACGGACTTTCATACAAACTTTCATCCCCTATTTAACTCCCTTAGGGGTTGAATTTAAAAAAATCCTTCCTAATTCCTTGTCTACATTATAAAGGGAACCATTGTGTAAAATTTCAAAATATACCTATAACTACTTTAATTAATAAAAGTACCAACGCTTAATAATTTGTAATTTTAACGAATATTTAAACACTACCAAAACAACTAATACGTGGTCCTAACTTTAGCTACCTTACACTTAAAATGTAAGTGACTATTTAAACTAAAATATTCTTATAGAATTATAACGAGAAATATATAGGTACAACTCACAACAAAAAAGAAATCAAAATAAAGCTGAAACGCCTGTGCAATACTATCTACCTATACCTACTTCACTTAAAAATAAATACTTATAACTACTCTAATTAATAAATGTACCTACGCTTAATAATTTTTAATTTGAACGAATATTTAAACACTACCAAAACAACTAATACCTATTTTACAAAATAACAACAAAATAAATTCAAATAAACTATTTAAAGACTAAAAGTCGCGCTGATAAGCACGGTTTCTCAATATCAATTATTGTCTGTCAATAAGGTCGAACGCTCAGAACGCATCAACAGCCAAATATTGAATGAAGCTCGCTCTGACGCTCTCGGACCTCCCGCCTTTTTATACCCTACCGCGAGTCCGCGACCCGTGTCGAGCGCGGCAACCGTTACACAAAAATAATCCTTATAGCATGATTCAATCTTCACGTGCGACGGCGCGATGGCTTATTTCATGTATAAGTTTGGTGTTTCTATACCGATTTCTATGATTCTTTTTTTATTGAATAGGTAATAATGTTCACTTTTTTAAATTAGGGATGAGTGAGAGTATTATAAACGTAAGAGTAAACAAATATAATCAGAATGCTCCGAACTGCTAAGCTATCAGGAGTTACACGTGTTATTGTGAGTCAACCATAAAAGATAGACATATGCTGTTGCGGGATATTTTTTAGACAATTTTATGTAGAATATTTCCGTCATACATGATTTCTATGTAACTTTAACCATTAAGACTGCACACGCGACGGAAGCTTGAAAAATGGAGTAACTTCTCCCGTTTTCCCAACATTTCCCTTCACTACTCTGCTCCTATTGATTGTAGCGTGATTAAAAGTATACTATAACCTGCCCAGGAGTATGAAGAATAATTGTACCAAGTTTCGTTAAAATCCGTCCAGTAGTTTTTGTTTCTATAAGGAACATACAGACAGACAGACAGACAAAATTTTTACTGATTGCATTTTTGGCATCAGTATCGATCACTAATCACCCCCTGATAGTTATTTTGAAAATATATTTCATGTACAGAATTGACCTCTCTACAGATTTATTATAAGTATAGATTTCAGATCAAATTACAAGATCCATAAGTTGTTAGTAAAAGTCTTAACCTTACGTTAGTAAAAAAGGAGTTCTGGTCCCTGGCAAAATCGGTCGAGGCGAATTTCTGCCGTCCTACGCTGCCTCCTATGCTGAAGTCTGATGGAACGCTGGCTCATACCGCGCAAGAAAAGGCAAATCTATTTGCCTCCATCTTTGCTGATAATTCACGCCTTGTTGATACGGCCTCTAACATACCACCTAACATACCGCAGTGTGGCTCCACAATGCCGGAGATCTCGATACATCTCAAAGAGGTCCGTAGGGTCCTTAGCAATCTAGACGTGAATAAAGCTAGCGGACCTGACGGAATACCCGCAAGAGTCCTGAAAAACTGTGCTCCAGAGTTGTCTCCTGTCTTGACGCGTTTGTTTCGCCTCTCTCTAAAAACCGGAGTGGTGCCGGAGTCCTGGAAGCTTGCTAATGTGCAGCCGGTGCCCAAAAAGGGTAAGCGTGCCGATCCTGTCAATTATATACCAATCGCCATAACCTCTATACTGTGCAAAGTGATGGAAAGGGTACTTAACAAAAAGCTGCTGGCATACCTCGAAGACAATGAGCTCCTTAGTGACCACCAGTATGGCTTCCGTCGTGGTCGTTCAACTGGGGATCTTCTTGTGTATGTTACGCATTGCTGGGGCGAGGCCATTGAGAGACACGGCGAAGCCCTTGCCGTGTCGCTTGATATTTCAAAGGCCTTTGACAGGGTCTGGCACGCCAGTCTGTTGAGTAAACTTCCCGCTTTCGGCATCTCTGCTGACTTTTGCAACTGGATTTCAGACTTCCTGAGTGATCGATCGATCAGAGTGGTCATTGATGGCTGCTCATCGGAACATATGGGCATTGAGTGTTCCTCAGGGGTCTGTTCTTTCTGCGACTTTATTTCTGCTGCACATCAACGACCTGCTTCAGCTTGGTGCATTCGGGTACGCAGATGACAGCACAGTCGCAGAAAGATACCTGTCCAGTGCAAGAGCCAGCAGAGAGGAAACAGCCACTCTTAGAGAGGCCATGGTGGAACGAATGAATTTGACCTTAAGTCTCGTTTCCCAGTGGGGTGACGACAATCTGGTCAAATTCAATGCCTTAAAAACACAGGCGAGTCTTTTCACTGCGAAAAGGAGCCAGTTCCAGTTATGCCCTGCTTTCCGAGGTGCATCTGTACCGGTTACCGACCGCCTTCAGCTTTTGGGCATGGAGTTGACATCAGATCTCAACTTCGGCTCAACCATCGAGTCAAAAGCTCAGACCGCAGCCAAGAAGCTGGGCATCTTAAATAGGGTGAGGCGATACTTCACACCAGGACAGCTTTTAAGTTTGTACAAAGCTCAGGTCCGTTCCTGTATGGAGTATTGCAGCCACTTGTGGGATGGCTCGGCAAAATACCAGCTTGCTGCACTTGACTCGGTGGAACGCAGAGCTAAAAAGCTTATAGGCGATGAGATGTTGGTAGCTACGCTTCCCAGCCTGGCTCATCGGCGTAATGTCGCTTGCCTGACGGTCTTCTACAGACTGTACTACGGAGAGTGTGCGCAGGAGCTCCACGACCTGATCCCACCATCGCCCTTTTACCACCGGACAACCAGGCGTACTGTAGCGTACCATCCGCACTTGGTTGATATTCCGATGAGTCGTACTCGGCGCTTCACCTCCACTTTAATTATGCGCACAGCCAAAGTGTGGAACTCTCTGCCGGCATCTGTGTTCCCTCCCACATTTAACCCGTCTGCCTTCAAATCAAGTGTGACAGGCATCTTCTGGGCACGCTCGTTCCATCATAGACCTCATCTATCGCTTTCCATAAGGCGTGATCGGGGTCAAGAGCGCGCCCATTTAGCAATAAAAAAAAACCACACTCTATATAAAAAATTGAAATGACTGACACCTAAGTGTGCAGCCGTATCCAGTGAGCCAGCATGGGGCTGTCCCACCTATCACACAATACACTCAGGATGCTGTGGGAGCTATCACGCATTCTACAGAGAATAGAAGCGCACCGTTTCCATATAATGGCATGAAAACTATCAACTCTAGCCTCGGTGAACATCCCAGAAGCGCTACAAAAGCGTAGTAGACCCAACAGCATCCTGAATACATTGTCATACTGGAGACGAAGGGCGTTGTATGCCCTCAGCTTATACCTGACCCACAGATTGACAGACTGCACGTGTAACAAAAAGTCTGGCAGTATGCTCTGAAAAGGGTTATTTTGACTTGCGTCGTACAACATGAAAATCTGCAGATCAGAATATTACCTCAGACAGCCATCGTCCTGTGTTCCTTTTCTATGTCCAGGTCATCATTCAGGTCATAAGTGACCCAGTGACCCTGGTACCTACTTAAATTTTGTTACTCTAGATAACGGAGTATTATTTATTGTCACATCTGGCACGTTAGTGTAACATGTGTGCGCGCCTTGAATACCAATAATTCACATTTTCCCACCCATCCCGACGGATTTTTTTCTCTAGGTACTTGGTTATATTGACTAGTATGGTCTAGCTAGTAGAACTGAAATCAACACTAGAACGTTATTTTTGTTTGATTTTAAGGGTAATTAGTAATTACATGCCGAAGATACCTCGCGCTCGCGGTTTGGCTCGCTACCTCGATGACACAATGTCCTTCGATATTCTATTGCTTAAAGACTTGAAAATTTTATTAGAGATACTCCTTCTAGGCACCTTCCAAATTATGTATTTATTTTCAAAAATCTTTGATAGTAAAGCAGAAAGTTATGTTTATCCAGCGGGGCTCATTTCTATCCTTTGTATCTACAAATGGATGTATTACACGAAATTAAAGCATTTGCAATGTACCTTTGCATCGCGGAGAATAGATATGTTTCCTCGTAAATAGCTTAAATTCAATAGAATTTGGTAAGTTTAAAAAAATCGGGGAAAAACTAGTTGGATGATGAAATGACACGCGCAAATGTTATCTATTTATCCTATATCTTCATAATGCTTTATTATTTTATGTAAAACTGTTCCGTCTTGTCTTATAATAACATCCGTGCTCCCCCATCGTTGCTTTAAAGTATTCCGTGCCTTTACCACGATCACAGATAAGATATTAGTAGACCACGATTACCGACAATTGCACCTGGCAACGTAAACTCGCGTAGGTACACTCCGGAACAATTAGAAGATCACCGAACTCGAAAAAAAATTGAGCAGGATAGTAGAGTTATCTGAAGTCCGAAAAGGGGGGGAGGATTTGATAATCCTCAATTACGGGAACTTTCTCTATTTCCCAGGAGGGGCGATTAGCAGTCTTAAGGCGGTGTCGGTTTATTGTCCACAGGTCCCTTGTGAGCAACGTGATCAAGATCGAGAGGGGCGTAGGTATATAGGTACCCTATACTCAGAATATCCGCAAGATTTTCGTTGAATTAAGCAATTCAAGAAATATCTTGCGAACCTCCGATTCCGAACCTAAGCAGGTTCGGAATTCGTTGATCGGGGTGTCACCCACCCCGACGATGAAATGGAGACCATGTATGAGGATATCTCTCGCCATGGGTGTGGCCATGGAGGACTTCGCGAAACTGGTAAACCCACAAGAACGGGTTAGGGGGCAACTCGTCCACTTTGAAACTGGGCCCAGGGACCAGTTCCACCTTTCTAATTTTACTAGGGGTCAACTCGTCCCACCTCGAAACTGGGACCATGGGCCTAAGGGGGCAACTCGTCCCACTTCGAAACAGAGACCTGGGACCAATTCCATCTAGGGGGCAACTGGGCCCACCCAATTCCACCTAGGGGGCAACTGGGCCCACGTTAGTTTAGGTATTGAGACGATTGCACTACTGAATATTCTCTAGGGGTTTGGTGGTCCCAATATAGTGATACTGGCGGTAGCAAAGGGAAATAAAAAAATCACCGAAGGTTAGTTTATCTCATTCGTTTTATGTTATCATAATTATCATGACTAATTTTTTATTCTATAATTAAAAGATAACGTTTGTAACAAAACAAATCAAAAGTACCTACACATTATGTTTTCTCAAAACCAAAATTAAAAAAATTAAAACAACTTCTTACAAACTTAAAACAGCTCTACTGTTTGATAAAAATCTCTTAACATTTTAAAACCAAGTACCTGTTATTTACAATGAGAAACAATAATCCAACGCTTTATTTTGTTTATTAGTAAGGGGGTTACGTTACAAATATATAACAAAAATTAATATTTGCGAAGCGCAAAAACACTCATAAACTTGCAACTACAAAAAATGCACACAGTCTGTTATATTTCCTAATATAACTTAGACGTTCACGTGTATATTCAAAACTACCACCTCTAAAAATGAATAAATTAATAGAAAATGTAACTCGGGAGGGTCAAAAATCAACATAACACAAAACAAAGAACACACAGTGGTAATATAATTATAAAAGTGAATACTTATAGATAATGTTATTAAACTGTTTTCCGTCAATTACCTCCTTAACAGTTGCAAAATTATATTGTTTACCTACATACTGACAGTAAAATTATTATTTATAGGACATTGTTCTAGAAATTTTGTCATGATCATAATTTTATTCCCTTGTAAGTATTTACTTTTGTATGTTTACATAGACTTAGTATTAATGTACCAATGTGCTTTTTCTCAGAATTGTTAATGAATTATTTTTATATCAGTTTCGTTTAAAAAATTAACGCTCCAATTGAATTGAAATGTAAAGTGATGGCCTGAAACACAGGTTTCAATAAACCTAGTTCGGGCGGGTCGCTACCTAATACTAATTCCGAACCATCACTTCTTGCAACTATAATAAAACATATCTTAGTTTTAGTTTATTTTTAGACATTATAATTGTATGGTTTTACTACTCTTAGCAAAATATACACCTTTTGTAAACGTTTTATTAAATAAATTATTATTATTATTGTATAGAGAAATTAATTTGCTAAGATTTCTACTTGAACGATTTATCACGCCATTTGTTTTTTTTTTATTTGGTTTTGAGAAAAAAGAAAGTGTAGGCACTTCTGATTTGTTTTGTTATGAACTATATTTTTTAATTATAGAATAAACAATTAGTCATGCTAATTATGATTACATAAAACAAATGAGATCAAAAATAACCTTCGGTTATTTTTTTATTTCCCCTTGCTACTGCCAGTTTCACTGTATTGGGACCACCAAACCCATAGAGAATATTCAGTAGTGCAATCGTCTCAATACCTTAACTAAGGTGGGCCCAGTTGCCCCCTAGGTGGAATTGGGTGGGACGAGTTGACCCCTAGTAAAATTAGAAAGGTGGAACTGGTCCCTGGTCCCAGTTTCGAAGTGGGACGAGTTGACCCCTAGTAAAATTAGAAAGGTGGAACTGGTCCCTGGGCCCAGTTTCGAAGTGGACGAGTTGCCCCCTAACCCAAAAGAACATTAACAAAACAAAGGTCATTTCAAATGCCCGTGTACTTAACTAATAAAGATCGCAGACTCAACACTCGAAGTTGGTGATGGTTATGTTTGCCTAGGAGTCCGAAGACGGTTTGTCTTAGGCTAGAACAAACTGTCAAGTTAAGCAGGTCCAACATCGTTGGATGCTAGAAGCACGGAACCAGTCGATGTCAAGACTCTTTGGGGAGGCCTATGTCCAGCAGTGAACGTCTTTCGGCTGAAATTATGATGATGATGTTGACTCGAACGTTTTCAAGCGGCCTGGTTGGGTCTTATTTTTTGGTAAGTATAGATACAAATCTTGTACGCCACGAACATTATTATTCGTTAGCTTGAATAGAATTAAGGTTTATGATACGTTAAAGATACCTCTCCAAGAGTATCCGGGCAATTATCAGTAGTCATTATGGAGAACTAACTACTCGTGTATTAAACCATGGTATTGTTTGATACCATGTTTAGATTTCCTACTAAATACCTTTATCTGCTCAGCCTCCATGAATGGATGTGTGTAGTTAATTACAAGTTAATTGCTAGTTCCAATGTCTAAAAATATTTCCTAAACCATTCGTCATTATTGGTGACTGGAAGGAGCGCCAATTTTAAACTGTGGAGCCATCCAACGATTTGTGAAGAACATTCATGAGACAAAAATAATTATTAATAGTTAAACATTAATGAAAAAAACTCATATTCAATTTATTTAGCTAGATTGTCAACTGGCTAACAACTTTGTAAATCTTACTTTAATTAAAGTAATATAATTCAAGATGGTCGTGGTCTCTCCGTAAGCTAACATTGTAGCTAAGATTGTTTCAGGCTGGTCACGATCACGACTGACAATGGCTTGTGAGAAAACTAAATGAGGTCATTTCTGGTAAATATCTACCTGAAATGACCTCATTTAGTTTATATATATCTATCTATATATATAAAATTCAATGACCTGACTGAGATAGGTATCAACGCACAGCCTAAACCGCTGGTCCTAGAGACATGAATTTTGGAGGGTGTGTTCTTTGCGAAGAGTAGGTATCCAATAAGAAGGGGTTTTTGGAAATTCAACTTTTATTTGTATGAAAAATCTTATTCCTTGAGTTAATAACCTTGAAACTTGGCACGAATACTTATCTAAGTAAATCGTTTTTCTAAAATACCCCGTAAAGAAAGATTGGGGGGTGTCAAATTTTGTATGGAAGAATTTTAACACGCTGTCCGATTAACTTGAAACTCAGTATTTATACTTAAGACTACAAATAAAGAACAACGTGTATCAGGGTTTTTCGAAAATCTACCCCTAAGTGCGTGAAAAGTGGTATATTTTAAGCTATTCATGTCATCTTAACTTGCTGTTAACCAGTGAACCTACTTACTGTATTACCTGCACAATAAAAATTTTCTATTTCTATTTGTACCACATCTGCGGCAATTAATATTATTAAATATGTATCTTCTTTTTTGGACTCTACTAGTGTGAGTAAACACGACCTTCCACAATTAAACTTACATATTTAATAATTCATGTCTAACTTTACAGTTGACTTTAAATTGCACGCTCCAATTTTTATGCTAATTATCGTTTATTAGCATTTTAATACAATCACTTAAATACATTTTTTAACCTGAAAATACGCAAAAGTAGAACCAAGAAAAAGTACCTATTTATTTTCAAAGCATTTTAAGTTGTCTTTTATTCTAATAAACGGAGAAACTGTGTTTGTTTAAAATTGTTGTAAAGACGGAATGATTCGCAATGTTGTATCGACGAGGACGACAATAGAGTTAAAAAGAATTTTGCAAATCGGCTTATAAGTAAATAACGGAGTTCTGAGGTAAAAACGTAAAAAAAAATTCAACCGAATTGAGAACCATCCTTTTTTTGATGTCGGTTAAAAAAGGAATATAACTGGCCTAGCAGAACTTGGCCTCGCACACTCGGTGCGCTTAGCGTTTCAATTAATCATCAGCATAATCTCTTCAAATAGCTTTTCCCGCAACTTCGTTTGACATCATGTGGTATTATGCTGCGTGCTCAGTTTAATTATAATTCTAGATCGAAGTAATTTTCTTTGCTATTATATTCGATATCTCATCATTTTCACATTAATAGGTAATTTAACTCAACAATTATTATCAAATATGATGTCATGTGACTGATCACAATCTGAGGATAATATTTCAAAATACCTGTATAAATATTGCATTTAACGATAATTAAAAATAATTTCATTTTCTTTTGTCTTCTAATTGAAATAGTTTCCTTGCACGTGAAAGCGGCAAAATCGGGTTTACAATCAACTGGGTAGTTATTATTAGGTCGTCCCTCATCTAAGAAATTGCCGTTTTACATAGAAAAAAAGACGGGTTGCACTCCGGGAGTGCCGGCAGAAGTGAAAACTTGAATATTAACGTTGAAATAAATCAATTATTAATTGAATTAATATAACTCATTTTTTTTCACTATTTCTGCGTCCCTTTTTTCATTAATAGATGCACTTTGTTCAATTTCTATATTTTAAACACTTTATATACACGAATGTTACGAATACACAGCAGTGTGTCCACGTCCACTTCGACTTCGACTTTGACTTTGACTTTGACTTATTTATTTAGCAACTTAATTAACAAAAATAACAAGATTAAAAACTAACTTAACTAAAACTATACAAAAACTAAAATATAGCGTCGAAAAATTCATCCGCATCGCTGTCGACTGGTAATGTACCCAAGAGACTGGCGGCATTGCCACGTTGTATGGCAATGCTTAGCCTTTGGCCAAGGTAAAAGCCAGCCCTTGGGTCACGGGAATTGACTTTGACTTTGACTTTGACTTTGACTTTGACTTCGACTTCGACTTCGACTTCGACTTTGACTTTGACTTTGACTTTGACTTTGACTTTGACTTTGACTTCGACTCCGACTTCGACTTCGACTCCGACTTTGACTTTGACTTTGACTTCGACTTTGACTTCGACTTCGACTTCGACTTCGACTTTGACTTCGACTTCGACTTCGACTTCGACTCCGACTTCGACTTCTAATTCGACTTTGACTTTGACTTCGACTTCGACTTCGACTTCTACTTCGACTTTGACTTTGACTTTGACTTTGACTTCGACTTCGACTTCGACTTTGACTTCGACTTCCACTTCCGCTTCCACTTCCACTTCCACTTCCACTCCATCCAATCCATCCATCCATCCATTGTCGTGTGTCACTAAACTTGGTTCACTTCGGTTGGCGCCGCCGTAGAAAGAGAGGCGGGGGGGGGGGGATCTCTCCTGACGGTCACGTGTCCTGACGCGAGTTTAACATTTTTTACCCATTACAAAAAGTTTTCACTTCAAAAATCCATTTTTGTAAGAAAAAAAATTATTTCTTTAATCGAAATAATGGGTAATTAGTGAAAATGCACTTTTTCGGATTTGAAATTTTTCCCCTGTAAAAAGTTATCCATATTCCGAATAAAAATGGAAATTAGTTGGAGCAAGATCTCTGATCTGGTAAGTGTCCCCCCAGTGGGTTCCCGCATTGTCGAGGCGGGGGGGGCTCAGTAGCCGTGGCTTGGTTACCCACGGTGAAGCGAAGAGGAAACCGAGGAGCGGCCGCTCGTTAGGGCTTTTGCCAGTAACCGACGACGTAGCGATTAACAAGTAGGTTGCGGTGCCGCTTAGGCGACATCGCAACTGAGGCGGGCCGCGATGTCGTATGGGAGGCATCGCGGCTGAGGGTTGGAGGCCGCGGCGGGAGAGGAGTGCCGGTATTGCGGTGCGCCGCTCTCTCTACCTTTCGCGGCCGTGACGGGGTCGCTGCCGTCTGATGGCGGACGCGGTGGGACCGCAGGGGAGGAGGAGTGTTGGTATGACATTGGCCGCTCTCCGTATCCTCTGCGGCCGAAAATTGGCAGGCGGCGGGGCCAATGACCTGACCAGTCGCAGAGGGACCAAGGGTGCCCAGACACGGGGTCGTCTGGCGCCCATGTGCTGGTTTGGTCCCTGAGGTGGTCACGGTGTGCTATGTGTTTTGGTGCGCCGGTGATGGGGAATACTCCCCAGAGGAGGGTCCGGTGACGGACAGCCGCGGCGGGTTCTCGGATGATAGTGCTAACGCGTGCCTGTGTTCCCGCCGTAAGCGGCAAAGGTGGACACCGTGGAGTTTTAGTGGGTTCGAGTCCCACATAGCTGCACTATCTCCCCGTGGTAGTGCAGAACGCATGAGCATTTCTTCACGATAAAAAAAAAGGTCTGGTTAGTGTGGTGGGTGCCGGAGAGTTTCTAGTCGTAACTCCAATAGTTTTGAGACGGCTGCGATTTTGTTGTTGTTGTTCAGCGAGTTCATACGGTACCCACTTTCCAACCTTTTTTATCTTACCAATTTGAACGAAATTAATCAGTATCGATTTATCTATAAAGTCAGGAAGTTAATTGTTGAGGAGTTCTCCTGGCCCACCATAAGCTCCATATCACCATTCACATTGTGACGAGCATAAATTGCTTAGCAACCATATTAAAGTAATCGAATCGCAACCCGAGAAATACTTAGATATTATTGAGTAGTTCCGGTAGCCATCTGTGGTCTTCATCATTAATTTCACTTCACCAAATGATGCTTTCCGAGAGCAAATGCACGAGTTACTATAAAAAATACCCAAATCGCTATATGTGTGCCTATAATATTTGAAGAGTTCCTTCGATTTCTCCAGGATCCCATCATCAAATCCTGACCTGATGACAATGGGACCAATTTGAAAGATTGATTTCAATTTGACCTTTCAAATAAAAAAAGAATTTTCCAAATCGGTTTATAAATGACGGCGTAGGTACTGAGGTACAAAACATAAAAAACCTCTCCTCCTTTTTTGAAGTCGGTTAAAAATATGATGCATTTTTTTTAGTTTCGATGCAGAAATTGTAAAAACGCTATTACACACTTTTATAGGAATCCTGATTGATGGTGATGAGGATGACAGTTGATTTTCTTTTTCATTTCATCAACATTTAAAGAAAATTCTTTATTCAAATAGGTAGGTACCTACTTAATGAAATTAACTACAAATAAAATCGATAACGATCGAAAAAAATTAAAAAAAAATGCTCAATGATAGGTGTATTAATTTAGGTACCTATATTATGTAAAAGTGCCTAAGCATGTGTGATACGGATGTTTTTGACTTGTTTTTGGAACTGACTTCCAAAAATGTTTCTACATAGCTTTACTCGTATTACATTTGTTTTTGAGATGGTGCTTACTTACTCTTTTCTTTACTAATTAATAAAAATATTTTGAAGTCGGTTAAGATGTACGAAAAATTATTGATGCATCTTTACCTTACCTTCGTATTTTTGGTTGAGTGAAAAAACCCGATTCACATACCTAAGGAGAGTTCAACTTGAAGTGAAACATCTGCTTTCTATCTTACAATATAATGCCTACGTAATCTCTACATGCATCATAGTGCATCACGTTTCTCACAATAATTGCTAATACACCTTTTGTTTTGGAAAAATTAGGTCGAGAAAGATCGTCTTCCGCTTCATTGTCTTGTCCTAATGAAAAACCTATACACGAAGTATACCATAAACTATGCACGCCCATTAGTTACAATGATTAACTTGAGTTTCCCATTTTGCAGACATTGCTAAACGGCAATAAATTAGACATTACTTTGAGGTCCAACGGCTATTACCTACAGGTATTCATATCAATGGGTTCAATGGAGTATTTTTGGAAAGAGAAATGCAGGTAAAATTTCCCAACTTCCTTCACTTTAGAAAGCTCATACATAATTATTTAGAAGGAAAGCTTGACGGATAGTAATTTCAAATAGTACAATGGAATTATGGAACAAATTCGAGTGAAATGCGATTGCTGTGGAGTAGACACCCCTAAGCCGCGCACGCGTCACGGCGGCGGGCGGCGCTAAACGAACCATGCAGTTTGAACTACATTTCACGCGTTGTCTATTCATATGTGATGATAAACGATGGAAATTAAATCATATATTTTTATACCAAACAATATGATTTGATGTTGACTTTGCTCGCCACTTTGTTACGCCTTGCTGCGTTTGTAACTTTCATTAAACGAACTAGAAATCTGATTGATTTCGCCTGTCTGTATACCCACTGTCTATCGTTTGATCGTTACTTTTAAGGGGGTTAATTGGTTAATATTGTGCTTATAGATTAGAAGATTATAATAATATAATAGGTATTTAGTCAATGTTAAGTTTTCAAAATCGATTTGAATACCTACTTAACTAGGTATTTATATAGAAATAGATAAATATTATAATTACAAATTATTTTCATCTGTTTAAATCTGACGGATTTAAAAAATGTTCCTTACTCTAAACCCCTAACAACCCCTCACAACGCTGATAAACTGCAGCGCTTCTTTTTGGGAAAGGTTTTATAGGTTTTTCTTTAGAAACGTCTAAACAAACATTAGTACTTACCTATTTATTTTATTCATCTGGTGAATTATATATAAAAAATGTGAAAAGTGGTGGGACAATACAAAGATGTACCGAGGAAGCGGGCCCGTAGCACGTAGATAAGTCGAGCGGGTACAGGCGTGCTGACCTAGTGGTCGCGGGCGCGTTGAAAGCGACATCGACGCATAATAACAGTGGCAGGGAAGGTGGTCCGGCCGACTGCAGCGGCGGCCGCAGGGCGTACAGTGCGCGCGCACCTCGCCATGCGCACACGCTCGACACATGGCGCGTCGCCTGGCGCTGCTGACGCTGCTGGCGTGCGCGGCGGCCGTCCGCCACCCGCCCAGACACTCCGCAGACATCTCCGATTCCGAGTCCCTAGATCCTTTTTCCGTGTGGGACGAATACGAAGATTCGTACGAAACCACCCCTGCGCCACGAACGCGCACCACCACACTAAGTGCTAAAGTGATACTCAAGGGGAAAATCCCCAAAGTGAACGTTACTATGAAAAACGCTAAAGTTGAAGAAAAACAAGTAATTAAGACCACTAATATTAATATAGAAAGTCATACTAATTTTATAGCTAAACCACCGCAAGGGAAGCCTAATGCCGTGACAGGGCTCCCGGTTCTTCAGATAGGAGATCAATACGTGTTAATGGAATCTCCTGACATGGAGCAGGTGGCTCGCCCTACAACAAGGCGGCCGCCGACGACCCGGCGGCCTGGCAAGCGGCCGAGCACGTCTCGCCGACCACCATCAACCACACGGCGACTCACGACCCGTCCTATGCGACGCACTAAAACAACCAAGTCACCGTATTCCAAGAAGAAAACTACTTGCCCACCCAAATATTCTGGGTGGTTGTCAACATTTTTCGAAGACAACAAATTAAAGAGGGTCCCAGACAGGCCAGGAAACTCAGGTTGGTTTGTAGGTGGGTCTATTTTTATTTTATAATAAATACATATCTTCAAACTAAATTAATTACAAGAGAACCATATATTAGATACCACTTCAAAACACTACGTGTTAGCGTAGCACAATCTCCAAAAACCGTTGAGATTCGAGAGGTCAGACGTCAATAGAAAAGTTCGGCTCATCAAAGTACATATATGATGTGGGTTATTCCGTTTATCCACCCCTAAAAATCCACCCTAAGGTGGATACGCGGAAACGCATGTCCGAGAATCCACCCTAGGCCTAGTTGGATAAACGAAATTTATAGGCTTAGGGTGGATTCTTGGACATGCGTTTCCGCGAATTCACTTTAGGGTTGATTTTTAGGGGTGGATAAACGGAATAACCGTATGATGTGATTGAAAGTGTCTATATACGAGTGTGTATATAAGTATAATTGCCTTTTGAATTTCGACCGGATGTTACCGGAAGGAAACGTCTGCGTAATTATACCTAATGATAGTCAAAGCGCTAATGATGACCACAAGCATATCACAGGGAGTTTCTCTAAAAAATGTTGAATTTTAGCCGAAATCATCATTATAAAACGCAGACGAGACGAACCGAATCATTGCGGACTCACTAAGACAGAAAATGCGTTTTATTTTAGACTTGTGCTTTCTAATGCGCTATTTCTCGCTTTAAAACGTAGATCTAACGTGAATATGCAAAGTCTGGGCTTGAACTTTAAATAAGTTCTTCTTTGGATTTTTTTACATTTACACACAGCCTGCATTTTTAATGACAACTAGCAACATATCGTGTAGGTAAGTATAATTTTCATGAAGAAAATGTGTTTAGGTATACTTGTGGAAGGAAAGAAAGGTGGAAGGAAATGGTTGCAACGACATTTTATAATAAAATATAATTTAGATACAAAAGCCGCTTAAATTAAAGCTTGGAATTAAGTACATATTTTACATTACAGCGCTATATGGCTTTCCCCGGTAGGTACACAGTTCACGTTATTATGTGCAACTTTCTTTCATAGCACTCGACTTAAAAATTATGAATCACACTAACCGATACAAGCTGATGCTGCGGCTCCGCCAACCTATTTTATAAATGACGTAGCTTGTTGTTTGATTTATGGATTCTCTTCTGAGAAGTTGGGGCAATGGCGAAATCTGGAAGGTTCACAGTGTCGGAATGTTAAAAATAAAAACAGATTTAAGGCATTATTATTTTGGTCGTCAATATAAGGTTTTTGACGGAGGCACAAAGGAGGATGAAGCCGAGGAACTGTCCTCGGCTTCATCCTCCTTTGTGCCTCCGTGTTGAGAAGTAGGATGATTTACAAGATATACCTAAGGACGACGGTACCAGTACCTATGTGTGAAGACCAATATCATAGGTCGACATGGGCAATTTATTAGACCAGATAAGGTTAGAATTGTCACTAGATCAGAGTTGGTTATAATTTCACGATTATACAAATAAAGTCTTTGAGATATAACCCGGATTGGTAAGGCTAGGTTGGAATTGTGCCCACCGGCACCTACCAATACTTACTTATATCCGAATTGCCCATTGTTAGAGGCACTTTGATCCAGTCGCGATCGGTTCATTATTTTACGATGCTCGGCACATAAGAAAAGAAGGTTCGCCTCATAGAAGTTCCCAACTTACGATAATTTCCTTGACTATGATTCTTTCAAAATTTTCTATCCCCGTACTCAGCACATAGCAGTAGGGTTTTAGAGCACAATTTCGGTTCGATACATTATAAAATGTTGCAAGTACTTCGTTCTCAACACGTGAGCACACTGCTATTCATCAGTTCTACTCCAGATCCATCTGATTTGAACTAAAACCCATACCGTCCGCTGCCTTCGACGGCCGGAACTATAAGTAGTAAAAGCAAATCGTTTAAACTAAACGGTTCGATCGTTTCGTTATTTGCACGCATGGTCCGGTTAGTGCGTCCTGTTCGTTATGAGTATGACACACGGTGCCGAAACGTGGACACATACAGTCGGGCTGGTCTTCAAATTCAAGGTCGCTCATAGTCATAGTCCATTTATTTGTCAGAATATTGTTACAGAGTTGTTACATACTTTTAAAAGTTTATTCTACCGTTTCCGGCGTACAAATACATTTTCAGGGTTTTGGTTATTTTGTTAGGTATAACATTGAAAAATTGCAAATTAGTCAAATATTAGGAATGGAAATGTCAAAAAGATTAAATTAAGCTAGAGAGATAATAAGAACAGAATATAATTATTCTAATATTTAAGTCAACTTTTCATTTCATTCGTAAAATCATTAGTCGAGTAGTAGCATTTACATAAGAGACAATTGAATAATTTAGATTTAAATGTCCTAAAGTTAAGAGTTTTAAAACAATCTGGTAGTCTATTATAAACTTAATGGTCGCGATACAAAATTTTAAATTGAAATATAGAAGTTGTAAAGTTAATCGAAATTTTGAAAAGTTGCTAATTAATTTCTTTCATAAATGTCGGTATTATTATTGTTCAAAAGACATTTTCAAAAATAAAATGTATCCAATTAGAAATAAATACTTACCTACTTATCAATTTCAGATGCAGACGTTTCGACGACGGACTAAACTTATTAGAGTCTTTATTGACGAAATAGCTTTAAAAATGAAATCCAAAATCGACGACTTAAATGGTTGTATTTAAATCTGTGAGGGGCCCGTAGTTAAATAATAGCCGCACAGTCAATCGATCAGGTTAAACTACGCTCGCCGCGGTTGGTCTGTGATTGGGTGACCATCTTTAACAAGGAATATCTATATACTACTCTGAAACGAGAGATCTTTACATACCGAGACCCCTCTGTGCCTCGGAAAGCACGTTAAGCTGTTGGTTCCGGCTGTCATTCGTGAATCTTTGACAGTCGTTACGGGTAGTCAGAAGCCGATACCTCTTGGTAAGACTAGTTGTCAGACTTTTGGGCTCCTGCCTACCCGTAACGACTGTAAAAAATTTACGAATGACAGCCGGAACCAGCGGCTTAACATGCTTTCCCATCCACAAACCGACCGTTATTAGCACAGAACACTATTACCATTAGCCACGAGCCACTACTCTACTCTACTACCATTAGGTACTCTTATTATTTAGCCACGAGCCCAACTCTCAATGAGATCCATCTACTCCTACTATTAGGAATATAATCAACTTTAAATCAGTGGACAACGGAAAAATACAGCTTGGGTAAAATGAGAGGTCAAAGGTGAAATTACCTAAACATCCATATTAATTGTAACACTTCGAATAATGACTTTTTATAGGTACATAAACTTTGCATTTAATAGGAAACATTGATTGGCAAACCAAGTAGGTAGCATTGCATTCGTATGGTAGGTGAGATTCTTAGATATTTCGATTTATGGTTTGAATGAAGCCATAAAATCTTCGATTAACACAAGAAAACAGTTATAACTTGTATCTACAGAAACTACGCTGCTAATAATCATAATTATTTTATTAAGTATGTACTTAGTAATGACAACAACATTTTAAGAGCTAGTTATAGATAAGCAGACGCGCGATAAATCAAAATCGTTTAATTAAGTTTCACTTTTTATTAATAACTTGGATAGGTACCATCAATCTGTCTGGAGGTTAAGTTCAGTGGTAGTTCAATTCCACCTATTAGGTACGTTCAAGATCATGCCCGCCTATGTCGATTTTGCAAACAATGCAGTTATTTTTTAATCAGCCTCTGTTGTATTGTTCACACACTTATCAAATTGCTTGAAATTAGAGGTCCCGTCAAACAAAAGCAGTTGGGGTACGCGTTCGACAAATTATATGTAACGTCATCCGTCCGAGCGATTGTGTACCTACCGGCTAATAAGCCAATCTACATTGTTTATTAATTTGTCTACACATATTAACTTTTACTATCACGGAAACGAACGCATTCAGAGGATGCAGGTGTTCAAAGAACTGCGTCTCACCAACCATAATTTTGCGTCATAGAATTTTCTTTCGCATTTTATCGCTGTTCATTTTTTAGAAAAATTAACAGCTTTTCGTCTTTTCCTTTCAATTGTTTTAAAAGAAATGGCAGTGTATCATTCTTTTTATAAAAAACATGCGAGAAGAGCTTTCTTTATTGGGTTCATTAAAATTGACATGATATCATACTAAAAAAACATTTTTATTTGTGCTGGACCGCAAATTTATACGTCTGTGTCAGCTGCTAAACCTTAGGCACGCCATAGGCTCCAGGTAAGTATCGTATGAATCAAGACCGGCCTATTCGTATAAATAAATACCTACTTTCACGAATTTTTCATGCTGAGAGTAGGATAACGTTCTAAATGGCACTACCTACCTACCTTTGTTTTATGAATTTTACTGTCTTGCGTTCTATGGGATTTAAAAATGAAAAAATTCTAATTGAATTTTAAAATGAAGAAATTGTACTTTCACCTTGGCGATAAAGGAAATAGTTTTTTTTAGTCCCCGTTTCCAATTTATCGTTTTATATTGCCGATTTTTTTATAAAGTATAACCAGAAACAAATCAAATCGTAATAAAAAGACAATATTTTGAGATGCTAAGCATTCTTGCACTCAATTGATTCATTTCCAGTAATGGTCGTCAATGTCAAAGTAGGTAAATGCATATCATCATTCATCATCATCATTTCAGCCGAAAGACGTCCACTGCTGGACATAGGCCTCCCCCAAGAACCTTCACTTCGACCGGTATTGTACTTCTCACATCCAACGAGTTCCTGCGGCCTTCACAAGGTCGTCGGTCCACCTTTTGGGAGGCCTTCCAACGCTACGTCTTCCGGTACGCGGTCGCCACTCCAGAACCTTTCGGCCCCATCGGCCATCTGTTCTGCGAGCAATGTGTCCTGCCCACTGCCTTGTTGTTACCTTGATTCTCCTGCGGATCTCTTCATTTCTGATTCGATCACACAGGGAAACTCCAAGCATAGCCCTCTCCATTACCCTTTGGGTGACTTTCAGCCTTCTAATAAGGCCTATTGTGAGCGACCACGTTTCAGTGCCATATGTCATCACTGGCAACACGCACTGGTCAAAGACGTACGTCTTGAGACACTGCAGTATGTGGGACGAGAAGATATTGCGTAGCTTCCCGAACGCTCCCAGTCGAGTCGGATTCGACGATTGACCTCTTTGCCGAAGTTAGACCTACCTAACTGGACAGTTTGTCCTGGGTAAATATACTCGTCCACGACTTAGAGTGTAGCATCTCCGATCTTCATGAGAGTGGGTGTTACATGGGCATTTGACATGACCTTCGTTTTGTCCATGTTCATTTTCAGACCCACTGTTTCGGAGGCTCTACTGAGGTCATCGAGCATTGCACTGAGGGCCTCCATAGTCTCAGCCATGACTACGATATCGTCGGCAAACCGAAAGTGAGCTATGTACTCGCCATTGATGTTACTGCCAGTCCCTTTCCAGTCCAGAACCTTGAAGACATCCTCTAGTGCAGCGGTGAACAGTTTCGGAGAGATAACGTCTCCCTGTCTCACATCTCGCTGCAGAAGGATAGGTTTCGAGGCCTGGTCCTGGAGTCGGACTGACATAGTGGCGTTTTCGTACAGACACTTCAGCACCTCGATGTACCGATAGTCGATCTAATGCATGCATAATGCATGTATTGAAGCATTTTAATATATAGATTAAAAACAAATAATATAGCTATTTGTGATGGTAATCAGATCAACTCTAATTAATTAAGAATATACATAATATACCTACCATTGAAGCTGCTGCAGGTTCACACCTATTTTTAAACCTATTTTTAAGTTTGATTACTTAGATTATTCTTGCGTGAAGTAAATAATATAAAATCAACATGAACTTTACTGGCATATAGTTTTTGGTTGCTTGCCAGTTTGACTCTAGTGATGTTACTCAGTCATTAACGGTCGGGCACCCGATTGGCCCGAAATGTCATTCGAAAACTTAATTCAGGTTGAATCTGAAGGTAGTTTCTCTCTCTAGCTTTATAGGTTTGAAACGCTCCGTTCCTATATTGGTCATACAAAGAACATAAAGAAAAGAATCATAAGCAAGGGCCAAAATACACCAACCGTACGTATGCGTTCAATATTGGAGTTTAAGTCGTTCGACTAAGATCGGATTTTTACGACTTTGAAAAGAGCGTTTTCTCCTACTCACGTTCTACTGTATTATAAACTGCCAGAATGAAACATTGACGGCGCTATACAAACCCGAACTTAACACCCACAGACCATATTTTTGTTGTTTCCGCTCTTATTCCTCTTATATTGTGATAATTAAAACGCTGGACCCTGTACATCACAATATTTTGACAGTTCATTACATGGAATAGATCTATTCCGTGGTTTATTACCTACCTTTGTGTCGACTTATAGAATGAAAAATGACGGAACTAGTGTGGTAGTGTTGGTAGTAGTTATTTAGTCGCGACTAAATCGATTGGCACCACGAGAGAAAATGGACTCAATCCTTTTTTTTTACTCGAGTACCAAGTACCTAAGGTAGAGTCGCATCACTATCTGCCACTGACAGCAGACAAGTGTCAAGTGACAAACACAAAAAAAAAACAAATAGGTATTTAGCTTACCATAATTTGCCAAACACTTTACATGTACAATCATATCAGTTCGACTCTAATTTTCCATTTTTGTTTAATTTTTTGGTTTGTTGCATTATGCCAGCCAAATAATAAATAGCAAAGAATGGTGATGGGAACTGGGAGATAGGATAAAAAAAACACTAAACCTTTTAAACGCATTATTTTGTTTTGTACACTGACCTCTAATAAACAAGTACGCTGGACTAAATCACAGAACACTATTACCTAACGGGACTAAATAAACTAAGTATACGAAATGACGCTTGTTTTTTATGCCGATTCAAAGCGCCCGGCTCGAGGCTCTCAGGAACTAAATTCGGAAAAAATAAAAAAATTCAAATAAATAAAGTTGTGAATACAGTATCCATGTCAATATTATGTCGATAATTTTCTTATCAACAACATAACAGATCAATGGTTTTAGTTCACATTGCGAACTAATGTGACTCCAGATCAGCTTGTAAAACTAGTGTAGTTGAGCGAGGAGATATTAGCTCAACCATAGTAGTTTTTAGGCTAAGTTTTTAGCCTATCCTTTAAAGCTCACTGATCTGACAGTCGTGCGCTATAAATTTACTAGGACACTATCTACTAGTTTATAACTTGCGATCTGACCGCGCCCTAATGAATTTTCAGTTAACCTTTGCAGCAATATTATTCTATTACTTAAAAATGAAGCATAACAATAACTGGAATCGATTTATTTCTCTTAAGTAATAAATTACTCTCAGTGGTTATAACGATCGATAACGTTCATAAAAGTATTTTTTTATCAAAGGATATGTCCCATCTCTAATATTAGCTGTGATATTAGTTCCACGGACTCTCATAAGCGCCAAAAAAGTGGCGAAAATCAAATGTCTGCGATTTGTCATCGATAGTCCAGTGTACTCACAGCTCAGTGGTTTTGTAACTTATCCTATCAACCAGTCAGTACTAATACAGGGTGTTACAGAAAGGGTATATCAATACAAACGGGTTGAAGAGTGTATCTGGTCTAGAATCTCTGTACAAAATTTCATCTCAAAAGCATTAACTTTGAAAATGCTTAATATTTTTTTATTTCGACATCACGGCGCTGCACTGGCGCGCGGCGGCGTGATGTGCGTGTACTAGGCGCACAGACACACTACAGATAATGGATAATGACCCTCGTAGTGCGGTGACATGTTTTTTATGATTTCAATTTAATAAACTATCGAAATAAAAAAATATTAAGCATTTTCAAAGTTACTGTTTTTGAGCTATTTTGTACAGAGATTCTAGACCAGATACACTCTTCAACCCGTTTGTATTGATATACCCTTTCTGTAACACCCTGTATATGGCACTTTATCTAATAGGTACCTACTTTCAGGAAAAAGTTTCAATATACCGACCTACCTACATGGGTTAAGTTTCATCTTGGGCCAATTTTCATTCTTCAGATATCTTTTATCTAAAGAATAGAAATTACGGTTTGAAAGGTATGGAGAATATATCAAACCGCTTTAAGACCAGGCACTCTAAAATAATTTCTACGCATGAGAGAGAGAGATGAGAGACCGGTTAGACCGCTATGGTGAAAGACGCTAACGTAGCCGTAATAAGGTTGAATACCGCGTGCGCTCTTTGATCGCGTTCGAGCTCGAAACTAAATGTCGTAAGTCTCAATTCTTATTTTGTTTATAACTAAAGTAATAATTGATCTAGAGAAAAAATATCTTGTGGCTGGATAGTAAACTATATTTTCTTACTGTTAACATTTATTTTAGACATAAAGACCAAGCAATCTTAAAAAAAAAAGTAATAATCTTTAAAAAAGACATGATTTTTGAATAAAATATGAATCGAGCGAAAATGTTACAATTACGTAACTGTCTTGTACATGGAAAGAAAAAGATCCAATGAATCATATACTAAAGTTCCATTTTGATTGTATGTGTGACTGTTTCAGAATATTAATGCAAATTAACGTAAAATTTAGGGAGCCTCCTCTTAATTATTCTTCAGATAAAAGTTATCTGATGGTTAAAAAACTGGCCCTTAGTGAGGTTTTGACTGGTCCGAGATGAGGAACTCTTTTCCTTCTTCCTCTTCGTGTAGCTGGCACGACAGTATTTCAAATCTTGTTGTCACCTGTGGTTCACGCGCGCCTCAAAGAGATGCCAGCAAAAAGGAAGGGGCCTGCCAGGGCCGAAGCCTGCCGGGGGTGCGGGATTGTCCGAAAGGGTTCCCGCTACCCCGGAACATAAAGGGCTAAGGAAGGAACACGGATGGGTTTTAGTCAGTAAGAGTCTGACACCCCCTTTCGCTCCACCCAGAGCGGGAGGGGTCATTTGATGATTTCCCATCCATAAAAAAAATACCTGTGGTTGGCAAAAAACTTCACCACTTCCACGGCGTCGTCACCTATTAAAATTTTTCCTCTATGGCGTCGTCTGTGTTACTTTGACTGGATGTTTTGGGGCACAGTCGCACAGAGAGCAGGATAGGAGGTACAGCAAGGATTGTGACTCATATTTCCTGCATAGCAGCACTTTGCTATGTTCCCGGGAGAAAAGAAAATAAAAATTACCTATGTTATTATTGAATACCAAGATTCTTATACTTACAATGTTTATGTTTCTTACAAATGCCTAAAACAAGTTTGCTTCATAAATAAATAATTTCGCAATCTGATTCGCATGCATAATATATGTAGGTACCATCATTGATACACCATTATAGGTACCTATAATATTGCCGTTCATGAAGTATTAATAAAGTGGCCATATTTAAGTTAGTCACTAGGTTACTTTCAGTTTAGGATCATGTAAAGTTTGAGAACGAAAGGAATACCATACTAAGACCGAATAATGTTCCGCTAATTCGACAAGTATCATTAAAAATTATTCATATTACATAAAACACTTTAGAAATAATTGTATTGCTATCTATATCGTTATCTACATCTATACATATTATAAATTAAAGTCGTTTTTCGTGTCTCACTGTGTGACCGCGTTGTTCTTCTCAATTACGCTACGGATTTTGATGCAGTTTTCATCACCATTTAAAGTTTTATTTTTATTTTTGATTAATAGATTAATATCAATCTTACATAATCCTACTCATAAATAAATCCTATCCTACTAATATTGTAAACCCGAAAGTTTGTAAAGATGGATGGATGGATGTTTGTTATTCTTTCACGCAAAAACTACTGAACAGATTTTGATGAAATTACACAGTTAAATAGCTTATATATCAGAATAACACATAGGGTACTTTATCCCGATATTCCCACAGGATCGGTACTTGAGGCGTCTAGTTTCAAACCCTGCTAAAACGGTTTTCAGTTGAAAATGAGTTAACAATGGAGTATGAAAAAAAAAATTTTTTCTCTAACAGTTACAAAACTTTTAAGTAAATCAAAGTTTTATCTTGGTAGTACATACCTGTGAGATAATTTCCAACATACACGAGCGCGAAGCCGCTGGCAAAAGCAAGAAATGTCGATGTTTTGTCAAGTCGTAAAAACGGCATGAAACCGGGGCGGGTCGCTAGTACATAGTAGGTATAAAACAAAGTCGGTTTTCGTGTCTGTTTGTGTGACCGCTTCGATCTTCTTAATTCCACAATGGATTCTTATGCGGCTTCCACCATCGTTTAGACAATTTATTCCCGAACGTTTGTGTGTATAATAAATTCATAATTATTTTACTTGCACAAGTATAGCAAAGTTATCTTGAAATTTTGACATGCCGTCATTGCACCCGTACAAAGCAGGGCGGGTCACTAGTTATGTACAAATTAAGATTAAGTATATATTGTTGATACTGCTTATCAAATCCATGTATCTACCTATCTTTTATATTCTTGAAATGCTTTACAGCAAATGTCTAAGAATTATCAATAGATCTCTCGTTGATATACTTATGTTCTTGTATCAAGTCGAAGTCATAATCGGGAAAGTTGTTAATGGTTACAAAGTCGCTTATATACCTATGCGTAACAACGTTTTCTCATGTCAATACCTCCGTCTACTATTCAAATAGCCTTTACTTTACATGCTCTTATACTATCTCTTGATCGTATAGAGCCGATCGTTATGATAATCTTCTATCTCATAATAAAATAAAACTACCTATAATCGAAATTTCTCGTCGACAGACTTCGACTCTCTCAAAGCTATTATGACTTATTATGTTCCAATTCTCAGTGATGACGTTCAAATATAAACGAACGTGAGAATAATCGTAAACAAGACGACGGAGTAATTAACATAATGGGCATCAGTCATGCAGTGGAAATGCTCGGGGAAGTTGTCGCATGCCGCAGAGGTTTAGCGCACGACGCGTTGCGCCCGGGCACCCGGCCTCCAGCTCTCGCTCGATACTCTTGCCCCACTAACATAAAAACGTTTCTCCTTAAATGTAGTAATACTGGACTAAGCTTCCGATAACAAGAATAGGTACCTATTGAATTATTGAGCAGTTCCACGCAACAAACTGGAAATAATTACCTATGCACGCTGCCATAGCTTGAGGCACCACACTTTATGTTCAACAACTTGCTAGGTCTGTATTTTTCTAAATGCATTCTCAGCTATACTCCATTTATTATAACATTAGAAAAAAGAGGCTCGCAGAAGCAGGAGTACGAAACCTTTTATTTTCAAGTTAAGGCGAATGGTTACGCCAAACTTCAAAGTAGACCTCTCTTTGAAGGCCTACTTCTCCCAAATGGATAGCCCAAATATATTAAAAAAAATATATGATATGTGACATATGTTTCCAAATATAATTTAAGTTTGATTTTTTTAATATTACTGTTAGTTTTAACAATAAAAAATCATATCCATCCTCTTATTTTACGCAAGAATTTTCTTTCTACTTTCAAACGCCTGAAGCGATTTTGATGATTCTTTCACCAAATTATAGCAAATTTAATGGTTTATAAAAATTAAGTTTGTTTTTTTAATAACTATTATTTAAGTGGGAAAAAGTCAATAACACCATGGTTTTACCTATACGGGCGCGGGCAGCAGCCGCCCGGTCAGTCTCGCTGTATCGTTCGCACGGGGAGGTTGTGTCGCATGTCGGCTCGCTCCGATCTGCATTTTTGTGGCAAAGACTAAATAGCGCAGATAGTACACTCGGACTGTTCGTTTACGCTTAGACGTTGATAGTATTAGTAGTAGTGATAGTTTGTTTGCGAGTGGACGCTATATTATTGTCTATTGAATACTAATATTAGGTCCTTACATATGAAATTGGCGTTTTTTATGGAAGGAACAAAAAGTCGAATATTTTTTAATATAATATATTTAATTAATCAAAGTATGAACCATTGTTTTCAATGCACTTTTGCCATCTTATAGGTAGTACATTGATCCCTTTACTAAAAAAACCAGTCGGACGGGAATCAATAAAATCTTTGAAGGCGATTTGGACTGCCCCATCGGAGTTGAATTTTTTCCCTTGCAAAAAGTTATCCAAATTGCGAAAAAACTGGTAATCTGTTGGAGCAAGGTCCGGGGAGTACGGAGGATGTCTAAGACATTCCAATTCAAGCTCTTCTAATTTGGTAGCCGTCTGTTGCGCAGTGTGTGGTCTGGCGTTGTCGTGCTTTCAAGCTTTTTAATCTTCCCAATTTGCTTCAAGTGAATTAAAACAGTTTTATCACTAACATCGAAGCCTGCAGCTAACTCGGACGTGGTTTGCGATGGGTCCGCTTCCACAATAGCCTTCAATTCTCCATTATCAACTTGGGTCTCAGGCCGTCCACGGGGCTTGTTCTGCAGGTCGAAATTTCCAGAACGAAAACGTTGGAACCAAAAACGAACTGTGTTTTCTTTTGCAACATGACCGCCATACACATCATTCACCCTTCGAGTCGTTTCCGCAGCACTAGTGCCACGGCGGAACTCGTACTCGTAAATAATGCGATATTTTAAATTTTCCATTTTGTAAAATGAGTGACGCAAACAGAAAAAACAGAAGAAAAAAAACAAATGAATGACGGTCATCGAAGCACAAATACATGAGTAAATAGCTGTACAAATTTGAATTTGGAATTCCTTACCAAAGAGGAGAAATTCGTGATTAAAGTGGCCAGTACGAAAAACGCCAATTTCATATGTAAGGACCTAATATAATAATAATATCAAGAAAACACGTTTATTCAGTATACAGTTCGTTTATTCACGTATACAGTTTATAAAAAAATACAATTACAAAAAAAAAATTAAAACTTACTTATGACTAATACCGCTCTTAACAGTGGTAGTTTTTAGGGTTCCGTGCCCAAAGGGTAAAAACGGGACCTTATTACTAAGACTCCTCTCTCCGTCTGTCTGTCTGTCACCAGGCTGTATCTCACAAACCGTGATAGCCAGAAGAAGGGTTATGTTTTTCGAGAGTATATAATATATACTCTCGAAAAACAATTATACATACATAATAATAGATTGTACAACAAAGGCATATCGTAAAAAATCGTAAAAAACACCTACCAAGAACTAAATCGTCTGCGAAATCTTTCACATTTGTAAACTAAAAAGCAGGAAATAAAAAATTTTAAAAACCCGACTGCAACCTTATACTAAAACTAACTGAAAAGCTAAAAACAAGCCCATTTTAAATTAAATAAAAGTTGGAAGCAGGCGGGACCCATTTGAGTTTGAAACTATAATAATGGTATTCTACTGGCAATCACGGTTCGTGAGATACAGCCCGGTGACAGACAGACAGACGGACAGAGGAGTCTTAGTAATAAGGTCCCCTAGGTACCCTTTGGGTACGGAACCCTAAAAACTACCACTGTTAAAAGCGGTATTAGTCATAAGTACCTAGGTTTTTTTTTTTGTAATTTTATTTTTTTATAATCTGTATACCTACGTGAAAAAACGAACTGTATACTCAATGAACGTTTTTTATTGATATTATTATTATTTGTTATTTGTCTCTAAGAAAGCAGTATTTTTACTGTACAATAGCATTCATACTCACAACATAAATATTGTACGTATTCTCGATCCATCTACACTCAGTAGGTAGCGTCATAAAACTGTCTAAGACAAAATGCATCCCACGCCGCATCTGCACGCGCTACGTACGAGTACGACACTCTTTGACATTGGGGAGGTAAGCGGGCGCGCGGGGTGAGGCACTGGGTTCGCCTATGCTCCGCCCAAACGCTCAAGGACATTCGAGGCTATAATCGCCTTAAGTTTAAACAATTTTAATAAATATAATGTATGTGCTTTTGTTGTAAGTAACAATGTATGGCGTACAATAAAGCATATTCTATCTTATCTACTCGTCACGATGCTTGGATAAGCACATGAAATGAAACAATTTTTAGTAACAATCAGTTTATTAAAAACAATTTTATATAAACCGACAAAATGAAAAAAAACACGTGCTGCCACAACTTATGAAGGGAATAGGGAACATTTTAGATTTGGTAGAGTTATAGTGACATGAAAAACGTTCCCGGTACTGTCCGCCCCTGCTTCTTTTAGATTTTAAAGATTGACACGACAATATTTTATGTAAAAACTAAATAATATTAAATGAAAGCCTTGTAATTTCAGAAAGTAGATAGGTTAAATAAGTACAATTAAGGGTCTGTACACACCACGTTTTTTAAACGCGCCGTCGACGCGCGTTTTCGAAACGCGCGTCGCCGGCGCGCTTTTATCCTATTAAAAGTCTACAGGCTGCGTCTGACTCGCGTGCGTATCGCGTCTGTATCGCTACAAACGCGCGTCAACGGCGCGTTTAAAAAACGTGGTGTGCGCAGGCCCTTAGTGTGACTGCTGTTATTTCAATTGATTATATTTAACTCCACATCAATCTTGACTGCAATAATGTTTGTTGTACTTTTATTACAAAGTGTGCCCCTAAAAGAGCCTTTTTTAACTTCTGTCTAATGCTATAGTAAATGGAGTAAGTATAGATTTCATTATTCAAACTCTGGTGTTTTTTTTTTAATGTCACAAATAAAACAATTTTCCCATCGAAATTCATTTTGGCTTGAAAATTCTATTTCAAACAACGATTTTCTTTTTCAGGATTTTTTTCTTCAATATACACTTGGTTTATGCAATCCAAGTCATCGTGGTTTGACAGCAGCTGGTTTTCTGAAGATATTTTGCCTAAGAAGCCAATAACCACGACTACTCATCGGCCCTTGACTACAGCACCAAGCAGCTGGTTCCAAACGCTGCTGGACACAGAAGAGAATGACGGCGCATACATCTCCAATGACATTACTATAAGTAAGAACTACCTATTGCCTAATTAGTGTATAAATTTAATTAAAAGTAAAGAGGCAGTGACATGAGGGAGGACATCGCCGTCGAGGTAGACCACTGCGAAGGTGATGTGACGATCTAATAACGTTTACACGGCCAACATGGCCAGACATAGAATATGACAAGGGAGATTTGGAAAGAAAAAGGAGAGGATTTTGCCCAGCAGTGCGACACAATATAGGCTTACAAAAAAAAAGAGGCAGTTAACGACTTAAAATCAAAGAATAGAATAGCCAAGCATTAGATACTGTGTTGTAGGTAGATAGGTAATTATAAACACCAGCAGGCATTGTTTTTTCAATTTTAAATACTAATTGATAGGTTTTACTAACTAGGTAATAAAGCAACGCAAGCGCATGATAGGTAGTAAAAACAACACTTTCTCGTCATTATTAATCCCCTAAGAACGCGTTTATATTAGAAGAGTAGCTCAGTGATCTGTTATAAGTAAGAGAAGAGGTGCTAATAATTTAAATTTTGTAAAAAAAACTTACGCTTTGAAACCAGTAGTGTGTCATTCAAATTCAAAAGCCAAAAAAATTTAAGTTTTTCATATTTACAATAGGTGCTAGCGCCAGATAGTTTTCATTAATTTAATGTATATAGAGTAAACTGCCGTTAATGACGTTCTGGTCTGGTAAAGAGTTCTATTTTCTGGTTCATGACAAGAAACTGTGAGCATTGAACTGTGGGTGATAAAATAAATAATAGTTAACGGCACATTTAAGTACTTAGTTTTATAGATTAAATTTTAAGTTGAGGTTCTAGATTAGCGTAGAGAAGCAAACTCAAATCTGTATGGTTCTTTCCTCAAAAAACCATTTCAGACACTAATCTGCATGGTGCTCACATGATCTGACCAAGATTAGGTGTGTCTGGACTCTAAAAGAGACTTTAACTTTTCGGCCTTTCTTCTCAGAGTAACCGGATAAGAAACCTTATCTAGTTTTTAAAATATGATTGACGTGTATAAGTTGTAAATGTTGTTTGTACAAACCTACTTACAGAAACAAAATCATAGCGCACTGCTGCGCGCATTGATGCGTTGTATTTCTTCCTAGAGTAGGTACTACCAAAATATCCGATTGTTTCGCTGAACTTCGTTTAATCAAAGGCTATTACCATTTATTTATAGTTAACAGGGCACAAAATAAAAATAAGCATCCTATGTGTACCGGACCCTAGGTGACATTGCCGACCTCAGCAGTTTTGGCCCCAGATAATAACACCGTTTGCAACTTTCTACTGTCAATGTTTTTACTATTACAACTTTCTCACAGTTTTTATATGAATGTGGCTGACTTAGCAAAAAAAATTCTAATTGGCGTTTCATATTGCACTCTAGGAAAATCAACAAAGAAGTCTTTGAAGAAGACCTACAAAGGTTTCCAGCTAATAAGAACATATCCCGATGTTCAGTGGAAGGTACACGAGATGCTGGACCTGCAGGAGGAGGCTCAAGGCTCGGGGCTCATGTGGTGGACCTCACCGTCACTCAACGGATCCACCGACTTGCTTGTACCTCCTGATCTTCTCCTAGACGTCAAAGATCATCTCAAATCAAATAAAATAGACTTCGATATAGTAATTTGGGATTTGCAGGTACGGTAGCTTCAATTATAGACTTTTGTGATGAAATGCTATTTTGAATTTGAATTGAATCATCTTAATTTCTACCATAGAAAGCCATAACCTACGAGAACCCACGGCTGTCAAAGAAACAGAGACTTGAGTTGGAGCAGTTACGTGGTCATCCAATGACTTGGCGAAGATATCATCGATATGCAGATATCCTCCGGTATTTAGAGTATCTACAGCACTCGCATTCTGACTTAGTAGAGCTCATACCAATGGGTCGATCATCGGAAGGATTACCACTTGTTGCAGTAAAGGTAATTCTTTTTTATCTGTATATGCAACTGTCCCTTTAAAACAAAATGTCACTTAAAAAGGTCATCTGCTAATCTGTCTTGTTATTTCCAGATTTCACTATCAAATAATGAGACTGCGATGAAAGGAAAAGACAAGAAAAAGTGGAAACTGCGCTCGCGCATGAAGCCTGCCGTGTGGCTGGATGGCGGCTCGCATGCGCGCGAGTGGATAGCGCCGGCCGTCGCGACATGGATGATACATGCACTCGTCGAGGGGGAGAAAGATCAAGGTTAGATTATTAACAATTATTAAATAATTATGTAATCATACACAACAAACATGCATGACATTTCACTAAAATTTCCGTCTTATCTAATTAATTATTTAAACTATTTCAATCAAATTATCCTAGTGCAACTTTCTTCAGCGTAGCCAATTGATATTTTTGTCAGTAAACTTGTTTGTTGTACTAGGCGCGGAGTACGAAGTGCTCAAGCAAGCCGACTTCTACATCATGCCGGTGTTGAACCCCGACGGTTACGAGCACTCGCACACTCACGACCGGCTCTGGAGGAAAACACGTTCACGTCTACCCGACCATTCCGACGACTACTATGTAGGATGGTAAGTCATTTGATTGAACCGCCTTGTGCGGGGAAATGTTGATTTACTTTGAGTTGATATAATATGGCCTACGTGCTTTGCATCAGCACGCTAGATAATTCATGCGCAATGCCCAAACGCGCCATGCTCTTCATTCGGCGACGGGCGATCTAAGGCGAATTAAATTCTAGATATTTTTTTTTATTAATCTGTAATTGAGCTAGCTAAAAAGTTCATCACTAGTTAATTTTTTGCAGGAGGTTTAGTAACAAAAAGTTGACGGTGATACTTCTTTTGAAAGCGTCTATTGGCGACGGTGACCACTTACGATTACCATTAGCTGGCACATTTCACTTACGGTCTACTTTTTATCAAAAGAAAAATTGTAATGAAATCATTAGTAACTAACTACTTACTTCCGAAGGTATTAATTTTAAAATAATTTTCACCTTTGTAGAAAGTTAGTCTGTATTTGAAACATTGTTGTACAATTGCTCATGCATGGCGAGGGGCATCCTGTTCGAGCAACTACTACAACGTTACCGGCAAATTTTGTTTTTTTTTGTTGTAATTCTCGCCATATGGTGTGGCCACAGATGTTCATACCAGTTTATCTTATTATTTGTATACCTCTTTATCTCTATATATCTTGCTACCAACAAGACAAGTTTGTAGTGAAAGCTTTGTTTAAAACAAAAGCACAGATATTTTCATAAATCATGCCATGCCTTTTAAGGATTACGAGTACACCAGTGTTTCTTTGAATCCACTATATCGAGAATAATATACCTATTCAAGATATAAGTACAAGAAAACTCTTTGAGCGAAATCGTTTTCACGTTGACGTTTTGGCAGTATAATATTATGTAGTTGCACCACCCTGGAAAAAATACTCTGTGACTATACAAAATATTACATAGTGAAGGTGCATTACATTACGTATACATTTTACATTGTAAGTTGACTCACACGAAAACACTTTCCACAACGATGGGTATTAGGTACGTCCTATCAAAGTAATATAAATCACGAAGGCTCTATTAATTCGAGCAGGTGAAATGTTCTAATGACAATTTAATATTTTTTTAAACAAGCAAGCACATTATCCGTTATGGTTTCCGGATAAGTCACTCGTATAAATGATAATTATGTCACTCATATAAAGAAGGCTTTCTCGTGAGTGTACCGGAGTAGGAAATTTTATCATAACTTCTTCTTTGAAGATCACTAAAACCTGCTCAGTCTTTTCTTGATTCTCTCCGAGTGCTTACTTATTCTTATTCTTGCTATCGCTTACCTTTCTACTGTTTCTTGTGCTACCCTAATATTGTCAGTGAAAACTTTTAATTAGCCTTCTTTCACTAAATGTCAACTATCTGTATCAGGCGCGGTCGCAGCCCAAGATTTTGGGGGGGGGTCATCATGGGTGCCGAGGAATATTTTAACCTTTTAACCGCCCGACTTTATATCAGTTGTCGTGCCCCCAGCGCCCGAGAAAAAAAAAAAACGAAAAATAAATACCGATGAAACGAGCTGTGATGATATAATAATAATACAGATTAAACGAGATGTGTTATTTGGTCGTATATATACGACTCTGGCGGAATGGGCACGAAAATATTTGTCGGATTAATCCGACGTAGGCGGTTAAAAGGTTAAGGGAGGTACATCTTCTCGTTGGTCTAGTAGTCGCAAGTCGCAAGCGTTACTGCTGAGAATGAGGGCCTAGCTGGGTTCGATTCCTAGGTCGGGTACAGTGTTAAGGGTTTTTCCATCAGAAATTTCTCAAAAGCAGGTTGAAGTCTGGATTTGTGCCCGGTTGGCGGCAGTAGGCTCGCCCTCTATGACATTTCACTTAATAACTGGCGAAATGTGGGTGTAAGTACTATACATATGAAGGTACACCCCTGCACAACCCTTTGGGGATTAAAGGCGTGATAATATGTTAAGGTTCATGTAAAACTCCAGCTCCACATTACTTATGCTATTCAGGGACGCAGCTTTTACATAGGGAGGTATTACTTAAATGCTGCCAAATTGGTCGTATTTATTAGAACGGTAGATTTGTGTAGGGTGGGGAGAGCGAGCGAAGCGAGCTCGAAAATTTTAACAATCCGCCTCTGTTGATTAGGTGTTTTGTTTTATATTTTCAAGTAGAAATAGGAGTTACATTGTCGACTTATGCAGACAAGCTCAAGCAGCTATCAGGATTTAAAATGCTAGAGCGAGCGAAGCGAGCTCGAAAATTTTGCACACTCTCGGATAGGTTCGGTTTTCTTTCGATCATTCCAAAAGGACTAGGAATTACTTGCTTTGTCGACTTTTGAAGAAAAGCTCAAGAACCAATGTAAATTGCAAGAACGAACGTAGCGAGCCTGAAAATTTTAGCACCCCACCTTGAATAGTCTCTGTTTTCTTTTACCCATCATACAAAAAGAGAACTTACTTTGTCGAATTATGACGAAAAGCTTACACTCGTTTTACAGCAGTTTAGGTTTTCGAATCTAGCCTTACCTAAGCCTTTCAACCTTACGTACGAGCGGGGTGCCCAGTATCCTGAGTTTGCTTCGCTCGCTCTTGAATCCTGGATTCTATATTTTTATAACAGGCTTTTTAAAAGAAAATATTTATTAGGCGCGTTAAAAAACCCACTGTCATTTTATGGCTTTAAGTTTTTACTGCAGTTGGCAGTCCCCATGTCTGCGGATGTTCTTAATGTTTTTGAATATGCCAATCGGGGTTTTCGTGGCTCAAGTACAGTTCTAAGTTAGTAAGGCAAGTAAATCATTCAGGCTCTCGACAGCTTGAATGATTTTGGGGGGGGGGGTCATGACCCCGACGACCCCCCCCCCCCCCGTCGGACCGCGCATGATCTGTATCCTAGCTGTAAGTTTTCTTAAGAAATAAAATAATAAATAAATAATACTTATAACATAATATCCCTGTAATTCCCGAAGGGTTAGACAGAGGTGTACCTATAATACCCACCACATTACACCCATGACATGGCACGGTTATGTTTAGATCCCATTTAGTAGTGATTACCAACTTATCTTTGGTCATGGATTTATTAGGAAATTTTATCATCTGACTGATATTGGTCAAGTGGGAAGACTCTCACTTGACCAAATTCGGCCGAATGGAAAATTCAAACTTTTCATCGCTTTTCGAAACTTCCGTGTTTCTTTCTGAGTACCAGTAAAATCCTTCAAAAATATTATTTGTTTGACAACCATGGCAGTACCGCGACCGTGATAGGAGGGTTCAATGGGCCATGTCAGTGCAATCAGGGCAAACACATAGGAAGTAACATTCCGGTCAGATGTACCAATTGTGTTTAGGATATAGGTACTAAGAAAAATCTTTCACACAAAGGTTTCCATGGAACTGGGGTCAGACGGAGTGTGTTGGCGTGGATGCAGACCGCAACTGGGACTACCATTGGAGCGAAAAGGACTCGTCACTGGACCCTTGTTCGGATAACTACGCCGGACCACATCCCTTCAGCGAACCAGAGACAAGAGCCGTTTCAGAGTTCCTATCCGAACATAGAGGACAGATCAAGGTAGGCAATTATTTTAGTTAAGTACCTATAAATAGTGTCACAATTATGTCGTGAAATATTGGAAATATTAATTGGAAACATTAATTTAGCTAAGATGTGTTTACTGACATGAAAATCCACTAGTAGGTACTTATTAAAGCATGACACACTTAGGTACTTTATTGGACAATTTCTAAAATTTCAAATAAGTACCACTATTTATTGCAAATGTTGATGGCCATATTAAACTGTGGCACCTACGAGTGTGCAAACCTCGGTAATCTGCCAATATGAACCGAGGTTCAAGCGAGTAATCTTGTTTTCTATCTCAGTGTTTTTATCGCGTGACGGATGCACACAACGATATACGTCATTATAGGTACTTATTACCCATTTACAGTGTTCATGTAAATGGGTAATTAGTACCTATAATTGCCGGGTGTAATGGGTTCGTAGTATTCGTTTTCACTTTAGATCTTATTAGTTTACAAACTAGTACCGAAGACAATAATATGCTATCTTTTACCTTCTTTAGTATTATTTTACGACTCTTAACGGTCTGTAACTATCAACAAGTCTTTTACCTATTCTAATAACATCAAATATTTTATAAAGCTGATAACTAGATGGTAGATATCACTCACCTGAATTCACAAAAATGTATGACTGTAAGCAGTCACAACCTATTAATAGTCACTGAATAGAAATCAGAAATGGTTTCCATCGCCTTTAAGTATAGCAATTTATCATTCGTTCAAAACCGTAAAGGTAGACCGCACGTCTATCACTGGAAATTGTGACAGAATACGGTATTTGCCCACATCGTTACTTTCAAAAGATTTTCTACAACACTTTCAAACGAACACCTCAAAAGTACTGCGATTCAAGAGAGTAGGTATGAAGTTGTAAAATGTGGTCTGTAGCTTACCTACTCTAAATGTAGTAACAAAGAATGACGGGTTTATATGCTAGATGTGTCTATCATCAATGTGCAATCAGAATTGCGTGTCGGCTGACACCTTTTAAATAAGCTTGTTTAATCTTTACACTTGCTAAGTTTTGCTTCTCTCTTATGCAAGGCTTATTGTTGGATAAATATACACGTAAATTATTTAGATTACCTACATAAATGAAGTTCATGATCATGTCGGACTTCGTTTTTTTTTAATTTTTTTAATACGCTGTGCACAAGTACTTATATAGGTATAATGAGCATGTATGGTGCATTGGCATTCAATTCAGTCGGAGTAGTGACGCGTTTTCTGGCTGATGAAAATACCTCCTTACAATGATACCTACGTAGTTCCGGTCGTATCACCTACAAGGATTTTTTCAGCGAAACAATAATCTCTCCCTAATCCTAGGTAATCTGAGTTTGTTCATTTAGTTTCTTTTTCCAGTTAGCGACAGAGACACCAAAAAATGCGAAACGGAACTTTGTTTCTTGTTCTAAATGATCTGTTAATTTGTAGAATGTATTATGTACTTAGATATTTAACGGTCCTACAAAATGACAACGTTTGACACCTAATTAATGGCAAAGATAAAGCAACTAGCAGTTTGTTGCGTGCACAAACACATTAGGGTTATTAAGATGAAACAATAAGTAGGTAGTTAGTTTTATTTTCCATTACAAATTATAAACCTACAAAGTTTAATAATTGGTAAGTATAATGGCACGTTGATTCACAGCTATACCTGTCGCTGCACGCGTACTCGCAGGCGTGGTTGGTGCCGAGCTCACACGCGCACGAGACGTTCGCAGACGATGGCATGCTCACCGAGATGGGCAAGTTGGCCACCGTCGCACTCGCTGACTTATATGGCACCAAGTATCAAGTAAGAATCTAATCATAGAAAGTTGATCGGTTATCCCTATGTTACCTTGTAGATATTATAATCATTCCATCTGTGGCTAAAGCCTGAGTCATTCGCGAAGAACCCTGTTTGACACAGTCCTGTAGGTTTCCTTTTTGTTCTTCCTTTAAATTACTAATTTCTAGGAAATAGGTACCTATTAGGTAGTCCTAACTATGAACAGGTTCCAAAAATTTATATGTTTACAAATTATAATAAATAGATAAGTAAGTAGTCACATAATACGCTGTCATCTGAATAACTGTACTTTGTCTTTCAGGTTGGCACAGCCGCTGAAATACGACAACCTGCTTCCGGGATGTCTCATGATTGGGCGAAAGCACGTGCTGGAATCAAATTCTCGTATCATGTGGACCTGAGGGATTCATTCGGTCCGTACGGGTTCTTGCTGCCGGGTTCCCAAATTGTGTCCACAGCCCGTGAAACGTGGCAAGCTGTCAAAGCAATAGTAGATAACTTAACTCCAAATGGATAAACGAAATTTGAAATTATAAGTTCCTTAATAAATTGAAATTGTATACGCCTCGCCAGTTGCTCAATTAGACATTAGTTTAGTTTATAGAATTTATACAAACCTTATTTTTCGATTTTATAATTTATTATTTATTGCCATAATTTATACGTTGACAGAAATCACTACGTTTTCCCAACCAATAGATAAAAAAAACATTTTCAACTCTTTTTGAAGCTACATAGTACATTAGCTATATAATGTGTTAAAAAATTAACCCTAAAAACTATAAGAGGTGCTTTAGACCATCGAACTGAACAACATTCACTATGGGACCAACTCTGAAATCACGAGAAAAAAAATCAGCTGTTTAATACAAAAGTTCAATACATACCTACTCGACCAAAATAATATACAGGGTGAATTTTTCAAGTGGGCGTGGATGGCCAAATCCGAAACTATGAGGACTAGCGAAAAGTACTCAAAGGAGTCGCGGGCTTGATTTTAATGAAAACTAAAACTGCATCATTGGATTTTTGAAAAATCAATATTTCTAGCCAGGAATCGAACCTGTTGATTTTGAAAAAAAAAACACTACCTGTATTATTACACCATTCGATAGTGTCGCTAATAAGGATCGAATTCTGGGAAGTAATGACACACGGCAAACTAAAGGAAAGAGCTAATTTTTAACAAAATACTTATTTTATTGTTCTTATGTTACCTACCTCATCATCATCTGCCTAGCCTTTTCCCAACTATGTTAGGGTCGGCTTCCAGTCTAACCGGATGCAGCTGAATACCAGCGTTTTACATGGAGCGACTGCCTATCTGACCTCCACAACCCCATTACTGGGTAATATACGATACCCCTTCCCCTTGGTTATCAGACCTTCGAGCTTCTGACTACCCGTAACGACTGTCAAAGATCCAGGAATGACAGCCGGGACCAACGGCTTAACGTGCTTTCTGAGGCATCGGTATGTAAAGATGGTCACCCATCCACAGACCAACCGCGGCAAGCGTAGCTTTACCTGATGGACCTGGGCGGCTGTTATTATTTAGCCGGGCCCGGGTTATGTTACCTACCTACTAAACCTTAAACTGATTAATTGTTCAATGATGCCCATTGTTTTCAATACATAGCTGGATTCGATGTCTCAAGGATTGTACAGACGCCAGCACATCAACCTACCCGAAACTGTCAGATTTTCCCAATCAACTTTGAACCTTATAATTAAGTGATAAAGTTGAAAATCTATTAAAGAAATTTGACAGATTGTAGTAGGTTGATGTGCTGGCGTCTGTACATTACAATATTATTGATTCCATTAGAATATTTTGCAAAGATCGTAATAGAAATTTGAATTTAGAACATAATGTTGTGAAGGTGACTGCGCTGCGGGTGTGTTAGTAAAAATATTGAGCATAATTTCGAACAAGGTACGTAATGTAGGTAAGTATGAATACTTTAAAATAAGAAGAAGTTTATTAAAATTCAACGTTTTCCTTAAGTTTCCCGTATGTCAATACTTCCCAGAATTTGATCCTTATTAGCGACTCTATCGAATGGTGTAATAATACAGGATGAGTTTTTTTTTCAAAATGAACAGGTTCGATTCCTGGCTAGAAATATTGATTTTTCAAAAATCCAATGATGCAGTTTTAGTTTTCATCAAAATCGAGCCCGCAACTCCTTTGAGTACTTTTCGCTATTCCTCATAGTTTAGAATTTGGCCATCCACGCCCACTTGGAAAATTCACTCTGTATATGAAACAGCAGCCTAATTGCGGAACGCCAAATCGTCAAATGATTCTGATCAGTTGGCTTCATTTCTATCACAATTGGCTTCATTTTACGATTTTCGAATTGCGAAACTCTAGTTTATTATGAAACCAATTATGAACGTTAAGGCCCTGCGCAGAAACTAGAGTTTCGCAATTCGAAAATCGTAAAATGAAGCCAATTGTGATAGAAATGAAGCCAACTGATCAGAATCATTTGACGATTTGGCGTTCCGCAATTAGGCTGCTGCTCATTCTTAGGGTTCCGTAGCCAAATGGCAAAAAACGGAACCCTTATGGATTCGTCATGTCTGTCTGTCCGTCCGTCCGTATGTCACAGCCACTTTTTTCCGAAACTATAAGAACTATACTGTTGAAACTTGGTAAGTAGATGTATTCTGTGAACCGCAGTAAGATTTTCACACAAAAATAGAAAAAAAAAAACAATAAATTTTGAGGTTCCCCATACAACTGAAACTCCAAAAATTTTTTTTCATCAAACCTGTACGTGTGGGGTATCTATGGATAGGTCTTCAAAAATGATTTTGAGGTTTCTAATATCATTTTTTTCTGAACTGAATAGTTTGCGCGAGAGACACTTCCAAAGTGGTAAAATGTGTGTCCCCCCCCCCCCCCCTCTAACTTCTAAAATAAGAGAATGATAAAATTAAAAAAATATATATAATGTACATTACCATGTAAACTTCCACCGAAAATTGGTTTGAACGAGATCTAGTAAGTAGTTTTTTTTTTAATACGTCATAAATCGAAAACCGCAATTTACCTTTCACAAAGTTACAACGAACTACAAGAACTTTTATATTATGTTACTTGCTGCTACGGAACCCTTCATGGGCGAGTCCGACTCGCACTTGGCCGGTTTTTTTTTTTCGTGATTTCAAAGTTGGGAAAGTTGTTCAGTTCGATGGTCTAAAGCACCTCTTAAAGTTTTTAAGGTTAATTTTTTAACACTTTGTATAGGTACTTAGAGAAGACCTAGATATGAAAAATCTCACTATCCCGCAAAGACTCCACATGGCATTTTCATAGCTGTATAACTTACCTGCTGCTAAACCTCAAAATCAATGTAAACTAACGGGCTGATAAGAAAATAAACAAAAATACAAAACGTTGCGTTTATTAAGCACATAGACTTATTGCTAACATTAACAAATTACCTACTAGATTTTTTAAGAAAATTCGTTTTGCACTTAATGTAGACGAGTAGAACAAAGTTTGTACAAAGAATTACGGTGTTAAGCTGAGGTGTATGTATCAGTGTACCTGGGTAAGTAGAAAAATAAAAAAATGGAGATTTGAGTTAGTCGTTTTATTTTTAATTAGGTACCTACATCAGACCGTCGACCGTCGTCGTCGCGTAACTTGTATTGGTTAGATATTGGCGCCGATTCCCTTGTTCACAAACTAAACTAAAGGAGACTGTTAAAATTTGTATGGGAAGTGGTCTATGATCCAATACCGATACTGTAGAGGTATTTCTGTGGGAATACCTCAACTATACCCTTGTGCAAAGGGGCATCAAAATCTAACCCGGCAGTTTTGAGAAAAATAATACTTTAAAATTCACATTTCTTGCTACATTTTTATATTTTAAAAACGTTTTATCGGGTATTTCTGACTTTATACTACTTAATTAATGTGGTTTTCTGCTAAAGAAAGACACTTACCACCTCGACAGTGCTGTATTTCAGTTTTTTGTTTTGTTTTTAACCGACTTCAAAAAAGGAAGGAGGTTCTCAGTTCGTCGCAATATTTTTTAAATTTTTTAATATTTATATTCACCGATTTCTCAACGACGGCTTGACTGATTTAGAAAATTCTTTTTTTGTTTGAAAGGGTATACTTTACCAAGTGTTCCCATTGTCACCAAGTCATGTTTGAACGGGTATTTCTGACTTTATTAATGTATTTCTCTACTAGGCAAAGTCACTTGTCCCCTCAACTTTTTTTTGTACTTACCGATTTTTAGGATTTTTTTTAAATATTTATGTAGGAAGGATACGTCTTAAAATAAAAAGGAACTGTATTTGTAGCAGCAGAAAAAAGGGTGTATATAAAAAAAAACTTTTTATACATCACTACATAGTATAAAACAAAGTCGCTTCCCGCTGTCTGTCCCTATGTATGCTTAGATCTTTAAAACTTCGCAACGGATTTGAAGTCAGTTAAAATCGAAACAAATACTAAAATCTAGGAAAGAAACACATTAATTAAGTATTATAATGTCAGAAATACCCTTTAAAACGTTTTTAAAATAAAAATGTTATCATGAAATTATATGTATTCTAAAATATTATATATATTTCTCAAAACTGCCGGGTAAGATTTTGTTGCCACTTTGCACAAGGGTATTGTTTAGGTATCCCCACAGAAATATCGTAACAGTATCGCTATTGGTTAATAGACCACTTTTTAATGTTACCATGAAATTATGTATTCTAAAATACTATATTTCTCAAAACTGCCGGGTCAGATTTTGATGCCCCTTTGCACAAGGGTATAGTTGAGGTATCCCCACAGAAATATCGTAACAGTATCGCTATTGGTTCATAGACCACTTTTTAATGTTATCATGAAATTATTTATTCTAAAATATTATATTTCTCAAAACTGCCGGGTCAGATTTTGATGCCACTTTGCACAAGGGTATAGTTGAGGTATCCCCATAGAAATATTTTAACAGTATCGCTATTGGATAATTGACCACTTTTTAATGTTATCATGAAATTATGTATTCTAAAATATTATATTTCTCAAAAAGGTCAGATTTTGATGCCACTTTGCACAAGGATATAGTTGAGGTATCCCCACAGAAATATCGTAACAGTATCGCTATTGGTTCGTAGACCACTTTTTAACAGTCTCCTTTAATTTTAGTGCATCTTTTTCTTTCTATTTTATTAAGAAAAGGACAGAAGATAAATATTAGTTTAGACCTGTCAAATTAGTCAGTGCCTGACGTAAATTGACGTTTAATCACGACTAAATTGTCTATGGAGTATCTTAATTTGACAGGACTAAACTAATATTTATCTCCTGTCCTGTTCTTAATGAAATAGAAAGAAAAAGAAGCACTGAACTTAAATTTAGTTTAGTTTGTGAACAAGAGAATAGGCGCCAATGCCTTGATAATACCCACCTATCGCATCTTCGTTCAAATGGTTAGGTACCTAGACGATGTGCGATGTTTGTATACAGGTTCAAATTATTTAGCTGGCGAAACTCAGCGGACGTGATGGGTACCTATCAATATCTAAACACGATTCAACTAAAAAATGTAATTAGATGATGATATCATGTTTAGATATCAATAATTCCCACGGATATCGAATAATTCCTAAAATATTCTTAATAATACCTATCACGTCAGCGGAGTTTTGCTAGCTAATTTAATTTGGCCAAAGAAACCAAGGCTGTCCAAAAGCACGTTGGGTCCATGATATCGTCAAAGTCGCGGGAAACACCTTGTTTTGTAATAAGGCCGACTAAATTTCATTTGTCTAGCTTTATACTTTGGATTTTATTAATTACCTAAAATAAGTCGATTTCGTCATTGACTGATTCACTGACCCACTCATCAAAACCTAGGGCACTTCCTGAGGTTCTGGAAACCTAAAAAATAAGAAATATGCAACTTTCACCCTCCAACCCCCGTATTTCGCGGTGGAGGTCTAAGTATATAGAAATAAACTTCTAGAGGTATTACTTTGCGGAATTCGGTCTGATCACCCTAGTGAACTCACACTCAGGGGCGTAGCTACCGCCTATCAGTCGTATCAATGATACGGGGCCCCCGAGCTACAGGGGCCCCCGCCGACGCGACGTGTGTAAGCAAGAATTTGTAAAATAATTTCGAGAACTTAAAATTCTTATTGACCAATAAGAGGCCTGTAATAAGTGAATCTATTAGTACATTACTGCAGCGGCGGCCATCAAAAGAGGCATTGATGGACGAACGTATAAATGTGGGCCGAGGCGAAGCCGAGGCACATATACGTAAGTCCATCAATGCCTAGTTGTGGCCAAGGCTTGTATAATACTTTTCTCAAATAATGCGCGGAAATTAAAACTACAATAAGTAGTACAGACGCCAGAACATCAACCTACCCGAAACTGTCACATTTTCCCAATCAACTTTGAACCTTATAATTTAGTAGATAATAAAGTTGAAAATCTATTAAAGAAATTTGACAGATTGTAGTAGATTGATGCGTCTGTACCTAGGCAGAACTTTTTTGTCAATTACAATTACTTTTCAAAATCAGTGACGAACAACGAACAACATTATTTTTTCCCGCATCAGGCTGGCTGCATACGTCCGGTTCCCTGATTCGGAATTCACATTCGGAGACCCTGAATGCACGCACTTCATACAAAATCTTCTCCGCACACGTTCTTATATTTTCCGTTCGGAAACCCTATAAGAACGTGTGCGGTAAAGAGAAGATTTTGTATGAAATACGTGCATTCAGGGTCTCCGAATCTGAATTCCGAATCAGGAAACCGGACGTACGCGGCCGGCCTTAAAGTATTCATTGGTTTTTTTTTTTTTCAATAATCAGCTTTTCTATTTACAAGAATAAAACCTTTGATACCTTCGATTTGATAAGTTAGCTCCTTGTTTGCCACGTCTAAGAGTAAAAATTCTTTCCATTTTTAAATAACACGACAGATATGAGTTTACTATGTAATTTATAATTTTGAGCTCGCTGGTCGCTGCGCTCTCTCTTGCATTTTCTTAGTAAAATCACAACGACAGTTTTATCTTTCAAGTCAGTCATCATCTGCCTAGCCTTTTCCCAGCTATGTTGGGCAGTTGGGGTCGGCTTCCACTCTTACCGGATGCAGCTGAATATTTTACATGGAGCGACTGACTATCTGAACTTCACAACCCAGTTACTGGGTAACACTATACTCCTTGGTAAGACTGTTTGTCAGACTTTCGGGCTTCTAACGACCCGTAACGACTGTCAAAGATCCACGAATGACAGCCGGGACCAACGGCTTAACGTGCTTTCCGAGGCACGGAGGGGTCTCGATATTTAAGATGGTTCCCCCATCCACGGACCAACCGCGCAAGCGTAGCTTAACTTGCTTGATCGACCCTTGCGGCTGTTATTACTTAGCCACGAACCTTCTCCTTTCAAGTCAGTATGCTTTTATACTTATTTATTTTGTAAAAACAAATAACCCTACTTTAGAGCTTCGCTGAGTCGGGGGTTTGGCGAATGTACCAGTATCCCCCGGGCCCCCGACCCATGGTACTGAAAGGAACAGTGGGGTTTTCGGTAAGAGTCCGACTGCAACATCTGTTCTTCTCAGACGGAGGGTATCCATGACGACTTCCAAAAATAAAAAAAAAACAAGGAACGGTGAAAAGGACCCCCAAATTTTTTTGATTCCGGGGCCCTCTAGGACAAGCTACGCCACTGATCACACTTACAGCTTATTTCACGGATCATAATTATTAGGCTCGATGCGGGTATTGCCAGTCCACAAATAGTAATGCACGTGAAATGTAACGTGAATTTTCACCGTCAAACTATGTATGTCAAACGGAACGGATTTACACGTCAATGTCAAACAAAACAAAGATTAGTGACAATTGATTTTTTTATCTCACCCACTCACCCAGTAGTCGCAATAATAAACAAAATAGTCGCTAATAAAAATAAAATGATGCCTGAGAAAACTCAGAAAACAGAGACAGTACTGGAAACTGATGAGATAGATTCGGCAAAGTTTGAAGAGACCGTAAGCTCGATACTTTGCGGCCTCGGCGCTCAAAAATATATCGATATATTCAAGTAAGACCGCACAACAGTTATTAAACTTATTAGTATTTTGATTTACATTATATTAATTATGTTTACTTTTATTACACACAGAAAACAAAATATTGACCAGTATGGGTTATCAGAATTGTCAGACGAAGATCTATCGAGGTTGGGTATTGTTGAACCTGAAATAAGAACACAAATCATTGAACGTGCCAAATTAATTCCTGCATTCGATGAGACCACTGTCTGCACGTAAGTACCAAAAATGTAATTTAAAAGATCTACACAATATCACCATCAAACATCATTATCCTATCTCCCATATACAATTTCTTCAGTAGGTAGGCTTGAACTGATCCAGTGTAAGTATTTTATATTTTTTATTGGTGAATGAGCCCGCTCTTGGGTCAGTGGGTCGTCTTATCACACCTGATGGAAAGTGATGGATGAGGTCTATGATAGAATAAGCGTGCCCAGAAGAATATTATAGATAATATTTTCCGACTGTCTGTTAGTCACGTGGTTCTTTTTTATATGTTTCTTTGTTAATTAAGGTGATGTACCATTTGAATTAACTATAAATCAATAAATCACTTCTCATCATTTTATAGACTACTTCCTAGGTCAAAATCCTTCAATACGAACTTACACTGGGACAGTCAAGTACTTAGTTATATCAAAAACAGGAAAAGAGATAGGTAAGGAGTGCAGATAACTCTAATAAATTCAATTAATTCTATTGCTAGTTCGAATAATATTTAATTGGTAACTAATTTTAACAGTACCTTATTAGTTTTATGACAGAAATCTACATAAAACATAATTTGTTCATAAAGTAGGACTATAGTAATTAAAAAAAAATACATAATAGTATAATTTTTCACTAATAATAATGAATTATTTTTTCTTAAATCTTCCTCAGGTCAAATCTTGGTCCAATGGAGATAGTTGAAGTTCTTGAGGAGTGTGCACTACTTCTCCATAGAATACATTTAAGCATGGTTGCCAGCAATATGGTTCTGACCAAAACAAAGAGAATATCAGACTGTTTGCTTTACAAAGACCAATATGCATCTAACATAGCACTCTTCACTTTAAATGAAATTGTCACCATATTAAACTCAATGGACAATGCAGTCCACACACATTTGAAGGTAAAGATCAAATTAACTGGTTGAATGCCATAATTACAGAAACAATTAAAAAGCCATTGTATCTTGTGTGGATCCACATTCCAGCATACAAAGGGTTAAAGCCCTCTTCCACTTTCCTACTTTGCTTTGCCCGACAGGGTCTACTATATTTTTATCGTAAAACTTACCACAGCTAAGTTCACATTGTGGAATGTAAATAAATATTGAAATGAAAGAACAAAAAAAGTACTAAAAGCACATAATGATTAAAATTAAGTGTTACATCTATTGTTAATTGATTTCACAATTTATTTTCAGATGAAGACAAACACACGACGCTGTACAAAAAAGAAGATTATAGTTGGCACAATTGGTAGTGCCGTGATTGCTATATTGGCAGTATTATTTTCTCGGTCCCTGAAACAACTTGATTAGTTTTGTTCTTAACTTTAAAACAACTACCTCCTGCTACGTCCGGTGTCCCGATTCGGAATTCAGATTCGGATACCCCGAAAGCACGCATTTCATACAAAATCTTCTCATATAGAAATATAAGAACGTGTGCGCTAAAGAGAAGATTTTTTATGAATTGCGTGCATTCAGGGTCTCCGAATCTGAATTCCTGATTCGGAAACCGAATCAGGAAACCGGGCGTATGCGGCCAGCCTTAATGTTACTGTGTGTTCTCAGAATCCAAAATTGTACATTCTTTAACATACTTAAAAATACCATTGAAGTCTTAACTAGACTGTTTTGAATAATAAAAATTAAATATATTTATGTATTTTTCCATTGTAAAGTCTAAAATCCCTCGTATCTCTATTAAACTTGCTGTTAACACTATTTTTGGCAGAATTGATCTCGATTCGTTAAAGCGTTTAACAAACAAACACGCAATCGCTCCGCCGGTCCTGACGCACAGTCCCCACGGTTATACGCCGGCTGCAAATTCGTAATTTACACGGTCATTCGGCCGATAACAAGCACAAAGGAGTATAAAGGGTCAGCGCAAACCGGAAACAGCATAACTACCAGAAATAAAATGTTTCCCAGTTTGTACAGTAAATAAATCCAGATGAAGTGACCCAATTGTTTTGGCCTCCCCAATTAAAAAGTGTAAGGTAAATGATGGTTCGGCAGGCAGGCAGGGCGGGCGTGACGTCACACGCGGGGACAGGCAGGCACTCCGGAAGCGTTCGGGGACCGCGCACGCCGGCCGGTAGCGGAGTCCCGCGCTCCCTGGACCGGCGATATCGTTATTGCGGCCGAGCGCGCCAATTGAAACGCGTGTCCGTTGCGCCCAATCGGGACGTGCCCTCTTCGACTTGTGAAATTTCGGGCTACAAATTTTGTAATGTGTAATAAAACAATTATAATATTTGTGTAAAAATGAATTGTTTTATACATTTAACGGTGATTGTTACATTATTGAATTGTTTATGTGCGCAAGAAATCTATGAAAAGGGTAAGTACCTATCTGTTTATAATATCTTCCTAATAACTTTTATTATGAACACTTAGGTAAAAATTTGATCATAAAAAAGTAGGTAGGTACCTACCTACATAGGTGGATAAAATTGCGACTGAAAACTTCAAAGTTTTCTGTTACAAAATAATATCTAACTTTGACACAAACTGCGGTGTATTATACCCAGCTATCGTTACTTAAATGTAATCACACTAATCACATGATAATATTTATTTAAGTGAAAGAATAAATGTCTTCAGAATCGTTTTGTTTTCCCATAATATTTAAGGATAGGAAATTAAGAAGGTTCTAATTACCTAATCAGTTGTGGCTATCGGAAGAATTTTATTTTTCGCAAGTAAAGCAAGCTCCGCCTGAGTATTTTTCCGGATATGGATAATTTTCGTAGCATACCTAGGTTAGTGTAGGTTTCAGTCCTTTTTATGATCATTAATTACTTTCAGGGTCTAGGATTTTCAAAAAATCTTAATAACTACCATTGCATGCATCCTTGACGTGGACAATACTTAAAATTAAAAAAAACTTATTATTTTAGATAGGTACGTTGGAAGTTGACTCAAAAATATTTACTTATTTGTGGAACCTAGTAAGCAATTTCATAAAATTAAATTATATAACTTGGACGTCACAAGTTCGTGGTTTGGCTCCTGGTGTCCCTGTATCTTCCTTGTTGTTGTGTACTTATTTGTAATTCAAGAAATAAATCATGTTTCTGAATATGCAGATGATTTTGCAGTTTCTGTTAAGTATAGATAAAGAATTGAATCCGCTTGTCATGTTCTCCATTCAGCTAGAAATAGGTATTGGAAGAATTGGGTTTAAATACATCAATGGTTTAAATGTTCCTCACCCTCTAAAAGTACTTTAACATTTGTGTTTTTTTTTTTTTTTAAGAAAGGTCCAAATAGATTCTAAGTCAAAGTTATGATTAATGTCGTGCAAGTTACAAGAAGTAGTAAATGTTAAATGTTTCGGGCATTAGGTTGACCGGTCTTTAACGTGGGGAAAACATCATCAGACAAAAGCTATGAAATTTTTAATAGGTATTTTTTAAGTTCGCCTGGTCCGGGTTGGGGAGTTTACCCTAAACATCTATGACGGTTATATATTATTGCTATTTCAAAACTTGCTTGCTGTAATTTAAGACTAAGTTTTATTGACCAAGTTCCATATAGGTAGGTACCTACTATAACGACAAAAACAAATGAAACAGCCAAATTGATTAATAAATACGGATAGCAGCCAAGAGATCCAACCGTAGGTACCTACCTCCCTAGTTAACTAAATTTATAGATAGATATTAATCATAGGTACTCTTACATATTCTGATTACATTGAATAACAAATTAGCATCTCGCAAATGGGGGTGATATCTCTATAGCTGCACCTAGCAGGCTTGTAAACGACTTTGCTGAAGTTTGCCAAATGTCTGGTCTGGTAGGTACTTATCTGACAACTTTTCATATAAAACGATCAGCAGAATCATTTATTTACTTACCCAAAAACTTTTAGCGACATACCTAATTATAATGGTGCTGTTTCTACGTATTTCATAGTCATGGAATTTGGATTTGGTTTAAAGATTATCTAGGAATCTAGATCTTACTCAGCCATTTTGTATTTTTGGTTGGTGACCGTAGTGGACGGCGTGGTGGGGCAAAGTGTGGAGCTGCCATGCAACATCACCGCGGAGAAAGATGACGACAAGCTCAATATACTAGCCTGGTACAGAAACGGTTCATCTACCGCATTTTACAGGTAATTACTGATTTATTACCTAATGATATTAAGTAACATTCAGCTGGATATGTGATGAAGCTGGAAGCTGTACTGAGCTGGTTGAAAAGATAAGGTGGGGTTAGTCCGCCTATGTACATTTATGTGCTTGAAGTATTAAATAAATTATTAAATAAACCATCGACTGTTTTAAGTTAATGAACATTAAAATATTGTAATTTCTACGGTATCGTCACATATCTGTGAATCGTAATGAGGCGACTTTGCCTACAGCATCACCACAGGCATGCCTCTGCCCGTCTACTCTTGCCGGTTACCCGATCAGATATTCGTAACTTCAAAGTTCCTAATATCTTTGGACCCGAAGGAGGAATAAATAGTTACGACCAGGTTTAGGTACTGTGTAAGTGAGATTATTCTATACTTATCTTTGACCCACCTGGCTATCAATTAAGTTAAAATTAGGAACTTGTGACCGTCACGTGATTTGCATCAGCAGTCGTGACCTCCGCGATGGCGACAAGAGCACCACCTCGGCAGGAGGCGGCCGCTACCGACTGGTGACGGGTGACACCACAGGAGAGGACAAGCTGCAGATAGTCACCGTACGACCATCGGACGCCGGCGTCTATACCTGCCTCGCAGACTTCGCTGCCAGTCCTGCGCATAAAACTTACATTCAACTCGCTGTTATCGGTACGTAACTAAATTCAGCGGGGTAATTGCGTAACACACTATCAGTAGCAATGGCTTTCATTTTGACGATTCAATAACGTTCATTGCGTTATTTACGTTGCTGAGCAAACAAATTTTTCGAACATGAAGCAATATTCTTCAAAATGATTCAGATTATGATTGCAAGATAGTGTGTTATGCAATTAGGATACCTACAGCTTGTTTTACCAATTCTTTTATTTCTGGTAAGGGTTATATTCGAACAGTACTGCAGGCCACTCATTAATTCCTATTGATACCTCAAGCCATCAAGCATACCACATTTAATGAAGTCTAGCTGGTGTTCAAAAAGTTTTAACCTTGTAGGTTTATAGGCCTCATATACAGGACCTATGTTACTGGTATTGGTGCAATAAGTGCCCACCCAGCAGTTAACTGTCTACCTATAGTGCGTACCTATATAGGTAACTATAAGTAGGTGGATTTATGTTGTCCTCTGGCGCGGAATTCCCTGATTTCTTTGCTTGAAATCATGCAATGTAACAACAGAAGGTCAAGGACATATGATTTGACAAAGTACCGTAGCAATTTCTAAAATTAACGTAGGTAACACACGGTTTGAACTGTTAACGTCTTTATGCGCTGATCTCCGTGGCATGTGACTGCAAATTGCTCATGCACATAGCTGCATGAATATAGGATCAATGTGGACGAGTGAGCTATGTCACATAGCTCATGTCAGATGAGTCATAGTGTATCATTATCAGGCGAAATACTGTGCAGTTCTTTCTTCAATTCACCTACTTTACAAGCTAATAAGAGATTTCAGGATAAAACCTTACCTACACTTTGTAAAGTCATGCAAATAATTACGAGAAACCTTGCAGTTTTTATTTAAACGTGTCAACAACTCACTGAAGTTATTGTAGACGCGAGAACAATACTTATTTTTTCGTTTTACGTGAACTGAACAAAGGCATTCTGTAACGAGCCGAACTGAAATTTACCTATCCCGCAGAATAGCCGCGGCTCAGTTAATTGGTCCACGAGGCTAATGAGGAAGCTGACTGCGCCGGAACTGCTCGCTCCATTTATTAAACAATTGCGCGGCGTAAACATTATAGCATTAATAGCATAATAATTAGCTATGTACTGACTTTACACTATTTTAGGATTAGACTCATCACGATTAAATAAATAAATTCTTTATTTGACCAAAAGCCATCACAAAACAAGAAACAAAAACTTAGTACATATAAGGCTTATAGATTGTTGAACAACTAATCTAGCTATAGGTACTAGTTTAGGCAGACATGTAGTTTTCATGTGGATAAAATAGATACCTACCTACCTTTTTCTCAAGATTTCTAAGAACCTACTTAGTAGTGTTTTTTTTTTGGAAGGTCTTAACCTAGACATTAATCAGAAACCTAAATCTCCTGTACAAAACGAGGCTTACGATATTTTTGACTTGAGTCTATTGTTAGTGACACTTCTATCGTTTAACCATGTTTTATACTTATGAGCCTAAGGAATCTGCTGCTTACACCATTAAAATTATAGAACCACCGCGTCATCTATGGGTGGTGCATGAGAACGGCACTCAAGTGGCCAAGGCCAGCGCTGGTGTCAACACAAGCCAGAACGTGGGACCTTACTACGTGGGGGACACGGTTCATCTCGCCTGCGTGGCTTATGGAGGTAACGCTATAACTGTTTGTAGTTTTTACAGAATGAGCCAAGGGCTCTGGACCATATAAAGATAAATAGTATGTTGTGTAGCTATGAAACTTCTGCCTGTTGCGTTAAAAATCTACCGTTTAAAGCAGCATCAACAAGTCAGAATTATAAGTAGGTTCCCCGGTAGATACAGCGCTCACTGATTGAAGGCATCGAAAGTTCAAAGAAAGTTAAAAATACACCCAGTTTCGGTTTTACTTCTTCTATAGGTAAGTACCTACGTCGTTTTATTCTTTTTATATGTCCAGACAGAGAACCATCGAGAGGTTTCACGATCAAACCAACCAACCGGTATCGAATAACGGTTGGTTTAATCGCAGTCAACGGAATCAATAACTTACCTGCGTATTGCGCATGATTCATGAATGAATTGGAACGATTGACATCTCCGGCTGCTCGAGCTCTCAATGTGTAGTAGCATAAGTCAATTCAGTGATTATGTAATCAACTCACGGATCTTAATGGAGCGTTCGTTAACGTGATGTGGCGTCGCGGTAATTGCATAAAAGTGCAGGGAACGAAAAAAATCCTTCTTCAGTAACACATACATGTAAGCTGGATAGTTTTGTATTTCAATTGCAAAATTGTTAGATGCTGCTGACACCTACCTATTTAGCTTTGTACCTCTAACATGTCCTAAAGCTTCTGCTGATGATAGCATTACCTAATGCAATAACGCACTAGCTAACTAAATTGATGCTGCTGTGAATCCTCTTGCCGTCATCTCTCGATTCGCAGCAGCAATTATTTACTTATTTACATAAGTTTGTTAATACGTCTTCTGTAGCCTTAATCGTTAATATTAATTCTCAATGTGATAGGTAAACCGCTGGCTTCACTGGCATGGTGGACAGAGCAACGTCTCCTGAAGAACACGCTCACTCCACTGTCGGAACACCGCGTGCGGAGCGACCTCATATATGGTCCCCTACAGCGCGAGGACCACGGCAGAGTCTTCACCTGTTTCGCCAAAAACAACGAGAAAACTCCACCGCTGTCTATAGACATCACGATAGATATGTATTGTAAGTAATTCATCCATACTAATTATATTATTTAATAATATAAATGCAAAAGCAACTCTGCCTGTCTGGCTGTTACCTTTTACGTCTTAATAGCTGAACGGATTTGGATGGAATTTGGTACACGGATAGACCATGACTGGGTTAGGACCAGAGATCGGAATAGGTAGAGCTGTTTTATGTACTTGCCATAGGTTAGAATAATATGGATATTCCCCGAGTCCCGGGATTTGGGTTTTAAGTGGTAAAATCATAAAATACTATTCTCGCTTTCAGGACTAATGAAAGATTACACTTCCTTTCTGACGGGTAAATATAAGAAGGACGGGATCAAGGTTAGTTACATTACGCGTCTCAACAAAGCGGCAAAGTCGCGCGCTTGGCAAAAAGTTTATAGCGTGCTGTTGACGTAAAATTTACAACGTCACTCATGCGCTTATTGGCTTACATAAACCATTTTTATACATATTGACAAAAAGAATGAAATTCAATAAAATCCCGTGGAACATCCATATTAAAATCAATGTTTGCGGTCAATGAACCTAAATAGCTCTACCTATTCCGATCACTGGTGTGGTGTGACTGGGGTGATCACACACAAACATTACTTACGTTTTATCCCATAAGTTCACTTGAGATGATTTCCGACTTCCACGCGGGCGAAGCCACGGGCAAAAACTACTATACTTTATAAAAACTACATTTTCCTGTTACCTTTCTAGCTAAGTTGGCCGAAGGTAAGCACTAGAAGCGACTTATCTAGAGGCCGTTTATTGCAATCCCAGAAATTGTTCTGCGTACCTAGATTATCATACCTATAGGTACACGAGTATTCCTTAGTTGCTCATCGTGACTGCTCGTGAGCCGTTTTCAACTAGGCATATATGCCTAGATGGATTCACAAATCATCAGATACTTCAACTTAATATCGCACCTTCGGTGCAACAAAGTCACAACAGCTCATTTTTTATTAATATTTTGTTTGTTATAGTTTTACGAGTACGGTAAAAATCTTATATTTTATAATTTGGCACACCTACGTACCTCAATTTTGCAGTTTTGGCTATTTGTGACTTTGTTGCACCGAAGGTGCGATATGTTGAAGTATCTGGTAATTTATAAATCCACTAGGTTTATATGCTTGCGTCTAAACCATACACTCTTATATATATATAAGTTCAGTTAGATGGACAAACTTTTAGAAATCATTCAGACCACCAAAATAAGGACGATGTTAAAAATATAATATGTATAAGAAAAATGCATTAGATACTTACAAGAAAAATAATCAGCTAACGATCTCGAAAATACACTAATGTGCCGGCAATTTATTATTTTATTTTAGGTCAAAATAAAATCACTTTAATGAGTGGTTTTTTTTGCTTGGAAGTTTTAACACAGCGCTCAGTACGTCTAACCAAGGGGTTAGACGTACTGACCGCTGTGTTAAAATTTTTCCATCTATTGTATAGTTCACTGTTGAACACAAAGTAAGGTGTCAAGTTGCGTACGTGCTTCAACTATCAGTTGTTACCTTGACCTGCACATCACCCGTCATACGGTAATTCTCCTGCTCGGTTAACCCTGTTTCTTCTCCTAATTCAAATAACATTATCAATCAAAGTGCCGCCTGACTTGGTGTCCCTTCGGAGCGAGGGCCCGGAGTCGGACGGGGCCGTCGGGCGGGTGCGCGCGGGCGAAGCGCTGCGGCTGCAGTGCCGCGTGCTGGGCGCGCGCCCCCTGCCGCCCATCGCGTGGCGGCTCGCCGACAATCAGCTGCTCAACTTGGAGCAGAAAATTACTGTGAGTGACATGCACTTGATGCGTTTATTTATCTGTCATAACACGATTGTGAATAATGTTTTTGATCGGGTAGGTATTGTTGGCTTGTTATCCACTGTAAGAGTAGGTATATTAATTGTAATGTGGTCGAATTTAAGATATTGCCCGGCAATTGATCAAACCTCGCCACCAATTACGGTATTTATGCCGTAATCTGCAAAATGGGAAATGCATACCTACATCTAATTTCTGCACCTAGTCCTCGCCCAACAAATGAGTCGGTAACAAAGTCATTTAGTGTACCGGTGACGTTAATCGTGATAATTGGCTTTAATCATTTTGTAACCCACACAGATGGAACCATCCCAGCGGCTCGTGGCAAGCGAGATCCAGCTGACGATAGACCGGAAGTACGATGAGTCAACAATAACGTGCTGTGCGCCGGCGCATCGGCGCAACTCCGAGCAGTTCGTGTGCGCACAACCGCTACCCCTCACCGTGCTATGTGAGTAATGGCATACGAGGAAAACGGTAGCGCTAACATTATGGAAAGTTTCTGCGAAAGCCGTGTTCTTGATCCGACAAGAAGTATGAAATAAGAGCATAACAAGTTAGACGGCATTTTGTACCAAAAAAAAAAAAATTATAACATTATGATTGCGTTTAAAGATAAACATAATGTTATCATTTTTTTTTTATAGTTTAGTACAGTCTGTTATAGCAATTAGCTGACCCCTTAAAAATTAAACGAATTTGAACCTTCTGCTTGTTAGCAATAAGCTTATCGAACTAGAACAGTTCAACGTCTACGATTAATAAAACAGTTATTCGAATTTGATATTTAACACGCAGTGTTAAGGTAGGTATGATCTTGAATATTGTTCTAACTTGTAATATATTATTGCTAATTTCAACGACAATCACCATGTTCGTGTGGTCTAGTGGTAGCTGCAGTGAGCTGACAAGAGCGTGGTTGCGAGTTCGAAACCAACATATTTTCTGCTGCGCATTTTGTTTTATAATATTTTTTTTTAAGTTATAAATAATAAATTATAACTTAAGCAACAAAAAAAAAAGGTGAACGAAAATAAAAAAACGATAATGATGGTAAAAACGATTTTATTTTATAAAAAAAATTATTATAAGAATAACGTAAATGATATAACAGTTACTAATAACGTTGTTACATACTTCACAGAGTTTAATGTAGTGAATCAACATGTTATAATATTTAGAAATATATAGGTATGTATTTCTATTTCATAACAATAACATCACCACATTAAATATCGTTGAACTAAATAAAATAGCATTATACGTTGATGTTTTACCTACTAGGTATACTATATATCAATTTGTTTTGTAAGTATGTAGTTATGTTTAGTTATAAATAAGGTTTTGACAAAGACTTCTCGTCGGTAAATATGACAACATAATCTTCCCAATTAAAATTGAGATATTCTTGGGCAAAGCGGACCCTTGCTTGGCGATGTGCAGCAGTCAGTTAAATTTTACGTGCTGGCTTGTATTGTTTCAGTCCAGCAACATGCAAATGTTTTCTGACCGTCTGAACAGAAACATTATACTGCATTGAGTAGGCAAAAATGGGTGTTCAGTATGCCTTCTAACAATTGCTTGATGATGTTCTGACACAGGAGTAACATTGCAGGTTTTGGTTCAGGACGATCCTTTTGAATATTCCCTGTCTCTTCAAAACGTCTTAGCCACAGTCTGACTGTATTTCTCTGAAACAACACAATAAGCATAATTTTAATAACCCGGTAATCATAATTTTTCGAATAAGTTTGCAAAAATACCTTTAGATAAACCACATTAGACCTATAAATGATCTCATAATGAAACAGTTAATTTTCTATTATTCTATACAGACGTTTTTAAGCCAACTAACGAATTAAGGAAGTATAAAAAAGAATACACTTACCGCTATATTAAGTTTCCTAGCAATCGCTTTAATACCAACATTCTCCTTATGCAAATACAATATTTTGTATTTTAAATAATCACTCAACTGAGACATGACGATTAAACTATCAAAACCGATAATAATAATTAATAAAAAGGCGTGAATTTTCGCAACTTAGTAAGGCAATATAAAAATGTTCGTGCGTATTCACTGCTATTTGTGCATAGAATGTCTTGTTCAATTTATTCTTCTACCCCATATTCCTAAAATCATTTCAATAGCAGTTTTTGTTGAATACGCATATTGACGTCGAACTACCCACTTATTGAAAAAGGTGAAACGTTTATCGTTTATCAACTTAATTGATATGCTTGTTCTTTACAATAATGCAAGAAATATGTAACGAACAATTTATATATTGAAAACAAAATTAAACATGAGACTAGATTTGAACTCGCATCTTGCACGTCTCAGCCTTACGCATGAACCACGACACCAGATTAACTTGAGTAAGATAGATGAAATAAGGTATTAGTAGCAATGACACAAATTATCACAACATTAACCTAACCTTTAAGTCTTGCTGATTAAAAATGAAAATTGCGTAACAAATACCCATACATAGTAAATGATCTAACACCAACATCTTAAAGCTCAAATTTGCGTATCAAAATTATTTATTGTTTCTGTTCATCGAGTAGTGTCAGTCCGATTAACTCATACATATTGAATAACCTTTAATGTTATGAGAGGAGGGTGCAAAATCGAGTAATTTTTAGGGGGGTCAGCTAATTGATATAACAGCGTGTACTTACATATTTTTAGAGATACCTACCTACGATCCTGTTCGTTTACTTGTAACACACGAGTACTACTGCTTTCAGACTACTTTATGAAGTAAGCGTAGATTATTGAAACATCAACGTTATAATTTCAGATCCACCCATACTAGAAATCGTTGTGACCGATGCAGACGTAGAAAATAATACAGTGGCCGTAGTTAAAGGTTCCAATTTGTCACTGGCTTGCAGCTATCAAGCCAACCCTGCTGTTTATGAGCTACTCTTCTTTCACAAGGTAATTTACTATTAGATAAAATCATAAAAGGTATACTTAATGAGTTCCATTTGAAGTGCTGCAAAGAATAACAGTTCATTTCATTCTAGGAAGACATGGTAGGCAATACTGAAAAAGATGGTAAAGACACAATTCAGCAGTTTTTGGAACTAAAGAATGTAACGGAAGATGATGGGGGCGAATATGCATGCGTCGCGAACAACAACGAGGGATCCACGTACAGCGAGCCAATCAACGTCGATGTCACTTGTAAGATTCTGGCAATAATTATGTTATTAAATTTTTATGATTGAATATAGTCTTCATTTAATTTTTTTCTTTTATCGGCCAGTCGTCTTTTTTTCCAATATTCTTCTGATATTTTTATTAACAGAAACGTAAGACCGTAAGAGACTATATTTAACAAAAAAAACCGACTTCCAAAAAAACACTACAAAGTGAAAAATAACTTTAATTTCGGAAGTCGGTGTCTTTGGATCTGTATTTTAGTTTTTTGCCACCGACTTCCGAAATTAAAGTTATTTTTCACTTTGTAGTGTTTTTTTGGAAGTCGGTTTTTTTTTTTTCTTAAAAAGTTTTTATTTCACGCTTTTTAGTGGGCCTGCTTATAATTTATCTAGGTTTCAATAGCTTAGCGCTCATCGACTTTTACAAACAAATTATTGCTTTTCTCGATGCAGGGAAGTTAATTGTTGAGGAGTTCTCCAGGTCCACCATCAGCTCCATATCACCATTCACATAGTGACGAGCATAAATTGCTTAGCAACCATATTAAAGTAATCGAATCGCAACCCGTGAAATACTTAGATATTATTGAGTAGTTCCGGTGTCCATCTGTGGTCTTCATTATCAGTTCCACTTCACCAAATGGTGCTTTCCGAGAGCAAGTGCACGAGTTACTATAAAAAATACCCAAATCGCTATAGGTGTGCCTATAATATTTGAAGAGTTCCTTCGATTTCTCCAGGATCCCATCATCAAATCCTGACCTGATGTTTTTAGACTAGATGCTGATAATCCTGGCTGCAGCATCAGGCCAGACTTATGTCAACATTGCATTGAACTTAAAATTTAGTCCTGTTTAAAATGAGTCCAAACACGACTACGGTGCTGTTATTTCAAGGTTTGTTCCTTTTTTGATGCTCCTGGCTTCAGCATCAGGTCTCTATGTACTTCGGTGTTCCTCATTAACAGTACGTTTATCCACACACCGAGCCCTTTTCAATGAGCCTAAACACGATATATCTGCTGTTAGTTGTCGAGGAGTTAGGTACTCTGCAGACTATCCTGACGCCAGCATCAGGTCATGACTTGATGATCATGAGACCAAATGTGGCAAATGCCCTATCAAACATCAAAACAATTTACTAAAACAGTCCTTGCCTGTTTGAGTAACTTCTTACTGTTAAGGAGTTGTACCTTCCATCATCAGCCCAGCTACCTGAGATGGTGACAACCATACGCAAATAAACAAGATACTTCATAAAATATGCGAAAAACAATAAGTGAGCCTATAAAATTTGAGGGTTGCCCTCGATTTCTCTAAGATCCCATCATCAAATCCTAACTTTGTGACAATGGGACCACCTCAGAACTATCTACTTTCGAACAAAAAAAGAATTTTGAAAATCCGTCGACAATTTGCGGAGTATTCGATGAACAAACATACAAAAAAACATACAAACAGCCGAACATAGTACCTCCTCCTTTTTGTGAAGTCGGTAAAAAAAACTAACTTAGATCATGTTAGTCGGAGCATCTGTAACGGCTCCATCAAGCCACAAACCACACTAACAAAATAGAGAGCGAGTCACGAATCACAATATTCAGAACCGATACCGATACTGAATACCTAGTATAGAGACTCTCTATACTAGAAGTACTTCTATATCGGTTCACTATTGTACAAAGTGTAGTCTCTATTAGAGACTACACTTTGTGAATCATTGTATCGCAAGTAACGAAACACAAAGAATTATATTTCATCAAAATATACAAATTGCAGATCCCGCTTACTGCGAAGATGAATCTATAGTAGAATATGGCGTTGGTGAGAACGAAGCGATAAACTTGACATGCAGCGTGAATGCTAACCCTGCTCCTGCGTCGTACCGCTGGGTGTTAGTCAACGAGGCGGTTAACGTCACCACTCTGAGGAACCACCCGCACGAGACGGTTGAGACTGAGGAAGGAACCTTGCTGTATGAACGACCTAATGGAACTGCTTTTAGTAAGTTGAGGTCCTTTTTGGGAGAATTTACTTACACAACTTTGTTTCACAATATTAATACCCAGGTAGTACCTAGCTTATCGCTGAGTGACAAACACTTTTGAGATAGAAAAAAAAAAATCGAGCTTTTTCTATTTGGAAGAAATAGAGATGTGTATTTTAAGGTTATATTAGTAAGTTAAGACTTGCGGGCTTCAGACTGTCCGAAAACACGTGTTTCTATCTAATATCGGACCTACGAACTCTACGTTTCACAGAGCAGGCTCGATAAACGAATAGTACCTATGGATGGAGCATTTATTTAGCCACGAACTTCTTAAAAATATATTCTTTATGACTGTTCGTTTTTCCAGGCACAATTTTTTGTTGGGGACAAAACGATGTGCCCACTAAAGGGTTGACCCATACTCCGTGCACCTTCTTAGTCACAGACGAGACTATACCTCGACCTCCTACAAATTGTGAAGCTAAGAAGAACACTTTGGACGATATCATTGTGACGTGTGAGAAGGGCCATGACGGGGGATTACCTCAGGTGAGGCAGTTGGTAGTGAAAGTCAGTGAATATTTCTGGCCAGGAATCGAACCTGTTGATTTTGAAAAAAAAACGCATTGTATTATTACACCATTCGATAGTGTCGCTAATAAGGATCGAATTCTGGGAAGTAATGACATACGGCATATTGAGTACTTTTCGCTATTCCTCATAGTTTCGGATTTGGCCATCCACGCCCACTTGAAAAATTCACCCTGTATATATTTCTTTATGTAGGTAGGTACCTAAATGTTCTGTTGTGTTCCAGAAATTCAAATTCCTCGTGCAAGCAGTGGACACTGAAGAGCAACTAGTATCAATAATCAACTTAGAACCAACATTCATGATACAAGAGCCGAGTCAAGAAAATTACAAATTCGTTATTATCGCTTTCAACGATAAAGGAGACAGCCAAGTCGTAGAAATTGATAAGGACAGCATAGTCAGTGAAGAAATTGGTGAGTACTCAAATTTGCTGGTCTACTATGCTAAAATTCATCATCATTATTTATCATATACTAAAGCGTAATTTCATCGGCGGTTTTTTCTTACGTGCTTTATATGTAATGAATCTAAAGTTGTCTTAATTAAATAAGTATTATTATTATTTTACAGGATTCAGCAACATCCTTTGATCTTTTAATAACACAGATCATGAATCTGTTTGATATGAATGTAAAATATGTAAATTTATTATCCCTTTAACTTCTTTCATTATGTTTAGTACCGGAGGTAACAGCAAGCAGTGTGAAGAACATAACAAGTCTAGCACTAGCGCTGTGCGGCGGCGTTGCTCTAGTAGCGCTCGCGGCGTGTGGCCTCGTGTTGTGCACGTACGAGCGCACCTCGAGACACGACCTGCCGCGCGACCACGCCGACCCGCCGCTCTGCGCTTATAACACTGAAGGTAAACAAGAGTAGGGCAGGGGTAATCGGGTTTTTATAAACCTAGGATAGAATTGAATCAAAATCTGCGTAGCCTTTACCAGCTATGTTGGGGTCGGCTTCCAGTCTAGCCGGATGCAGCTGAATATCTACCAATATTTTACATGGAGCGACTACTTATCTGACCTCCACAAGCCAGTTACTGGGATAGGATAGAATTGAATATGTTGGCAAAAAGGCAAGTCAGATCAATGAGTCGATTGTCTTGTGTCGCTTTTTTTTTTGACCTATCTTGCTATATTATTAGGTTAAACAATAGATTCAGTAAACAAACTTGATCGGGCTTTCTGTTTGTCGGTACTTTGCATGAACCCTGAGTCCCGACAGTTTATTGATACAAAAATATTGTTAACATTTCCAGAATCAAATTGCGAAACATATCACGATAGCGATGAAGGCAGCGAGTGCAACGTCCGACGGACCGATTCGTTTCGACGAGCAGTGTCGCGACGTCCCTCGAAGAACTTCGATGTACGTCGGACGAGTTCTTTCCATTCGGCGCGCTATATGCACGACATGGCCGAACAGGAGAGTGCAAACAAGTGCGACATGCCACGACACACCACCTGCAGGGTGCACTCCTTGCAGAATATTAGCAGGAAGAGAGAAATGGACGCACTGTGTGATCATCTAGTTTTGCATCTACCGCCAGAGACGAATTACAATGTTCCAAGACCGGTAGGTAAACGCGTCCTTTCATTCTTTTTAATTTAAATAATCATAAAAATAAAATTATTGTAACTGACATTTTGTACCTTTTTCCAGATGAACACATTCTACACGATGCCTAGAAAAATGCGACATAAACTCGCAAAGGAACTGAGCGATGAAACTTCCGAAATAACACAAACTTCAGATGGATTTTCGCTACCGCCTCCTCCGGACGAATTCGGCACGTACCGCGCGGGAACCAGAATTAAAGACATGCCAATAAAGTCAACACCTACTTACACTACAGTTATAAGAAAAAACTCGACAGGTAGGGATCCCACAAAACAGCAATATAATAGCGCTGTATCTCCAATGAATACAGTGGGAGTACCCACCATCAGCGGAGGACATCACAGCGGAGTGTACTCTTACCCAGATGATGATCATCATCACCCAGGCCATCAGGTAACTACAAACCCTTTCGATGAAGACTCCTCATAGTCACGTCATTATTCATTTATCATTAATATCAAACTTTTGTTAATTTAAAGGACACGCTGAGTACTACTGGCGGTTTCCAAACTTATTTCACCCCTAGGGAATCTGGATTGTAAATACTAAATAGACTAATTTTAATTTACGATCAATTTAAATATTAGATCTCATTAAGCATTTCACGTTCTACGAGGATTATAAATCACAGTCAGTATTGTTCTTAAATCATCATCGTTTATTTACAAAAATAGAAACCATTTTCATAGTGCCTTTTGAATCACTTATATTTTTATAATTATGCACATGATTCAACATATTTGTACATTTGACATAATTGTATGAGAAGAATGTTTGTATGTCACTGCCACTTCAAATATTATGTTAACAGACAATACTTTAATATATTAGCAAATTATATAATTAATAATAATTACTGTATGACTTTTTGTATGTTTAGTAATTTATTAAAACATTAAATAAAAATTTTATGTCAGTCTATGTGTATTTTGTTTTGATTCTTGTTATGCAATCCAATTATTATCTAGGCACACCTAAAATTTACCAGTTAAAAAATATAATTATTATACATATTCTGATTCATGCATAAACAAATACATAATGGCTAAGTTAATCCAATATGAAGCAAGTAATCGCAAGTTTCGCAAGTAAGGCTTGAGAAATCTTGCTGTTCTGTATGGAGTAATGTGCACATGTAGAAACTTAAATAATACCTTACGCTAAAAATTATATATAGTTTCAATCCATGCGGTCCAAATGTGCCTGCGCCACGGACAGCCGATCGATAAGACGTTGAGTGTTTGGCCGCGACTGGAAAGAAGCAACAAACCAACATTAAAGACAACGTAAATAAAAAATGTAAAAAAATATTTACGCATAAAAATAATTTGATCGAGGAATGCAGGAGAGAGCCAAGATCATGAAAAAAAAATACACGAGAATGTCTTCCTTGTTACAAGATTTTTTTTAATATATAATTGTTAAATAAAATGATTCAAACTCAAACTCAAACTCAAAGCATTTATTTCAATTAAACCATTACAGGTACTTTTGAATTGTCAAAATTAAGTAGTCGGTCAGTTAGTCAGAAAGTTGAAGCTAGTCGCCCATTCCAAAGCGTAGATCTCTATGGAGAAGAACGGGCAAGAAACTGGTGCCCTGTCAGTTCACCAAAAATTAATTCACAAATTTTTACTTGACAAACAACGATTGGCAAAAACATGATTTGTCATTTCATCATTATACAAAAACAAGTTTGCCAAATAATTCACTTTACAAAATAATCACTAGATAAACTTTTGTTTAATAACGTGTTATTTAACAAGCAATTCATTTTTTATTCATTTTATCTCATAAAACAACGTTCGGAATAAAAACGTTTTACATATTGACTTATCATTACTTACGCAATTTCCTAAAAATGAAACTCTTTCTTTCATCGACTTGCGCTAATAGAAAAAAAGAGATTATTTTTTGTGGGCTACCCGGAACCGAACTAGTTAGATTAGGTTAATTATTTTAAAAAAAAATGGTTCGGTTAGGTTAGGTTAAAACTGTGACCCCTACGCACGAGCCGAGCGAGCGAAGTGAGCGGTGCCGCGGCAGCGGCCGGCGAGTGCCAGAAACGACTAGATTATATAGAAAAAAAATTACTTTTACACAAAATATGAGTGCCAGAAACGACTTGCGCTAATAGAAGAAAAAAAGAGATGATTTTTAGTAGGCTACCCGGAACCGAACTAGTTACATTAGGTTAATTATTTAAAAAAAAATGGTTCGGTTAGGTTAGGTTAAAACTGTGACCCCCTACGCACGAGCCGAGCGAGCGAAGCGAGCGGTGCCGCGGTAGCGGCCGGCGAGTGCCAGAAACGACTAGATTATATAGAAAAAAATACTTGCCTGAAAATTATTTGACTCAAATGGAGAATACCGTCATGATCACTTTGTGACTGGTTTAGAAAATCTTTACATAGTATAAAACAGTCTCTCCCGATGTCTGTAAGCTTAGACATTTTAAACTACGCAACGGATTTTAATGCAGTCGCTAGTGTATTACAAAATTATATTTTGTATAAACGTTATTTTTCCAAAAGAATCTAAATATTAAATGAAAAATGTATAAATGATTAAATATCATCCGTAACATTTGTAAAGGGAAGCATTTGCCAAATAAATGTTTGTAAAGTGAGTGTTTATAAAATAAAACATTTGCGGAATGAGTTGTTTGTGAAATAAATAGTATACGAAACGTTGGTTGTAAACTAAAAATTTGTCAATGGAGTTTTGGTGAAACATTAGTGAACCCAAGAAACTCCATGGACACTCTTTTAAATCAAGATATTACAAAATCCTGAGTACATTATTCTTGTTGCTTCTATATGTAAGAACAATGTAAAAAAAACACACAAATGAAGAAACAATACAAGAAATAAGATTAAAAATAAGCCTTGGCAGTTAAGAGATGACCAGTCTCAACCGACGGCGTCCGTTCACGAACATGACGCATGGATCAGCACCATCCAGCTCAACCATTTTGTAGGGAACCGAATGATCCAACACACGCGCCACCATCAGCGAGACATTTAAGTGAGCATGACACATTCTCAACTGCCATGCTCTTTCAAGTCAACATAAAAAAAATCATAATAAACGGATCCATGGTTCTTACATTTACAAAATTGAAAAAATGCTTCTAAATGATACAAAACTATAGATTGCAATTTATTTAAGAGATGAATAAAAATTTTAATACCAAACAGGAAAAGGTGTTTAGTATTGCAGCATTAAACAATTAAAACATGATTGAATAAAATAAAAATAAATATTAAGATCGTAATGTCAGAAACACTAAAAAAGAAAAAGGGAAGCACCTCCTCCAAATATTGAAATTTTAACTAGAGAGCTCAAGGGCCTGTGGAGCAGGACCAGCATTTAGCCAAGCATTTTTATCTGCGATATAATCATCCAACTTATAATATGCTTGTCTACATAGTGTGCGTTTAATGCATGTTTTAAATTTCTTCTCATTTAGTTGAAGAATATCGAATGGTATTTTATTATAACATTTTACACAGTAACCCATAAAAGAAGTTTTTACTTTAGACAATCTGAAACGCGGTTGATCTAATTTGTTCCTATTTCTTGTGTTAAAATTATGCCTGTCACTTATCTTACTAAAAAGATGTAGATTTTTTCGAACGTACATGATGTTTTCATATATATATTGACAAGGAACCGTCATGATGTTAATTTTTTTAAACAGTTCCCTTAGAGAATCGCGTCTGCTGAGCTTGTATATGGCTCTGACAGCCCTCTTTTGCAGGATGAAGATAGAATCAATATCTGCAGCCCGTCCCCACAACAAAATACCGTAAGACATGATGCTATGAAAGTAACTAAAATAGACCAGTCTCGCGGTATCCACGTCTGTTAATTGGCGGATTTTCCAAACAGCGTAAGCAGCTGAACTTAGCCGCCCTGCAAGAGATGTTAAGTGCGGACCCCACTGCAGCTTTGAGTCAAGCGTAATCCCCAGGAAAACCGTATTTTCGACGAATTCAAGTATTTCCTTATTCAATACAACGTGACATTCACTACTTCTGACATTTGGTAAAACGAATCTAATGCATTTAGTTTTTTTTTCATTTAATACCAAATTATTTACAGTAAACCAATTATGGACCAAAAGCATAGCGTTATTTACGTCGTCAAGCTCCTGTGCACGTCTGCTTACTTTAAAAATCAGAGATGTGTCATCAGCAAATAACACCATTTGTGATCGGTTTATCAGTAAATGAGGTAAATCATTTATGTACACTAAAAATAGGAATGGCCCCAATATTGAGCCCTGCGGAACACCCATTTTGACTTTCAAGCCCGATGAATTCACACCGTTAATTTGAACTTGCTGAAATCTGTCATTTAAATATGATTTCATTAAGCTAAGAGCAAGTTTACCGAGTCCGTAATGCTCAAGTTTCAAGAGCAGTGTATCGTAATTTACGCAATCAAATGCTTTGGATTCAAATAATAGTCTCGTACCGTTACTGACGTGAGTTAGTTCGACTATCCACAAGACAAGTATTTTAGACACTATAATATACAAGCATATGCGCTGGAAAACTGAACATAGCATGCCTTCCCCACAATACAGGCACAAAATGTTTGCCGTTGTACAAACCTGTAGCGCAGACAAGGCGGCCTCGTGCAGGTCCTTGCACCTCGCCAGCGCGCGCCTGCGCAGCGCGCCCGGCAGCGGCGCCAACTCGGCGCGCGCGCTCTCCAGCAAGATGGCCGCCGCGCGACACACGTGACTCTCGTCGCCGCAGCCCAGCCATACGCGCTCGTTTACGCTCACCAACCTTCGGATAAATTACCATGATTATTGAACATCGCATTTTAGATGGAAATGCCAAAAATCGAGCAAATTGATAAGAAAATTTTACGATAAAGGATGTTAAACTGTGAATAGCAGGATTACGTACTTGATATAGATGTCCAGCACTTGTTCTAGCGATACGCCAATATTTAAAATTGTTCTGAACACCATCCCTCGGTCCGCTTGAAGTTTACAGCTCATGATTTCTAGTTGACGCACGATGAAATCTGACAAGAAAATTACGGTCAAATTACTGCTTTACAATAAAACTAGCGATCCGCCCCCCCCTGCAATCTACTGATGTGGCGTCATATCAAAACATATAGTAGGTATTAGGGATAATTTATTAGGGAGGATTTTCATGCGGTGTTCACCATCACTATAGAGAATTAAAAGTAGAGAATTAAAAGGTATGATTTATATTAAACCGGGCCATGCCATGTACCTCCGGGCCAGACGGGATATGGATCATGCACGGTGTAATATAAACTGCTTCATACAAAATGTATGTAACGTTACAAATCCGTGCCCCGTCCAGGCCACGTACACGGCACGCCCCGGTCTAATATAAATCATACCTTGTAATTCTCTATAGTGATGGTGAACACCGCATGAAAATCCATTGAACTAAGCAGACACACAGACAGACACGAAAAGCGATTTTGCTTTATACTCATAATTAGATTATGATTGTATCAAAAAATCGTACAAGACTTATAAATTATTTTTACGAACACAATCAACAGAATGATTACTTACACAATGGGAAGCAGTGTCCCGTGTTGACATATTCCCTGCCGAGGGTGGTTAGCTTGCTAAGCACGGAGGCCAGTCTCTCGTCAGGTGTAGGAAGACCTCTTGCAGCCGCCTCCGCTTCGGCCAGGATGTTGCTCCAGATGTTCTCGACCAATAACGCGTCGTTGTGTCCCGAACACTGCACGATCGCGAGCTTGCACTCCCATAGGTTGTAGCGGTCTGCGTATTCCTCGTAAAGCTGGGAAACAAACATATGGTACAGTTAACCACCGTACAGTAATCATTATCTAGACTTTGACAAGGTCTCCAAACCGAAAACAAAATAAAGACGCTATCAATTTGGAATCGTTACCGCCCGCTACTGTGGTCCGAAGGATGTCAAACTTGTTATTTGGTGTGTTACCTGCGTGATCTCAAGCAGCTCATCATCCAGTCGCTGCATGTGCAGCGGGTGCGGCTGCAGGTGCTGCGGCAGCGCGGCCGCGGCGGCCCGCACGGCCGCCTGCACGCGCGCCACCTCGCCCGCCTCCTCCAGACGCCGCAGCAGCTCGCCGCCGCCCGCGCCGCCCGCGCCCGCGCCGCGCACGCACACCACGCCCGCAGACAGCCATGACATGCGCTGCGCTAGGGTTGCACCTGACCTGCAGTGTTGCCAATTTCTAAATTACTGGAATCTCTTCACAATAACGTCAACGTCCAAAGGATGCAAGTTATTACAACAGTCGATCTTTTTGTTGGTTACATTACATCAAAGAATTGAAAATCCGCCAAAATGATTTTATTTCGTGTTTAGGACGCCGCGCATTCGCATACGATGCAGTTTAATATTATGTGAAATCTTTTATGTACAGACGCAAGCGTTGCCAGCACATCAAGCTACTACAATCTGTCAAATTTCTTTAATAGATTTGCAACTTTATCACTAAAGCTTAAAGTTCAAAGTTGATTGGGAAAATTTGACAGTTTTGGGTAGCTTGATGTGCTGACATCTGTACAATCATATACATATGATATAAATATTTACATTATTATTGTTACACATTAACGTCCAAGCCCACTTACTCAGGTCTGGTAGCAAGTCCTTCTAGCACATTAGCGGCAGCGAGATGGTCTCCACCCTTCTCAAGCACCTTCCACAGCAGGTCCAGCAGGTGCAGCGCTGCGGGCGGCGCGGCCGAGCGCGCCGCCGCCTGCAGGTACGTGCGCAGCGACGTCGGGGGCGCCGTGCCAAGCGATAGCAGCTCTGGACAAAGAGTTTTTTTGTTATAGTATATTATACCAGTTTTTTATTGTCCCACTGTAGGCCAAAGCCCTTTTCTCATACAGAGAAGGCACATATCTCCTTCGAAGCATTGATCACCGTGTCTTCTTCACCCATGTCAGTAATGTCTAACTCTAAGGTAAACTCAGAAAGTAGATATGAATTGAAAAAAGTTACATTTGTACTTGCCCGGATTTGAGTCTAGAATCGCAAGTATGAGAGGCGATTCTAGGTCTCTTTTTTATAGAAATTAAATTACTTTATTACAGCGCAAATATCTGAATTATATAATTAAACTGAGTTTTGAGCGAGGTTCCCTAATACGGGCCTTATAATATATTATTATGTGTTGTTTAAAAAGTTAATTATTATTTTTCTTCGCTATGACTTTTCATAACATGAGATGATGAGATTATAAATTTCAGGAAATAATTTCATATTGAAATGAATGTGTTAACTTACCTGATCCCAGGTTTTTCGATACTAGCCACTCGTACACCGCAACATGTAAAAGTTCGTCATCACGGGAGAGGCATTCCCACACCAATTTTCTTCCCTGCAAACAAAAATATAAGGAATTAAAAATGTCATAGAGATCGATAAACTTGTATCGAATAAAATATCGATAATTTCGACAGTTTACCTGGTAGTTAGCATCTGCAGGTGACATGGTGAGGATGTTGTCGTTGGTAGGCTGTGAGCGCAGAGGTGAGGGTTCACTGCTCGACGCCTCCGCACTACGCTCGTATAAACGCTCCAGGGCAGAGCACACTTCACGGTATATCTCCATTCTAAACAATAACGGGAGAACATGTTAGTGAAAGAAGTACTAATTACATACTGATTTTTTAAATAACATGTGAAGAGGTTTCCGTATTTTGGCAAACTATCTGGCATTTTAATATCGATTGTAGAAATAAAATAACAGTTTTTAGATGCCTGCCTTTTCCAATAAATCTTTAATAATATATAATATAATAAATCTTTAATAATATGGGGACTTTTAATACAGTTTCTGTCAAAGCAATACAATGCAACACATAGTTGCATTTAGAATTCCATCTAATGGAACACAATTAAAAATAATAGAGTATTTTACCTTCTATAATAAATAAAGTGCCCTTCCCTATCCTGGGAGGGCTGATCGCTCTTGTAATAATGTACGGCTTTGTCCTGCGGGTCCAGTTTAGACGCACACGCTACGCACAGCTCAACAACTCCAGAGTAGAAACCGGCTGACACTAATTTTGAACAGACCAATGGAAGATTCACGTTTGGTGCTACATCCTAGAAAAGGAAAGATAAACTTTACAATACAGCTATGGAAGTTACTGGCAGACCAAGCTTAAAACAACTGTCGTGGCGTTATCAGTATAAACAGTGTCCTGACGCGCTAAGTGGGCGCATTGTAATTCTATGGTCCAATATACTCACTTTACATAGTTTGAGTGCATGTTGAAGCATTTCTTCTCGTTCAGCTGGATTCTTCTGCTGTTTTGCAAATATTAACAATTCGTTGGCCTGAAATATAAATCCTTATAAGCATATAGATACTTTTTTCTTATATATTTCTTTCTAACAAAATATTTTATTATTACCTTAGAACAAGTAGCATCTTCTTGCCTATAAAGTGTGGGACAGAGTTGTCTCAATTTTTGAGAGATGCCATCCACTGATGCGTTGTCTCTTAAATATCCGGCGACTAGAGATCCGAGGAGTAAGCATGCTACTTCTTGTCCACCTACTAATAATTCCCTTTAAAACATAAAAAAATATCATTTAATTATTTCCAGAGTTAAAGTAGCCAGAATGAATAATAATATTTTCCTCCAAAGCTATTCTTCTTCATATTTTCTAAATGTGCATAGATTATATATTATAAAAGATTTCATACCTATAACTAGCAGCCTGCAACGCATTTTGTTGTTCGGGCGGCAGACTAGCGGCGATCACGTGGAACTGATGCTCACAGAGCACCTTCCATAAACTTAACATTTCTATAGCCATCGCTGAAAACAAAACACAAGTTTATACATCTGTAACTAACCACTAGGATGTTTGTCAAACTAGCACTCGCATCAAATTGCAGCTATAATTCTCTGACTAAATAACACACTTTTTAAAAATTAAAAAGTACCCTACTTATAAATTAAATACAGGCTTATTTTTTTATCACCATCCAAATTTTTACAGGGTCTTCTACCCATGAATATGAACAACTTTCACTATGGGACAAACTCTGAAATCACGCAAAAAAAAATCAGCTGTTTCATACAAAAGTTCAATACCTACTTGATCAAAATGTATGAAACAGCAGATTTTTTTTTTCGTGATTTCAGAGTTGGTCCCATAGTGAAAGTTGTTCATATTCATGGGTAGAACACCCTGTAAAAATTTGGATGGTGATAAAAAATAAGCCTGTATATGCTTTGACTTTGCAAGAATTCCTTACAGTAGCTGAAACAATACACCATAATAAGAATTAATGCTTACTAATAAATAATTTAAGAGCGTGCAGAGAGGTGTGCTCATCGGAATGTTGAGGTGCGAGTGTTCGTTGCATGAAAGCAGACACGCGCTGTAACTTTTGAACTATGTACGCGCAGTCCTCACCCGTCACTTTGCTACTCATCTGTGTGAAAAAAGTAATTGCAAATTATTGAACACTTAGTTGGGTTGAAAAAGATTTTTCATCCCACCATCTCGGAAAGAGTATTTTTAATCTTCAATATCTGAGTGGAAAAGCCGTTTTTATTCTCTAGAGGATAAAGTAAATTGAATTTAGAACATCGTGTGCACTAAGTTTGTGAATTTAAAAAATATTACACTCAATTTAAATAACTGTAGCAACGTTACTTTAAAATTTTCTTAATTATACCTTAGTATTATTTTGTTATAATTTAAAGATTATTCTGTAATACTTACCTGTCATAATGTAGTAATTAATACCTAAACTGAAATAAAAGTGTACCTATCTTGTGATTGTAAACGTTTTTTTTTTTGCATTTAGTCATTTCCTCGCTGAGGTGGAATGAAAAGTTACGTGTTGCACTCGAGTGCAAAGATTTTTCACCTCGTGCTCTTTTGATTCCCTCGCTAACGCTCAGGATTCTAATTTTGAATCACTCGCTGCGCTCGTGATTCAATTTTAGAATCCTTCGCTTGCTCGGTCATCAAAATTGAACACGCGGTTAAAAAGCAACTATGCACTCTTGTATAACAAATAACTATTATATAACCACTAGATAAACGTGGTGAACGTCCTTTTAGAAAACAAATTAAAGTTGCTGTAAATAACAACAAAATTTTTACTTACGAATTCCTTATGATCAGGGGACTGCGACATCGAAACACATTTCAAACCCCATATCGGAGCTAAGATTCTGCCAACGTAGATATAAAGACCATTATGCTTCGCGCTATATTCTATAGGCATTGGGAAGTTAGGGTCCCTCTGCTGTTGGGTCATATTGCCCACAAACGACGATTGGTTGAACCCTGGACTCAACATGCTCTGGTGGAATGGGGATTGAGGCATCATAGACTGGTTTGGAGTTCCAGGGAAGGATTGGTTCATAGGGCCCTGTTGGTATGACTGGTTCAGTTTTCCTGGCTGCATTTGTCCTTGTGGTCCTCTCATAGACATTGGAGTCGACATTTGGCGCGGGGAGAATTTTGGCGAATCTGTGAATAAACAAAGAGAGCAAAATAAGTCTTTCTTCAGACTTTTTTCTGCATATTTTCTTTATTGTGAAATATGTTTGCTTACTGATAGCAGAAGGCATCTGTGAAGTTTGTTGGAACATAGGCGTTGGAGACAGCTGGTTGCCGTATAGGAAGAAGGCACGGGTAGCCCACTCGCTGATGGAAAGGTCACCACTTGTTATATCTTCGCACGCAAGGAACAATGCGCACGCACACGCTTGTTCTACGCTGTATAACTGTGGAATTTATGTAAAAAAAAAAAAAACACGATTACTATGCTGCCGCGCTAGCGATATCAGCAGTAAGTGCAATTTTTGACAAAATAAGTTAAATATTGGTTCATAAATATGATCATTGCGCTGATTCGGGATCAATATTTTAACTCATTTTGTCAAAAATAGCACTTACTGCTGATATCGCTAGCACGGCAGTATGGTTTACACAAGTATGTATAAAAAAGCTGGAAGAAAGTTTTCTTACAATCTTTTTCAGAGATATAGGTCATGTAGCAAATAAATTGGAATAACAGCAGGAGAATGATGATGTAGCAATGGACGAGACGAATAAATTAATAGTCGATACCTGAAAGAAGTCCTTGACGGGGTGTGCGTCAGGTCCACGACAGTCACGCAACAGTGCCCGCAGTAGGTCGGGCGCAGCTCCCGCTTCCACCACACACGCGCCCGCCCCAGTCACCACCGCCCACCGAGACACGCTCCATACCTCTGTCACATACAATATTATGATTAATAAATCGACATTACAAACAACTTCCGAAGTTTATAAGTTTACGTTGTCTATAATCTAGATGGTTACTAATATGGCTGTAATATTACAGGAATATTTTTTTAAATCGTAAGAAAAGGCTTTGGAATTCTTCAATAGATATACATAGCTATTATTATTTGCTAGTGGATACTGGTTGGGATGAAATCCAAAGTTTTTTTTAGAATAAAGGGAATGTTACCTTTTTTGGTCAGCATAGCTTGAGAGAGATGCTTAGAGTGATAATTTGGCAACGCAGTGAGTGCCCAGGCTGGTCCATCGAGCGCCAGCAGTGTATGCGACTCGCTGAACGTGGCCGGGGATGCGAGTACGCGAGAGAGGCACCACAGGGTCTCTGCCTCACCACCGCCGCCCGCAGAACACACCATTACTAATGAACCTGTATGATTAAAATATTAATAAACTATGCTAGAGTACATATTTATTAGTATCAGATATATCTTACAAATTAAAAAATATTATAAAGAAAAAAAAACAGAAAAAAATATTTCCTCACCATTTTCATAAACGGCGCTATGAACTTGTTTCGGCTTCAATACTGAAGAGTTAGGCGTGAATCCGGGTGGTAGTCGTACATGCAGTAACGTTAGATACTGCGGTCTTAGGGGCCCACCTTGAGTCGCACTGAACACATAAAATAATGGATTTTTTTTTAATTAGAACATACAACACATGTGTGTGAAGTTGAATGGAATATGTACTTACTCTGAACTTCCGGTACTAAAATATAAACGAGCGCCCGTCTGTGTAACAGCTACTAAATTAAGATGGTCAGACTCTGATTCCTCTACTGCTGATATAGCTACTACTGGTTTGAAGTTGCTTGGTTCCAATGTTCTAGAATAATAAATTAAATTAGCGTAGGTAGTACATACATTTACTTATAGTTACTAATTCAAATGAACCTAATGCAATCAAATAAGTACCCACTTTCCAGATACAGTACCCTAAAACACATGATTTTTGAAGTCTTCGAAAAATGATTGTTGAAAAAATCAATCATTTACCTCTAAAAAAATTGGTTGAGTATTAATTGTCTCATAACTTACTTCACAATATCAAAAGCTGATGAAACAATTTTCCCCTGCGTTAGTCTCACAACCCTGCTCAATCCTTCTCCATCGGCGCCTAAATCAAACACTTCTATGCATCCCTTTTCACTCAAAGTGTATAGAATATGTCTAGAATTGTCTACTTCAATCTTAACTATAGGGTCCTCATCATACAAGGCCGCACTGAGGAACGTAGGTACTAGGAATGATAGTGTACTTGTTGAGTGATTCACTTTCTTGCAGTGTTTTCCAAACCACCCTAGTTGAGCCTGAAATAATTATTAGATTTTTAAATATCTTACATTTTATTTTATTGAACATAATAAAAAGGCTGTAACAAGATTTAACACAAGTTTTAAAAAACTAATAATTGGAGTATCTTAACTAAGTGTGCATACACACGAGCGCCACACGTCAACCACTGAGGTAACTGCAAACGCCGACACGCGTCGACGGCAACCGGTGTGTCGCTCGTGTGTATGCACGCCCTTAGTGTGAACTATGTTTGAATGGGACTTTTTGCTTATTTTTAGTATGTAAAATACCTGATAAGTGATTTCATACAGACACCCATCTTTGCCTCCCATGAAGATCCTTCCATTGGCTGTAGACTTGACACACATCATACAAATACCATCAGTGGGTAACACAAACACCGGCTCAGGAACTAGATGTATCTCTTGTAATTCACCTGACCCATCGTTTTTACTAGAAGAAAATGTTACCCCTAAAACATAAATATTCAATTAGATCCATATACAATGACTTGCATACTCAGTCCATAATATTCTCACTGCTGGGACACAGGCCTCCTCTCTATGACAGTACAGTACTGAAAGCCTGTCTTAAAAAGATTTCAGATTAATAATTATTATGGAAAACAATTTTTACCTAAGACTACTATTTCAACTGTTGTTGTAAGGACTAATAAATATTTAACAAAGTTCTGGAATACTCCAGCCTTGGGCTTCACTAAGCCCACGCTAACTATAGTCTCTCCAAGTCCATCAAAGTATGCTACATCACTTCCATGTTCAAAGGCCCATACATATATATTGCTGTCTATCGCAAGCCAGACTCTGCTGATTTCTGAAAAGACTCCCATTAGACAGTGGCACTGCATATCTGATGTTTTTTATAAGAAAAATATGATGTATTTCATATAACACAATAGGTTAATTTCGAAACATGTTTACTGGACAATTATTATCAAAACAATAGCTTTAACCATTATTTTCTTTAGATTCTTTAAGGAACTAACAACTTAATGAATATCAAATATGATGGTTAACACTAATTTCTTAATAAATAGGGTTCAAAGCTTATTAACAAGATTGGATGTTTTGTAAAGGATACGGGCAAAGTGCTCCATAATTTCAGGTGGCAGTGGAACTTTATTTAATATCTTCAATTGCGACAAGCTGGGGTGATTCACTAGGGCAGCGATGTTCCTGTAGTCTCCTGCGTTCAGACCGCTGCATGTTGGACTTCTTTGAGAGGCTATTCCAGTTATCTAGAATGTAACAATAACAATTACTTGACTCTAGTACACATGTTTGGATGCGTGCATTCGCTCAAAATTACATAAATACACAGTAAAACATCTTAGAGGAGGTAAGAATGAGTCAACAAACCTCTAGAAACGAAGGGCGCGAATTATCAGTACTAATATACCGGTCTAGTGTGCAACCAGCCAATTCCAATGACTCTAGTTGCATTTTGGTGCCGTCTGCCGGACGTGTTGCGTCAATACTATTGTTTATTACACTTGACATCTAAAAACAGCATTATAAAACAATACACAATTATTATAACAAAGTTTGGACTAGTTTTGTATGATTTTTATTTTACTTTTTAGGTTAGATTATCTGTCAAAATTGACACTTTAATACCTTTTATATTATTCTCGGAAAGTCACAAATAGAGTGGAGAAATTTAATATTAACAAATAATATACTGAATTTAAAAACCCCATAGGCAACAACAATATATGAAAAAAATTACAAGCATTAAAATAACAAATAAAAGACTCATTCAAAGAAGCGCGACGGTTAGACGACAAGCAATAATACCAACTGAAAAAAAATACATGCATGGCAATAGGAAGGTGCGTTTGGAAACATTTCGTAAAACTATACTTGGTGACACCCCATTATAGTCCCTCGTTTTATTCTCTTTTCTCAATTTAATGCCAAGTCAATCTGTTAATTTTACATTGATCGCTACATTAAGTTTTTTCGAGAAATCCATTTAAATACCTACAAAATGCTAGTGATGGGGTAGTCACAAATATCGATAAACCTTTATCACTGTTACTAAAATAGATTTTCCATATACGAGTGTTAAAGGAGCAGACGACTAAATTAAAAAAAAACAATCCTTTTACCTATTTTCTATAATATTAGATTATAAAGTGGCACATCTATTTGTCGCCTAAACTCGTTGTTGGCGTTCTAGCGGCCTATTACGTTTGTCGCTTGTAAGCGTCGTAGGCGTTTAAAGGGTTAATTAAACATGGATTTGAAAAGTTTAGGTACAACTCATTAGGATTAGGACTTTAGGACACAAGGTCACCAAAATAATCTTCTATTGTAAGAATTTTCCGTTTCAATTATGTGGCAGAGAGTGTCTACAGACTCCTGTATTTAGAATTCTACAAAATAATATGTAAACAAATCACTATAATTTAACGTAACGATGCTGTGGTATAGTATAGGGCCTAGCTCTTGGTGCCTAGCGCCACAGTAAATATACAGTAAGTTATCTAAGGCCGCCCGCCGAGTTATTAGCCTACTCTTGCGTTGATCCCCAGGGTTGTCACTTTTACTTTTAGTTAATATTTTCGAACAAGCAGCACTTGATCTAAATTTATGAAATAAAAAGCATATTATGATTGAATATTTTACCAATTTATAAATTTAGTAAAAATAAAAAGCCTTTATTCACATAACATTTATTATACTAAGTTACAAATTTGATACCGAGAAAAGTTTTCTCCTGTTTCTGCACGTCCGGAACGCTTTATTATTATTTGTTAATGTAAAGTAAATTCTCATTCTTATGTAAAGTTTTTGTAAAAAGCTTTTGGGAAAGCATGGACAGGGCATCTTAAATTCTATATCATTCAGTTGATCGTAAATTGACCGGCCAATTTTAATGTTGATGTGGTCCTTTTCGAACGCTTTGCGAAACACCTGCTCCATCCTTTCTACATTATCGACAAAATCATCAGGTGGGATCATGAGTAAATTTCGATCTTTGCCGTAATTCCTGTAATGGGTGTATCTAGATTCTACACTTAAATTACACGCTCGTTGATTAACGTCGACGTAATTATTAAAAAAATCGCAGTTCTTATGGTAATCAACACATTTTTTTAACAAAGCGCCACAAACATAAAAAAATGCATTTTTTTCCGGTAGCTCATGTTGTATTGGTACATAGTCAGAACGTAAGATTTCCGACAAAATATTTTCATTTCCTTGTGTTTGATTGCTACTGGTCAGATGTTTGTCGATTACTGAGGCACTTGTTTCGAAATGTTTGTGATTTTTCAAACTAATCAAAAATTCTGTGATATCTTCAGAACAATTGCCATCTATTGGAGGCTTTGTAATATTTGTAAAATAAATCTTTCTATATGCAGATATGAATTGCCTACTGGTTGGCTCTGTAGCCATCCCGTTTTTTGACCGAATTTTTTCAAAAAAATTACCAATAGCATCTTGATTAAGGCGTCTTGTCAATAAATATTCAAACCCTTCTTGTTTAAGATCATCAAACAACTGTAATATAGATTTGATAGTAATTTGAAAACCATCAATAAACTTGACTGTTTTCGTAACGTCGCTACCGTTTTTTGGATTATATAACTTTAATGTTTGAAAAAGTATTAACATTTTATTAAAAAATTCTATTTGATTGTCATTTCCGCAAAACGCATTTTTGTAAGCATAGCTATGATAACGCGTCGAAGAGTTAAGTGCGTCAAATAAATCATTCATATTTTTTATGAATTCAACTGTTGGTCTTGCAGATTCATCAATAATTTTAAAATCTATGTACGTTAATAAGCTAACTGCAACAGTCCTACTCAAAAGTTGAGTCGCATATCTGACTTTCATTTTTTCAAAATTGGTAGGGTTAATATGGCTGTTTGTTAACTTATATGCCTGTTTAAATGTTTTGTTTTTATCTTGCTCATAAAATTTAAGAATATGCTCATACTTTGCAACTCTGCCATTTTGTAAATGAAAATGATATGTCATCAAATTATTACGAACTAATTTAATTAAGTGAGGTACGTCAAAAATGTAATATATTTTATGATCATTAATAGTGAAATAGGTTTTTTCCACGCATATTCCCCTTTTTTTAGCCGCATTTAATAAATCTGATCCAAGATCAGATACAAACACTCTAACTTTCAACCCGACTTCAAAGAGTTTAAGTATAATTTTGTCGATCCATTTGGATATATTATTGTCATTTTTACATTCTGATAACAAAGCAAATCCTATCGGTTGGGACCATTTTACAAAAATACCCCTCACTAACACAACTAAAGCGTGTTTTGCCGGTAGTGGGGATTGTACGCCATCTACTTCATGAAAACCAATGATTTTGTCGTCCTTAATATTATAAAAGAGATTTGTTTTAAGACTCATTGCATCCACTACTAAAGTACATTGCTTCTCTTTGTCAGACATGCTGTTTACTTTTAATTTAAGAACTGCCATTAAATCCTCATTGACCTGTGTAGTTATAGGAATGTACAGCTTATTTAACGTAGTTTTACATGGCATGCAAAGAGTTTCTTGTAATAAACGGTAGGCTTGTGGGCTTACGTAATACAAACTCAAGCAAAACATTTTATAAGCCAGAGTGTAACTGTTGCCTTTATAACTTGACTTTTGATCTACTTGCACTTTTACAATATCGGCAAATTTTTCTGATAAAAAGCGGTCACATAGCTTAAAAAACATGTCTTTTTGCGAATCACCCGATGTCTGTCCTGTTTCATTTACTTTTAACCTTTTTTTTACACTAGACAAATCAGATTTTAATTTTCTTTTGCGCGGAGTATTAGCAGAAAGCGAAGCAGCAGTTTGAACTTCTGTGTTGCTTGATGTACTGATCTTCTCTGTTTGGCATGAAGAACTGCATGATGGAAGATCAATTTGGGTTGAAGTGGTGACTGACGTTTTTTCAACTTGAGTTCCTTTATCTTCTTTATTTTTAGGCAAATGTAAACACGGTAAACAATTCTTCTGTAATCGTTTTCGTTGAGAGTTCATAGAAATGTCTTCTGCTTTAAAATGTACTTCACATATTCGTTCATTATGTTTTGACTTGTTAGATAAGTCTCCGCGATCAATTAACCGTAGCCACTGTAAGCGTCTGAAACAATTAAACAAATTGGTCAAGTGAAATAAATAGAGAGTTCCATACGTATTTTCGCGAATATGTAAAAAAATATTTATCACCTATTATTTTTCTTTCAATACATGATACCTTACTTTAATAAAACCGCAAAACTTTTTAGCCTCATTAGCTTCTGAGATACAATTATAATTATTGTTTATATGGGTACGTGTAATAATTGTTTATATAATCGGATAGCGTCAATTATTTCAAATACACCTCGCGTTGCTGTTGTCGTCGCGCGCATCGTAGGGGTTAAAAGTTATAAATAAAATTCTACGCAACCATTTAGCTAAAAGTAAAAGTGGTGGCAACCCTAAGCACTGTGCCTAAGCGTTAGTCGGTCACATGTTACTATAATTTTGTTAAGTTAATATTATGATTAAGACACCATATTTGGATTGAACAACACATCAGACAATAGAAAAAATAATAATTTCAATAGTAATTAATTTGCAATATTAATTATTGTGAAATTGCCCTTATTACAACTATACGCGACAAATACGTTTACCTAAACGATGTTTCGTACTCAATCCTCTGTTTTATAGTAAAACTAGACTTCTTAAAATAAACAGACTTTAGCTCTAAACATAGTATTCAGAAAGTAAATTTGGGAATACATTTATATCATGATTTATATGGAAAAATGCGACTCGGCTACGCTCAAATAAACTGTGAAATAAACAATACAATACCACATTTTCTAATCATTGAGTTAAATAACTAGAGAAGCAAACCTCAATAAAATGTGTCAAAAAAGTGTAACCATAGATCAACATACTAATAAGTGTAAAACCACTATTTAAACGTGACGACGTAGCTTTGAAACCACTAAACATTTAAAAGTAAACATATATCTGTCTCACTTACACAAGTCGCAAGAATAATACCGTCACTTAGATTAGACAAAGACCGCAATATAAACATGCAATGGCGGGATGGGGTTGCCTACCCATGCAAAATTTTACCCAACTTTTTAAACCATAAATGACGTTCAAAAAAAACTTTAGGCCAAATTATTTATAAAATATTTGAATTATGTATTTCTTATTCGATGTGTATTAGAAGTTTATAACTAAAGATAATAATTAAGACATTTTCTTTTTAAATATTGTTTATTTATTCAGTTAGTCTCTTTTCTCAGCAATCTGATTATTTCCACCCATTTATCACGGCGTGCTGCATCTTTAGGCACCCTGCAATGTTGTTATTATTTAAAAAATATTTAAAATCCCTTATTCCAATAAATTAAAAACTCCCATAAATGTGGGAAACTAAAACTAAGTTTTTAGTGGTAGCACTGAACCTAATTTACAAAATTCTGCAATTTATTTATTTTACGTTGATATAAACACCGAAACAATAAAATTACGTGTGGAAAGTAATTCTGGTTAATTTATTATGTTTTTGTGATCTTGAATCGCACTCTTTCACTATAATTTACCCATTTTGGCGATATTTTTGTCATGTGTCACTTGGTTCACTTCGGTTGGCGCCAGGCACACAGAGCACCATAGATAATTCCATTTTAGTTACTATACTCTATGGGCAGAGCACTGAAGTGACATTAGCTACGCATACGGCCAACCTATAAGTTCCTTGTTCCTTGCATACGGCTCTGGCCTTATGACAAGTGGCAACGCCTTGGCGCGTGGCGCGGTAATTACTGATCTAGTGTAACATATTATCAATGTTTCTAATAATATTTAAGTATAAGTACAAGTTGTAGGTACTTACATTTCTGGTTGAGTAGGAACTATGAAGAATGATAAGTCCGGGTTTGCGAAATCATTATTGAGGCACCCGAAAACACTACAATATTTTTTTCCCCTTTTTGAAGTCATGATACTCGTAATTTAAGTGGCCGCCGCCGGCGAGAGTTGACGAACGCAAGCGGTCATGGCATGCCCTGGTAACTTAGAACATTTTTATTTTATTGTGAAAAGTGCCATCTATCCGTAGTACATAGAACTTTTTATTGCAGTGTTACCACTTTTTTTGCTTGAAATATTTTATTATCACTAAATGTTAATTTTGCTATTTTATTTTAATTACTTCAGTTGCACAAAAATTTATGCATTTACAACCGAGTATAATTGATTTTTTAAATATTTGATTATAATGTTGTATTATTAATTGTAATATTTTTACGATGATCTATATTCTATAGAAAGGTTAAGTTTATTGATACAAAACGTTAGCAACACTGGGTCTTAACGTCACAAGAAATTTGAAGAAATCAAAGAGTGAAATAACAAGAAATTTTCAATGGTGTGTTTACATGCTCGTGCGCATTTTTCTTGTAATTTTTTGTGTTTTTGTGTTATTACGTTGAGTTTTTAACATGCAACGAACATAAAAATACACTAAATAAGTATGTATTGAATAAAAGTGTTGTGTTCTTCATCATGAATTGGTGCAGAGAAGTCTGCAATGTCCTCAGTGGCAAGAGCTTTTATAATTTTACTACAGCAGACGGTAATGATATGGACTGCATTATTCTACAGGCTCGAGAGCATTTTAATAAAAGAAAGGGTAAGAAACGAAAAAGGCAAACTGGAGTAGCGTTAGATGTTTAATATCAATCAGGAGAAAAGTTATTGCAAAAATATATGTTGATCCCTAGACACTTTTGATGTGTGTATTTAAATAAAAATTTCCATTTCGATACTTTTTGCAATTTACTTACTAAAAAAATAATAATAGATAGCTAACTGACTACCATTGAGTAGAAAATATATACATTATTTATATTAATAAATATTTACATATAGCAATAATAGTCATTTTGTCTAGGAATGAAACGTTGTGCGAATATGGTGCGAATGTTTTCAAATATCACAATCCGTTTATTTTCTTCCGAGGTGAATGGATGCGTTTTATTTTGTAAACTTTCAAAGGCTTGCTTCACTGTTTCTATTCCCGACTGACCTGGCTTTTCCTTGGATTCCGATATTACCGCTATCATCGACTAACCTGTGGCTGTGAATTTAGGACTATCGTTTTACGCTGTGAATTGGATTTTGTCGACCATGCCTATGAAAAGGTGTTGTGCCTGCAGTAAAACCCGTAAGTACATTTAAAATTATAATCAATGTATTATTATTAGTGGTGGCTAAGTAATATCAGCCGCACGGGTCGATCGATCAGCTTAAGCTACGCTTGCCGCGGTTGGTCTGTGGATGGGTGACCATCTTTACACACCAAGACCCCTCCGTGCCTCGGAAAGCACGTTAAGCCGTTGGTTCCGGCTGTCATTCGCGGATCTTTGACAGTCGTTACGGGTCGTCAGAAGCCTGAAAATCTGACAACCAGTCTTACCATTGGGGTATCGTATTACCCAGTAATTGGGTTGTGAAGGTCAGATAGACAGTCGCTCCATGTAAAATACTGGTATTCAGCTGCATCCGATTAGACTGGAAGCCGACCCTAACATAGTTGGGAAAAGGCTAGGCAGATGATGATGTACTATTATTAGTTAATTTTTGTCATGGATAAATGGCAAACATCACATATTAAAGTGATGTGATATGTTATCACATCATATTTTTGGCACTAATTTAATGTTGATGTAATTTATACTTGCACAACTCCAACATCATCCCTCCCCAGGACACTGTTTTCTCCGCTAGGGACCTAACCTAACCTAATATAACTTACCTTATTATACACACGTCACATAACCATGACTATACTGTAGTCTGGCTATTATATTATCTAACAATTTTATTCTTTTACTTTACAGGGGCAGATAATGTTACCCTGTATTTGTTTCCTAACCCAAACAAGGAGCCAAACAGATTTAAATTATGGGAAATTATGGGGTGGTGATCTTTTTGTAATAGAAGATCAAACAATTTTTGATTATTATTGAGTGTGCCACATACATTTTGATGAAAAGTACCACACCTGGAATAAGAGACTTAGCCGAAATGCAGTACCTACATTAAACATGCGAGGTAATAATATTCTGTTTAATCTTTCATAGACATCTCTATAACACAAGGTAAATGAACTGCCTCATTAGTCCCAAGAGTGGGTACTGAGCATGAGGTCTTGGGTGAGATTCCCAGTTTGCGCAGAGTATTATTGGGTTTTTCTGTGAGCAATTTTAAGTATGTACCAAGCAGCCTACTGGTCAAAATTATATCGCTCATTTGGAGAAACATCGACGTAAATGTATATTTTCCCCAAAATGAGTTAAATATGCCAAAGCACTTAGAAAGCGTATTTACGTTACGAGAGCAAAGACAAAAAAAAAAGTAGCAGTTATGTTGATGTTTCTCCAAATGAGTGAAATGTATAAGAGTTTAAACATTGACATGCAAAGATGAAGAATGGCAATAGACTGAAACATACCCTCTAGCTGCGGACTGTGCAGCAGTACTCCTTTTGCTAACCTTATGGGCAATACAGGCATGTTAATATGTTGTTGTTATATTTGAAACTAAGGTGATCTTTATGCCTTACAGGTTTTCGAACTTCCGTGTCAAGAACTCCTTTTCAAGAAATATCCAACCAGGATTACTCCAAAGCTCCACTATCCACATCAATCATTCAACCATCAACATATAGCAGTCTACCATCAACATCGACTGCCAGCATTAATTTACCATTGACATCTGGATTGTCTGATCAACATGCTTTTTCAATATCCCAAACCTGTGACTTCATTGCCAAGGCGTAAGTACATTGTTATTTAAAGACTTGAGTTACAGTGAGTGACTGATGAAACAAGTCCAATCTGAAATCCTATTACTGTTCAATAAAATGTCTGAACATAAGTCGAAACAGATTTAATTCTACATTTCTTTTGGGGTAACTTCATTTTCAATTTCTTTCTATGTTGAATTTATTTACTTGGAACAAATTTGACAGATGTGATGGGTATTGATATCTAATGATAATAAAACAAGAAAAATATGTCTAAGTACAGTGTAAACTTCATGTAACGTCACTCGATTTAACGACAAACTCCCTACAGCGACGACATCACTCGGCTTTGGTTGGTTTAGCTTGTTTCCCATACAATGATACACTATATAGCGTTACACCCACTCTCAATAACGACAGGAATTTAAAATAAAAAGTACTTTTTAAGTTGCCAAAATTAGTAAAAACTGCGCAGCTGTGTACGTTCTTTTGTAGCTTTATTATCCTAGCCCGTAATAAACTCGACTGTTGGCAAAAGGCGTCAGACAAAAATAATAGACTATAAGCAATAGCGTTCAAACAAGAATTGTTTTTTATGTAATTAATTACTAACACTAGTCTGAAATAAACTTTTTCTTTTTATCTAATACAGATTTTTCTTCTCTCCATTTAACAACAACTCTCTATAACGTCAAAATATGCACAGTCCCTTGAGGGTGGTTATACAGGGTGTTACGGAAAGGGTTTATCAATACAAACGGGTTGAAGAGTGTATCTGGTCTAGAACCTCTGTACAAAATTTCAGCTCAAAAGCATTAACTTTGAAAATGTTTAATATTTTTTTATTCTTCTTCTTTCTTAGAGGTATTGGCAACGGTTAGTGACCAAGGTGCAACTAATGTTAGTGCCATAAACTGGCTAATAAATGAGACAAGAACGGGATATTTAAGAAAAGGTAAAGAAATAAAAAACAAAATTTTTGAAATAGATGGCAACGAAGTAGTGCCCTTATATGATCCCCCTCACCTCATAAAAGGAATAAGAAATAATTTACTACAGGCAGATTTAGTAGCAAACTTAAATGGGAGAAATGTCACTGGAAAGTGGGATCACATTGTGGAATTGTATCGAAGGGATGGCATTTATGATGGCATTAGGCTAATACCTAAATTAACAGATAAACATGTGATCCCACATAAAATTTCCAAAATGAAAGTGAAATGTGCTACTCAAATATTCAGCCGGACTGTAGCTGGTCACATGGGATCATTAGCTTGTGAGTATAATATCTTTTGTTTATATTGTATGTATATATCGCAGCCAACTGGTATAATTAGCCGTTACCCGCCTAGCGTTTTAACTAAACGGCGGCCGTTCAAATAACGGCCTGAATGATATTCAATTATAGTTTAGGTTGGAACCAATCACGCGCGAGCCGAATTGGTCGCAGTAACTAAGCCAGGGCACCCCGACCAAATGGGTTAGGTTAGGTTAGAACTGTGACCAACCGCGTGCGAGCTGAGAGAGCAAAGCGAGGCGAGCACTAATTCCAAATGCCAAGCGATTAACTAAACAGCTAATTTAACCAGTTGGCTGCGAATTATTATATACACGCGAATGAGGCCGCAGGCAAAAGCTGGTTAATTCATAGGTAAAACGTGTATTTTTATATGCAGAAGTTAATATAACTCACTAGCTTTTGCCCCCGTCTTCGCCCGCGTGGACGTCGGAAATTATTCGCAGAAAATTCAACCCCCCATTTCATCCTCTTAGGAGTGGAATTTCAAAAAACCCTTTCTTAGTGGATACCTAGTCTTCACAAAGAACACACCCTCCAAATTTCATGTCTCTAGGACCAACGGTTTAGGCTGTCGGTTGTTATATTAGTCAGTCAGGACTTTGAATTTTACATATTATATAGATATTAGATTTTAACTACAGCTATGTTATTTCAGGTCAAGGAGTACTCCCTCAAGAATGCGAGGAAACAGCTGCATTGCTCAAGTTTTTTGATGAATTGTTCGACTTCATGAACGGTAGTTTTAACTACTACAAAAAAAAAGGAAATCTACTGCTGGGCCCAGTATCGCCAAGATCAAACCATAAAAAAATATGGTCTGAATCTAAAAAGGTTTTGTCCTCAATGAGTTTAAAAAAAAATGGAAAATCAATTACTGTACCCTCAATTAAAAACTGGTTACACACTATTGATAATATAGCATATCTTGAAGATGTATTACAAAAAAAAGTATAAGCTGACATCTCTTTGGATGCGCCATTTTAACCAAGACCCCTTGGAAAACTTTTTCGGAAGCATAAGAAGCCATGGATACAGAAATAATTCTCCTTCTTGTGCTTCCTTCAAAGCAGCTTTTGCCTCACTTCTAATTAACAATATGAGTAGTGTACATTCACCTGGGTCCAATTGTGAAGTGGATTCATGCAACATGTTTAAGTCTTTAAAGATCTTGTTTTTTTAAGTGAGAGGTCAGCTTGTACAGACGCCAGCACATCAACCTACCCGAAACTGTCAAATTTTCCCAATCAACTTTGAACCTTATACTTTAGTGATAAAGTTCAAAATCTATTGAAAAAATTTGACAGATTGTAGTAGGTTGATGTGCTGGCGTCTGTACAACAGAAGTTGATTTTGAAGACATTGGTAGTGACCACATCTTTAAAGATTTTTAAATTAAAAGGAGTGATCCAAAAATAAGAGCACAAATAGATTACGTGACTGGATAGGTATGTGTTGCGCAAGTTAAAAATCAAGTGCAGAGTATGTAGAGATTCTTTATATAATAAAGACATGAATGAAAGTTCAATAACAGTTAGGGAATATTTCAAAAATAAGACTTGCCTCACATATCCATCACTTACATTGATAAAGTGTTTTTCAAATATTCAAGATGTGGTCATGAGTATATTAAGAAAAAAATCCGATTTAAATAATGTAATACAATACATGAAAACTATATTATCAATAGTAATTGACTACAGTTTTATTAAATGCAATGAACACAAAAAAGAAATAATTTTAAAAATTGAGCAAATTTCCCTTAACTTATTCGTATATAATTGGTGCAAAAACACAAATAAGTTATTAGCAGGGTCTAGATTCCAGAACTGATTATGAGGAAAATGATGAAATTCAAGAATTAGCGCATATATACTGTACGAAAAGATTACAAAAATAAAAACAGATTTTTGTATCATCTACTTCGTTTTATTTAATTTCCAAACCTAAATTTAAAAAAAATCATAAAATTGAAATAAAAGTAGAAACAAAAACTAAAGTGCAAAAGTTGCTTACACAAAGCACCAGATGGCGCCTTACGTCATACATTCCGCAAAACTACGCGAGTGACGTCTATACCCTATAATAAAATGTACTCTGTGGCCCGCACTGCCACTATCAAAGACCTTATACCCTGGGTATAAGGTCTTTGGCCACCATAGATCAACATACTACCACAGTATAAAAATCATATTTTAGACTGTGATACTACTAATAACTGCGTGTCCGTTACCCCAGCCAGATGTTGTCGAAAATGGTCATTTGAATCTTATAGATAACTAGCTGCGCCCCGCGGTTTCACCCGCATAAGTGTCGATCCCGTGGGAATATCGGGATAAAAACTATCCTATGTCCTTCCCCGGGACTGAAACTATCTCTACACCAAATTTCATCTAAATCGGTTCAGCGGTTTAGGCGTGAAGAAAAGACAGACAGACAGACAGAGTTACTTTCGCATTTATAATATTAGTTTGGATTAGTTTTGCGGCTTCTGTAATTGTTGCACACATTTTTAAATTTGTTGCGCTTATAGTTTTTTAATTATTTCACAAAAACATATCCTGCTGCTGGGGTAACGTTACCCCAGCCAGACCTTTTTCTATCTAATAGGTATATTTAAATAAATACTAGCTATAAAATTAGTTGTCTATATGAAGTAAATGTTGTGCCTTATTTTGTATTTGTTCTTTCTTCGGTTGCGAAGTTATTCGAGATTTTGCTGGGGTAACGTTTTTGGTTTTGTTAGATCTTTGAAACGGTTTGGCGGATTCTTATCATATTTTGTACATGACTTCTTAGGAATTAGTTTAAATTTGTTCTGCAATAAAAAAACCAAAATAATGCATAGCTTAAAGGCTATTTCATTAAATAGAAAAACACTTCAATTGGTCCCAGCACTCTCAATAAGAGGTTTAAAGACTTACTTTAAACGTTATTTTGAAGCTTGTAATTGCCTTCAAATGTATGTCAAGTTTCATTAGTATCCTGTAAGTATTTGAGTGCGTTTCAACAAATAGTTCCTATGTTATAATGTTGGCTCCCCTGTCCTCCGCTAGGAGTATATGTGTTTTGTGCCCATGTCTGTCAAGATAGTAGATATGGGAAGACGATTCTGGGGTTTTTTTAAGATTTATAAGGTGTCCGTATTAGAATCATGCCCAAAACAGGAGTGGTGAAGAATAAGAAGTGGTATAAGTACATTGTTGCCAACATAACGGCATAGGAACTATTTGTTGAAACGCACTAATTTAACAAGTTATGATGATATTCAGTTCTTCACGAGCACGGTCATGATGCGCGCGGTGTTATTTGGCCACTGATAAGCCATGAACTGAATGTTATGTCAATAATTAGTTGTTTAGTTCAGTTGTATATCAGTAAAATTTCAGCGTAATACATTGGATAATTAATGAGACAATACGATTAAAGTCATTAGGAAGTGAATGGGTTGTTTCCGTTTAGACAGATTTTCGTTTCGACAGATGACCGTGGTAACCCGACCAAGTTTAGGTGGTTACGAAAAAGCGAAAACGCAGAACATTATGCTCATGGAATTATTATGTACTACGTACAACTGGAAGGTTCACTCAGATTATAAACGCGAGCCGAAAGAGAGGTTTCAAAACTTCACCCGTCCTTGTCAAAGTAGGGTAACCATATTTTATGTAATAGGTAGGTACATCGGATTTTACTAGGCCACCTTATAATTATAATTACTCTATACACGCTCGTCGATTCTTGATGTTCTTTATGTTACATGCCTTTTCATCAGCACCTAGTAGCATGACATTTTCAATCGTAGGCACTAGGTATATTTTTAAAATTACAGTGACCACTCACGTCATCATTTTCCATCTTGTCTTTCATCGTCATAAATTATACTTAATATAGGTAGACAGAAGTACTTACTAGCATGTTTTGAATTATCCCCACCGACAAATCACCCTTGGTGGGGTTTAATTTAACATTATTATCCAGTGGGGATTTTTCATGTTATATTCCTGAAATCCCCTTGAAATTTGATATAAGTCGTGGTGGGGATTTTAGGAAAAAAATCATTAAATCCCAAGGGTGATTTGTCGGTGGGAATTTGAGAAATAATTCAAAACATGCTAGTAAGTGCTTCTCTCTACCCCTATTAAGTATAATTCATGCCGTGACGTGTTTCTTTCTAACGGAGGCCCCTACCTATAGCGATGAACGCGATGATCGTCTCAGTGCGATAGGCGATGGGCCCAACTATGTATCTAACCCCAGGTTCGCGCCGGCAACAAAACATGTTATAAACAGCTATCTATGTCTATCACTCTTTGAGGGTTTGATTGCGTTAGATAGATGTTAGGAACATGTTTTGTTGTCGGTGCGAGGTTGCAAGGATGTTTGTACGTTTTCAAATAAAATAATAGACAATATATTTAGGTGGGTCTAATAGACAATATACTTTATAATTTTTGTGAGGATGTTCGATATACTTATGTTTTCATGTTTTGTAATGAAAAATTACAACCCAAAAGTTCGTAGGACTTCAAATTTGTGATAGTGCCATCACATGTTAGAGACCTAACGTTTATATTTATATCTCCCAAATATCGAATGGCAGCGAGCAGTAAATTAGCTTGTTTAATTTTTTCCGAGCATCTGTCAGGTAATCTTCGGGTTTGAAATGCAAGCTACATATTACAGAGTTATCAGTCAGCTTTCCAGGAATAAGCTCTAACCATTTTCTTCTTATTTCGGCATTCGACGGCAATCTAGAAAAAAAAACTGTTTTGTTAGGTTCTGATTTTACATTTAGTATGTTCACCCTATTTATTACAAAAACAACTCACCTGTGAAAGGATATTCCACAACCAGGGTAAAATTATTTATGACACCCACTCACACCACAGAAAGTATTCACCATTTTAAAAAAAACAACAGTCGCATCGATTCTCAAATCGCATCAAAAGCATAAAAATAAAACACTTACAACAACGAACAAGACGCCACTAAATTACATCAGCTGACATGACAACCATATTTACCGGTATTGCTAGTAATAAATTTATAATATTTACTAATTACCTACGGTGCTATTGTGAGAAATATTTTTGTTCTTAATAAGTAAACCTGTAAGCGATATTAGGTAATTCGTTTTAGTACATATGCGGTACTCACATAAGTTTATCATATTATGCAAATAATACGTTTTAATTTTCGTTTCTTACACAATCTTATTCTACTAAAGGAATTAAATATTTTACATGGCAATCGTGCGAAAGAGACACAACGAAGCTTAAATTGTTCTCTCTCGAGCCCGTTTTTTACTGTTTATTTGGATATTCTAAAAACAACGATAGTCGTTTTACAAATAGAGTTCAATTTTATTTGACAGGATTTTACCAGTAAGCCTTCCAGTTGTACGTAGTACATAATAATTCCATGATTATGCTACTTTCTAAAATATGTAGGATAGTGTTACAAAGGAGAACGAGTAAGACCGTACCCAGAGACAAAGTTAATTGTAGCATTATGGACTATGTCGGTATTTGTTGACCTCATGGAGTAGTTTAATTAATCCTAAGACAGCATGTCTGAATTCACTTGGAGAAAAAAGATATTTTAGAAAGTTAAATTGGTTTTGAGAAGACGGTACCCAGAGACAAGGTTAATTGTAGCATTATGAACTATGTCGGTATTTGTTGACCTCGTGAAGTAGTTTAATTAATCCTAAGACAGCATGTCTGAATTCACTTGGAGAAAAAATATATTTTAGAAAGTTAAATTGGTTTTGAGAAGACGGTACCCAGAGACAAAGTTAATTGTAGCATTATGGACTATGTCGGTATTTGTTGACCTCATGGAGTAGTTTAATTAATCCTAAGACAGCATGTCTGAATTCACTTGGAGAAAAAAGATATTTTAGAAAGTTAAATTGGTTTTGAGAAGACGGTACCCAGAGACAAGGTTAATTGTAGCATTATGAACTATGTCGGTATTTGTTGACCTCGTGGAGTAGTTTAGTTAATCCTAAGACAGCATGTCTGAATTCACTTGGAGAAAAAAGATATTTAAAAGACAGCATGTCTGAATTCACTTGGAGAAAAAAGATATTTTAGAAAGTTAAATTGGTTTTGAGAAGACGGTACCCAGAGACAAGGTTAATTGTAGCATTATGAACTATGTCGGTATTTGTTGACCTCGTGAAGTAGTTTAATTAATCCTAAGACAGCATGTCTGAATTCACTTGGAGAAAAAATATATTTTAGAAAGTTAAATTGGTTTTGAGAAGACGGTACCCAGAGACAAAGTTAATTGTAGCATTATGGACTATGTCGGTATTTGTTGACCTCATGGAGTAGTTTAATTAATCCTAAGACAGCATGTCTGAATTCACTTGGAGAAAAAAGATATTTTAGAAAGTTAAATTGGTTTTGAGAAGACGGTACCCAGAGACAAGGTTAATTGTAGCATTATGAACTATGTCGGTATTTGTTGACCTCGTGGAGTAGTTTAGTTAATCCTAAGACAGCATGTCTGAATTCACTTGGAGAAAAAAGATATTTAAGGAACTTAAATTGGTTTTGAGAAGACCGTACCCAGAGACAAGGTTAATTGTAGCATTATGAACTATGTCGGTATTTGTTGACCTCATGGAGTAGTTTAATTAATCCTAAGACAGCATGTCTGAATTCACTTGGAGAAAAAAGATATTTAAACATACTTCACCAGCAGGTCTCACAGGTATAATTTTCCATTTTTACAATAATCTTACTAAATAATAATTACTCGACAGTCAATCACTTGCGCCATATCTCATATTAGGACTTGGTTCTACGCATACCTCTATAGGGTACCTACATGCCTCTTCGCAAATGCTCTCGACACGTATGATTTTGCGAGTTTTAATTGGTATGTGTCTAAACTAAACAATATAAGTTCCTCCTCGTTGAGGCTAGGAAATGGTACATCGCTTTCTTCCATCGCTGTGAAACGTACCCTTTGGCGGTTGATATTACAGTCCACTACATATTAGTAATCAAACCTGTTAGAAACGTTAATTCTGTCTTCTATTATTTCGACAATGTTGTTAGCGTGTGGATTATTCTACAATGGATCACGGAACGTGTTCAATAAGGCTCCAGCGATTTAGAAAATTAACAGAACTTGATTAAAAATTAATTCAAATTGATTTAGAACTTGTATTGTGTTTTGTTTTTATTTCTTTTTTGTATCTCATTTTATGCTGTATTGTCGGTTGCCAGCAGACATGCTGACTAAGTGCTGACTAAACATTTACCTATCAACTTTTTTTATTTTTATTTAATCATCATTTAACAACAGATGTCCTTTAGGTCCACCAATTAGCTCGCCATCGGAGTAGACGAGTTGTCCTCTTACGTACGTCTGCATAACTTTTCCCGTTAACACTCTATTCATGTAAGGACTAATCTGTAATCAAACAAAAGTATTAAATTACCTACCTGAATAAGCTTACGATTCTGCTAATCGACTAGCACTTACAGCTGCAGATGCAATGGTAGATATTATTATTGAACTGATTTTTAAACTTGATTCCTTCAACATACTCAAAATTCAAAAGTAGAAATTGTAAGTAAATTAAGTTAAGGTGAATGCGCAGTGGTAGACCGCGAAATTTAAATTTTCTTACGTTTTTTTGCAATTTGTAGGTCAGTGTCAGGTTGTATCTTGATCAAAATATGATTTGCGACTATAATAGACATGTATTTACAGAATTATAGTCATTAGAATCATTAATATATCTCTTTAAGTTAGATTACTACCATAAACACTTTTCCATACGAGATTTGTTCTTAACGGTAGAAATCTAACTTAGAAAGATAATATTAATGAGTCTAATTATTATAATTCTGTGAATACGTACCTATCTGTTACAGTCGCGAATCATATTTTGATCAAGATACAACTGACACTGACCTGAAAATTGCAAAAAACGTAAGAAAAATTGAATTTCGCGGGCTACAACTGCGCATTCACCTTAAGGGTTTTGACTCAGATTAATTGTTTGATAGTTTTAATATGTAACAACCAATAACCATTTTTATTAAGATAGGTACCTATTATTATAAATAATTAATCTAATAGATACCTATCCACTCCAACTCTTTGTCTAGTTTGAGCAACTGATGAATTTTAGATTTAATAGCAATGTTACGCAAGTCAGTACTTAGATGATATGAATGGGTTAGTAGTTCAATAGGTATCTACAAAAAAGAATATAAGTAGAAGATTGACCTCGATTATATATTTAGGAGAAAAAAATAGTAGTAATCACCTTGTTTTTGTATCTTATGATTTCAGGAGTGACGACGAATGAGGCGTTGGGATCGAAGAAAATGAGATCAGCATCAAGGCCGGGCCTAAGTGAGCCCTTCTTCTCTTGCAGACCGCACAGGCGCGCCGGGCCCGCAGACAAATAGTGGCTCAGGGTACTCAATGAATATCCACGGGCTTTCGCCTCCGTCCAAAATAATGAGAGATCTGGAAATCGACAGGAAAGAAGTGATTTTCATGAAATAGGCAGCTCTCCTTTTTAAAAAGAAGGTAAAATTGAATACACCTAAGTTTTAATAGTATTAGGTATACATATATATACATAAGTATAGTATTATTACCAAACTGAACGGAAGATATTCCACCCCAGGCTGTCATGAAGTTTGGTCCTTTCAGCTCTGCAACACTGGGTGAGTGATCGGATGCGACTAAATCCAATCTTTCATCTCGAATATACTCCCATAACTTTTGCTGTAAATAAAACATTGGGTAGGTATAATCTTTAGGTTCTACATTTAGGTAAGTCGAGGAATGGGAAACTGCTACAACTTCCTGTAAAGAATCGCTGAACGCCTACTAAGTACGTAATCGGAACCAAGTTCTACCATGACAGGGTTTACTAAAAACAATGCTAAAATTTAGTGCCAAAGAAAGGGCGTTCCGACAGAAATCCTCCTAATTTGAATGTGTTTGGCTACCGTAGAAGTCTCAATTAACCCTTCTCCGTCCCTAAACGTAGGGTAACCACACGAATTTATATTGGATGAAAAAGAGTCAGGGTACCTTGTTCGTAATGTTCCTAATAGGCGGCGCGCACTTATACTCGGAGTGTCCAGCAGGGATCTGTTCCGAACTGAGCGTGAGGTAGTGATTACATGTCTCCGCAGTAACACCTCCCCGCCAACCCTTGTAACCACCCTTGATTCTCTCCTCTCTGGCCGCCTCCAGGATAGGAACCACGCCCTCCGCCGAGACATGCACCACGTGGACATGAACACTGCGAAATGAAATAGAATAGAACTAGAGTGATATAGCTTGCAAATTTGGCAAGTTGGAGTAGTGCGAGGGTGACATCCGTCTAAGAAAGCTCTTGGAGCAGACGTGGCCTAAAGTTGAGACTGTGTATTGCCAAGCCCAGCGCGTGACGCCCTCCTGTTAGTTGGACTTACGTCAAGGAAGCTAACACTTGCGGAAAGCAGAGAACCGGGTGTTGTGGCCAAACTTGACACTCCATGTTCTAATGGTGTAGATAGAGTTGATTGATTGATTGAATAAATTCTTCAGACATCCACTCTTCAAGTGACATTCGGTCACCTCTATTTTTCATCGTGGTAAACTTGTTGCCAGCGAATTGGATGGATACTTTTATACGTAAGCTGTTTTTTGTTTTACCGTAATTATTCTTTTTTTTCTGTTATTTCATTGCGTATATAGGGGTATATCTATATGTAGATATACACTTGGGAGCAAATAAATCGAGCCACTTGCTTTTTTTTGCACGTATAATGGTTAATATTTTTGGTATTATGGAACTTATCAAATCGAAACATATATCGCCTAAGAGCTTATTTAATAATCTTTACAATGAGGGTAAATTTTTGAATGATAACCTTATTTAGTGATAAATTATTGGCTCTGAAAGAAAAACGGTAATTTTGATAGAAAATTGTAGGATTAAAACAGTCCAGAAAATCTATCGAAATCAGGGCAAGGGGGGGTAATACAAGATATTAAGAATAAGTTTATACCATAATTTTGTTTTTAATTGTTTTTTTTCTGGACCGACAATTTTCTATCAAAATTACCGTTTTTCTTTCAGAGCCAATAATTTATCATTAAATAAGGTTATCATTCAATAATTTACCCTCATTGTAAAGATTATTAAATAAGCTCTTAGGCGATATATGTTTCGATTTGATACGTTCCATAATACCAAAAATAATAACCATTATACGTGAAAAAAGGAAGTGGCTCGATTTATTTGCTCCCAAGTGTATACCTACCCAGATAATGAGAGAAGAATAAATAACTTAACCTAACCGTTATGTTTACCTACACATAACGGTTAGGTACCTAATTTATTCTTCGCCATTAAATCAATATTTAATATTTCTAGATATGGTCGTCAACATTTTCTTCTAAAAACTTGCATGACCGATTCTTGTTCATAAGATATTCAATGATCTGTAAGCAGACTGGAATTTTGTATAATATTCGAATAACGAAAAGATTGCTTACTCAGTTTTGTGTAATTGAGACGCGATTAATGAGGCCGCTTCTAGCTCCATTATTTCGGGACGGGATGCAAGGTAAGTGTCGTACAAAACTGGATCTGAAATGATAGTATTTAATTTAACAGTTAGGTAACATTTAAGCATTAGCATAAATCTGAAACCGGTCAATCTACTGTCTCACATTTTTATATTTAGAACAGTGTCTAGCTATGTTGGTATAGGTTAAATAAATTGGTAAAATTTGGAACCGGTAAAAAATCATCCGGTATACCTAAGCGTACCTATACCGGATGATTTTTTACCGGTTCCAAAAAAAACTACTTGACCAAATATGTATGAAAGCTGTTTCTTTTCGTGATTTCAGAGTTGGTCTCATAGTGAAAGTTGTTCATATTCATGGGTAGAACACCCTTTAAAAATTTGGAACCGGTAAAAAAATCATTCTGTATAGGTAGTTTATAACTAAGTATTTAATAAATACCTGGACATGAAGGACCGGTGCATTCTGCTTTCTTATCATCAATTTGTACTTCTGCGTGGAACTAAAAATGTTTTATTAGAAGTAAGTAACCATTTTATCTCCTTATAAATAACCCATTTATAATTAAAATATCTAGCATAACAAAATCTTTAATATTTACAGCTAAAACGGTTCCAGTGCCATTGAGGTAGACCAAGGCTTTCTCCAAATCTTCTGGTGTAACATTGGGGAACTCAGACACGCCGCTGTTGATCAAGAAGCATTTGAAACCCACTACACCAGCTTTTACCATGTCTTGTAACTCTTCCTGAAAAAGAAGGAAAAAATACAGACGAGGAAATAATACAATACCTACATTACTTAAATATTTAATTACTAAATAACACCGTCTCAGTTTTTTTCTGACACGATTGGCCTCGCACCTGGACAAGATTGTTAAAGGAAAATGAATGTAGGATTCATTGAAACTTCCGGTAGCCGTTTCAGCAACTTTAATAGCCTTCGATCAATAATTTATTGATCGAAGTTAATTAGCCACTATCGAATATGGTCCTTATAACTATACTATAAACTGTGGGGTAATTGCGTAACGCACTAACAGTAGCAAATGGTTTTAATTTTGACAGTTCAACAACATTCATTGCGTTATTTACGTTGTTGAGCAGACACATTTTTCGATTCAGATTGTGATTGAAAATGATAAAAAAAAAAAAAACAAATTACCTACGTTATCTAATCTTGCATAGTTACAGCTGTCTGCACTGACTGCCTATTGTGGTAGGTAGGTTTGATAAATAAGCTGTTTGTTTTCTATTATTAAAACTAAATTTCAGTCGACAACATCCATCGATTTCTTTCTAAACTTCAACTAAGTATATCTGATGATCCTGCATACTTATCTGACTCTTATGTTGACTGTACGTATCTCTTTATTATCTGTTTTATACTACTGTACTTCTGTATATTGGTTTACTTTCCTCTTTTTGCCCTTTTGCTGTAAATACCGCTAAATAAAGAATAATACTTTTACCTCATTTCCAGGGACAACGCCTCCCCAGAAACCAACGTCGACAAATATTTCTTCTCTGGCAATATTGGCTTTAACTTTCAAGTTTTCAAGAGTCGTTGTAGGAGGAATGGAATTCCTGTGATTTGGAATAAAATATGTTAGTTAATAAACAATACAGGTATTTTTGTTGGGTTTCTTAAAATAAAAACAGAGCAGACCAACAACAACAACATACCCGCTTCCCGCTTCCTCTTATAACATAGGTAGGTAGCAACTTACGACAACTGCTTGATTAGTAATCTTGTAGAAATTGCTGGATGTCATAATTAGGTAACACAACATAGGTACATAATACTGAAGTCGAATGTACCGCTCAAAGGCAGTCTTCTATCCCGGAAGCCTCGTTACAGACACGCAGACAGACCCTCGATAGTAAAATCACAAATCTACCCAATCCAATACCTACCTATATCTCCATGCAAATAAATAAAATTGAAGTGTCTGTTTGTAATTTCAAAATAACAGCTTGTGACTAAATACATATGAAAGTATATACGGTATTTATTCACGCGAACGAAGTCGCCGGTACAGCTAATCTATGATAAGCGAAAGCTTACATTATCGATTAAAGGTTATTGTAGTCAGACTGACTGATAAAGTGATAACATAGCCACGAGTACCGGAGTAGGTACCTACATATCCGGCGCAGTCTGGGACATTCACAACCTTATTGCTGACTGGCCAGTATTTTATTTACCTATGAGCTATGGCTATTTAATTGCTCAAATACGTATTTCGATCCATACTCTAAATACAGCATGTATCAGAAAGATGTGGTTCGGACCATCAAAATGAAACACTTTTCCATGGGACCAATATTGTCCCCGTAGTTGGAAAACTAAATAACTCCGATTTTCTAGTTTTGAGATAAACGCGATTTAGTGTTTTTTTTTTTCAATTAATGTTCATTTGTTAAAAAAATTGAGACAATTTTACTGTCGGTAATTTTATAATTATGCATTATTCCATCTGAACGACAAAAATGGCTATATTTTTGGAACGGAATAAGATAAGTAAATTCCTGTAAGACTCAAACATGCGTCATGTTTTGGATTATTTAAAAATAGGGAAAAGACAAAATCGCCAAAAACGAAGTTATTTAGTTTTCCAAATACGGGGACGATATCATAATAGCAAAAAATTATCAGCTGTTCATACATTTGGGTCGAGTATAATATAAGTAGGTACCTATACTACCTTATTTTTTCATATAATTGTACATATTATTATAGTTTGTATGTTAGCTTATATTAAGTAAATATCTAGACAATCACTTTCATAAATCAATAATTTCCTACACAATAAAATTCAGTTAGTTACTGTTAATCTTCGAATCAGACAGAGAAAGAAAACAAATATAACACTAAGGAATTGTATTTTGTTCATTAAAAATGTTTTTAATACAATCGGAACATAAGGTACCTACCTACTAAAGTTATGTTAACGGGACAGTTGTTTTTTTTTTTTGCGACTTCTATGTTGTTCCCATGGATCGCATTCCCATCCCAATGTTCAATTTCTGATACAAGCATGTAGATGTAGTTTGAGATGCGAATTGTACAGCAGTAGGTAGGTACAAGAAAAGAAAATCAGATTGACATACAAAGGCATATCGATGATGGTGGTCATCCCTCCGGCCGCAGCAGCCTCGGTAGCCGTGACGTATCCCTCCCAGGAGGTCCTGCCGGGCTCGTTCACATGGACATGGGAGTCGACTCCTCCTGCCATTAAGGCCCATGATCCTCCATCTATTAGCTAGAATGGAACAAAAACAGTTGTAAGATTTCCTTTACTTAACCTTGTCAGTTTGAATAGTCTCCAATTCGACTTGCCGCCGCATAATGAAGCTCTAGTGACAAATAATGTTTCGTTACAATAGGTAACCAAAATACATACATGTACGAGTACGTAGCGTGACTGTCACGCCAATAATGTCTGTAGGCCATTACACTGATGATGGTATGGATGCCAGGGACATCGACGCGCAACCTGTTGCAATGGATTCAGTAAGTACATACGCCAGCACATCAACCTACTACAATCTGTCAAATTTCTTTAACCTTTTGAACGCCAATCACTTGTATACAAGTTCGAGATTTTCGTGCCCTCAGCGCCACTACTTGATTAGAAGTAATAATAGTATAAAATAAATTTACGACTTTTACAAGACCTTTTATTTTGTTTTTATGGAAAATTGCCCTGTTATAAGCCATATTTTTAACTTTTTCACACATAATAAGTTCTTGTTTGTTTTATATTCAATAGAAACAAAAACGCCACAAAATATTTTAGTGCCCCCAACGCCAAGTACTTGATATAAAGTAAGCCAGTGATGGGACACGATGAAGACCTCGCTATATTTCATCTCGTCAAAACGATCATAAATATCATTATTGCAAGAAAATGACGTGAATAAATAATATTTTATAAATATTGTAAACTATAAACTACGTTTTATTCGCCTTAATCAAGAATGAATAGGTTTTCTAATCATTGTCGATATTGAAACACCGTGTGAAAAACCCATCCCTACAAAGTAGCTAGTTGTCAGTGCGCACAACGCCACGAACTAGTATTGAAGTAAATCTGTGACGTCACAAGCGGACGGCTTTCAAGGTCATAGTGACTTTGTGCATTTTAGTGTAGTGCAATGTTTACATCTTGTTTCTTTTTGAGTAGATTCATCATAAGAAAAAGTTTGTGAATAATCAGAATTTTGAAATAGTTCGTCGTCCTGACATTATTAAGTCGTCAACTTCCGTTTCAGGAATGTACTTCCGTTTTCTATTAGTTTCTAAAAACAAGAAAAATCATTGCTAGTATTTTGCGACACCTATACCTACCATTAAAAAAAAGATCTGTAACATCTGCGTAAAACAGTCACTTACACTCCATTTTAATTTTTTTTTAAAACACGTAGATAGAAAACCACGTATCTAGCTTCTATTGATTGTATTTGGTTCTATTTTTTGTAAGTAAACGAAATAAATTATGCATGAATCGGTTGAGGTTATGCACGTGTAACTCGACCACAGTGAATAGAAAAAAGAAAAATACCATAGACATCGACATCTAGACATCCTTATATCAGAAAGGATTTTGACGTGCCTCGAGCGCCAACGACTTGATATGAAGTAGAAGGATTACATTTGGAGACAAATAGGGATGTGCCTTCTAGAACACACGTCTAATAAATTTACAATTCTTTTCTTTTATTATGGGAAATATATCCAGGTTTTCATATTGATTTTTTTATGAAATAAAACAAAATATGAAAATACGGTATCAGTTTTTATTTAGCTTCGTAAATTGGTGAATAAACGTTAATTTCAACTTATAATATTATTTATCGATAGGACATTAAACCCATCCCTACGTTTTACTATAGATACGTTATACATTTGTAGCGTGGCGCTGGAGGACACATCGCGTATTATGTAGATGGGCGTCGAAAAGGTTAATAGATTTTCAACTTTATCACTGAATTATAAGGTTCAAAGTTGATTGGGAAAATGTGACAGTTAGGTGTAGGTTGATGTGCTGGCGTCTGTACATAATTCTGAACACCCTGCGTTGGAATTTTTCATAGTAAAAATAAATTTGCTGTTCCATACCATTGATATTTTATATATCAATGTTCCATACTTACATTTTGACCGCGTAGGTATTACACTTGTCTATGAAACATCTGATTTCTTTTTTGATAACCGACGAAAAATTTCTACGCTAGGGGGTCTAGAATATGTGCTGAATTCTTGGTTACGGTTTGTGCGTCGATGTCTGTATACAGGGTGTTACGGAAAGGGTATATCAATACAAACGGGTTGAAGAGTGTATCTGGTCTAGAATCTCTGTGCAAAATTTCAGCTCAAAAGCATTAACTTTGAATATGCTTAATATTTTTTTATTTCGACATCACGTCGCTGTACTGGCGCGCGGCGGCGTGATGTGCGTGTACTAGGCGCACAGACACACTACAGATAATGAATAATGACCCTCGTAGTACGATGACACGTTTGTTATGATTTCAATTTAATAAACTATCGAAATAAAAATATATTAAGCATTTTCAAAGTTACTGCTTTTGAGCTGAAATTTTGTACATAGATTCTAGACCAGATACACTCTTCGACCCGTTTGTATTGATATACCCTTTCTGTAACACCCTGTATAGGAGTATAGATAAGTAGTAGGTACAGGTGATACAATTTCCCGACACATTGAGTCCTAATTTTTGAAAATGTCGGCCACGATCTAATAATTTTTTTGTGGTCCTTTTTATCAAATAGACATCTGCAAGTGGCGACGTACGATTGGGAGACTGTTAGAGTTACTGGCCGAGGGTTAGCTCAAGGAGATCCATTAGCTCCACTTTTATTTAATATTTTAACACTACACATATGTAAGAATATTGGCCTGGAGGTTAATATATCTCAGTATGCTGATGACTTTGTGTTATATTCTACAAAAAGTAATTTAGATTCAGCGTTTGAAGAACTTCGGTCTGCTTTACGATATACCAAAGTATTAATTGATAAGCTGGGTTTATCTATGTCTTCTAATAAAACTAAGATATGTGTTGGTTGTAAGGTTGCTTTAGGAGGTCTGTCGACTTTGTTTTTGATGATGTTTCAATAGAGGTCGTTAATAATGTGAAATATTTGGGTCTGTGGCTGGATAGCTCTTTGAGATGGGGTAAACACATTAATGAAACCTCACAGAAGGTAATGAAATTCATAAATTTAATTAAAGTTTTATCTGGTCCGGGATGGGGACTCCATCAAAAACACCTGAGACGTTTATATATTTCTATAATTCGAAGTAGAATTGATTATGCCAGTTTCTTGTTTGACAGTAGGTAGTTGTAATTCTAAACTAATGTTACGAGCTTGGGGTTCGTGACAATAAAAACTGCCGATTTAAAAACCAAAAATAGACACTTTAATTAAAAACAGCAATTATAACTTTAACACACTAACAATAAAACACAATCGCACTACAAGATCACTTGAAAGTCGCACTTGAAGATCGCTTCGATGTTTTCGCTTGTATCGCTTATCCAAGACTGAATGCCGGCTCGCAGGCACACCGGCCTTATATAGGCCTCGGATAGTTCCAGAACCTTCTACCGTAGAAACATCTAGAATGTTCGAGTACATACCGAACCCGACGGACTAGACGTCGATAGTTCTGGAAAGTTCTATCATCGAAGTTTCTAGAAGGGACCCGAATAATTATAAGTTCTGCTACTCGATACTAGATGGCGCTAGTGGTAGCTAATGTCGCCATCAATTGTGGCGCGCAACACTGCCCCCTCCTAAGACATGCTCGTCCCGAGCATTATTGGCCCCATAATAACGCGCCAGTCGATCCACATGGACGATCTTAGGAGTACCTCTTGCACCTTTCTGTATCCGGTAGGTTACGTCATTGATCTTTGTCACAATCCGGTACGGTCCGTCCCATTTAGCTTGAAGCTTAGGAGATTTCCCTTTGCTGCGGACTGGATTGTGCAACCACACTAGTGATCCTTCGTCGAACCCTTTATTGTTCATTTTGCGGTCATAACGGGTTTTCATCTTCTCAGACATTTGCTGGCCCGATTGTCTGACGTGCTCATAGATGTCATTCATTTTGTTCCGCAAGTCATTCGCATAATCGGTTATACTGCGTGGGGCGTCAGGTGGTATTCCGGTGATCAGGTCTGCAGGCAGCCGTAATTCCCTTCCAAAGTTTGCGAAAGCTGGTGTCACCGATGTACTTTCGTGAACAGCACTTCGATATGACAACAAGAACGGTTGTATGTGCTTATCCCAATCTCGTTGCCGATTTTCCACAACTTTTGCCAGGTATCTCTCCAATGTCTGATTAAATCGTTCCACCATTCCATCCGATTGTGGGTGGTAAGAAGTTGTTCTCGTTTTATGAGTACCCATAACTCGACAAGTTTCCTGGAATATTTGGGACTCAAAATTCCTTCCTTGATCACTGTGAATCTCTAAAGGTACTCCAAAACGGCAGAAGACTTCATGAACCAATTTATCTGCAACTGTTGAAGCTTCTTGGTTTGGAATGGCGAAGACTTTCGGCCACTTAGTGAAGTAATCCATTACAACCATGAAATACTTGTTACCACTTTCACTTTCCGGAAATGGTCCTGCAACATCCAGGGCTATCCTCTCCCATGGTGCACCAACATTGTATAATTTCAATGCACCTCTACTACGCGTCTGAGGTCCCTTTACAGCCGCACAACTTGTACATTTGCGACACCAGTCCTCGACATAGTCACGACAGTGGACCCAGTAAAACCGTTCTCGTATCTTCAGTAGGGTCCGTTTAACTCCCAAATGGCCTCCTGAACAACCATTATGGTACAGCTGTAGAACATCAGGTACTTTAGCTTTAGGGACAACCATTTGAAAATGACAGCTGTCTCCTCGAGCATTTTCCCATTTACGGCACAGGACTCCTTCCTGAATCACCAAGCTGTCCCATTGGGCCCAATAGCTTTTTGTGATCGAACTCATCGCTGAGACGTCGCTCCACGTGGGCTTAGGTGCACCGGCCTTTATCCACTCGAGAATCGGCTTGAGGTCTGAATCTTCCTGCTGGGCACGTTGTAGGGTTTCCTTCCACTCGTTGCTGAGGTCTGTCTTGAGCATCCTCACAGGTACGACTTCTTTACTTTCTTGCCTAGTACAATGCTTGCAGTCTTCAGGACAAGGTCTTCTTGACAATGCATCCGCGTTGCCATGAGATTTTCCGCTGCGATGTTCGACCACGAAGTCGTATTCCTGCAGTAGTTCAATCCATCTCGCAACTTGACCTTCTGGATTTTTGAACTGCAATAGCCATTTCAGTGCAGCATGGTCAGTTCGTAAGTGGAATTTCCGCCCCAGAAGATATTTGCTAAAATGCTGCAATGACTTTACCACAGCAAGCAATTCCCGTCTCGTGACACAATAGTTCCTTTCCGGCTTTGACAACGACTTGCTGAAGTACGCTATTACAACCTCTTGATCACCATTCCGTTGAGACAATACACCACCAAGTCCTATGTCACTTGCGTCTGTGTCAACTATAAATTCCTTGCCTGCATCAGGGTACCCCAAAATAGGTGTTTTGCACAGTCGGTCCTTTAACTCCTGGAATGCGATGTTGCAACTTTCATCCCAGCAGAAATGTCGCTTCTCCTCGGTTAGCTTGTGCAGGGGTTTGGCTATATCCGCAAAGTTCTTAACAAATCGCCGATAATAAGAGCACAAACCCAAAAATGCTCTGACCTGCGTCTTATTTTTCGGAACTGGCCAATCCTTGACAGCGGCGATTTTCTCTGGATCCGTGCGGATACCTTCTTCCGACACTACATACCCCAAAAAGCTAACTTGTCGTTTGAATAGTGAACACTTCTTCGGACTTAACTTGAGGTTGGCACTCTGGATCTTCATGAGCACGCGTTCCAGGTTTTGAAGATGTTCTTCAAACGTGCGGCCTACGATGATGATGTCATCCAAGTAGACCAGACAGGCATCGCCAATTAGCCCGGTAAGTACAAGTTCCATCAACCTTTCAAACGTTGCCGGAGCATTGCACAATCCAAACGGCATAACTTTAAATTGCCAAAGACCCTTTCCTGTCGAGAACGCAGTTTTCTCCTTGTCCTTTGGATCGATTTCAACTTGCCAGTAGCCACTTTTCAGGTCTAGCGTGCTAAACCACTTTACTCCAGTAAGCATGTCCAGCGTGTCATCAATTCTTGGCAAAGGATAGCTGTCCTTCTTCGTAACGTCGTTCAGACGACGATAGTCAACACAAAACCGCATGCTGCCGTCCTTCTTCCTTACCAGCACTACAGGTGAACACCATGGACTAGATGAAGGTTCAATAACACCATCCTTCACCATTCCTTCGATCATGGTTTCCACTTCCTTTTCACGTGCTACCGGCAATCTCCTTGGCCGCTGACGGATAGGCAATTCTTCTCCTGTGTTTATTTTGTGTTGAACTAAGCCAGTCTTCCCAATGTCAGCATCGTTTGACGAGAAAACACCGGCGTACTTGAGTAACATCTTCTTAGCCTTGACTATTTCATCTTGGGACAGAGCGCTGCGGCAGTCTTCTAAAAGTGTGGACACTTTCGTTTGTGCATCCTTGCTGAGGGTCCCAGTCGCTAGATGTTGGCATCGACGCAACCAATCCACTTCCTCGCAAGTACCAACTAGTGTGCCTTTTTCTATAATCTGTTCCTGATCACAAAGGTTCAGCACACGTACCCCTGAGATGTCGGTGGCTCTGACCAAAGTTCGTGCCACTTTCCATGGAAGGTCATTGTCTACCCTTTCCACGAGTACACAACGATTAGTTTGCCCAGGATTCCGAGGAAGACTAACCGGCACAATCGTTTCTGATCTCGGCGGAAGAACAATCTTTTTAAGGCTGTACACATTCCCTGGTAATGCCCCTTCCATAAAAAGTTCCTCTTGTCCACATTTCAAAACACCTTGCTTGACGTCAATCTCGCAATAATTCTTCCTCATAAAGTCAAGACCCAAGATGCAATCGTCCATTATATCAGCCACGATGACATTATGCAGGTAGATTCTGTTGCCTAGCTTCAACTCCATCTTCTTCTCTCCATGGACGGGTATGCGCTGACCGGTGGCTGTTATCAAATTAATGCGTTCTCGGTTGTATGCGGAGTCCCCAAGGAACCGACTTAGAATTTGGGAACTGACGACCGTACGAGAGGCTCCAGTATCTATGGTCAACTTACACGGCGTTCCGTTGACCTCGCCCTTGATGATTAAGCTGTTCCCATCAAGGGTTTGTGTGATCGAAATCCTTGGGGCTCTTTGAGCATCAGCCAGCACCCGCCCCGCAGTCCTGGCTATTACTCGTTTCCCTGCTGCTGTTGCTGGGCGGTGCTGTTAGCCGCACTACCCTCTGGAGCTCGGTCTTCTCTTTCTGCAGTTCGCTTAGGGCAACTGGATCGAAGGTGGCCCCTTTCCCCACAGCCGTAGCACCTAGGGCTGTATCCTTTATTGCGGTCGCGAACTGTAGCCGCTGCAACCTCCCTGATACGATGGGAACGATGATCCTGCCGCACAGCTTCCACCTCCAGTGCATGGGCCAAGGCGTCCTTAAGCGTCCCGTGGTGACCGAGCCTCACAGCAGCTCTAACTTCAAGGTCACGGATGCCGTCGATAAATACCTGCACCAAATTCCCATCAATAAGCGCAGGTACAGACTGGTATGCTTTCCGAACCAGCTTCTCAACTTCAAGGGCCCACTGCTGCAGGTTTTCGTTATTGCGTTGCACGCGATCCTTGAGCTGCGCACGAAACACGTGTTCCAGGTGAGCGTCGCCATACCGAGCTTCCAATGCCTCAAGGAGCTGCTCGTAAGTCACTTCTTTGCTGAGAGCTTCCAGCACAGTTAAGGCCTGATCGCGCAGGCCTAGGGTGAGGGCAGTCATGGCCTGACTCTTATTCCACCCGTTCGCCTTCATGACAGCCTCAAACTGGATCTTGTAGGCCGACCAGGAAGAAGTTCCGTCGAACGGTGGCACTTTGAATCCCCGTAGCGAAGGTGTTGTAGCTACGACGGGGGCTGCGATTCCATCCTCAAGTTTGAGGTAATCCAGCGTTTTCTTCACGTCAGCCATTACGGTTTTCTTCACGTCAGCCATCACGTTGTCAACCCGATTATTCACTTGGTCGATTCGGGTTTCAGCTTCCAACAGGCGGTTGTCGTTTTGAGCAACCTTATCCTTCACCTCCTTTATGTCTTTCCCGAAGGTAGCGTGAAGTTCCTTCAGAAGGAGCATCTGCTCTTCCTGTCGGCGGGACTGCTCCTGCTGACGGCGGGCCTGTTCCTCCTTATCTTGCTGGAGCTGTTCTTCCAGCCGACGAGCCTGTTCCTCCTGTCGGCGGGCCTGTTCCTCCTTGTCCCGCTGGAGCTGTTCTTCCAACCGACGAGCCTGTTCCTCCTGTCGGCGGGCCTGTTCCTCCTTGTCCCGCTGGAGCTGTTCTTCCAACCGACGAGCCTGTTCCTCCTGTCGGCGGGCCTGTTCCTCCTGACGGCGAGACTGCTCCTGCAGCATCATCATCAGAGCAGCAAAATCTGGTGCTGATGATGCTGGAGCAGCTGTGGACGGGCCGGCCTCCGTGATTGGTAGTTGTCCCTCCGACGTCTGTGGCGTTGCTCCACCGAATCGCCTCTGGTCCGTCTCTTGCTGGCGTTGACTCCGGGTACGGATACCCTCCGTGTCGTCCTTCGGTAGAATCGGCATGATTTTAATCCTTGCTTCTGACACCAATTGTTACGAGCTTGGGGTTCGTGACAATAAAAACTGCCGATTTAAAAACCAAAAATAGACACTTTAATTAAAAACAGCAATTACAACTTTAACACACTAACAATAAAACACAATCGCACTACAAGATCACTTGAAAGTCGCACTTGAAGATCGCTTCGATGTTTTCGCTTGTATCGCTTATCCAAGACTGAATGCCGGCTCGTTTTTTTTTTTTTTTTTTTTTTTTTTTTTTTTGTGTATGGCATCTCGCAGTTCAACCTATGAGGTTGTCGTCTGCTTAACCGGGCTTTCCTGTGGATGCCTCATAATTAAGGCCTCCAGCCAGGGCTTAAAAACTTACTAAAACTAAGCGACTACACGCTAAGGGCACCCCCTGTGGGGTACGGACCTCGGCTTAGGGCGTCGCTGGGGGAGGGCAGCAAGGGACAGGCTGGATCGGAATTATTTAGGGGCGAATTTAAAGCTACAGGCTCAGCGGCGCGGGCTGGCTCGAGCAAGGGTCGGGGTGGGAATGCCGGCTCGCAGGCACACCGGCCTTATATAGGCCTCGGATAGTTCCAGAACCTTCTACCGTAGAAACATCTAGAATGTTCGAGTACATACCGAACCCGACGGACTAGACGTCGATAGTTCTGGAAAGTTCTATCATCGAAGTTTCTAGAAGGGACCCGAATAATTATAAGTTCTGCTACTCGATACTAGATGGCGCTAGTGGTAGCTAATGTCGCCATCAATTGTGGCGCGCAACACTAATAAAACTAGATAGGGTCCAAAACCAGGCATTACGTGTTGTCGGCGGATTTATAAGAAGCACCCCGATACATGTCATGGAAAGCGAGTTATGCCTTCCGCCACTTCATATTCGTTGGAGATATTTAGCTATAGTAAATTTATGTTAAAATCAAAGTATTTCCGTAACAATAAAACTATAGAATCACTAGAAAATCTTTCACTAGTTACTGGTTCCAATTATTGGCAGAACAAGAAACTGCCATTACTTATTGATCTTTTCACATTATAATTCTGTTTCAATACACTTTAGTGTTCAGCTTGGAATGTTTTCACTTGATAAGTGGATAAGTAGTATTAATATGTCTCATATAGTTTTCGATAAAATTCCTAGTATTTCTAAAGCTAAACGCCACTACAGTACTGTACAAATAAAACAATTATGCATTTCATATATTCAAGAACAATATTCAGGTTTTCATCAAATTTTTTTTTTTTTTTACTGACGGTTCCAAAGATAAACATTTGGGAGGCGCTGCCTTTTTGGATCCCATTCTTCTGAACCACATGAAGCTTAAGAATGATTCAGATATCTCTATTATGCACATTGAATTGATTGCTATATTGGAAGCTTTGTCCTATATTCTATCAATTAATGATGATTTAAAAGAGTGTCCATGGAGTTTCTTGCCCGTTCTTCTCCATAGGTACCTACTCTTTGGAATGGGCAACTAGCTTCATCTTTCTGACTGACCGACCGCGCGACCCCTTGGCAATTCAAAAGTGCCTGTAATTGGTTTAATTGAAATAAATGCTTTGAGTTTGAGTTGAGTTTGAATGGCGATAAATTTGTGATTCTGACAGACTCCAAAAGTTCGCTGCAACACCTGGCTCGGCACACTTCTCACATGCGAGGTAATCCGACAGCCTACGTGATATATGAGTTACTCTTAAGGCTTCAGTCTAAATCCAAAACGGTAGGTACCTATGTCTTCAATGGATTCCGTCGCATTGTCAGATAGAAGAAAATGAAGAGGTTGATATGCTCGCCAAACTAGCGTGTGTTGATGGAGTTCCCATGAATATTACTCCACTGTATTCGAACTATTTTGGTAAGGTTAAAAGAAAGTGTTTGGATCTTTGGCAGGAGTATTTTGATGAAAGATCAAAAGAAAAAGGGATATGGTATCGAACTATCCAGCCAGAGATTTCTCGGGTTCCGTGGATTGATTGTGATCTCAATAAAAACCTAATTACTATAGCCTTAAGACTTCGTTCCGGACATATTCCATCAAAAAAGTTTTATTACTTAATGGGGAAAGCTTTGTCTCCAAATTGTGATGACTGTGGAGTGGTTGATGATGTCTTTCATATTCTGATGGAGTGTGTCCGGAATGAAAATACTAGAATTGATATTTTCGGACGACATAAAAGATACAATATTGGCTTTTGTAATACCATCCTTGCTTTTCCAGTTTCCGATAAGGCTAAAGAATTGTACAAGTTAGTTATAAGATAGATTGTAATCAACAATTTTGTGTTTTCTGCACTGGGCGATGTGGTCGCTAAGCGCCAAAGCCCTTTAAATAAATTAAAAAAAAAAAATCTAATCATTTTGGTATTTGGGCTTCCAAGCGGTAAGCTAGTTATAAAAAACTGATATCTAATTGCAATTTCAAAAAATATATTATAAAGAGTCGGCTTTAGTCATACCAAAATAATGAATAATAAATAGGTACAGTTTACTAACACTAGGTAAAGCGAACAAAAACTTATGCAATTAACTAACCACCTAGATCTACGTGAACTATTAAGTCATAAAAAAAGGCACCTATACGTAACTGTATAATTAGCTCTGCTTATTTAACGGTCACTTGTGGTAAAAAATCTATAGAAGTTCCACTTACTTGCCAGTCCTTGCTTTTTTCAGAAGCGAGTAACAGATCAACAGATTCTTCCTTCAGAACAGCTTCAATGACTCCGTCCTCATCAACCAAAACTCCTCCTACAAACTCCTCGGTTTCAGTAACCACGCGGCGACTAAAGAATAATTTCTTTTCTAAATGTTTTGTTGACGACCCGATTATATGACAGGTAACTCCCGCTACAAATAAAATTATTTACTTTATCAACGTGTACTTATGTAGCATAAAATCCATGCGATTTATGTTAGCACAGAACTTACACAATAATATCGTTGATAATAAAAATTGTGGCGGCAACATAGCGGTCAATACTGTACAACTGCTGAGTAAAAACTGAATAACAATTAAGACGATACCAGCTTTACTTATTCTTTACCTCAATGACACAGACAATAATTATCTGTTCGAGTAATAATCGCGACCGTGTAAAACCTAATTTGAAACACGTTTTTCGTCAAATAAGTAGGTAGGTAATGTTGAAGACAGAGCGTTGAAATGCATTCTATGCATAGCAAGACATCTTATCGCCAGACCCATTTGAGATACTGATAGTCGGCTCGCTACCGTATATGTTGAAACAGATGAAGATGTCAACCTGGTTCCAATATCCCTGTGATTTCACCTGTTCAGAATCAGGTTTATGGGATATCTATTTAGGTCGATATTTTTTTTATCAAAATGTGTTTGATACTACCTTGCTATCTCTTCACTCATGTGAGCTGTCTCGGGCTAAATGCTGAGGCAAGCATGATCTATCGAATAAAATGTATTGAAATCTCTGGTAGATGAATTTATAAAAGTTAATTAAAAAAATTAAAAAACCCGATTGCAACCTTATACTAAAACTAACTGAAAAGCTAAAAACAAGCCCATTTTATAAATTAAAGAAATGTTGGAAGCAGGCGGGGACCCATTTGAGTTTGAAACTATAATAATGGTATATGGGCCCCGCCTGCTTCCAACTTTTACTTAATTTAAAATGGGCTTGTTTTTAACCGACTTTAAAAAAGGAGGTTCTGTATTCGACCCGTATGTATGTATGTATGTTTGTATGTCCGCGATTATCTCAAAAACTACTGAACCGATTTTGATAATTATTTCATTAGTGTAATCTGCATACTTTCAGGAAGGTTTTAGTATATAATACATTAGGTAATTATTCTTATGTACGAAGTTATATGCATAAATGTACTGCATCTCCGGCATTTCTATGTGAATTTTGATGATTCTTCGAGTCGTGTCTTCAATTCTTCAATGCACTAGTATTAATTGAATTTGTGTGGGGTAGGTACAACTAAAAAGTGAAAAATAAAAACTTTTTTACGAAAAAAAAACAACCGACTTCAAAAAAAAAAACACTACAAAGTGAAAAATAACTTTAATTTCGGAAGTCGGTGTCAAAAAACGAAAATGCTGAACCAACGACACCGACTTCCGAAATTAAAGTTATTTTTCACTTTGTAGTGTTTTTTTTTTGAAGTCGGTTGTTTTTTTTTGTAAAAAAGTTTTTTTAGCTTTTCAGTTAGTTTTAACTATATAAGGTTGTAGTCGGGTTTTCAAATTTATTAATTAGGGTCAGGCGGGGTAAATATAAGACATCCAACATTTCGGATAAAAATAAGACATGATTATAATTCCGTAGAAAAAGACCTAAAAAGAACCTTATTTTATTGAAAAGTATGCTTTAGTGTATTCTCTTAGGACACAATTTTTTAAACTTGTGACTCATTGGGTTGAACACTTTATAAGACATTTTGTTAAGTACAAAAAAAATTGACGCAAAAACTTTACATCGGGCACTACGAACTTTCCGTTTGAATCCTCTCATTCAAGCGTGTGCGACCCCCAACCCCGCCCCGACATCCCTTGCGAGCCGTACTTGCGGGAGAGGGCAGCAGTTTTAGTATACCTACGTGCAGTCGTTTAGCAGGGAATTAGAGTTGTTTGCAGGGTAAAAAATGAGACGCGCATTTGGGAAAATATAAGACAGTGTGTAGTGTAATATTAAGACAGTTGATATTAATTGTGCATCAAGATGCCTTGCAAATATGTGCCAAAACACAAAAGTTATAGCGACTCAAAGCTGCAAGAAGTGATAGATAAACTAAGAAAGGGTGATTTATCATACAGAATAAGCTGAAACGAAGTATAAAATTGATAAATAATCGTTATAGGAAAATTTACAAATTAAACACAAATAAGCAAGGAAGGAAGACAGTCTTAAGCATAGAAGCAGAAGCAGATCTTCGCTTCAACATTGGCTACGAAAACATCATATTGACTACTAAATCTTCTCAAGAGTATGAGTAGATATGTTACCGGCCAAATCCGATTTCAGGACAAACTAGTTTAGCCTAGGCTAAACTAGTTCCGTCGACATAGGATGCAAGGGCGAGCGAAGGGCACCCCGAGGTTCGGTTTGGTTAGGTTACTTTAAACCCTTTACACAGAAATAGGGGCCCCGCGAAGCGGGGCTCCGTCGACATAAGATCCATGGGCGAGCGAAGGGCACCCCGAGGTTCATAGGAAGAACTAGTTTAGCCTAGGCTAAACTAGTTTGTCCTGAAATCGGGTTTGGCCGGTAACAGATACATGAGTAAATGTCTCAAATTTACACCGTTTCAGATGATACTTAAGTTAAAAAAAAAATATGCATAATTCTGTATCAGGTTTTGTATTTTTTCGTCTTTTATACTATCATCGGTAGGCAGATAAGTTTAATTGTAACATTAAATTGGTGATTGCTGTTGTGATTGCCAAATAATTTAAACCAAAAAACAAATTATTTGTAAGCATTTTGTGTATTGGTTTTTTTTTATTTTTAAAAAGTTCTAACAATTTTTTTTAAATTTAATAATAGTTTTCGTATTATATTTAACCCCGTTGTCTTCTTATTGCCCCTGTATCTGAAAAACACGCAAGGTAGAAGTTTAAAGCTGTTTCATTTTTTTACTTCTGTGTCTTATATTTCCCCAATTATTGAGGAAAAAAATTAAACACATAAGTACTTTGTACACAAAACTATATATCTAGGCCAATTATCTTCAATTTAATGTTATCATGTGAAAGATACCAATGGATAGGATAATATAATCTCTAAGACTCACTAAATAATCTTTAACAGCGTCAAAAATGAAAAGATTTGTTTTTCGTCTCATATTTACCCTGCCTGACCCTACTTTTTTTTCCAGCTTTTTACCCGACTGCGCCAGAAGGAGGGTTATGTTTAGTTTACAAATGTGAAAGATTTCGTAGACGATTTAGTTCTTGGTATGTGTTTTTTTACGATTTGTCACTTTGAATTACTTTTAACCATATATGGTTAAAAGGTTTTAAAAGGTGATTACAAAAAAATATACAACTTATAAGTTGTATATATTTTTGTAATCACTTTTTAAAAGCCTTTATTTTGATACCCCACTCGATAGATTTGATAAAAAAAAAATTTTAAGGCATAATTTATGGCGCCAAAAATCCGACATTTCGGTTTATTTTTATTTTGATATACCCAGTGTCACTCTCACAGTAAATACGAATCTAACGACACCTCTCAAGTTAAAATCCATCGAGCCGTTCAGGCCGCAGAGCGTGCCAAACAATTATACATACATACATACATAACTCTCGAAAAACATAACTCTCCTTCTGGCGCAGTCGGGTAAAAAGCCAAATTACAATTTTTTTCTGCTTTCTTTTGGACCGATATCGTTAACCCACATCAGTTTAAAACTATATGAAGGCTCTCGCAGGCAGGCGTGACGCAACTCCTAGTAGAACTATTTCTATGACATTTTCGTGGAAATTGTTTTACCAGAATCGCATCGCAGCGTCGTAACGCGCCTGTCTGCGAGAGCCTTAAAACCCACCAAGACATGAACTTGAACTTATATAGGTAAATATTTGACATCTAAAAATTGCTTCGTGTTTTGGCTTGGCATTTTTATACCGGTTTTTTCTAAGAACATCATGCAGGATGCATGTAGGTATAGGTAAGTAACTCAACATTGAAATCTCCTTCCAAGTTTTTTCCTGCATCACCGATGCTTGCTTGCATCTGTTTTAATCACGTGTTATCATAGTTTAATAAAAAAATGCGTTAGGTACCTATTCTGTAATAATAATAATCATCATCTTCATGCCCTTGTCCCATGTTACTTGGGTTCGGCGAATTAGCTTCTGCCCGTGACTTCGTTCGCGTGAAATTTCTTATTCCCCCAACCCAGTTCTTTTTGACTTTTTTCTTTTTGGTCGGATCCTTAGGGTCCTAGCGTGATGTTAAGTAGCCTATATAGCCTTCCTCAAGAACTAGGCTATTAAATGCAAAATTAATTTTATAAATGCGACTGGTAGTTCTGAGATTAGCGCGTTCAAACAAACAAACTCTTCAGCTTTACTATTAGTAAGTATATACGAGTTCTATTTTATGGCATTTAATAGTTGGTACATAGATTTCAAGTAGGTACCTAGGTAGTTCTATAACTAGGTAGTTGTTCACAGTTGATTAGGAAATCAATTCTGAAAGATAATTAAGCGCGTTAATTTTGGATGCTATTGAAACTGTAATTAATTCATTGTTGTAATGTGCCATGTGCCATGATATAATTAATTTATAGTTCCGAGTAAGTAAATAAACGCGCGCCGCGCTAGCAATACGCTAGCGCGGCGCGCGGAAAAACAAACCCAGCGCGCCATTTTCCATACAAGTTAATATTTAACAATACAAGTCTGTTTTTTTCCTCGCAAGTGTGTTGAATAACTATGAAACGCGTGTGCATTGATCATTATACTCTCGGCTTCCCTATCGAATATGATCAACATAGCACGCATGTGTCATAATGTACTATTATATCACTCTGTGACCTAAACCCGCACTTAAGTCACGCTTATCTGTAACATAGGTAGTCCATTTAAGTATACACAGAAAAGCGTGACCTGAGTGCGCGTTTAGGTCACAACTGCTATAAAATAGTATACCTACGATACAAATGTAACTTAAGTAGGTAGTATTAATTTCACGTCGTGCAATAATGGACTACTTAAGTCACACGTATCCTAATGTACTATTAGATTTACGGCCTATTCAAACCTAAGCGGTATTCGCTGCCGCTGTGGGTAGAGGTACACACGGCTACACATCAAGCTATACATTTCCAGTTTTAGCTGACCCTGATTTGTATAGGTTTTTCGTACAATCAGAAGTCAGCTTATACTGGTTATATATAGCTTGATGTCTAACCGTGTGTACAGTTGCTCCACGGAGCCGCGGAACTTGATACTAAATACCTGAGCGAAAGCCGCGCGGTATGTAGGTACATACCGCTTATTTTAAATACCTGAGCGAAAGCCGCGCGGTATGTACCTACATACCGCGCGGCTTTCGCTCAGGTATTTAAAATAAGCAAAAAGCAGCAGTTGACCAATAGGGGTTATGACTTACGCAAGCTTACCCTACCCAGACTATTGTAGATAATGTAAACTAAAAATGTATTCAGTTTTCTAGGTAGCTCTAAATGACCTTTTACAAACACTTACCCACTGAACATTAAATAAAATAATGGGTATAAAAGAACCAAAGATGAATGAATTAATGATGGCATTGAAATACAACATGTTTTAACGTTTCTATATATTTCATTATGTAGACAAACAACACTATATGTAAGTACGTACTAAAGCTTCAAATATTATTTAATAACAGTTTTCCTTTAGGCTTTTCCACAATTTCTCCGTCTTCGTAAATTAGGCGCCCGCGCAGATAGGTTTGTTTCACGACACCTTTCAACTCCTTACCGATGTATGGCGTCAACTGAAACAAAGAAATGAGAATTCACTTAACCGATAAGTTAAGTAGGTATCTACCTTATAGCCTAGCAATAAGGGCTAAGCTGTAGGTAATGGAGTTCCATATTAGTTGCTTGATAAGGAGAATAATGATCTTAAGGATATACAGGAATACAGTGCGTTAATCAAATTAAGTATTTTATAGGTAGGGGCCTTAATCGTGGGCTTTTTCATATCTTGGAAAAGCCTAATTTTATTATTTAATTTATTCATGGACAATAATCAATTGTTTCTAACTCTGAGCCTACCGAATAAGCTATCTACAATAGCGACATCTGCCGGACCACTTTATGGATATACCTACGTCTAAGTACATGTTTCCCCAATGACTATGGATCTCAGTTTATAAGTGTATAGTCTATGACTACGGAAACGAATAAGTAGGTACAGTCTGCGACAAAAGTTGCTAATGACTAGCGACCTTGTCGCAGACTGTACTTATTCGTGGGAATTGTGTAGAACCATTCTTGTTTTAAATATATCATGATAATAGCCTTTAAAGTACGCTCTACTCTTTAATAATTTGTTACATTCCAAATTTTACAACCAAGTTTTCAGTCATAGGTCTGTACCTATCTAAGACTCTTTTAAAACTTTCGATAGTGTTAACTACATTCCGTTGCTGTGTGCACTTCCTACTTACTTAATTCCAATTGTGAATGTTTTTGAAAAACATATTTAAGTACTCGTTACTTTACAAATAAAGAATCAATAGTAGCTGCCGTTCATGGACTTGCTAAATAACTACCAAAAAGAGTTATGGAGTTTTAAAGAAAGGCCCAGGGCATGCACTCCTCCCATAAAAGTAAACTATTATATTAATAAACGATATTTACTGCACTACACAGAATGTCCGCATTCACTGTTATTTACGATATTCAAAATTTATCGCTTACCTTATTCTTGTGTCGAATAATTTCAGTGGTGACGGTGAAGGAGGCTTCAGGGTCGAAGAATATGAGGTCAGCATCAAGGCCAGGCCTCAGTGCTCCCTTGCGGTTCTGAAGGCCGCATAGCTGGGCCGGCCCTGAACTCATGTATTTACTGATCGAGGTCAAGTCGAGGCCGCGGGTACTCGCTGCGGTCCAGAATAGTGACAAACCTAGAAAATAAATACAATTTTATGACTTTGCTCAATTTCTGTAAGGTTTTATTACTTTCTAAATCCTTTAGCTTTTTGACGTGTGTCCTTTTGGTCTTAATTTATCTCCAATTGCCATTTTGGTCTAGTGGTCGCAAGAGCTACTCTACTGAGGATGCGGTCCTGGGTTAAATTCTCAGGTCGGGCAAAGAGTTAGGTATTGGGTTTTTCTATCAAGAATTTCTCAGTAGCACCTCGGAGTCTGGATTTGTGCTCGGTTGGTGGCAATAGGCTCGCTCCTGTTACATGGGACTTAAACATTACCTACTGGTGAAATGTGGGTGTACTATAGGTACACTTCTGCCCAAACCTTCAGGGAAACAGCGTGATACCATGTTATGTTACATTTATGTTACAACATAGTTTGAGTCACGAAGGTACCTGTATGGACTTAGGAAAAATTCAGTGGGTAGGTAACTATGTAAAATATAGCCACCCATATTTTGTGATTTCTATTGAAATAGTATCTAATAAACGTAATCGCACCAAATTGTACAGATGAAATCCCGCCCCAAGCCTCCAAATTATTTGAGCATTTGAGGTCCGGAGTGCAGGGAGAGTGGTCCGACACCACCAGGTCTAATTTATCTTCTAATAAGTATTCCCATAGCTTTTCCTGTAACAAATACACAAAAATAAATGTTTTAAAATATTAAGTAAGAAGATAAGTACGTACATTACTTTAACCTTTTTACCGCTTACGCCGGATTAATCCGACAAATATGTTCGTGTCCATTTAGCCAGAGTCGTATATTTACGACCAAATACCACAGCTGGTTTAATCTGCTTTTTTATTTAATTACGCTGTATTCTATCAGGCGTTTATTCTTGTTTTTTTTTTTTTCGGGCGCTTGGTGCACGACATATTATGATAAAGTCGGGCGGTTAAAAGGATAAACTAGGTACACTTTTAATAAAATGATTATTTGTTGTATTGCTTCCTTCCTGTAAATATTTTACATTTTCCCTTTTTCTATTGCCGAAGTACTTACTTATACCTAAATAAATAGGTAGTCTATTGTGTAACCTTTGAGCGTAACGTCATAATAAAACCATTTCTATATATAAACCTAAGTTATTTTAGTGCTTTCTATCATTCTATAAGAATATAAGGTGCCCTAAGACCTATTAATATTTTGAATTACAATCACAGATTACAAAAAAAAGTGCCGGTGTTCATTAGTCCCTACATTATATACATTTTTATTTTAATCTGTCAAGCTCCGCTAATGAGACACAATTGATTTTCTATTGTTTCGTCGCCGATCGGCGAACCGCGCCGCTTGACCGGGGTTTGGTCATTGTGAACATAGGTATCACCCTCATATCTCGAACCTTTGTTATATCTAAAACTTAACATCTACGCCCTAAATTAACAAAGCGGCTTTGGATGCTGGAAAAGCTAGAATAAATAAAATAAAAGCTCCTAATTGAAAAATATTTATATCTAAACATTAAATTGGTCTTGAATTGCCCCCGCCCCGAACACACTCCACTATAATATGAAAAAGGACATCGACCATATTGTATTCAGTACACTTTGCCCATTAACCCACTATTCAATGGGTTATGTTAGGAACGAAGTCATAATTTATTACGATGAGGGTAACGACTGTCAACGATCAATGAATGACAGCTGATACCAACGGCTATAGCCACGAGCTCCATTTCATAGCTAATAACTACATTTATAAAATAAAAATACACAAAAATTATGAAAAAGTTCGTATACCTAGGCATCATTAGCTGTTCAATAAGACTGGCAGTTATAAAAAAAGATAAAAAAAAATTGAAAATAAAAAAGTTTTCAAACTTCGAATGTGGTTTTCAGTTTGATTAAACTAAACAAAATGTATCAAATAATAATTGTAATAGAATATTAAATCAAAATATTCTCAAACAGGAATTTAAATCTATTGGCTTGGACCTTAACCCCTCAAAATGCGAAATTTACCTTTCTGACATTACCGACAGACAATTGACCCTAGAGAAATTTTAGAAAAAAGCTCACTGCACCTCCTAGGTTCCCCAATTTTGGAAGATAGTTTTCCTCCTTTCATCGAAGAAAAAATTAAAAAGTTCAACGACATTTCGGACAGACTCTCCAAAATTAATCTACATTCGGCATTCACCCTAATTAGATACTGTTGTTTTGGCCCAAATTTTATGTATTTTCTACGCTCTTTCCCTTTATGGAAGCAGCCACACCTCTTGGACAAAATTGACCAAATTATTCGCAGCACTTTAACATCAATTCTAAATGTGGCCTTGGACGACCGAGCGTGGCTGCAAGCCACACTACCCATCCGCTTTGGTGGCCTCGTCGTCCGCAAAATTACCAGTATTAGCTTACCGGCGTTCCTGTCCTCTGTCCACAGCACCGAAAAGTTGACCGGGAAGATTTTAGCCCCCTCCCTGTTTGACTCTGAAGTGCCGTGCTTGGCCGACGCGGAGAACGCCTGAAAAATGGCTTGCCCGGATACAGATCGGCCCGCGAACCTATCTTCCTAGAGGCAGTGGGATGAGCCGCTCTGCAGGTTGGTACGGAATAATCTTATTAATACGTCCACCAATACTGCTGAGCGTGCTGTGAGTGGGAGTCGGGTCTCTGGCTTCAGGCACTACTGTCACCCAACAATGGCACATTGCTGGGTGACACCACCTTCCGGCTCGCTACTTGTTTGCGTCTGGGCGCCCCTTGCGTGGCTCCGCATCGCTGCCAATGCGGTGAAGGTGTCGACTGCCTCGGACACCATGGCTTATCCTGCAGTAAAAGCGCAGGCCGGATAGCACGGCATGCCAGCATCAATGACATCATCCGTCGTGCTCTTGTCACCGCTGGGGTGTCAGCTGTTTTAGAACCCAAAGGTTTGGCACGCGACGATGGTAAGAGACCAGACGGGATGACCATAATGCCTTGGAAGGTAGGTAGGCCTTTAGTGTGGGATGCAACGTGTGTCGACACCATTGCGCCATCCCATCTTCCAAGCACGGTAAGCTGTGCTGGGGCGGCTGCTGCAGGTGCGAAAAACCTCAAATGGCGCAAATACTCCAATCTCTTTGGAACTTACATATTTGAGCCGTTTGGGGTTGAAACACTAGGGCCATGGGGCCCGAGTGCCCACTTAGTATTCCAAGACATCGCCAAGCGGTTGGTCGACTCATCACGTGACCAGAGGGCTGGCCTATTTTTTGGCCAAAGAATCGGCATTGCCATACAACGTGGCAATGCTGCCAGCATTTTGGGCACGTTTCCCGTTGACAGTGATGCGGACGAATTTTTTGACGCCCTTTGATTATTTTCCCTCCCTTTTTATATACTTGTACATATTATTATTTTAAGATTGTTAGTTTTTTAAATTATGTAAATATACAAAGAATAAATAATATTGTAATTAATTGTTGGTTTATTTAAAATTACACGATTTAATTATATCACCATACATTATGCTCGCAAATCTAATATTGTAAATATAAAAGCTCTCATGTAAGTTCAAACTAAATAATAATTTTAAAGTTTATGAAATTTTTATTACGTACGCCTATGATTGCACATATTTTCCTAGTGGTATGAACACCGATTTATTACGATAAAGTGTATGAGAGCCTTCACACTAGTTATGAACTCGAAAACGTTGCATATCAGTGTAGTATAAGTATAGTTATTTCCATTCGCCTGTCTTTATTTTGTAGCTGACCATAGCTGATCATTTTGTGAAGAGACTAATTAGTGCGCTTTGCATGTGTACCTGCATAATATTTCGGGCTCTTTGCTAATGACAGCAAGAGAAACAACGATGGGTTTAAGTTGGTCCGGCATAGCCATCTGTTCTCCGCTCCACTTTCTCAAAGAGATTGATAGGTATAGCCAAAGGAAATAAAAGCCGGAATGAAATACCTTATTATCTTTATCTCTAATAGGTGGAGCGCACTTGTACTCGCTCCGTCCTTTAGGAATCTGGTCGGCGCTGAAGGTGAGGTAATGATGGCAGGTTTCTGCAGTGACCCCGGCGCGCCAGGCCTCGTGACCCTTCGCCAGTCGGGCCTTCCTCGCCTCTACAAGTAGGGGAACCACCTCCGAAGAAGACACGTGGACTACGTGCACTCGGACACTGGTGGTAATGTTAATTTAATTCTATTAAGCAGTTTGAGTCATAAAGGCTGAGGAGTTGCCCTAACACTAGCTTACAAAATGAAAAACTAAGTACTTAATTGCAATACATCAAATTTCGGAAAGGCCAATTAACACAAGCTGACAGTTACTCAAACTCATGTATACTACCGTGATTGATTAGTTTATATAAGTATAACTGAGAATACTGTTGTATTGTCGGTCACACAGACATATTGTTAAACTCATGCATCGAGTTGTTACACTTGACATGAGTTTAACAACTTGTCAGAGAATTTTCGTGTTGCTTGACCTTTCAGAAACCAGATGTGAGTGAGTTAAGTTTAATAAAAGTCTTTAATTTAATTATAAACGCTCCAGAGCACTCCAGTGGATCAACATTTACTAATTTATATTTTTTTTCTATATTGGTTCTCGGTAAAAGTGTATAAATAGTTTTGCACTTGTGAATCACAAATAATAACTTACTTACTCAGTTTTGTCAACAAAATCTTTGATTAGCGAGACCGCATTTAGTTCCATATTAGGCGGCCTTGACTCAAGATATGTTTGATATTCTTCGGGATCTGAAACAACAAAAGAATATGTTTACTTAGGTAGGTACTTATTAAAAAACAACCTTTGTTTTGTTCCTTTGTTTCGGTTATATTGCTTGTAAGAAACCTACTTACAAACCATTTAACCTGAATAAACGTTGTTTATAGAAGGAGTCAAGAATAAAGCGATTTGAAAATAAGTTATTATTTTTATAACAACGTTAGTGTACCTGTAAATATAATAGTCCCGCAGGCCGTAGTTCGGAAATGGCGGCTAATCTCAACGGAGCTAGCCTTCGGCGCGAGAGATGTTATAGTGCACGAGTGTGTGCGCAGACACAGGGGTACTCTCTCTTCCCTCGCTCTCATATTCCGATGGGACGACATGTAATCCGGCTCGACCGGAGAGAGCTCAGGCGTAGGACCGAGGCACGGCACGGGGGTATCAGGCCCGGACTCCACTGAAGCGGAGCTGTGCGGAGCGGAGCGGAGACGTGCAGGAATCGTCCAATCACAGACGAGACGAGTGACGCGATGAGGACTTCAACCATTGTGATTGGTCGATTCCTGCACGTCTCCGCCCCTCTCCGCCCAGCTCCGTTTCAGTGGAGTCCGGGCCTCACACAGCCAACTTTCAAACTCCGGGCTGTTATTAAGAAATTTCAAATGGAAAAACCCAATAACACTTTGCCCGACCTGGGATCGAACCCAAGACCCCCGCTCAATATTGGCGCTTGCAACCACCACGAGACCAACGGGTACAATTCGCAATAAAAAATGGCATGGTTTGCAGTGTTAAAACTGTGTGTAAAACCAATCTTACCTTTCTTTTTCATTTTCTTCTTACTGGGTGGACTGTCATCTTCAAGTTCAGCATGGAACTGGAATGAAACATGTTCATTAATTTATGGGTACAAATATAACCAAAAGCATTATAAAATTAAATTTTCTTATAATTACCGCCAACACAGATCCTGTTCCCTCTAAGGCAGCAAAAGCCTTTTCCAAATCTTCAGGCCCTACATTGGGAAACTCGTCCACTCCACTTGGACAGAGGAAGCATTTGAAACCCACCACGCCAGCCTTCACTAGGTCTCGCAGTGAATCCTGAAAAGTAACACGTATATTTTCAAGTTTGGAATAGGTATACCAAAAAAGAGAGCAGTGGTGGCCCAGTGGTAACAGCGACGACTTACGAGTCGTAGGTCGTGAGTCCAAACCTAGGCAGGCACTTCACTTTGTGTCAATTATTTCATCACCACTGTTCTCAAAACGGTGAAGGAAAACATCGTGAGGAAACCGGTATGTCTTAGAATCAAAAAATTTAAAGACATGTGACATCCACCAACCCGCACTGGGCCCGCATGGTGAATTACGCTCAGTCCTCACAGAGAGGAGGCCTGATTCCCAGCAGTAGGCTAGAACTAGTATTAGGGTAACACTATAGGCTGATAATGTATACCAAACAAATAAGAAAGATTTATTTCGATATCTTCTAAGTTTATATAAGTCAATAATAATTATTATTTAATGATTGAGAAGAAATGATATAAAACGCCTCCGCTTAAAATAAATTAAAATTAACTACGGGAAGTGATTTGTCGTTTTACCTATTCCAAGAGTGAATAACCTAGCTTTGAGTAAAAATACGACTTTATAAGTTTTAGGTATATTTTTTGCATAAAGACATTTTTAACGAATTCCGTTTATCCTTATTGAAGTTTAAATTATTTTGCTTCTTTATTATGGTGCGACAAAACTCATTAAACATTAAAAACTTGTTCTTTTACCCAGCTATGGTAAAAATATATCCAGTAAAAAAGCAAATAATGGTTATGATATGGGGACAGATGCGTCGATCACCCTCGTAAACCCTACCTTTTCGAGTTAGAAACGAAAATCATTTTATGTAATGGATATTTAAATATAAATAACTGCGTAAGGTTCTCGTCTCTTCGCACATAGCATTTGTTCCGCGCATGCTTAGTTAGTCGGATGTAATGTATAGCGTACCTAATAGCGTATAGACGCCTAGTAGCCGCCGCTTGAAGGCGGCTTCGCAGACGTGTGGCAAGAGCGTAAGCCGCGTAGCAGGATTATAGGAACCGCGTAGTAAGAGCTTAGGAACGTAGGCGCGACGTAGCAGCCGCGTAGCATCCGCGTAGCAAGGGCGCAGGAACGCAGGCACGGCGTAGCAGCCGCGTAGCAAGAGCGTAAGACCGTAGGCGCGGCGTAGCAGCCGTGTAGCAGCCGCTTAGGAGCGTAGGCAAGATATAGGCGGCCGGCATATAGGTGTCTGTTGGTTGGGACAATATAATATCGTATCGAAACAATAATCGATCCCGACGTAAAAACAATATTGCGGATTTGTTGCTAAAAAAAATACGTATGCACACGAAAGATGAGGAAAAAAAACTGTTAACCGTAGCTAATTATTTGGTGTTATTTTCTGAGTATTTATAAAAGATCCCCAAACATTTGTCTCACAATTGTATATAGACATAAATGTCGGTGAGAATACATGGCGTAGACGCATCGTCTGCGCTGGACAATCGCCTAATGCAAAGGCTGCCATGGTCTTATTAATTTATTTTTATTTTATACTTACATCGTTTCCTACAATAACTCCGCCCCAGAATCCTACATCCACATACACGTTTCCTTCGGCGGAAGATGCTTTAATTTTCAAGTTTTCCAAAGTCGTGGTCGGTGGAATTGAGTTCCTGGAAAAAGATAAGAGCTAATTTGTAAACTAACATAATATTTTTCCCATTAGATACCTAAATATGTTTCCCGAAAAAGTATAAAAGGGGGTCGCTGACCGTTGAGCTATTTCGTAGCAGATCTTAGATACCTAAAGTATCTTGTCTGATAGGAAAGACAGAAATCATCATAGTAGAACATCGATAAAATTATATGTGATAAACTATCTCCTATACCGTATTTTATCGACTATTTCAGTGCTTGTAAAACAAGATTTGAAATCGACACTGGAACTCACTGTAAACTATCAAATCAATGCATTGCAAAATATGTACATTCATCATCATCATTCTGCACTTATCCCAACTTATTTGGCGTCCTAATAGCACGTCTTCTTCTTCCATATTTCTCTATTAGTCGTATTCTCGTTAGTCAACCACTTTCTAGCCATATCATCTTTCACACCACCTATTCATCGTTTCTTTGGTCTTCCTCTAATCATGTATCTATCCACATTCTTACTCAAAACTTAAAGAACTATGGCTCTTTAAATTAAAAGTTATAGAACATGGGTAACTATGACAAGATACAAATTGTATCTTGTTAATTTATTATATCACATTAAAAAAATTGAAATATTTTAAATGCGTAAGGTAAATTGACTAATTAAACAAGTAGTTAGTCGATTGACCATCGTGCTTAGTTCCACTTATCAATAAGCAATATAGTGCCACAACTCGACTAAAAGTAGGTTAATGTTTATCGTTTATGAATAGGCACATTAGCCACTACGATTTATACCTAAATGGGGTCAGCAGTACAACTATAGTGACTGTATTGTGTGTTAATATAGAGACTAGAGCAATTTCAACGCATTCGGTGATATATTTGGTGCATCAATTAATGAATGATCCTTACTTTATGAGTATGCAATTTGTATGATGTCATTATTAGTGATAATTAGTGATTAGAACAATGCTTGGCACTATTGAATGTTGATAGTTAATTCCTGTTCGTGATAGTCGTTGATGAACAAGAATAATTTAAGTAATTAATTAATTGGCTTGCCCTTCGCTTGTGTGTCGATAAAACAGTCAAGTACTTACTGAAGTAGCCAAATCATTGGCTCAGACGAATCTTTAGTTTGGTAAGATGTAAACAAAATTCTGTGTATTCTCTCTTTTTCTTTGATATAATCAGCTCATAATGTCCCACTGCTGGGACACATGCCTCCTCACTATGAGAGGGATACACTTATATACTTATTACATGCAAATCCACGTAGATAGGTACATAAAAAAATCGAACAATACTACTTTAATTGTGATCTATATGCGATGTTTTTAGCCTACAGCCCTCGGATTACCGTCAGCATTAGGTACTTCCTATGCCAGCCGCTTTCGCCCAACTTGATGTGTAGTAATAATATGCTCTTTTCCGTTGCCGTAAGGTGGATTTTTAAGGCGCAGTGATGGCAGATGGAGTAAGGCAGTGACCGAGTGGCGTCCAAGGTCTGGGAGACGAAGTAGGTAGGCGGCGAGATAGGCGGACGAAATTGTTACCATCGCGGATAGAACCTGGATGAGGCTGGCATAGGAGCGTCATTGGCACATGAGAAGAGAGGCCTATGCTCAGCAGTAAGTCTGTCTGTGGATGATGATGAAGGTGGACTTTACGGACTCATAAGGCCAATAAGAATTTTTTCCTTCCTTCCAGCTAAAATAAAACTTTGTTCAACTCACAAGGGCATGTCGACGATGGTGGTGATGCCCCCGGCGGCTGCAGCGCTAGTGGCTGTGCGGAAGCCTTCCCATGCCGTGCGACCCGGCTCGTTCACGTGCACATGGGAGTCTACCACACCAGCCATCAGTGCGAGATTCCCGCCATCCACCACCTAAAACATGGGTAATAAGATTTTAACCAACGTAACCTTGGAAGTTAGTTCATAGTCGACGATAGCGCTGTCCGTTAGACCGTGACCTAACCGGTAACGATATTGTTTTTAAAAATCAAAAATATTCCGAAATGATCACAACAAAGCACGGGCCTTTATTGTATAAAGTGAACCATAGATACGCTAATGCAATTTACTCACCAGTAACTAATTAATTTGAAGACTTGTTTGAGAAAAATTATGTGCCCCACACGAGGTGCAAAGTTTAAGTAGTTGGGAGCTGTAAAATAACGTGTTACCTTGACTTTTCCATCGCTTTCAGCAACAATTTTATCTGCCTGTTCCCTAGTAACATTTTGCTCGATAGTACCGAATTCATCAACCAGCAGACCGCCATCAGTGATACCGCTATCAGTGACTAGCCGTTTGCTCAAAAACAAGTAACGCTCAGACAACGCCATCGCAACACCGACTGGCAACAGCTATGCTAATCGAACCACGAGCGTCCAACACCACCGCTGTATAATTTACAACTAACTAACTATTGATCTCATGACCACGCGCTAAGCTAGCGGATTCTGTTATCGTGAAAACTTTGTGACTATTGTAAACAAACAAATGGACGATAGTGATAAAGATGACGAAAGATGTTCGATAAGAGTAAAAATGGTTACGAGTACTTGGACAGTGTGCTGTATCTTGCTGTATCTATCTAAGTAGGTACCTACATCATCATTTTCCTTTTATTTGGAAGACTGAAATTCCATAAAATGCTACTAAAAATATTCTAAAAATCAAGATGATATGATAGCTGACTAAACGACCCATCCAAAGACTACGCTGATAATATAATGATTTTCAATATTAATTGTGATGTATTAAATAAAAATAGCGGCTCTGTAACAAACGTTCTTAATTGCTGTCCCCATTGTTCCATCTTTAATCAAAATAATAGTGATACACAATGAAGTGTAACCACGAGTACAATAGATAATTTGATTTTAGATTTAATTTCATTTTAAACTGTGAACCCATACTGAGCGTGGGCGCGGAGCATTTGACACCAAATGTTGACGAATCATACAATAAATGCCAACGGCCTGCCTTGAACTTCGCCTTGAAACAGAGCTCGCAGCACGCGGGGTGCTCCAGGCCATCGCCCGCCACCACCAACCCCCCCTCGCGGCGCACACAATGCCAGTGCACAAGTACTCAGTAAACTGTAAACACATACCGGTTCCGGTTTGTCCTTCTTCCAAAGGGCAGGATGATCCAGATTCCGAACGAGCCATTAATAACATAATAATAAAAAGTCTTGTTCTAGCATCAGCTCATTACGCGCTCTCACAAGTCCACATAAATGCGAATAATAACAACACATACATGAGCAAAATTTCCTAAGAAGCTAGGTCACTCGTTCGGGTCAACTTTGAACAGAAAACAAGGGCATTGCCAATTTCAGGGTCCACTTAGTTTGTGTGTGTACAGTTAGGTGGTGTCCGATGGCGACAGTCGTGCCGGTAAACAATGCGAGTGACATTGGCGGCCAGAAAGGAAGAAACGCTCCGTGCATAGTAATGATGGATGAGCCCGGTGCGCCAACGCAACTCGACACCACGTACGCTAGCAATGCGCGAGTCCGGGCACAGGACCCGACGTCCCACAACTGACAGAACTTTATTACTAAGTAGTTGTATATTATATAACTTATAAAATATTGACGAGTGCAGTCTTATAGAATCCGGTATACCTATCACCAAACCAGGCATAAAAGTTAGCTTCATTTTTATGAGGCACGGTGCTGTAAACAAGGATACATTCGTGGCAAACTCAACCACCAGTTGGCGATCCCTTGGCAACTCAAGCAAAGCATGCGATACACAAACTGATACATCAAGGAGTGCGCGGTTGCTTTCAATGCTAATATTGCAATGTGAAATGTGGAAAAAGCGTGAATTTTGAGTTTAAGTTCATGAATGTTGTGTTCAAATACTTTCAATACCTACAACGCAACAAAACAAGGTAAAAGATTTTTTTGGACAGTATACTTTCTATCTATACTATACCAACCTATACACATACTCAGGATATTCTGTAAGATCAGCACTCTGGTACTTCAGACCTGTAAAAATCCAAGGTAGAGCGAACTACTTTATGTGCGTTTATTATTAATATTTTTTTACGCCTGACTTTATAATACTGCATACTTCAGTAGGTGGGTATGATTAGAAAGATTTTATTTCAATCAGTCAGATACGTACCCTAATGTAGACTACCTATACAAAATATTTGGCAAATCTTAATGAGATCAAGACATGAGAAACAAGATCGTAAAACAGGTTAGTAAATTAATTTTTAGTTCATAAACCCAAATCGTCGTTAGGTATATGTGCAAATTGCAATTATTTGCTATTCTGATTTATTCCAAGCCTCATATCGATAATTCATATGATTAAAGATTTATAACACTATAGCACTACTAGCTTCTGCCCGCGAATTCGTCCGCGTGAAATTTCAATTCACCCTCTTAGGGGTGGAATTTCGAAAAACCCTTTCTTAGTGGATACATACTCTTCACAAAGAACACACAAAGTCGCGGGCAGAAGCTAGTTTTATATATAACATTATTGAAAAATATAAACCAGTCCGTACTTAAAACGTATAGTACCAGTTAGCACTAACTTCTCACTTGGCAAGTCCTAATAAGGAAAATCAAATTCAGAGAACAAATAGGCATTCGGTAATTAGAATTTTATTTACATGGAGAAAAAAGCGTTCCTAACGTTGCTTTAAAATTTATTTAGGGATCGAACACCTCACCTTTTGAGTTGATTCAATGTGTGCAAGATCCCATAATAACGTACTTTGTCTGAACTCGACAAAACATGTAAAAAGCAGCTGGTGACGAGCGGTTGGGCTGCTCCTCTATATTTTTTAATAATCGTACCTTTATACATACCTACCTAAATAATTTATTACCAAAAGTCAATAACCAACTTTATGGAAATTTACCTATTGACATTTTTTTCCTGATCCATTCATTATTTTTTTTATGTGTAGCTCATTAATTTTATTAGACTTGAATAACGGTTTCATTATCCATTTTTATGAGATGTTTTATTTAAGTAAAATATAGTAACTGCCAAATTATTACATTTGAGAGAACAATGTAAAGGGAAACTAATATTATTTATTTATTTATTTATTTATATATACTTTATATTAAGCAGTCTTTAAATAAATATGTATAAATCCATCACCTATCGTAGGTTGAAAATACTCCGAAGGTAAGAAATTCTTACTGATCATAATATCTTCAAAACATGGAATTGATTCAAGGATTAAAATTTATCAAATTTTTTGCTGGACTATTAACCACTCTAGTGAGTCTAGTGAAAAACCCATAGCCAGCCAGACCCATGTTCACGGGTCGTATATGCAAATTTTCAAGAATGACTGAACGACTACCCTTAGTAAGCTCAAAGCGGGTTGTTATTTTCAATGCTACATCGTTGAAACATCGCTGTCTTTTTCTGCCTTGATGAGATTTATTAGGAACCTCTCTTAAAGCTTCCGTAAGAAAACAAAACTTGAATGGGTACTAAAAATTTAAAGCTAGAAAGCTCTGCTATGCTCTCAGCAATGATGAAAGAATAATAAAGACTAAAAGCTTTGACAGTCAAGTAGTACTATTAATAGAGCTTTTCAAATCGCTTATCGGGGCAAAAAAAGCTTAAAAATTAACAGGTAGGTTAAAATAATAACATTTTGTCTCGTCTTAGGGTAACCATGAGTTTCTGACCGTAGATACATGATTGCGCGAAACACACCTGTGCAGTAGGCTGTGTTGAGAAGGTTGTAAGAGTAGTACCTATGAAGTATGAAACGTTGGTTTTATAGTGAGTAAAACTGAAAGTAATTTATAGAGTACTTTAAGGACAGTTGGATTTTATTGTACTCAGCCATTAAACCCTTACTCCTTCGATGATGCATTGTGTTTTGCTTCTTGTCGGTGTTGCCGTTGGTAGAGCTGAAAAAGTACCGAGATTTAGTTTCCGTTTGAGCTTGTTTCCTCTCTAGCAGTATTGTAACATGTCCCTAAACATCTCTGATTGTTGTGCACAAACGTGGGTGCGACGCGAAGCTCGGCTCGATGACACCGGAGTATTTAACACTAGGTGACGCGAGCGCCGCCCGCTCAGTCGCACCAGAACCGCGCACGCGCAGCTTCACAACACAGGGGTAGTGTTTTATTTATACCCTATTGTAGTTACACAGGATAATACAAAATAGGTACGGTTATAACATAATTTTAAATTACATTATGATTTCATCCATTTTCGGAAAAGCAATAAAAATAAAATGCATACTGCATACAGGAAAATGCTGGTAATTTAAGAAACAGAAGTTACTTTAGTATTTTTTTTTCATTTTCAGATATAAGTTCGAAGTATCGCTGAAAGCTCCCGTCATGGGGCACAACTTCACAGTCTGGGTAAGTGTTATGATTATTTATTCTCTTTATTTTTCTTGAAAGTTCAAAGGTTTTACTTTTATGTGGTACTTGTGTTGGTACATAATATTAATCATAACATTGATAATTATAAGCCTGTACCTAAAATGTCATAAATTATAATTCCTCTAAACATAACATGTTCCATCTAAATAAATGTGAGTTTATAGCATGTCATAAAATTAGGCATTTGTAGGTATCCATCACAATGATTTACACCACATTTAAGTTAATAGGAAAAGCGATTATTATTTATGGGTCAAGTTTAATAAACTCTTATATTAAAACCAAAATAAATTCGAGAAAAGATAATTCTGATTCTCCTAAAAAAGTACATACGTAACAAAGATACAGATGCCTGGCAAGTAGCTTACACTTAACTGTTAATACATTATTTGAATACTGTCCCAAAATTAGCTCCGGTGAAATAAGTAAGCGTATCTTTGGCTCATTTCATATGCACGACATGAATGCCCACTTATATATAAAGTCATATGAGAAAGTTAACTGCAGCACCTGCATGATATGAGGCAGTGGGGCACACGTGGTCGGGAGCAAGGTCGGGATCAGGGTAAACCAGGGCAGTACTTAGTACGAAACCGGTTCATCTTCGTATTTTTGTACTGCATGAAAAATGCTCTATGTTACTTGTTTATTTATTTATTTAAGAATAATCGTCTTTGCAATTCGATTGAACGTTTATAGCTGTACCTACTATTTTGTTTAACGAGAATTGTTATTCGATGATTTACATTAAACCTCAAATTATACAAAAAGTTATACCTAAGCCGGCAATAGATACTGTAACATTTAACAGTCTCTATTTATGTTTGGTAAAGTGTTTTAGTTTGAGAATCTCTTTAGAAGAGATAGCGGTATCTACTTACCTATACAGAAGTGTCCGAAATATCATCAAAACAACATTAGTTAGTTAGTAGCAAGTACCTCTAAACCACGAGAATAAAAGCAAATAACAGACGCGTGTTATTTACAAAGCCCGGCTAACTGTGGTTTAGAAGCATTCTAGCAATGACTAATTTCATGTTAAAAGTTTGAAGAAGTGACATCGTTGCACAGGCTATCCTCATCGTGACTCATTGACATTAATTGACCATTGTTTTTATGGACGGTACATGGTAATAAGCATAAGTGCCTACTATTAAAAAATTAAATTTAAAAAATCAAAAAACCCGACTGCGGTAAAAAACACAAGTTAAAAAAACTGAAAAGCTAAAAACAAGCCCATTTTAAATTAAATAAAAGTTGGAAGCAGGCGGGACCCATTTGGGTTTGAAAATATAAAAATGGTATGGGTCCCGCCTGCTTCCAACTTTTATTTAATTTAAAATGGGCTTGTTTTTAGCTTTTCAGTTTTTTTAACTTGTGTTTTTTACCGCAGTCGGGTTTTTTGATTTTTTAAATTTAATTTTTTTTATTTTATTCTTTTTAGTTATGATTTGTAAATCCCACTTAAGTGTTTTCCTTCAAACTTCGTAATATATAGGTACTACTGCCGTAACATTTCAATTTCTAACTACAACCGTTTAGTTGGTAGAGGAGGGGACGGGTAAGTAATATATGATATAATTACAAAACCTCTAATATTTACAAGATATAACAACTGAACCTATAATTTTATTTGATACCAGCTTCTGCCCGCGACTTCGTTCGCGTGAAATTTCTTATTCCCTCGACCCATCTCGTCGTATTGCATCACTTGCTCGCGTCTCCTGCTCTATCACTTCGTTTCCCCATAGCGCTTTTGCTCGGCTCCTTAGGGCCATAGTGTGACGTTAAATAGCCTATAGCCTTCCTCAAGAATTGAGCTATCAAATGCAAGAAGAATTTTTCAAATCCGACTAGTAGTTCCAGAAATTAACCCCTACATACAAACTTACAAACAAATTTTACCTCTTTATAATATTAGTATAGATAATGATCAGTTAATATAATAAACGATTGATATAATTTTAAAGTAACTAATTTCTATAAGAATAACAGACAATTAATATAAAATCATTTGATATACCACTCAATAGACATAAAACCTATTTAGTCTAATATGATAAAAACTTTTTTTTTTCATCCTATGTCATCCTATGTCGACGGAGCCCCGCTTCGCGGGGCTCCTATTTCTGTGTAAAGGGTTTAAAGTAACCTAACCAAACCGAACCTCGGGGTGCCCTTCGCTCGCCCTTGCATCCTATGTCGACGGAGCCCCGCTTCGCGGGGCCCCTATTTCTGTGTTAAGGGTTTAAAGTAACCTAACCAAACCGAACCTCGGGGTGCCCTTCGCTCGCCCTTGCTTCCTATGTCGACGGAGCCCCGCTTCGCGGGGCCCCTATTTCTGTGTAAAGGGTTTAAAGTAACCTAACCAAACCGAACCTCGGGGTGCCCTTCGCTTGCTCTTGCATCCTATGTCGTCTATTGCGTTCGTTGAGTTCGGGTGCGGTAACGGTAACGGAAATAATTCGGAAGCCACGAAGCCACGAAGGCTTTCTAACCTAAGCTGTCCGAGTCGGATCGCTCTGAATCGGGGTGTTAACCATAATGACGGTATCAATATATATTTTAAACGTGATGATTTTCGATTAAATAAACGTTATATCCAATAACGTTATACGAAGTAAGTTTTAGAGTAGGTATATAAATGTTATATGTAAAGAAATTATATCAACAGTTGGTATATCTCACGTTTATTATATCTTGTGAACGTTATTGAAATGAAAATATACCAAATAACTCTATACCTACGATATGAGACGCGCCCGGGGGGGACACTTGATTCTAACGAAAATTGGTACTTTAAAGCTTGATAAGTCACGAACAGTTTACTTAATCAAAAAACGGTCTTTCCAAACTACTAATATTTTTGAAAGACCTATTCAACGATACCCCACTTGACATAGTTTGTTGACTTTCATTTTTTTTCATTTTCACAATATGGCGTCCAGTAGTCGCCATATTGAATTTTCATTAACGTCATGTCTTTAGTGACACTCGCCGGACTAAGAGGAATCGATTGACGTGTGAATCATAAAAATCGGCCCAGGCGTTTGATCTGTATAGTGCTTCAAAGGAACATACAAACATACATACATACCACTCCTTTGCGTCGCGCAGTCGGGTAAAAAGTGAAATGTTTATTATAAGCAGAAAAGTTCAATATTGCCCATATTTTATGAATTCTAAAGCGCAATAACCTATCAAAAAACCATTGTCGAGTAGGTACAGCAAAGATGTGAATTAGCGCGTACCATAAATGGGTTCTGCGAAAATATCGTTTAGCTCAAGTCCTACCTAATTTTGGAGGAGTCTCAGAAAAAAATCTCTTACTTATCTAGTAAGTATATGTATAGAAACCGTCACATACGTACGTTTCATATAGTACGTTTTCTTGAATTTTGTGGTAGTGTACCTTAAAGCCTTTGTAAATAATAAAAGCTCAAGATTGTATCTGGGAGCACAGGAGTGCCCCCGCCAAGACGAGCCATGCGAAGCGCAAGGGCACTAGTAGCCTTTTCTCGAAGCGCTTCGTCGTTTTTTTGAACTTGGGTTTGGATTATACCAGATAAATAAAATTCTCAGGATATGATGTCAATATTGAATTTAAAAGTTTCAATTGCATAGCTCTTATACTTTAGATTTCATTGATATCTAAAAAACTCCGATTTTGTCACTGGCTGATGATCATCAAAACTCTTAGGGTACTTTCTAAGAAAAGTCCTAGAAAACTGAAATTTGGTAAGTAAGCTAGTATTAGTACACAAACAACAAATAAAAAATGCAAAAACATAGAACTTTTACCCTCATATTTTGACTAAGGTGTAGAGTTTGTGAAATTAGGGATTGTAGAATTAGGGCGTGTAGACTGTGTAGAGTTAGAAGCTACATGAGATCTGATAACTTTTTGACAGTGGGAGTCATATCTGGTCTCGTCTTGGCAACATTTTACATTAAAATGTTTTTGGTGGGATGCTATTATCTCCAACTGCATACCGAGAATAAACTGCTATCGAAGGTACCTACCCTCTATTTTATTAAACAGCTAGCAAAAATGTAGATAATTAACGTTTCTTTACGTGCTACAGGTATTTTAAAGTAAAATTTTACCATATTATAGTCGTCATTATTTTATATGGTATAGGTATAGTATGCAATGCACGCACGGGGACGCATGCTCGTGCGTCGCTCCTTGGCCTTCATATCAACACAATGTCATGTCGGATCACTCCAGTTTCCTAGAACATCGATATTTTTAAATCGTCTAGGTATATTTACTTATTTTGTTCTCTGTGTTGATCACTTAATTGAACTCTATTAAACCTCTAAGTCTAACCTGATATAATCTAAGTCAGCCAGGCAACAAGTCATAAAAATAATTATTGTTCCATTTTGACAAAAAGCTAATCAACATTATTTATTGCGGGCATTTTGCATGAGATCGGACTTAAATGCAAATTGAATACACATATCTTGACCGTAAAGTTAATGCGTTGAGGATTGGGGCAGTAACACGGCTGGGGGATTTATAATAATACTTAAGTACACAAATATCGAGACCAAAAAACACAAAAAAATAAAAGCTCAAGTCCTAATCGCCGGCGAAATGTCACGCGAAAACATCTTGGACTGGTTGGGATGATGACGATGACCCCGCGGGTAGCCGGGCCGCTACCTGCCTCTGATGCCTGTATGCAAATTGTGTTATTTTCCGAACGACTCGAGTCAATGTACTAGAGATCGTTTATTAGTTATTTATTAGATCGATTCCCCACACCCAAAATACATCACAAAAGCGTTAGATAATCAGCTATTCCGGTGGTCACAAATTACCTGTTTAATAATAATACGAGTAAAGCAGGATTTTGAGACTAACCGCTACTTATGTAGAGTAGGCGATAATCTCTTGGCATTATATATTTCATGCGAAAACGTCGCGGTTCTCCCTAATATACCTACCGTTTTCCTTTAGCTTGATAACGAAAGTTTCGTAAGATTTTCTAATTCAGTTTCAGATACATGCTACGAGTAGGCGTTTAGGTACACATACTATAAGGTTTCAAAAGATTTCCTTTTATCGCGAGCTTTCACGGAATACATATTTTCACAGAGGAAAATAGGAATTTTATAAGTAGCTGCGGTGTAGGTATGGATGGTGTCTTTCTGTAAGGTTTTATTTCGTTGCTGTCCCGTTGATTTTTATTATAATGTTTTGGCGTTGGCACTAAAAGAACTGCACCTATTTATTTTTATGTCAAACTAAATATTCTACCACAAATAACCCGATAGTCATCTAAACAAGTTGCGGCCGTTGACATCGTCACCACAATAAAATGAGAATATACACAAACTTAGGTGAACCAGTCTCAAGTGTTGATCTTAATTCTTGAGTCTGTCAAGTTATGTTAATTACGCAAAGACGCGGTGCGATACATGATCGACAGGTCACTGACCGCTACCGCCTACACTTCATATATTTTCAGTTCGGGCGCCGCACATAGAAAAACCATTCAATCTTTATTAATGGTTCCTTTGTAAGCCATCAATTGATTCACTACAAAGACATTGTTAGCAGAGTAAACTTTTTGTACGCACTTTTTACAATCTCTACACTTAACGGTGTTCCCTATAAGCTCTAATTTAAATGTCGCCAGATAATTGATACCATTTGTATTGTTATAGATGTCAACAAACTTTTTTATGATAAAGGTCGATAGCCTTCAAGCCATCTATTCCATGAATTTAATGCAAAACACGATAGCTGCCTCTTGTCGAGAATAAAAATTAAGGAAAGGCAGACGAAACACGGAACCCATACCAAAGTGCTAATGTTGTCGAAGCTTTGCTAATAAACAAAATACCTTATTCGTCTTTTTCTTGTTTAGTCATTTGAACATATTTTAATATGAATCTTATTTTTGCAGTGCGCTTTAGCGTTAGCGCTATGCGCGTACGCACTAGCGTCTCCTCGCGCGGGCTTCACGTTCGCACGAAGCGCCGTCGAGACGGTCCCGCAGCACGATCCTATAGCTGCACCGATACGTGCCTCCGTCGAAAGTATACCGTTAAGGTAAATAGAATAAAAAATGCTTTAAAAACGGTGTCTTATTATGCACATACAAAGTACCAGAATTGATTTGGGTATTTACGTTATAGGAGTGTTCGTGATGAAGGAGACGAAAGACTGCCATTACGTGACGCTGTGGAAAAACGACCGATCTCACTTATAGAACCGGGATCTTCGTTTAAATTATTAGAGGTAAATAATATATTCAGCAAAACAAAGTGCAAAACTATGAAAAACATGATCTGGTTCGAACGGCATACCTATTAATGAATTTGCCTTGTCCCTAGGATGCTGAAGTCATTACGGATGAAGAGGGTTTGGGTGCATGGAAATATTACGGGGCTGCTGGTTACCTTAATAAGTAAGGACATGCTAAATACGCATAATTCAAATTGTAATAAACATACTATACTAATGCATTACTAAATCAAATGATTTTATCTTGGCAGCAGCACCCGCAACGATGAGAGATTGCAGCTAGGAAATGCGAACTTACAAGGTAACACACAATTTCATGACAAATTTTTCAATATTTGCATTTATTGTTGATTCTCTGTATTTATATTATTTGTTTCTTTAACCAGCGATGCAGCAGACGGTGCCGGGCCCCAGGACACGTAGCTTGGTGGTATGCTACATGGAGTCATGGGCCGCATACAGGGCCCCTCCACTGGCCTTCACTGCTGCATTGGTGCCCAACTCCTGCACACATCTACACTACGCATTCGCCACTATGCATCCCCATACTTACTCGGTTATTCCCAACAATGAAGATTTCGATATCGTTAAAGGTAAGAGAAGTTATTGGTGGCATACTCCCGATATTCTTCTGTTTTCAGTTACCTTTGCCACATTATCAATACAAAAACATAAACGTCTCGACACATTACTACCTTGAACATTTTGCTAGTACACGTAACATACTAATAATAGAGAAACCCTAAAAATATTTTTTGAAACTAGCAGTTAAAATATGCCTGGGTTTCGTTCTAGTAAATAATTATCGGAACTGTTCAAATCAATAAGGTAATTTCTTGCAGGTGGTTACCGCATAGCAACCGGGTTGAAACGTCGCCTGCACGGGATGAAAGTGATGATCAGTGTAGGAGGTGAAGGCACAGATCGCCTGTTCAGCGAAATGGTACAAGAACCAAATAGACGAAGCATGTTCATTGAAAGTGCTGTTAACTTCATGAAAGAGCATGACTTCGATGGATTGGATCTCCATTGGGTATACCCAGGTATGTAATTACCTAAATGATGGTCGAGTAAGTATTTGCCACTTTTGAAATAAGTAATATGTCCTTATTCTGATGTTTTATTTTTCAGGTGAAGACGAGAAAGAGAAAGAACTTTTGACAACTTTGCTTTACGAGCTCCGTGAGAAGTTTTCGTCTTATGGATTCCTACTTTCAACTGTTCTGCCTCCGTTCAGGTAAAACAAAACTGCCTTCCTGTTTATAACAAAATAAACTAAACAATTTGTATCAAAATATTATACTTTGAAATAAAAAGAAAAAAAAACTTTATAAACGAAGAAAAAATAATAACCGGAAAAAAGCTGAAAACTTAGTGAAAATCTATTTTAATTTTATTTTATTTTTTTATTTTTACTAAAACATTATCAGATATCAAATAGAAGACGGATACGACCTAAGCGCAGTGAGCGGAGCTACCGACTACACAGTGTTACAGGCGTGGGACATGACTCACGCTAGGCGTGAGGAAGCGCCTTCAAGGGCCGTACAGCACAGTCCGTTACATAAAGACCCTGGAGCGGCCGCTCGGGACCAGCGATATGATAATATTGTAAGTACATTGTGGACTGCAGGGTCGATATTTATGTTTATATCGTGTTTCATGGACTTTAAATTATGGTAGAGTCGTATGCATTAATTAGGTAAGCAGTATAATGCAGGTTTAAAATAAATAAAGTTTTTCCTCATTGACTAGCCTTCTTTTTACATACCTTTATACATAATATTGAATTCTCACTAACTAATAAAAGCTTAGCTACTCTCTCAGAATAAAGTGTCAATAGCTCTCACATACATTTTTCAATAGGTCTTGATTACATCTGAATTCAATATATTATGTAAAACGTTTTTACTAATTAATGCTGACCTGTTCTGCCTTAGTCAAAACTCACCTACTGAATCATTTCCACAGGAATTCATGGTGAAATTCATCCTGCGTCACGGCATGAACGCTGAAAAGTTAGTGCTTGGCGTTCCGTTCTTCGGACGCAGTTACACTCTCGCGCCGTCAACCCTGCCCGCTCCTGGCGCCGCTGTCAGTGGGTGGGGCGAGGAAGGAGCTTATACACAGACTAAAGGACTTCTGGCTTACTTCGAAGTAAGTATCACTTTTTGACAAGCATTATGCGAAAGTAATCTTGCCAATTTCTTCGTATAATAGCAGGATCATCATAATTTCACCTGTAAGAGACCTCTGCAACTCCTTGCATATGCTCTTTATAGCGTAGATAATTGGTGCATTCAAAATTGATTCGGTTCTGGAAGAAATATTATGAAAATATAATATTAAATCATTTTAATTACGCTTTCCTTTTTAAAGATATGTATGGCTGAACGCGAAGGTAAAGGACCAAGTGGTACAGATGCAGGTGGGAACACTTACGCGTTATTCGACAACCAATGGATCACCTACGATACTCCAGCCACTGTCTTAGAAAAGGTACCTATAAATTATTCGTGTTCAACTTCAATTTTGTAATAGCAACGATATACTGTTGTTTAAAATGCGGCTATCTTAAATCTGAGTATCCATAATTTGATTAGAGCGTTTAGTATCACATTCTAATTTTATTTTTTCCGAGCAGATGAAGTTTGTGGTAACCACGGGCTTAGCAGGAGCTGCAGCGTCATCCATAGATATGGACGACTTCAGAGGACTGTGTGGTCAACCATTCCCAATGCTGAGCGCTATTTCAACCACATTGAACGGTAACTTTCTGTATTAAACCAACGACTTCTTAATAAAACCTTTAAAAGGAGGATAACTCACAAACCCAATTCCTTTTATATAGGTGAAGCTGTTCAATCCGATCAGTCCTCATTGAAGTTAGGATCCTGTGAATCAGAGACCGCTTACTTGGCATCTGACGAAGACTCTTGCGCACACTTCCATTTCTGCACCGGAGGCATCAGTTACAGAATGTCTTGTGAAGACGAACGCCTTTATGATCCCTCTACTGGATTCTGCGGGTAATTTGAAACTATTTTAGGATACTGAAACAATGGACTTACCTACCTAACAAACAAAGATAAATTAATGGTACTATAATTTGTCTAAGAGATGGTCTTTCAATAGTCCAGATAACTTTTAACTGAGGAATAAATACTGCGGTTTGACACCTTTTGCATAGAAAATATTATGTAAACTCTCATATTTATTCTTCAGATAAACGTTATCTGATTATTATCTACCACAAATGTCCTAAATATTGTGTTTTTTCAACAGTCACCAAGACGTTGCAAAATGTATGCCAGGACAAAGCCTGCGAATTAGCGTTGAGGACGCAGCTCGGTTTCTATCGCAAGCATATGAAAATGATTTTGAGGTAAGTGTGGTCTCAGGGGAAAACATTCATGGATATAATCGTTGTATATCGTGACTTCAGCTAAAAGCATAATAATGTATAAAAGTAGGTACTCTTTAAATCCAAATAATTTCAATGTGTATTTGCAGTGGAATGACCCTACCAAAGAAATGTCAGCAGATAATGACGCAGAGCGTTTAGTTGCCGAGATGGATAGCAAAAAGAGTAAGATAAACTGATACTTGACATTATTTCTAAAATCCAGATGGCAATCTAAATTTCCTTTCTAAACACTTCCCTATTTATGTCTTATTTTGTAGGTAAACAAAGCGACAAACTCGTGGTATGCTACATGACAAGTTGGGCGTTCTACCGTCGCGGTGATGGAAAGTTCGTTCCTGAAAACGTAGACACTCGGCTTTGTACTCATGTGGTTTACGCTTACGCATCGCTCTCTCCGGATGACCTTATCGCTAAGGAGTTCGATCCTTGGGCTGATGTCACTAACAGTAAGTAAAAATTACAATAAAAGGAAATTTAGAATCTAGTTTTCTGAAAATATAACCAGAAGGTAATATTCATTTGATTTATACTACTACCTGCAGTACAAAGAATTTATGAGAGTATATGCTGTCGAAAAAAAACAGGGCATTGAAATAATTCTGTCTTTTCAGATCTGTATGAGCGTGTAACTTCCTTGAGAGACGTTAAAGTCATCCTAGGTTTGGGAGGCTGGACGGACTCCGCTGGCGACAAATATTCCCGAATGATATCCTCCGAGGCAAATCGCAGCAAGTTCATAGAGAAGTTGATTCCATTCCTGCGCATGCACAACTTCGAAGGCCTTCATTTGGACTGGAACTACCCAGTTTGTTGGCAAAGCAACTGCAAGAAGGGTGCAGTTTCTGATAAAGCTAATTTTGCTAAATTCGTTCAGGTATAATATAAATACGCTATTTTAGTGTTCTTTGAGTAAATATTGTTGTGGCTAAATTAGTTATTGGTGAATTTTCTTTTTGCAGGAATTATCCAAAGCTTTACATGGAGCTGGCATGGAACTTGGTGTCGCTCTCTCTGGTTACAAAGAAGTGATCGAGTCTGCGTATGATTTACCAGTTCTATCGAAGGCGGCTGATTTCCTCAGCACCATGACTTACGACTACCATGGTGGATGGGAGAAGGCTACTGGACACCATACCCCGCTAGTACCATCACCCAGAGACACTCTAGCTTATTATTCAATCGTAAGTAAAGAAATTTTAAGTACCATTATAACTGTTTGATCGAAGTGATCTGAACTGTCTCTAAAATAGAATTATTTTTCAGGAATACGCTGTCAAAGCTCTTATAAGTGGTGGAGCAGACCCTAAGAAACTTCTCCTTGGTTTGTCGTTCTATGGTCAGTCGTACAGACTAGCAGACATTGATGGAGCTAAGGGACCAGGATCTGCAGCAGCCGGACCTGGCGAGCCTGGAGAGTTCACCAAGCAACCCGGAATGCTGGCTTACTATGAAATATGCTACCGAGGTTAGTTAAATATAACATTTCACTCACCTTTTACGACTGTCTTTGGTTTTTGGAAATAAAATAATTAAATGCAATGTCAGTATCCAATTTGCCGTTACACTCAAAAACTGGACTGCTTGCCGTGATAAAAAATAATAGCTGAATCATATTTTTATTATAGTGAAGAACTTAAGGTGGAAGACAGGCAGACAGGACAATGCAGGACCCTACACATACTCCGACAACCAATGGGTTGGATACGATGACCCCAAATCTATAACTGAAAAGGTGTGTGTACAATTTTTTTTGCCGACTTCATAAATTAGTTAAGTACCCATTACTTCAATGCAATGCAATTCAATTGAAATCCCAAACCGCAGTTTGAACTTAATTTGGGTGGCCTTTAATTTCTATTATTGGTTCTAAATTACTTGTCATGACTCATCACTTATGTACCGGGCAGTCATCATGACTAATTGTTACATTTTTATATAAATTTGTTATAATTATTATTATAGTGACAACACTATCAGCCGCTACTTTGTGGTGTAGCTGCTTGAATAACTATTTGCTAGGTAGGGCTTTCCATACCGGTATTAGCCAATACGGGGATACCGGTATTGGGCTTTCAATACCGGTATTAGCCAATACGGGGATACCGGTATTGGAAGCCCTATTGCTAGGTGCTTAGCGTCCACAAAATGATATTATATTTAGGGTTCAATTAGTTTTACATCCCTAAAAATGTGTAGCTACAGGTATTACATTACCAATTGATGAAGAGAATGTTTCAAAGTAAAGGTCAATTATAGCTACTAGCTAGACATAGAAGGAAAGAAAGAAAAATGCATTTATTTAGGTATATTATTAACCGACGAAAAACGGAGGAGGTTATTGATTTATTGGAACTCATGCGCGAACTATTTGCAGGTGGAATGGGCTTTGCGCCAAGGCATGGCTGGTGTCACAGCCTGGGCAATCGACCTAGATGACTTCAGCAACCGTTGCTGCGCGGAGCCATCACCTCTGCTGCGTGCTGCCGGTCGCGCCCTCGGCAGAGGAGTACCTTCGCCACCGACTGCCGCCTGTGAAAGACCCCCTGAACCCGTCACACCTTCACCTCCTACAACTACCACTGTTGCTGCTGATGGTGAGTTTAATTACAACTACAAATGTATTGCTACTTTAAACATTTTGAGATCGGCAATAAGCATGCTCCTTTTTATCGTACCTACACATTTGTTCGATGATATAGAATTTGCGTAATGTCAAACATACGATTCGTGGTAGGTATTATTTTATTTTGAATCGTTACCAGCGCCACATCGTAAGTACTTTATTGTACTCACTAACTTCCTCATTCTAGGTTCTGCCGGAGGTGGCAGTCACGACCATCACCACCACGACCAAACCTCAACGACCTGGCCGAGCTGGAACCCATCCACCACAACACAGAGCAGTTCTCAAACATGGTGGCCTGCAGCAACCACTACCATGACCACAACTACTTCTACCACGAAACGACCCACCACCACAACGAAACGTCCCACTACCACTAAAAAGCCTCCAGCTGATTCCGGTAAGTGGAATAACATCAATAATGACATTTGTCAAATGAAATCAATATCAACGGTGTAGCGCTTGTTGTGTTGAAAACCAGGTACTAGCCGACCAACTTAATTAGGCAACTGTCAATCGTGACGTAAATACATACATAGGTGTATTTCTCGTGGGACAGCTCGATTCAAACTCTATGGCGGCTCTGAAGTGCGCTACTCACTTCGCATTACCACACCCCTCACCCCCGCTGACAGGTGAATTTGTTACTGCGCAGCGACTCGCCTCATGTTCCGTAAGTTTGAATCGGGCTGTACAGATACGGTAGGTACCTTAGTACCGCTGGCTTAGAGTAACGCTGGGCTTGAGAAGGTTAACGAACTAGGAGGCCAGAATTCACCCAGTTCTTTTTAGGTCGGATTAAACCGCTCATAAAATCATTAAGCCAAGAGTAAAATAGTAACTTACTTTATTATTAACTCAATAATTCATAGGTCTAATACACAATTTATTTATTACAGGCAGCATAGAAGGTCAATCATGCAACGCAGGCGACTACCACTCGGCTCCAGGCGACTGTGAAGGTTACCTGCAGTGCGAGGGCGGCGCGTGGCGCAAGCACCGCTGCGCGCCCGGCCTGCACTGGGCCTCACCCGTCAACCGCTGTGACTGGCCAAGCTTCGCCAAGTGCACTGGTAACAATATTTTTATTAATGCAGCTTCAACTGCAACTTTTGGATCGATTAAATAAGGATAAGTTTAAAGATGCAGCTGAATATCATTATCTTCATGTCGAACATCTGACATTTGGTCCCTTTTTGTTGCTGCTATTGATTCATTTGGGCTATTTTTCCTTCTCTGCATGTATAAACAAACTGGTGCAGCTCATTGGAAATAACAACCCAGTCATAGAAAAATAGGTAGAAGACTAAAACATGTAATTTTTTCTTTTAGAAACAGCAAGTAGTGAAGCAAGCACAGCAACTACGACTCTAGCACCGATGACGTCACGTCCTCCGCCACGACCGACCACCACCACCAGACGACCCACAAGCACCACCACCACAACAACTACCACTGCATGGCGACCTACCACTAAACCCACCACTGTGCCGGTTCAATCTGGTAAATATATCAATATCTTTATAATCAACAACACTAAAACTAATGTCTCCGCCATACTATGGGTAGTGAGTTAACTGACCATTTTGTTCTTTAAGGTATTCGATATAAACTATGATGATGAGTGATGAACTCGTACCAAAATAAATGTTTATTAATTAAAAAGCGACTGTACCTACCAATGTTGATCCCTGAAGTAACTCTTTGAAAAAATAAGAGGGTCTAAAGTTCTAGACTAAGTAACTTTCTATAATTAGTAATGAGTTGACAGTAGAAAAGCTCAAACTGTACGGGATTGAAATACGCTACTACTGCTACTATTACTGAAGGCAACAGGCACTCAGGCAGTTATGAATGAAGTGTCTTCTAACACTATTCCCAATTCCCACAGGCTCAGGAGAAGGTCCTACAGACGGACAGTCATGTGCCGGCGAACAGTACAACTCAGTCCCCGGCGACTGCAACGCGTACCTACACTGTGACGGCAACGTGTGGCACATGCAGCACTGCGCGCCTGGACTACACTGGAGCAACGGACAGAAGCACTGCGACTGGCCCAAGTACGCTAAGTGCGAAGGTGAATACTATTTTTCAACATACTTACATTATGATAGCACATTGCGAACAGTCTGTTCAGGTTCATGACCCAAATATAATCTGTAGCGGTATGTATTTAGGGTACGATGTAACTGTCATACACATTGGGACAATAAACATCCCTAATTAAATAAAGAATTTTAAAAACAATGATAGCATTTGCTGTGGAAAATTACAATTTTAGCAGCACAGTCAAACCTTGTACCAAAAAAAAGAAAATATAATTTCATCTCCAATCCGATTTTCATTTGTTATAGTGCCTAAATCTACGACGGCTGCTCCTAAACCAACACGCCCAACCAGGCCTACAACAACCTCGACAACTACAAAAGGCAAGTTATATTTTGACCCTTTATCTTTATAATCGTCATTTATACTATACTAAATTTTTACGTAGGTGCTTTCTACATATTACTAATTCTACATATTATGTTACTGTTTTGTTTTTTTATTATTTTATGTTTCCAAGTAAGCGTTTGAAAAATGGGTGCCAATGCTTGAAATATACTTACAATTATTATTATTTTTATCTGAGTGTGTCTAAATTTAAAACGTAAATACATTAGGGTCGTGCTAAGATAGACCCATAAATTATCGTACCGCTGTTAACCATTCAACCTTTACATTTTTTTACAATATAATATTGAAGGCAATAAATTAAGTAGTATTGAATAAGACTGACCATTTCCTAACAGCTCCTTCATCCGGTTCTCCATCCGAGGACTCATCATGCGGCGGCAACGACGTGCATGCGCCCGCGTCGACTTGCGACTCATACATGCTCTGCGTTGGAGGACGTTGGCGCAAGCAGATGTGTCCGCCTGGCCTGCACTGGGACAGGCGCACTAGACGCTGTGACTGGGTCGAGTTCGCTATGTGTGAAGGTAACAACACCAATTACGTTTTCATCATTTGTTCAGGAACGGCTGTACTAAATAACGGAAAACTCAAAAGGGGCCCAAATTTTTCCTCTACTCCCCATTAGATTCACAAGTTGACTTACGTATTCCGTTAATCATCATTGTAAAATCACTTGCAAAAACTCGACTTTTGGAAAATTAACGGTTAGTGGTGTTTCAAAAGACCAACAGCGTCATCAGCTTTTCTACTTCCAAACCTTTTTCTAATATAGATACACTTGTCCCAACAGAGGGTAAACCGTCCAAATCTCCAATACCGCAGACAACCACATCGACCACCACTAGACCCACTACGACGACCACCACCAAACGGCCTACGACGTCATCTAGAAGACCGATGAGACCTACGTCTTCTACTACTAAGAGACCCCTTGGCGATGAACCGCAAGTGCCTGGCAAGGTAGTTTTCAAAATAATTATTTATTATAGACCATAGCGTTCATTTTCTTATAGTGTCAGTGACCGAATCGACGAACTAACTTATTCTGATCATGGACTTATAACTTCCGTTTACTTTTGTTGACGGAACCACAACAACAGCTTTAACTTCTTCCTATAGACCAAAAAATATGTACTACCTTTCATTATGCTCTAGGGCTGCAACACTGGCACATACCACGCTCATCCCAAGTGTGAGAAGTTCTACGTGTGCGTGAATGGTCAGCTGATAGCCCAGAGCTGTGCGCCCGGCCTCACGTGGCGCCCCGACCGCAGCCAGTGCGACTTCCCCTCCGCCTCGTCCTGCACTGACAAGCGACAGAGCGGCGCTCCCGTGGACTCCAACTCCCAGTCTACTGTGATGCAGCAGCTCAATGAAAAACCACCCAGTAAGTTGTTACATAATATGTACCTCTGTGTCCATAGCCTCTTCCCAGATAAACTCTTACACTCTCGTCTCTCTTCTCTTTCCGTTTTTAACCACTTATAAGTCCTACATTGCATTGTATTGATATTTCTAAGTCTTCAAAATTATAAATCGTTCTACAATCTTTCAGAATACTGTGAAACTGGTGCATATGCCCAATTGCCCTCCGACTGCACTCGATACCTACACTGCTTGTTTGGTAAATTCGAGGAATTTGCCTGCAGTGCAGGATTACATTGGAATCAGGTAACGATAATACAGGATATTCATACTCTATAATTATGATTCGATAAGTTAGATAGAAGTTACACGAACATCGTTATTTTGTTTTGCAGGAGAAACAGATCTGCGATTGGCCCAAGAACGCTAAATGCAAACGCAAGGCCAGCTCAACTACCACTACTACAACAACAACGACCACATCCCGCCCAGTTCAAACGGACGTGATGCCGGACCATAATCATTCAGGACATGATCATGACCATTCAGGACATGATCATTCTGGACATGATCATACACATGATCACGTACACGACCTCGGACACGATCATTCACAACCAGCACCAAATAAGCCAATGGTTTCTTCAACTAGCATCACACAGCCCGACATTAGCTCCAAACCTGCTCTTCTTAACTGTAGGTTTTGTACCCGTTAATAATTCCAAAGATGTTAATAATAAAGTAATTTAAATGCACAATAGTTTTTTTTTTTTAATAAATGCACACTTAAATGAAGTTAATTGCTTTCCAGCTCGCTATAAACTGGTGTGTTACTACACGAACTGGTCATGGTACCGTCCTGGTATCGGCAAGTATAGTCCAGAGGATATCGACCCCAGTCTTTGCACCCACATCGTCTATGGATTCGCTGTTCTCGGCGACGATGGTCTCATTATGGCCCATGACTCCTGGTCAGACTATGATAACAGTAAGTTTGATACACGACATTCTAACACTTCCCTAAATATTATAAAACAAAGTCGCTTTTTCTGTCTGTCCGTGTGACCGCGTTGTTCTTCTAAAACACACAACGGATTTTGTTGCGGTTTTCACCATCATTTAGTTAGATTATTTATTCCGGAAGGTTTAGGAACCATTCGACTCGATGTTAATGTTTTCAATATTTTCAGGATTCTATGAGAAGGTTGTAGAATACAAACGCTATGGTATCAAGGTATCTCTAGCTATCGGCGGTTGGAATGACTCAGCAGGCGACAAGTACTCTAAGCTGGTCAATAACCCCGCGGCCCGTGCCCGATTCGTCTCACACGTTGTTCTTTTCCTCGAGAAATACGGATTCGATGGTTTAGACCTCGACTGGGAGTATCCTAAGTGTTGGCAGGTAAGAATTTTCTAACACGTTTTACTGCAGGCAATTATAAAAACTCTATAGATCATACACTTGTCCTCTGTTGCTGCTTTAACTTGTTCGCTTTCTCCGCAAAAATTTCCTGTGCATTTAATAGCGAAGGCAATCAAGAGTAAAAAAAAACATAAACCATTAGCCAGTAAACAATGAGATAATGGACTTGATAGGGTAAAGCATGCAAGAAAGAAATCTTTTTTACATTAAAGAATTACCGAATGAAAAACATAATATTAGGTCCTTACATATGAAATTGGCGTTTTGTATGGAAGGAACAAAAAGTCGAATATTTTTTAATATAATATATTTAATTAATCAAAGTATGAACCATTGTTTTCAATGCACTTTTGCCATCTTATAGGTAGTTCATTGATCCCTTTACTAAAAAAACCAGTCGGACGGGAATCAATAAAATCTTTGAAGGCGATTTGGACTGCCCCATCGGAGTTGAATTTTTTCCCTTGCAAAAAGTTATCCAAATTGCGAAAAAAATGGTAATCTGTTGGAGCAAGGTCCGGGGAGTACGGAGGATGTCTAAGACATTCCAATTCAAGCTCTTCTAATTTGGTAGCCGTCTGTTGCGCAGTGTGTGGTCTGGCGTTGTCGTGCTTTCAAGCTTTTTAATCTTCCCAATTTGCTTCAAGTGAATTAAAACAGTTTTATCACTAACATCGAAGCCTGCAGCTAACTCGGACGTGGTTTGCGATGGGTCCGCTTCCACAATAGCCTTCAATTCTCCATTATCAACTTGGGTCTCAGGCCGTCCACGGGGCTTGTTCTGCAGGTCGAAATTTCCAGAACGAAAACGTTGGAACCAAAAACGAACTGTGTTTTCTTTTGCAACATGACCGCCATACACATCATTCACCCTTCGAGTCGTTTCCGCAGCACTAGTGCTACGGCGGAACTCGTACTCGTAAATAATGCGATATTTTAAATTTTCCATTTTGTAAAATGAGTGACGCAAACAGAAAAAACAGAAGAAAAAAAACAAATGAATGACGGTCATCGAAGCACAAATACATGAGTAAATAGCTGTACAAATTTGAATTTGGAATTCCTTACCAAAGAGGAGAAATTCGTGATTAAAGTGGCCAGTACGAAAAACGCCAATTTCATATGTAAGGACCTAATACTTATTTAAAATTGTTACAGACAGAAATTGAAGCATCAATCAAAACGACTTTACAGTTTATTATTCTTACTAACATTTCCTACAATTTGATTGTCTACAGGTTGATTGCTCAAAGGGTCCTGATTCAGACAAGGAAGGTTTCGCCGACCTCGTCCTGGAGTTATCAGCTAAATTCAAACCTAAGGGTATGCTTCTATCAGCGGCCGTGTCTCCTAACAAGAAAGTCATAGACGCTGGCTATGATGTGCCAGTACTGGCTCGCCATCTCGACTGGATCGCTGTCATGACTTATGACTACCACGGACAGTGGGACAAGCGGACTGGCCATGTAGCACCTCTGTACTACCACCCGGAAGACGGCACCACTTACTTCAATGCGGTACGGATTTTAATAAATTACATAACTGCCAAATGGCATCATTTGATTGATCAAAATAACGTAGTGTAGGTAAGTTCATGCGAACAAAGAATTTGTGAACACCTAAACATGACAATGTGTCTAACTAGACTCATAGGTACTCTCAACTGAGAGTATTCCTGAATGAAACCGACAATGAGGCATAAAAGTAAAGGACTTTTCTGTCACGATCGCGGGATAATAATTCCATTCTAATAAAACATTTTCTTTAACTATAGAACTACACAATTCATTATTGGATGCAAAAGGGAGCGCCGGCGAATAAGCTGATAATGGGTATGCCAATGTACGGACAGACGTTCACTTTGGGTGCTGATAATGACTCGCCACAGACCCTCAGTTTGGGCAATGAAGCTACAGGCTTAAACGCTCCAGCTTCAGACGGCGGTGAAGCAGGAGAATATACTAGAGCTAAAGGCTTCTTGTCTTATTATGAGGTAAGGAACTACAAACACTATAATGGATTGCTAATTGACCAAAAAAAAGATAATCATGAATTTATTCATATCTTGCTTCTCTTTTAGATTTGCGATCGCATCAGATATAACGGCTGGAAGGTAGTAAAGGATCCTAACCAGCGAATGGGTCCATACGCATACAAGGGCAACCAATGGGTGTCGTTCGATGATGTTGAAATAATTAAAAAGAAAGTGAACTTCATAAAATCATTAGACCTCGGTGGTGGAATGGTCTGGGCTCTTGATCTTGATGATTTTAGAAATAGGTGAGTAGATAGAAAACTGATATGAATAAAACTTTAACCCATGTAAATGTGATATATAATTATATGGAAATATGCCGACGTACGATTCACAATCGTATTTAACAACTTCCTGTCTTCTCTAGATGTGGTCAAGGCAAGCACCCACTTGTCAACGCAATCAAGGACGGTTTACTGGATTCTACCATAGATGAAGATACAATAATACTATCTGATTCAATAATTGATCCTCCAAACGAAATAGACGAAGATCTGTATGATATTCAAGTGCGGCCTGGCACGAAACCGACTCCAAGGCCCACACAAATGACGACGCATAGACAACCCATGGCAGAAACGACGACAAAAAAACCCACGACTGCTGTTAGTACCAATTTGGATGAACGCTACAAGGTCGTCTGCTATTACACTAATTGGGCTTGGTACAGGTAATTAACTTAATTAAGTATGTGTTTTATGCTCTCACATGGAAATATAAAACAAAACATGACTGTTATATTGGTACGTTCTTCTTAATTTTAACTAATTTTAAACTTTTTCCAGACCCGGTCCAGGAAAATACACACCTAGCGACATTGACCCCTCGCTTTGCACCCATATAGTGTACGCGTTTGCTGTCCTCGACACTAAGCGCCTAGTGATCAAACCACATGACATGTGGTTGGATGTGGAAAACAGTAAGGAACTATTAAAAGAAGTTCTAGTATTTTATTTCTGCTATAATATTCTTAACTAACTAGCTACTTTTTCACATTTTACAGAATTTTATGAAAAGGTTGTATCTCTAAAAGAGAAAGGTGTGAAAGTGGTCCTTGGATTGGGTGGATGGGACGATTCTGCGAGCGACAAGTATTCACGAATGGTGAACAGTCCGTCAGCGCGAAGGAAGTTCTTGATCCACGTTCTAGACTTTATCGAACAATATGAATTTGACGGATTAGACCTAGACTGGGAGTATCCTAAGTGCTGGCAGGTAAGTGTTACAAATAAAATCAAAAGTCATTTCTGATCCTGCTTGCAAATGAACAAAGATAACTTTGGCATTTATATCCTAGGTGAACTGTGAAAAGGGTCCGAGCTCCGATAAACAAGGCTTTGCCAGTCTCGTGAAAGAACTGCGAGCTGCCTTCAAGCCTCGCGGCTTATTACTATCCGCTGCTGTCTCAGGCAGCAAACGAGTCATAGATGCTGGTAAGACACGATTTTTTTCTCGACCATCCATCGTCCATGTCTACGTTGATTTCAGAATGTTGATACTTATTTCATTTTTTCAGGCTATGATGTAGCGACGCTGGCCAAAAATCTAGATTGGATTTCCTTAATGACATATGACTACCATGGTCAATGGGATAAGAAGACTGGCCATGTATCCCCAATGTATGCGAGCGATGGAGACGTAGACAAAACTTTAAACACGGTAGGTCCTTACCAGAAACTAAAATTAGAAATGGCTAATGTTTCAAAGGCCATAATAATATCAACTGTGTTTTTCCGCAGAACTTCACGGTGCACTACTGGATCGACAAAGGAGCAGCTCCTGAGAAGCTCATATTAGGTGTACCTTTCTACGGCCAATCGTTTTCATTGGAAGAAAACGCAGGAACTGGCCTCGGAGTACCTTCCTACGCGGGTGGAGAGGCTGGCGATGAAACTAGAGCTAGAGGCTTCTTGTCATTCTACGAAGTGAGTTATAACATAGTGACAGCCACGAATAACCTTTATTGTGTACTGGTGTCACGTACTGAAGTATACAGTGCAAAATTTCTAAATACCCAAATACCCAATAGATTAAAGGCACGCATAATGCTCAATGTGCACATGTGTAAAATTCATTGAATATGTGCTTTTGACTTAATATTCTTAAAATAATCTAATGCTAACGCAACTACATAAAAATTTGTTGTACTTATATATTTAGCCTACCTGCCGGTTTCTGCTAAGGTAATCACATTCTATCTATTCTTCGCCAGATATGCGACCGCATCAGATTGAAGGGCTGGCAAGTATCCCGTGACCCAGGTGGTCGTATGGGTCCGTACGCCAGCTTCGACGATCAATGGGTGTCATTCGACGATGACTTTATGGTGCGCCACAAGGCAGAGTATGTCCGTTCCATGGGATTGGGAGGCAGTATGGCGTGGTCCCTTGACCTTGATGACTTCAGTGGAAGAAATTGCGGCTGTGGAAAGTCACCCCTCCTCGCTACCATCAATCATGTGTTGCGTGGCAGTGAAGCACCACCGAGGTGCTTGCTTGAAGAATGTAAGTTTGAAATCAGATAGACACCCTTCCTTATCACTATATTGACAAAATATTTAACCCGTTACAATTTTGCGAGACAGTCAGTGAAAAAAATCAGGATGGCCAAGTAAAACAAAAAGTAATCAATAATTTACATTATGTTAACAGTGCAAGCAGAAAATGCAGAAACTGATATGGAAATCCCAGTCTCGATACCGAGCGCAACTCCTACTCCGGACATTGAGGAAACGGATGATATCCCAGTGATGATACCTGTAGAAGAAGTTGATACTGATACTGATACAGACACTGATACTGATGCTGGTATTGACACCGACACGGACTTAGATACTGACAGTGTAAGTAACCCCTATAAAGATTTAACTGCTAACTAAAGATTTTCTGTAATATTGTTATAATATCATAATATTGTAATGTTTGACAGGGTCCAAGTCTTGAAGGCATGTCGTGCACTGGATACGTATTCAAAGCTGACGACAGTAAATGCAGCAAATATTATTTATGTCTCAACGGTAACTGGATGCAACTAGAGTGTCCCGCACCGCTTCACTGGAATAAGGTAAGTTAACATCCAAGGTGGCTTAAATATACAGATTATTCAACGCATGATATTTAAAAGCATTTGAACGTAAGGTGGAATTAAAAGCAAACATTGATTAATAAAAGAGACGTTTAAGCGTTAAAAATGTATGGTTACGGTTAAGCAGTCGCTAATCATTACCTCACTTTAAGCAACATTTATAAATAAACCCCTATATGTGTTGGTACCAAATCTTACACTGCCTTATGATTTTATTTATATAGAACCATTGCGACTGGCCAGAGAAGGCCCAATGCAGAACAAAGTCTGCACTACGGCTTGCAGGACTAGAACCCGAAGAGACGCAAGAGGACAAACCTATCGTGGGATGTTACTTCACTAACTGGGCTTTCTATAGGTAAAGACAGCACATAATCGATTGGTAAAAGACAAAACGTATTGTACAAAATATTTGACAAATGGTTTTTAAATCTCAGGCCCGGCAAAGGCAGCTTTGGACCTGATCAAGTAAATCCAACTCTTTGCACGCACATAATATATGCGTGGGCTCATCTTGATGACAATTCCTTCAATTTGGTACCAGGAAATCCAGAGCTGGATCTTGAAAATGGTGTGTATAGTACACAAAAGAAACTTACCGATTATTTTGATTGTCAAGTCCTTGTCTAAAGGTAAAATAATTATGGCTTTCTTCCAGATTTCTACGGCAAGTTGACTCAGTTGCAGCAAACAGGTGTCAAAGTTATTATTGGTGCTGGTGGACTAACGGACTCTGAAAGCAGAAAATGGAGCAGAATGGTATCAAGCCCAGAAAACAGAAAGACATTTGTAGACTCTGTGTTGAAATTCTTGCAAAGATGGCACTTTGATGGGGTTCAGATTGCTTGGCAATATCCTGGATGTAAACAGGTAAACTACATATGTAATTTTTTCAAAGCAGATATTACACCAGCTCATCACCATTTACTCGAGCAATACTACAAAGCATATAAATATTAAATACACATTAAGTTCACGTAGTTGATAAAACCTGTGCTAATTCTAAAATTATTTCATTTCAGACTCCATGCACAAACGCTACAGTGGACACTAAAGAAAGAGACAACTTCGCTAAATTACTGACAGAGTTATCAAGGACCTTACGTCCTCAAAACCTGGAGCTATCAGCTATGGTATCCGCTTCTCCAGAAATAGCTCAATTAGCGTACAAGCCTTATGTTCTAGCTGCAGAGTTGGACTGGGTCGCGATTGCTGCTAATGATTATTATGCATCGTCAACTGGAAAGACATCGTATTTAGTACAGCTCGAATCTAGTCATGTTCGAGGAGTTAATAGCTTGGTAAGTGTGTAAATATACATACTTATATTCATTTCTTCTATTTAAGTAAGGAATCCCAATTCTCATCACTCAGACTTTAGACAAATATAAAAATTAAGAGATTCGTGACCTTTTATTACAAGACAAGAAGCCCTTCAACAAAAACACGTGTGAGATATGAGTGTACTCTAATAATATGGCTTCTCTTCCATGAGTAAATTAATTAATTAAAGCAAACTAGTGATTTTGCCCTCATCAACTCTCTCTCTCTCTCTCTCTCACCAACTCAACACAATATTATATTGTATACAGAAGCTGTTTGTAAAACTTTATCAATAAATAAATGTAATTTGTTTTGTACAGAACACGTCCCTATCATACTGGACGAGCGTGTTACCGCCTCGTCATGTGGTACTGGGAATTCCTGCGTATGCGCGGTCCTACAGCCTGCGTAGCGCTGCAAATGCTGGGCTTGGAGCCCCAGTCACTGGCCCTGGAGAACCTGGACCTTACACACGAGTGCCTGGCTTCTTGGCCTACTATGAGGTTAGTAGAGAAACAAGTCCAACAAATAACAACCAAAATGTTAACTACTTAGGTAATGCTAGGAGTCCGAATCTAAGCTGAGTCTTACAGTTTTTGCATACCTACTCGTTTTTTTGTAGCGGTTTGTTCACGTTTATTCCTTGGGTCAAGAATACAATAATTCAACAAAGAGATTCTCGCCACACTCACATAATGAGTGAATATTACTGAATTTGTAACTTAATCACTGTCGCCTAGTCAACCCTATAAATAGAACGTCCGCAGTTCTCTATCATAATTGCATCTTAAAAATTATAGGGACTTTTCATTTTATCAAATAATCAAATGAAATTGGGGAACGTCTAGCAAGGAAAACCTAATACAGTTTTCCGCTAGACAGTAGACATATGTTAGCACATATTTGTACTACGAGTATCTCGTGACACGGTTCCTATCTGCTGATAAGAAAGATAGTGAATACTTCAATGTTAAATGACGCAGCACTGAAGTGTAGATCTGCATGATTAGATTGGGTTTGATTGAAGTGGCGGTGCAAATTTTATGTAGATGCATGACCTGCAGACATTATTATCTCGAGTCAAGATTTCGATCTTAGGTGCACTTTGTGAACCCAACTAATAATGCGAATAATGATAATGTTATTTCATTTGACACAGGTCGCCGATGGTTTGGCGAAACATCTTTGGAAGGAGAGTCCAAGTTCTGCGGGTACATTCAGCGTTCGTGGTGGGCAATGGGCGTCGTACTTGAGTGGAGAGGATGTGGGCGGTGCGGGCGCAGCGGCCAGGCGAGCGGGCGCACGCGGTGCTGCCTTGTGGGCGCTCGACTTGGACGCGCGGGGACAGTGCTCGCTGCTGAACGCGATGCGACGAGGTCTCACCGAACCTGACCTACCTCTAGAGCTGTGCGCACCTGCCGCGTGAAACATGTAGACGCGTAAAACGTGGGGTCCAACATCAGGAACTACCCCAGCAATTATAATTTTAAAACGGTTACTTCTTTGTGTAAAGTACCGATTATGAGACTGTGTCATGTGGGTGCTTATATAAGACTTAATTTAGGTAAAAATTAAACATATTTAGAATCTTCAATGTGATATTTATACGTAGATAATCTTTCTACTGATGTCGTCGTTCTTGTGGATTCCTTGATTTTTACTTGACGGTTGCACTTAAATATAGGAGTAAATAATATGTATTTTATAATATTTTTCGATGCCTACTGGTTGTTTCAAATTTCCGATTTAAGTAAAAGTGCAAGGAATTCAGTAGGTATTTTAACTAAATTATTAGACAAAGAAAATCACAACTTTTGTATAATGTAGGTATCCTTGTCAGTATCAAATCTTAGAGCTAATACTGTACCTATTACTTATATGAAATAGATAGTTACCATAACTGTATACTTACAATGAATATAATGACGGTTTCATACAAGACCACTTATGGTTCTTGTTTCATGTTTTGTCTTGTCTGATAATAAAACGATAACATATTGTTTACATTGCTAAATTTTTCATCACCCTAAACCAATAAAAAATGTTTTGTTTTGAGACGTATTCATCTGATCGCCCTTTGTACTCTTAAAAATTCGTCATCAATCTCCTGCCCTTGTCCCAATTTATTTCGGGCCAGCGCAGCATTCCTTTTTATTCCATACTTCTCTATCAGTCGTCATCTCAGTTACCCTTTCTAACCATATTCTCATTCATACAGTCCATTCATCGTTTCTTTCGTCTTCCCCTACTGCTATAGCCATGGACATTCATACTGAAAACTTTCCTCACGACATTTTCCTCATTCCTCTGTATCACGTGCCCATACATTGAGAACCGATATCCACATAACGTTTTAGTTACCGGTGCCACTTTCAGACTTCCTCTTATGTACTCGTTTCTTATACTAACCATTCGTTTAACACCACACATCCCTCTTAGCATTCTCATTCGTACTCCTAAATACTATCATGTGAAAATACAATACTTACAAACGTTGAAGTGACACATAACATAGGTACAGGAAATACTCTACTAAGAATTAAACATTTTATGTATCCTTCCTCAATGCTTGTCTCTATTGCAACCTACCTTGGAAATTACATTATATTCTGAATGCCTTGGCAATGTCATAAACGAATAAACATAACATCGCATAAAAAAGCACATAACATCTGCATCATACTGTTTTGTTCACTTAAAAAAATAAACACGGATAGTGTTAGGGAAAGGTAGAAATATGTTTAAAACAGAAATGATTATTTAATGTTTAATGGTGGCAAAACAAATACGTGTTATAGGTAATCATTTTAAAAGTAAACTGGTATTCATCATAATTTTACAAGTAATAAAAAATGTCTGGAAAAAACACAATCATACAATGATCTTAGGAAAAGCGTTAGATACTGTTTGTTCCCTTTACATACTACTAAAAATGTAAGTAATTGATAATATTTTTTTAATGACTATCAATGCCTGACCTATAATTAATCTACGATGGACAACGGTCAAATAGGATTTCATAAGAGTAGACTTTTATTAACTAGGGACATTTTAAAAAGTGTTCCCCAAGGTAGTATTTTAGGTCCCATTTTGATCTTGTATCTGCAACAATAATTTCTAATGCAGTGTAATGGAGTACTTAATACAATTGTGTAGGTGCCTATAATTGATAAACTTCCTACTTATCTATAATAATATGCGTATGCGGTATTAAAACGATTGTAAGTAAATCTTGACCTACACAACAGATATAACACGCACTTGCGCATGCAGCAAAACTCGACTATCTTACCTAGGCATATTGTATTTTCGTTTAGCGACTATCCTGCCATAACAGCTAGTAACTATATTAAGGTACACATTCTTATTATATCATGCCAAGGTACTCGTAAATCCAATAGTCTATTAACGTTTTCAAAACAATTTAATACTTATGTGAATAGATTTGACTCATGTGTGTGCCTAACTATCGGGTTGTCTTTGTAATCTGACTAGACAAGTCAGATTTTCTGACGCACGATTTCGAAGAATGGCAGCATATGTCGTTTATTCTTGTCTAGCTCCGGTGCACTGCTCACAAGTTCGTTTAAAATAATTGGCGACAATTTGATCTACATACTTATGTAGTACACGTCGGATTTTAACGGAGCGTTTACAAGACTCCTTACGCTGACGATAATACCTAATAGTCATGTTTCATGATTGCATCAGAAACCTAGTGATCATTTTCGTGACTCTTTCATTCGTATGAATAATTCACATGCTGTGTCACGGTACGTAGTACCTACAGTTTAAGTAGTTGTCAAATCCAAAGTGCAAAATCCAGCGTGTAATTATGATGATACCAGTTTTGTACATAGCTAGCCAAGAGCGCCGATCCGTGCAAAAAAGATTATACCTACCAATATAATCTTTTTTGCATATAGATATAATATCCTGGATATCAAGTAAGTAATCGTAAGACCAGTTGATATGATATCTCCGCTAAATACTCTACTGGATATTTTCATAATAAAACTCGATAGGGTATCTAGGTACCTACCTAAGTTCAAACTCCAGTTTTAACAGTTAATTCCTAATCGGAGCACGACTTTGGCAATTCTTATTTGCGCGGAACGTAGTAATAAACGAAAAAGTGTCTCAACTAATTAATAAAAGTGACCATTGTTTATTTGTGTACATTCTAAATAACATTGAACCAAAATATTTAGCCAAATCTACAGTTCAATGGACTTCATGTGTTCACCTAAATACATGATTGTAGAAATAGTACCTACATAACAAGAGAATATCCCTTACAAATTAACAAAGAAAACGATGAATGTTAAGTAATAATTTTTTACTCAGTTTCTAAAAGTTATTCCAACTATCTACTTGTTGAAAAATTAGGTACCTGTACCTGAAAAATGGCCAAACTCTTCTACACGGGTTTCACCAATAATGTACCGAAAATCAAGACGCCTCTTTCTGCGTTCTACAAAAAACTAAGCACTCAGGTAAGCTTTTTTACAAATTATGTTTATTTTAGGTTAAAAATAGGTAAACCATATTATATTGTACCAATACATTACCAAGTACCAATACCTACATTGATTGTGAATTACAAATAGATTCTTTGTGCAATTGTATCGCGATTATCTAAAGGATTGAAGTAAGCCCGGAAACGATAATGCCGTAATTTTCGGAACTACGAGTAATTATTAAGTATACTGACCTGCATATATTTTTAGGATCACATTGATGACTTGAAATGGGGCTACTTTAACTTATAACGGTGATGGTTGATTATTGATTGGTAGGCAATGGAAAAACTGACTTGGCGGTACCTAATGGGTGGGTGTAATTAGGTGTCTGTGTGTCATCAACTCAGCACTGTTATCAGATAGATGGGTTGTCTTGTCGCGTCGGTTGCTGAAAGAATAGATATAGGTAGTAGCGATTAAAGATGCTGATGATGTAAGGTGCAGGTGTTTATGATTTTGCAACTTTCCCGAGAACGGAGTCGCGGACAGAGCTAGTTACTACAAAGTCGTTACAAAAATATCGAATAGATCTTCATGATTAATTATTTATTGTTGTGTTGTTGTTCATCAAAAGGTATCAACTAAAGAAATACAGATCCCAGTAAAGTTTGGGCACATCGCGGGAAAGCTATGGGGTAGCGGCGACCAACAACCCATTCTGGCACTACACGGCTGGCAAGACAACGCAGGCTCTTGGGACCCCTTGATACCGTTGATCATCAAAGATAGACCTATATTAGCTTTGGACTTCCCTGGACATGGGTTTTCGTCGTGGATACCCGGTACACAGACACAATTATAATTAAATTAAGCTATCCCTACGTCACAGAATAACTAATAGCCTACCATTGAACTATATTGTAATACCTCAGTGTAGCCTATGTATACATAATAGTTATAACAACACAATAAACAGTCTTTGAGAATTGAAAACAGCCACTTAAACGTACGAAAATTTGAATATGTTTTTCATTTTCAGGTATGACTTACAACGAATGGGACTGGCCGAGGATGATTTTGTATATAAAAGAGCACTTCAACTGGGACAAAGTTTCCTTACTGTCGCACTCTATGGGAGCAATCGCTGGTATGCGCTTCGCGAGCGTGTTTCCTGATGACGTCGATTTTTTTATAGCAATAGACAGTTTTATATTAGAAAACCAAAATTCAAATAAATTAGTAAACACGATATATCCCAAACTACTACAAAAGCATTTTGTGTCTCAAGCTTGGTTGGAAAGGAAACCACCAACGTATACATTAGAAGAAATGACTAAAACATGGCATTTAGCAACGAGAAAATCTATAGCCTTAGAGAGTGTTCAGCACCTACTGAAAAGGGGCGCGAAGCAATCAGAAACTGATCCCAATAAATATTATTTCTCGCGGGACTCGAGACTGAAGTACGTCATACTTATTCCTGAAGATAGAATGTTTGTCGAAGCTCTCGTCAGAAGGCTGAAGTGTCCAATGTTATTTCTAAAAGCGACAGACTCTCCTTTCTCTACCTCCAAGTTTTCTATTGCAATGCGCGAAATTATAGACGAACAGAATGACAAGTATGAATTTCATTTTGTGCCCGGAAAACATCACGTTCATTTAAATAACCCGGAGAGAGTGGCACCATTAATTAAAAACTTCATAGAAAAGAATAAATTAAATTTGTGAATATTTATTTTTAATTATTGCTAGTCTAGTATGTTATCAATGAAAGTAATTAAAATTATGAATTAAGGTATCTAGTAGTATTATTATATGTAAAAACAAGGCTTGTATCTATATAAATTCCTCAATCATGATCTTGAAACTAATTAGCATTGTTACAATGTCCATCTCTCTAAACTTTATAGTAAATAATGGGTCTAGGAACGAGCTACGCAGTCATAAATAGTAAACGTAGTAAGAACTTGTCTAATGAATGAGGAAAGGCAAACTTGCAAATTATTTTTACAACTAGCTGCAACCTGCGGTTTCACCCGCATAAGTCTCAATCCCGTGGGAATATAGGGATAAAAAGTATATTATACTGTGTAAAAAGTATCCTATGTCCTAATCCAGGTCATGGTCTACCCATGTGCTGAATTCGGGTAATCAGCATAGCTATTCACAAACACTCGATACGCTTCCGTATCGTATCGAACATCAATCAATGTTATCGTAGGAGTCTTCTCAACGCTGTTCATAAGTCCAAAACCCGAAAATTTTGTCAATTTAAATCAAATAGACGCCCGCTATTCTTCCAACAGCTATTTGCTGTCGGGGGCAAGTCAAATCAGGTTATCGAAATGTGTCGTTTTCGATACGTTAGCCTGTCGTAAGATTGTGAATAGCTATGCTGGACTAGACAGTTCAAGACGGGCGTACTCGACCCCATTCATTTACACTTGGTCGTTTGCTCGATTTCCATGGGCAATTAAATTCAGGAGAACGACCAAGTGTAATTGCGCCATTAAATTATCATCTCAGGAGGTTCTCATAAGACGGTTAGATGGAGCCAGGATGCGGCACGTAATGTGAGGAAGATCTTTACTACACACTTACACAGGTCTGCTCACCGACAGCTTCGGTCCTTTTCCCAATGGCGGTGGACTATGTAAACTTTTTTCAAACTTAAATATATCTATATAACCGTGAATTCAGCACATGATTCTAGACCCCCTCTAGCCTATAAAGTTTTCGTCGATTACGAAAAAAAAACAGTTGTTTCATAGAAAACCGACACTTACGCGGGCAAAATGTATGGAACCCCAATTTTTTTTTTTTTATTACCGATTATAAATTTCAACTTTTAGGGGTCTAGAATCATGTAGGTACTGAATCCATGGTAATAGGTTGCGCGTCGATGTTCCTGTCTGCCACCTGCGAAGTTCCTGTACCTATACGATTAAAATACTAGGATTGAAAATAGATATTATAATACCTAATCAATAGTAATGCTCATTCATAATATAATTAATGACTGGTACTATGCGTCCAAAGTCCATTCTGTTGGAGTGTAACATTCAATCCTACATAACAGCGAGCCCGGCCTTGGCAATGTTATTCTTGCGCGGTGCGTCACTGCGTTACGTTAAACCGCGCTGTTTTAGTAAAATATCTTCAATTACTGTGCAATAATTACTTATCTAAAGCAATCTTCATAAAACTCCAAAAAGTGCGTGATACTCTAAATTGTCATTGGTCGAAAATTAAATCGCGGTAACAATTCGTCGTGACAGTTCGCGGATCGATATACTTAACCTCTTCGTGACTATAGTTATTTTAACATGTTACTGCATTATTAAGCAGTAAGCACAAATAAAGCAGTAGGAAAAACTGCGAATATTATTTTACCGTGTTCTCGTTAACTATACCTAAAAGTTGTGTAGTTAAACCTGAAACATGCCTAAGCGGTTGCTATCCCAATTGATTTTGAGCTCTAGCGGAACGGCTTTAAAGTCGTCTATGCCTATCCTCAGGAAAAAACTACATACTCAGGTGAGTATTTTTTTTACCTTTCTGTCATCATTGCTACAAATAGTTAAGTATATTGTTTTTGAAATTCAATTCAGTAATTTCAAAAATTACTGTGTTAATAAAGCCAGATTTTTTTTATGAAGGTTTTTTGTCTGTTTTGCTGAAGGCTTTTGAATAAAACACAAGTCCATTTCCTCCTACTCATTATTTCTACTTAGGTATTGACCAACAAAATCGTTTTTTCTAAAATATTTTTTTTTTTTTTAGTTAGGTAGGTAGGTACATATCTACTACTCGCGTTTTACGACTAGGCGCCTACATTTTTTTAAAACAAATTATACTTACCTACTAAAGATCGATTTAATTAGTGTCATTAGTTTTTTCACAAACCTAATTTGTTTGCAGTTTCTAACAAAGGAATAATTGATTTACAGATTTATTGATCTCGCAAAAATACTAAATTAATTATATTCGAACGTTAGGCCCGGCGAATGAAATAATCGTTAGGTAATGCTTCGACATATGCAGTAGACTACCTACCACAAAGGTTATTCGAAGTAGTCAAGTCTAGTGATGATTAGCTTATTGTAATGATAAATCTACTTGCTTCGACAGGTGCCAACTAAAGAAATACAGATCCCAGTAAAGTTTGGGCACATCGCGGGAAAGCTATGGGGCAGCGGCGACAAACAACCCATTCTGGCACTACACGGCTGGCAAGACAACGCTGGCACCTGGGACCCCTTGATACCGATGATCATTAAAGACAGACCGATTTTAGCTCTGGACTTTCCTGGACATGGGTTTTCGTCGTGGATTCCCCCTGGTAAGTTCATGATTTGTTTTAGTAATTATTAAATCGAAATAATGAATGTGGCTAGTATGCCGATTGCACTTATTTATGTAAGTATAACATTAACAGTTACCTACATACCCTTTATTCAATTTTATAATTTACCTTTTCCAGGTATGCTGTACTATCAATGGGAATTGCCGAGAATTATCTTATATCTAAAGGAGTACTTCAAGATGGAGAAAGTTGCATTACTGTCTCACTCCATGGGAGCAATAGCAGCCATGCGGTTTGCGACTGTGTTCCCAGATGAAGTCGAGTTTTATATTGCAATAGACAGTCTTATCTACGACGACTACGATTTAAATTCTGTAGTAGATAGGATTTCTAAAACCATGCGAAAAGGATTAGTCGCACAAACGCGGTTGGATAAAGAGCCTCCGTTATATACATTAGAAGATATGATTAAAGTATGGCATGCGGGAACTATGAAGTCTGTAGCCTTAGAAAGTGTTCCCTACTTACTGAAAAGGGGCGCAAAGCAGTCACAAACTGATCCGACGAAATACTTTTTCTCACGTGACTCCAGATTGAAGTATTCATTATTTAATGCAGAAGACAAGAAGTTCGTCGAAGCTCTCGTCAGAAGACTGAAATGTCCAACTTTATATGTCAAAGCAATAGATTCTCCTTATTCGGCCGACCCGTATTCTATAGAAATGCGGGAAATTTTAGAGCAAACCAATGAAAACTACGAATTTCATTTTGTTCGTGGTACACATCATGTACATTTAAACAATCCTGAACTAGTAGCCCCCCTTGTTAAAAATTTCATTCAAAAGCATAACTTAATTATTTAAATACTGTAAAATATTAAAATCTCTGAAAATTATTTACTCCTTACCTACATCTTAGTGGCTATGGAAAGTTTCTAAGATGATAAGTTATTACCTGTACTTGTTATGATAAACAACTGTTCGGATATATTGTATAGACGCCAGCACATCAACCTAGGTACTACAATCTGTCAAATTTCTTTAATAGATTTTCAACTTTATCACTAAAGCATAAGGTTCAAAGTTTATTGGGAAAATGTGACAGTTTCGGGTAGGTTGATGTGCTGGCGTCTGTACAAGGTAACTTAAGTTGAATTGGTATTCCGGTTATTCGTAAATCTTGCGCAGTAATCTAGATTGACTCGAGTTTGTAATCTTCACTACACATAGTAGTAATTGTTCTACGAGTAGGAAGAGCATGTACAAACCGCGTTACATATGATATTATTACATCACAAACCGCAAACGTTATTCATATTTAATGATTATTGAATAAAACTTACCTTGCATAGGTACCTGCCTAATTAGCTTTAATGTCCTAAAATCAGATGAGATGTAATAAGTATTCTGACTGTTGATAATTATGTGAAAAAATTGGTATTCCTTTGTATGTCTCAAGTCTGGTTTTTACCGAAGTAATGCATCATAGATATTGACATTTTCTTTTGTGAATTTGATGCAATGAATTCTTTACTAGGTTTATAATTGTTAAGAATATTTGGTGTAAGTACTTCATAGACCATTTTCTTAAGTAAATAAAATATAAGTATATATTATTCTGAATGCTAAAACATTAAAGTATTGTTAGTAGCTGCAAAAAAACTACTTCTAGTGATAAATACTATAAAATGTTGACTAGTCACCATTAAACTGTTGTGTTTAATATGATAAGTAATTAAATAAATACGGCATACATGTATATATTGTTTAAAAAAAAAGTTTATTGTTACACAAATAAACATAACAAGAATTATACATACAACTAACTTAATTTGAATGTTCACTGTTACATGAAATGTCTAAGCTTGAATTAGAATTACTAACATTGTCACAAACATGGGCACCTTTCCTCAGTGGCAGAACTTTTAATAGTGCGTCTTGCCAGGGCACTCCTTCACACACCCTTAGGACAATCTCAAATACTGTAAAAAAACAAAGATATTATATTTAATTTTCTAGATTAATTAGTTCAATTACGTAATTTATGTGTCTCTTTAAATAGGATATTTACCATGATCAATTGTTAGCACTTTCCTAGTTTTCATATTAATGTACTTATCCAATGGCAGTTGTCCATGTCTAATGCCTTGCTCTTCTGCTATTTTATGGCAGAGACCCTGAAAATAAGTGCATAAAAAATTAATAAGAAAATTGTTCAATATTTGTTTTTCATGATTATTGTGATGCTACCAATAGATTTATATAACATATATTTTTGAACAACTTAAAACCAAAGAAGCTGCCCAGCATTTAATGGCTAGCATTTATTTTATTTATTTTGCAGTCTCTTATGCACAAAAGCAGGTGTACAGACCAGGATTTTTATTCATTTGACTTTGCTGCATATAAAACATTACCTTATGCTTATTGTGATCAACAAGACCTCCAATAATATAGGCAGTGTTCTCTTCAAATTGTTCGATGATATTATCAGATTCACTTGTTAAATAGACTATATTCTCCTTAGGAAATACATCAAGATAAGGTGCTTCATGGAAGTTTATCTGTAAAACATTAAAGATATTTTATTATTTAAAAGATATTATTTATTGCTAGTTATATTAATTGTGACTTTATACAAAGGTATATTATAATGCTTCGATATTGTGTACAAGATTGATGTGATATTACAGGAAGTTGAAAACTTAAATATGTTGTTTTATTTTTGGGGGAAATTGGTTGGCAGTGAACAAACTTTTGTACTACAACTACTTCAATGTTTTAAAAGGACTGATGCATTAAACTATAATAAAATGTAGTGTTTATAGGCACTGAAATACATCACCCATTTCCAATCTATAAACTTTTGGAGTGTTGTAGCTGCTCTATGACTTTTAGAAAATGATCAGTATATTTCCAATAGGCTAGTTTCCTAAAAAATTCTAATTAGTCCGTCAGTTAGATTATCGAAAAATAATGGACCCATATTTTTTCTTTTGTCAATCAAACAAAAAATTACAAAGATAAAGCGCGTCAAAATTTGGGAGTGGGGGGTCGTGACGTCACGCCGTGCTAAAAATTGTCGCACGGTGTGACGTCACGACCCCCCACTCCCAAATTTTGACGCGCTTTATCTTTGTCATTTTTTGTTTGATTGACAAAAGAAAAAATATGGGTCCATTATTTTCGACAATCTAACTGACGGACTAATTAGAATTATTATTTTTTTACCCAGGAAACTACCCTATTCTTAGCATAAAATATTGAAACTTTTATTAAACAACTAAGAGGATATACTTTATTATATGTAAAAGCAAAGCTTGTATATAATTCCTCAATCACAGACAAAACCAGTGTGATCTTGAGACTAATTAGCATTGTTACAATGTCCATTTAGCTAAACTTTACAGTAAATATTGGGTCTAGGAACGAGTTACGCAGTCATAAATAGTAAAGAGAACTTGTCTAATGAATGAGGATAGGCAAACTTGCAAATTATTTTTGCATAGGTCTCAATCCCGTGGGAATATAGGGATAAAAAGTATCCTATGTCCTAATCCAGGTCATGGTCTACCCATGTGCTAAATTTCATCCAAATCCGTTAACCCGTTTTAACATGAAAGTGTAACAAATGAACATACTAAAAATCAAATCTTTTCTCTTTATAAAATTGGTTTATAGTTTAGACAAGAATCCAACTTACATCCCAATGTTCATATCCATTATGCCTAGACATGTCACTTTTAGCCTTTTCTCCAAAACTAGTAATGTGGAACTGAACTGGGGTTTCTGATCTCCTGTTTATAGAGTAACAGCGGAGAATTTGTTTTATTACTTTAAACCTATCTTTTTCCATCATTAAATGATCGAAACTTAAATCTATTACTATTGCAGTACTTCTTTTCGGTCTCTCTAACTTCATTTTCTTTAACGCCTTCCTGTTTGGTCCTAGATCAATATTGGCCTCCCTTGCCTCTCTCCTCCTTTCTTTAGCTTTTGCTTTCTCTCTAGCTCGTTTCTCTGCTTTGCGGTTTTCCCATTTCACTTTTTTTAACCATTTTCGCATTTGATTTTTGGTAAAAGGTCTCGGAACTTCGTTGCCCTCGTCGTCTTGCAAACCTGAATCTATCGTAATGTCAAATAGTGTATAATGTGGAAAATTATATTCCTCTTGTTCCTTGGTTACATTCACATCATTTTTCGTAGAACTCGCTTCTGTGCTATCCATTTTAAAGCTTTATCTGACTGTATTTTCGTCAAAAAGCAAAGTTAGACCATACTTTATGAAGTTTATGAAACACGTGTGGTCACTTTAACTGTCTATTTTACCGACATTTTAAAGTCCTATTGTTACTTTTTTTTAACAACCCTCTGTTTTCAATATTATTCTATATCATTTACTATATTTAATTAATAACATTTGTGTAAAGAACGTTGATTTTTAGGTTATGCTTTTGTGTTCGTTGTCTTGTCAAATGAATGTCAATGTCATTGTCAATAATATTTTTTTTTTAATAATTTTTTTATTCATGACCATAGATGCGAGTCTTTCAGTCGAATACATTTTAAAAAAAGTTAGAAATACAATAATGAATGTTTTCCATTAATTCCATTATATTAATGGTACATATTATCTACTCGCCTCCCTTTCGGGTTGGGTGAATACATCTCAATGATATCATTGTTTTCATTACAATTAAATGTACAAATACAACATACAAACAAATAAAATAAAAATAATGTACAAATTAAATGAATTAAATTTTTTCTACCGTATTACAAATATACTTAAATAACACGCTAAAATACTTCTTATTTTCTAATAAATCCTGAACGCGGCGGGGAACACTTTGAACTTCACTTTCACTGTCATTGTCATTTATTTCTTTCAATTCACTGACCAAAATCAAACGTTGGATGTTAAAACTTGAACACTGTAAGATAACATGATCCAAATCAGCATCCTCTGCTCCACAATGTTGACATCGGCTATTGTTAATTATGCGAATCCTATTCAGGTGAGCTGGTGTTAAGCAATGTCCCAATCTCATGCGTGAAATAACAGTTATAAATCTTCTTGTGATGTATTTTAAGTTATGATACCAAGGTTTAATAGGTAATTCATTTTGTATTCCAGCATACCATCTGCCTTTCGTTTCCAGGGTTATGTCCCAATACTGTTTCCATAACCGTCTATTGAGTTCTTTAAAAAGACTGTAGTAATCAGTGAATGGAACCTTGAGCAACTCGGATCGATCCTCGTCATGGTCTGAACGGGCCGCAGTGTCAGCTACTTCATTTCCACGAATGCCACTGTGTGAAGGTACCCAAACGAATTCCACTTTCATATACTTATCAAGTAGTTTTTGGATTATAAGTCTAATATTATAAATAATATAATTTAACTTAAAAGAAATATTTACATTGTGTAGAGCTGACAAGACACTTCTGGAGTCCGTAACTATCAAAATATTATGTACATTATTTACAAGACTATTTACATGCTGCAGTGCACAATAAATTGCATAGCATTCTGCAGTGAAAATGCTACACACCTTGTTTAATTTAATACATCTAGTGAATTCTAGCTGTGGATCATAGAAAGCTGCATTTACATTATTGTCTGTTTTAGATCCATCTGTGTATATAACATAATGTTCTGGTCTATTGTTTTTAAACTGTAAAAAATCAAATTTACTGTGCACCGTGTCTAAATAGATTGCAAAGCTGTTAATAATACAATTAAAAGGAATTTTATATATAGGCCAAATATCATTTTTAACAATATCTTTTGAATTACTATTTACATGTTCAAATATTGTTGGCATTTCAGGTAGAGTTCCACCAACCAAAGAAGAAGCAGAGATGGCATGGGAAGCAATTGACTGTGAGATTTTAGGATGTATTGTTAGTTTCTTAAGTAAAGGATTATCATTTGATGCCATGACTTTTAATAAAAATCTCTCAGCCAACAACAACCTTCGTAATGTCAAGGGAGGTATACATGTCTCAACTTCCAAAGAATTAATAGGTGTGGAGCGCATAGCACCACAAATAAGTCTCAGTCCCATATTTTGAATTACATCTAATTTTCGTAACAAGGTGCTATTGGCATTCATGTAAGCTAAACTGCTGTAATCAAAATGGCTTCTCACTATACTTTTGTACAACATACTCATTACTTTAGGGTCAGATCCCCAAAAACTTCCAGCTAAATGCCTTAATAGATTAATACCATTCAGTGCTTTGTTACTTATATGTTTAATATGTTCATCAAATTTTAATTTATCATCAATAATGACACCTAGGAATTTGTGTTGTTTAGTAGCAGGAATTTCTATATTATTATATGAAATTTTAACATTGCTATGAGGATTTACATTTTTACTGATAACCAAAATTGAACTCTTTTCTGGACTTATTTCTAATTTAAGTTTATTATGATAATAGCTGTATAATTGAGACAAAGCCTTATTGATATTAGCCATTGCTATATCTATGTTCTGATTTATACTGTACATAAGCAAGTCATCTGCAAATTGCAGGATTTTTACATCTGGTACATCTACATATTTTAATATTTCAGAAGTATACAAGTTATAAAGCAAAGGAGACAAAGTTGCCCCTTGCATTGTGCCTTTGTTGACAGTCCTAGGTCCATGCAATTTATTATTATATTTAACAAATACAGTTCTATTGTTTAAAAAAGAATAAATCCATTTCAGAATATGACCAGGTATACCAATATCGTGAGATACTTGAATGAGTTCTTCTATATTTACATTGTCAAAAGCACCTTTTACATCTAAAAACACGCAGATTGCATTAGAGTGACTTAATTTAACCTGTTTTACATCTGATAATAAAGATACAAGGCTTTCAGAGCAACTTTTACCTTTTCTGAAGCCAAACTGTATAGAAGGAATTAAGCTTTGTGATTCAGCAAAATAATCTAATCTTAACTTCAACATATTTTCAAAGAGTTTACCTAAACAAGATGATAAGGAAATAGGTCTATATGAAGAAGCACTATTTACAGGTTTATTAGGTTTTAAAATTGGAATGACACACTGTGTTTTCCAAGACTCAGGTATTTCTAATTCATCCCATAATTTATTATAAATATTAAGTAATGTTGTTTGTGCATTTAAATGTAGCTTTTTGATTAACATGTAAGGTATGCCATCCAATCCCGGTGTAGTATCTTTCCTACTTTTTAAAGATGTTTTCAACTCTTCTATAGTGAAATTGTTCTTGAGAAATACATTTACATCATTTTCTGTAGCATTTTCGAACAAATACTCAAGCCTATTGTCATCTATTTCAGTAGAATCTGCTAAGTTATCTAAAAAACTTGGAACCCACTCATCATTGATGTCTTTGTTTCGATTTGTTCCAATTTTTTTAAACTTTTTAATGTATCCCCATATCCTAGAAACTGGAGTTAACCTATTGAAGCTACTACATAAATTTTTCCAAGAAGAAGAACTTTCTTCCTTCAGAATTATTTTCTTTTTTGCATCTAGTTTTTTATATGTTATCCAGTTTTCAATGTTGGGTTGAGAAAAATAAAACTTTAATGCATCTTTTGATTTTGCGACAGCATCACTACATTTTGTATTCCACCATGGTACTGGTTTTTTAATAGGTGTGTTTGCAAATAATTTTCGTTTTGGAATTGTTTTATTCCTTAAATCATTTAATGTTTCTATAAAATGGTTATATGCATTGATAGGGGAATCATTTATTGAGTCCAACTGGGAAAAACAAGTTTCTGATAGGCTATAATATTCGTCCCAATCTGCCTTACTATAAATATATTTCTCTTGATCCACAGGAGGTGACGTGTCATACATAGATGGTTGAATGTTGATCTCAAGTAAGGTTGGAAGATGATAGCTACCCATGGGATCGTCATGAACATACCAGTTACATAAATGAGCTATTGAAGAGCTAACAAGGGCAAGATCTATAGCTGAAGCTTGTCTATTAGGATAAGGAACAGTTGTTGGTGATCCATCATTCAAAATACATAAGTCAAATTCATCTATGATATTATACAAACATCTACCTCTATTATTATCACTATGACATCCAAAGGCTATGTTATGAGCGTTAAAATCACCCATGACTATACAAGGTTTGGGTATGTTATTGATTAAATCCTTTAACTTTTCTGAGTCAAATCTGATACTTGGAGGGCTGTAAATACAAAGTATTGCCATTGCTCCAAATTGTGTTTCTATAGTGATACACAGGTTTTGAATAGATTCTGAGAAGTGTGTATTGACTACTTTGTACTTTAAACGATGGTTCACCAAAATGGCTACTCCATTATGGGAATTTATGGAATTTTTGTGGATTAAATTATATGTGGGAAAGTGTGGGATTATAGAATTAGTTTTGAACCAAGTCTCATTAAGAAGACAGACATCTATATTTTTTTCAATTAATAAGTTTTGTAATAGGCTCTTTTTACTCTGTAAACTCTGTATATTATACTGTAAAATATTTAGATAATTATCCATGTTTAAATTAAATTTGATAAAAATATTTCTTTTATTTTCTTATGTGTGAGTGGCCCATCAGAGTCACTCTTGTTTCCTAATGCAACCAACGATTTAACAATTGCGTTAATTATAATGTCATTATTTGCTACTTGTTTAATATCTAAAATGTCATTGGATTTAGTCTTATCAGTAACCTTGGGTAAAGCAGGGAAAGATTTCTCATTAAATGTAGGGGGTGGTTTCACAACAGTGGCATACGATTGCTGCAGAAATTTGGCCTTTTTCTCTTCAATTTTTTGTTTTTTAATGGGACAGTCTCGTGAAATGGCAAGATGATTACCTGCGCAGTTGATGCATGTGATCTCTTCGACATCGCATTCTTTGTAGGAGTGGCGACCAGCACAAGAAGAGCAGTGTTGCTCGCCTCTGCAAGTCTTAGCAGAATGATTGAATTTAAGACATTTATAACATTGTAATAATGGTGGTATGTATGTTTTCACCTCGTATCTAAATAGCTTTATATAAGCGTATTGCGGTAAAGATGTTGATGCAAAGGTGACAGCAACTGTATTGAGAGGCACTAATTTTCCCTCTACTTTACGCATGAATCTTTTAATTGAAATTACTTCAGAGTCGCACACAATATTTTTATATATTTCCTCATTCGAGAGTTCTTTAGGCACAAACCTCAATACACCAATCCTTTCTGTCAAGTACGATGGTATAAAGGCTTTAAACTTATTTTTCCATAAAAAGTCTTCCATCTTTAGAAAATTGTTGGCCGCAGCCGCCTTCTTGAACGTTACTCCTATTTTATGCGCATTTATTCTATGTACTCCTAGGACTCCTTTAACATTGTCTGATATTAAATTGGTGAGCGTGATAGGATTTTTATTCCCTACCTTCTCCTGCTCTGTTGACTCAACGTACACAACATATTCCGAATTGGAGTTTTCTATGAACAATCTTTTATAATTAGGTTTAGTAAAAATGCTATACTTATTATTTGAGTCGGAATTTCGACTGTTGTTGTACTTCCGTTTCTTCTTTTCCCCCGGCTCTGGCGACTCCTCACCGCCACTGGTGACACTCATGGTTGTTCAAGGTGTTATCAGATGTTATTGATACAGTATTTCTGTACAATTATTTATTAATTAAACTTTTGGTGAAATCAAAATTACCGCCTCGTTTGACTTCCCGCCAAAAAGTCTCATTGTCAATATTGTCATCCACATCTTACAATTTAAACAAAACGTAAAACAATCGTATTACGTTTAGATTTTATCATTTATAATTTTCGATTGAAAATCTATGGACTTTCTTTATAAATCACATGTTTACAAGGAATAGTATGTTCAATGGGTAGCAACAGCCTTGTGGCTCACCGGTGCTAGTAGGCCACCGGGGTAGCCAAACGAACTCACACAACAGTGGTGTCCCATGGCCATAGCATAAATAGCGAAGCGGTTTTTATGAGTCAAACAAAATGGAGTCCAGCTCCGATGGATAGGTCAAGTTTAACCTTAGAACTCTTTGCGTGCTAGTCCAACTCCCTAGCCATTGACTTACAATATTGCCGACAAACTTACGGTGAATGGGAAGTGGTACTGGTAGACCGCGTAATTCAAATTTTCTTACGTTTTTTGCAATTTGCAGGTCAGTGTCAAGTTGTATCTTGATCAAAATATGATTCGCGACTATAATAGATATGTATTTACAGAATTAGAATAATTAAAATAATTAAATTAGAATAATTAAATCTCTTTATGTTAGATTTGTTCCATAAGCTGTAGATGCAAATATACAAAACATATTCCGACAACTTCTGCCTAGCCTTTTTTCCCAACTATGTTGGGGTCGGCTTCCAGTCTAACCGGATGCAGCTGAATAGCAGTAAGTATTTTACAAGGAGCGACTGCCTATCTGACCTCCACAACCCAGTTTGTGGGTAACACGATACCCCTTGGTAAGACTGGTTGTCAGACTTTCGGGCTCCTGACTACCCGTAACGACTGTCAAAGATCCACGAATGACAGCCGGGACCAACGGCTTAACGCGCTTTCCGAGACACGGAGGGGTCTCGGTATGTAATGATGGTCACCCATCCACAGACCAACCGCGGCAAGCGTAGCTTAATCTGATCGATCGACCTGTGTGACTTTTATTATTTAGCCACGGGCCCCTCGACAGTGAATGTGTAAAATAAAGTAATTTAAAAAAATTAAATCGACTTCAAAAAGAAATTATGAAATAACTTTAATTTCGGAAGTCGGCCACAGACTTCCGAAATTAAAGTTATTTCATAATTTTAAGTTATTGCAGTCCCAATAATATTACATCACACTAATATAAATAAAGGCGAAAGGTTGTGAGTGTGTGTGTATCTGTGTGTGTTTATATATTATGTTTGTTACTTCTTCACCCTCAAACGGCTGGACCAATTTTAATAAAATTTTGCATGAAGGTAGCTGACACTCTGGATTAACATAAGGGCTACTTTTTATCCCGATATTCCCATGGGATCGACAATTACGCGGGTGAAACCGTGGGGCGCAGCTAGTGGTACATACGTGATGTCGAATTGATAACCTCCTTTTTTTTGAAGTCGGTAAAAATCTGTGCCCCCTGTGATAAGTGATACAAGTCAAAAAACGTCATTTTACAGGACAGCAAAAACAAAATCCCTAAAACAGCCAAAATCCCTATAGTTGTACTTATCACTTTGCACAAAATTATCTCCGAAACTATAGCAGATAGATAGAAGAACGTGAGTTAGACCAAAAAAGACGTAAGTATTTTTTTTTTGATAATGCTCATGTGAAAATCACAAAAAGGGTACAACTCGAGTTATATCACTTATCACAGGAGGCACAGAAATATTTAGATTGCAAGTAGGTAACAACCTTTTTAACCCCCGTAGATATGAGAGCACATGAAAGATAACAATTTATTATTGTTGAACGATCATGTGCCTTAACATTTAATTATCTTAGCAGTCATTCCTTGAAGATAATGTCTACCGTGAGTACCTACACGTACATTTTGTTTGTTTGAGACTTACTTAACTAATTATAACTAGGTAGGTACTACTCACGAATTTTGTGTTGAGAAACTACATAGGGACTTTGGTACATCCATACTAATATTATAAATTCGAAAGTAACTCTGGCTGTCTGTCTGTTTGTATGTTACTTTTCACGCCTAAACCGCTGAACCGATTTAGATGAAGTTTGGTATAGAGATAGTTTGAGTCCCGAGAAAGGACACAGGATACTTTTAATCCCGATATTTCCACGGGATTGAGACTCATGCGGGTGAAACCGCGGGGCGCAGCTAGTATAATAAAAATATATCAGTTAGGTACACTTAAACATTCAAGCTAATTCTCTAGGACAGGTATCAACTATGGGGAGGATGCTTCGAAGAGGAACCCTCGGCCGTGCTGCGGAGATTAAACGACTCTCTATCAGTGGATGCTCGAGTGTTCCGAGAGGACATTCAAGGCAGTCGCGGCTGGGCTGCCGAGCTACATCGAAGTGGACACCTCTCTGAAGATGACAATACAGCAATACAGGAGGGACTTAACAAGGTAAGTTTTTTATCGAATACCGTACAGCGTAGGTACTCACCTTAGTTTTGAAATAATATAATTGTATAGTCATTACAACTTATTCTTTGAGGTGTATAAGTAGGTTCGCTACAAGGCAATCATATTTCACGAGTTATACCTAGTCCCTGTAAAAGGGCGCGCCTATTGCTGATAAACCAAGACTGAGAATAATTTTGGAACGGAAAACCTTAGGTACCTGACCCGGGCCGGGAGTCGCACTCTCTACTACTAGATTGACGGTGAAGTCTTATTATATCACGCTTGTTATAAAATGACTACCCATATAGGTGGAGAAGGACATTGAAGAGGAAATCAAACAAAGCGGGCAATTAAATGATCCCGAAGAGGATATCCACTCAGTGGTAGAGCGGCGACTTTTCAAGTACGCAGGTGACGCAGCGCTACGCCTGCACACAGCCCGAAGCCGCAACGACCAATCGGCCACCGATACTAGACTGTGGATGCTTGGCAACCTACCTAAGTTGCACGCCGCCCTCAAAGAACTGATCACGGTAATATTTCCAACTTATACAACTAACAGCATGAATCGAAAACGCTGTCATTCTAGTTTGATGTACTTACCAATGTTTGAAGGTCCTGGTGAACCGGGCTAGCAGCGAAATAGATATAATTGCACCAGGCTATACCCATCTTCAACGCGCTCAACCTGTGCGGTGGAGTCACTTCCTCTTGAGGTAACTGAAACACTACAACCAAAGCCACATCAATAAATGTGCTCGAAGTCTCCATTTTGTTAACAATTTCACATGAAATTTCAGTCATGCTTGGGCTCTCCACGACGATGTTACAAGACTTGTACAACAAAAGAGCCGCCTGTCCCGCTGTCCTTTAGGCAGTGGAGCTATTGCCGGTTGTGCGCTGCCTATTGATAGATTGAGACTGGCTAAAAATCTAGGATTCGAAGACCTGACGCCTAACTCCATGTTTGCCGTCAGTTCGAGAGATCATCTGGGTAGGTAACTACGGGAATCTACAATTTACGTCATTCTGTAACTAATGGGTGTTCCTTATTCAGCTATATTTGTTACAGTGGAATTCTTCAACTGGGCTTCCTTATGTGGCCTGCACCTTAGTAGATTAGCCGAAGATCTGATTATCTACAGTTCTCAAGAGTTCGGCATTGTTCGCTTCTCTGATCAGTTCTCGACTGGATCAAGCTTGATGCCCCAGAAACGTAATCCAGACGGATTGGAACTGATTCGAGGAGCTGCGGGACTCTTGCTCGGAGAGGCGTTTGCATTCAGTTGCGTTATCAAAGGATTACCGAGCACTTATAATAAAGATCTTCAATCAGATAAGGAGCTCCTGTTTAGATCTTATGATCGACTGCTTGATTGTTTGAAAGTTGCTGCTGGAACTATTGCAACCATGGAAGTAAGTTGGCTTCGTAATCATATTATTCTCAAAGCCGGAAATGCATCTCTTATGGTTTCGATTTATGTCCTCAGGTGAATAGTGAAAGAGCATTAAGTTCTCTGGACCCTGGCATGCTAGCAACAGACTTGGCCCATGCACTGGTCCGTCGCGGGGTTCCCTTCCGACGAGCACATCACTTCGTCGGGGCAGCCCTGAGACGCGCATCAACCCTCGGTGTTGACCTCAAAAGCTTGCCTTACCAGGAATACCACAATATTTGGTACGCTATTTCTCTTAGTCAGATAGGAGCTGATTGCTATATTCTCTAACAGATTGTAACGAACCAGGCTATCGATCCCCAACATGACTCTTTTCCAGTTTTAACTGAATAGAATAGGTACGTTATTTAGCAAGTAAACCACATACTCAACTCATGTTTTCTATTACAGCCCAGAATTTGGAACAGAGGAGGAACTTCAGAGTATTTTCTCATGGGAGACGAGTGTGGAACAGTACACCAGCTTGGGCGGAACCGCACGAGCTGCCGTGGTTCATCAACTGGACACATTGCGCTCATGGCTTCGAGTACAGACAGAATTCACTTGCTCTAAGTAAAGTTTATGCTGTCTGTATTTGTATGTTTTAATAAAACAAAACATAATTAGGAGTTTTTCATTCTTCTTCCCTACCTGCTACCATAAAGATTCAATTTATCACAAGTCGTCATAAGTTAAATCAATCATAATACTTCAAGGGCGCGGTAAGAAAATGAGTAATATACAAATTAATTACTTAGGGACCTACCAACCTACTAGGCGTTAATCAAGTTCAATGTTATGGGAATAGAAAGAGCCAATGTCAATGGATCACGTCCGGCATCACACACCCTTTGTTTACATAGGGTAAGGAACTAAGGATTAAGTAAATAAAAAAGCGAACCCCAATCAGACCGAATGATTGTTCACGTAAATGAATGATCAGCCTAGATTAAAAGGTTATTGAGTATCTTCCTAATCATAAGCAAACAATCAAAATGGATTGCAACCATTTGTTTACGTTGTTGGTGGGAAACACATAATATTAACTGTTTTTAGGGTTCCGTACCAAAATGGTAAGGAACCCTTATATGGTGCGACTTAGTATGTCTGTCACAGCTGGATATCTCAGGAACCACTAATGCTATCAACTTGAAATTTGGAATACTTTTAGATGACGTTTACCCAACTATTTTGCAAATAAGAAAGAAACTTTTTATTTTTTTCAACGGGGACTGAAAGGGGCCCTGAAAAATTCGAAGTGGCCCTACTTAGGGCCAGTTGATGCAGGCAATAGGCTTGCCTCCTGCCCACTCAGGATAACTGACGAAACGCACTTAAACCTCTGCGGCTCTGCCCAATCACGGGAATATAGGCGTGATGTCATATTCTTGTTATGTTGTTGACTGTCTAGATTTAGCTTCCTCTGGCTTTAGGGCAGGGCAGAAGTTAGTAGGTAGGCAGTAGTACTACCTGTGATAGAATATAATATTTAGCTCGTCCTCATTACTTAATTCTGCGTTCCATGAAACTTGCATAAGTCTGTCTGGGTAACACGGTACGTGCTTGACATCATCGTCATGTCACATAAGAGTGAGACAAAGAACTATCATCAAATCTTCAACCATTAGGGATTAGACAGAACAGACCAAAAACATCGTCGAAAAATGCTACGAAGTAAATAACAACAAATTAATACTAGGTAACTCAATTACCCGTCATTGAGGTAACTAGGCAATCGTGCCTTTCCTACTATTGCACCCACACAATTCATGACACAAACTGCAGACCTATCTGCTATAGCCCATGTATTATACTAACAATAAAACTGAAGAGTTTGTTTGTGTGTCTGTTTGTTTAAACGCAGTTATGTTTGAAACTACCAGTCGGATTGGAAAAAATATTTTTGGTTTTGATAACCGAATTCTAGAGGAATCACGCTATGACCCTTAGGAGCCTAGCAAAATGAAAAGAAGTAAGAGTGCTCGCTTAGCGAAAACGAGGAAAGAGCGCGGAAAGGTTGCGATGCGATTCGCTGTTTTTAGGGTTCCGTAGCCAAATGGCAAAAAACGGAACCCTTATGGATTCGTCATGTCTGTCTGTCTGTCTGTCTGTCTGTCCGTCCGTCCGTATGTCACAGCCACTTTTTTCCGAAACTATAAGAACTATACTGTTGAAACTTGGTAAGTAGATGTATTCTGTGAACCGCAGTAAGATTTTCACACAAAAATAGAAAAAAAAACAATAAATTTTGGGGTTCCCCATACTTACAACTGAAACTCCAAAAATTTTTTTTCATCAAACCTGTACTTGTGGGGTATCTATGGATAGGTCTTCAAAAATGATATTGAGGTTTCTAATATCATTTTTTTCTGAACTGAATAGTTCGCGCGAGAGACACTTCCAAAGTGTTAAAATGTGTGTCCCCCCCCCCCTCTAACTTCTAAAATAAGAGAATGATAAAATTAAAAAAATATATATAATGTCGTACATTACCATGTAAACTTCCACAGAAAATTGGTTTGAACGAGATCTAGTAAGTAGTTTTTTTTTAATACGTCATAAATCGAAAACCGCAATTTACCTTTCACAAAGTTACAACGAACTACAAGAACTTTTATAATATGTTACTTGCTGCTACGGAACCCTTCATGGGCGAGTCCGACTCGCACTTGGCCGGTTTTTTATATTTCTATGTATTCGGTGGTCGGGGAACAAGAAATTTCACGCGGAAGAGGTCGCGGGTAGAAGCTTAAATTTGTTCTTATATAAGTATATATAATATTATAAACAAAGTCCCCCGCCGTATCTGCCTGTCTGAACGCGATAAACTCAAAAACTACAGAACAGATTTTTATACGGTTTTCAGCAATGGACGGAGTGATTCACGACGGTTCTTGCCCGTGGTCCCCAGTCTAGTCCCCCTTGGGGTACCGCAAACAAATATTTTTGCCCGTGGAACCCCCAAGGGGGACAAAGTGGTACCATGGGCAAATTATTTGGCTCGTGGTACCCCCGCTAATAGCCAGATAAATAAAATGCAAATAGAAATAAATGTATAAATTGACTGAAATATGTCGATGATTGTTGAAGATGTCGGAAAAAATCATGCCGAATGGGAGCTTTACTGGCGTACCTACGCCGCGTAAATCAATTAGAGATATGAAAACAATGTATTCCATATTTACCTACCCGGATTAACAGATAGGGTACTTTTAATACCGGTATTACGTTCCCGTGGGATATTTTCCCACATTCATAGGGGTGAAGCCGCGGGTAAAACAAGCTAGTTAAAAATAAAGTAGGTCTACGATTGTTATTCTATTTAATGCCGATATCGTTCTGGCCTAAGTAAAAATAAAATATGACGTAAGTTAAGTTGACAAGCACAGATACGGCGGCGAAGGGTTGCAGAGTGCGGTTGAGCTGTCTGTCGCACCGCTCCGTGGGCTGTCGCTCTGGTTCCGCCCGAGTGCGCGCCCCGCGACCCTGCCAGGAAAAACAACTTCGCCCCCCGGCCGGCCGCCCACCATTGCTTACCCATTTAACCGACGCTACACACTGCACCATTGTCATTCCGAAAAGCAGGCGGTCGCCACCAAATATAATCCGCATCATTACTTAACAATACGGCGGACTTGGGTGTACTTTTGCTGACTCTACTTTTAGTGTTGTGTTACTAAGACCACGGATTAAAACTAACTGAAGGAATACTTTTAGTTTAAGGTAAGGTAGACTACGTAAGAAGTGCTTTACTTAGAAGTATGGAAATGTTTTCAGTTCAAGCCGTTTATTTTGTATAATAGAAAATAAATTCAAAACTGCAAATTCTAGAAAGCTCAATGCATCGTTGATCTTTTAGTTAAAAGTCGTATTAAAGTTGTGAAAAATGTTTTAGTAAATAAATAAACCATGAGTGGGTGGATTGTTAAGTCCCTTCCTCATTAATTTCTGTGCCGAACCTAGCAGGCAGCAGTAGGCAGCACGCAAACACCCACGGTTTAGGTACGGCTTTAGTTTTATGAAGGGACTTAAACTAAAACTTTTTTAGTGAATAATATCACACTTAATATTATAAAGGCGACAGTTTGTGTGTGTGTGTTTATATGTTTGTTACTTCTTCACGCTCAAACGGCTGGACCAATTTTGATAAAATTTTGTATGGAGGTAGCTGACACATATAGGCTACTTTTTATCCCGATATTCCCACGCGATCGACATTTACGCGAGTAAAACCGCGGGGTGCAGCTAGTAATAAATATATTAAACTATCCCAGCTAACCTGATAGTAATAACGTAAACCTAACTTATCAATTTAAGCTTTTAAGGCTCTGGCGGTCCATCGATATTTTCTAGTGCTCATTATATCTACAGGTTATTGGAAAAACACCAACAACCGCGTAAACTGCGAAAAAAAAATCAGCTATTCCCTACATTTTGACGAGTTAATATCCCTATTAGCTCGTCGATATGTAGGAACAAGCTGATTTTTTTTTTCGTGATTTCAGGTTTGGTCCCATAGTAAAAGTGAAACTGTAACGGTTTACCAACAGTCGATTGGCCCATGAACCGTTGGTCAACATTATCTTTTAAACCATTAACTTTTCATCCAAAGGACTTTTCACCCACGAACGTTTCGCCAACATAACTCTACGTCAGTGAATGCTTAACCAACTGAACGTTTTGACCAATAACTTTTCACCCAAAGAACAAGGCCAACAGACACCGGGAAAGGTGAAAGTCGACGGATCCCCGCTTCGCGGGGCCCCTGTTTCTGTGAAAAGGGTATAGAGTAACCTAACCTATCCTAACCTCGGGGTGCCCTTCCCTCGTTTTGCTTGCTCACTTGAGCCGCCATCATCGCCTTCGAACCTAACCTGTCCGAGTCGGGATGCCCCAAGTCCCGAGCTCGCTTCGCTCGTTCTTGCATCCTAAGTTCTATTTGACATGGGTCAATTGTTCTTTGGGTGCAAAGTTATTGGTGAAAAGATTCTGTTGGTTAAGCATTCACTGACGATGACGTAGAGTTATGTTGACGAAACGTTCGTGGGTGAAAAGTCCTTTGGATGAAAAGTTAATGGTTTGAGGTAATGTTGACCAACGGTTCATGGACCAATCGACTGTTGGTAAACCGTTTCAGTACCAGTAAAAGTTGTTCATAATGATGAGTACAATGACCTCGTCGGTATTTTTCCAATAACCCTTTAGAGTGATCTGTTCTGAGGATAGGTACCATACGCTGCGGTAGACATGTGCGGGATAGCAAAATGCTCAGTCCTATATGCAGTACCTAAATAAATCCTTAGTTGAGTGATTGAAATTAGTGGATAAACTTACATCGTATTTATAACCGACTTCAAAAAAGGAGGTTCTGTATTCGACCCGTATGTCCCATGTATGTATGTATGTTTGTATGTCCGCGATTTTCTCAAAAACTAATGAACCAATTTCGATAATTATTTCACTGATGTGATCTACATACTTTCAGGAAGGTTTTTGTTTGTAGTGATTCAGAATGTTAAACCTAATCCGTCGCGCGGTTTTTCTCTTCATGGCGCTAGTCCTGACGTGTGAAGTATTTGCCAGGGACTACATTGAGAAGTCAGAAATCGAATCATATGGAGAGGAGGGTTTAGCTGAAATAATACCCTACATGGAAAATGACAAGGTAATTTTGTAATGTAGAATGTAGATTACAGTATAGTCTTTGTAAAGTTTCGCTCACCTTTGAAATTCCCAGGCGCTCCATAATTTTATTCCCGGCGCGGCGGCTCCAAATTAAAAAACAATGGGAACAATTTTAGTAGGGATTTTAATAAAATTATGGAGCTCTTGGGAATCAATGTATGGAGTGAAATTGTTTGAAGAACAATAGATTTGGAGCTCCTAGGAATAATTAAGCCCCTTGTAATTGAAAAAGTTGTAAAACTATAGATACTTACAGAGTGGCAGGAACATCGACACGCAATCTGTAACCATGAATTCAGAATTCAGCACATGATTCTAGACCCCCTAGGGTCTAGCGTATCTTTTTTTAATAACCCACGTAAAATTTTAACGCAGGGGTGTTCAGAATCATGTAGGTACCTGCCTACCCACTGAAACCATGATAACAGGTTGCGCGACGCCACCCTTTATTTTAAGCTTTCCCAATTTTGGTAGGTACTTACGAAATTGCGGATACGAGAAAAACGCATTTAAATGTTTTGATATGCAAATAGGTACCTAAGTACCTGCTGCATTATCGCTGAAAGTTTTCCATGTTCTGTCCCAATTCCTACATATTTCGAAAAAAAAGTAAATAGGTAAGTAGATGTACATACCTAAAGGACAACATTCAAGTGTCTTACGGCTTATACTTATTAACAGGCCCCTCTTTTCCATTGGGCACTTTGGGCATGTGCCCAGGGCCCCGCGATCTTCGGGGGCCACGGCCTGCTCTCATAAAAAAAAATCTTTGCAGCCGCCGCCGCCGCCGCCGCCGCCGTTCCATTTTACGCATTATTAGTACCCGATTCAATGGGAAAATTTTCTCTTATTGTCTCTTATCTACACAGGGGCCCCATGATCCTTATGTGTTCGGGGCCTCCAATAGGTTAAAGACGGCCCTGCTTATTAATTTATTTTCTATTCTGAATTGTAGTTTTTATCTTTTTTAGTACGGAGTAGTAAGTACGGAAGCTTTTAACATGTACAGTAAAACGGGGCTACTTTGACTTCCAGGGTTACTTTGACCAGGCCGATCACAACGCTATCGCTATGACGCGTTCCCCACACCCCGCGCACATACGTGAAAACCGATTTTGGCGCTCTGTCAAAGTAGCTACAAAATCTGTCAAAGTAACCCTGGAAGTCAAAGTAGCCCCGTTTTGCGGTAGGTACGTCTTTCTACATAGTTCTCACTCACATGTATAATTTCAACATGAATGATGTAACCAATATTTTTTTACATTTTTATGATTTAAAAGAGTGTCCGTGGAGTTTCTTGTCCGTTCTTCTCCATACGTACCGGACTGACCCACTATGGGAAAGCCCCATACAAAACCATTTCACGTGAAAGTCGTTGTTATGGAATAAAAATAATAAATTAATATAGTTGAATAAATGAGCTTTCTATTCTCAATTTTTATTTATTTTTTTTGTTATTCATAATGTATTATAAATTAGGCATCTACCTACCTATTATACTTAATATTAATTTGAAATGGTCACATATTATTAGTCACCATAGATATACGATTACATTTCTATGGTAGTCACATTCTGCTCAAGCCCGGATTTGAACCCGCATCCTCGTATTCGTATGAGAAAGGGCCATCACGACTTAATTATTTTCATATTTTTACCACGATTTACAAAAACAATTATTTTTTTTTTATTAAAATTAAAGTCACTGTATGACTATTTACCTACTTATCGTGAAAACGAATAGGAATGCATTGTTCTCTAAATCGAAAATGTCATCTATTCAACACGGTTGTAGGTTCAGTAGGATGGCAAGTGGAGTTTTTTGTGGAGACAGCGATAGACGAGCTAGGGTTCCTCTGTCACAGTCTCCAACTCAATTCCTCTGTGAGGAATAAGGCTGCACGTTACTAAGGCTGCGGATACGAAACCAGTGGCGAGAGGTGGCCATTGCAAACGCTCAGCTTGGTCCTCGCTCTCGCTCCTCACCGCTGCACCCTTATTGCGTGACACACGATCAATCACAATCTGAATGATTTTGAAGAATATTGCTAATCAATCAAAAAAATTCGTCAGCTCAACAACGTAAATAGCGCAATCAATATTGTTGAACTGACAAAATGAAAGCCATAGTGTGTTACGAAATTACCCCGCTGGTTTCGTACCCGCAGCCACAGAATACTTAAAGTATGCCGCAGCCTTACTAGCCATCTTGCTGCCCTCTCCAGCGACGCCCTAAGCCGAGGTTCGTACCCCACAGGGGGTGCCCTTAGCGTGTAGTCGCTTAGTAGGATAGTAGATATTCGCCGGTAAAAAAAACCAACTGTTCCCTACATTTTTGTTCGCATAACGCGTCAAAATATAGGGAACAGTTGATTTTTTTTTTCGCGATTTCAGGTTTGGTCCCATAGGAAAAGTTGTTCATAATGATGAGTACAACCTCCCATTTCGATTTGTCGCATGCTTTCAATTTCAACCTGTATAAATGTAATACGCTAGTATATTATTAGAAACTGTATGAAGCAATCTCCATACGGCGCGGGCGATATAATCGCGGCGAGAATTTGATGGCACGTGATTTTCTAGGCGCCTTTTTGTTGCAGTCAAAAATTAAACTAAAATTTTATTTTCAGTACATCCGCCACATTCATTCAATTATCGACGCGTATAGAGGTGACGTCCTGGACCGGCGGATGGTGATTGAAACAAATGCTCTGGTAGACACCAAGTTTAAAACGTGGAAACGCAATGGTGACTTGATAAACTCACTACTGTCATTGCCCAAAGACATGAACGAAGCCGGCCGTTAGTCCAGTATCAAGAGTTGTGATAATTATCTACCTAAATGAACGAGAAAGAAGTTTGATCTAGTCAGTTTAGGGTCGGGACACATTGATCGACGGTCTTTCGCACTTTGCCGATTGAAAAGGAGCACACATACTCTCTTTTTGTATGGACAAACCGTCGAACGCCGTCGGAGTGCGTTCGTCGCCATCGATGCGTACGTCGTTTCATACTTTGCTCTCTCTTAGTATGGACAAACCGTCGAACGCCTTCGATCAATGTGGCCCGACCCTAAAATAAATCCGCATGGCGATGTACGCCAGACTAACAAACAAATATTGTAAGTTTAGAAGAACATCAGTTTAATTTACTGTTTTATCTGAAGGTACAGACGCTAACACAACTACAAACTGTCAAATTTCTTTAATAGATTTTCAACTTTATCGCTATAGCATGGTTCAAAGTTGATTGGGAAAATTTGACAGTTTCGGGTAGCTTGATGTGCTAGCGTCTGTACATAAGGAAATTTAAAATAATAATACCATATCTGTTGAAAACATATAATTATTGTACCATATTTTAATACTACACTAATTCCACCTTCATTGTGGTACACCACTAAAATTAAGAGGTATTTACACAGTAACCTGTAACTTCACAGAAATGTTGAATAGTTTGTATGTAACATTATGTGCATTCAACATTTGAATGACCAACATCAGAGGTCGAACGCTGTTTACTCAATCCGTTTCATATTTTGAGCGTCAGACTCTCAATACATTAATTACATACACGATTACATTAATAATGAAAAAATATTATTTTATGCTATTTTACATAATACATACATCAACAATGGCAAAGAGTTACAATGAACTATTTAATTCTTTAAGTTGTTGTTATGTATTCCATAAGTACATAAATAACGTTTTATATTATATACACGAGGTTCTTATTTAACGTTTTTAGTAATTGTTGTAAGGCATGATTTTATTGCAATATACAGAATACTTATCAAAATGGCAGTTTTCTTGAAATTCTAATCTGTGCAATTACATGAAATTAAAAAATATATATTATATTCATTCATCGTGTGATGTGTAAAGAATTTGTCATTCCCTTGCATATGTTCTATTTTATTGTGCCTTAAAAGGCGACGGCATCTAGCGAGATGGCAATTAAAGTCTGACATCGCGGCAGTAGCGGTACTTTTGCGGCTAATTTGTTTGGAAATTAAAGTACCTAGAGCTACGTCCGGCTAATGATACGTAGCTAGATTAAACGATGTTACACAGTAATAGTATTAGCTAAGACTATAGATTCGAGCGTCGCCCGAGAGGCCGTCGCTAGAACTTGAGCGAGAAGCCTGGCGCGACGTTGAGCGAGCGCTGATGCAGCTGGAAGCCGAGCGCCTCGTCGGAGTCGGCGCGTGCGTACTGCGCGTAGGCGGCGCCGCCGGCGGGCGGGCGCGGGCTGTGTGTGGTGCGGCGGTTGCCCTCCGACTTGGCGGGCCACGTCGGGAACATCGCTGGCTCAATCGCCACCGGCTGCTCCTACACACCAAACACGACACTATGTTAGTATCAAGTACATAGAAAGTCTATACCAGCCAAACTTCGAGTCATGTTTGAGGAAATGTACAGCATATACGGTCGTAATAAATGACTTTGGCATTTTAAATGATAACATCGGAATTACAACAGCACTAATTCAAATTAAGACATTCATTACCTTGAAGTAAGTGTGTTCTAGCGCGGCGTCCGCTGTGACTCTTCTAGCTGGATTGTATGTTAGGAAACCTTGCAGTAAAGACAATCCCGATTCCGAGAGTAGATCGGAACCTATTCTTTGTCTCAACCCACCCGAAGGATGCTCAGCAAAAGTCATTTTCTGTACAGCAGGCAGTTCACTGTAGCCGGGCCAAATCATCTCTGACGGTGTACCCATATCCTGTAAATAAATCATACATTACTAGTAAATACGTTCCTCTTTCCATTTAATAAAGTATTCGATTTGAAGGCCAAAGGATATACCTTAAATATTCTGTTCAATTGATCCACCTCGGATTTTCCAGGAAACAATGGATTCATGGTTATAAATTCGGCGAATATACACCCTACGCTCCACATATCAATGGGAGTAGAGTATTCTTTACAGCACAAGAGTAGCTCAGGGGCACGATACCATAGCGTCACTACGATCGGGGTGTATTGGCGCAGCGGGGAGCCATACTCTCTTGCCAAGCCAAAATCTCCCACCTAAAACAATTCCAGTTGAAATATTGAACAATACTTATACAAAAAATTTGCTAGATTTTATTTTTTATATTGGATTAAAAAAGAAAAATCTACTTATTTACTTTAGTCATACCAACCTTTAATACACCTTTGTGTGACAGTAAAAGATTGCTAGTTTTAAGATCCCTGTGTAATATCCAGTTGTCATGAAGATGATGGACAGCTTTGAGTAGTTGCGTCATTAGACATTTTACTTCTCCTGTAAAGGGCAGAACAACGCTTTATAGTGGAGATTACAAATAGAATTAAAATGTAAAGGGGTTTGAAGGTTTTGGCCCTAAAATCAGCCGCCATTTTGATTTTTTTTTCAGAATCGCGGTGCACAACAAAAGTTATATATTTAGATAGAGGACCCTTATACAAACAAAAAATGTAATATAACATAATATCCTAAAGTGTCAGGTTTCGGAGTTATTCACCGAAATATAAGTCGAAAACAACAAGGATTTTTTTGCTTTTTTTCCCTCCTGGTAAGCATATTGAACTATTGAGGCAATAGAAACGTTATGAAACCTTTATGGAGAAGAAACAAATGAAGAATAGACATTTTTTAAATAAATAATTAAATAAGGCAATTTATAGTTCGTTTTTTAATCCCAGATACTAATCTGACAAGTGTAATGTCAAACTTCTATACGAAAACACAAAAGTCTTACATGTCAGATTAGTCTCTGGGATCAAAAAACGAACTATAAATTGCCGTGTTTAATTATTTATTTAAAAAATGTCTATTCTTCATTTGTTTCTTCTCCATAAAGGTTTCATAACGTTTCTATTACTTCAATAGTTCAATATGCTTACCTGGAGGGAAAAAAAAACAAGAAAATCCTTGTTGTTTTTGACTTATATTTCGGTGAATAACTCCGAAACCTGACGCTTTAGGATATTATGTTATGTAAGATTTTTTGTTTGTATAAGTGTCCTCTATCTAAATATATAACTTTTGTTGTGCACCGCGATTGTGAAAAAAAATCAAAATGGCGGCCGACCTTAGGGCCACCCTCCATACAAAAATCTTCAAACCCCTTTGGACATATTGTAACATGCGGCCTACCTGGTAAAAATACTTGTTTCTTTCCACGCATAGTCTCCATGAGACTCCTCAAGTCATGTTCTACGTAGTCCATAACAATGAATATCTTATCCATATTGGAGCCTACGACTATCTCCCGCACTGTGACTATGTTCGGGTGCTGGCCCTGCAACAACAGAGCAGAATGTGCGACGTGTTAGTACGGTAGCCATGGCGGACCATTCTTACGCTATGGTATTTCATATCATCGTCCAAACCCTTACGTGTTTGCGCATGCGATTAAAAATACAGAATTATCTGAAAATGAATGCTTCACAATACTTGTTCAGAGTTATAATAATATTGAGGACTGTACATGACGCACGTCTTTTACAAAACAAAATCGCTCCGCGACGTGGTATAAATAATTATTAGATGAATTATTGTCAACTAATGCCGCTGTAACAGTTTGGGTACATTATGAAGTGGCATCTATACTTAGCTATTTCGCATCTATATTCTCATGTAATACAATTTTTAAGGGTGGAGAACCTAAGTGGCATAGTGATTCCATCGCCATTTGATTTTTTTTTTTAATTGCGGCCCATGATGTAACTGGCAAGTATGGACATTTCCTGTATTATTAACTGTCTTCTACCCACATATACCAGTTTCATTGTGCGCTGCATCTTTTCTAAACAAAAATCAAAATGGCGATGGGTTGAATATGACAGCTTCCATATAAAAAAGTTCAAACTCCCATGATAAACAACAATATCGAACGAATGTATTGTGAAAATCATGGCTGAAGATGTTCACATTACAACAAGTTTATTAGAACTGCAGAAAAACGACGGAATAAAATACCTTGTGACAAGGATAAAGCACTCGTATGAAGCGTAGATAAATATGGCTTTAGCATAGAAATCAAATCAATAATACAATAACAATAAAAATGAGCAATTCTAATAAATAACGAAATTAAATTTATATAAAGCAAAGAATTGCTCAGGCTCCATAAACATACAGAGTAAATAAATACATACCGTGCACTCCAGAAATGTACCCAAACTACAACATAAACACACATAATTATGCTTGTTCCTGATTTTTAAACAAAATCACTTGACAATACAAAACAAAGGACTTAAATAAAATAAATTTAGATATAAATGAAAAAAAAAACAAGTTACACTTTAAGAGTTACTGAATTATTGTAATATTTAATAACAGTCTCTTCTTTCTATAAGAGCTTGAAAAGTTCAAACCCTTAAAATCAATAAGAGATGTAAAACGCCAGAACTTAATAACAACAAAATCAAACAAGACATTCTCAAATAGCCACTTTGTCTTAAAAAATACATACTTATTGTGAAGAAAACATTTTCAGATACCTATATAACACGAGTATGACTTTACGACAACGATTTGAAGAAAATTATACACTGTAAAATTAGGCCCATATATTATGTTAATTAAAACGCGTCTAGCAGTAGATTAGTAGGTACATTAACTTTGTTGTATGAAAACGAAATTAAAAAAAAAAAAACATTTATGACAAAAAAATAGAAACTATCCAGTGATATCGCGTTTACGATGAGTAATTGTTTTATCTACAGTTTAATTAAAACAAACATCATTATCTGCATAGCCTTTTCCCAACCATGATGGGGTTGGCTTCCAGTCTAACCGGATGCAGCTGAATACCAGTAAGTATTTTACATAGAGCGACTGCTTATCTGACCTCCACAACCCAGTTTCTAGGTAATACAATACCCCTTGGTAAGACTCGTTGTCAGACTTTCGGGCTTCTGACGACCCGTAACGACTGTCAAAGATCTACGAATGGCAGCCGGGACCAACGGCTTAATGGAGGGGTCTTGGTATGTGAAGATGGTCACCCATCCATGGAACAAACGCGGCAAGTGTAGCTTAACCTGATAGATCGACCCGTGCGGCTGTTATTACTTAGCCACAAGCCCCTCTATTTAATTAAAACAAACACAGAAACAAAATAAATATTGACAATAATATTCAGATACAAGCACTTGTGACAGGTGTTAAAGTTGTACTTATTTTAATCAAACTGTAGATAACAATACCTGTAATACCGCTGTCTAATAATTGAAATCACGCAGGATATCGAGTGTCAGGATAATATTTTAATATATAATTCTTTGAACAAGGCTTTTTATAATGAAACTGATACAATCACTAAAAATACGTGATTTTAAAATAACCAATGTGTTCTTACAAATATTTTACAGTATTTGTACATAAACTAGATAAATATTTTGGATATAGAAATTATCGTAAGCAATTCGACTTATTCAACGTTTTAAACATTTATTACAATAATTTCCATACTGATACTTTTCGAAAATATAACTTAGATATAATCCCATTGTCATGAAACAATTTAAGTTGAAGTTCGAGTGTAGGATTTGACAATAACAATGTGGGTTTTATCAAATACTATACTTGATTTGTTTTTATTAATGACAAATTGGAACTTCTGGGGCAAAGGAATACATTGATGCTTTCACATCTGCCAAAATTTAAACACTATACTGTATCTTATGTACATTTCTTCTTTACCAAGGCTTTATTTATGCAGGAATACTGACTAGAAAATAGATACCGTTTCCAGCAAAACAATTGATACAATAATTAATAATGATAATGAAATATTTAAGGCGACTTTAATAACATATGGGAGCGGAGCATTAAATTCACCTTAGAATATCTAGATGAAACTTTGTTACACAAAAATTTATAAAGTGGTTATTTTCTTCAAGATAAGGTTTGCAAAATGGGCGCTAGTCCACGAATTGCCATGCCAGTTGATATTCGAACTACTGGCATGGTATTTATATTTTTCTAATATCATAAGTAATAGAATTTGATGGCAGTAAATTACGAACATCGAGGGTTAATAACGATGCATTAAAAACGTCATATTTCTATGAGTCACTACCGGGTGAATTGTCGATTAATTAATTATATGACAAAATAGTCATTATCGGGTGAATTGTCGACTAATTAACTAGCTAAGTAACAGGCATGTTTATTAAAACCCAAGCGACTTACTGATGCGATTAAGTCTGATTAGAAAGCTACAACAAAATGATGTTTCTTCTTATTTTTAGTATCCATAGAACTTTCCTTGCACTTTGTGATGGGACAGTATAAAAACAAGTTTATTAAAATACAATGCTTTGGGCTTACACCCAGCACGCGTAGCATGACCACCGTAGAAACGGAAGACACGAAAGACAAAATAACAGATTGTAGAAAGATGTCTACGGCTCGATGTCAAACATCAGGAAAATAATATTATCACTTTGTCTGTGTAGAGTAGAAATATGTAGAAGTGGTCTTGCTTCGCGTAACTCAACAATGGCATATCTCTAAGATGCTTTAAAATAATGTTATCAAAATAAAAATATAGCCAAATTCATGCTTGGTTTATCTATAGTGAGAGGCTGAAATTACATTGTTTTCCTAAGTACTGATGGCAAGGAAAAACAATCCTTTCTGGCAGTTGGGCCAAAATAAAGTAGCGACCGTTTTTTTTTTTGAGGTTTCTTTGGCAATCGCTTTGCGGTTCTAAGCGGACCAATGAAGGCTTAGTGAATTTCCTAAACTCTTTATTAGCCTTATCAAGGTACACTTCCGAGGCGAGCGCAACCAATCGTGTCGCTGCGGTATGTGATTGCGATTGGGCGGCGTTGCTGCTGCGGTTACGGTCGCCATCGGAAGAGCACCTTCATCAGCAGCTTCAAGCGCATTCAATTATATCTCTGGGCAGGGTAACACTGGGAAAGACATCCGATTTTTAATTAAAAACATGATAAACCAAAAAAAGGATCAGTAACAATTAATAGCCGCTTGACTATACTGAACTTTGAAAGCGTATTTAAGAAAAACATTTAAAGCCAGTTTCGCCATACTGTTAGTTATTAAAAGGTGTATTAAACGTGTTTACATAGTCTCACTATGCAAAACTGTCCGTTAATATGCTTAACAGTATAGAGAAAGTGATTACGGCCGACTCTCCCACAGGGTGGACGCCGTGTCTCTGCAGTGGGAACATAATGTTGATTATGCTTATGATATTGCGAAACTGGTTCTTAGAGGTTGCAAATAGGGAAATGTACTTATCACTTTCAAATTAGTGAACAGCACTAAAAATGTTCCGAACTTGAAAAAGTGTAATAAAAAGCACATAAAAAAAGTTAGCTCAACTATAGAAAATGCAAAAACACTTCGTATAGAAGCTGTAGACTACTAGCGCTATTTGGACAGCTTTCGGGGCGTTTGATACGTTCAACCAATCAGGATATACCAACATGTTCAATCCTGATAAGTTGAAAGTAGTAGTGATCGGCTCTTCAAATTCAAAAACAGCATGGTAATAAACGGAAATCGATATTCCACTAAGCTCTACAGGCAAAAAAGCAGGGCAGATCAGTTATATTGTAAACAATGTTGAAGATAATCTAGACCAGGGGAGCACGCCTTCCGGAGAAAACAAGAAGAAAACAAGCGAATTAAGGCGGATACATACGTAACTAGAAGCATGAAAGTCTGTAGTAATGTGTGTAGCCACCTTTACTAATATACTATTCAGGTAATTCATTTACTTATTCAGCCGCTGTTAATCTTGACTAGTCCAGAGAAGACAAGACTTATTTTGCAACCCACAATAAAATTCATAAATGTCACCAGCATTCTGAAGCTGTTTTTGTTTTTTTCACGGAAAAAAGGTTGGGATGCCCTGATCTAGATAATCAATCTTCACGTGGCGTTCGTCGTCTTAGATTCATGGTCAGCAAGCAGGACTTCATTGAACTTTGTAAGAAAAATAAATATGCTGTAGACACTTCAACCACTTCGTCGCAGAATCGGAGAAAAAGATGACGTGTTGTTGGAAACTGCAAAATTACAGATTGTAAAACATTCCCTGCTTTGTATATCCTCTCATTTAATTTGGTACCAAATGAGTAAAACTAACTAAAGTACTCGGAACACGCATGAATAAATTGTTGATGTTCTATTTTACCAAAAAGGTGCAGTAAGTGTGGACTATTGTAATATGTGGATACTTGGAATATAACTATGAAGCTCTATTATCAAAGTACTGGGTCAGAACGGTTCTGCACTGCATCCGATCCGAATCCGAATTCAAGATTCGAGTTCAATCCGAATTTGGAATGTTCTTAACTCCGACAGTTTTGATCTAGTGCGCCTCATACAAATAGTACTATGGCTACTTTGGACCGACATCTCTCGGATTCGAATTGGATGCAGTGCAGACCGTAAGGGTCTTCCGGGCTCCGGACTGAATGGGCTCAGAGTTCGTGTACGTCAGGGCATGCTAAGGAACGGACAGCTCAGAGCCCAGAAGGCCATGACTGTGACATGTGTGGATCGATATTTCTACAGAGTTCACCTCATTCACGCAAAGCTAGTCGTGATTGTTTGACACATAATAGCAAGATAAGAAAGACATTATTACAAAAAAACAACAGTATTTGCTGGTACTTAAATAAAAAGGAACATTTTCAGGGTGGAAATTTGAGATAGTGCAGTAACAGCTGTTCTTGTAGCTGATTGTAGCTACAAGAGCAGCATTCCTAGAACCATTACTAGCATTGTTTGGGTTTTGCAGTACTTACTCTGAAAGCCAAGGATGGTCTTCTAAGAACGTTTTCCGCTAGTTACAATAGTTAAGGTCTGCCCTTAATGGTCAATCTCTATTATCGCCCTGAAGATAATGATACCCTGAGTTTTTTTAATTAAATAATTTAATTGTTGGAACCACATCTGATCACTATGCAAACCATATCATACTATTTGTATTGCCACAGCCGCTTTGTTGGAATATATTTATTCGACATCATTCAATGAAACCGTGAATAAATAATCAAACTTGTTGACTGAGGGAAATATCTTTCTAGTAACGCTTGACGAGGAAGACGTAAAATATTTACGATGAAATACAGAGACACGCGATGACAGTCGCAGACATGCCACTTGTGCAAGTGAAAGAAATTAATGTGAACAAAATTATGCGATCCACACGCTTATCCTATCTATAGATGCTGGCGGGAAAAATTCCGAATCATTCCCGTCGAATACTTCGGAAGTATTCCGAAATATTCCGAAAGTTTGGGAATATTTCCCAATTATTCGGGCGAAATATTCGGCGGAAACATTCGATTGCGGGGTACGAATCTTTCTCGCGGGGGGAAAACTTCTACAGGGAGCATCTCCCCTCTTACCGCACCTCGCACCGCCATCGCCTGCACGCAAGACTCGTGCAGCCGGGCGCGCGCGGCACGCACGACTCGTGCTGTCGGGCGCGCACAGAGGGGTAGCGCGGCGGCGATCGACGAGCGATGCAAAATACGATTTTCAGGAAAAAAAAAAAATCTTAATTAAATTAATTTTGAATAATTCTGATTTAAAGAAACTTTCCCAGAAGTATTCCGGAATTATTCAGAATTTTTCAGAAGTTTTGCAACTATAATCCTGTCGAATTTGAATAAAATCATGTTCAGTTGATTGATTCAATTGTAATAAAATTGATCTAATAATTTGAATCAATTTCCCACTATTTTGATAATGTAATGCACAATTATTCAGAATTTGGGTCAGATTGATGATATCACTGATTTGTATTCAATTGGTGCCAATTTGACACACTTATTAGATTTGCAAAGAGTTAAATGGGCACTTTATTTGGTTGGCAATAATCTGAATAATATTTGATTCAATTTAGGTGATCTGACAGTTAGCTTTTTATCTAACAAGCTAGTAGTTCTGGGTTCGGAAGGATGAGGTTTAAACATTGACCACAACTTATGGGAGGCATTGGTCTAGAACTGGACTGTAACAGGCTGGGTTAATTAATCATAATATGGATATATTCAAGCAATCAGCAAATTAAATTAGTTTTATCTTTAGTTGCTACTAGTTGAATGCATATTTTACTGGCGGGCATTCCTGAGCATAAACCGCGCTAGTTCCCTATAGTGCAATCAGGCACAAGTTAATATTTTACACATATTTAGTCGATTTTACATTACAACTGATTATAAAATAAAACTAAGATTTTCATACATAATGAAAAAAAAAAAGCCGAAAGTGAACTACTTTTACACATCTGAACCAGAACGATCTGTAATATTAAGGTGCGGGCTTACACGGGCAATTAAATAGCGCATTTCTTGACAATTGCGTTCAACTATGTTGTCTCGGTAATACAAAAATAGTATAGAAATTGGCAAGAACTGTGGGATTTAAGTTGCCCCTGTTAGCGTAAAATTAAAGCATAGCTATTGCTCCTGTTTGTCTATGCGAAGCAGAATCAGTAGTGCGCTCAAAAAGCATGTCTGTCGAGTTTTGCCGTCCGTCTCAATCACAGACGTATGTATGTACGTCACTTTTGGGGGCATTAGCCGCGTCAAGCGTCCCATAGCATTTCTAAAAGTGAATATATAAACAGCTGTTGTTGAAGTCTGAGAAATAAAAACATATAAATGTTGTGCTGGAAACATAAAACATTTCATGACACATTTGGAGGCTATGTTACATAGTGTAAACATAATCGTCTTGCATAAATAAGAACAATTTGGGTGCTTGTTTAAATTTTATATAGAAATGTCAGTATGGAATACATTTCACAGCACACATTTACTTTAAGTCCTGTCATGCTTTTTTGCCTTAAGTGGGAATTAAATTTCAAGTGACCATTGAGCAAATTATGCACTTATGTATTTATGAATGGGTTGCCAGGCCATTATACCAACACAGAAGATGATTTTTCCTGGTATTATAATGTTGTCAACTCTGATAACATTATCATACCAGGATTTACAGGAAACCTTTAAGACTTTTTTTTACTCATTATAATATTCAACCATTGATTCACAGCTTTGACAAAAAAAGAACCACACTGAGTTGCCAAACAGCAAGTTTTAGTACAAAACTATTAGAAATAATGAGTAAAAAAGCAATGCGTTTTCCTAGTCCCTAAGATATTGTGAGTCTTATATTGATTAAAAACACTTTTCTTAGATTACTTTCGAAGTACTTCAGCAGAACTTAAAAATACTCCCTAACTTTACCTGATGATGTTCTTGGTGATCTTAATCAAAACTTGCATCATTATCTTATAGTAACCTTCGATGTTCGTATTTTAAGCATTGTATATAAAAAAATTACTTTTTGTAGACCATCAAATTCGAAGATGTAGAACGTAACAAGAAAGCATTGAAGGGTGGTCCCCCCTGGAATAAATTCCTAAGATACTTTTAGCCCGCCCGTATCGGAGGTCACACCTCTAGCACAACCCTCTTGCAGGTAAGAGGTGCCGGGCCTGTAGGAATAAAATACAAGGCATTAATGAAATGAATTCAACACAGGAGCCATCGAGTGCTTCACAGCTCGCGGCTCAAACACTAGCACGTATGTAAAGTTAACAAAATAGTTTTAAAATAAAATACCTTCAAGAAAAGAGCAGTGATGCATTGTGATGGCTCAAGTGAGCTTACAATAATAAAATTATAGATTGTGATCTTACCTTGAGTAATGTGTTAATCTCTCTCAGAGAGGTGATGGGGAATCCTTCTTTCTCCTTTTCCATTTTAAGTCGTTTGAGAGCAACAATTTCGTCTGTTGTTTTGTCACGCGCTCTGTAAACGACTCCGTATGCGCCTTCCTCTATTCTATTGAGACATTGAAACTCCTCAACGGATCGACACCCCTATAAAACGTTATTAATTATTTCATTAATAATTTTCATAAAATTATCGTAATTAGAATGTAAATTGTAATTTAAAGATAAATAGTGGCATAACTTTACATGAACAATGTTACCTATCATTCACCTGCAAGCAAACAATGATTTTCTATGTTCAAAAAGAGTAATAAATAAAAGATATTTTCTTAGACATTGGGACATATTCAAAACAGATGAGCTGGAATTTAATACTTAAAAATGACCCTTAAAACACTTCTAAGTATTACACACTGCGTGAGCATAGCATAGCGTGTGGTACCACCTTAGCCCACTGCTGCAGGAAGAGGCTGCGCTGATGACTTGGGCGGCCTAACATTGCCGCACCACCACTCACTGCATAATGCAAGCCCAGTTATTAGTCCACTTAGTCGGTTCTTAGGGTAGTTGTAAGCTTGATAATGCTCGGATCGCATGTCAGTTCCTCAGACTTTTTATTTATTAGATTACCAAAATATAAAATGATAATTACCTGTAATGCAGGGTAGTAAGGAGGAAGAGCATTAATAGCTTCCTCTCTCTGTCTCGTTTCCTCATCGTCTTCATTGGGTTTTTCTTCCTCACTAGCCTTTCCATTTTCTCCAGGAGGAGGAGGCGAAAAGGAATGTGATCTACTTCTACTCTTAGATCTGGACAGTGACCTGAAAAAGCAATTCAAAATTAGCATATATTATGTAGAATGCGGAATGTGGCAGACAGGGTGTTGTGGCACAATCTGGAAGAGGCCTATGTCCAGCAGTAGACTGCGATCGGCTGCATTGATTGACACTTATTATGTTATGCATTTGGGAATAAGGACATACATACATTGTAAAAATTTACAAACAAATCTTATAATTTTTAAGGATAACCAAATATTTCAATCAAGTTATTTACAGTTTTTGGATGCCTAAATTACACTATATATGACATTATCCTATCATCAAATCAGTAAAGAAATGTACCTGTGCGAGTGTGATCCATGAGACGATGGTAGTGACTCAGGCTTGACTTTGGACAGGCTTGGGCTGGGTGACTTTGATTTAGATGGAGGTCTAGTCTTCTCATTGATCCTTTCTTGTTGCTCTTTATCCTCCTTATCAGACTTATCATCATCCATATGTTCCTCATCTTCTTCTCCCTCAGATTTAGATTCGGCTGCGGAGTCCGACTCCGTGCATGAGCTATCCTCCTCTGTTTCACTGTTAGTATGCTCACCTAAAATAATTTAAATAATGTTATTTTGGGCACTATTCCTTTTTGATGCCCTATGATTCTTTTACTTATGTTTTCATATTATTATTTTAAATGTTAGCTTATATTATACTAATGTTGTTTCAATGTATTTGGTTATTGGTGATGTAAGCAGTTTAAAATTTTTGGGCTGGGATTTAAATTGGGCCACACTATTTTGAAAATAAGACTACAAAACGCTCACTTTTTCGGGCCGTTTTTAAAGGGCGTAATGATTGAGGATCTAGTGCTTGTTGATTGAAAACGTTAACAGAATATTTACTTACCATCTTCAGGCTCTGAGTGCAGTGAGTCAGTTTTCATTTCCACATCACTAGAATCAGATACAGTAACTACAGAATCACCATAGTTGGGTGACTCAGTTTTAGTTTTCTTTGTGGTGGTCTCAGAGGGCGACACAGAACGCTTTTTGCCACGACGACGGTGTTCCTGTCTTCTAGCCTCTAACTCTGTACGGGATTCATGTTTCCTTTTTTCCCTCTCTTTATCTTAAACAAGGTTTTAATTTTTATAAGATGCTCAAAATATTGGACTATTGGTTGCTACAATGTATGAAGAAGCATATAATTATACTACATTAGCTAATGGTGAACAGCAGTTTTCTATCCAAAATAAAACATTATTACTAAGTATATTTACAATATTATTACCTGCAAACAAAACTTTATTTTTCCTATGTTCTTGATGTTTGTCTAGTGATGAATGACGAGATGAGGATTTACTCTCTTTCTCATAATATTCAGAACTTTTCTTGCCATCTTGGCCTTGTAACTCTTTGGTTATTCTTTTATTGAGTAGTCTAGTTCTTAAATCTTCCAATTCTTTATCTCCCGATATCCTATCTCTGTTTTCTTTTTCGTTATTATGATTAGTATGGCCTTCTTCAGCTAATGATCTTAGTCTAGATTCTATTCTTTCATTGTCAGGACGTTTTCGTTCTGGTTCAGCATATTTATTATACTGTCGGTCACGGCCAAGATAAGCCTCTCTCTGCATATCTTTCTCTTTATTATACATGTCCTTATCTTTATATGCCATATCTTTATAGGCTTCTCTGGACCTAGTTGGTTCTCTGAAAGAAGGATCCCTGTACATTTCTCTCTCCCTGTAATGCTCCCTCTCTCTATATGGATCCTTTTCACCTCTGTAAACTTCCTTTTCTTTATTATACATTTCTTTTTCTTTATACATTTCTTTTTCTTTATACATTTCTTTTTCTTTATACATTTCCTTTTCTCTTATATCTCTCTCGCGATACATTTCTTTCTCTCGGATGTCTTTATTGTCCCTATACATGTTATCTTTACCATCTCCTCTATACATTTCTTTTTCTCTGTATGCTTCCTTCTCTCTGTAAGCTTCCTTGTCCCTAAACGTTTCTTTGTTTTCTCGATACATTTCCTTCTCCCTATAATATTGCTTTTCTCTATAGTATTCTTTGGCCATATCCTCACGATCAGGATTCTTATTAATCTCTCGCTTTGATTTGTCAGACTTATCTCGTTCCCTGTAGAAAAAGGTTTATGATTGATCTATAACATTCCCAGTGTCAGTAGGATGTCAGACCTTAAAGCACATAATATTAGATTTATAAACATGTTATTAAACAAGGTGATGAAAAAGTGAAGATTGGATAAATATCTCACTAAGCATTGAACAAATAAATTAAAACTTTAAAACAGTCAAAATATAAATACTTCACAATTAATATTCCTTCAAATTCTGCATCAACTGATCTTGGTGTTCATATACACAACTAATAATTAGTTTGCTATTGTTTGTCTAAGGTGCAAAAAGAAGTTAACTTATCAGAACTATCTTAACACAAAAAAAAAAAACATTTATACCAAAGCAATAAAATCCCAATACTGTTAATAGTAAATTAAAGCTTTTTATATTACAAGAAGTAAATTAATCAATCAAAATATTGTTTAAAAATAATTACCTGTAGAGATGTTTCTTTTCTTTCCTAGCATTGTCTTTGTATCTATCCTTGACAGTTCTTTTATGACCTCTTTTGTCCCGATGTGTTGTACGAATTACAGCTTGGGGCGGCTTGATGATTAAGGAATCAGCATTGTCACGATCTTCATCAGATAAACTATAAAATTACCATAAGAGTCAGAAAATATCAGAGTAACTTTAAATATACAAAAATGAGTAAAATACCTTTATAAGTACTAATTTTTCTGCAGTGTATAACTTGATATGGCCATATACTTAACTGACCAGATAATATTACACTACAGACAGTCAACTTGGTAATTTTTGCCAAGGCAAAAACAGTTGACGTGAAACCTACAACATTTTGTGACAGAAAAAAGTTATTTTCCGATGTAATGCGCAGCATATTATTTTTATAAACATATTGTGATATAACATTAGGTTAGGCAGACACGAAAACTAGAATTTAATTTCATCTACCGCATTACTGCACAACCATTTTCCTCATACGCATGGCAATAGGTAAAACCTATCCCAGCCCTCAAGAAGGTTTATCATTAATCTAGAAAGAAGAAGGAAGATAATGGAAGACGTAAATAGCTGGTACTATTTAGCAGATGTGAAACCAAAGTCGTTGAACAAGGAAGACAAGCACTGCAACTGGACTGGATTTACGTTGTTTGACAGACATGATATTTCACAACAATTACATTACAATCTTTTACATGTTGAGAACATTGATTCAAAAGAAAAGAATGTAGCAAAATGTTATGATCGCTTACCTAAAATCCATTTCATCCTGAGTAGGGCTACGCGCTAATTCTCCATCCTCGCTTTGATCATCTTCGTAATTACTCATGGTACAACTTCTTTACTTCGATAGCAAATGTCTCTTTTCAAAGTATTCAAAGAAAGAGTTACCACAAATCATAAAGTTGAGTAAATAGAAATAAGTTCTAAGTTCATAAATTAGGACGAAAATACCAAATGTAAAATACACACAAACGAATTACAAATTTTATACACTCACGCTGGTAACGCCATTTTGTTTAGGACCATAGAGGAAAAATTTTAATTTAGGACATAGAGAAGGAATATATTATAACCATTTTTCCATATGGCATTACTATTTAGCAATTTGGAAAAAGGCCTTTTTGCTTTAATGCCAGCTAGCTATACACGATAAAGTTTACCCGTCCGAAACTATCAATAAGGATAAAAACTGCCATTCTTCGTCACTGCTATCCAAGGTCCAAGAATTTGACAGCTAGCTATCACTATCCATACATTTTTTGTAAACAAGCGACTTCTTTTACGGATAATTAATTAACATTTCCCGTTGCGCAGCTGTTTACTGCAAAAAACGGGTCCCCAAGTATTTGATTATGATTATGAAAAGATGAAAATTGAGGGAGAAAGTTGTGATCATCACGAAAGTAAACATAAACAAAACAATGGACATTTGTAGACGGGCAGCAGTGCTGCCACCTATAACGAGTTTTAAATTTTTAACCCCATTGCGTTTTGTAGACGACCACTGCTGGACATATGCCTTTTTTTTGCATCAATCTGTATCAACCACGTAAACATTTTCGGAAACCTAATAAAATTGATCCAATCTGCAGATCGCACAGGATCTTATTTTTAATACACATGCACACTGTAAATTCTATTAAATTTTAATGTTGAACTGTTAATATTAAAGGTTTGTCTCAATCAGATGCTGCTCACACAATTGTGGGCAGCATGTAGAAAAGGATATAATTATTTACACTAGGTAAATATCTTGTTTCGAATTTGGTGTTAGTTACTTACCCTGTCTAAATTAGCCTCAACAGTAACATGAAATTCTGCTAGTAGTGGCTTATCTTTTTAGTATTATATGTATACGGTTGACATTGCCTGCGATTAAATTACGCTTAGAGCAGGTTCTAAGAAATTACAATTTATTAACCAAATTTAAACTAAAAGAGTGTGTATGGGCATCTCTAGGAACGTGAAAATCATAGATCAACCATAACTAGGGTATATATGTTCTGTGACCATAACATAGTGAAAATGACTAATGCGTTCAGAATTAAGATATTTTATCTTGCGTTCTGATAAGCAAAAGTTGTATTTTTTGAAAACATTTATATTATTAATTTCCTGCTTTTTAACCGGTCAAATACCTGACGTCATTTGACGCAACATCAAAAAAACTCCTGTCAAATTCCAGATGTCACTCGCTGTGCGCGTGATTTATTACCCTGCTCACAAAAAATGGTCTACTGATGCTTATATGGGCTCAAGCCACTTAATGTAAACTGTTTTGGGTTTTTGAATAAACAGACCATAATATAAAATGCAAACAATACTCGTATTACGAGTATTGTATTTATAAACAAATGACGTCATCAGAAAATAGGTTGAAAGTGTGTTTGTTCCCGTGTTATGTCGATTTCTGATAAAACTACTATATGAATTTACACGAAACTTTGCAAGTTACATTATGAATAGACAAGTAATCTAACAACAGCGTTTTTTTGAAAGTCCTACCTTACATTTTAATAATATTGAAACTCAAATTTCAGTGCGCCGAGCCGTTCAATTCCATAGTACAACGCAATGACTGTAATCGCCCAATCCAAGTCATATTGAGTTGTTTCTAATTAAAAAAGTGTTACTAGGATACTACACAAACCTTTATTAACTGATAACTACCTATATCTTATAAAAATATACCACTATAATTATAAAATCATAAGATTTTCTTGAAGTACTTACGTAAAATTTTGTTTGACCAAAAGAAAAAGATTATTGATTGATTGTGATGTTATTTCGTGCAAATATTATCTACAATATTATCTACAAGGACGTGTAATATGTTATAAACGAATATTCATCCACTTAACGTCGATTTTACACAAAAACTATTAAAATAAACAACATAGCATCATAACAAAACAGCACACACTGCAGCTGCCATTAAGAATCGTAAAGTCTATTTTTAACTTTTTTTTTCCAATATTGCCAACCCATATTTTTCGTTTTGAATCATTTAGTCGATTAGTTTATCTACCGGACCATAGACTCAAACTGTTGCACAGGATATTAGACCTTAATTTACAGTAATAATAGAGGTTGAAGCCGCGTGAATCGGGTGTCACCGATCGGTGACCGTGGGGCCTGACGGGTGCGCGCCGGTCGTCACCGATCGGTGACCGCGTAAATCTAGCGGTTAAAATAAATAAATGATCGCCAATGATTACATTAACAAAACTTCATTTTCATTAGGGTAACAGTCCCAACTCGGAAACAAACCCTTTTTCTTTCATTCAGGAACAAATTGGCCATTGTTCGACAACGACAAGATGTCATCATTCAAAATTACAAATTGTCAGATTTACAACGAAAGTCAAAATAAATAATGTTTACCTTTATAAGTAACAAGTAACTTGTATTTGTTAGAATTTATAAGAATATGTGATATAGTTGATTATCTAAACTTCTATTAATGTTATGAGTTACGGGGGGGTAGCCCAATAACATGGTAAGAAATGACCACTATCGCTCACTTACTAATGTAATTACGAATAAGTATGATAAAAATGGATTTATACTCACGCAAGAGCTTGTTAGAATTAAGGCAGATACCCTAATTTTATATGTAAATATTCAAGGGTATTTAAATTGTATTCAAGTTTTGAACTGAAGTTACATGAATACCTACCGACTTCACTTACATACAGGTCACAAATTAATAAGTATTTATTTGGAAGTAAGCTGATGATAATGGTTAGAAAAGGGGTGACAACCGAGATGACGACTAATAGAGAAGTATGGAAGAAAAAGACATGTTGCGCCGACCCCAAATAAATTGGGATAAGGGCAGGAGAAATATTTAGAAGTAAGCTTGCATACTTATGCTCGCTATATGAATACATGACTAATTATAAACCATAAACACGTTTTTAAAAGCTAGCAGGTATCAAAGTAACATATTATTTGATAACTCCTTGTATGTACAGACGTCAGCATATCAAGCTACCAGAAACTGTTAAATTTTCCCAATCAACCTTGAACCTAATGTTTTAGAGATAAAGTTGGAAATCTATTAAAGAATGACAGATTGTAGTAGCTTGATGTGCTGGCATCTGTACCATGCTTTGATTTGTTAGTCATGCTTTGATGTGTGTGTCTGATGCTTTGATACTTATTAGTCAAAATGGGTGCACTTAGCAAACAGTATTCCAAGGAACAAATAGGTGAAGCTGTATGTAGCATTGTAATGATTTGAGGCAGATTAGTGAGTTCATCATCCTTTCAGCCCAGAATCACCCACTGCTGGGTATACCTAGGATTCAAAGGGAGAAAAAAGTGAATAGAACGGGAGGCCTATAGGCCTCCCTATTTTTTGCCATACTTCCCGGTTCTGTGCGCTCGTCATCTAGGTGTTTCATCCATATTAATGCATATGTAGTGTACCTCTGATAACAAAGTGACCAATTGTGTCTGAAAGTGTTATAAAGTTTGTGATTAGCAATCTATTGGGGACTACCAACAGTTGATCAAGCTTTTAGAAATCAGGGGTGGTAAAACTATGGTTTTCTAGAAAAGCAGTGAATGCACATAGTGGCCACAGTGACAGCTGTTATGAAAATGAAATTTAAATGGTTCAGGCGGCGGGGTTTGACTGTGTCAAAAATGCTCTCTAGTAACACACTACAATGCTACAGTGACGTCATTCACAAGTAAATTACGGGTACTATGGGGGGGGGGTTACCGATTTTCTAGGAAACTGTAGCTTTAGTCATAAGTATGTACTTTCTGAGTTAGGCGAAAAAATTGAAAATGTTCAAATGTGCGAATGTGTCATGAATCATGTATTAAATATCCTTAATATGAATAATATGTTATCCTCACAACACAACATTTATGATTATGTTTTATATATTTCTATTAAGGATTTCAAATTGAACAGTCCAATGTAAACTAGTCATTGTAAGATAGCAGTGAAGCATAATGGAATGTGGAGTCTTCAGTAAACATCATAGGATGTTTATTATTGTAGCACATGTGTCATTATCAACTCAGGAACCCACTATTTTAACACATACTAAGACCACTCTTATTACCAATTATGCACCCACCAGAAGCCAGTGTAAGCGTTCATACTACATCAATTATCCCATGGTTCTTTGCACATTACCATTCACCAAGAAATGTAATTAACAAGAAATTGCCTTCAAAACAATAGTGAACAAGCATTTTCTATGCAAGCTTGTTCCATCCTATGATCATGCCTATGGGCACCAACAGGCGTGATCGAGGCTAAGACCAGGACCATTCAGCAATTATTTTTTATTTTTTTGTTTCAATATTTACAAGGTACTTACATTAAATAAATGTATCTCATAAATATTTAATAATTTCTCAAGCTAATAAACTTGTTACAAAAAAAAAAACAATAGTATTATGAATTGTTTATTGGCCTAATAAAATATAAGTACTGCAATTTAAAATGATTTTGTTTATATTTTCCTGTATGTTGTTCACACAGGAAAATATAAACTGAAGAGAGATTTTTTTGTGTATTTTTCAGAATAGCAAGATACTAAACACAATAGCTAATGCTATAGACAATAGAGAGGAGTTAAAGAAAAGGATAGAAAATGGTAAAATTATTTATCAGGAACTACAAAACTGTGTACAAAATTGTCAAACTCGTTTTGGAGGCAAATCTGAGTTAGCAACAGAAGATGATATAAGGTGATAAAAATATAATTTAGCCCTATTAAGTAACTACTGAATGTTTAACCAAATGTAATATTAACTAGGTGATTATTTCAGAATAGCACAACTATGCGAAAAATGGGAGAAATTGCTTAGCCATGGCATTAGAACTAATTTATCAAACTCGGCAATTCAGAATTTGGTTACAGCAGGTTTAAACTTCACTTTTAATATTGTTAATGTTGGTAAGATAATGTTATATGATAAAAAAAATGCATAAGATGCGTAATAATATTTACTTATATATTTAAAAAAATATTATATCCAGATATGCCAATGGAAACTTATTGTAAGTACTGTTTTGTTTCAGGTAACTCTCTTTGGAGTTACACTTGCCTACATCTAACGAAACATGAAAAGGAAAGGTTTAAAATTCTCACAAACATCAACACGCCACTTGGATATTTCAGAGCTTTTCTCAGAGCAACCTTGAACGAGAGATCTCTTGACAGGTAAATATTTCAGTGAAAAACCTATCTGCGTAGCCTTTTCTCAACTATGTTGGGGTTGGTTTCCAGTCTAACTGGTTGCAGCTGAATACCAGTATCACTATGTAAATATTTCAATAAGCTAATAAAACGAAGACCTTTTAATTATTTTTTTTTACAGGTATCTTCAAAGCTGGGTAGCTCATGGTCTGCTAATGGAATATTATGAGGAAGGAGCTCTGGTCAGAGATCCTGATACCTGTCATCTTCTTCCAAGCAAGGCTGCAGGTTAAATATTTATCATAATTAATTTTAATGCATGTTTTTTTTAAATACCCTGTTTAATAGCATAGTATTTTCGATCCCGTGCAAGTCGATCCCGCATAAGTTTCGATCCCGTGGGAATATCGGGATAAAAACTATCCTATGTCCTTTCCCGGGACTCGAAACTATCTCTATACCAAATTTCATCTAAATCGGTTCAGCGGTTTAAGCGTGAAGACACAGAACGCGCGTGAAGGCGCGCGCGCACGCGCGCGAGCACACACACACAAGACACACTTTCGCATTTATAATATTAAGTATGATATGGATGAGTTTAAATAAATAAAATACTAATAAAAATTTGTATCTATTATTTCAGGTTTATCGACAGTTTTGTTTGCGTTATCAATAGACAGACCAGAGTTGAATGACTCACAACAAGCTAATCATTCTAACAAAGCAGAACATGTGATACCTTTGCCAATGCCCGTGAAATCATCGAGTAATTTAAAACGAAGACCGTTGCGCCAAGTTATATCTTTTGATAAAAATGAACAAAAAAATCATAATGCAAATAAAAGAAAATCTCTTAGAGCTACAGAACAAGTAGATAACTCCGCATGGAATAGTGCACCGGCGACTTGCCTCAATTCACCTGATCCCAAAATTGTTTCTCAAGCTGCTTCAATTAGTGAACCCACTAGCTCAGAATACAAGAGTAGTCTGAGACATTTCTTTCCAGATAGTGTCAAAGCTATGGACAGTCCTTCTCAAATTCTGTCGAAACTATCAGAATGTGCAAAGGAAATATTCTCATCTTCGAACAGTATTGATGTAAATAACGTTATAAAAGACGATTTATCTGAATTAAGTATAAATAATTTAAAAATATCTGAAAGCGACAGTGAAGAGGTTGCAGGAAGTATTGATGGAAGTACTTCATGCTTAGAGCTTTGTTTTACAGAAGACGAATGTGTACCAGAGGATAAGACATTAAGTTTGATTTTAGAAAATAAGGAAAAAGAGTATTTGAATTTGCAGATGAAATTCACCCAAATGGAAGTAGCCAGTAAGGAAAAAATTAAGAAGTTAGAAAATGTAGTACTAGATTTGAGCAAGTAAGTAAAACATGTCTGTGTACGCTTTTTTTTGCCAGGGTGGATGTCCTACCTGGAGTGGGAAGAGGGTTCAGTCAAGCTCTTAGTGACTAAAACCACTATGGCGTTGCTCACTTGCGTCAAAGTCAAAGCATTTATTTCAAATAGGCACAAAAAAGCCACCTTTGAACGTCAAAAATTATCTTAAAATAGAATTGATTCTAGTCGCCCATTCCAAAAGGTAGTTTTCGTCTGAGGTCTGAGGGTGCGAATGTGACTTCCGCTGCCCCGGACGACTGAGTGAGGCCGTAGTGAGGTGTTAAATTCCCTCATATGGGTGTACTCTAGGACAACATATCCACAGAATAATTAACTAACAGATGGTCAAGCGAAAATTGTATTATCAGTTTTCACTTTTAATCAATGCTTTCTTTTTTAGAGAAAATGACCGATTGAAAGACCAGTTGCGTCAATACATGTCGGCTGTTGAAATTGGGAAGGCTTTAAAAAACGAATCCGGGGATAGTGAAGAAGTTGATCAGTATGAAAGGAAACTAGTCCAGGTAAACGCGCCAAACGCATTTCGTTAGTAACACTTGAGATACGAAAACCGCCCTTACTGCTTCGAAATAAAGGTGCTGTTAATCAAATAGTTACCGGACATGTGGTTGATTGCACTATATTTTGTAGGTGGCCGAGATGCACGCCGAGCTTATGGAGTTCAATACATATCTGCAGCAGCGGCTCAAAGAATATGAGAGTATATCGGCTATGGAAGTTCTGGATTATCCCGCATCTAATGTTAAGGCTCACATACCCAGCGCATTCCTCGTTGGCAAGAAAACACATTCATATCATGTTTATCAGGTAAGTGAACATTTTATACACTCATGCGTGAATCTTAGGGCCGGCGCGCTATTGTCACTGTCAAACAAATATCGACTTTGCGCTGACTGGTATAAAGATGAAAATTACAGTGACAACCTGCGTCAGATGTGATTTTTATATGATAGCATTTTGTGATATCCTTCATAACTTGTATGATTTTCAGATCTACCTGAAGATAGGACAAGAGGAGTGGAATGTTTATCACAGATACGCTAAATTTCACGAACTACACGTGCAGCTAAGAAAATGTCATCCTGATATAGCGACATATAAGTTTCCTCCAAAGAAAACATTACGAAAACGGGTAAGCGAAGTACCTTTACAAGATCAAACACCTGCATAATATACAAGATTAGCGGCGGAAGTGTACTTAAACACCACGAATAAATGCAAAATACTATAAATATCAATCCTTTAACCAATGTCGATTGTGGCAATATTAACTTGCATTCATTGTAAAGTTTTCTGGCGCTGGTTGACCACTTTTCAACCTAATTAATGGGCTTAATGGTGAAAACTGGTCTGGCCGTGGCACAGTGTGTTAGAAAGCCCGATTTTGTTGCATGTCCTTTTTATTACAGAAATCGATAGTATTTATCATTTTAAGCACTACAGTCAAAGTCCGGCATCGATACGACTTGTAGATGTTTTTTAAAAAAATCTCAAAGTTGCTGTATAACCGGGTCATGAAAATAATAAAAAAAATTATATAAAAAAAACCAGCGTACATATTTAAATTTCCATTATAATTACTAATCAAACTTATAATACCTAACTATCTGACAAGTTTTCGTGTCTGTATTGCAAATAGATCGCGAAATATTAATATTTTTATGTTTTTTACTTTTTATTTAATTTCTTGGCAATAATACGGTATTAGATGGAGATATTTGACCAGACGATTGTCAACATGTATGTCTATCGACATTATTAAAACCACAATCTAATTCAGCGTTATTTAGAAGTTATGAGAATTTTCAGTTATATCCGGATTTTTTTGTACTAGGGTTGTCACTTTAACCAGAATTTTAAATTTAATATTTTTTATAATTTTGAGTTTAGCTGAAAGAAGTCGTATATATTATCGATTAATTATCTTTATATGTGCATTTACCAATAACTGAAACTATACCCATGGGCACTCTTATTCTTTGATTCTTTCGCTTAGTCCGCCTGGGTGGGTACCACCGACTCGTCTATTTCTGCCGCCAAGCAGTAGTGTTGGACTATTGTGTTTCGGTTTGAAGGACAGTTAGCCAGCAAAATTATAGGCACGTGAGACAGAACACACCTTAAAGTCTCAGGGTGGGTAACTGCCGTCTCATTTATACTTGCGCGACATGTCTAGAGGGACGATAGGTGGTATAGGCGACGATGACCGCTTATAACCAGGTGGCTCGTCTACTTGTTTATCCATATAATTAGTGTAAATAAAACTATGACCTTGCAATAAAAAACACATTCATGCTAAAAGGTAAAAGTTGGAGATTTGACGGTGATACTAATTAAAATCTTGTCAAGATTTGTTGAAAATGTTTACTAAACATCAAACGAACATTATTTAGGTCTTTTTTTCCATTAGTGGATGATCATTCGTCATTCACTGAACATGATGAAGATACTTTAATTATTCAAAATGAAAACCAAGATTTATAATTTTTCAGTTTTTTGTAAATATTTTTAGTTTTTACAACCCGGATAAAACTTGACATTTTCGAATGTGACAACCCTGGCTAAAATAGAAAAATTCTCATAACTTCTAAATAACGCTGAATTAGATTGTGGTTTTAATAATGTCGATAGACATACATGTTGACAATCGTCTGGTCAAATATCTCCATCTAATACCTCATTATTGCCAAGAAATTAAATAAAAAGTAAAAAACATAAAAATATTCATATTTCGCGATCTATTTGTAATACAGACACGAAAACTTGTCAGATAGTTAGGTATTATAAGTTTGATTAGTAATTATAATGGAAATTTAAATATGTAGGCTGGTTTTTTTTATATAATTTTTTTTATTATTTTCATGACCCGGTTATACAGCAACTTTGAGATTTTTTTAAAAAACATCTACAAGTCGTATCGATGCCGGACTTTGACTGTAGTGCTTAAAATGATAAATACTATCGATTTCTGTAATAAAAAGGGCATGCAACAAAATCGGGCTTTCTAACACACTGTGCGTGGTTGTTACTATGAATGCCTTTTCCCGTTGCTTCTGCCGCAACATTGTTAACGATCTATTTTTTTTTTTATTTGGAACAAAATTCCTTACCACGCGTTATCTCTGCATACTTGGCGGAAAAAAAAAGCGGAAGGAACTTTGTTATAATTATAACCCAAAACGCTGTCCCACGACCTCTCGTTTTTTGTCTAATTGATCTGCTCTTGATCTCGATCTGGCCTAATGGGAACCGGAAGCGCTTGATGAGGTCTACTATGGAAAGAGCATACCACTCTAAATAAAAGACGATCTAATAATATATTTCTATATTATAGGACGCTCATTTGGTTGAGCAGCGGCGAGTGGCTCTCCAGGCGTATCTGCGACACATACTACTCGTGCTTCCGGAGCTTAGGGACTGCACCAACCGCACACAACTCATCACCTTGCTACCTTTCTTTGGGTTCGTATACAACACCCTTATATCGTTCGTGGCCGTTTATGTAGCACATCGAGTTTTTGTAAAACTTCATTTTTGTAGAGCTTTCCGTCCCTAAGACGATCCACTGACCGCTTTTTCTCTGTCACTCGCACCTGCATGACAATCCCTTTTCTAAACCGCGTTTAGGCTTCTATGGAAACACACTCTCAAGGCCGTTTAGCCCCCGCCACGTCAATGGAACATCAACGAGAACGACATGACGGCGCCGAAGGAGCGATACATAATCTGCATTCGCGGTTTATTTGCCAAAAATGTAAACAAATATGAGTTTATAGAAAAATAACTTTAAATCCTACACAATAAAGTTCAGTTTACGCTACAACTTCAAACATTTTTATAACTCTTTTAATAGTCCTAGTCACTCTAAAATCAACTTAATTACCATTATAATAAAGTTGATATGTGTTTAACTTGAAATAATCTCAATTTGAAACATAAGTTTGATTAAATAGATTTTACATTTACTATGGCCTCGTCTCCACCGCACGTCCGTCTACGGGACGTCACGTTCGTTTCGAATCACAGAACATATATACCCTAGTTCGAATAATCCCGTTTCTCCTTGATGTCCTGCTGTCGCGTGTCGGTGGCGGTAGACAAACGCTGTAAAGCTCGATGTGCCAAACGGTCATACCAACATCAATATTTACATTTAATATTTTATTTTTTATGAATATGTTTTTCATTACAGAACTTCATCTACTGCTAAAGAGAATGGTTTAAACAACACACTCGATCGCCAACAATCGAATGATTCCATTTCTTCGTACAATGCACTTTGATGTCAGTTTGCTTTCGTAACAACGTATAGGGTCCTGTTTGCCAGCATCCGGATAGTCACTATCCATCAGATAAATTCAAAAATGGAACAGGATTTGTATGAAATGATCTGTCGGATCAGTTAACCGGAACTTATCCATTGGTGAAACAGACCTTAAAGTTAAAAAAAAGAGTACATTCTAGACCAGTTTTTAAGATAACTTGGCTTTTAGATATTATGCCCAATAAAGGTAAACCAACACTACAAAAATATAATTTATTTTTATGTTATAAAATGAAATGTTGTATTGACTAGTATACATATACCCTACGAATAATGAAAGTCAGGAAGCGTAATTGTAAACAAAATCAATGAGAAATTCTGCTCCAAACTTCACTATATTGACAAAATTATCTCGAGTATTCGAAAGAAAGAACACGTGCAAATAAGCCACAGCTGCGCTCGCGTAACGCTTTGTATTCCGGCAAGCGCCGTGATTGGTTCTCGCCAGAACAGATAATGGTAATTGGTTCGCGCGCTTGCTGCAGTGCGCGATGCGTGGACGATGTTATGCATTATGTGTGAGAGGATAAGTCATAATAAAAATTATTGTATTTTTGCACTATCCATATTATTTGGATTCATTATTTGTAATAATAATTAATCCAATTAATATGGATAGTGCAAAAATACAATCATACTATAACATTCTTGAATATACTTATTTAAAAATTTGAGATTCGAGTGTTTTTTCATTTAAAATGTGTTGTAGTATTGTATCGTAAGCATCTAAAATTAATAATTATTTTAATCAATAATAGAGTGATTGGTCGCGTCAAGGTCAGATCAGGAGATGCGTGGATGGTGTGATGAAAAATAAGTAAGCTTGTTTACTTTTTATTATATAACTTTTTAACACTATTAAAATAGCTTAAAAAATAATTACGTCCCTTTGAAAATAATTAGTTTATTTAACTTGTGATGGGAAGAAATTAATAAAAGAATTTGTCTGGACTTTAAAAAGACTGTGACCTCTGAATTTGTTTCGGCCTTTCTTCTCAGAATAGTCAGATAGGAAACGCCGACCTCATCTAGTTTAAAAAATATGATTGACGTGTAAAAGTGTTTGTACAAATCTAATTACAGAAAATAAATAATTTATCATTAAAGATTCTTTTTTGGCCATATAATGTAAACGAACTATGAGAAAGTTTTCAATTATAGCTTTGAGCAACATAACATCGTGATTGCTTTCGATCGGATGGCTTTCTTTTAGAGGTTTTAAAATGTCGTTTCGTTCTATTATTGTGGTAAAACACTTATTAACCATTACTGGCAAATTGTGCGCTCCTTTTCCTTCATTTAACTTACCTTTTACAGTTTACTTCATTTTTCGGGAATCTGTGCCATTAAATTTATAATATACTAATGCATATTATCATCTTTCCTTTAAACTAAAAACAAAAACCTTTAAGTTCATGTGAAATTTCAAATCGTGTAAAATAAGCTTTCATGTTTCGTTCATGTTGCATAACACTTTCTAGGGGTGCGCCAAAGTTCACCTAAATTTTCAACTCCGATAATTGGAAATCCGAAAATGTTCTTCCTAATATTTTTCATCCTAACAATCACAATTCCTAACTACTCTGTCTCTAATGTTCATAATTCCGAATCATTCAACTTCATAATGTCAGTAGCAATAAACATCTATTATACTTTTATTTGTTTTCCTATATTTTCTCAACATAACCATCTTTTACACTATTATTCAAAGTCATATATTTTTTGTTTAGATCGTCGACATAGAATGCAAAAACGAGCGAAGGGCACACCGAGGTTCGGTTTGGTTAGGTTACTTTAAACCCTTTACACAGAAATAGGGGCTCCGTCGACATAGGATGCAAGGGCGAGCGAAGGGCACCCCGAGGTTCGGTTTGGTTAGGTTACTTTAAACCCTTTACACACAAATAGGGGCCCCGCGAAGCGGGGCTCCGTCGACATAGGATGCAAGGGCGAGCGAAGGGCACCCCGAGGTTCGGTTTGGTTAGGTTACTTTAAACCCTTTACACAGAAATAGGGGCCCCGCGAAGCGGGGCTCCGTCGACATAGGATGCAAGGGCGAGCGAAGGGCACCCCGAGGTTCGGTTTGGTTAGGTTACTTTAAACCCTTTACACAGAAATAGGGGCCCCGCGAAGCGGGGCTCCGTCGACATAGGTTGCAAGGGCGAGCGAAGGGCACCCCGAGGTTCGGTTTGGTTAGGTTACTTTAAACCCTTTACACAGAAATAGGGGCCCCGCGAAGCGGGGCTCCGTCGACATAGGATGCAAGGGCGAGCGAAGGGCACCCCGAGGTTCGGTTTGGTTAGGTTACTTTAAACCCTTTACACAGAAATAGGGGCCCCGCGAAGCGGGGCTCCGTCGACATTGGATGACATAGGATGAAAAAAAAAGTGTTTATCATATTAGACTAAATAGGTTTTATGTCTATTGAGTGGTATATCAAACGATTTTATATTGTCTGTTATTCTTATAGAAATTAGTTACATTAGTAGTTATGTTTAGGGATAAAAGCGTTATGATAAAAAACAGTAGGAGTTTAAAATATTTACATTAATGATATTATTGATTACAATTTTCGGAAACATGAGTGTTATGAACATCGCCGGTAGCACTACAAATAGTATGAATGAAAACTTTAGGATGAAAAATTTTAGGAAGAGTGATCATTCGGATTACAAATCGTTAGGAAGAACAATTTCGGGTAAAGAACTTTAGTTGAGCCAATATGGACCCACTTTCTAGAGTCGCAATTATAGGATTTCAAAATGTTTAATTACTCATATGAAAAGTGATTCCTGAATTCTTCATATCCGTATGGCTTCTCCACCACTTAACAGTACATGATGGCATATTTGCAGTATGTAAACAACGCAAAACACAATCATAATTTCCCCGCGACACGAGCGCATCGACGCAATGATACCGGTGAACAGTCAGCGGTGCGCGGTACAGTTAGCGTGGTGCCATTTTTGAGCTTGAGTTACATTTTTTGACTTTTATTATCCGTAGAGTAAGTATACCTTATCCATAGGGTTTGATCGGGTTTGCGTATTTTAGAAGCCGATCTTATACAAAGATAATAAAATAATATATTATGTAAATAAAAATGGAATTTATAAAATGTGTACCTATGTATTCAGGTGTTAATTGTTGGGAACCTAGAGCTGTTTTGTGTAGCAAATAACTGTTTTGGACGTATTATTTATGATGTATTATTACTAAACTAATATATAAGATATTAAAATGAAATTGTATTATAGTGTGTTTATTGTAGATACTATTATATATTTGACACATAGGGAAAAGTAGAAGAATATATTTTACATCCAAATAACTCGCTACATAATCATCTCCAGGTTTCCGTGTTTCCGTAATGAGCTACACAAGCTAATGTAATGAATATTTTATACATGTTATTTAGGATGTAGAAATGTTATATATCAGTAAAGCACAATACATATAGCTAACGTATTTTATTTTCAAATTTTTCAACAATGTCCTTAGATAAAAAGAATACTATGTCCCGTATGTTGACTGCTCTGTTGGTCTCGTGGTTGCAAGCGTGACTGCTGAGCGGGGGGTCCTGGGTTCGATTCCCGGGTCGCACAAAGTGTTATTGAGAGTAAAGGAACAGAGAGTGCATCTGTGTTTGCGCACTCTCCTGCCTACCTGGCTAATCTCCGTTGAGATTGGCCACCGTCACCGAAATCGGTCGGGAGGCTAATATACTCGTCATGTCCTAACCCAGTTCATTTTCTTTTCGTGTGTCCACCCAAATCCGTTCAGCCGGGCCCTCGGATGACTTGTCGCATTTGAGGTGCCGACTGCCAACAGCCCTCATGGAGGGCTAACTTTAAATATAGGTTTCTCATAGCAAATACAGGATGGTAAAATTGAAAATAAACCATTGTTTAAAAAGTGAGAGAACTGAAAAACACCGGTCAAGTGTGAGTAGGACTTGCGCTCCGAGGATTCCAAATACAAGAAGTACAAATTTGTAGCTATGTTACTACAAATTCACGGTTTTCGGATTTTTTCCTTTACTTGTGGTACATGCTTCTTGCATGATTCTAGTTTAACGGGAAGTACCCTGTAGGTTTTGATTCCCTTGCGAGTGTCAAAATATGCGGCATATACAGAACATAAACGCCCGTATCTTAGATTACCTTGACTTAGAAGTTTGTTTTTTTCACTGCTTCAAGGAATTGTAGCCCTGAGTATTTGATATTAATTTCAACTTGATAACTCCACGCGTTCCTAAGAAAAAGGGTCTTGACAGACTGAAAACAAAGTGATCTTATAAGGGTTCTGTTTTTCCTTTTGAGGTACGGAACCCTAACCCGCTGGCCACGGAACAGGGCGTCGCGACCGGCGGCGGCGGTGCATCTGGCGGCGCGGCAATCTACGCGGCGTAGTTGGCACGGCCATGGGTAATAGCGTTCGCAGCCGCGACCAGCGATTTCGGTGTTCATTATTTCGCGGCGAATACAAATAAACATGTTTGACTTTCTGCACTATTTGCCGCGTCTACCGCGCGAGTCCCGTGGCATGCGTCGTACTGATTCATACATTAGTTTCTATTTGTAACTTCGCCGGTCGCGGCTACGCGCGGCATGGCTAGTACATTTTTTTTATACGTTTGTTTTAGTCGCAAGACGTTTCGCTGTTCGCACCGCGCATATTCGCTGTAGCGAATGTCGCGTGGCCAAGCCGTAAGTGTGCGACCTGAACGTGTACCGCGAGGGTTGGCTCCTGGCATTCCAGTGGGGGGAGGCCTTTGTCCATTGCAGCAGTTGGGACAGTAAGCGCCAGACAAATCAAAAATGTTTGCGTTATAACTATTGTTTTGCAGTGCCCTGATAGGGTTCATCTGCAGTACGATATGATGTTGTTGCTATACGATGTTTTTACGGACACTGTCCAACCTTATAAGGAGCTTACAGGGCTTTCGCGGACCGCCTCTGAGAAACAATACAAGATAGGGTTCTGTATGGAGAGAGTGATGTCCGGAGAGATTAGGCGCAGGACCAACGGCCTAACGTGCTATCCTGCCGAGGCACGAGGGTATCACACCGTCAACTTCAAAACTCCGGACTGTTACTGAAAGAATAAACTCGATAACACTGGGTGTGCGTTGCCCGACCTGGGAATCCAACCCACTTTCAGCAGCAGCGCTTGCGACCACGAGACTAAACGGGGCCGTGTCGGATTGCCGGCCTATCGAACTATGTATGAGAGCGAGTGCACCTGCGTCTGCACACACACTTGTGTGCACTATACTTTTTCCCGCGTAGATGGAGGACTACTACTAAGAGTGATGTAAAACAATCGGCTGGGAGTACCTACTCGGCTCCGTCCAACATTTTCACACATAAAAAACATAGTATCAGCAGTGTGGCATAAATTACTACACAAATGGTAGATTGGGTCAAACTCAATAAAAGACTCTTTAGCAAATAAATTCATGATTTTATTTTCATAATAAATAAAAAAAATCAAGAAAACACTCTTTCTGAGAATTTTCCATATATTAAAATACATGATACAAAAGATGTCAATACAAACTAAATCACTTGGTGCAAAGGCAAGCCTGTCGGTTTGGGGTTGCCCACCTTCGGGCGCGTCCGAGGCGCGTCGACCTCCGGCTAGAGCTATCTATGCAACAGGCGAGTGGAAACCGAGGATAGCCTCTTTAACTACATTTTAACAAAACAACTATCTTAAAGATTAACAAAGATACAATGTGCTTTCCTCGTGGAATGCATCTTTGTAGGCATCTCTAATTTTGAATGCAAAATATATGGTATTTGATCATGATTTTAAAATAATGTAAGTAGAGGTATATAAAAAGCGCATTTATTACACTTCACAAGTGAAAAAAAAACGAGATAATTTAGTTTTATGTAATACAATAAATAAAATATGATAAAAATCATGTATCTAAATTAAGTGTGAAATAATTTACTACAACTTTACATCTAAACGATATAAATGTATTGCAACACACTAAGGAGCTTTGGAACCATTGAGTAATTCGGGGCTTACATTAAATTTCAGCTGGTAAGTAATCTCGAACAATAAATCTAAAACTTGTGATTCATCTTTGGTTTCTGGACATTGAGTCGGCTATAGTTCCATAACTCCTCATAGGACGCAGCCACATGGGCACTACACTGCTCCGTGTCTAGGTGCAGCAAGCCTATACTGGACTGCGATCCGTCGTGATTAATTCATAAGTACTTATATAAGTTACAGATCTACTGCGAAGCTGATGCATCCTAAAGCAAATAGAGAACTTTTTTTAACCAATCAAACATGTTATGTTAGACGCTGTTATTTTTCCAAAGTTTATTTCTCATGTAAACAGATGTCAGACGATGATCCGAAGTGAAATATGCCATACAATTAATTAAAAATATACTTTCTTAATTGTTACGGACTATATTATAAGAGCCGATATTGTAACTTAGTGACTAAAATTACTACTGAGACAGTTACAAGAAAGATGCAACACAAAAGTAAAATATTTGCTAAAAAAACATCACAGCTCACAAGCTAACGTGAAGGTGACGCGCAGTAGGAGGGACTAAGCGAAAGGTGCAATGAATGATAACCTACAATATGCAACAACTATGTGTGTGGGTGTGTTATTTATTATGTTTCAAGCAGTAACAAACGTACTGTTACAGTTTAATATTTCAAGTCACTGGAGCTAAATGTGATTAGTTGAAAGAGATTTTCATATTCATGATTGAATATAAAAATCACCCACTAATATCGAATCGCATGTCAATCTGGCGCAGACCGTGCCTAGTGACAGTGAACTTGCTTGTGATAGCAAGTCGTCCAGGCACACGCACGTGAAACCAATGCAAACTCACCGGGTATGAGCGGATACCTGAAGCTTTATGTATCTGAATAATTATGAACCTTCTCGTTATCACCCATGACACCTTGTGAACATATACCAAAGGTTTTCGTTTCGTTAACTAAATAAATGCTCGCATGTCGGCATATCAACGCTTATCACAATATATAAAAATATATATTAAAGAAGCTTAAACTACAACTACACATTGAAGATGCACACTGCTCTGCATTTGCCACCACACGTGGAATTGATAACAACGCCGACAGTAACATACATATTATTAATATATTTTTTTTACTTTTTTTGTTTTTATTTTATTTGTGCGGCAGCATATGCAATTCTGCAATTAATTCACAGCATATTCTTAAAGATAACGAGATATTGCATCTTGGAAATCATTGTTTTATATCCATATGAGAAAGAAATGAGAGCATGTATATCCCGTCTATTTCACACAAATTGGTAACTGGCTCGGTATGTCTTTGTACTGAATGATTGCTCACGTCTCAGTTAGCCGCATTTCTTTCTCAAGCAGATAAATAATCTCTAAGTTCATCGAACATTTAATCGAGTTTAAGCATCCATAATGAGAAACTAAATTAATACTTTTTGTCATTTCATAAAAATATTATATCTGATTTAAAAATAGCAACATCAAAAGACCATTGAAGCTTCGGTCTGCTCAAACCGTAATACTTTTATTATAGAACTGGTACTATATCGAATTTATATGAAACCTGATATATTATATCGCAGAAAGCTATTAACTGTTCTAAATCCATGTGCACTTATAGACTTTAATATTAGGTAGCTCAAAACATTAAGCCTAAGAGAATACTACCAATATTTTTCTTTTTTTTTGTTGCACTTATTATTAGGCTTTCCATAAACACATAGTTATAATAATGGTTATGATTTAAAAGAATTATTTTCGTCGCCCCTGTAAGGTACATCTATGAAGTTTCATTTAAATTCTCTATGATGTAACGGCTATCTCTTCAACTCTCATCTGGAACAAGTGCATAATTTTTTAGTAACGAATTGTCATTCATTGTTACAACGGTTAGACATTTATGTTTAAATATAAGTAGTTACCTCGCGCGCCTACAATTATAGACTTCCGTTTGATATCTTGCGCGGGCGCAGGTCGCACCACGCCGGGCGCTCCACCGCCCACTAGGTGACCACCACCAGCACGGATGGGTTTCGCTGGAAAAAATCGCTTTTTGTAGACCTTTGCAGTGTGAATATTATGTACTTATATAAAAAAATTATTATATAAAATTCCACTTACCGATTTGGGCTTGTGGGCCTCGCCGTGCGAGATTCTTAGCTCGCACTGCCTCCTTAATTCTGTCAACTTCAAATTGATATCTCTTGCGATCACGCATGGCGCCGTCCTTTGCCTCCTGCAAACCCAACACGTAAAACAATTAGTTATCAATCCTAATGAACAAACTACATGCAAGATTAGGAGCTAACTCTTGATATTTGTAAAGTACGATAAAAGTTAAACGAAAGAGATACAATCAACAGAAATAGTAAAAAAACTAAAAAAAGGGACAGATTGTACTGTCAGTGACTGCAATTAGCTGACCCACCTTTGCATAAATGATTGAGATTTTTTAGAATACGAATCGATAGAATTTTATAATTCTTTTATATTTTTTTTACTTCCGTTGAACAAAATTTCAGACATAAAACGATTTTTAAAAAGCCGGGCATTTTTGTAAAACCGTTCTAATAAAATGTACCTTGAGTGCTGTTTCCAGAGCCTTGACGCGCTCCATAGTGGCACGCAGACGCTTCTCGAGCTTGGGCACCTCGCAGCGCAAGTCCGCGTTGTCGCGCACAAGTTGCTTGTGCACCTTGGTCAGCTGTTCCAAGTTGTTCTCCAAGAACGAAATCTTCTGCTTCTGAGCCAACGAGCCGCCCTCCTCTTCGGCGCCTTCTTCCGAATTGTTGGATTTCTTTATCCTTGCCTGTGCGATACAATGATGCCGATCATTGTCAAGTCATCATAATTATTCAAAAAGATATGTTAACAATTTTAATCAAAATTATTCCAATATTGTTTGTACTAGCCTGCAGATCCTGTACAAATAATTTGCGCAGATTGTGCAGTGTCTGCAGCTCCTTGGCCACAGTGTCCTCCAATCCTTTGAGGTCAGCGCGGGCTTGTTCACGCCGCTCCACGCTTTGACTACAGATAACAATAGGTCTTTCATTAGTACACTTAAATAATAAAGAATTCAATGATAGTTAATGGTCACCCCTTATTACCTGCGAACAGATGTGAGCTATCTAACTCCCAGCACGCACCCATCCATATACATCGCCGCTCCTTGTACAGGCCGTATGTTTTAGAAAATGCCAACCCTCGGCAGAATGAATATGAATGGGATACGTGCGGAATAAAATGATAACTCAAAAGTAAAAAGCGTAAGGCGTTACAAGACCTCGCACTACGTCTACATCGTACTTACATCGATCATAACAATGTGTAACACATATACGTTTTGTCGCTTCTTTCAAGCAATCTAGAAGAGTGTATTGAAATAGGAATGTTCTAAATATTGCATCGATTAAATTGCTAGACCAAAGGTATGCCTGGTGTGTTTAAGTTACATGCACATACAATATGCGCTTTTAGTATATCGTTTTAAACACTGAGAAGTTTTTATTTACGGTATCTTAAACACATGGAGGCGACAATCACTCTTCGGCAGTTTGAGTGCACACAGACTAGGGAAAGTGACATGGACACTAGGAACAATATAATGCGATAAAATGCAATCAAATACTGAATTGGTAGTATTAGTGGAATGAAAAATGTTTCATGCAGTGTTAAATTATTCGTTAAATGCGATTCAATCGTATGTGGTAAATGCTTGAAGGAATGCTAAAACGGCTCCTAATAGTAAATGCCTTAAAACAGACATGGCAGTTTCAAATGAAATTATTACTAAATGGTTCCATATCGCCTGTCGTCTATCAATAACTTTAAAATACCTACGTATATCTATCATCTAAATTGCCTCTAATAACTTTGATTAAGTATACGAGATCTTATTTGGACAAACAGTAAGGTGAACACTATTGTTCCGAAACGCGATAATATCCATGCGAAGTTAGCTATAACGGTTTTCAAATTGTATAAAAAAATAGTTTGATAAAAATATTACTCGCCGACTCTCTATACAAACACTCAGGATTATTTACAGCTATATTTACATGAAAATATTGTTTTACGTTATCATTCTAATTTGCTGCTTTATATATTTGCGACTAATAATTTGTGCAAGCATCAACGACGATCTATACAATACGAGTTGATTATTACGTAATACAGCGACACAAGCTGTTCTAACAAACGACTATGGGTTTATTTGTAACTTTACGTTATTCCAAGTGTAAATAAATCTAGGAACACATAGTTTTTAAAACTAAATCGGTAGAGGTAAACTTGCAACTGTACAAATACCTCATTGTTTACAACGCAGTAAGGCAGTGTGACTTGATACTAGCTTAGTAGGCGCGACCATTCATTTACGCCATATTATATTAACAACCGAAATGATCACAACGCGATAATTTATAACGAAATGTAGTGGAGAATATAACTTCAGTAATACTAATACAGTTTATACTGTATTTTTTACGAAAAATTTCATGCTAAATAAATATGACCGTAATAAAGAACATGCTACAATATAGCAGATAACTACAACATTCAAATATTTTAAGTATCTTACAAGCAAAATAATCATTACAAATTAATCTATGATTGACTAGGCAATAAATGCTTTATCGACTAGTGTCATGATTAGTATTCAAAGCAAAGCGTCAAAAATGCATAAAAAAATATGAACTCATCGTTTTGAATATCAAAACAACAATAAATACAACTGGCTTACATCAAATTACATTATAACAGATCTAGGTATTTTGTACTATTGCTATACTTTAAAATGTAAGCCAGTTGTAAATGTGATAGCATTGTTATTATTACATCAAATAAGTATATGGATCTCTCACACACATAAAATTATTAAACTGAGCTAAAGTCAACATTTCATTCAGCAATCCATACATAGGATTCAATTAGTAATCTGAGCTGGTCCCATTCGACATATTTTCAATAAAATAACATGCCAACTAAAACCAATTCCGATTTTCTATTCAATACTTGCTGATCATGTCATTAAAGGCACTGCAAAAAATATTGTCTGGTGTCGAGAGATCCACATTTATATTACAGAAAACATGTAACAAAGCTTAAACCAAAACAACAATTTGTGGATAACGATGGGTGAGTAGGATCATGGTGACAGATATAAGTAGATGCAGTTGGAGGGGGTGGATGTTGCAGGAGTGGCGGGGGACAGGGGACTTGGGGATTGCCGAGAGCGACTTCTCCTCTTTGGCGGAAGCTTTTTCAATATCAAGGCCCATTCCGTATGCAAATCCTAGTTTCTCCCTCTTCGGCGATATGATGTAATCCCTAAAGATATCGCCCTCCTCTTTTAACACCATCTGCTGATTGACAACCTCTTTCTCGTATTTATCGAGAGTACGTCGCGGCGAACGTGACACTAACATGAGTTCCTTGAGTTTGGCGGATTTGTCGGCCTCCTCGCGCTTCAGTTTCTCGTAGTCGTCCTGTAGTTGCTGGCGAGCCAGCGTCAGTTCCTGGTAGGTACTGCAAACAAACAAATACAAATCAGTATTTTACCTGACGAGTATTGTTCATATCTTTGTGACGATAGCGAAGGTCAATAGGTTTCTACTGTGAAATTATAGTAATATTCTTGTGATCGAATTTCAGACACGGCGGTCAATCTCAACGAAGACTAGACAACAACGTAATTATAATGCAGAAGTGTGTTCACAAGTATTCCCCTCTTCCTTTATCTGGCAATGGAATGGCAATTCGACATCACCAGAGAGAGATCAGAGGGGCAATTCCCGTATTTTTAAGAACAATCGTTTCAGCAGTCTTGATCTGTCAAAAACACCTCTAATTTCGCACTGATTGTCGCCCAGATGAGATTGCGACAAGGTTTTAACGTTGTTAATTCGGAAAAAAAAAATCTTCAGGTGCAGGACCAGTGGCTTTCCGTGCAATATTGTAAAATTATGTAGATCAAGATTGTTGAAGTACGAGTTTGGTTACAAAACACGTGTATTAGTGTTGGTACTAACTCCTTGAGTTCCTGGTGGTGGCGCTGCAGCGCAGCCAGCTCGTCGCGCAGCGCGGACAGTTGCGTGGCGTGCGCGTTGCGGAGCTGCTCGAGCTGCGCCTCCAGCGCGCTGCGCACTTGCGAGTCGGCGCGCTGCTCAGCGGCTGCCAGTTGCACGCGCTCGGCGGCCTGTACACAGTCAAATATTTAGTATATGCGCTATTATAAAATACACCTTCATATAATACCTACAAGTAGGATTGAGGGCTAAATCGCTTGAAATCGCCGCTAGAGGCGCTAGAGCAGAGTAAGGTCTCTAGAAATGTCCAATGTTACAGAAGGTTCACTGTTGTTGTAAAGATTGTGCCATTAGTTGGGACAAAAATAATTCAATTTTAGGAACAATATAATGTAAATGTTATAAACAAATCATGAAGTTTGAAGGGTACTTAAACATATCCAAAACATATCAAATAAAGGACTGACAGGACTTTACTCGCCAGTGGCGCAAACTGGTGTGCACAAAAATGATAGCCCTCTACTGAGGGCTATCATTTTTCGTGCCTCTGTACTCAGAGGCACGAATGTGAGGCATTGGGTATCCACCAACACCAATCCACACTATGCCACACAGAGAGAAGGCCTGTGTCTCAATATTGGGAATATGATAGCCCGATTATGCTATGAAGCGAGGCTGACAACTTTAGCTTCTTTACATTAAAAAGTAAAAAAAATACAGTTAAATGTTAGTGGTCCACATACCTGCAGACGCGCGCATTCCTCGCGCAGAGCGTCGGCAGCCTCCTCCAGCTGTCGTTTCTTGTTTTCGGCCTCCCGCATGGACTCGGCGAGAGACGCGCACCGCGCCTCGTGTTGGGAAATCAGCAGCCTACACTCGCCCAGCGAGCGTTCGTACTCCTCAATCTGTTGGAAAGAAGAATTAATAAAAATTAATCGGATAACTTGCTTCATCTTTCTGACTGACCCACTCCTTGACAATTCAAAAGTGCCTGTAATTGGTTTAATTGAAAAAATTGCTACGATTTTTTTTTTTTTTTGAGTATGACTGTTTCCCATTCAACCCATTTCAGCCCCGCAGGGTAAAACGGGGTGAGGGGAGGCACACCTATAAAATGCATCAAGGCGGATGGCCATCGTCACACAATCCCGCCAAAAGACGGGCGTTGTCGCCGAGGCAGGCCTAAGAAACGCTGGCGTGACGATTTGAACTCATTCCTGACTGATTGGCCGGAGAATGCAAGACAGAAAAGTCATAATAATGTGAAGGAAAATGTTCACTGACCTTCTGGTTAGCGTCAATGTTGGCCGACTCAAGTGAATGGCATCGCTGCACGATGTTCTTCACCTCGCTCTTCATCTTGCTGATATGAAGACGTGCCACCGTAAACTCTTCCTCCAGCTTGCCCACAGTGTCTACGTTCAGTTTGAAGTCTAGTTCGGAGCCTCCGACGGCAGCGCCGATCTCAGCGAGATCCCGAAGAAGGTTCGTAAGTAGTTCGGCAATTCGTTTGCGTTGGTGAGCTGATAGGTCGCGCAGTTGTTGGAGTTCGGATGTCGCACTGGCCAAGGCACTCTGAGAACAAGAAAATGTTTTAGTCACTTGTACACAACCTTCGGGTTTTCCGAAGTAGTTCAACTTTGCAGTACTTTGCTAAAATTCTATTTACTGTTGGAAATTGAAAATGTTTTTTTTTTCTGGGCGAAATCTAAATTCGGCACAATTTCCATTATCGACCGAAAAGCAAAAAATAACAAAGATATTTTGTTTGTCGATAGATTCTTCTTTGGTAAAAGAAAAATAAAAGAAGCGTCAATCTTTTAATCATTATAATTAACCGTTTAGCTTTATACATTTCTCAAAGACAAGACATCAGATTTTTGTTTGATTATTATAAAATATAATTATCAAACAAAGTGATGTCATAATCTTACTGCATTTTCACAGTTATTGTGCCGTTAGTTGTTGTAACTATCAATATTCCCTGAATGAATGAATTGAAAATATTGATTTGCCGGTACTTTATTTTTTCGGCCACAAAAACTAAAATAGCGGAAAATGGATATTTCTGCCGAAAACGAAACTCAATGAGACTCCAAATTCCTATCCTTTTTTTATCGTTGTAACTGACCTGTTTGGCCTGCAACTCCTCGGACATCTGGTCGCACTCGCGGCTCTTGCTGTCTACCTCCTGCGACTTCTGGTCGTAGTTGACAGCGAGCTCCTCGAGGGCTTGCAGCACCTCCTTGACCTCTTCCTTAGCGGCTTCGTTCTCCTGCTGGATGCGGTTCATGTCGCCTTGCAGGGCCTCGTAGTCGCGTCTGTTGTGAACATATTGTTTGTTGGATGAATATAAATTAGAGATAGGCCGATTAGCCGACTGGCCGGTTGCAAAAAGACGGACTAGTCGGCCAACCCGGATTATTTCAGAGGATTTCTGGTGTACAAAACTGAAACTCTGATTCTAAAATAAATGTTAAACAATAGGTTATAGTTAGCGCCACGAAAGATGAGACTTGACCCCGCCTCCCGCGCTCAAACCTCATACCGCTAAAGAGACATAAAATTGTGGACTGCGCAAGACAAACCACGTGGTGTGTCAAGTCTCATCTTTCGTGGCACACATTGTACGTACGTTCTAAGAGTTGCGGAAGCGGTCATTTAGATTTTTTTTTTTGTTATAGTAGTAGTTTTCTTGATTTAAGTTAAATTATTGACTACCAAAGGAAGTTCCTATTCCTAGATTATATAAGGCTGATTATTAAATATTTATTAACTAAACTAATAAAGGTTATGATTTCATTCCAATCACCTTATTACTAAGCATAGAAATTAATAGTAAAGAGCCGACTAGTCTGCGCCTCTTACCGTCTACTAATATCGTCGCTAATCTAACTGACGTATCTGACATTTTGGACTAAGCCGACCTAACTATAGTAATTTGATACATTTTTCAAGTCGAATCTGATATCTGATCATGTATTCCGAACAAAATAAAAACATAGATCTCACGAAGTGACGTATCTGTTAAAATATTTATTATTAAAACAATATTAACACGATAACAATAGTACCAATATAAAGATCTTAATCAGAACTACACACATGCTCAATTTTGTATCAGTAGAATTTATATAGAGCAAGCTACCCTCAATCATAGATAACCCTCAACTGCAAATATCTTGTCCTGTAAAATATGCTTCGAATCAGTTGCGTCACTTAGATTAGCGACGATATGACCTGATCAGGATAGTCGGTTTTCTTGACTAGTCGGTACATCTCTCTAATATAAATCACAAATAAAGAAAATAAGGTGATTCTAAATTTCTTGCTTCGAACTCATCAATCAAGAAAATACCACCATCTGAATGAAAATTAAAAACATCTCAAAGATGTTTAAGTTTTTAAGGTATCATCACGTTTTTATCAGTGTATGTAGAAAACATGACGCGTTGGTAATCGCAAATCTAAATGACGTTGCATCATGCATGACACCATGACTGCTAAAAATGTATTAATGAGGAATTTTTACCCGACCGCGGCGAAGCCCAAAAGAAGGTTTATATCTTTGTATATATTTTAATATTACAGGTCAAATTAAAACAATCTCGAGAAGATCCATTGATCCAAATACAAGTAAACCATAACAGGCATGCGCTTTAGTAATCTTCGTGTTTCCAAATAAATACAGTTTTGTACTACCGCACTTATACATTACCTTGTGCAAGCAATGAGTTCCTCTTGTTCCATCATCTGGTCCTTGAGTTTCTCCACCAGCTGCGAGTGCTGGTTGATCTCCTCGTCTTTGTCGTCCAGTTGCTGGTACAGGGCTTCCAGTTTTCCTTGCATTGCCGCATCTTCGACTGCGCTAGACACGGCGACTGGCACCGGCTGAGAAAAATAATCTTGATTAGATAAAGACGACATGACGTTACATATGCACAACAGAAGCTACAGAAAGTGCTTGTTATTTACTATGTTCCAAACAATAATCTCATTTGATAACTACGAACATATTTTCTTTCTTTCTAACTATTGATACATGCTCACAGGCGGCGCATATTGAGCACCTGACCTTTTTGAAGGACGACACGAATAAGGTCGGTATATGACCTTCTATTCGAACTAATTCGAAGTTTATGGGACTTGGAAGTTAATGAACATTATGTCTAGGGCATAATCAATTTCATGATGGAAAATTCTTAAGAATAAAATAGTTTCCTACAACAAGAACAATAGGTACTTGTTATTAATTTGAAACCATTCATCTGTGTTACACGGACTCCTATGTCTTGCGTTAGTTTAGAATAGTTCGTAGTGAGTCATCGCTTACCGCTGCAGGTGGTTTCTCTTCAATGAATGATGTAACGGGAGTGACGGCTTCGATTTCTTGCAAGTTAACTTGTTCCTCGATCCGTACGGTCTCGCCCGAGCGCCAGCGGTTCAACTCTGCTTCCAGTTTTTCGACCTAATAAATTGAATATGTCATCAAAATAAAGAATCCTATTGTCGAAGTAATCTTAGCATGTAATGCTATTCTATAATACTGACCTTGCCCTTCAGCCTGCCCACCTTCTCCTTTTCTCTCTCATAACGGCGCTTCCATTCCTCAGCAGTGAGCTCCTCGTTGACACAGACAACATTCTTGACGGTTTTGGCTCTACAAAGGAAATAATACATGAAGTATGATTGTCACCAGTTGTTAAAATATGGAACACTAGCTTCTGCCCGCGCCTTCGTTCGCGTGAAATTTCTTATTCCCTCGACCCATCTCGTCGTATTGCATCACTTGCCCACGTTTCCTGCTCTATCACTTCGTTTCCCCATAGCGCTTTTGCTCGGCTCCTAAGGGTAGCGTGACGTTAAATAGCATATAGCCTTCCTCAAGGATTGGGCTATCAAATGCAAGAAGAATTTTTCAAATCTGACTGGTGGTTCCAGAGATTACCCCCTACATACAAACTTACAAACAAATTTTACCTCTTTATAATATTAGTATAGATTAATGCATTTTTTTTTTCTTCTAAATGTTATGGGATGATCATAGGTGATTCTATGCAATTGATTGGTGACTGTTGTGTTGATTTTGAATTAATTTCCTTATTTCTGCATGGCTTTGTGCAAACTGCTTACCAAATGTAAAGCAAAAATTCAACATAACACATACCTTTTACCAAAGTCAAGTGTACTCTTGGTTTCGCTCTCGTTGAACGATGCGGGGGAACAACAGATGACGATCGTAGTCCTAGCGTTACCACCGAGCGACTCTTGTAAGATACGCGTCAGTTTTGAGTCTCTGTACGGTATATGTGATTTGTTTCCGTCGGCCAATGCAGAAATTACATTACCCAACGCCGATAGCGATTTGTTAATATTTTTAGCTTCATCAAGGACTGTACCTTCAGCACCAGTTTTAGATACCTGTTAAAACATTTTTCGAAATAAGGATTTATGGTTTACTGGACCAGGAAAATAATAAATATTATTTCCTTGTATAATAATGTATTAAATATGCATTAACTAGTGAAGGTTGATCCATTAACATAATTTCAGTATTAGAATAATAAGTACCTTTTCAGAACCAGCCAAGTCCACCAGATATAACTTGCCCGAAAGTTTCTTTTGATTCTCAAGGTTCTCTTGTTTAACGTTTATGAGGAAGACGGAATGAGATCTAGATGAATGTTCATTCATGTCTGAAGTAAAAAGTGTTGGTTAAAAACTGAACATACACAGCTTGCTTCTATGTTGAACTTTGTTTAATACTTACTTGTGACTGCAATGTGTCGATTTGATTTTCCCTCCTCAATAACCTCAAACACTTCTTCAGGACTTGACACAAATCTCTCTGTAGCACCTTTGACAAATGGGACTCTGTTTTTGTCTTCATGAACACTGAGGTTCACTTTTGATACTGAAAATAATAATTTTACCTGTCAGACATGAACACTCTTACCATAGATTTAAAGATATTAAAGAATTAGATAGTTGAGTTACCAACCGTCTAACAAATCCCTGATCTTGTCCATGTAAATTTCAAAGTATGACACTTTAATGTGAAATTCCAAGTTTTCTTCCATGGCATAAATATGATTGAATATATCATTTACTATCCGTGGAATAATACCCTGTTTGCCTGGATCCCCTACAAAATAAAAAATAAATGATTAAAAATGAATTAGAAAAGATGAATTTGATGTTCATAATCTTATTTGAATTACATACTCGTACCTATGACACCTTCCATAGTATGTGTTTTTCCTGAACTGGTCTGTCCGTATGCAAAAATAGTGCCGTTGTAGCCAGCCAGTACGTCAGATACAATACTCTTGGCAGCTTCATTGTAGACCTTTTCTTGGGTTGCATTTGGCTTGAATACTTTGTCAAACAAGTATACTTTACCCTAAAAACGTTGGAAAGTTGATACATATAAGAGCAGTAATGCATTGCATTTATTTTAGAAAATATATTGTGTTGAGCAAAAGCAGTAACTGAATTGGCAATTCATACTATACTATTATGAAAGTTTCATTCTAAATAACTCTTGTGTACAGTGCAAGACATTGTAAAGAATATTTATTAGCTATAGGTATAAGATATGTGATATAATAACTACATTATGAATTACTTAAGTAGACTAAAAACAGAATTACAATTTGTGCTTGAAGACTATGAGTAAATCAACAAAGCTAGTACCCTACTTGTTGTAGACAAAACTACTATTGCAAGATTAATAGAATTCTACTTGTTAAAGTGTTAGTCACTTGCTGGCATTTCATTATGCAAATGACCTTACAATGTTCAAAACACTCTCAACATTTTACACATTAGGATGTTGTGTATGTGCTTAATAACTTGGAATATTAAATTGTTTTAAACCATTTTAAGTTAGAAAAAGAAAACAGTCTGTATTGCAACATGTAGCATGAAGGCCAAATGCTTTCATACATAACAATATCAAGATTGTTTAGTTTTGTATTGTTATCATTTCCTCTAAGAAAATACCTGAATCCACACAAAATTAAGATACTGAAATTATGATTAACTTTGAAAATTATGGTCACAAGTTAAATTGACTCATGTTCTCTAAAATTAGATGTTAAACAAGCACTTCCCTTCCAAGGTTAATTTATTCTGTACTTGATGTAGGCTTGCTATTAAAAAAAAAGAGGATCTCTCTAGTCATGCTCATTTTTCTTATGGGTTATTGACTTCTACTTGATTTATACTTGCAAGAATTTTATTGCCATGCTGCAAAAGTACTGAAATGCCTTCAGATATTTTTTTTTGTTTAGCCTATGCTGTCCCACAGCTGGGCATAGACCTTCCCCAAAGAGCTCCAGCTTCCAGGAGCTCTTTTCCCGCGCCACCTCGAACAAGCCCTCACACTAGGCGTCCAGGTCATCACGCTACCGTTTTCTGGGCCGAGTTTGGAGGCGCCATGGTTAATAGATAAAAAAGACGTGAGAATTTTATGAAGCATCACTTAATTATTGTAACAAGTAATGTTCAAACAATTCTCTGCTTTCTGAACATAAACTAAGAAGGTTCAATGTACCTATTGGTGTTGGTAGACATATTGAACAGTTTATTTATAGATTCCCCATTTGCAAATATTTCCTGTGTAGTCTAAAGCAAAAACATACTGTAGATAGACTGTACATTCATCCCAAGATGAATCAGGTCAAGATAAGTATCTGACATCATCACCTAGACAGGCAATAAACTGGGTTATTTGTCTAAAACATTTTGAGACAAAATAAATGCTGAACCAATGTGCTTTCTAACTAATCTCTTGAAAACATAATTATTACTTATTTACTTTTAGATTGGACCCTGTTCCTTATGCTGAGCAGGATGTTTTTTTTTATATTTTTATTTTTAAAAATAGAATAGGTAATAATGTTGTTACATCAAAAAAATTTAACACATAAAAACAAATTGTACATAGGTTAGGTATTGCATTACTGCCTGTCAAATTCCAACTGCCTAGTTTTTCAAGATCTTTAAGACTACCCTCATATTAATAAGTATGACCCTAATTATCTTTACCTGGTTTCTTTTGTCAGGTGCCAGTTCCTATTAAGTTTTGATTTTACTGGATGCAAAAATAATTACTGAAAAGCTTATTAGACATGCTTCAATCATTACTGGATGTGAATATATCCAGTTCTAATTAGTAGTTCATTACATACTTTATAGGATGCAATAAATTATGTAATAATTATAGGGTCAGTGAGGCCAATTATTCTTGATATATTTAGCTTTATATCTTTGATAATCACAAGGTATTTGATACATACAGTATTTGAGTTTTATAAATAATTTTCTAATAAGAATCATTATAGTAGCAGGATAGAAAATTAATGTTTAATATATTTTTTTATAATTACAATATATAGTTTATTTATATAGTATAGTTTATTTATAGTTTATTTTTTTTATAATTACAATATAGAGATTCTTCACTTCAGCATGTACAATATATTATCTTCTTGTGCATAAAAAAGAGGGTAATTATGAATTCAATGAACAACCATTCTTATTTTGTTCATCTTGTAATTGGAAGAGCTAAAATAATTTAGCCTAATAAACAAAATAAATCCATAAAAATCGTGGTATACCAACTCAGGTCAAGGTCGAGGAGGTATTTGTATTGATTTTCGACAAAACAAAGACGTTTGTACTTATGCAGAGATTATTCGGCTAGATTCTTTGAATTAACACGATCATAATCATAACCATCGAAGCGGAATGAAAAAGAAAGGCCATTTCGTAGCAGGTGAACAACTCGTAATGTATTAGTCATCATGATCTAATTTAGGGCGATGATAGGGGAAAGCAATAGACATTAAAATTATTTGCACTTACCCCTATAGAAATGCAATTGTCATCGGGTCCTGAAGGGAATTTCACAATAAATTTAGATCCAGCTTTTTCTTCAGAGTCATTCAGTGGCCGAAATCGGCAAACCACTCTGATGCTGTCTTCAGCAGCAATCTCGCGATCAGCTGCCATTTTCAAAAAATAAAATAGCTTACACTACACTCCGTCTAAGCAATTAAAAAATAAAACGATTTGGGAACATAAAACCGTGCATGAAGAACTACAAAGTTAAAATTTTGTCACTGAAAAATCTTCATGACAGCAATATCAAAATGTCGGCCATATTCTTCGAAGAAGAAAGGCCAGAAGTGCCTCATTGGCTGAACGATTGACGTGCATCCAACATAATGAAACAAAATCGATTTGGAACTACGTTCCGTTCAAAACCTCTAACATCGTCAATTCCATCTCTTCTGATTACATTTTAATTGTGAATGTGTGAGAAAATATAAAATGTGCAAGGTAGTCAACAATGTTAAAAACATCAATCATGGTTTATCAGTTTTCCATATAAAACATAAAAAACTTTGCATAAAGAAGCTCCATAAAAAAATCCTTTGAGAACGTAGTTTCTGAACTTACGAAAAAACAATTGAATGAATGTGTTGAGTTTTCTGTCCATAGCCGGAATGAATGATGAGTAATCCTGTGAACGATTTATCTGTTTGCTTCAATCACTCATTCATATATTTTGTACATTTTGCGAACTTGGATTACATATTTATTTGATAAAACTAAAATGAATATATAAAATGTGTTTGACCATAATATAGAATCGTTTATAGCGGGAAAGCACTGGTAAGTGTTACTTGCATTGTAATTAGTAATCTTTTATGTATTCCGTATTGATCTGTAACTATGTAAACTTCAGCTGAGTGGTCAGCCCACGAGCGACCTAATTATATTTATTTCGCCCTAAAACAATGTAATTTTACAAAACCAGATATAGGAAAAATATTAAAACTTATCTTTTATTTGTCTCGAAGTGTAATACCACCAATAGCCACTGGTTTCAACTTTTAACAACTAACAACATTAAACTTTTATCGACATGATCCTTATTTGTTTATGATTCATAAAACAACTGTAACTAATTTCTAAAGAAATTAAGTACATTTTCGGGTTTCCTGGCCCATGACATGACACTGGTCAAAATCAGTGAGAAAAAATATTTTATTATACAAATGACTGAGTTATAAATAAAACATGAACAGACTCACTTCAACCAAACCCAATGTACTTGGGAACAGGTTTAGATCCATGATATTGTTGATAAGAACAGTGGATGACAACAAACAGTTAACTTCATCTTAATTAGAAGGGAAGAATACTTAGGAAATCTCCAGCTAAAATTGGGACTACTAGCCTGTGTGCTAAGCCCTTAATTGATGTATATTAATAAATAAAATGTGCTTCAGTGATATGCATTCAATATTGATAGTAATACTAGCCTGGTATTATTTTTTTGTAAACTGATGCTTTAGTTCTCTTAACAGCTATTGTGAAAAAGATAAAAATAGTGTGCCTAATCACATAATGTTGATATTAAACATAAGTACCTATAATAAAGAATAAAAATAATAACATAAAATCAAGACTGTGTTCTCTGAAGGGTTAGACAGAGTTGTACCAATCATATATCCACATTTTGCCAGTTATGTTAAGTCCCATGACTCCCATGTAATAGGAGGCGAGCTTATTGCAATCAACACAATATTACAGTTCCAAGTAAATCTTAAAATGGTTATTAGTTAATTCTTTGTTTCATGAGATATGTTTTGGTGACTTTAAGCTTATCAGCTTATTTTTATCCTATTATTATAATGTTTACTTTATAAGTCACAACAATCAGCTGCACATATGGCACCTTTATCAAACTGATAATTCCAGTAACTATACTGGCTAATAATTTTATTCTTTTTAATAATTAAGTAGGTATTCTTTTTTTGGAATGTCATGTAACTAATTACTCACATACTAACACATTAATAATGCATCTGATAGGTAATTCGGATTCTTCCGTTTAATTTAACTTTCATTTAATAAATTACTTTTCATTCAACAAAGCAATCAACTTCATGCTAGAATGATCCTTATTTATGAATGGACATAAATAATGTGTTCATAACTGGTTCATAACATTAAATTCAACACATAACATCATGTATAGTTCTCCTAAATAAATCATATTTTCACTTGAAAACTTATGATCCAATTCATGAACATCATGTATAGTTCCCCTAAATAACTTATATTTTCCCTTGAAAACTTATGATCCAATTCATGCCTTTAGTCTTCGCCTTTAGTCATATTTTAAGGAAAATTATTGTTGTTCAATTCTTACAATTCTTATATATTTAACCATTTATGTACACACATATAAACAGACAAGAAAAAAACCGGCCAAGTGCGAGTCGGACTCGCGCACCGAGGGTTCCGTATAAAAATTTAAGGTTTTCGGAATTTTTCCTTTATGTGTGCTATAAAACATTGCTTCATGCCAAATTTCAAGATTCTAGGTCGACTGGAAGTACCCTTTAGGTTTTGATTCCCTTGCGAGTAGTTGCGAGTTTGAAAATATGCAGCTTAAATTGCCGTTTCTTTTGATTGCGTTGACATAGAAGTTTGATTTAGTTACAGCTTAAAGGTATTATAGACTTGAGTATTTGATATTAATTTCAATTTATTATCTCTACGCGTTCATGAGAAAAAAAGTAGTAACTTTAAAATTTTCAAATATTTTTTTATTATATGATGTAACTAAAAATTTACGATTTTCGCAATTTTTCCTTTGTCTGTACTATAAGACGTTACTTCGTACCAAATTTCAAGATTCTAAGTTCACGGGAAGTACTCTGTAGGTTTTGATTCCCGTGCGAATTTCGAAAATTTGCGGAAATTTGCGGCATAAACGGCTGTATCTTTTGATTGCGTTGGCTTAAAAGTTTGATTTTTTCACAGCTTCAAGGGACAGTAGACCTGAGTAATTGATATAAATTTCAGCTTCATACCTCCACGCGTTCCTGAGAAAAAGGGTCTTGACAGACGGACGGACGGACAGACGGACAACAAAGTGATCCTATAAGGGTTCCGTTTTTTCCTTTTGAGGTACGGAACCCTAAAAATATGTACAAAAGCCTTCTTGGTATTCTATACAAAAAAGTCAAATATGCAAACTAGAATGTAAAATTCTAAAATAACCCAAAGTATTTAAAAATGTAGCGGAATCCTACACTAAAAAAAAACAAGCAACGTTTTAATTGGGGATTCTCTTCCATACATGGCGTTCCACGTCGTGGGGTAATAGTGGCGGCGCCGCGCCCGCCAAAGTAAGCAGGAGCGGTCGATGACCCGGCTGGTACACCCCTTAACCGTTATCGTCGATATAAGGAAACCCGCTGAAGGCTTTGCGGAACTTTGTAGGTACTGCGTTCAGTTATACTTGTTAGCTAATCAATTTCCTAGAAAGCGCATCATGCTATAAATGAGTCCCGTTCGTAATTCGCGACTTCTTAAAATATGATGTAATCGGCGATACAAATATTTACTACGGAAGTCTGTTTAGTTTACGTGTAACGTGTAACTAAACAAAATTTGTTATCAAACAAACTAATAACAGATAGTCTATACTCCTGTTTATTTCCTCAGAGCTCTGTTCATAATTTAGTCTCGATTGTATTCCGCTTACTCACAAGTGCGACCAACTAATGATTTAAATGTTCGCATGGCCATCAAATGTGACTGTATAAGCGAAAGAATGCTTACGATATCACAACTTGAATCATCGTTTGCTCGGTCGGAGTTGTTAATGACGTAATTTACTCGACCTACAGAAGCACCGGTTTGTCTTCAAAATTGGAGGTCGTCTTATGGCTACGCTAACGATTGACTCTGAAAGTTGGCGATGCTAATAATTAAGATGTAACAGTGTATCTTAATCTTAACATCACCCCTGTATTCCCCAAAGGGTTATGCGGTAGACATTTCGCCACCATGTGATAGGGGGCGAGCCTATTTTTATCATTACTGATGGAAAAACCAGGCCGCCCAACCCATCCCAGTAACAGAACAGTGCCGGATTAAGCAAGCGCGGGGCCTGCAGCAAATTTTACCTAGGCACACATTATGGTAGAACTTAGAAGTTTACAAGATAAAACAAAACTTTCTCATAATAGTTTTAGTTGTGTAGTAAATTTCACTAGTCAATTCAATGTTTCTTAACAAATAGGTACTTACGTTCTTTTCATTTCCATATCAGTATATACTTGAGCCAAATTACTTTCTTCAAACAATGCTCAGTCATGCGCGGTCCGAGGGGGGGGGGGGGGTCGTGGGGGTCATGACCCCCCCCAAAATCATTCAAGCTGTCGAGAGTCTGAATGATTTACTTGCCTTACTGACTTAAAACTGTACTTGAGCCACGAAAACCCCGATTGGCATATTCAAAAACATTAAGAACATCGGCAGACATGGGGACTGCCGACTGAAGTAAAAACTTAAAGCCATAAAATGACAGTGGGTTTTTTAACGCGCCTAATAAATATTTTCCTTTAAAAAGCATGTTATAAAAATATAGAATCCAGGATTCAAGAGCGAGCGAAGCAAACTCGGGATATTGGGCACCCCGCTTGTACGTAAGGTTTAAAGGCTTAGGTAAGGCTAGATTCGAAAACCTAAACTGCTGTAAAACGAGTGTAAGCTTTTCGTCATAATTCGACAAAGTAAGCTCTCTTTTTGTATGATGGGTAAAAGAAAACCGAGACTATTCAAGGTGGGGTGCTAAAATTTTCAGGCTCGCTACGCTCGTTCTTGCAATTTACATTGGTTCTTGAGCTTTTCTTCAAAAGTCGACAAAGCAAGTAATTCCTAGTCCTTTTGGAATGATCGAAAGAAAATCGAACCTATCCGAGAGTGTGCAAAATTTTCGAGCTCGCTTCGCTCGCTCTTGCATTTTAAATTCTGATAGCTGCTTGAGCTTGCCTGCAGAAGTCGACAATGTAACTCCTATTTTTACTTGAAAATATAAAACAAAACATCTAATCAACAGAGGCGGATTGTTAAAATTTTCGAGCTCGCTTCGCTCGCTCTCCCCACCCTACACAATCTACCGTTCTAAAAAATACGACCAATTTGGCAGCATTTAAGTAACACCCCCCTATGTAAAAGCTGCGTCCCTGAATAGCATAAGTAATGTGGAGCTGGAGATGTACATGAACCTTAACATATCATCACGCCTTTAATCCCCAAAGGGTTGGGCAGGGGTGTACCTTCATATAGTACTTACACCCACATTTCGCCAGTTATTAAGTGAAATGTCATAGAGGGCGAGCCTACTGCCACCAACCGGGCACAAATCCAGACTTCAAGCTGCTTCTGAGAAATTTCTGATGGAAAAACCCTTTAACACTGTACCCGACCTAGGATTCGAACCCAGCTAGGCCCTCATTCTCAGCTGTAACGCTTGCGACTACTAGACCAACGAGAAGATGTACCTCCCTTAAAATATTCCTCGGCACCCATGATGACCCCCCCAAAATCTTGGGCTGCGACCGCGCCTGTGCTGTGCTCAGTATAGTAGGTACTTTTGTAAAAACCTACATGATTAATTTTTCGTATATTATCGCGTGATGTAACAGTGATTGTAAGACCTGAGAGAACCTTGTATGCAAGAGCGAGCGAAGCGAGCTCGGAAATTTTTAGCATCCCATATCGGAGAGCTTGGTTAGTTTTGACCATTCTTACTTAATATTTCAATAAACCTAATGGTGGTATAGGGTATAAGGGTACCATGACTTGTTTTTTGTACGTCCAACCGTGGGGCCTGTAGGCCCTGTAACATTTGCTACACGTGGCTATTGCATCTGATATGTAAAATATGGAAATATGGCGATTATGTGCAAAACCTCCAATGGTAAGCCACAATCAACCACGGCGCCCAGTTCCCGGCCGCCTTGCTATTCCTGATTTTGGTGCCGGTAACGGCAAGGCAGGGGGTGCGAAGAATCCCCGGGTTGCGAATGGCCGCCAAACCCAACTGACCTTGGCGACGTATGACGGACGCACGTTACGGCTCGACGAACACCTAGTGCAGCTCGATGAAGAACTCGGGAAAATAAGGTGGCACATTCTTGGGTTGAGTGAAGTCCGAAGAGAGGGGGAGGACATAATAACCCTTGAATCGGGTCACCTTATGTATTTTCGAGAGGGAGACCAGCTATTTCAAGGCGGAGTCGGGTTCCTGGTAAATAAATCCCTTTGTGACAACGTTGTGGAAGTCTCCAGTGTGTCGAACTGGGTAGCGTACCTCGTAGTGAAGCTAACCAAGAGGTACCAATAGCCTCAAGGTTGTTCAGGTTTACGCACCGACCTCGGCACACTCGGATGACGAAGTGGAGGAAAATATTCGAGAACATCTACAAGGCCTTGCATTCTACCACTAAGGCCCACTACAACGTTCTCATGGGAGATTTTAACGCTAAAGTGGGAATACAGAATTGCAGCGAATCGATAGTAGGATCCTACGGGTTTGGCAACAGAAATCATAGGGGGCAAATGCTTGTCAACTTCGTTCAGGAGGAGGGTTTTCTTGATGAATTCCTTCTTTAAGAAACAGCCCCAAAGGAAGTGGACGTGGCGAAGTCCCGACACTGTGACGAAAAATGAGATAGACTTCATCATAACGGATAAAAAGCATATATTCAGGGATGTCTCGGTGATCAACAGGTTTAATACCGGCAGTGATCACAGACTTGTTCGAGGCTTTCTGAATATCAACTTTAAGCTCGAGCGAACTCCGTCCAAATATTAGGTCCTTACATATGAAATTGGCGTTTTGTATGGAAGGAACAAAAAGTCGAATATTTTTTAATATAATATATTTAATTAATCAAAGTATGAACCATTGTTTTCAATGCACTTTTGCCATCTTATAGGTAGTTCATTGATCCCTTTACTAAAAAAACCAGTCGGACGGGAATCAATAAAATCTTTGAAGGCGATTTGGACTGCCCCATCGGAGTTGAATTTTTTCCCTTGCAAAAAGTTATCCAAATTGCGAAAAAAATGGTAATCTGTTGGAGCAAGGTCCGGGGAGTACGGAGGATGTCAAAGACATTCCAATTCAAGCTCTTCTAATTTGGTAGCCGTCTGTTGCGCAGTGTGTGGTCTGGCGTTGTCGTGCTTTCAAGCTTTTTAATCTTCCCAATTTGCTTCAAGTGAATTAAAACAGTTTTATCACTAACATCGAAGCCTGCAGCTAACTCGGACGTGGTTTGCGATGGGTCCGCTTCCACAATAGCCTTCAATTCTCCATTATCAACTTGGGTCTCAGGCCGTCCACGGGGCTTGTTCTGCAGGTCGAAATTTCCAGAACGAAAACGTTGGAACCAAAAACGAACTGTGTTTTCTTTTGCAACATGACCGCCATACACATCATTCACCCTTCGAGTCGTTTCCGCAGCACTAGTGCCACGGCGGAACTCGTACTCGTAAATAATGCGATATTTTAAATTTTCCATTTTGTAAAATGAGTGACGCAAACAGAAAAAACAGAAGAAAAAAAACAAATGAATGACGGTCATCGAAGCACAAATACATGAGTAAATAGCTGTACAAATTTGAATTTGGAATTCCTTACCAAAGAGGAGAAATTCGTGATTAAAGTGGCCAGTACGAAAAACGCCAATTTCATATGTAAGGACCTAATATGTTCCGAACTATGCTAGGATCTGAAGCGTTCCAGACCTAGAGAACCGATTCGCTACTGTGGAAACCACAAATGACGTTGACCAGGAGCTCGACCAAATGGTTGACATCCTCAGGGAGGAAGGTACGCGATTTTGCAAAATGCGGCATCCGGGCAGGAAATCCAAACTTTCGGAAGAGACTCTGGAGCTTATGACTGAACGACGTAAAAACCCACCTGTCACTTCGTCTGAATAACAGGCACTCAACAAAAAGATTAGAGTATTGGTTCGACGCGACTGCCGACGCTCCAATACACGCTCTATAAAGAAGGCGATTGAGGAACATCGGGAGTCGAAAGTGTTCGTCCACTCACTTGGGAGGAGCCACGGCCACCTGACGAAGTTGACCAAATCTAGTTGGGATGTCGTCGTTTCAAAGCTGGAGATCCTTTCGGAAGTCGGAAACTTCTATGGCCAATTGTACGCATCGCATGCATCTATCTTGGCCTGATCCCGAAAATGAGGATTCCAAAGCCACCCTAACCTGATACTTCACTGAAGATCTGCCAAAAGTCAGCCAAGACTAAATCGAGGCGGCTCTTAAACAGCTTAAATAAGGAAAATCCCCTGGTGAGGACGGGACTACGACCGAGCTCCTGAAAGCGGGAGGAAGTCCTGTGCTGAAAGAGCTTCAGGAGCTCTTCAACTCTGTCCTGATCTCTGGGAGAACTCCAGAAGTGGCGAAGGAGCGTGGTCGTTATTTTCTTTAAGAAGGATGATAAAACCCTTCTAAAGAACTACAGACCCATTTCGCTCCTTAGCCAAGTATATAAGTTCTTTTCAAGAGTCGTCACGAATCGTCAGCTTCAGCCACCGGAGCAGACCGGGTTTCGAGGAGGATTTAGCACCATAGACCACATTCATACTGTGCGACAAATTATACAGAAGTCTGAAAGTATAATCGGTCCCTATGTCTTGCCTTTTTGGACTATGAGAAAGCTTTTGACTCTATCGAGACCTAAGCCCTGATTCACAACCATACGACAGGCTATCGTATCGAAAACCGGACATTTCGATAACCTGATTTGACTTCCCCTCAACAGCAAATAGCTGTTGGAAGTATAGCGGGCGACTATGTGATTTAAACTGACAAAATTTTCGGGTTTTGGACTTGTAAACAGCGTAAACACCGAACGCAACGTAGAAACTGGGGGTGTGCGGGTTGAATATGTCCATGAGTACATTTACCTCGGCCAAATAGTATCCTTCCAGGCGAGACAGGACAAAGAAATCGCTCGCCGCACAGAAAATGCCTGGAAGAACTATTGGTCGATGAAACATCTTATGAAAGGACCTCTCCCGCTTTCACTAAAGCGAAAGCTCATGGACATGTGCATTCTTCCCACCCTCACCTACGGAGCGCAAACATGGTCTCTTACAAAGCGTCAAAAGTCCGCACTTGGAGTCTGCCAACGGGCTATGGAACGAAGTATACTAGGTGTCAAACTGACTGACCGCATTAAGAACTCCATACTTCGTTCCAAAACACAAATAGCGGACGCTGGCCGCACAGCTGCTGGATTAAAGTGGAACTGGGCTGGCCATATCTGTCGCATGTCGGAGCAGCAATACGCAAAAGTCACCACTCAGTGGATCCCAAATGGCAGGAAACGACTGCGCGGCAGGCCCAGAAAAAGATGGCGGGATGAGCTAGACTCCTTCTTAAAGGATTGGCCCACAATCGCGGTAGACCGGGAAACGTGGAAAGAGGGAAGGGAGGCCTTTGCCCTGCAGTGGGACAATACAGGCTTATAATAATAATAATAAACAGCGTTGAGAAGACTCCTACGATAACAATGATTAATGTTCGATACGATACGGAAGCATATCGAGTGTTTGTGAATAAGGGGGCTGGTCTGTTTTGGAGTCTCTGCAGCTAAGTCGACTGGCGATACATCCAAGTGCTGAGATGTCTTTATAAAAACACGACAATAACCGTACAGTGTCCAAAACTCAGGGCCAGCGAACTAAATATATCCCCCTGCGTCGAGGGGTGAGACAAGGGGACGTAATTGCCTCGAAATTGTTCTCTAACGCATTGGAGGATGTGTTTAAGACGCTGAACTGGGAAGAACGTGGCATTAACGTCAACAGCGAGTACATCTCACACTTGAGATATGCAGATGACATCGGTATACTGGCTGAATCGGTGCAAGACCTGCAGCAGATGCTGGACGGCCTAGTTGATTCTTGTGTACGCATTGTTCTCCGGATGAACTTGGACAAAACCCAGGTTATGTTCAACGAACACGTTACCCCGGGACCGATTGCTGTCAATGGCGGTGCTCTCAAGGCTGTTCAAGAATACGTTTACCTTTGGGAAAACTCTGCAGTTTAATAAGAACAACTTTGAGAGGGAGGCTAACAGAAGAATTCAGCTGGGCTGGGTAGCGTTTGGGAAGCTTCGTCGAGTCTTCAATCAGTGCGTCCTGCCAGTTATGACTTAAGGAGCCGAAACGTGGACACTCACGGTACGGCTGGTCCATAAATTCAGTCGCTCAGCGAGCTATGGAACGGGCTATGCTTGGAGTCTCTCTGAGTGTGAGAGTGATCCCGCAGAGAACCAAAGTTGTCGACATAGCTCACAGAATAAGCAAGCAGAAGTGGCGATGGGCCGGCAATATTAGCCGTAGAACCGATGACCGTTGGGGTAGACGTGTTTTTGAGTGGAGACCGCGAATCGGTAAACGTAAGGTGGGACGCCCTCAGGCTAGGTCAACGAGTCAACGACGTTGGGCTAGGTGGAGCGACGACCTTCGCAGGATGTCTGGTAGCAGCTGGATGAGAGTTGCCGAAAATCTACCTGAATGGCGCGCAATAGGAGAAGCCTATGCCTCTAGCGCCATTCAACTACGAGGGCGGCACTGAAAATTTCGGGAATCAAGGAAGTGACACAACATTACTATTTAAAAATGTATTTATTGCTTTTCGAAGTATTCTCCGCGAAATTTGACACATTTTTCCATACGATAGAACCAATCATTGAAGCAACCATTCCATTCGGAAGTTGGGGTCTCCAAAATGGCCGTTTTGTAGGCGTCCACAGCTTCTTCAGGTGATGAAAATCTTTGTCCACGCAATTTGTTCTTTATTTTAGGGAAAGTATAGAAATCATTAGGGCTTAGGTCGGGGCTGCACGGCGGATGGTCTAATAATTCTATGTTTTCTTGCTCTAAAAACTCTTTTGTTCTGTGCGCGGTGTGAGAACTCGCATTGTCGTGATGGAGGATAATGCGGCGGTTGCAGTTTTCTTCACGGAGTTCAGAAACGACCTGTGGCAAACAAATGTTAGCATACCATTCTGCATTAACCGTTCTTTGTCCCTCAAGAGAAATAGTCGTAACATGGCCGGTTTTGGAGACAAACGTGGCGAACAATTTTTTTTTCCAACACTCCGTGAACGAACAATTTTTGTTGGCTTTAACTCATTTTCGAACACCCAAACTCATGACTGGTTTTTTGTTTCGGGTTCGTACGCGTATATCCAGGATTCGTCACCTGATACGATGTTGTATACAGCATTTGAGGATCCTGCGTGGAATCTTTCGAGAGTTCTGACGCACCAAGTAACGCGAGCCGCTTTTTGCCCTTCACAGAGCGAATGCGGTATCCATCGGGAAAACAACTTTTTTACACCTAATTGTTCATGCAAGATTATTTGTATTTGACTCATGCCAATGTCTAAAGTTGCCTGAATTTCGCGGTATGTCACATGTCGCACAGCATCAACGTTTTCTTGGGTGACTGCAGTTTTTGGACGACCTTGACGGGGATCATCACTGAGCTTGACACGTCCACGTTGAAATTCAGCAAACCAGCGATAAATTGTGGTTTTGGATGGGGCTTCATCACCAAATGCAGAAATCATCCGGTCAACACAGTTTTTGTGTTAAACCACTACGAAAGTCATAATAAATCATCGCTCTTGAATTTTCTCGAGTCAATTCCATTTTCTCAACGACTAAACAAGTTTGACAAAACCTTGTGACAAGACCGAGAATCTTTTTTTAAATAAATAAATGGTAATTTTTAAAACCAAGGAGTTTTCAATTAAAAATATTTTAATATGACAGGAACAGTGGAAATATTCCATTCCCGATACTTTTAGTGCGTAAAATATGATATTTTTAGCACTTTGAATAAATTCGATAACCCCGAAGTTTTGTTTTGACTCTACGTAGGTAAACATTATGCTAAAATCTATAGTGGACCATCCACTGAACCATTATCACAAGCGATGTTCGGTGAAACAGTACTCTTCAAAGTCGTTCAGGTACATATTATTTATTTCTTGTTAACTTTCAATTCAGAGAAGCACTTCTTACTAAGAATGAATGTGGATCAAGGCCCTGAGTAATTTTACTGTACAAAGTTTCAGTGATCCACCAAATACTGCAATATGTAAAGTTAAAAGGGGTCTCGTAAAATAGACCCTTGTTTCATTGTTGTAATTAAACCTTTCGCTCATTTTCCTAATTACCATCGTGCAATCGTTTTACACAGACAGCACTACAAGATGTTTCAATTTCAATTAGTGGTTAAGTTATTTGCAGTCAGTCAAGACTATTAAGTTAGATTCATTTGTAGCAATTTTGCATACCAATAGCGTTTCTTGATGTAAGGAGCTTCTTGTAACGTAGCATGTTTTACGGTTTTTTTTGGTGCATCTTAAAGCAAATAAGGAAAATCATGTTCAATGTATGTTGATGTTGAACATACTAATTACGAACGTACATGAAACCTGGACACCTACCGCATAACACTTCGTTATGCGCGGCAGTGCGTAAAAATGATTGGCCACAGTATTGAACCTTGAGGAACACCCATTGAACGATATGATTTTACAACGTGTCATGAACTACTGGCTATTTTCCAAGTACGATCTTAGTTAGTTAAACAGGGAATTGTTTTCTTAAGATTTACATGATCAATATGGTTTACATTCGAAGGGATAACCTAAAGGACTATGACCTAAATATTCGCGGGGTTTTACGAGTTCTGCCAGCCCTGTCGCATTGATTATGTTTTGATGAGTGTATTGAGTATCGATTCCGAGAAGAAACTGTGACGGCGCTCGCTGTATCACCCGCTGACGAAGTTATTTTCTGTACAATTAGTCACGCGTGTATCCGGCGCGGGCGCACGTCGTGCTGTGTTAAACAAAATTACAAATATAATTTGTAAAAATTACTGGTCTGAGACTGATTAAAATAGTTAGAATCTTATAATTGTGATAAAAATCCCATAATTCAAATTTTGGGCTATAGTTTAGTTTGGTGAACTGAGAACACATTTTTTAGTTGATGTGTTATTTGTTTAACTGTAGTTAAAAGGAGCTAAAAGCTACAAATGATATAAATATAAGTTTTATAAAATAATTTTATATAAACAGTTATTGTGAAGACTGAAGAGTAATTGTGATGCTTATACTACGTGAGCTAATCCAGTGATGTGATAAGTGACTTATCAAGTTGCCGGTGTCAATATGTAAGTGCAAACAAGAGTAGCTTAATACAAACAATTAATTATTACTGAAATCTCTCTTCAGGTATCTTGCCTTGTTTTTTTGCTGGTCGGTATTCCTACTTCCAACATATAATTTTTTAAGACTTATTAAAACCAAAATTTACGTAGGTATTTGCTTTAAATAACATGTTGAGGTTTTAGAACAAATTGTCTATTCAATACTAATTACGAAATTTTGGACATCTCACATCTTACAAGCGGTTTATAAGTTTGCTTCTAAAAATTGCACTCTGTGGTCGTGTACTCGCACGATCGTCTCATCTCAAGCAACCTAGTTCATTTATTTGACTCCTACATCTTATGCGGAAAGATAAGCATTTATGGCAGTTAACATACTGTTTGCAACTCAAGTCAACAAGGTGAACACATGGCCTTATTTAGACTCTGCTGCTTGTGACGTTCGCGTTAGTGTGTAAATTACTCATTTATTTATATGGAAAAGTAATATTAAAGGAAAAAGTATTACAATATATAGGTAAGGTATGTACCTACCAACCTACCGGTTTCAATAAACTGATATCAATATTATTTTGGTCAGCAACTCAGAACATGGTATAGACGAGGCGGACTAGATACGATTCTGCGTGGGCGGCGCCCTTTCTCACTCGCTGCCGCCGCCCACAGGTGGCCATATGTCCCAACCGTATCATAACGTTTACTCAACGCTATTTACTACCTGTAAGCCGATGACGGCGTCGTACAATCATTCATACTTTACAGCTAATAGTGCGGTCTAAATCCTCGTCACTGGATTTACACAATCTTTATTTATACCACCGCGCACCGTATTCAGCACATAACGTACAGCGTTCAGCGTATTCGTACATATTAAGCTGCTTTGTTTTATGAATTTGTAAACAAAATTATCCTTTTAGTTGTCCCATTAACCTAGTTGTACCTATTGAAGACCTTGGCCTGTTACGTGTCTAAGAAATACTAAGAATTTATTTCCGTTTGGTTCGTGCAATCTTCAGTTACTCAGTAGGAAAGCTATGGTTAAAGGGACTAAGTTTCAAATAAGTAAAGCAATGAGTATTGTCTGCATATCACACTAATATTATAAAGGCGAAAGTTTGTGAGTGTGTCTGTGTGCAAGGGTGTGTTTATATGTTTGTTACTTCTTCACGCTCAAACGGCTGGACCCATTTTGATAAAATTTTGTATGGGGATATCTGACACCCAGGATCATCCCTGTATTAACATAATTATAGGCTACTGTTTATCCCGATATTCCCACGGGATCGAGACCTATGCGGGTGAAACCGCGGGGCGCAGCTAGTATAACAAAAACGTAAGAATATAGGTCATGCGTGGTCCGAGGTGGGGGGGGGGGGTCATGACCCCCCCACCAAAATCATTCAAGCTGTCGACAGTCTGAATGATTTACTTGCCTTACTAACTTAAAACTGTACTTGAGCCACGAAAACCCCGATTGGCATATTCAAAAACATAGAACATCGGCAGACATGGCGACTGCCGACTGAATTAATTTAAAACTACGAAAAGACAGTGGGTTTTTTAACGCGCCAAAAAATATTTTCCTTTAAAAAGCCTGTTATAAAAATATAGAATCTAGGATTCAAGAGCGAGCAAAGCAAACTCGGGATATTGGGCACCCCACTCGTACGTAAGGTTCGAAAGGCTTAGCCGCTTAGGTTAAGGCGAGATTCCAAAACCTAAACTGCTGTAAAACGAGTTTAAGCTTTTCGTCATAATTCGATAAAGTAAGTTCTCTTTTTTATGACGGATAAAAGAAAACAGAGACTATTCAAGGTGGGGTGCTAAAATTTTCAGGCTCGCTACGCTCGTTCTTGCAATTTACAGCTTTTCTTCAAAAGTAGACAAAGCAAGTAATTCCTAGTCCCTTTGGAATGATCGAAAGAAAATCGAACCTATCCGAGTGTGCAAAATTTTCGAGCTCGCTTCGCTCGCTCTTGCATTTTAGGTTCTGATAGCTGCTTGAGCTTGTCTGCATAAGTCGACAACACAGGAGTTACACTCCTATTTCTACTTGAAAATATAAAACGAAACCTAATTAAACAGAGGCGGGTTGTTAAAATTTTCGAGCTCGCTTCGCTCGCTCTCTCCTACCTGCACAGTCTACCGTTCTAACACATACGACCAATTTGGCAGAATTTAAGTAACACCCTCCCTATGTAAAAGCTGCGTCCCTGAATAAATAGCATAAATAGCATAAACAATGTGGAGCTGGAGATGAACATGAACCTTAACATATCATCACGCCTTTAATCTCCAAAGGGTTGGGCAGGGATGTACCTTCATATAGGACTTTCATATACACCCACATTTCGCCAGTTATTAAGTGAAATGTCATAGAGGGCAAGCCTACTGCCGCCAACCGGGCACAAATCCAGACTCCAGGTTCCTTCTGAGAAATTTCTGATGAAAAAACCCTTTAACACTTTATCCGACCTAGGAATCGAACCCAGCTAGGACCTTATGCTCAGCAGTAACGCTTGCGACCACTAGACCAACGAGGAGATGTACCTCCCTTAAAATATTCCTCGGTACACATGATGACCCCCCAAAATCTTGGGCTGCGACCGCGCCTGATATAGGTAGATGGTGATAACGTGATAAGCCATCATTGATTGATTAAACATAATAATTACTAGCTGTGGCTTACTGATTGTAAATATATATATATAAGTGATTCCGGTCGGGGATAGATTATGATCATTATGTAGGTTATAGTATAATTTATGAGAGACTATAATACTCCATTGCGTTCACTCGTAATGCATTTGCACGAGTTTATGTAATACTGGTAACGTACTAAATTACAAAAAAATATATTGTGTTCAAGATTATAATAAGTTTTCCTGACGTTCTGGCCTTTAATACTGGGTCACGCAAGTAGAAAGTTGTGCCTTTATATGATTATGAGCACGCTGAAACGCTTGTTTTATGTATACTAGGACAATATAATATCTATATATATAAAAATGAAACCCGTTTTCCGTCGTCACGACATAACATGAAAACGGCTGGACCGATTTCGATGAAATTTGGTATAGAGATAGTTTGAGTCCCGGGAAAGGACATAGGATAGTTTTTATCCCGATATTCCCACGGGATCGACATTTACGCGGGTGAAACCGCGGGGCGCAGCTAGTATAATATAATAATTAATATGCAACAGCAATACATTGCCCGATTAACGTAAATTAATTTAAATCACAGACTTTTATTAAAATCGAAATTGTCCTTGTTACAGAAATTGATCTGAAAACGAATCTATAGAATAACTACAAAATGTACAAACAACGATCGACTGTTTTACGACTATGTGTGTGGGTGTGCCTGCTGGCGGTATGTTGGGGGCAGCGGGCGGAACAACTCCTGGCGCAGAACCCCTGTTCCAGTAAGACGACTTGCAGCGACTGCATTCGCACTGCCAGCTGTGCTTGGTGCTTCGCGGCAGAGTTTAATGGCCCAAGGTGCTTCAACCCTGCCATGGAGAGAGGCGGAACCGCAGGATGCGATGAAGCCTACATCTTCAATCCGGACAACCAGCGCTCTGTCGATCCCAAGTACAATATTGAGCTGAGTAGAGGTAACAGATAGTAAATTTGATTGGAACTGATCTAATGATTTTCCCTTTTCCCAGCAACTTGGTTACATGCGGTACTTTTTATTTTCAGCAAAGTCCAGAATGGGAATGGCCGCAGGTTCATCATCATTCGAAGAATCTTATAGCTCGAAGGGAAGCAGCTTCTCAGCGTCAGGGTCCTCATCAGCAGCGGCCGGAGGCGCCGCTGGTGCCGCTGGTGGCGAGAGCTTAGTACAGATGAAGCCACAGAAAGTGAATCTCAACTTAAGAATGAGTAAGTACATGGTTTTCATACCGTTCTATGTGGGAAGTTAAGTAATTAGTCATCATAACTCAACTCGTTATGATAAACAGTTTGCGTTCAATGTTATCGCAGAGTTGTATGCATTAATTATTTTTTTAATTATCTATGACACAATTTCCTGATGAATTTAACTTGTTATGGTAATCCTACATGTAATTATATTTTTTTCACAGACCAAATGCAGAAGCTTACTTTTGCTTACTCCAGGGCTCAAGATTATCCCGTCGACTTATACTATCTTATGGACCTTAGTAGATCTATGAAGAACGACAAAGAGAAGCTCAGTACACTGGGAAGTTTGCTCTCTGCTACCATGAGGAACATGACTTCTATGTTCAGAATCGGTTTCGGCTCATTTGTAGATAAACTAGTCATGCCTTACGTATCTACTGTGCCCAAGAAGTAAGTCTTGAAATATTCTATTAAATAGATGGCTTAGAAATGGTATTGGATCAGATAATTTAAATGTAATTATTTTCAGTTTAATATCGCCCTGTGAAGGATGTGCAGCTCCTTATGGATACCAAAATCAGATGTCGCTCAGCACTGATACTGATTTCTTCGAGGTAAGTTATCATCATCATACTATACCATAAACACCATCGACTAATCATTAACCTCCCATAGAAAAATAGGAAATGCTATAAATTGACGCGGTTTGAAAACATACAGGAATAATAAAGTGTGAGGGGTATTCTTAATCGGGGATCATAAGGTCGAGTTTAATAGAACCAATTCTGAAAGTCATTTTAATTTTTAACCGACTTCTAAAAAAGGAGGAGGTTCTCAATTCGAATGTTTGTATTTTTTTTTTATTTTTTTATGTTTGTTCGCGCATAACTCCGTCGTTTACCAACCGATTTGAAAAATTCTTTTTTTGTTGGAAAGAGTATACTTCCCTAATGGTCCCATGAAAATTTTATCGAAATCGGACAAGCGGTTTTTGAAAAATCAACAAAAATATAAAAATGTATCTACATTGTCTACATTAACGATCTTTTTACTTACTTTTTGTGGGGTAGGTACAACTAAAAAGTGAAAAATAAAAACTTTTTTTACAAAAAAAACAACCGACTTCAAAAAAAACACTACAAAGTGATAAATAACTTTAATTTCGGAAGTCGGTGTCAAAAAACGAAAATGCGGAATCAACGACACCGACTTCCGAAATTAAAGTTATTTATCACTTTGTAGTGTTTTTTTTGAAGTCGATTGTTTTTTTATTGAAATAAAACGCGTACTTACTGCATGGTATTTAGCACCACATTGCTTAATTCATGGGTCTTTTACTGTATATTTCTCGTACTACAGAAAGCGGTAGCTAATGCAGACGTATCAGGTAACTTGGACGCCCCCGAAGGAGGCTTCGACGCGATCATGCAAGCGGTTGTGTGCAAGCAACAGATAGGCTGGCGCGACCAGGCTAGGAGACTGCTTGTCTTCTCAACGGATGCTGGTTTCCATTACGCTGGAGACGGAAAGGTAAAATTATTATTTTGAACGGATTTAGTTAGTTCATTATAACTGGAAAAAGACCCAAGAACTAGTTCTTAAAAAAAAGTTGTCTAAACTCTGACACTATAGAGAAACAAAAAGAAAAATGTGATTTGTTACTTTTTATGCTGTGGATTTCGGAAGCATATTATCGTAATCATGATTCACGAGTCAAATGATATTTTGCCATTTGCTATCCAACATGTCTACTGACTTTTATCGCGTTTTCATATGCAATAAAAGTCACCATTACAGATAGGACGACATGCTAAGTAAATGGCTTGTAAAAAAAGTGTTGTTTTCAATTGCAGCTTGGCGGTATCGTGCAACCTAACGATGGCGAATGTCACATGTCGAACAATACCTACACACACTCGACGTTGCAGGATTACCCCAGTATTTCACAGATTAATCATAAGGTATGTATATTGTTTTTAATTAGTTCGTTTTTTCGTTACCTTTGATTCATGTTACTTTCCTGTTTACTATACCTAATAGAGAATAGGTCACTTTCATACTTTAAGTACATTTTACAGTCATCATCACTAGTTATACATTTTCAAGCGATGTATTTAAATTGGATTAAATTGAAGTAATTGTTGAAATTAGTCGAGTGACTAATATTTCGGCGATTGATATCGTCCTATGGTAAATAGTAGATTGTTATGCAAGGGTCGAAAGGAATCAATTCCTATACGAGGCATTTAGACGCCCGAGCGCAGCGAGGGCGGCTATAGCCCGAGTAGGAATTGATGACTTTCACCCGTGTTAAACACTACTTTTCATTTCGAATATAAGGAAAGTAAAAAGTAGTAGTTTTTCTAAAATATTTATTGATAACAATAACATGCAAAGTTTTTGAATTTCGGTACAGTTTACAGGGTTAGTATCCCGCCAAATAATACTATTGTCTTTTTTTATTTTAAATATGGAACACACCGCGTCATCGCCGCGGGCTGTCCCGCTTAATAGGTTTTTTTTTTTAATTCACAATGGCTGTTTATACACTCACAAGACTGCAGCATTTTTCTTAATTTATGTAAAAAATTTCGTAGGTGACTACAGTTCTATTTTTAAAATTCATTCCCACCCTAAAGAGGGAAGTAATTACTATGAGTCTTTCCCGCCCTGTGGTGGGAAGCAGCGTCTTCCACCCGCTATTTGGATCAAACAAACACTACTTTCCGAGTATGAGAAATGAAAATATTTTTCCCAATTCACGCTTTCTGAATCAGAACTATACTAAGGCCCACTTGCACAAGAAATCACTGAATACGTGAAACATCTATCTCTGTCATCTTCAAACGAAATAGAACTATGTTTTAAATACGTTTAGTGTATTTGGTGATTTGTGCTGCAAGCGGGCTTAAATAGACCCCAAGTTATACAACTACCTATGTTGTGAGTTTCAGTATTTAAAACGGGAAATGTGTTTTTTTTTTCTCTATAAAATCGTGCATAGCAGGCTGTTACGTAAAAGGTATGTGCGTCGGATAACCTTAAACAGAGGTTATCCGACGCATATACCTTTTTATAAACGGCCACAATTTTGCACAACCATAACTACATATTTCGTACTTCCATTTTTCGCCTATTCTTTCCGGCAAGCTGAAATATTTCATCAACCCACTGTTTCATGGGTCTTCCGATACGTACCCCACTTTTATCACCATTCACACACTATGATTATGATAAACAACCAATAATGCCACTTAACATTATAACGTATGTTTGTAGGTTAAGAAACACGCCATCAACGTGATCTTCGCGGTGACGGCAGAACAGATCAGCGTATACGAGCAGCTGAGCAAGCACATCGAGGGATCAAGTACTGGAGTGCTTAGCAACGACTCTGATAATATCGTCGACCTCGTGCGAGAACAGTACAACGTGAGTAGAAACCCTTAACATAACATCACGCCTGTAATCCCTGAAGGGTTCGGCAGAGATGTACCTATAGTACCTAAGTACCTCAAGTCTATTCAAATTTGTTTCAAATTGATGTTATTTCAAGTTAAACAAATATCAACTTTATTTGAATGGTTATTAAGTTGATTTCAGAGTGACTGGCACTATTGAAAAAGTTATAAAAATGTTTGAAGTTGTAGCATAAACTGAACTTTATTGTGTAGGAATTATAGTTATTTTTCCATAAACTCAAATTTGTTTACATTTTTGGCAAATAAGTCGCGAATGCAGATTACACCAACATTTCGCCAGTTATATTTAAGTCCCATCTAATATAGAGCGAGCATACTGCCATCAACCGTTCACAAAGCTAGACCCAGGGCTGCTACGGAGAATACCCTGACGAGAGTAGTATCTGTTCTTCTTTAGTATCGAAGAACTATGAGAATAGTTGTAGCAAAGCCAGTCAGCAAGGCTAAAGCACGAGTACGAGTACGAGTTGTAGGTTCGAACCCAGACAGGCGCTTTACTCTGTGTGGATTATTTCATCACAACTGATCTCAAAACGGTAAAGAAAAACATCGTGAGGTAACCGGCATGTCCTAGAACCGAAAATTCGAAGACATATGACATCTACCAACCCGCATTGGGCCCGCGTAGTGGATTACGACCCACTCCCTCTCACAGAGTGGAGGCCTGTGTCCCAGCAATGGAACATTATAGGCTGATTATTGAGGCTAAAGCAAGGTTGACTGCCTAAGATAACGCCGGAAGCAATATAAGTATCGCCACTAGTGTAGGTTATTGAAACGCAGTAGCATTTTATTTATTTAAACCTGATGTAGGTACAGTAGTGGTATATGCGGAATTAATACCACAAGGCATTTATTTTAAATTAATATTTAAAAATATTATTAAAAAAAAATATATTAATAATATCTATGTTAAATTTAATTTCATTTTTATTTTTGATACTATGGGTGTATGTGTAAAAACTTGCCTGAAATAAACGAATTTTATTTTTTATATATTTTTTATTTATTTATTACCTATTTAATTTTGAATATTACTTATTAATAATTTTATTTGCTTATTTATTTATCGGTCCTACTTACCTACCCTTGCGGGAAATTCCCGATAGTGTTTTATTTACGCATTTATAGTTCAGCCTTCGTAATATAATACCAATAAAATAAATAGGTACCATGATTTAAAAATAACAATAGCATTATATGTATTTGTCGTAAATACCGTCTTAAATAATAAATTGTACAGTTCTTAATAATGCGTCTGGCGCTACTAAATAAATAAGTAACAACAGTGGTCGAATGCCAAGTAGAAATGATTTGTTGACAGAAAAACAATCACCATTATAATGGGATTACAACAAAATAAAGAGTAGGATTTCCAGAGAGTATAAAAATATGGATAAACCCTGGCCTTGGCCAAGAGCGTTTTGAATTGTAACTCTGATGTATATGACAATAGCTTATCAATGACCTTACGTTTTATTGCAGTTATAAAAATAAAGGTTACATTATGATTATTTGCAGAAAATTACGTCAGCGGTGGAAATGAAAGATTCATCGAGTGATGCTGTACAAATAGTGTATTACTCATCTTGTCTTACCGGCAAAGAACTTACGCAGACAAACAAATGCGACGGATTAAAGGTATGGACCCAAAAATAGTTATTTAATATTTATTTTTTGGATTTTATGTACTAATTTGTTTCATACATTTGTAGGTGGGAGATGTGGTAGAATTCACAGCTGAAATCACCCTAAAAGAATGCCCCAAGGACCGCAAAAAGTGGAAGCAGACTTTCGATATCTCGCCAGTCGGTATTTCAGACAGTCTCACCGTTGAACTCGAGATGGTCTGCGACTGTCCCTGCGAACAACCTAATCATTATGTGAGTTATTAACTATTTACTTTAGATTCCACTTTGTAGTCATTTGATAATTATCATGTAAATCAGTACTTATTTCATATTCTAGATAAAAAAAAATATATTGGTTATGTACCGTTATCTTTTCAATATTAAATACTAGCTGACCCCGCGAACTTCGTACCGCCTCAGAATCAAAAAAGCTGATCCATACAAAATGTATGAGATTTATTTTTTTTTTTCTTTGTGAATTTACCCCATGTAATAAAGTAATGTGTAATGTAGTTATTCTGCTATTCGTGGCGGAGACAAATCCAACAAACCAAAAATCGGTTTCGTGGTTCTTGAGTTATAAATGGTGTAACTAACCCGACTTTCTTTTATATAAATCAATATTAGATATTATGTAAAACGCAGAAGTATCACTATACTTGCTACTACTGAAAGTAAATTTGATAAGCGACGCCAACAATTGGGTTGTGTTTGTTCAGCAATATTCACATGTGCACTACAGTGGACACGTGATTGTAAAGTAACTTCGTCGCGTTCACGTTCTCTTAGCGTTGCGTTCGCGCTACGTCTACGCAGCGTATACTCTCGACGAACGCCGATGCTGAACCAAAACTAGATGTCAAGGTACCAATATAAAAAAACATTGATTAACTACATCAATAATTATTTCGGTTCCACATTCAGGCCTACAACGACAGTCCCCTAGTCTGCAGCGGCGAGGGTGTGTCAGCGTGCGGAGTATGCGTGTGTCACCCCGGCCGCTTCGGAAAGAATTGCGAATGTTCGGCCCATGGCGGCGTATCAGCCGAACAGGAGCGTGGCTGCAGGCCTACTAATGCGAGCTCCGGACCTCTGTGCTCTAACAGAGGAACATGTATCTGTGGTGTCTGCGAGTGTAACAAGATGGATGACTCTCAAAAGGTAAGAAATATTCAGTATTTGTGACTTTTTTATTAAAAGCTTTTATTTAACTTGTTTAATACTTTATAGCATTATATGGATGTGTTTAGAATGTCGGATTCTTCTCTTGTCCATTGCGAGACATGACCTGTACGGGGGTTATACCATAAGGAGTTTGCAAACGAATTTATCAAATTAGCTAAAGTAGGAGCCATTGACACGCAAAACAAAAATAATAGATAACATATCGCGCTCCGTTATCATTTTTTTTTTAACTTGCACTTAATCTTACTCGTGCTTAAAACAAATGAACTCTTGACCATCAAGAGTCGTTTGTTTTAAGCATGAGTAAAGGAAGGAAAAATGATAACGGAGCGCAATAATATGTTATATAACACTTGAACTTTACTTTTTTCCACCAGGTGATCTCCGGCCCATTCTGCGAGTGCGATAACTTCACATGCGACATGAACAAAGGTCTGCTATGCTCCGGCCCTGAGCACGGAGAATGTGTGTGTGGCAAGTGTAGCTGTACACCCGAGTACACTGGGCCAGCCTGCCAGTGTTTGAAGGATCAGACGCCTTGCCGATCGCCGGGTAAGAAGAATATTGATATACAGTCAGGGAAATTAATTTGTCGTACCTTACGTCAATTTGTCGTGTGATAGCTATTTCATACAACTGCCGCAGAATCACAGTTGTGATTTGACTATACGGACAATTTAAATTGATATTTAATTTGCTTAACAATTAATTTCCCTGACTTTACATAAACTAAGCATGTAGAAGGCTTGTATAAGTTATATAAGACCTGTATAAGTTCATTGTATCGCGGATTCATTTTAACTTCATAAAATAAACGCAGGATTTGCTAGTGGCGTTTAAAGTAGTCATTACTGTTCGAGGGGTGAAACAAATTGCATTTTAAGCAATCATGAAAACTATACGGCGTTTAAACCGTTAGCTTTGTTTTTTTTTGCGACATGAACATGCTTGGCGTGTCGTTTACAGTACAGTAATTGTATTTAATTGTGTCTTAATCAATGTTGTAGGTAATTATCGATAACTGAATGTAATACACACTTTCAATTTCAAGGCGCTAATCATTACGTTTGTTACAGAAAACAACGAAATATGCAGTGGAAACGGAAAATGTGTGTGTGGTCAATGTGTGTGTAATGTTGATGATGACCGTCATTACTCTGGCAAATACTGTGAAAAGTGTCCTGTAAGTACCCATTTATGGAGAAAAATACTTATTTAATTAACTCCTAACAAGAGAGCTAAACCTTTATCAATGTGTTTTAGACTTGTCCCGGCCGTTGCGGCGAGTTCAAAGACTGTGTACTGTGCGAGGTACACAAACGAGGTCCGAAGTACAACCCCGATACTAACAACTGTGGTGATTGTGCGCTGTTCCCTATCGTAGAAGAAGGCAAAATTGAAGGTGAGGCAATACTACTATAAACATTCTTAAGGATTTAAATATGACAGCCACTACCTACTTGTTACGGAAAAATAAAAAAAATTGCACAGTAAAAACGTTTTAAACGACATCCGATAACGCGCAATCTAGCAAGCTTATCTAATTAAACTTACGACCTCTACGTAACTTCAATAAGATAAACAAAAAGATAAATATTTGGAATTGCGCAGCACAAAAATTGCAATGCCTATTGCCCATCCTTTGAACTTTTTCATAGTTTTAATTGATGGGAATAAGGAAGTGATTGCAAGTTCTTCCCTCTGCCCTTTGATGTGCTCTACGGTTACATACAGTTTTAGAAATAAAGGTATGACACGCTTCTCGTGTCAACATCTTCATTGACAGGTTTAGTGTGTCATCCGCAATGAATCATAATCGTATCATGCGCATTACCTGCGCGTGACCTAAACGTGCCTTTTCCTAGCTTTACTTTAATGTTTGTTTTTTATTTCAGCCAACGAATCTCGAAACGAGCATCTGTGCTCATTCTACGACGACGAAGACTGTTTGTATGTGTACGTCTACTCTTACAATGAGAACCAGCAACTTGTTATTAGGGCGCAAAAGGAACGAGAATGCCCTAAGAAGGTATGGACGAATATCACTTTGATTAGCAGTGAATATAATTGAAGTAACATTTGACGCTAATTCTCACTCAAGCGTCATTGTTTCTTTTATCACAGGATATTAGTCATATGCATTAGCCATCATTATTTGTACCATAAAATTTACAAATACATAAATATGGCTGAACTTAAGAACATTAATATAGGTACCCATCATTTTCATATCAGCATGTTAACATTCACGACTGTACCAAAGCCTTCCAACAACATCTAGAATGAACAACAGACTAAGGGAGAATTCGTAATTAAATGTAAATTTAATTATACTTGCATTTACAGCTAAAATCTATTTTTCATAAGAATATTTGTTGTTCTTTAGCTAATCTTTAAAAAGCTTATCTAATCTCTTAACTTATGCAATGGTTGGTATCATACTCTCTGATCCTGTCGGGATTGATATTGATTGATTGACCCATTGCATAAGTTAGACTTTCTTACACCGCTGGGATGCCATACACATAACCTTTCCCGCTATTAATATCACTAGAGTAAAGACCAAAGACAAAAAAAATGGAGGGACACTCGGGACCAGAGCGGGTTTGTGGACATGTCTTCGAACTTGTGGATCCGAAACCTGCTGGTTTCTAATGATGTTTTCCTTCACCATTTTAAGAGCAATGGTGATGAAATCATTTGCACAATATCCATGCCTGCCTGGGTTCAAACCCATGACCTGTACTCGTAAATCGCGGCTTTCACCACAACAGGGCCACCACTACTCTCCACCACCACCTATCCTGTTATTATACAAAAAACATAACAATGTCGCAAACGTACACCCACATTCACCTGCTATTATTTCATGACTCATAGGTGCCTATCCTGGGTATTGTGCTCGGTGTGATCGCGGCCATCGTGCTTGTGGGTCTAGCGTTACTGATGCTGTGGAAGATGGCGACCACTATCCACGACCGCAGGGAGTTTGCGCGCTTCGAGAAAGAACGCATGATGGCCAAGTGGGACACGGTAAGGAAAATTCTGCGCATGAAATTTCGGAATAATTAACATAGAAATTTATAGTGGCTAATGTGAAGCCCAAAAAAAATCTGGGCTTTACGTTGCACATTTTGGGAATATTTTCATTTGTCATGCATTTGGGCCTCACATCCTTTTCCCATGGGGATATACAGACACATCAGAAGGCTGCGTGCTATGATCCTTACGTGGGACTCCTTTTGCTTTGTCCACGTTCATGGTGATCACGGAGAAGATATAAAGCTGGTGATACATGCGCGCCAGTTTAGAATACTACGCAATAGACCTCTCAGAAGGACGTCAGTATATCAACTTTATTTCATATATCGTTTGTTATGTTCGATCCTACAACAACATAGCCAATTAGCCAGCCTATGTTCCTTCTGCTTAGAGTGGACTGAGGCCTCCACCCTTTGAAGGTCGTAAATCCACGACGCAAGTCAATTGCGGGTTTGTGTATGTCACATATCTTCGAATTTTTATGAATGTATTTGGTTTACACTGTGTCCTTTTTGTTTCCTAGGGCGAGAACCCCATTTACAAGCAAGCGACGTCGACCTTCAAAAACCCTACGTATGCTGGAAAATAATAATATTGTGTATAAATAGTCAGAAACGTAAAGTGGTCGTCTCAAAATATACAATAATTTATGCTGCATTTATATAATGATCAAGTTGTCAGTATTCAATGAAATTTCATGGTTTATAGAATTTTTATTAAAACATAAGTTTTTAGAGTCATGATATATTGAGAACTGTTTAGAGAGTTGCCTTAAAAATGTGCCTTTCAATAGAATTTTGTATTAACTGTGATTAAATGACTACATAAGAAATCGCGAAATGCTAAAATATTACCTGCCTACTTGATTACGTTTCAGCATATTTTTACCCGACTGCGCGACGCAAAGAAGGGTAATTAGTCTATTGATCATATTTGTCTCCAATGTCGTATAAATATTTATATAACACAAATGCAAACAGTCTGTATTTATGCCTTACATTTATGTATATTAAAATTAATTTTATACTATAATTATCAGAAGGTCTGTTTAATCTCAGGATGTATATTGTACGCTTTTTGTACTTATGTGTGAATGTATGTCGTATGTACTTATGTGTTTGTGTGTAGCTTCGTAAAATCGAACGTGATGCGGGATGCTAAAACGAACTTTCTTTTCATTATATTAAGACCATACCGCGTTCGATAGGTTGTAGTTTAGAGCTTTATAATGTTTTATAATTATTATTATTGACGGTAGTACTCCTAATTTTCAAATTCGACTAAATCGGGATTAACATTTAATACATTTAAAAAGAAGGGGCTTGTCTTCGGCATCTGAATTGACAAAATCTCATTTTGCCGTAAGACTTTTAGAAGAATCTATGAGCATGAAGTCAGTCTATCGTAGAGTCAATTTGGTAACCCGATATTATTATATTGTAAGTATAATACTTTTAATATAAAAGCAATTTACGTAAATAATTCGTATTAAAACTCATATTCGTATTTCGTCGAATATTGACTCATTAAAACGTATAACTGCGAAGTATAAATAAGTTGGTTTTGTCTGATCAATCAACTATTTTACTCACTGCCATAAATAGAAATATTGTAAGCAGAATGTGAGATATATTCTAATCTGCCTGTTGACTGTAAATAATTTCACGTAAAACTTGAATAAATGTTGTAGGCGGAAAGTCTGAAATCGATGTTATGAGTGATCTCACGTATTTCGGATATATTTTTTCAGTCAAGTTCTGAGAACATCAATTTATTACGACGAATCGCCGAATACTCTCAAAGATCCGCATTGTACTAATAATCGTAATCTTATAAAATATAAAGTACGTAAGTAAAATATTATGTACAGATTCGTTGAGGTAATCTCAGTCAATCTCCGATACGACGGCGTCGGCTTATATATTATTATGTACGAAGTTGCTACAGCTTCCCTCATTCGCCCTTGTGCCTTGTTATAACATGAATAATAACTAGTGCCATTACTAATATTATAGTGTGTAAAAGAAAAATATTATTTATTTCAAATATTAAAGTTGATATGTAGAAACGTAAATTAATGTAATTTAGTGTGGTAAGTTTTTAAATAAGATTTAGTTTTCACATCCTTTTTTACAAATACATTTATGTTTTATTTTATATATTGTTGTTAGTTATGGAAAATGCACAATTGGAGTTTTACAAAGATTTACACGTACAATTTTCTTTTTTAGAATGACATAAAAGACCAAGAGAGCGATAAAAATGCTGTATCGCCTTTCCTTATCCCTCCCTCCATAATCTTTCAATATAAAGCCAATACTGACGCTAATACCGACATTTAATAGGAACTTGTGTCTGTAAGTAATGGGATATTTATGGTAGCAGGAAATAATGTCTAATTTAAGTATTTGTGAGCCGTGATTGAACCTGTATGCAATACATCTGACAATTTTTGCAATAATCGCAAAATAACATGTTGTTATCTTTAGTTACTTTCTTTCATCCGATTGGCAAATATTTAGGTTTTTATATTCAAAAAAGATTATAAGCAATTGTGGCTTCTAATAGTAGCTAATAAATATTAACACAAATATTTATTTTTCATTTAAGTTCCTAGTCCCTTTATTTCTCTAATAATAGAAGTCTGAAACACGTAGCACGTTCAATAGGCCTTTAAGGTCTGCCTCTGTGGTTAAACAAACGGTTTGGCGTGTACCATAGCTAGCTTTAATAGCAGAAACTACAAAGGGGCCAAACAATTATTGTTCAATCGCCGTCATTTGTTTCAAGGTTTGATTGTTGACTCTGCTTACCACACGTAGGAAAAGGATTGATATTATAATAATGGGATCCTGCCGTTTTGCCCAAAAGATTTTGCCAAATTTTCATTACCCAAACAAATTTTAGCAACCTTTTTTTATACCAATGTAATATTTGGAATAATTTAGTACGCACATTTTCATTTGGTCAAATGTTTACTTGGCAGATTGTTACCAAGGATAATGTCATTAAGGCTTTTGGTCTTTAATCAAATGATTTATTACAGCAAACAATATTTGGACAATAAACGTTTAGTCAAATGATTTGTTATGACAAAAAATATAAAGGCAAAAATAAGATTTTTTTGGGAATTGTATAATTAAAAATGCAATTTTATTTTAATATAGGTAATCATTTATTAACGCGAGTACAAAATAGCAAAAGCTAGTACAAAATATTAAATTTATGGTTACTAGACATTAGGTTATTTATGGAACTAGTTACAGTAGGTTATTAATTTAAAAAAAATGGTTAGGTTAGGTTAGGTTAAAACTGTGACCACCTACGCACGAGCCGAGCGAGCGAAGCGAGCGGTGCCGCGGCAGCGGCCGGCGAGTGCCAGAAACGACTAGATTATATAGAAAAAAATATGGAAAAAGATTATTTTAAACTTTATTTACGTTATACTTTTAACAACAATTATCTACAAAATAATATATCGTAACAATCTCAATAAACTTCCGCTACAAAACACAGTGATAGTGTTTTGCATGACTTACCCACATCGCGAGATTTATGATTTACCATCTACCCACTTATTTACACATTGTAATTTAATTTGTATAATCTGTGCAACTAACATATACATGCAAAATTTTTGTCATTGGCTACGCAATCGACTAAACAGAAATGGTAAGTTTAAAATTGACGACACCAAATATTTGGCTTATTTAATTTTGCGTAAAATATGTTATACCAACTGAAATATTTGACTAGATAAAAAATGGTAGGTAAAAGTACTAGTTGGTGAACAAGTTATTGTTCAAACGTTCACTTGCCAAACATAGGTTTTCGTAACAATTATTTGTAAAGAGATTTTTTGGAAAGTAATAATTTGGCAAATGAAATTATGCGAAAATTTGTTTGGGAAGTGATAATTTGGCAATTTCTTTTCGGTAAAACAAGGGAGACCCTATAATAATATTAATTTTGTGTCTACGGTGACTGGCCTATAAGTAGGTATTAGAAAAAAAGAAAATCCTAAATAGAATTCTCATTGCTCATAACCGGAACCCATTCAAGCAGTCAGGGGGCAATTCTCGTAATTTCACAGTCTGATCTCAGTCTCAATCTGTCAAAAATACCTCTAATTTCCCTATATTTTTGACAAGATGTTGACATTGATTGTCGCTGAGACGAGATTGCGACTAGATTTTGAACGTTTTTAATTACGAGAATTGGCCTTCAGATACATCTCCGAAATTTCTCAACCTGAAAATAATAGAATGATCATACAAGGAAAACTGTGCGAACTCAACACAAATTAATGTTAAGCATACGACGTTATAGCCAGGTGCTTGTATTCTGTCGCTACTTTGATGTGCTAAAAATCAAATTACTTACACATGAGTAATCAATAGGTGAGGTATTATCCATAGAAACTCGTGCTTGCTTGATGTTACAACCGCAGTGCTTTATTAGGTATATGTAACATAGGTAGCTATATTATGTGGGTAGGAATCTAGAAATTTGAGTACCAAGACATTAAACACCATATTAATGGGGGATTTACACTCGAATCAAATCGCCTCACAAGCCGAATCGCCACCCTATTTACATAGGTCGATAAAAATCGCAGGTGTATTGTTCATTTTGCATCAAAATGTCAATCTTCATACGGCGGGCGATCGCCTGTGGCAGTGAGCATTTTCACGGTCGATTTTAGTCGCCCGCCGCGCGCCGCATGAGACCTGTCGCCGCACGACAAAAGTCGAAAACTGCTCTACTTTGGAACTTGCGATTTTAGTCACTTGCGGTCTAGCCGAAATGCTATTTAGACAGTCGATTTTCGCCCTGCACCTAAAATCACCTGTGTAGGTAAAGCCCGCATAAACATGTCACAGTTTTTTTATGAATCCGCAGTAATGTTTTGCACATCGATAGCATGACTAAAAACGAGAGTGATCTAAAGAAATTGAGCACAAAATAAGCAAGCTAAAGTAGGAATAGCCCCGCTATATAAATAAACCGTAGAACTTAGGCTAGGACGCCTTCAGGCTAGAGGAAGCGACGACCAGCTGGATGAGAGAAAACGAGAATCGAGTTGAATACAGGGTGGCAGGGCATCGACGCAACCTGTTACCATGGGTTCAGTATACGATTCTGAATCCCCAAGCGTTGACATTTTATGTCAGTCATTAAAAAAAAAAAAAAAAATGCTGTTCCATACATTTTGATAGCGTAGGTATATTGCACTTTTCCATGAAACAGCAGATATTTTTTTTGATAACCGACGAAAAATGTCTACACTAAAGGATCTACAATAGAATCATGTGCTGAATTCATGGTTACAGTTTGCGCGTCGATGTCCTATCCACCCTGTATATGGCGATTGGAGAAGCGTATCTCCAGCTGTAATTGCTACCTATAGGGGCTTTAGGGGCTTTTGGGTTTTGTTGGACGTTTTATGTGACGAAGTTATAACTAAAATCCCTTTTTATGGTATGTACCTAGAAATAAATGTAAAATTGCGTTTTACATCAAAGAACCTACCTACGCAATGCCTTTGTGAGATTAAGTACAGGCAAACGGGTATCATCCGTTTAATCTAATAAAGCTCCGCTATGGAATATTAAGGCAAAGCTGAGCTCTAGAATGCTTGTCGTGTAGGTCTAATTAGGTATCTACCTATTTAAAAACAAAAAATCTGGTGGCATACATAATCATAAAAGAAAGTCGTGATCGCCTCGAGTTCTCCAGGCTGCGGTTCTTTTACTTGAAATGACTAGTCAGAAAACTCAAACTCAAAGCATTTATTTCAATTAAACCAATTACAGGCACTTTTGAATTGTCAAAACTATAGATGTAAGTTTTAAAACTTTTTTAATGCCAATAAGTAGGTTCTTGCATACATACCTACATTTCAAATTAAGTAATAAGAACCTAAGTATAAGACGTCATTGAATTAAGTAACGATACCTGAAATAAGGCCTATGTCCAGCAGTGGACGTCTTTCGGCTGAAATGATGACCTGAAATAAATGATCTACAAATCCTGAAATAACGCCAAAACGCAAATACTAGAGCAAGCGTGTGATCAACACTGTTTGTTCTTTCTCTGTATAATAAAAGAGGTACAGATTAATAGTAATTGATTAAATTCTTTATTCGATCTGGGAATCGAAGTCGCCACTCTTTTACGAGAGTGGTCTTAGGCTCTAGGTTGTCGATTCGATTTTATACATTTCAATAATCTGTATCCTTGCCTAAGCTGGAGTAGGTACCTGTAGCTCTACTACCTAACCCCGATTTATCTTAAATGTTTGCATAACATTGACACTTCCAAAAATTCGTTTAGAAATTCAATTTCCCCGCGCTCGTAAATGTGCCGTTATCAGTTCGGCAGCTCATAAGCGGGATTGTTTGCCGTGCACGATTTCATATGATATGGTGCACCTCACCACAGCGAGGTTATGCCAGAATTAGGCTGTTTGTATTCGACCAAATTCGGGGCTTTGTAATTGAAATAGAAAGACTAAGAGTGTTCGCAGACAGCATACAATCGGTGGTCGATTTTTCTAGGACCTAAATGAAACTGGAGAGATCAAAATGTAGGTACACGTCCTACAAAACATAGGTAATACAAAACAAAAATATCTGACCCATTTGTAGGACATACAAAAAGTACTTATGTCATGTGCAATCGTGATTAGTGAACACATAACATACCCCGGGGGTAGGCAGGAGTGTATTTGTACCTACACCTACATTTCAATTATACTAATGGCCTTAACCGGATAGGTCCGGTTCCAGACTCTGGGCTGCTACAAAGATATTCCTGAAGAAAGATACAATAATGCCCGACCTAGATATCAAACCCAGAACCCCACGTTCTGAAATCACACTTGTGAGTCATAGGTAGAAAGGTAGATCACCGTGGCAGACAGCGTAAGAAAATGTACAGTGTGCAGTGTTGAAATAAATTGTGAAAAAAAACGTGTTACAAAAAAAGAGACTAATAGGGCTACTTCACACTATGGACAAAACAACACAGGTTTCCGTTTTTTAATCACATAATGTAACTTAACTAGTAAGATAGGTACAACTTGGATAGATTACCGACTCTTTGCAAGTTTCTTTTACGAATTTCTTCATATTTTTAACCGACTTCAAAAAAGGAGGAGATCGGTTCGATTTTTGGTCGATCGATTTTTCGGGATCTTTTTGTCGTTTTCGGTGAATTTTGCGTTGCCGTTTTGCAGGTGTCATGGTGATTTTTTCTAGAACTAAGTAATTATATTAAACTGTGAAAACCATTCCATGGACATTCCAGCATATTAAGATGTATTTTTTTATATTATATATTACCCTGTTATGAATTTCAATCTACGAGATCTACAGGCAAGGAAACAACATCAATAATAATTTATCTGCGTAGCATCATTCGTCATAGTAGATACCTATCTCTTTAGTGAAATAAATTAGGTCGCGGGAAGGCCGTCCGCATCCGTCGCCGTCCAGACCTGCTTGCTTTAGCAAGCTGTCATTGTCCCAACCTGAGCTCATTCATCGGCTCCGCTCCTCCACCGCACAGATTAATAGTAGTTACGTCTACGAGTAAAACCTACGTTCACCCCCCCCCCCCTCCCTCATTCCACAGTCATTACTCAACCAACTAAAGAGAAACGACTTTGTTTTATTTGTTTTGTATGAAGTACACTATAAAACTTTATCCGAGTGTGTTCAGGATTTATGCGAAGCAATCTTTGTGAGAATGCGACTACTTACCTACTATTAATTTTGTACACATGATGCACAATTAAACTGAATTGGTAGGTATTTATGTAGTTAAATTGCTATCTAGGTAACTTGCTTTCATGTCATCCAACGTGAATTGTCTTTCAGCTTGAAGTGGCATTTTGACAAATTACTTATATTTTCTTGACGAGTTTTCCTTATAATGAATGTGCTACCGTACATATGAAAATACCTATAGAGAGTTAATGTGAATTTGATGGAAAATGTCCTATATACCCCATTGTTATTCAAAATTGTTTATAGAGACCAAGCCGAATACATTAACGATATACAAAAGGCTCCGCAGGTGGCTCGACGATTAATCACAGCAAGGAATTCGCCGGCGCGTGGGGCGGGCGGACGCTAGGGCGGGCGGACGCTCGGGCGGGCGGCGGCGGCGCGCGGTAGTGCCGTCGCGACGCCGCGCCACAACGCACGCCCCACCCGCCCCGCGCCCCGCACTCGACACCCGCCACGCGTGTCCACCGACCTGCCTACCAACTTATAAACAACAAACCTTAAGCTGTCACTAAAGGTAAGTTTAACACTTTAACTATACTTAGATGACATTCCTTTAATTACAAAGCTGTAGGCGGCCATGCATACTTGCAAGCTTGTAACATGCACTTAGAAGTTGCGGACAGTACCTAAACTTGGTAAACTTATGTTAAAAAGTTCCATGTAACAATTGCGTTGTATTGTTAATGAACAAGACGAAAAGTTTCTACTTTATCGAGTAACTAACCCAACCTGTTGAACTCAGTTTTATTTCTTCGAAAGTTTTTTGATTCAATTTACAAAGAAACTTCGTACTTTCTTATTTCCTAACTTACATTTGAATGGCTAACTTTTCAATATCGCGCTTCAATTGTATCTTTGTTTATTCTTCGATGTTCTACTTTACTTATATTTTTAATGGAATTTGTGAATTTCTAAGCATCGTAGCACCAAACAAAAGCTCTGTAACTTTTGTTTATAGAATACAACAAACAATGTAAAAGTCGCTCTCTGAAATCAAAACATTTTTCACAAAATACTCTCGGTACGGTGACGAAGACATTGATAAGACTGTTTACAACAATAGAAGATTTGGACGTCAACAAAAGGCGATGAATACGGCAGAGAGAGCCTTTGTCTATTAAAAAATTAAATAAAAGGTATGCTTGGGAACCAAGACTTTAAATCGTACTTTATCCTTAAAGGGACATTCTTAACATTGGGCAGTGATGGTGTCATGTCCGTTTATTTACGTGGTTTTGACTCATGCGCCGAGAACTTTGCGTCGTCAATACGCTTATATTATAATTTATCTGTCTGCTCGGCGCTCGTCTTGTTATTTTGATGTAGGTAGCCCTTTCTCGTTTCGTTTAATTAAGGAACAATCTACTTAAATACTTGGGTATCTCGTAATGTTTTGACAGCTCATGTACCTATGCTGTAGAGCTACATACTTGAGTACAGACCTACAAAAAATAGATGTTCTGTGTCAGTGGGTCTAAAACATACCTAATCAATTATTATTTTTAAGCTATCGAACTTATGTACCTACTGTATGAATTATATAGGTACCAATCAACGCATAGACAAGCTCGTAGTTCACCATTGTGCCAAACTATTCATACGTATGAGTGATTTCGCAGAAATCATCAATAGTTCCGTAATACAGGGATAAGTAATTGCCATGATTATGAAACATAGTATGTTAGGTAGATACGAGTAGGTACCTAGATATTACTCAGTACTCAGGCCTATCTCATTTCAAAGGCCGGTGAAGGCAGGAAATATCAATGTCCATAAGCAGCTAGGTACGTACATATAGCTAACTATAATGACAGTTAGGAACATTAATTAGTCATCATAGATATTAATAAAAGTACTTATATTAAAAGTTGAGGTTCTTCCTCTCTTATGTCCACAAGAATCTACGCAAACATCTAACTTTTTAACTGACAGACCTCTCGACTATTTGAAAGTAGAAAGTTGTAAATTATGTACTTAATTGAAATAAATGTTTTAACTTTGGCTTTGAAACTTGTGAGTTCGTACTTAGATTAGACTGCCTCGGGAATCGAACTTATATTCAATGAGGCACTAGTTGGATATGTTCCGTGGTTCTCACATGTTGTAAATTAAACAAGCATCGTACCTACGCATCGGTACCTACTTTGATTGTCCTAATTCATTCCAGGAAACAATATTATTCAGAACAGTAGGCATACCGAATAAGTACGCTACAGAAGCATGTATCATGAGTTCAATAACAAAATCGAAAATTAATTCGTTTGAAAAAAATACCTATCTATTTCGTTGTGCAATCCATAAAATTCGCGGAAGAGCTTTATCCATATTTGATTGTTCAATGCATCGCTATGCAAAATGAAAGAATAACAAGCTGTGTTGTGCATCGGATCGTTATCAAGTGGAAGCGATCTAGAAAATTGGTTGTTCTATAAAACTGAAACTACATAAGTGCATGTTTTTGATGTTCTAATTAAAAAGACTGACAAGATTCGAGGCCATGATATGAGCTGTAACGGCAAGGGTAGTCTCCTGTTATTTTGTATGCAAAATTAAAGCTTGCGTCTAGTAATAGGGCTTACTGGCCGTGGGGGCTATGTATCTTTTATTATAAACCCTATTACTTAGATACCTATGTAATAGTACCTTTAGTTAATGATTCAGATCTCTTTGAAAATGTAGTGTTGTGTTTAAATGTATTTATTGTCGTCGATGCGAGTGCCTTCCGAGTAGGAAAAAATACGAAACAATAAGTTGGTTGTTTTATTGGGCGAATGCCCCTATGTACAAAAGTATTGCACAAAGGTTTTTGGTTTTATTTCTATAAAAAAAACAAAGTTACTTACCTACTTTTGAATACATATCATCACGCCTGTTTTACCCCGGAGGGTTAGGCAAAGGTGTACTTACCAATAGTAGGTACACATATTTCGCCATCATCTGCTTAACCATTTGCCAACTATGTTGGGGTTGGCTTCCTGTCTAATCGGGTGCAGCTGAGCACCAGTATTTAACATGGAGCGACTGCCTATCTGACCTCCACAACCCAGTTACTGGGTATTACGAAACCCCTTGGTAAGACTGGTTGTCAGAATTTCGGGCTTCTGACGACCCGTAAAAACTGTCAAATTTCACGAATGACAGCTGGGACCAACGGCTTAACGTGCTTTCCGAGGCACGGAGGGGTGGGTCTTGGTATGTAAAGATGGTCACCTATCCACGGACCAACCGCGGCAAGCGCAGCTTAACCTGATCGATCGACCCGTGCGGCTGTTATTACTTAACCATAAGCCCCTCTACACATATTTCGCCAGTTAGATAAAATTCAATATATCATTCACAATCAACACAATAATAGTACTGATTAATCTTTTTCCATTTGAGCAACGATGTGATATGTATTTACCTAAATCCGATGCGCTTTTCCTGGAATTAATCAAGGCAGGCTTTAATTAAATACAGTTAATAATTATAGGTAATTCATCGATGGTTTAAATACGAATTTCATTTATCTGTTTTTCATTTGTATGTACATTGTGGCTTCGTTTGCAGCACTCACTTACAAAGGGTCGCAGGTTGTTTCCCCGAACTGAACAATTGTGTGATCTGCAAATATTACCTAGTTAGTTCTGCGTTACCTAAAATTAGATTCTGTACCTGCACCCCTTATCTGCATACATACTTACAACTATAAGTAAAGTGGTGAGATTAATCTATGTCAAAAAGAAAAAGTGTTAATAAGTTTGTAAGTTTTTACAAATCCAACATATTTCTCGGAATAACCGACTCACTCACTGATACTAACTGGGTTTAAAAAAAGGTAGTACTGTACTAGCTTTTGAATTTGAATTGGCCTGCCTGCATAGTTTGAGTATTTTACTCATTTCACGTTGTGAGCCTTTTTTGAAACGATGCTTATTCGTGGAATCGAGATTCGGACAGCAAATATCCTTTTATTATTATTATTTTTTTATGACTTTACATATCTCGGGACCATGGGGTCCCGGTCCTTTGGAAGGCGTACGAGGGGCCGAAGCCAACCCGCAGAGGCCCCTTAGGAAATTTTAATGAAATGTGGCACCAACCGAGGATTCTCCCTGTATGCACTATGCAAGTGCACCCAAGGACAACCCCCGGTTGGTGTAAGACTATTGCCGGATATGGAAAAATAAAAAGTTGGGCTATGGGTTTGCGTGGCTAAAGTGGACTGGTTACCAAGAACTATGGAAGAACTATGACCCCTGCCTAATCAATGTTTTATATACATATACACGGATAAAATAGCAGGGGGTGACTTGCACACTCAATAATGGGCCCCCGGAAACGGTCGCTAGCACATATTGACGTAGCGACAAGGGGGGAAAATGTCCTGAAGTGCTTAGTGGAGAGGTATTCCACGGCTATCAGGACAATCCCGGAAGTACGGTCAAGATCCCTACCAGCATCTTACTGGAATACTTCCTTCCTCCGAGCACGTTTGTTCTTGCGAATCTCCACTCAAGCCGGCCAATAAAGGCAAGAATGAGGTGGGAGCTGTGTTCCTCGTTATTGTTCACTCCAGCCGGCCAATAAAGGCAAGCCAGAGATGAGGAACAAGACTTCTCCCGGGAGATAGGGTCCGTGGGGTCGCTACTGCCCAACAGCTCGCCACATACTGCCCTGCGGGTTTCTGTATCTCTCTTGGTCTGGCTCCTCACCCTAGACCTGTTCCGGCAAAGTAAACTCTTCCGTCACAGGCTTAAGAGTTCGGAGCGCGCAAGCCCCACCACGACGTCAACGTAGAGATACGGCGATGGGGTTATTATTATTATTATTTTGATCTCCGTTCCTGCGCAGGAAAATGGGTAAAAAAAAATGGGTATTTTAAAGTATTTTTAATAAGTACTTCTATACAGATTCTGAAAAGTGTTTTTTCAACACACTTGCTCGTAAAATGGCTCTTAATGCACCGCTTTTAGGACCATAATGCAGTGTATTACAAACGCGTGCTTTTTCCTTACGTTACGGTACTTGTGCTTTATTTCCACAGATAACTATTTAATTTACTAGTCGGAGGTCGGAGAAGTGCGTTTTTTTTTAAATCTCTTCAAAGAGACTTCATGCCAAAAAGAATCCGCGAGCCATATTTTACTTTTTTTTTTTAAATAGTCTGAATTGTCCTTGGTCCCAAGATGAACTAAAATTTATTTACCTTAAGATGAATGCGCAGTTCTAGCCCACGAAATTAAATTTTTCTAACGTTTTTTGCAATTTTCAGGTCAGTGTCAGGTTGTATCTTGATCAAAATATGATTCGCGACTATAACAGATACGTATTTACAGAATTATAATCATTAGAATCATTAAATACATCTTTCTTAGTTAGATTTGTTCCATAAGAACAAATCTCTTATGGAAAAGTTCTTAGGGAACAAATCTAACTTAAATATATATATTAATGATTCTAATGACTATAATTCTTTAAATACATATCTATTATATAAATATACATTTTGATCAAGATACAACCTGATACTGACCTGCGAATTGTAAAAAACTAAAAAAAAATTAAATTTCGCGGTCTACCACTGCGCATTCACCTAAGGGTGCATCCACACATAGCGAGGCATGTGCCGTAAATGATTTTTTTATAATTATGTATGGTTGCCTCAGGCTGAGGCATCTAACATACAAAAAAAAGCACTTGCTGCGCATGGCTCGCTCTGTCTGGATGCACCTTATAATTTTCCGTCGTCCCTCCTAACTGGCGTTCTATTATTGCGGATTCTCACTGAATTAATGTATATTTCTCTATGCAAATAGTACTTTCTAATTCCATACTAACTAAACTACAATTTGACATACGACAACACTACGATCAGTCTTAACATTATTTTGTGTTTATTATATTTTTTCTACAGGCTGTATATCGGTTCTGTCTTTGCCTTTAAGTAAATAAACGCGCGCCGCGCTAGCAATGCGCGCGCAGGTGTAGGGATGACCATTACTTACTCTATGGGTAAACCTGCGCGCGCACGTCAGCGCGGCGCGCGGAATGACAAACCAAGCCCGCCATTATCCATACAAGTTAATATGTATTTAACAATACAAGTCTGTTTTTTTCCTCACAAGTGTGTTGAAAAACGTCGTATGATACGCGTGTGCATTGATAATTAAACTCTCGGCTACCTTATCGCGCTCGCCTACGGCTCGCGCGAATAATACCGCCTCGAGTTTAATGATCAACATAGCACACATGTATCATAATGTACTATTATGTAAAAAGCGGTTCTAATTTTGGCATTTTATTAAAAGATTCTGAACGCTTTTCAGAGGATCCGTCAATATCAACCTGTAACCGTTTGTGTTAAGTAGGTACCTACCTTACCTACATAAGCTGAGGCTAAATATTATCTAAGCTTACCAAGGTAAGCTTAGATAAGATAATACTTAGCCTCAGTATGTATGGTATGATTTATTAATTTTGCCTTGTAATTTTTGTTGAGTTGTATAATAAAATATGCAACGCAAAGCAGATTTTTTTTTGCGTTGTTAATTAATTTAGGGTGAGATGTCCAACAGTGAACCAGTGGTACACATTGAGCCACCCTTCCTACTTTGTAAACGCGACGTTGCCAAACCGTGTAGTGGACACGAAAGTACTCAGTTGTAACCGCGCCGCCCGCTCCCCAGTCGCAAGCGAGCTAGCGCCAAAGACGCCCGCGTGGCGGACCGCATTATACTTTTCGGCGACAAAACAAAATAAAACGTAAGTACTATCTTTTCTTATTACTTTTTTTATGTATAGTTTTTCTGTGTGATATTTATTATACTTATTATAGTGTTTATTGGGGTATCGTATAAAACTAAAATTACTACGGTAACTCTTTTTGTTTGTTTTTAACATAACCTTAAATATTGAATGGTGGGTAAAGTACACAGTGAACCACGAACGTAGATTGAACAGTGAACCGGTTCACTGTGTACCACCTCTATATTGCTACTTTATGTGGGTAGGTTTTGAATTTTATACATGATTTATATTGAGTTGAAACATTAGGAACATTAGGTATATTGTATTATGATGTTATTGTTTCAGCATGGGGCGAATTAAAACAGCGCAAAGGAAAATTGGAGGTCATACAAAAGAAGAAATGTTATTATTATATTATTTTATTTATATTATTTTATCACACATTTTGTGAGCCTATAGAGCCAGATATTGCAATGGTTACAAAAAATGATATAAAATATATATTACCGAACCCCAAGGTAGACGGCAGCAGTCGCCGAACAGCAACATTCAAATTTCCAATTAACCTATCTCTTTTGAACTTCCCTTTTTGATTTTTAGATGCTTTTTCTTTTGAATTTTTGTTTTTTGTGTTTTGTATTTAAGTTTTTCTTTCGTAAGAATAACAATTGTAATTATTAAGACTGATTAGCTAGTACAAAGTCGACTGAGCAATTATTATTGATCTCTGTGAGCCTAAGATATTTGTTAAATTTTTTATAACAATAAATATTTTAAACACATTGTTAAAAATATTTAGGTTTAATAAAGTTGATTATTTGGTAACATATACAAGACGTTTTATTGCTTTACCTTTAGTTTTGTAGCTTTAATATGATGGTTCACTGTGTACATGTTAGGATGGTTCACTGTGTACATGTTGGTTCACTGTTGACCTAGCCCCCGGTTCAGAGTGTCCCACGAGGTGGACTCAGTGAGTCATTTCCCATCTTTAAAAAAAAATTAAATATATCCTATCCTGTTACGTTTGGGTCTAAAATTAATATGCTAAATTGAAGTCAGATACATGAGAAGTACTTTAGTAAAAAAAAATCTTTATTATGTTTAGAAACACCTCAGCTTTGAATGTGCAACTTTTTCATGGTTCACTGTTGGACACCTCACCCTACCTACTAGCCATCTGAACATAAAATAATATTGATGCCATAAAATTTTCCTTTTTTATTATTTTTGTTTTTCATGAAGATAATTAGCCTTCCAATATTTTTTTTTAGTCTGAACTGGCCAGTGTTATTAATATTATTTTGATTACAACCTACACCTTTTTAAAACCTTGACTGTCGCCGATTACTTAGGAAGCTTCTTATGTTATTTATTAATTACGCTTATAGCTTACATTGACTAGTGACTGCCGGTTTTCTGCAGATCATTTTCGAACACCATTTAACTACCTAACTAGGAGAGTACTATTAAGTATTCTGTGCTAGGAGTTTGTGGCTAAGTAATAACTGCCGCACGGGTCGATCGATCAGGAACAGGATAAGCTACGCTTGCCGCGGTTGGTCCGTGGATGGTTGACCATCTTTACATGCCAAGACCTCCGTGCCTCGAAAAGCACGATACGCCATTGGTCCCGGCTGACATTCGTGGATCTTCGACATTCGTTACGGGTAGTCAGCCTGAAAAGCAGTCTTACCAAGGGGTAGATACCGTATTCCCCAGTAACTGGGTTGTGGAGGTCAAAAGGCAGTTGCTCCATGTAAAATACTGGTATTCAGCTGCATCCGTTTAGACTGAAAGCCGACTCCAACTATTTGGGAAAAAGGCCAGATATTATACCTAGGTAGCTACTGTAGGTAATGCAGTTGATAATGTATCTAATATTACTTAGTGGTGCTGCTTTTCTTTAAACAAAAAGCCGTATGTAGGTACCAGAGCCATGTTTTGTGATACCTCAAACCCAGATGAAGCCGTATAAATGCAATAGCAAACTGCAGCGGCGGCGGAAACAAGCAAGTACAGAGGGCTGTGTGGTGTTCAGTGAGCGAATTAAGCACCGAACTATACATCTGTGTGTTCACACAGTGCAGTTGATGTAACGATGTCGGAGGGTTGTGTTCGCCTAGCGATGATATCGACGTGACTGCTGCCCGCAGCCCTCGCCCGCCGCTGCCTCCGAGCCCAGCCACAGACAACACTCACCATTTTCCCCTTTAATATTTTGTTTTTAGTTAGTAACTACCCGAAGTTTTCATAGTTCGCCGTTGTTTTGTTGAACTGTGTTTGTAATCCGTCCACTTCTCTTTTGGGCAAAGAGAAATAAACCATTTTTGTTATTTTGTTTCTAGGACACTTCCTTTTGCTTGTTATCTGCTACATTATCTACTACTATATACACAGTAGGTATCCTCGTTAAAAACAAAACTCATTAGCATAATCAGCATAGTAGGTAATTATCTTTGATGCTTGTCTTAATAATTCAATGCTCAGATAAGTAATGAACTACGTTGATGTTGACGTTGAGATAGTCTGTGATTGAACGGTCGCTGCAAAATGCAAAAGTTTACACGCCAAGTAAGGTTAAAATAAAGCAAAACTTCAAGTATCTAGACATAAATGATAGGCGTTCACCGCGAAAGCTTCATGAATCATGAGCGCATAGATACTTAGATTAAATTTCAGACTTACGACGGCGGCGGCGTCACTACTAATACATTGTAAGTTCTGTTCTTCGCCGAAACTGTTTCATTCCAAATTCTACGAATTATCAGGCTGCGTATGTATCTAGACTATGTATCTCGTAACGATGAGTTATTTACTGTGCAATGTGCAAACTTACTCTAATAGTATCTAACACATAATGAACTTTGATAGCTGCGCAGTATATTTATTGATCTCCTAATTAATTACGTAACATTCGCGTGTAATCTATTCGTAGACCTACATGTTAACCCACCATTTAGTCTAATCGCTTTCTAAGCAACACCTACCTTGGGTGCACTTTTCTTCAAGAGCGATTTTATGTTATCGTTCCATTTGTGAACAATTATTTTCGAATTAGCCCCCAATACGAAGTACGAAGTCCGTAAATGTCACTTATTGAGATTGATGTGTATTTCGCGGTCGTGGAGAGAAATAAACATTTTCATCGCGGAATCGTTTCCGTAGAGTGTTCATCGAGACGAGTTGGTTATTCGTAGTAAGCCATTAGCAGCGCACGCTCGCAACACGCCTCACGGACAATACCAACGTAAATGTATTTAATCGCGTCATTTAACGAAATTAATTAATGCAGTTTTTTTTCATTGGGAAAGCAGGATTATTTTAATAAAATTTTCCTTTAAGGTTTTCTGTTTACAACATACGTTAATTAATGCATTTGCACGTACGATATGTTAAGTTCTGCGGATATTTTAAAAAGGTTACTTACTTCCAATAAAATCAGATTTTGTAAACAAATACTAGACTGAGGTAAGTACTGTTTACGTCTACGTTTTCATGCGCTCAAGCCTTCCTTTCATGTAAAGTATTGCTCGTAGATAAACTCCTATTATTCTTCTATTTTTAGTCTCAAAGCTGTAGTGTATCAGCATTTTGTCCTCACAGGGAACGTTTATTGTGAATGAATGGTGGAAAGCTGAGACGACTACGGAGAGCATTGTAACATTTGTAGTGTGCTTTTAGCGGGACCACTCGGCAGCCGGTCCAATATCACCCCCAGGGCCCGCGCCCCGCAGCCCACCCATTTGTAGAATGACACGCTGAAAACTTTCGCGTTAATTGTTGACGTGCAATCAATAACTTTAACTTTATATGACTACTGAACGTGGATGGTTGCCAATATTTAGGAAACGAGTAGATGTAGTAGTTGCATTTATTCTTTAGGCGAATAGGTAGGTATACCTGTAAAGCACCTAAACAATTTATACAGACGACTAGCTTCTGCCCGCGACTTCGTTTACGTGCAACACACGACCCATCGTATCGTGTCCTTTCGCCCGCCCGCGCTATTACTTCGCCACCTTTTTTATTTTTGCTTGACTCCTGAGGATCGTAGCGTGTTAAATACCTTCCTCAAGAATTGGATTATCAAATGCATAAAGAATTTTTCAAATCCGACTGGGAGTTCCAGAGATTAGCGCGTTCAAACAAACAAACTCTTCAGCTCTACACGGTGTTACAGAAAGGGTATATCAATACAAACGGGTTGAAGAGTGTATCTGGTCTAGAATCTCTGTACAAAATTTCAGCTCAAAAGCAGTAACTTTGAAACTGCTTAATATTTTTTTATTTCGATAGTGTATTAAATTGAAATCATAACAAACGTGTCACCGCACTACGAGGGTAATTATCCATTATCTGTAGTGTGTCTGTGCGCCTAGTACACGCACATCACGCCGCCGCGCGCCAGTGCAGCGCCGCGATGTCGAAATAAAAAAATATTAAGCATTTTCAAAGTTAATTCTTTTGAGCTGAAATTTTGTACAGAGATTCTAGACCAGATACACTCTTCAACCCGTTTGTATTGATATACCCTTTCCGTAACACCCTGTATACTTAGTATGTATAGATAGATAGATGGTATATATTTCGCAGCCAACTGGTTAAATTAGCCGTTTAGTTTACCGCCTAGCCTTTTAACTAAACGGCGGCCGTTCAACTAACGGCCTGAATGATATTCAATTATAGTTTAGGTTGGAGGTCTGTAACCAATCACGCACGAGCCGAATTGGTCGCAGTAACTAAGCCAGGGCACCCCGACCAAATGGGTTAGGTTAGGTTAGAACTGTGATCTACGGCGTGCGAGCTGAGAGAGAGATTAAGCGAGGCGAGCACTACTTCCAAAGGCCAGGCGGTTAACTAAACGGCTAATCATACTTATAGATATGAAATAGAATTCCAAAAACCATATTTTAAACAAATGATGAAACCATCATCGATTTATAAATCTTATATCACAATTTAATACACACATTACCGGCCTATTTTAAACATCAGCAAAATAAAACTGAGGAAATATTTATTGCGATTACATCTGGAAACTCTATGATTGTTCGCCAGCGCTACAATTGTAGTTTCACATTGGTAACAATTTTCCTTTCATGTTTCAAACAAGCTTTCAGCGGCAAAGTCAGTCTTGTTGAAAAAGAACACCAACTACCGTACGAGCGGAAGAAATAAATCTGATTTCACAAAAAGTATGCAGCGGGGAGGTGTTCCGCCGCAGGTGAGGGGGGAGGGGTGAATGTGGTCGAAATGCCACCAGGGCTCCGGCAGGCGGTCTCATGTTGTAGGTACCTTATCACCGCGCGTTTAACCGTTTTGCATTCATTGACGGACTAACGACATTTTTGAATAAGTACCTACCTACTCCTACCTTATAAGTACTTCCCACAAAAACAAGAAATTTCCGAAACTTTATGCAAGAATCCTTCCTACCTAAAACACAACTGCTATTTTACCTTTTCTTAGTGCATTTCGCGGTTACTTAAAAGGCCACCATAAAAAGTCGCAGCTACATTACTTAAAGTCAAAAGAATCTTCTGAAATATTACTCACTTACGTTGGTTTCTCACTCTCCCCGCCAAATTAAATTTGGCCAGTGCCTTTATTTTCACTTAACGCACAAAGTGCCGGAACCGGTCTTAAATTCGATCAAACCGACAACTATAGGCCGCACCGCACTGCTACCTCAGGCAACGTCTCAGTTAAGCGGTCGGCCTATAATCACGTCCCTACGAATACGCGTGGGGTCGTTCAGATAAATGCGGACCACTGACACGTCTTCGTTTATCGATGCGGAATAATGTTGCCTAATAGTCGGAAAATGTTTGGCATTTACTTCCACCTCTACTGTAATGTATCTGACAGAAAGCACTTACAATCCGTTCAACAATCTTTTAATTTAAAATCTTAATTGCCCAGGTTGACATTTTTCACCATTCTGTAGTCAGATAATGGAGAATGCTTACCTTTATAGATAAGAATTCAGACAGATAAGTCATTGTCATAGCAAATGAATTCTCGGTTATTTTTCTTTGTAACCACAAGGTGCCATCTGTCTCCGCCAGGCTTTTATATTGCCCACCTATTTTCGTGGATTCAGAACCGTCACCACTTATTGTTAATCTTATTAAAGTAGCTACTTATTTCACAGGTAAATACAATAAACAGATGTTTGTTGTAGACTCCTGATGGTTTTCGTTTAATCACGGTTTTAACTAAAATAGAATATTAAAGTGAGCTACTTACTTTATCGCGCTTAAGTGTGATTTACCTACTTCAGAATTTAATATTATAATATACTTATAAATGTTATGACTACCCTCCGGTGTTTGTTCTTGTACGTCGTTTCCTAGTCCTACATTAGTGTCCGCTATAATTAACATAAACATTAGTCCGCTTAGAAGAGTAAGTTTCTCTAACAAGTCTTTTCTCTGCCTACGAACGACTACACCTGCTTACATAAGTATAGGTGTGCCTATATACTTGCCTACCCACATATTACATGGTAACAATTTCTACCGCAAGCGTAAACGGTTTCCGACAAAAACATCCGCAAGGCTCTATTAAGTCATCGTTTTCTTATTGCTTCAGAATTAGATTGAAGGTACCTTGTTTATAAGGTTCACAAGATTCAAATCTCCACACTTTAGTGAATTACCGCAATTTCGAAAATAACTTGCGAAAATAAAGAGTACCTAGGTAATATTTGCGTGTTATCAATTATTTAAATAGGTACTTGCCAGAGGATAAAATTCATACAAACTGCAATGCCTCATCGGACTGTTACCACGGTAATATACAGATTTAGCTACTGTCTATATATTAACAATTTACAGAATCAGAGTGACAGATGACGTGAAAATACTCACAGCAGGGTCGGGGCTGATAGTTCACGAGTTATGCGGTCAAATTCCCAAGTACAGCGTTCTGAACAATGTTTGAGAGAGATCGCGCTCCTGGCGAGCTCCCGTGCAGGTTACACCAAGGGAGAATGGCATAACATTCCATCACATTGTGTGAAAACAACTTGCTCGCAGAATTGTTTGTAGTTAGTTGACAAATTGCACTTATTTTTAACCGACTTTAAAAAAGGAGGTTCTGTATTCGACCCGTATGTATGTATGTATGTATGTATGTATGTATGTATGTATGTATGTTTGTATGTCCGCGATTATCTCAAAAACTACTGAACCGATTTTGATAATTCTTTCATGAGTGTGATCTACATACTTTCAGGAAGGTTTTAGTATATAATACATTAGGTAATTATTCTTATGTACGAAGTTATATGCATAAATGTACTGCATCTCCGGCATTTTTATGTGAATTTTGATGATTCTTCGAGTCGTGTCTTCAATGCACTAGTGTTAATTGAATTTGTGTGGGGTAGGTACAACTAAAAAGTGAAAAATAAAAACTTTTTTACAAAAAAAACAACCGACTTAAAAAAAAAACACTACAAAATGAAAAATAACTTTAATTTCGGAAGTCGGTGTCAAAAAACGAAAATGCTGAAGCAACGACACCGACTTCCGAAATTAAAGTTATTTTTCATTTTGTAGTGTTTTTTTTTTAAGTCGGTTGTTTTTTTTGTCTACGGATAAAGACGTCTAGAAACTTTAATTGGGTGGTAGTTTTTCACCATAGTTGTTCGTAAATCTTAGGTAGTTTGCCTGTAATTCATGGAGATACTTGAAGTACACAAAAGTAGGAGCTCGTGGCTAAATAATCACAGCCGCACGGGTCAATCGAAGGTTAAGCTACGCTTGCCGCGGTCGGTTCGTGGATGGGTGATTAATGACCATCCATAACATATCGAGACTCCCCTGTGCCTCGGAAAGCACGTTAAGCCGTTGGTCCCAGCTGTTATTTGTAGACGTAGTCAGAAGCCCAGTCTGACAACCAGCCCTACCAAGGAAGGGCTATCGTATTACCCAGTAACTGGGTTGTAGACGTCAGATAGGCAGTCGCTTCATGTAAACTACTGATATTTAGCTGCTTCCGGTTAGACTGGAAGCCGACCCCAACACGGTTGGAAAAAGGCTAGGCAGATTGATTTAGACTCAAAGAACAATATGTACAATATTTTTCAGCGAATTGGAATCAGTAACATGCAATAGATAATAATAGATTCAGCGAAACTTACGCAGACTTAAAAGTAAAAATAGCCAAGATATAAATAAAACGTAAAAGCGGTACCTAAATGTGCCGTCGATGAAACACACAAACATGAACCGCAACTGAACAAGCACAGAAGTTCTGAAGCGTACAAACATTAATCTTAATAAAACATATATCCAACAAAAAGGGGACTTTAGCGGCAAGTTGGGTCCCTCATCAGAAGTACTAAACAAGCTGTTATATTGCAGTTAGAACGCCCCCGAGCCACCGAGCTGCCGAGCTGCCGACTGCAGCGCGACACGAAACAGAGATAGCACGGAAATAGTTCGGAATTTCGCGACAAGTTCACCCGGCTCGCTTTAAACCCAGGCTTATCTCAGCTGGCTCTCGCAATACCATAAGTGACTTCCTTGCTACTTGCGCCAATATCCAATAGTTTAAGTACTTATACTGCCGACGCTTAAACCGCATCTCGCTCTATAACCGCATTTCAGATTTGTGAAACTTATAAGCACTTGCGTTTTTATAGAATATTCTGAAATTGGCCCCATTAAAATAGTTACTTGTATAGATAAATCGTTTAAGCAAGGCAAATACTCGTATTACTACCTACCCACCAATTAAATTATTAATATTAATTGGTTGATGTGGCTGTCAGGATTATAATAGAGTGCGGTGTGTTGGGAAATGAAGTAATCCCTTTGGATTATCCGCATCAGTGCTGTTACATTATTTAATAATTCAACGTTCGTTTGCACGAAATTGTCAAAATATCATCAGTAGATTTTGTAACCATTCCGATCCCATTAATTTATTTGACATGATACAATTCTCACATGTTAGCAGAAAAGTTGGCACCGCCATTATTAATTCTGGTCAGCTTTATGGCTTTAGGTGAGTTTTGAAATGTGTTTAGATCGCCAAAGTTAAGTGGATAATTAATTGAAAAGGGGACGTTTCCATTTTGTAAACAAAATATTTAATTAGAATGTCTCCTCAAATAGCATACGTAGGTAATTTCCACAGTCCGTGCAAGTTGTTTTTAATCCTTTGCAGCGTTTTAATAGTTTTATGAAGATTTTATTTTTGTAAAAGTAGCGTCTGTCTATTATGTATAATATAGTCTACTTATTTTACACGTTATATCTTTTATCTTGTAGTCTACTAATTAGTAAGTTAGATCTTACAAGTAGGTAAGTAAGGCAAGCTCTACATTTGGACAAGACTCGCCTTGTCTGTCCTGAGCCAAATTAAGAACGTATCCCGTCATGAAGTGCTATTTTGCAAAGGTTCAGTAGACTATCCCAAGTAATCTCCCTACCCTAGAGAATATGTAAGCACGTTAAATTCATAATTAAGTCAAAAGGGGCTCAAAGACGGCATGAAACGAAATTAGAGAGATTTACTTAGCACATTTATGAATTATACACGTAAGGCGGTAAATATGTTATAACGGGATTATGGGAATCGCAAACCTTGGATTCTGCAATTGTTGTGAAATTTAAATACATACATACCTGATTACCTATGTGTGCCTTTCTTTTTCATTTTATTCTTTAATAAAGTTTGTGTCTTTTGAATGAGGACAGTTTCCTGCCCGTCATTGTTAAGATTTGCTTTACCATTGTCGCTGTAGGGGCTCATCAAAATGATCCTAAAATGAATATTCTACAAATGTAGCGACCGAGTTAATAGACTGTCGAGTCTTAAATAATGTAAACCCCAACATGACCGGAACTTTCGTCATTTCTGGTCACAGGAAGCGCTTGGTGAGATTGAGTCGAGTCTAGCTATCCATTTCAATGGCATCCCTTCAGTTCTAGTGCCACCGCTCCTAATAAGTTGCTTTGACACCGGCCGCCACAGACTTAACACCTGTCTCTGACTACGCAAGCTGTTTCAGTCGTCACTATAGTAATGCGGCCTCGAATCAATAAATAAGCTACTTTGCTTACATTTTTTAAATTACAAAAGAATGATGAAGCAAAAAAACCCCATTTATTCAAAACCTTAGTAGCTCCTCATTGTCGACGAGTCGCTCCATGAATTGCGCGGTTTGTTAAGCCGATTTGAACAGTAGGCTCAGTTCAATTACTTGTAAGAATAGCTTTGGTTCTTATTTGTACGTATTATATAGGCCAGGGCATAAACACGAGGCTGGTGGCTCACCTACCGCGAAGTCTTGACCTTGCCACAGAAAAGTGCCGTACGGAACTGTACCAAGCAATTGTTGGCTGCGCTTCCGTTCGTAATTTCAGACCTTTTGATAACAAATCGCAATTAGTAAAACGTTGAAAAGGTACATAAAAGAAATAATTGAGCAATACATGCAATTGGGTACTTCAGTGTTCATTATGTAGCTATGTGCTTACAATAGACATGAAATTAGAAAAATATGAATTCAAGAATATACATTTAAAATGATATTCCCAATTTCCTAAATTCGGTCACCCTCGGGACAGCAATTTATTTCCTGCAGTCATTACAGCTTCGCGGAGACAAAAGCTCTTGAGAATTTATTTTTCTCGGCCATCCCCCCTTCGGCATGAATATTTTACGTCCTTTAATATCCTCTTTATTCATTTAATTATTCATCGTAGTTCGAGGTTATTTATAAATAACTTTCGCTAGTTGCTATAATTACAAGAGGCGTCTACGTTACTAGGAACTTGGAAGTGTTTTTCCTCAGGCTCAGAGATATTAAATTCCATATTCACTTGAATATTCACAGAAAACTGAGATGAGAGACGCCAAGGAAAATCGGTCAAGAATCAACAGGCGAGACGGTTTAAAAGTTAAATTCGTTTGACATTTCCTCAGTGGCGCGCTGGCGAGTGGCAACATGTTAATTTTGTAAGATCCCTTTTGCGCTATAACTAAAATATGAACAGATGAATATGAAAAAGGTGCTACTCTCGGTATATAAGGTCAAAGGCGTTTAAATTAGGTGAAAGATGTTGACTCAATTTTAATATTTCAGCGAATTTTATCGTTACTTTATTTACGTTTATATAAAATAAATTTTCCCTATATGTATGACTTATTGCTACTCAGTAGGACGTGTCAGCCAGTAGTTAATAAAAATAATACTAAGTAATGTAAGTTTTGTGCAGAAACTTATAGAAATACTTTGTACACGCGATGCGGGAAAGTTATTATTAAAACACCTTTTTCGCTATTATTTCCGAATACACAGGAGAAAGTTCATAAGGAGCATTTATTGGCGGGGGGGGGGGGGGGGGGGCATGCGGGCCAGGCGGGGTGTCGGGGGGGTGGGAGCGTACAATGCTCATTTTATATTGCTCCACTCAATTGAGCCCTGTAGCCCGGTCACGCCATTAATCACGTCAACACTATTGTATTGCTCATTACTTGCTTCTCACTTCATATTGAACACTTTGACACATTTAATATCGACTTAACTGAAATCGAAGTCGGTTGATCAACGCTGTAGAGTGTTTAGAAGTTCGAATAAAAGGCATTCTGATTTAAAATAAGAATTTAAAGCTTCGCCACGCGTATGATGACGCACTGGCTCTTACTGGAAATACGTTCGCGTATTTTGGTAACAACAAAGAAGGAATTTTCCTCATAAAAAGAAGCTGATCCTCTTACTGTGCCTAAACAGACAGATCTCCATGATGTGGTTAGTTAATTCTGATAGCGGTTCGTTATCCCCAACTTATGTCTCAAACTTGTAAAGTAATCATAATCCTGTAGATGTGGCAGACTGACCCTCAGCCTCGAGGGATCTTGATGACCCAAAACTTATCTACGTTAATCTTCTATATTATATATATATAAAACAAAGTCGGGTTAGTTACACCACCGGATGGATTTTTATGATGTTTGATTTGTTGGATTTTTCTCCGTCCCGGATAGCAGAATAACTATTAAAACGTGGGAAAAATACAAGAAAAAAAAAATAATGAAGATAATTCATTTCCTCATACATTTAGGCGTTACGAAGTTCGCCGGGTCAGCTAGTTTATATTGAAAGTACAAACTTCGATGGCGGATATTATCTGGGACCAAGTTTAAACTTCGCAATATTAAAATTACAATAGAGAACTTTCAACGTTGTTGGACGATAACATGAAATTATATTTTCCTTAACGCTTATCACTACTTATGTGTTGCGTGCAATCCACGGTAAGATACCTTATCGTAAGCTCCGTTGGGTCTTACTAACGCGCTAGCTCGTAGCGTAAAGTTGTAATACAATTTATTAAATAAACGAGCTTTTGTAAACTTAAGCCGTTACAACAAATTGCAAATATTAATTTAATAGTGGTTTTAATGCATTGTCGGGTCAAGGGTGGTATTTAACTGGTATTATGGAATTATTATCCAAAGTCTGGGCAGGAGTAATAGAGCGAGGCACGCGATAACTACGTATTTGCCTACAATCAGCGACATGCTCTACGCTCGTAGGCTTGTGTAGCGGACGCTACGCTACGGTGCCTACGGTCGGTCATTGTCTCCGAAGATTTGTAAAAAGTTGGACAATAAGGTATCTGCGATTCTCATTTTCTTTGTCAGTTTCTTCGGTCTAGTGAATTTAGTCTCTATTATTATGACATTTCCATGTTTAAATATTATTTTCACTTCTCATGCTCTGAAAGTTCGTCTTTATATTGTGCGTAGGCGATATAAAGTCGATTTTTATGCTCTAGGGTATTTTTTTTTTCTAAGACTAAGATAATCAGGCCCAACAGTCACAAGCACAATAAAACGTCGCAGATTAAAGTCGTTATTTTATTTAATTATTTTGCTTTAATTTATTATCACTTCCGTGTTTTCTATCGTTAATTTAATAAAACCAGATAAAATAGTTGTCATTTATTATTTAAAAACGCAAAGAAACGTTTTTATGACTTGGCAGTATGAAGTACCTACCCAAGTCGAATGACACATGCTGAAAATTAAACAAAAAACTTTTAAAAAGTTTCGTAGCGGGATCAGCTATTTTCTTCTTCAATTTTGCAACATTTTTGAACAGTGAAAATATTTGTTATATACTTTATGCCTGTTTCATTTTCTCGCAATCGAAGTGAAAAGCAGAGTGTATAACTCGGGCATAAACGAGCCATTTCACCCCTCGACTTAACTATCTACCCTCGCCTGTGGCTCGGGTGGATATAAACGTCTACGAGTAAAATGGCTTCTTTTATACACTAGTTGTACGTTGTACAAGCCACTATTTGTGGTCTATAGTTTATTTTATTACTTAGAAAGAGAAGGTATTCGAATACCTTACTTTTTTAAATTTAGTTTTTCTCCAAATAATAATAAACTCAGAGCTGGGTTAAGGCCTTCTATTGTTTATGGCTATTTTTATAAATAATGCATGTTTTATTTTTATTCCAACTCTATTACACCACGCGCATATTTAATTATTCATGTTACAATATTTAAAAAAAACTCACTGACCCCGTTATGTTATTATATTGTAAGCCATTTATCCTGACTTAATTGATGTTCAATTTAGCCGTATCCAATTTTGAGGAAAACCAATCTGTCGGCCACAAACGGTCAACGCTTTTTTTTTTTCACGAGTAATTCTCGTCATCACGCGATCCCTTCGTCTTGGGCGTATCAGCACAGATTAGTATCAGATCAGTTCATCAAGGGAACCCAATTTTCTGCTAATAGTTCTGCTTAAACTACACCTAAGTAATAAACTTACAGGCGAATAGTCAAACGCAACTCAATTGTAGTCACCTGCAGTCTCACGCAGTCCTTGACATTTAATTCCAACTTTGATGTCCTAAAAATATGAATGTACACTCTAATATAACATTTGCGCCCTTTAAAATGTATTGTAGTGACAGAAAATGTTTAAAAACATCTTAAAATGAAGTGTCGGTTTTGTATTCGAAGGGTAGTCTCCCCTTATTCACTAGTGGAATTGAAGGGATTTGTCTCACATGTGTTCCTCATGTAAAGCCGGTTTCTCTGTCTTATCTTGTTAGCACGCACAGTACGCCGTATAAGCTCGTGCCTTCTAATCTAACGCTTGTTCAAAAGAGGGCTTAGACTAGAAATAATAATGAAGGTGTCGAGAGCCTTCGAGCTTAATTTAATTGTAATTTACTAAAATAATTATGCTCTTAGCTTTCGTAAGTAAGTGGACTCTTAATAAGAAGTCCTGGGATTATGAATTTAACAACAATGTATTACAACAATTTAAATAACTTATAGGTAAATTAGATGCTGAAACCTTTTGGGGATTTGAGCTTAAAGAATGTTTACTGAGAATATTAGTTCTAGTCCATTAGATAACCTGCGGGGTAATTGCGTAACACACTATCAGTAGGGCTTTCACTTTGACAGTTCAACAATATTCATTGGTTTGTTTAAGTTGTTGAGCAGACACATTTTTCGAACATATGAAGCAATGGATTAGCAATATACTTCAAAATGATTCAGATTGAGATTGATAGTGTGTTACGCAATTAGGGCGCTGGTCTAATAGACTTATCTAGGTATTATTAATTAACAATAGTTTGAAATCGCCTACGCGGTAAATTGCCAAACCATTCCGTTCTACTGAATAATAGATAATATGTTGCTTTGCAGCTTTGTTACTCGAGTATTTGCGTGTTAATCGTATAAATTAGTATGTACGTAAACCGAGGATCTGTCAGTCGAAATACCCTTCTTGATTCGCTAATTTATTCAAAATTCCATACAAAACTCATATAGCTTTTTTATGGCGTTGTGAAATTGAAATCAATGAAATACTTAGTCACTGATCACAAAGTAAGTAATTTCTATGAAATAAGCAATCAGACAGCTGTTAGCTTTTTAAATTATGTAAATATGTCTGTAAATAAAATTAATTAATTTTTAGCAAACAGAATATATTTTTCTCTAGATTTCTACATTGGCTTGGAGCCCTACCCCTAAGTTATTCAAACCAAAAGGTCAAAACCTAAGATTTCATACAATGAAAATCGCAAACGAAAGCTTAATAATAATAAATAAATAATTTGCATAGAATTTCATGTCACTGTTTAAAGCAGCGCGTGTTTAAAAGGAGTAAAAAGTCATCAATCTTTGTCCGTTGTTGCGTAGGTACCCATACAGAATTCTGGCCTACATTCCAAGGCCACCTGTGAAAGAGGCTGTAGGTACTATTTATTATTATAAAATGTTTAATTTCGTCTATAAAGCTAGCTAAAAGCAACTAAACATTAAAGGAAATGAAAGTCCTATTTTTATGAATGAGCAGTCAGTTTTTTCATAACCTTTTACCGTAATTACCTTTTGCCTAGGTATTATTTATTAAAACTATAACGTTTTAATAAATAATACCTAGTAAAAATAACTGCACATAGTAAAAATAACTGTACGAAGGCGTTCTTTAATCGGGATGTTCATAACGACCTCGTAGCGACTTGCTACGAAGCCTACGCGGGTAGCTACGTCTACCCATGCATGACTGTGTTTTCATCAGCGGAAGGGTCATCTACGTCAGAATAGATACATACTTGATGGTAAAAAAGCCATTTCTACATGCTCTAAGATCTAGAGCATCAATTTATATGTCCTTATATGCGAACACAATATGTAGGCGAAAACTCACTAAGTTTAACCTTAGTTTCACCTAATCTAAATTTAAGCATAATTTAAGATTAATTTGATTGTGTTTAGTTTGAGTTACAATGGTTATGAATATGATAATGTTTCCCATAATAGTTGTTGTATGCTGTAGGCGCAAATGTTTGGTCGTTTAGATACTTGATAAGCAAATTACATCAAACGTAGAGATTCTTAGGGTCCTGTAAGTAATACTTTTGTAAAATATTAAGGTCCTTTTTATTCTCACACTATATACCTACATTTTTCTTTTTATTCAAAAGGAACAACAAATAGCTACAATATAAAATATAGAAATCTATACTAATATTATAAATGCGAAAGTGTGTCTGTCTGTCTGTTACATTTGAGCCCTGGAAAAGTACATAGGATAGTTTTTATTCCGATATTCCCACGGGATCGAAACTTATGCGGGTGAAACCGCGGGGCGCAGCTTGTTTAATACACATACACACTTTCGCATGTATAATAGGTACTAGCAGCGCCCCGAGGTTTCACCCGCATAAGTTTCGATCCCGTGGGAATATCGGGATAAAAACTATCCTATGTCCTTTCCCGGGACTCAAACTATCTCTATACCTTTCATCTAAATCGGTTCAGCGGTTTAAGTGTAATTAGGTAATAGACAGACAGACACACTTTCGCATTTATAATATTAAGTATGGATATTGCAGCCCACGACGCTGTTCACAGATTAACATAATACTTATCAGTGAAATAATAAACGCTAGGGATACAGATACTTTTTTTTTACTAACCTATAAATTAACTATCATGTTTATGATAAATATAGTGTATGTATATGTAACACTCAAGAAATGGCACAAATAAGAAAAATATATAAAACATATTCATGAAATTTTTTAAACTTATAGAACGTGTAACCATACTTTCTGTAATTAACCAGCTGCATGGTTAAAAAAAGAACTATGGTCCTGTTTTAGTGTCAGAACGAAAACTGAATATTGTGTAAACAATTGGAACTGAATTGGATTAAATCACCTGCCAGATTAGTTTATCAGGTGCCAAATCAAAAATAAATCAAAACAGACCATTTTTGTTTCTAACCATGAGTTTGAGAGATGGTGGGTAGCTAATCAGCATAATCAGCATATATTCCACTGCTGGGTCACAAGCATCCTCTCAGTGAGAGGGAGCGGGCCATTATCCACCAGGCGGGCCTAGTGCGGGTCGGTAGATGTCACTTGTCATCAATTTTACTACTACGGTACTACCATAGCTATAATAACTATAGGGTCTAAATCCCAGTGAATGAATTTCGTTTTCCCAATCACGGATCACGGAACCCTCTTTTGGCCCAACATGTACTGGGTATTCGTTATGTTTGACGCGATCGATCTGTAGCTTTATGTAATAAAAACTTTTTTATCTTAGCTCTACGTCTCCACTGTAATTTCCCGCAAACCTGTTCAAAGAAAACACGTTCGTAATAAAAGAAAAAGTTTTTTAATAAATACGAGGAAAAATCTGCCTTCGGAGTCTTTGATACAAATAAGTACGATACCTCGCTCTAACATGAAGTATGTACATTCAAGAAGTTTTTATTTATCATAAACATGTTGCCTTGAGGAAATTATTAACAACGTTTATACATTTTGTATTGGTGTGTACAAAACCCACTCACGGTTGAGGGAGTACGTCTATGTTTACAATGGGGTTTCTGTATCTTTTCGTAGCACGTCTGAGTCTTCGTAGCAAGTTGCTACGAAGCCTATCGCAGTTTACATTACCAACCAGGCATGAGTTACTATGTAAGTAAGCAATTATAAACTATTGTATCTATGGATGACTTAATCATAATAACAAGGGCATATTATCCTTCTATTTACTAAAAATAACATTAAAATATGTACATAGTGGAGTTACTATTCAGTTTGTTAATTTGTTGATAATGGCATTAGCTCGTAACCACCGGTCATTATCGTTCGGACCAACGCTCACCACTAAATCAGCAGAACGATATGATAGCTGATGCATTCATGTGTGTCACCGCAGATGCAGTCTCCCGTGCCGGTAACGAAGTTATATACCGACACCAGCCTCGTCCGTAACACCTACATCGTGCAAATAGTTACGTTATATATTCACCGTTTTCGTGTAAGTATTGGCACGAAAATGTAGTATGAAAATGTAATTTTATGCAGAAATTGAGCGCCATGTGAAAGTATTTAGAAGTACACAAGACAATATGAGTATCTTGACAACTATATGAAAATTGCAAGCGAGATACACGTACCTGCAGCTAAATCTTGTCTTATGAATTTTGTGACGAGAGACGTAACTTTTTAGTCCAGCAGTGGACTACTACAGGATGATGAACTATTTTTCTGTGGGTTTTTATTGAATTTATAACAAGGGGAAATAATCATAGGGTATCAAAAAATTCGTCCGCATCTCTGTCAACAGGAAAACTGCCCGCAAAAGGCTGGCAGCATTGCTACGTTGTATGGCGATGCTGACACTGACCAATTTTTTTTTTTTGATGCCATATGATTCAATCCCCTTGTTTTTTTAAAACCCATTTACATATTACAGTTAGCTATATAATATGTAAATATCATCTTTTTTTTTATAAAAATAAAATATAACAAGTAACTAAGTACCTTTACTACTTAAAATTCGTGATACAAAATGTTAGTTGTCGAGTAGCGAATCTGTCGAATTCCGAATCTGTGAGTCTTTGGTCAACTGGACCCACTATACCGAATAAAGGTTGAATATAACAATTCGTATAGCACAATATCAGTGCGAGTAACTCGATACGGTTACAGCTAATGACGTTGTTTTCTTATCGCTCATCTATACGATTCACCCTACACCGGTACAGGGTAGGTACACAAGTTTCCGTATCACATTAGTGGCCCTTGACCGATTTCGTAACATCGATTATGCTGAGCAGAGGAGCGTAAATGTTGCTTAGCGTTACATATTTTAAGTATATTAGGTACCTATATACCTGCCTATTATGTCGTCATCTTAGCGTTTTCTCAAGGGTACATTAAGGCCAGTTTCCTTCCAGTCGACAAATTTCGACGGAATAAGTTATTATTTCTACACAGAACCCTTACTGATACAGAATTCTTGATCTCCATAACCACCTTGTAAAAACAAATTTTATTCCCTAAAACGAATTAGATATTGGCAGTCGTTTTGGTGTAAGTTTCGGACTGAAGAAACCACCGCTTTCTAATAAAAAGATCTCAAACACTCGTTAAGCATTTGTAATAAAAACTAGCCACCCATCCAGAACACGGAAACTGCTTTACCTCTTGCCGCTGACGCTGCACTCCGCACGCTCAACCTCATAGCGAGTGAGACGGACTTATTCTGTTGATCCCTTAGTGAATTCATACGAAATTTACGTGGGACACTCAAAAAATTTTGCGAAAAAAAAAAGTTGTATATGTAATTTATATTTTTTTATTAAATCTTTTCAAAGTACTCTCCACTAGCCTCTATAACAAAGTTCCATGCGTCTGAACCAGTTTTCGAAACACTTTTTCCAGTTCGCCGCAGACACATCGTTTACAGCCTGCTCGAACGCTGACAACGCATCTTCCGGCGACGAAAATTGTATCTCTTTGAGCTCATTTTTTATTTTCGGGAATAAAAAGTAGTCACACAGTGCTAGGTCATGGCTGTAAGGAGGGTGGGTGACCCAGGAGTTTGACCGGCGTGCTGTCCAGGCGCGTTGTCGTGGTGGAGTAGTAGCCCGCGGAGCCCTGATGTGTTTGGTCGCTTGTTGCTCACAACAGAGAAAACTTCTACCAAGCATTTGGTAGTACACCATTCAGCGTTGATGCTTCTTTGGTTCCGTAAAGGAATTGACACCAAGCAGCCAGTCAAATTTAAAAAGCTTGCGATCAAAATCTATCTCCCGCCTCTAGGTCGCTGCACTTTGGTAGGCGTTGATTCGTTTTGAAACACCCAAACCGTCGACTGGCGCTTCGTTTCTGGATCGTATTGATAAATCCAAGACTCATCACCTGTAATGATGTTGTAAACACGCCGAGACGAGCCTGCTTCAAATTTGTTTATCATATCACGGCACCATTTTACCCGGGCCTGCTTCTAAGCATCGGTGAGGTTGTGCGGCACTCAGCGTGAAACTATCCTCCTCACGCAAAGATGCACGTGTAGAATTTCATGAAGGCTTCCCGATCCAACCTGCAGTATGTGCTGAATCTCTTGATACGTAACTCGCCAATTGTCTTGGATTAAATTTTTCATTGCTAGCACGTTTTCTTCCGTAACAGCCGTAAAAGGGCGACCACTTCTTTCTTCATCCCCCAAAGTTAGTCGACCGCGCTTGAATTCGTTATACCAACGATACACGGTTGCCTTAAAAGGGCCTTCTTCCACGAATGCCATTTGAAGTCTATCGTACGATTCTTCCGGTTTCAGGCGACACTTGAAATCGTAAACAATTATAGCGTGAAAATGTTCCCGGCGCAGATCCATTTTTTAATGAGACACGATAATTTAAATTAGCTTGCAAAAAATCTGGAGGGAAATTTTGAAATTGGAACGTACCTATTTTTACTTAGAAATAATCATATTTTCAAAATAGAGGCCAGTCTTTCATACATAAAAACTTTTTTCGAAATAAGTACTTTCTGAGTGGCCTGGTATATTGTTTAATTAGTTATAGATGTTTGTATATTATTATTATTAAGTTAGTATAAGCGCATTTATCACATTGGGTTATTGTGTAAAGGTAGATGTAAGTAGATAATAAATATATTTTTTTAATCTCTTGTTGACAAATTGCCCTCCTGGTGGCAGTGACATTTAGCTGTAAAGGCTCAGATCTCATCTTCCTAGTCTATATATTTGTCTTAAAAAAACACAAGCAAAGAAAGAGTTGAACTTAATCTCTATAAAAGTAAAATAAAAGGAAGGTTTCCTTCCTCTCTCTATATATGCTAATGCAGGATTGAGAACCCAAGGGGTTAATCCTCCCCGATTTTAAGGCTTGCATCAATAAAATGTAGCATCAATAAAAATCGTTATGTGTACTATGGGGTCACGAACTAAAAACAAATGGGCACTTAAAAAATAGGGGTTAGCAACCCCTCCCGTTTTCTTAGAAAGTGTTATTTTTAGATAAGAATTAATCACACAGACCAATTACGGAAAGACTAATGACCAAAATAATGAGCCTACGTCACGTCGATGAAAGTGAGAACTAATGATAAGTACTGATAACAAAATAGAACAACAAAAACATTTTCTCTTAGCGTAGGTAGGTAACAAATAGGTACCTAAGTATCTAATATCCGCCCAACACAAATATCAGGCATTGATACTCAAACTCCGTAACATAAGCTCCGACCTACGGATTTGTTTGTCGATATACAAGGTGTAAGCATAAGCTATAAGTTTTTATTAAGGTCGGACGCGGCAAGCCTGGCTGCGCGATGACTTCGATGGCTGTACAGTCACGAGCATAATACCTTACATTTACGCAAGGTTCAAAAGCGATTTTCTCTTAAATTATTGATAGATATTTTGATGGTGTTACTAGCATACAACGTACTATCGGAAGTCGGAACCATACAATTACCTGTATCTATCTATACTATTTTTTTTTTGTTTGGTTGTTTGAACGCACTCATCTCTGGAACTAGCATCTTTTTGGACTTGATAGCCCAATTTTTGAGGAAAGCTAAAGGCTATTTAATACCACGAAAGAACGCTAAATAAAAACAAAGTAATAGCGCGGGCAGGCGATGCGATGCGACGGGGTGAGTCAGGGAACAAACAATTTCACGCGGACTCTCACGAAGTCTCATGCAAATGCTAGTAAATAAATAAAAAATAAAATCAATTTATTTCGGACGAGTGTGGAACGTAAGGTAGAAACACGCTTGTAGGTACGATACGACTAGACACAGAAAGCATGGCTAATAGAAATCTCTATTAATAGACAGCACGTTTCGCCGAAAACTTTGTTGATAGAAAACATTGTTTTTAGATATCTCGGTTCATAGGAAGCACTGTTGGCAGAGATCTCTGTTCATAGATAGCACTTCTTGCCGTAAACTTTGTTCATAGAAACCACTGTTTCCAGATACCTTGGTTCATAGAAAGCGCAACGTAGGATGCAACGATTATTCCCGATGTCCACCACTTGTTTGGCCACCACTTGGAGACACCGAAACAACTTTTAAAAATATTCTCGTTGGCCACCACTGGGGGACAAAATTCTCGTCAATCAAGTTTAAAACCTGAAAACATTGTAGTTTACGATAAAATCAATTAATTGAGTAAACTTTTTTTAATAGATTATTTTCACCCATAGGAGTTCCTCCTATTGAAAATGGCTCTTTTATTGAAAGTAGTTTTATTAAAATTAATAAAAACTAACTAACATAATATGTATTTTGGTATATATAATGAAAAAATAAAGATGATTTTTAAAATTTTAACAACTTTGAAACCATTTGGAAATCATTTGTTTTACTTTTGTTTCTGTTTATAAATAAGTATGGCATTCTTGTGAAGAAATTAATTGTTCTGACCAAATTTAATTAAAAGCATACCACTAACCTCTGAAGACTGTACCGGAATTCTGATAATGCTTGAAGACGGGCGCAATCAGCGTTATAGGTACACTGATAACTGTTGGTGAGTCGCTATCAACTGTTCAAAGAGTGCTCCAGCGATTGGAAGAGACTGGATCCAATATTTGCAGACCAGCAACAGGCCAAACAAGATGCACGACAGCGCGGGAGGATCGAAAGGTATAGGTATCAACAATGTTAAGAAATTAATTTCAAACGGTTGTTGAAGTCAAAAATCATCTTCTACGTGCTAGAGGGAGCAATCCGAAAAAAAAAGCACGTGTACAGTGAGACGGCGTCTTGCTGAAGCAAACTTGAAGCCACTTCCAAAACTCGAAAGGCACCATCGAAATTCAAGGCTGAGTTACGCTAGAGAACACACGAATTGGTCTCTGGGTGACTGGTCAAGAGTAATGTTTTCGGAGGAGTCGAGGTTCATGCTATACACGTACAATGGGAGGCAAAGAGTCTACAGAAGACTAGGAGAGCGCTATAACCAAACTTGCATTGAAGAGAAAGTGCCATACGGCGGAGGCTCCATACACGTGTGGGCTGGAATTTCTTCCGAAAGCCGCATCGTGCTAGTGGTAATAGAAAATGGCTCTATAACTGCAGAAAGTACGTGAATGAAATCTTGAATGTGTATGTTGGCCCATGTTTAGTAAACACTAGCTGCGCCCCGCGGTTTCACCCGCACAAGTTTCGATCCCGTGGGAATATCGAGATAAAAACTATCCTATGTCCTTTCCCAGGACTCAAACTATCTCTATACCAAATTTCATATAAATCGGATCAGTGGTTTAGGCGTGAAAAGGTAACATACAGATAGACAGACAGAGTTACTTTCGAATTTATAATATTAAAGTATGGATGGGCGAGAACGCCATCTTTATGCAAGATAACGCTCGTCCCCATTGTTAACATTGAAGATGTTGCTATCACACACATGGAGTGGCCAGCACGCAGCACAGGCTTGAACTCCATCGAGCATTCCTGGGACGAACTGGGACGACGTGTACGCCAGCGAAATTCCTCTCCCATCACGCTTCGTGAACTGAAAGAAGCTCTGATAGAGGAATGGAAGAATATTCCTCAGCATCAGCTCAGAAATCTGGTCGAAATCATGCCAAATCGCGTAACAGCTGTATACAGCTCGTGATAGCAATACAAAATACTAAAATGTGCAAAAATAGCATATTTGACACCGTAGCACAGTTTTCGAAATCTAGTGAAATTGACATTTTTACTGAACTCAATTTTATTCAAAATAATCTTCACAATCTTAAACTTTTATGACATTGATTAAGGCACTATAAAATTATCTATAAGTAATACGGACTTTATTTAATAAAGCTAGCTCCAATATTTTAGATGTTATTGAGGTTTTTGTTACTGCACCGCTTTCTTTGCGTCCCAGTGTACTATGTATACGTATTGTTAGTAACTTCAACCAAAGACAACCCAATAACTAGACACAACGAGAAATGGATTATAAGTGGCAGAGGAAGTAGGTACCTATCTGCCGCCACAGCCTTCAGGATGCTGTTGTTGTGACTGCCTCTTATTCTGCTCAGGATTGAAGCCGTTTTTTTGCGGACGATGGCATGCTATCCATCGGTATGCCCGTGACTGTACGTAAACGAGTGGGCGGTGCAGTGTCATGGTTTCAATTTCCGGTAAGCTTTGGCATCGGCACGGGCTCGTTGATGCGATGTTAGCGAATCATTCGATTGTTTTTTGATAGCATCTATAGGGCCTGCGGTCGGTTAAAATGTTCCGCTTGTGAAAAATAACAAAAAGGTTAATGTTTTCGTTTATTACAGACGTGTTTGTGTTTATGTTATGTCTGCTTTAGATTTAAGTGACTTGCTGATAATAGCATTGCTACGTGAATAACACCGCAGTAAACTTAAAGTAAAATCACTTATCCTACTCTGGTTTTTAATTTGATCAACGTCGATCGCAGCTGTCATTTTAGTTTAGCAAATTAAAAATCAGAGTATTTAATAAATATTATTTCTATTTAACCGACGAAAAAAACGGAGGAGGTTATCAATTCGACGCGTATATTTTTTTTTTTTAAGTAGGTAGTTGAGATGAATTTATCTCAATCTAAGAACAAACTTAACTCTGTAGTTGAAAAAAATTCTCCCATACATCAATATATGTATGGGAGAACTTTTTCCCAACTATACAGCACTGTAAATTCTACAATTGCAAAGTAAGATAGTAATTGCTAAAAAATATTTTTTGTGTGATAAAACTTTTGCTGTGAGAACTTGTTTCTTGCCTTTCATGATTCTAGGTCAACGCGGCGGCAAGTACTCTAATAAATAGGTTTTGATTTAATTGCGAGTATCAAAATATGTCGCATAAATGGTATTTTTACCGACTTCAAAGGAGGTTATTTTTTTTTTAAGTTTACTAACGTATTTGATATTGTTGCGCGCCACAATTGATGGCGACATTAGCTACCACTAGCGCCATCTAGTATCGAGTAGCAGAACTTATAATTATTCGGGTCCCTTCTAGAAACTTCGATGATAGAACTTTCCAGAACTATCGACGTCTGGTCCGTCGGGTTCGGTATGTACTCGAACATTCTAGATGTTTCTACGGTAGAAGGTTCTGGAACTATCCGAGGCCTATATAAGGCCGGTGTGCCTGCGAGCCGATATACAGTGTTGGATAAGCGATACAAGCGAAAACATCGAAGCGATCTTCAAGTGCGACTTTCAAGTGATCTTGTAGTGCGATTGTGTTTTATAATTAGTGTGTTAAAATTGTAATTGCTGTTTTTAATTAAAGTGTCTATTTTTGGTTATTAAATCGGCAGTTTTTATTGTCACGAACCCCAAGCTCGTAACAATTGGTGTCAGAAGCAAGGATTATGCCGATTTTACCGAAGGACGACACGGAGGGTATCCGTACCCGGAGTCAACGCCAGCAAGAGACGGACCAGAGGCGATTCGGTGGAGCAACGCCACAGACGTCAGAGGGCCAAATACCAATCACGGAGACCGGCCCGTCCACAGCTGCTCCAGCATCATCAGCACCAGATTTTGCTGCACTGATGGTGATGCTGCAGGAGCAGTCCCGCCGTCAGGAGGAACAGGCTCGTCGGTTGGAACAACAGCTCCAGCGGGACAAGGAGGAACAGGCCCGCCGTCAGGAGGAACAGGCTCGTCGGCTGGAAGAACAGCTTCAGCGAGATAAGGAGGAACAGGCCCGCTGTCAGCAGGAGCAGTCCCGCCGACAGGAGGAACAGGCCCGCCGCCAGGAAGAGCAGATGCTCCTTCTGAAGGACCTTCACGCTACCTTCGGGAAAGACATGAAGGAGGTGAAGGATAAGGTTGCTCAACATGACAACCGCCTGTTGGAAGCTGAAACCCGAATCGACCAAGTGAATAATCGGGTTGACAACGTGATGGCTGATGTGAAGGAAACTGTGATGGCTGATGTGAAGGAAACCGTGATGGCTGACGTGAAGAAAACAGTAATGGCTGATGTGAAGAAAACGCTGGATTACCTTAAACTTGAGGACGGAATCGCAGCCCCCGTAGCTACAACACCTTCGCTACGTGGATTTAAAGTGCCACCGTTCGACGGAACTTCTTCCTGGTCAGCCTACAAAGTTCAGTTTGAGGCTGTTATGAAGGCGAACGGGTGGAATAAGAGTCAGGCCATGACTGCCCTCATCCTAGGCCTGCGCGATCAGGCCTTAACTGTGCTGGAAGCTCTCAGCAAAGAAGTGACTTACGAGCAGCTCCTTGAGGCATTGGAGGCTCGGTATGGTGACGCTCACCTGGAACACGTGTATCGTGCGCAGCTCAAGGATCGTGTGCAACGCAGTAACGAAACCCTGCAGCAGTGGGCCCTTGAAGTGGAGAAGCTGGTTCGTAAAGCTTACCAGTCCTTGCCTGCGCTTATTGATGGGAACCTGGTGCAGGTATTTATCGACGGCATCCGCGACCTTGAAGTTAGAGCTGCTGTGAGGCTCGGTCACCACGGGACGCTTAAAGACGCCTTGGCCCATGCACTGGAGGTGGAAGCTGTGCGGCAGGATCATCGTTCCCATCGCGTCAGGGAGGTTGCAGCGGCTACAGTTCGCGACCGCAATAAAGGAAACAGCCCTAGGTGCTACGGCTGTGGAGAAAGGGGCCACCTTCGATCCAGTTGCCCTAAGCGAACTGCAGAAAGAGAAGACCGAGCTCCAGAGGGTAGTGCGGTTAACAGCACCGCCCAGCACCAGCAGCAGGGAAACGAGTAATAGCCAGGACTGCGGGGCGGGTGCTGGCTGATGCTCAAAGAGCCCCAAGGATTTCGATCACACAAACCCTTGACGGGAACAGCTTAATCATCAAGGGCGAGGTCAACGGAACGCCGTGTAAGCTGACCATAGATACTGGAGCCTCTCGTACGGTCGTCAGTTCCCAACTTATAAGTCGGTTCCTTGGGGACTCCGCATACAACCGAGAACGCATTAATTTGGTAACAGCCACCGGTCAGCGTATACCCGTCCATGGAGAGAAGAAGATGGAGTTGAAGCTAGGCAACAGAATCTACCTGCATAATGTCATCGTGGCTGATATAATGGACGATTGCATCTTGGGCCTTGACTTTATGAGGAAGAATTATTGCGAGATTGACGTCAAGCAAGGTGTTTTGAAATGTGGACAAGAGGAACTTTTTATGGAAGGGGCATTACCAGGGAATGTGTACAGCCTTAAAAAGATTGTTCTTCCGCCGAGATCAGAAACGATTGTGCCGGTTAGTCTTCCTCGGAATCCTGGGCAAACTAATCGTTGTGTACTCGTGGAAAGGGTAGACAATGACCTTCCATGGAAAGTGGCACGAACTTTGGTCAGAGCCACCGACATCTCAGGGGTACGTGTGCTGAACCTTTGTGATCAGGAACAGATTATAGAAAAAGGCACACTAGTTGGTACTTGCGAGGAAGTGGATTGGTTACGTCGATGCCAATATCTATCGACTGGGACCCTCAACAAGGATGCACAAACGAAAGTGTCCACACTTTTAGAAGACTGCCGCAGCGCTCTGTCCCAAAATGAAATGGTCAAGGCGAAGAAGATGTTACTCAAGTACGCCGGTGTTTTCTCGTCAAACGATGCTGACATTGGGAAGACTGGCTTAGTTCAACACAAAATAAACACAGGAGAAGAATTGCCTATCCGTCAGCGGCCAAGGAGATTGCCGGTAGCACGTGAAAAGGAAGTGGAAACCATGATCGAAGGAATGGTGAAGGATGGTGTTATTGAACCTTCATCTAGTCCATGGTGTTCACCTGTAGTGCTGGTAAGGAAGAAGGACGGCAGCATGCGGTTTTGTGTTGACTATCGTCGTCTGAACGACGTTACGAAGAAGGACAGCTATCCTTTGCCAAGAATTGATGACACGCTGGACATGCTTACTGGAGTAAAGTGGTTTAGCACGCTAGACCTGAAAAGTGGCTACTGGCAAGTTGAAATCGATCCAAAGGACAAGGAGAAAACTGCGTTCTCGACAGGAAAGGGTCTTTGGCAATTTAAAGTTATGCCGTTTGGATTGTGCAATGCTCCGGCAACGTTTGAAAGGTTGATGGAACTTGTACTTACCGGGCTAATTGGCGATGCCTGTCTGGTCTACTTGGATGACATCATCATCGTAGGCCGCACGTTTGAAGAACATCTTCAAAACCTGGAACGCGTGCTCATGAAGATCCAGAGTGCCAACCTCAAGTTAAGTCCGAAGAAGTGTTCACTATTCAAACGACAAGTTAGCTTTTTGGGGTATGTAGTGTCGGAAGAAGGTATCCGCACGGATCCAGAGAAAATCGCCGCTGTCAAGGATTGGCCAGTCCCAAAAGACAAGACGCAGGTCAGAGCATTTTTGGGTTTGTGCTCTTATTATCGGCGATTTGTTAAGAACTTTGCGGATATAGCCAAACCCCTGCACAAGCTAACCGAGGAGAAGCGACATTTCTGCTGGGATGAAAGTTGCAACATCGCATTCCAGGAGTTAAAGGACCGACTGTGCAAAACACCTATTTTGGGGTACCCTGATGCAGGCAAGGAATTTATAGTTGACACAGACGCAAGTGACATAATATAGGACTTGGTGGTGTATTGTCTCAACGGAAAGGTGATCAAGAGGTTGTAATAGCGTACTTCAGCAAGTCGTTGTCAAAGCCGGAAAGGAACTATTGTGTCACGAGACGGGAATTGCTTGCTGTGGTAAAGTCATTGCAGCATTTTAGCAAATATCTTCTGGGGCGGAAATTCCACTTACGCACCGACCATGCTGCACTGAAATGGCTATTGCAGTTCAAAAATCCGGAAGGACAAGTTGCGAGATGGATTGAGCTACTGCAGGAATACGACTTCGTGGTCGAACATCGCAGCGGAAAATCTCATGGCAACGCGGATGCATTGTCAAGAAGACCTTGTCCTGAAGACTGCAAGCATTGTACTAGGCAAGAAAGTAAAGAAGTCGTACCTGTGAGAATGCTCAAGACAGACCTCAGCAACGAGTGGAAGGAAAGCCTACAACGTGCACAACAGGAAGATTCAGACCTCAAGCCGATTCTCGAGTGGATGAAGGCCAGTGCACCTAAGCCCACGTGGAGCGACGTCTCAGCGATGAGTTCGATCACAAAAAGCTATTGGGCCCAATGGGACAGCTTGGTGATTCAGGATGGAGTCCTGTGCCGTAAATGGGAAAATGCTCGGGGAGACAGCTGTCATTTGCAAATGGTTGTCCCTAAAGCTCAAGTACCGGATGTTCTACAGCTGTACCATAATGGTTGTTCAGGAGGCCACCTGGGAGTTAAACGGACCCTGCTGAAGATACGAGAACGGTTTTACTGGGTCCACTGTCGGGACGATGTCGAGGACTGGTGCCGCAAATGTACGAGTTGTGCAGCTGTAAAGGGACCTCAGACTCGTAGTAGAGGTGCATTGAAATTGTACAATGTTGGTGCACCATGGGAGAGGATAGCCCTAGATGTTGCGGGGCCGTTTCCGGAAAGTGAAAGTGGTAACAAGTATTTCATGGTTGTAATGGATTACTTCACTAAGTGGCCGGAAGTCTTCCCCATACCAAATCAAGAAGCTTCGACAGTTGCAGATAAATTAGTCCATGAAGTCTTCTGTCGTTTTGGAGTACCTTTAGAGATTCACAGTGATCAAGGAAGGAATTTTGAGTCCCAAATATTCCAGGAAACTTGTCGAGTTATGGGTACTCATAAAACGAGAACAACTTCTTACCACCCACAATCGGATGGAATGGTGGAACGATTTAATCAGACATTGGAGAGATACCTGGCGAAAGTTGTGGAAAATCGGCAACGAGATTGGGACAAGCACATACAACCGTTTTTGTTGTCATATCGAAGTGCTGTTCACGAAAGTACATCGGTGACACCAGCTTTCGCAAACTTTGGAAGGGAATTACGGCTGCCTGCAGACCTGATCACCGGAATACCACCTGATGCCCCACGCAGTATAACCGATTATGCGAATGACTTGCGGAACAAAATGAATGACATCTATGAGCACGTCAGACAATCGGGCCAGCAAATGTCTGAGAAGATGAAAACCCGTTATGACCGCAAAATGAACAATAAAGGGTTCGACGAAGGATCACTAGTGTGGTTGCACAATCCAGTCCGCAGCAAAGGGAAATCTCCTAAGCTTCAAGCTAAATGGGACGGACCGTACCGGATTGTGACAAAGATCAATGACGTAACCTACCGGATACAGAAAGGTGCAAGAGGTACTCCTAAGATCGTCCATGTGGATCGACTGGCGCGTTATTATGGGGCCAATAATGCTCGGGACGAGCATGTCTTAGGAGGGGGCAGTGTTGCGCGCCACAATTGATGGCGACATTAGCTACCACTAGCGCCATCTAGTATCGAGTAGCAGAACTTATAATTATTCGGGTCCCTTCTAGAAACTTCGATGATAGAACTTTCCAGAACTATCGACGTCTGGTCCGTCGGGTTCGGTATGTACTCGAACATTCTAGATGTTTCTACGGTAGAAGGTTCTGGAACTATCCGAGGCCTATATAAGGCCGGTGTGCCTGCGAGCCGATATACAGTGTTGGATAAGCGATACAAGCGAAAACATCGAAGCGATCTTCAAGTGCGACTTTCAAGTGATCTTGTAGTGCGATTGTGTTTTATAATTAGTGTGTTAAAATTGTAATTGCTGTTTTTAATTAAAGTGTCTATTTTTGGTTATTAAATCGGCAGTTTTTATTGTCACGAACCCCAAGCTCGTAACAATATTAATTACAACTTGATACCTCCACGCGGTCTTGAGGAAAATAGTCTTGCTTGACAGACAGACGGACGGACAAGGAAGTGATCCTATGACATTCCGTTTTTTCCTTTTGACGGAACCCTAAAATCAGTAGGTAATGTACACATGTTGTTATAACATGGGATTCAACGGAAATAGCAAACGGGATCCATCGTTAATACTTAAAAAATGGGATTCAAAAGTGGCAGCCAACGAAAAAAAACGTAGGATGGTAGAGTTTAAATGCAACCTTTATGAATACTTTGAAAAGTAGATGGCAGAAATATGGGACAAACATTGATTTATAAAAAGAATGGAAAAGAAAACAACGGTATTAGCTCGTAAAGCTCTCACAGTACCAACCAATACCAACCTCGTATTGTGTGATTGTAGGTGTAGCCGTTGTAGGTACTGGTATTTCGCTGTATCTAATACTCCTCATAAATTCACAACAAAAAGAAAAATGCGGAAAACATTTCATTAGTCAGAAGAGCTAGCTTCATGTTGTGAAGTATCATCTCTTTAATTTAATTAAGGAGCTTACCTTGTAGAATTCTCAATCGAAACAGCTTTCTGTTATAATTACTTTTTGCGTTTGTAATTACGATGTCTCGTGGAAAATTTATCAAAGTTTTTATATTTTTTCTTCGAAATCTAGGAATTCATTTGTGGAAGCTGCGGTGTGGATGTGTTCAGTCACCATAACTGATGGGTTCGCAATCCCTTCGGATTATCGAAGGGCAGCTGTCTTGTTATTTCAGGACCATAATAGAATTGTTTGATTTCGATCAGAAATTGTCTTCAAACGAGCGGCCAAATTGAAATCGATATTGAGACAGTGTAGGTAATACCTACTCATCCGAGTATTTAATTTATATGTGAAAAATGCATAGTAACATTAACTTATAAGGACTGGTTACGTCCGTCTCTGGAGAAGACATGAGGGCTTGTTAATAACGATAACGTTTAGACTAAGGCATTTTAGTCAATCTGTGTTTCTTTATTATTTGGGAATTTGGCGTCGTGTGCCTTATTACCTTTTTCTTTTACAGTACCTACTTAAATATAGTAAGTACTTATATCTTCATTTTATTTTTAATTTTTCCTCCACCGCGGTAGTCAACTAATAAAGCTTAGGCATGGTGGGCTCTCGCCGCGCGACTCAAACAGATTCCTTGATGACGCTGTAATAGTCGCTGCTAATAAGTGCCTCCACAGTCCACTCAGTTCCACATTATGAACGATCAAGCAATGAATCGGTGCAAGGAAAAATAAATTGCCAAGCTACAATGGAACGGACATGTAATAACAGCTTACAGCACAAATAATTACAGCGATACAAAATCAAACAGTGATACAAAAAAATAGCAAATACTTAATGTGGGTGGGACGTTCTTGTTTTTCATCGACAATGGCTTGTCCCCTCGAAAAAATTAATTAGTAATAATCCAAAATATTCAGTTCCTGAGGTTTTTTTTTTTAGAAACATGATTATAACAGGATGACCGTTAAGTATAATGTCTCAGAATTGCAATTTTATTTATATTCCTAATTATCGTGACGTAGTATTCAAAAAGTTTGACGGAAGGGTGTTACATACAATTAAGTTATATCCCTCTGCACTGCCTAATGTTACAAAATGCTCTCACGCAAAAAATATCTAATAACTTACTTAATTTAAAATAAACCGAACTTTTAAAAAGTCGTAAAATAAATTATTAGGGCGAAAATAAATCAGGTTTACATTTTTAAATAAAAATTGATTTGAGTACATGTATCCCGCTTTATATGATTTATGTTGCCATTTTCGGTCACGCATTTTACAAAACAAATTATAATGCGCGTGAGCTGTGTTGGCGTTGAGCGCTAATCACCAGTTCTTTTTAATGACCATGTCCGCCTTTTACACTTCCTCCCTCAAGCCCAAGGTCCCTTACGTCCAAGACCTCGTTCGCTAGTTAAGTTTGTACCTAAGTCTATATTACAAGAGTAGTTAGTAAAGTGACAGAGTGGTAGATACTTATGTCATAAGTATCTACCACTCTGTCACTTTACTAACTACTCTGTCTCAATTATTCCCCCTTATGAATAACCGTCAAAGTAGCGTAACATTTCATGTAATGGAAATATTTACTAAATTAACGTATTCAACTATTATAAAGTCATATCGAGGACTATTATATATACCTATACTAAATACAAAAGGTGTTCATCAATATTTCATCATAATTGCACGGTTCCGATTGGTCGTTTCCTATGGAGAAGAGCCGGCAAGAAACTCCACGGTTAGTCTTTTAAAAATAATTGGCTTTTACAATGTTTCCAAATTACAGTAGGTATGGGAGGACAGCGTAGGCTTGTTAACAAGTAGATACCAGGTACTTGATAAAAATAAAAAACGGTCTCGGCTAAAAATCCACTGTACCTATTGAGTTAAATCAAAATAAGTATTTGTATTCTGCTTATATAAGCACAGGAATACAAATAAGTATTAATATTTGAGTTTGCATGACACATAATAAATTGATACATTTTTGTGACTGAGGTATTTAATTATTTTTACCATTCCATCGAAAAAAATATTAGTAAAGCATAGGTGGTTTTTAGAATCCTCGATAGTTTGAGCAATACTTCAAAAAAGACGCATATTTATTTTTTTATCAAATCTTAAAACTAATCGCTCAGATTGTCGGTAAAAAAAGAACGTGGCAGGTATAGTAATAAATATACGTACCTACCTACGCATACATGTACTAATAGGTACTTGTATACTATATAGTGTGCTTGCACGCAAAAGCTTTCATAACTTTACCAATTCAAGTTAATTGATTCAACATCAGAGCTATGAGTACAAAGGATAGCTTCGAAAACAATGTTACCTACAGGCACTGCTAGAAATTACTTTAACATCAATCTTTCCATTTCATTATGATTAAATTGTTACAATATTTCTCAGATACGGGCTTTAGCATAATGTAAATACGTAGGTAAGTAGCCGAGTTACCTGCTTGTTATAACAATGTTACAAAATCATTTTGTTAGCAAAGAAAACAGAAACAGACAATCTGTTTATACTAACCGAAACACATTTTGAAGGAAACTTTGGAGAAGTTTACGGAGAAATTGGCGTTTCTGTTTACAGTGAGCGCATGGAGTGTGCAGAATAATTTATTAATGAAATTAATGGAAGCTATAACGGGGGAACAATAAATTCAATATGAATTTCAGCATTTTCATGATGAAATGCTTTCATTACGCAACGTAGCGTTTGAAAATGTATTTAATTTGATAAAAGAGTAAAATATTTTCCGACCGTTCGTTAAAATCTCATCGGCACGCCTACACACACATACCTATAAAAAAATAAACAACACAAGCAGATTTACATAGAAAAGGTACGTGATAAGCATAAAATATGTTGTCATATCTAATTTACATTGGCATAACGAAATTCAGCATAATTATCACTACGCATAATATTATTAGGCATAAATGATTTGCCGTAATGTTTATTGTCATATACTTACTGTTGGCATAATAATAATCTATGAATCATAATTTTGTAAAGCATAAAACGCATAATAAAATTTACAAATAATGTTTTTTTGGAATAAACATAATAAACCCTAATAAATAACTCCTAACGATCGTAGACACTATATATTTCGCATTATTGATTAATTATTGCTCCAATGTAATGTCGAATGTAATGTAATAAGACGTAGTCGTCGAGCCCCGCTTCGCGAGTCCCTATTTCTATCTACAGGGTTTAAAGTAACCTAACACTAATGACGGGGGCAAGTTCGCTCGCTTTTCTCGCTCACTTGAGCCCCCGTCATCCTCTTCGAACCTAACCTGTCCGAGTCGAGGTGCCCCAAGTCCCGAGCTTGCTTCGCTCGCTCTTGAACCGTCACTTAATCTCAATTATCAAGCAATGCATTTAGTAAATCGTTATTTATACTTTGCGTTGTTTTTCCAATTAACATGATTATAAAAAGATTAGTTTGTAAAAAAAATTTTTTTTTTTTTGTCAAATGAGTCATTTACAGAAATAATAGTTTGTAAAGTATTAACTTTATCAAGTATAAAACTGATAAAACCTAACTTTATTTTTAAATTGAAAATTTGTGATTCGTTTTTGTCAAATGACAGTAGGACACCCTTTTTATATTTATGGCACATGATTATTAGACGAATAAATATGATGCCTTAAAAATGTATGCAACTCCAAATTATGCCAATACAAATTACTCCAAATTAGACCAAATGATAGTTATGCTAACCTTTGGGAGATTCCCTTAATTAACACCTTGTTCGTATGAAAACAAACTACTTAATGGCTGGAATGGTAGAGCTTACCTTGAAATCTTTGACTCCACTTTAGGTCCTAATACAACAACCAAATTTTTGGGCAAGCGATTCTATATTATTTGAGTTGTAGTTTATTCTTATGAGATTTAAACTTCAGGTGTGTGTTCTACAGAATTCAGTGAAGTACATACAAACATGGAAGTGAGTACCTAAGGCAAAGAAAAGGACTGCCAACAGCTGCGATCTCTAACGTTCGCCATTAGTTTTTAGCTGCCTCAAGTAGTTCTAAACTTTCTTTTTACGGCAATAATTTCTCTGATCTTTCTAAGACCTCAGTCTTACAGCTCACTGCTTTTATATGGTACAGGGTAGATTTTTGAGAAGGGGCAGTATGGACAGCTACCTCAGCTGTTGTAGGTACCAGCTACAGGAAAACGTTTTTAGGAGAAAAACATGAGTTGAAATTGTTCTTAGGTTATAAAAAAAAAATACCCGTTCCATACATTTGACCGCATCGTAGGCACTTTGCACTTTTCCGTGAAACAGCAGATTTTTTTTTTATAATTGGCGAAAAATGTCTACGCTAGTCTAGAGTCATTTTCTGAATTCATGGTTACAGTTTGCGAGTCGATGTCCCTGCAACCCTGTATTAGAGAGAATAATTAGTCTTCTACTTCTTCACCTAAAAGTATTATTTTAGGTACTAGAGACGACAAATTTAAACTTTGCACGTCACAATAATTATGTTTTACTAGCTGCTACCGCGCTGTATTATCAGCGCTTACAATTCCATTAGTTCGTTAAGGATCTAGAAACTAGACGGTAGGTATTACATTACCTATGTGCCTTTAGATTGGTTGATATGCTTTTGGAATATGTATATTATATCAACATTCAAATATAAACGAGATGTACGAGATGACTCAGAAGCAAATTAAAAACAACAAGGCGCCGATGATATTTAAAACAATAAACTTGTGTATTCGTTATTTGTGGAGATCAGCCTAGGCCAATCCTACTAAAACTCCGTAAGTAAGGTAAGCTCCACACTTACCGAGTTTTTTCTCCATCTTTCCTTATGTCTAGGTAATTTAATTTGCCTTGATTAAAAGATAAACAAACTTCTGAATCGACTGCCTGGCACTTATCGGAAAAGAAACTTCCTTAATTTCCTTCGCCAAATAGATAGCTTTGCGGATAGTAAAGTTCCACGAAACTCTTTGTGGAACAACACTCATAAATCAAGAAGAATATTGTCAAACATAATTAGGAAATATTATGTTGGGTAAGATAATGTATCTCTGTGATTATCACTCTGTTATGTAATGTTGACCTTATCAACAGACTTAATTGGTTAATTAGTATTCTTTTGGCTAGTATGTTTTGACTGCCTAGCTAGTCTTGTCTATGTAGGTAGTTAGAAACCAGTAGGTAGCGCAATTGCTGCCCTCAGTGTAGGTTTGATTAAAAGGTCGGGCAGTGTGGGTGCTGAGATTTCGATTAGAAAATATTTCAGTACCTAGCAGCTTACAATTTTGATTTGTGCTCGCCCCCTATTACATGGGACTTAAGGTGAATGCGCAGTGGTAGACCGCGAAATTTAAATTTGCTTACGTTTTTTCGAATTTGCAGGTCAGTGTCAGGTTGTATCTTGATCAAAATATGATTCGCGACTATAAAAGATATGTATTTACAAAATTATATTTATTAGAATCATTAATACCTACTTATATCTCTTTAAGTTAGATTTGTTCCGTAAGCACTTTTCCATTAGAGATTTGTTCTTATGGAACAAATCTAACTTAGGAAGTTGTATTTAATAATGATTATAATTCCGTAAATATTAAAATCTAAATTAATGATTATTATTCTGTATTATTTTGATCAAGATACAGCCTGACACTGACCTGAAAATTGCAAAAAACCTAAGAAAAATTGGATTTGCGCGTTTAAACATAACAGGCAAAATGTGGGTGTCATATTTAAATACACCTTGTGCCGAAAAAAGAAAGAATACAGTCGTATATTATGTTATTCGATTTTGTTTAATTACCCATTAAACCTTGATAATATATAATGTTGGCTTTTTGAACTGTGTCTAAATAAATATTCATCATTTCAGCCCAATACATCCAGGCGACTTTCAACTTACGATACTATACTGGTTACTAGATATGCTGTGCAGTTTGGGTAGATACACAAGGCAAGTCTCAGTTAATTGTTTGGAGAAATATATTCTTTGTTGTGTAGCACAGGCTACCAGTAGATATTAGGAGAGAATTAACTCGTGCGTGCTGCATGCCGTGGTGAAGAGATTAGACAGCAAAATTGGGAGCTGACTGACTGCCCAGAGGTCAGACGTGCCGGACGTACTAAAATAACGTGATTGGATAGCAATTTTATAGTTTTCCAATAATTGAAACTGAATTGTTCGTCTAATGAAAGTTATCTCTAAGTTGAAATTAAAAAATCAGCATCTTCGAGTCACTGTCACTTTATCCACATAAAATCCAACTTCCAAGTCCATTGGCATTGCCAAGACGTCCTAAATACTTCAATTTCTTCAAAGATCCTTTTAGACCTGCGTTAAGGAGCAGGTTTATAATAGATATCTAAACATAAATATAATATATAGAATACTAACTAGGTAGTCAACATTGTTTTTTTCGAAGACTTGGATCGTATTTCGATCACATTCAGCAAAAGGCTGAGTGTTCTGTAGGTACCTATGTCTTCCTTGCGCTTTTTATTTCGTTTTGATCGTCAGACGCGTCACAACCTCTAAGTAAACAACGACGAAAGGAAAAACTACGTGTTTATAAATTGCTTGTTTTTCCTCGCCAACTAAATGCTTCAAAAATAAAAATCTCTCTAAAAGAAAATATCGTGCTACCAAAACTAACTCTAGTTAGTGGTGTAATGTTAGATAATAATCAATCCGATTTATGTACCCGCGTCAGACATTAAAATTTAGATTGCTTATTTATAGAATCGCCTTACGAGGTAGTTTGGTGAATTTAATGCGTTCGTAGGCAATTGTATGCCGAATATATGAGATTGGCACGAAGGCGATTGGCGGAATAAACCTAGTCACAAATAAATTCTCAGTTCGAAGGAGGTGATCGTCATAATGACCTGTTTATTGCTCCAACATTTTCTCGCTTTTCCAGAAATACGAGATACTGCCAAGTGCTCAGATAATTGGAAGAACAATGTACAAAGGCTACTTACGATCATCAAGAGTAGGACCTTCGAGTCTATTACAAAACCAGTTGTCGAGCTTATGTTCCAAAGTTGTTTATTAAATTCCGTAGAGTCTGGATAAAAATAAAGCCCCGTTTAATTTTGACACCGTAGCGTAGGAGTTTCAAACAGGGAATGCAAACAGAAAAAGAATATGCATGAGTTTAAAGAAAGCAGCGGAGTAGGTAACAGTAGAAATTGTCTTTCATTTTGACAGTTCAACAACATTCATTACGTTATTCACGTTGATGAGCAAACAATTTTTTTCGAATACTTATATGAAGCAATGTATTAGCAATATCTTTTAAAAGTATTCAGATTGCAATTGATAGTGTGTTACGCAATTATATAAGGTGATGAGGTCACGGTAATGGAGCCGTGTAATATTAACCACGACACACGCTACTATCCACAAACGGTTGTTGACGAGGAGCTAACAGAATAAATTATAAATCCCCTACCAAGGCTTCATAGGTACACATCACAAGAAAGTTTATCCCAACTTATTCATGTCATAAAGAAGTTTACAAGAGGAATTCTGAATTTCCCTGGAATAATTTTGATTTCCGGCAGCCTAATTGCGGAACGCCAAATCGTCAAATGATTCTGATCAGTTGGCTTCATTTCTATCACAATTGGCTTCATTTTACGATTTTCGAATTGCGAAACTCTAGTTTCTGCGCAGGGCCTTAACGTTCATAATTGGTTTCATAATAAACTAGAGTTTCGCAATTCGAAAATCGTAAAATGAAGCCAATTGTGATAGAAATGAAGCCAACTGATCAGAATCATTTGACGATTTGGCGTTCCGCAATTAGGCTGCGGCTCACTGAAGAAATACTCAATACAATATTGTCAAACTGGAAATGAATTTAATTTATGGTAATTATATAAATATATTTTAATCTAGTACGTCTCTAGTGTTAGGACATTTCGTGGATAGGACTATCTACCAGTAACTTATTAAGTTCTCACGTGTTTCATGAAAACAATTTATTTTGAAATTGGAATTGTTGAAAATTGATAACTTATGATTTAAAAATCGAAAGAACATGAAATTCCTGTCATAAAATTAATTTAATTTAATTAAAACAAGTACCTACTAACTAAAATGGGTACTTTTAAGTACACATCGCGTACAAAGTGTTTGTTATTACTGGAGTGGTACCAAGACTGGGAGTACATTGATAAATGTATCTGGGTATGTATTAATTAATTACGAGATTGATTGTAGGTAGGTACCTACATTGATTGATTAAGTGTTTTTTGATGACACAGAATATCTGACGCTGCCTTGTTGAAAATTTGCCTGAAAAATCAACAGTCGTAAAATAATTTCAGACACCTGAGCACTTTTAATTAAAATCTTAATGATCCTTAGGTATTGTCCGATTACATCTATGAGTGGTAACAATATTATTTTTCCAAAAAAAAAGAGACTAGCATTTAGGGCTTTATTTTTAATCCCATCATTCATAAGTAGGTATAATTAAGCCGCAAGCGTTAAGTTACGCATGTTCCTAGTTACTAACTAACACTATCTACTTACGTGTTGCTACGTTGATCTTATCACGAAGGAAATTAAAGGATTACGATGCAGACTATACTATTGCATGATATTTAAGAATTCAAATCTAATCTATAGGTATTTAGGTAGGTACTCACAAAGTAATGGAACTTCTACACATAAAGTCAGTTTCAAAAACGAAAATCCCTTATCATTTTCCGAATCAGCAGCTTTGCTGACTACGAGGGGCGTTCAATGTATTTTCGGTATCAGGGTGATTAACTAATGATGTGGGTAATATGGCTAATTAATTAATTAATGACATTATCTATGGGTATTAGGTAAAATTTCATATAGTTGTGATCATTAGTTTGCTAGTTAGGTATCCTTAGTCAACGACAACTGGAATGGCTAACGTGACAATGTTGAAGAAAATTGAGCACCGCGCTGTTATTAAATTCCTTACAACAACAAACAAGGAAAAAGTCAAAATAACTATTCACGATTCACGATGAGATGGTGGCTGTTTACCAAGATTCTGCACCTTCGTTATCCACGGTTCAAAAGTGGTCAAGTGAATTTAAAAGGTGCAGAGAGTATTGAAGACGACACTCGCTCGGGCGGCCCGGTTACTGCCTCTACGGAATAAAACGTGAAAAAAGTTGAGAAGCTTTAAATACTAGAGGATGCCCGAATGAAGATAAAAAAAAAATGATAGCAGAGACGACCCAACCTCCAAAAAAGACGGGGTAAACTGACCACCGATGTGTCGCTTCTTCACGACAACGCCACGGTCCACACGGCGGCGCCTGTTTTCAAGGCTGCTGTGCGAGATTGTGATTTCGAAGAAATTAAACACCTACCCATAGACTAACATCTACCCTATAGCCCGGACCTAGCCCCGAGTGATTATTTTTTCCCTAATTTGAAAAAAAAAAAAACCTTCGTGGGAAACGATTTTCCAACGATGATCTGTCAGAGAAAGAGGAAAGTTATTTTTATAGAGCATTGAAAAGTTAATTTCGAGATGCATTAGGGTACAAGGGGGATTACATTGAAAAATAAAAATAATTTTAATTGAATTTACGTCAATTTTCATGCCGATACCGAGAATACATTGAACGCCCCTCGTAAGTAGGTACCTATCTAGGAAAATCATAGTTAAATTCTTTGTGTGTACCTACGTACGCCTGTAATATTAAACATGAACTGAAGGTTTTATCTGTCTATAACTGAAAATTCCTACTCAAGCAGGTACTCACCTAGAATCAAATAAGTAATTAAAAGGCCAAGTTACACGCTGAAATCCCGGAATTGCTTGCGCTTTGAGCTTTTCCGACTTTTCTTTAAACTTTTTGGTGATAATGTGACACTCTCTAGAGCTTTTGAAATAGGAGAGGGTGGACAATTATTATTAGTTAAAGAGCATCTCTATATTTATACCTACAGCAATAGATTTATAATAACGTTATTATAAATCTATGCCTACAGCGTTTTAATTGTTGCCTTCTTGTTTTCACCTCGTTGTTTGGCTGGTTCACTATTTAATACTTTATTTTATGAATTCCTTTGTTTAACGTTCAACGTAACAATGTGTTGTACTTCCACAGACTTGTGCATCTCTTTCAGTAAATCATAAATGCTGACATTTACTTCTGTTATTAGTATTACTTACGTTTAACTCTATTTCTGGATGCGCCTCGTTTAGGTACAATAACTTTGGAAAGTTTAAAACAAAATACTGATTCGTTCTATGTTAAGGTTCCAACCGACATCTAGTGCAAAGTTTCCTCAACTGCCGATTGGTAGGGAACACAGCAATAAACTACATTCCATGAACTTGCCAACGAATTCACAGGCAGTCGCCAGTACTTGCCAGCCCCATAACCTAGTCATTCGTATGCCAGTCTACGTCAACAGATGGCGTTGTCTGTTAAAAATTTAAGTTGGCTAATTTTAAAACTCGTTTTATGCCATTTATTGATCATTTTGAGCAGTAGGTAGTGAATCATAGCTAACTTGTTATGTATGATGTCTACCTCAATGCATTGCCCATTGTTTCTATAAGTAAATATCAATTTCGGGATTTGCTTCGTGGTTTTGAAAAGCCCTTGATTACTTTATGTAGAACAATTTTTTTTAATAAGTACTTAAACGACGTTCGGACTTTAGTCCTCGAGTATTTATAAATTATTTACGAGTTGGAACACTTGGAACAGATGTCCGTGGGAGAACGATCGAGGGCTAAAACAATTTATTCAATTTTGCAAACCCAGTAAGTGTACTTACCTAAATATATGAAAGTATTTAAGACATTTCACGGACCTACAAACATGGAGAGTTTTGTACCCTCATGTAATGTAACAATGAAATATATCCGCTCTAGTTCTCACACATACCTACTCGCGTGGCGTCGGGAGCCGGGGGTCCACACAGCTGCGGGGTAAAAAACGTCCATTTGTAACCCAGACAGATGAGTGCAACTTATTTTTCGTTTTCGCTACTTACACCGTCATGAATTGTGTTAGTTGCGACTGTTACGAGATGTAAAGCACGCCTAATAACTTTTTATAGTAATTGGTACCGTTATAAAAACGTGTAGGTACCTATTGAAACTAATATTACAAACGTCTAAAAAAGAAAGCAAGTGAAGTGATCAATCTCAAAAGTGATATGAGTTAGGTACTTACCCCGCATTCTTTAATTAGTTTAGATTGGAACATAGGTATACATAATGTAACAGACACAGGACGCTCTTAATTTATGTTGTTTTGGATGGACCACATCACACATACTGCTGGTCACTTTTAATTATTTATAACTAGGAACTTCCTGTGACAAATTGTAATAAAAGACAGCTTGTTCACCATTCACCAATCGACTTTTTGGTACAGTATGTTGTCAAAAAAAGTTTAGCAGTTTCCGAGACAGAGATAGACAGACAAACCAAAGCGGTATGTTATTGGTCTCGAGTAGCGAGAAGCTGTGTGACGTCAATAATTTATTGTAATATACCTACCCGACAACTTCCTTTGTTTGTGAGAACATTATTATTTGTAAGTACAAGAATTGTTTCATTTTTTTGCAGTTTGGTAGGTAGCTCCCATTTCATATGCTGGCTTGAATAGTGTAGGTTGGGTACCTACAAACTAATTTAAGTCAGTAAACTTTAAGTAAATACCTACCTATTTATACGCAGTAGGTTTAGTATTGCTGTGCCTTGCCGTGAATACATAAACTTAGGCGTCATTTTGGTAGGTGCTACGGTGCAAAATTAATTTTGTGAGAAACTGTGCGAGTAGGTACCTATCTATCTTAGATAATCGAAAAATATGTACTTATTAGACAGATTTTCGATTCAAGGAATCGTTCGCAGATTCTTATAACGTAGCTGTAACGTTGAACATATCAAAAAACAACCCTAGAAATAGGTAAGACAGTATCTAGATAAGTAGGTACACTACTACTTGCCGTAAATTCCGTTTACAACAAAAAATACAATATCTTTTGTATCAAAACCATGGGTGAACGTGGGAAAAGAGTAGGTAAGTAAATGGGAAATGAGATGAGAAGACGCGAGAGGGAGCGCGGAGCATAGAGGTTGGGATGACGCCGGGTCCGGGCGGGGGGCCCGGGAACGATTCATTGATCCGAACCGTTCTCGGCACTGCGACAGGGACAACAAAGGGAGGGCCCGCTACCGTGCAGTTTCTCTCTCACTCCATTCAATGTAGCTTATCGTACATAATCATGACTAGAACATAAACTACAGAAATTGCTTTATTTTGGCATATAAATATATAAGGCACTGGTATTATTATTTAATTTCTCGCTTGGAATTTAGCTTTGACCTTGATATTGAACACAAGCGACGTTTATTTGGAGAATTTTCTTTGTAAACAGCATACCATTGTAAGCGTGAGAGATTTGAAATATTATTAAGTACATGAAATAACTAATACCTAGTAAAATACCTATATTGTACCACCATTGCTTAAATTGTTGTTATTGAGAGTTGTGCTTGTGACCGAAAAGTTGAAAACCATCCGTAATTATGTGTAAAAGGAACGGCAACATTCCTTGTCGCGCTTCGAATGTCGAACCAAACCGACTCGATTCTCTATCCTTTTCTTTCACACAGGGATCCTCACGGGCGAGGCGACTCGTTGAGTAGCCACGCGTGCTCGTAGCCGTCCGTTGTTGCACATCGACATTAACCGCTTTCAGTGCTAGAGCGCGTTCCTCCGCGCTATACTCACATAACCTCAAAGTTAAACAACCCTGATTATTTTAGTACTATTCATTGTAATACCATTAAATACTCATGATTACCTCGAATTTATAAGTTAGTGTTGTGGAAGTTTACGCCCAGCTAAAGGGCGTACGTGGAGTGTATTTTTGTGCAACACAAAGTAAATACAAACGGCAAGCTGTGGGGATCAGGGGCCTTTTTTTTGCCGCCGCAGGGGATGTACTATCCTGTGAGTATACACTTCAACATCTTTAACGATATATAATATTTATATAGGAACATGATAATAATTTGTTTTTCGAGCCCGGGACGATAAAAAGATAACCCTGGTGTCAGACGGCGGAGCACAATGTTATGGCACTTATGGCGCATGGCGTTACATACCTACTTCACGGTTTCACTGGCTTATAAAGATCATAACTGTTAATTGCTGTCCATTGTTATTGTCATAAAATATTATTGATAAAAAACTATAAATTTCACCTTTATTTAGGTATTTGGACTCGTATAATGCCTGATAACTATTTAATTAAATACTTTTTAGTTGCAAGTTAATTTACAAACAATTATCTAAGTACCGTGTCTATCGAAAATACGGATCATTGAATTTTTCTCTTGCATCCATTGTTGACATTGAAGTTGAATGAATTCATTGAAATTCATTGTTATTTGTCTTTTTCTGCTCCACTAAAATGACGTAAGATAAAAAGAGACGCTTCCGTTTTACTCATAACGTTGTATCAATAAATCGTACTCATATTTTTTGTACTTAATTAATTTTGTTTACTTACGTATTTTTGTAGTCATTTGTTTTTAATTCTGTGCGTTAAAAAAATCGTGTTATGTCCCCAATTCATGGGTACCTTGTAAGAAGTTAGCGTATTATTTATTTATATTATACTAACTTGCAATTTATAATATAATTATATTTATCAGACTCAGCGGATAACAAAAATAACAATTTGACAAAGAAGCTACCCGCATAGGTACTTATCTTACTACGATGATAATTAATAAAAAATAATTTGGTACCTACCTAATTATACCTAAGTACGCAATTATAAATATATTTGTTTATGTATTGCCAAACATACTTTACTAATAAAATCTGATAATGTTTGACAGTGAATCTGTCTGTCAAACGTCTTTGGAATCCAGCAATTTCATCCACGTTTTATGTGTCTTAAAACAATTATTATAACTTGAATACAAGGCTTTTGGCCGCGTTCTCTGTATGACGAATAGTAACAGGCACGTTGGTTTCAAATGTAAGCCAATACCTAGGCACTTTTAACTTCATTAACTAGGTAGAAATACGTCTGAAATTTAACACCTCATTGCTAATGTTTATGCGTGCGTTCTTCATTAAAAATGCTTTTTAATAATAATGTGGTATTTTTATGTGTCTGCTTAGGATTAGATCAAAGTGCTTGACTAAATCTCAGATTCAAATTATTAGGTTGAACGTTAGGTTTATTATGTAAATAAATTGATAAAAATGTGTAGGTACCTATACCTACCTACTTTGTATTGTACTCTCTTACGTCTATGTTTGGATCGCTGCTCTTGACGACTCGGCGTCACCGAATTGACTGTTGAGAAACAAATTTTATTAATAATCCTAACCCACTTTATAGATGTTTTGAAGTCGTCAGTTACGTTCCTATCGTTCTTTTATAAATACGAAAACTTTTACTCGGAATATTCAATCAGTAGGTAGCCATGCTCTGTGTATGTACCTACACTGTACTTAACAACACAGATATTGTTATCCTCCTATCCTAAAAACCCGAACACTAATTATTCCTAGACAACGCTAAACCTTGACCAAAGCTCATAGCTAAAGAAATAATTCAGATTTCGTACGGAATTTGACCAAACTACCAAAGAAAAACTATTACACGTGTTATTGTTTTTTTTTTTTTATCAGTAAGCCCAATGACCCTCAGCAGTCAGCATCTTTCTAACTAAGTTACATATACCTACAATGCCTACAATAATCGGCAAAATGATTTTGGTACACACTCAAAATTATTTTACCGATAACATAGTACCTACAAGGTAACAGCATCCGAGTGTAACGAAATCAGACGTCTAAAAATTTGAAATAAAATTTAATAAAAAGCAGCGTCTTGCTTGCTCCCCTCATTTTGAATATTTGGAGCGAGCCGCCATTGCCAGCGACTTTGCCAGCGACGGAAGGGGGAGATTACAGGAACCCGTTCATGGCTCAAGGTGAACGTGAAACTCCACCAGTGATGGTAATAAGGACAAATTATTCGCATACCGGCCTTTTGTTCACATCTCCCTGTTCATGGATATATTAACTTCACGAGTTTGGGTCGACTACCTGCCAGTAAACATCGAAACATCGAACACGCAGGTAGCAGCAAGCTATACCTTGTTCCAAATCGCAGCTGCCCTCTTTAATACTGGCTCATTATTATTATTTTGAACCGTATTTAACTTTTGGATGAATAACCTAGGGGAGCACCCCAACTATAAACAAGTGTGAACAAAAACTAAATAACCAAGACATTGAGATTTCAACGTCGATAAAAATGGTCCAGCCGCATATTGTCCTAAATATAGCGACGCCATGAACACCCTGCTTGCTCTGATGCATCTGTAAAGTAGATAACACAATTATCTGTATAGTGTGCGAGATATTGGATATTGCTCGCCTACCTGAAGTATTATTTGATTACCTGCTCGTTAAACCGCGGCGGCAGGTAACCATGAGGCTGAGACAACAGTTTAATACCGTGTTCATATTGATTTACTACAAAAAGACACTACCTTAACCAAATCACAGCAATAAAAGTAAGAAGACGACAGCATCACAAAATGAAAAACCTTTGACCGATATCAGAGACGTAGAAAATTTATTAAGCATTAGCAGTTCCTTTCAGAAATGTTCAGAATATAACAATAAAAAAATACTTCCAGGTTTTACTAATTTCGTTGCGGGGCAGCCGATTCTAATGGCAGCAGATCTGTTGGTGTTCGGAATCCGAATCCCTAAAAGTTACAAATTAATTTAAATGTTCGAAACACAGTAGTCGGCCAGCTTCGTCCTTGTTGGATCCGTTAATGACTTACTTATTTCGCTCGTTTGGAACTCCATCGACATGACGGAAATTTACTCATCTTCTCTTTTGAGGATACACTTTTCAATTATTTATCATTATTAGTTACTTACAGTTACAGCTTACTTTCAGGGAAAATAATCTCGTCAATCAAGACCTGAAATATTGTAGCTTGCGAAAAAGTAAATTACTTTAGTCAATTTTTTTCAATAAAATCTTTTCACCCATAGGAGGAACCCTATTGGAAATTACTCTTTTATTCAAAGTGGTTTAATTATAATTAACTAGCAGCGCCCCGTGTTTTCACCCGCGTAAGTATCGATCCCGTGGGAATATCGGGATAAAAACTATCCTATGTCCTTTCCCGGAACTCAAACTATCTCTATACCAAGTTTTATCTAAATCGGTTCAGCGGTTTAAGCGTGAAGAGGTAACAGACAGACAGACATACACACTCGCATTTATAATATTCGTACTTATGGATATAACTAACTAAATATGCACCCCCTTATTCATAATCCTATTTTATCTCTATTTTAGCTAAAATAGGTTTATAGAACGTTTGTCTTTATCTGTCACGTTGTCATTTCTGTGTGTAAGAAAGAGACAAACCCCATTTTAACTAAAATAGGTTTGATAAGTTTTATGAATAAGGGGGACAGTATATATCTATGGTTTTTTATACGATCAAATGAGCATTATGAGTCGTGCACTTTTGGGTTTTCCAAATTTTCTCCATAATACTTTTTCGAACGTCGAGGTAAAATAATAACTGCTACTGAGAATTTTAGTAATAGTACATATTATATTTATATCGTACCATATTAAATTTATTCCGTAAATAGATCTAACTTTAAAGTTATGAGAAGATAAAGTGAACGGAACTTACATATATTTTTCTCGCCCTACCATGAGACAGCACTTAGTTCGCCACGATATTATGGCAAATAGGTTTCCGTCCCACATCTTGCCTCGGATGACGGCTTGGTTTCTGCTATTTAAATCTTTACGCGTCAAGAAAATGTGTACGGCTTTTCTCTCTGTGCATAACAAGGTACACATGAAATGAGCGCATTACGTATTATTGAATTCGTAAATTGTTCACGCATTGGTCGGTGTGTAAATAAAGCCGCCGTACAACTTTCCGAAGTCGTGTAAATACTAAACAATGTTGACTTTTAAAGACTTGCTCATAGGCGCTGTTAGATTTATAGGTCGGAGATTTAGTGGTAGACCCTGATTGCAACAGAAATTGCGAGCAAGCTGTAAGCTGGCAGGCACCGGCATTAAACCCAAAATATTGTTACAGAATATTGACCACCGATATTTCCGTCGGCCGCATTAAAGCTTTAAAACTACCAAATACTGCAGAACTGCCTAACCATAAAATATATTTTTTTAATCCTTCCATGCTAATTTCTTACGGGTTTTTGGTAAACGCTCTCGTCTGTCAACAACTCAGCATTGAGCCATAAGAGTTCTGTCATTTGTTTACTGGCGGAAGCTTTCTTTTTAAATACATTCGCCCTCGCTGATGTTTGCTGAACAAATACAACATTCTCATAATATAAACATTACCAAGAAATTTTGTAAACCTTGCAAGCTTTTCCTAATTTTGTAATGCCAGAGATAACTGGATAGTTACGTCAGTAATACACATTCATTACACCATGGCTTCTTTCACCCATCGAAAACTATTTGAAAAAAAAAATGGCTTTATTTGCTCGAGGTGAGAGTTAGGGAACAATATTGCTCCAAAACAAGCTCACTGCTGAGCGAGACAATGACACACGGAGGGATCAATATCGTGCAAACATACATAGTTACTTACCTTTATTTATTTTTAGATTGGAAAGAAATATGTTACGTCGTGCTTTTGCCTGTGCAAAGCTTGCTTATTCGAAGATAGATCATTTATTTGTTAATGTGAGATTAATTATAAAAATAAATACTAAAGAGGCGCTTACAAGTTATAGCTACTATTCAAAATGATTAATTAATACATTTATAAATTCTCAAAAACATATGAGAAGGTAATTAAATGTCTTCCAAACCGGAAGGTTTGTATCGTGTTTTGTATCAAGAATAGGTACCTCATACGTCTTCCTATTAGTAGTAGTAAATTGATTGTATTGTATCCGTTTCACTTACACGCATTTTATTGTATTCAGAGCTTCCTAATACCATCTCGGCGAAACCGAAATTATATTAATTTACGATATTCGAATGGAATTTAGGGATGTGATGTGCTGGATGTGCGACAGTGCGAGCGAGCATATTCCAAAAAATGTAATGGTATATGCTATAAGTTCGTAATGCCAACCAAATATTGCTTATCCTTGAAAAGTTTTTCCGATTGTGCTTTAGAAAGTGTAACTCAATATGACCACAACGGGATCAAACTTCAGGGGTCTTTGACTATTGTAATCGGAAGTCTCAAAGCGATCCACTCGAAACTAATGTTTGTGAGCAAAATTGATGTACATATTTGGCACTCGTATGACTGCTCGTATTTCTGGTATCCCTAGAGGTAAATGGCGTAACAGGATCAATAGAACGATAACAAGCCACAACGGAACCATATTTACTTACAATGGAATCTATTTTAATGTGATGCCCTTCAGCAGTAAACTGGAGACGAATTTAAATTGCGCATTAAAATCAAAATCTGCGGTATCATTTCCCTTGTGTTTCTTACTAAAGGCGTGCACACATTGTTAAACTTTACAGAGTGAGCTTTTGTGATAAAACTTCTACACAAAACCCCAAACTATCAAGAAAACAAATAATTCTCCAAAGAGACGTGAGAACTCGAGTTCTGGAAAACCTTTTCCTTTTCTCATGATTTCGGTTTTCGCTCTTCAGTCATCTCAAAACTTGCCCTGTATATGTCGAATGGCGGCTGGGTTTATTTACGGTAATACCGCTCGCTGAAAAAGCACCTGTGTCTATGTATAATCATTCACTTTATAATGGGATGAATTTCACTGCCAGATGCTTATCAATATGCAATCTCCAAGAATCCGGTAGTTATTTTGAAGAGACTATTCCATAAACTCTTGGTTTTGGAATAGTCAATATCAAAACCTCATTTAATTTCTGTTTGATAAAAATAAACACCTTTTAACAAAATGATATTTTTTTTTTGTACCGCGGGGCGAGGAGGTTTGATTTGATGGCATTTAGAATAAACTTGCGTCAGAGTTTATGTGATATTTATTTTTGAAACATCTATCTATAAATAATTTATTTGTAATCTATTTCTTCTTGTATCCTCAATCTCTGAGTTAATAACATATTCATTAGTCGATCGTTAGTCAGGTTAATACTCTTAGTTCTAGTAGTTTTGGTATTTAAACTGGTATAAATAGTATAATGGGTATAAGAATAAGCGCAACACATCAAATAAACAGACCAACCCTATGTAATCAGTCGTTCTGCGAGAATATCAAATATCACTGTGCACAAAATTTCAATTTGATACATAAATAAGGCTTTGTTTTCTACATCTAAACTGTACATTGAATATTTTTGAAAAAAAAAAAAGTAATTGCTACGAGATTTGGGAACGAGTCTGATGCGGGAAATCTAGTTATTAGAATTTTTGTCTGTTTGTCTGGATGTATATTTCGGATTGTCGCAAAAACGGCTGGACGTATTGCGATGAATTACAGGGACACAGATAGTTTATAAACTGGTTTAACACATAGGGTACTTTTAATTTCGGTGGTACGTTCCCGTTGGATATTTTCCGACATTCACGTGGGCGAAGCCGCGGGAAAAAGCTAGTATAATAATAATGATAATCCTGGCTTAAAAACAAGTCTTTAATAAAAAAAAAATACCATGTCTTTTACATATCTGATCCCGATACTGTCCGATACCGAGTCAATCTTGATTTAAAACTCGAAACCTTTTGAAAAACCTACACTTCACTTATTTGTAGATTTTGTATACGGTACATGTTGTAAAGTGTATGTATCTGCTAGATGTTGTATAGTTCGATGTAAATATTTGTCATAAATACATATCAGCTATGTGTTACGTCGCCAAGCAAAATGCCAGGCCACCTACTTTCTTTGTAGTTTTGATGGCAGCCGTCTCCAGCGGGCGTTCATTTGTCTACCGGCCGCTCGTTGACGCCGCTAATCAACAGGCCGACATAAAGAACTACAACATTCTATGTTATATAGTGTTTCGATAATTTCGATAGATACTAAAATAAATTAGAGATTAACTATAGGAGCTTCAGACCAGTTACCACATTTTTTTTTTAAATAAGCGGATTTCTACAAACTTACTTATCTAAATGCCCTGATATTTTGGGACCCGCTGTGTCATGATGATGCTGTGACATTTTTCTTGTGACCGGATTTGTGTGCTAACTTCAGCATTTATGTAGACAAGAACGGCCTGAATTCCATCTTTTCCGAAAAACATCAATCAATATTTAAAAAAGACTCACAATTTAGTTGAAATTGCATTATTTTTACAAAATCATTACCTACTTCTTTGAACTTGGAGCAAATGGTTGTTTAGGTAGAAGAATAAACGTATAAATTGAAGAATTTTATGAGAGAGAATTTTTAATATCAGTAAGGAGGAGTTAACGGAAACTCGTGTAGTTACTATGTTATTAACACTCTAGCGTCGTGTTTGAACAATCTTATAAAACATTTCTGCGGTATGGTCTGTGTAATGTTTTTTTGTGGTTCGTTAACCGCTTGTTCTATTCCTCACTTTGTCACTACGCGCGTGTTGCGGTTTTCTCTTGACTATTTTTGTAAAACACAAAGAGGTGACATAAATTATTTATTACCTCTTTTAGCACCCGATCTTGATGTGATGATTCTACTTTATAGGTTGGTATCAACGTATATCTCGAAATTCTTTTTGGATACATTGGCCATGGTCCAACAGCTTAGATATCTAGTTTAAATATCGTCGTATCAGGCGACCGTCTACGACTTGAGTGCTATTACACATGATTTACAGCTCCCAGTGTCAATTTAGAATAGATACACATAAGTACCTAAAATATTTGATGTGCTCCTATTTTTATTAGAGGCAGGTATTATATTGCGCACCGTTGCGAAATAATGATTTGAGAGTTTGGCTGACTGTTCCAAGTACAAAACACAATTTATTACTGTTTTATTTTAACTGGGCTCAATTTTCATATTGTTAGTCTCGTTTTAAACTGAAAACCTTAGGAATGCTCTTAAAGATGACTGCGATCTCTATTTCAAGTTATTTGGGGATATGTAACAACTTAGAGAGTTTAGATCAGAAGCTGTTCGCGTTCAGATAATGACATTGAATCGCGAGCATTGTATTTACCAGGTAGATCGTATTAAACATCAATCCACGCTGTAAAGCTGCTGAATACAGCGCAGCTTTGTTCTGCTTACAGCGCTTTAATCCTCCTCCTGTGCTGAATTCCAGGTAGACATACTGTTTATTCTTATACTTATTTTTCCTAATCAAATTGAAATTGCTCCTTGTCTGCGTCTGGGCTCTCCTTGCGTGGCTCCACATCGCTGCCAATGCGGTGAGGGTGTTGACTGCCTTGGACACCATGGCTTATCCTGCAGTAAGAGCGCAGGCCGGATAGTACGGCACGCCAGCATCAATCATATCATCGGTCGTGCTCTTGTCACCGCCGGGAGCCAGCTATTTTTTAACCCAATGGCTTGGCATGCGACGATAGGAAGAGATCAGACGGAATGACCATAATGCCTTGGAAGATAGGTAGGCCTTTGGTGTGGGATGCAACGTGTATCAACACTCTTGCGCCACTTTATCGTCCAAGCTCGGCGGCCTGTGCTGGGGCGGTTGCTGCAGATGCGGAAAATCTCAAACGGCGCAAATACTCCAATCTTTTTGGGACTTAATGTTCGAGCCGTATGGGGTTCAAAAAATTTATTTGTTAACATATTAAATTTTTAAATTTGAAATTAAAAACATTTAAAATAATAAAAGGGAAGGTAGGAAATGCTACCTAAAATAAATAATCTAATTCTAATAGCGGTATTAAAATAATGTTCGTTTGTATTTTGTTTTGTTTGTTGTTTTCTTTCTGTTTTGTTCGTTTTTGTATTTCGTTGGTCTAGTGGTCGCAACTGCTGCGCATTATTGGGTCATATCTAGAACTTCTAGAGTAGCAGCCCGAACTCTGGATTTCTGCCCGGTTGATGGCAATAGGATCGCTCCCTATTATATAGGACTTAAACATAATCGGCGAAATGTGGGTGCACTATGGGTGCACCTCTGCCTAACCCTTCGGTGAATACAGGCGTGATGTTATGAATATATTACAATAATGAAGAAGATAGTTTAGTTCTTCCTGTACGTATTCGTATCTTCGGCTTCGGTCACTGATTGGAAGTCGTTGCGTGTTTATACACAGATAATGGGGTCAAACATTTATCTGTGAGCTGATAACAAGCATTATAAGGTTTTTAATGACATTTCATTTGAACGTAAATATGTACGTATAATATCTAAATGGGGAGACTAATGTACTGCCTACAGTGAACGAAATGTTTATTTTCGTTCACTGACTGCCTAGGTCAAAACAAGTAATTATAGGTATACCTATCAGAAATGCCGTTAGTGAAACCAGATTTTCCTCATTAATAAAAAAACTTCGAAATGTTGTTTCGCTTTTCTACCTTAGTACGTTATAATGTCTTATGATAACCTTTACTAGACGTAACAACCGGGATATTGTGTTGTGTGAATTTGGCGCTATACTAGATATACATTCCCTCAGCACCAAAATAGATCCGTATCCAATCACGAGACAAAGACTGATGACAGCATTATAAGATTGAATTCAGTGCGGTTAATTAAGCGTGTCGAGGCGCGGCTTGAGTGCGTACGTGGCGGTAGTCGGTACACCTGGACTACCAGTTCATAGTGTTTACTTTGATTGCACGGTGCACCCGCCGTCGCCAGCCCGCGTCGAACTGCACGGGTGAAAGGAAGCTTTACAAATGTTTCCGCACTCACCGCTCACGGGACCTTGATCCACCCATATTTATGCGAGTAACTTCGTACCATGTTGAATCAGCAAAACAACTTTTTTATACGACTCGTTTCCAAGATGATGGGCTTACATTTACACAGTTGACCGCTCAAGAGACGATTTATTGTTCTTTATCATTGTCTCTACGAGAACCAATGTTATTAACTTGTTTGCCTTTGACGCGTATAATGTAATAAATAATCAACCCAAAGGGTGAAAGTCCTTGAAATAACTTTATTATCGGCGTTGTTTGTGCTGTTGGCGTCTTCGTATTATTAATATTATCAATAATAGGTATTGGAAGTTTCCAGCATTCACTAAATGTTCACTTTCCAAATGGCATCGCTTAATCAGCAGTTTATCTCATAGAGTAAATCAATAAGTGACGGGTTTATGGTTTTAGTGGTATCTAAACAATAATTTGGTTAGTTGCAGTCTGTGGTATGCGTCTGATATTGAAGGCAAACTGGTATTAATGCAGTAAATAGTTGCAAGTACCAGATTAACCATCATTCCGTTTATAATGATGGCCGCCTCTGTTTGAGCATCGTTCAATCGGAGCGATGCACTGTGGTCGTGCGTGTAATAGACCGTCTAATGGAAAGCGGCTCAAGATTACATACACGGTCAACGTTAATTGTACACTTATAGACACGTTTGTTTCACTGAAGTACAAGGCGGAACACTTTCACTTTTTACACTCTTTTCAATCTTTATTGTCTCGATATTAGGTATGGTTATTAAAAATAACTGGCGAAATGTGGGTGTACTATAGGTATACCTCAGCCCGAACCTTCGGGAAATTAAGGCGTGCTGCTGATATGTTATGTGTTGTTATGTTTATTGTGGTTATTGTGTGTTTAATCACAGCATTTTTACCCTGTTTTTTGAAACAAACGCATTTACGTACTCCTCCTCTCCTCTTTATTGATGCCTCATTGGTAATGTATTTATTTATTTATAAAGGTACACCAACAGCCTCTGTAATCTGTATTATACATAATAAGTATTATAAGGTAACAATACCCTCGGGCTTACACAGTCGCCAATTACAGGTTGACAAGCATTCTCAGATTAATTTTTACGTTAAATTTATCGTCTAGATAGAATCACGAATTTAATCAAAAATTAAAATAAATCTCCATTGTTTTAAGTACTTAACTTAATAAAAATCTGTCTTAAAGCCCCGTAAAAGGTTTTATAACAGCAATTTATTAAGGTATTAGCAACAGAAATTAAACGATTAATCACACTAATATTATAAAGGCGTAAGTTTGTGAGTGTGTGTGTGTGTGTGTTTATATGTTTGTTACTTCTTCACGCTCAAACGGCTGGACCAATTTTGATGAAATTTGGTATAGAGATAGCTTGAGTCCCGGAAAAGGACATAGGGTACTTTTTATCCCGATATTCCCACGGGATCGAGACTTATGCGGGTAAAACCGCGGGGCGCAGCTAGTTACCTACCCATAAAAAGTACTTAATTATTTACTGTTTTATATTTTTGCGGCTTAATTTACTTAATTGGTCTATCCCTGCTATTGTCAATGATCCGTACTTAACTAAGTATGACAATCTGTTACAATTGTTGTTGATTATAATTTACAATGTCTATTAGCATAATGGCCCGGCCATAGAAACCGCAAGTATGTACTTTCCAGACGAAATTAATGCCTTCAGTAAGATTATGAAAAATTAAACATCGTAAAGAATGTATTAACAATCCATCATGCATCAACACACTGGTAACGCCCTCTCAGGAGCGCTACCTATCCAGTACCCATGGCTATTCGTTGAATAAAAAATAAACGCGAAACTTGAAGCAGGATATACAAGAACACAGTTTTAATACACTGAAATAGTATCGAACTCAACACTACATCCATTGGGTAACGAGTCGAAAACATGTTTTTGGGCAAAGGTTAAAAATGCACATCGTTCTTTCGAAATAAAAACAGCTAACTATTGATCTCGTCCAAAAAGTAATTTGCGAAAGGAGATTAGAATGCAGTCACTAGAACCACAAGGTTTCTTTGTTCTTTCGAAAACTACCATCATCTGGATTTGAATTTTTTTACCGAAAAAATAATAAACTTCATGTGTACCAAAACTCCTAATTATGATAAACTAAGAGTATCTACCATGTACTCTGAAGTAATGCGTTTACCTTTCCCAAATGTATGTTTTACAAATCTGGTGAACTTTCATCAAACGTTTTTGATGCATGGGTATCTACTGAAATAGAAGCGAAGCTGTAAACAAGTAAAAATAAACATTTTCTGTTTTACATTTTAGGTACAAACTCACTCACAAAATGAGTTTACATCGTAATGTATGAAAAATATGTAGTAAATGGATCTGGCACGATTTGTGCAATATTGTTTGCAAACGTGTAGTGGAGGGCCGCCAGACGTGACGCGCTAAACAGATGTACGAGTATACACATTAATCCGTATACTCTGGATGATTTATAAGTACATGTTACGTGTTATCAATTAGCCCCAGTTAACCACCACTTCATTTATGATGAATGTACATAGTTCAGAAGCTCCTCGAAACTTAGATTTACTAATGTCCTCGTCCTCGACGATAAGGAAAATAATAACACTAACAAATTATGATGAATACAGTTTTCTTTTATCGCGTTCGGCCATTGTTATTATCAGCACAGCAGGAACAGTTTATTTACTGTCTGCTATTGAATATTAAGCGAATGTTTGAGGCTTTGAGGATAATGCAACGATGAGAGTAGTCCGATATCACAGGGTCAAACATATCATCTACAAAAAACAGCCGTGAGACCAATCCTAAAAGGATCGATGCGGGTTCATTCGTTCTACCAAATTGAGCAACGATCGTCGATATATCTATAAATTATTCTTTGATTTAAATGTATTCGTATTTCGATTCAGGTGAATAGGGCAACTTATCCCGGTGTAGAGTGAGGCGCATGAAAAATATTTGGGTCTGTGCCAACGTTGCTCGCTCCGCGGCCGGCGGCGGCGGCGTCGCGACGCCCCTTGACTCGATCATCGGACTCGATAACGCAATGCAATACCTGACGTCGAAAGTGCATCACTTACGTTTGCTCTCAACTCAAAATATCTTTGAATAACAATTCCTTAATTCAGTGCTACCTACAATGTTTTCTTTAAATATGTCCTCAAATAAGACACTTCGTAGATTCTTGTAATGATCAACAAATCAATTACTTATTTGTGGTTACCAAACAAACATCTGCGACTTCTAATGTTTTGTATTGTTACGTTCCAAAATAAACAAAAAAGAACTTGTAGGGAATCACTCCATTGTTAACTGTCAAAGGCGATTTTCTCTAAAACAATTTCAGAATTAATTTGTCCCCTTTTCACATAATGGTTCAGTGTTGTTTTCGTTCATAATAAAAGAGAGCTTTTCATCGAACTTTGTTGAGTACGTTTCATACATTAATAGCTCAGAACAAATGCGCAAGTACGACTGGCACTTAGCTGGCTTTTTATATTTTTACTTTACTTTGCCGTTTAATAATGGTCACGTTGCGAAGGTTTTAGGGTAGGTATATTTAGAAAGTCCAGCTCCACACAATTGAGTTTTCCGGTATGTTGGAGTTTACATTAACAAAATAAACCTTATTTTTATATCCTCGCAATGGGAAAATGTTGCAAAAGCCTACAATTTTTATATTTAGTTTAACCTTTCGTATGCCGGAACGTAGATCTACACGAGACACAATGGCTTTCTAATTGTGTCTGTAATTACGGCATTCAACCGGTTAAGAATCGTATTCCAGCATCTTTCTTTGTTTGCCTAGCGTAGGTACTGTTGCTTGTGGAAATATTATACTTACACGAGTATACGACCCTCAATATGATGCTGGCACTCGCTTTCAGCAGCGAACATTAACGATTCGTGTATAGTAACTACTCTTTCTCAGTCATTATTTTACTAGGTTATGTAGGCAGTAGGAAGACAAGTTAATGTATGTTTTCCCGGTACCTACAAGTTTTCATTACCTATTTGCTTACTTTGCATTTTTTTAAACCTGGTGAGGCTTTCAATGGCGACGTTGATTCATAAATAATGTCTATCAAGTCCAGTCCAGTGGTCAATATTAAATTTTAGCTGGTCAAACCGCTATCAGCCGTTCACCTCCAGGCAGGGTTACTAAGTAATCATTAATCACTTACTCAACTTGACACCTACTACCTACTATACATATAAAGACCAGCAACTTTATTGGGGTTGCGAAAACATTATGCATACCAGTAGTTGTGCAATCGCTCTAACTTCTAGTTATTTTGAAATAGATTTTAATGTAACGTGACATCCACCCGACGCTTAAAGATGTTTACTTTAAGATCAGACACTATTTTTATCTCTCTGATAAGATTAAACTATTTGAAGAAGTTATGATACCTATATACAAAATCAACAGCGCCGTGTCATCAATTCATTCCATCGGTTACTTCATCACAATGTCACATGAACGACTTGTTTTAAGGCGAAAGCGTCAAGCTAGTCCGCGAAATTCAAATTTTCTTACGTTTTTTTTGCAATTTGCACTCAGAATCAGGTTGTATGTTGATCTAAATATGATTTGCGGCCGTAACAACAATTATTTATAGAATTATAATCATAAAAATCATCAACACAACTCTAAGTTCATCCTACCCTATTGACTATTTCATGAAATCATGAAATTTGAGGTCAATTCTAACTCAAGGAATTGTATTGCTGATTCTAATGATTATAATTCTGTAAAGAAGTATTTGTTACGGTCGCGAATCATATTTTAACCCATTGAATGTCGTAATTACAGACACAATTAAAAAGCCATTGTGTCTCGCGTAGATCTACGTTCCGACAGACGAGAGGTTAATCAACATAGAACCTGACACAGACCTGCAAATTGCAAAAAAGTAAGTAAATTTTAATTCCGCGGGTTGCCTTAGCGCATTCCATTTAAAACCTCATGAAATACATCACCTAATCAAAGTTAGAAGTCACTTAGTGAGTTTTGTTTATTTCAGGTGAGTAACGGCAATGTCATCGATACAGGAACACCTACCCTGCTGGTATTTACCGTTTATTATTTAGCACTACTTACGCATGTGGATGCATTCACATTTAACATGTCTGAATGATTACTAGTTTATAATTTACTAACCGTAAGTTAGCTGATCTCATTTCATGTCTGCCAATTCGATTTATATTAAACAAGGGACCGCCTACTCACTCGCCCGCACGACTAACCCTCATTTTTAAACGTCGTAGTACTTTTAAGCTTCCTTTTCTTGTTCTTATGCGAGAAGTTAATTTTCTTTTATATCGTTTATATTTAATTTCTTAGAACGCCATGATACTTTGTACTTCGTGGTACAATAACAAGGCATTGTCCGAATCCATGTTTCAATTATTTTACAGTTCGATTCTTGTTTTTGCATAATTATTAGATCTGTTCTCTTAGTTGTATGATCTAGTAGTTGTAGATCAAAGAATTCATGTTTCGCTTCTATTAGATAAATATCTAAATGTGTTCATCTTTTCTAGTAGATTTATGTCAAAACCTAGCGTTACTTACATAATGAATTGCGATGCGTCTAAATACTGGTTGTTAACGTGTATAAATAATATTATTATCAAGGAAATCTCGGCACGAAACGAAGAAAATCACATTAACAATAGCTAAGTGAAAATGAACACGATCTCAGGGAAAAAAGTAAAATTCAAGGTTCATGGTTCAAGGTTTCAGGCTCTTTTCACGTACAAGTAGGTATATGGCAGAATTTTCACAGGTCCTTTTGCCGTAGCACTTGAAATGCTACATACTTTGTGGCGTTTTACAGTTATTAACTGTCATTTGACATAGCATTTTCTCATTGTCAGAGGGCTTTAGTCCTACTCTCTCGCTATCATTCAACGCTTCCATTTCATCCTGTATCAACCATGCATGTTAGTTTAATGTCATCAAAATCCTTAAGTAATAAATAAATTAAATTGCCTCAATCTCCAAGTGACATTGATATAGGCCAGGAGTCGGCTACGAGACACCAGATACGCTTTGATCTGTAGACGTAATGTTATTTATTACATATCACACATTTATTCATTATTTACTTATTTATTTACCTTTTGCTGTTGATGTTTCGACACACAATTTTTATTATGTCGTCGTTTATGTAGCTACCTAATATTTTGACAAGAGCAATTTTGTGATTAGTCTGTTTTTAACACGCTTTTTCTGTTCTTATTTTATTAGAATCATAAACTGACTTGATTATGCGCATTATAAAAACAAAAGGTACTCAGTATTCCTATGAAGTGTTGACGACCAAACGTTTTCGTATAAGAATCCAGACATTATTAAACTTAAGTATCCGCTTTGCATGCAAACAAGTTTTAAATATTTAATCGATTGTAGTACCTGTCTGCTAATCGCGAATATTTTTGTGCGTAACCTGCATATCGGGTTTTATAAGCATACATTAATAGTAGTGCGTTGAGTTTCCAACCTTACACATACAGTTCATATGCATCGAATGCATATTTTTGTTGACGTTCGGTATGCGGAGTTTAAATTGGAATATTGCCCTCGAATAATTCTGGAATACATTTGAATATTTTTCTGCTTCGTTATAGTATGTAAAATAGCCACAAGCAACTATATTCAGTAATAATTCGTAAATACAATGCTGTACGTGCTCGTACTGCTCGTGGCTTCAGCTTTGTAAACGCAGGATGTTAAGAAGGCCCACGGGGCAGTTTTGCGTGCTTGCCGCGTGTGCTTACCAAACCAACATACGCACAGATTCCAACGGTAATTGGGGTGTCACTAATTTACATAAAGGCGTGCGTGGATGTACATTTATACTGTGAAATATAGTGTTATCTCTATCTCTGTAATGAATCAAATCGAATCAAATATAATAGTGTGTCACCTTTGAAAATTATCGTGTATCGAAGTACCATTAAGACCTCGCCTGGACCGGTGCCAGAGTTTGGGTATTATTAGCATCGTCGACAACGACAAAGTTAATCAAGCTCAAATAAGATCAATAATTCCCGTAGGTGAAGTGATAGCGTTGGTGTCTCAGGGCCAGGTGCTCGGCCCACTTATACCCCGTCAGCCAGGATTACTGGCCGCAGCGGACGAAGATAGGCGCCGTCACACTGTCGGAATTTCTTTACATCATTTGACATTACTATGACAGTGTGTTTGCTCGAGAACAGTTTGATATTATAAATATGGAACAGGAGGCGTAGGCGCGCGATACCCTTCGCTACAATTTGTTACTTTCAGTGCTTAATTCTGCCAAAATCGTGTCTATAGCAGTTATTCCCGACGATTTAGTAACTTTCATTTACTTCTATAGCAAGTTAACTGCTATATATTTTTAATCTTTTAATTAACTTGATTGATAAGTCAACATAGTTGAAAATTCCTGAACAGATTTCTGTGTATTATTTTATTGTAAGCACACACAGTCAAACGTCAAACACCTTATTTGATAAAATCTATACCTACTTTCCATGTTATATTGCGTTGCGTGACCACTCGCGTGAGATGCCTGCGTGCGCCAGGAGAAATTCCTTAGTTATATAGCATTCGAAGAAGTATCTATCTTGTTGTTATGTATGCATATGACTCCATCTAACTATCTAATGCGACATATTTATAACAGCATAGTTTTTGAAACTACGTAGGTTCTAGACATTATTACCTGAAAACGGTTCAAAATGATGTATAACTTTCACCTACATAAAAAAAAACTACATATATTGGCTACAAAATGCATTGAGTGATAATAATTAAGTACAGCAAAAAATTGCATCAAGAACCCTCCTGAATTTTCACATTAACAAATCGTGTGATGTTTCATAAGTGTCGAACATTGCTGTGTTTTCGTCGCATTATGTAAGTGTAAGCTGTACATAAAATGTGGCATATAAATTGAAAACGCTTAATTAACGCGATCGGCGGTCCGTTAAATAGGGTAGACCTCGGGTGCAGTTTCAAAGAGATTGGCTCGGCGAACCGAGCGAACGCCCCGTGATGCAACCAACGTCAACGTTCTTTTTTCCTCCGTAATAGTACACCATCATTTTTTAACGCTTCAACGAAGCCGTTCTAGATTTTCCATTCAAACGACTATAATTAATATTTCTAGCATTTACGACATTGAAATTGAAATAATATATGTTGTTGTGCAGCGGTATCGTATATCTAATCGATTTGTATACTTAACAGTATTTCGTTGGTAAAAGTAAAAGGAAAGCAATCTCAATATTTTACTCTTTAACTTGTATTATTTAACCATTAAAACTAAAATCACGAAACTTTTTAAAGTCATACTTATTTTAAACTAGCTGCGCCCCGCGGTTTCACCCGCATAAGTCTCGATCCCGTGGGAATATTGGGATAAAAGGAATCCTATTTCCTAATCCAGGTCATAGTCTACCTGTATGCGACAAATCCGTTCAGCCGATTTAGCGTGAAAGCGTAACAACAGACTTTTCTTTATAATATTACTTTAGATAAAACAATCTATCTGATATTATATACGAGAAAAAGCATTTTCTCTGCATCTTCTCATCTATTGTGCTTTCAGTTTTTACCACACTTCACACTAATATTATAAACGCGAAAGTTTGTGAGTGTGTGTGTGTGTTTATATGTTTGTTACTTCTTCACGCTCAAACGGCTGGACCAATTTTGATAAAATTTTGTATGGATGTAGCTGACACCCTGGATTAACGATAGCCTACTTTTTATCCCAATATTCCCACGGGTCCGACACTTACGCGGGTGGATTTGCGGGGCGCAGCTAGTAAGTACTTACCTAAAACGATAACTCAATTCGGTCGGACTGAACTGATTGTTTGGTGCCTGTTGGTACGGACAGCATTCCATTAATTTCTTCAGTCTGATTCACGATCAGGAATACTCAAAGCCAAGCGCGTATTGCAGTACATTACTTTACATTGATCTAAATATAAAGCAGAATACGTGGTTGCCATATTATCTGTTTCTGCCGGGCATAGAACGGAACTCTTTCGGATCAGGAATGTTGCAGACAACCTGAACCTGGTCGGAGACTAGCCGGTATTTACTTTTTGGAGTACCCAGATACAAGCGTAGTTTAACAACAACAAAAAAAAAAAAACGTTGGAGTATGTTCTGGTAATGTAAATACATGTTATTATTAAACATAAGTTATTAAATTTATGCGAATAAGAATGAATAACTAAGAAAATTGGTTCTCAATTATTCATTCGTATTTTGTATTAAAACATAATTTCACATAAATGAAACAATATTGTTTTATATTTAATAAATTAAAATATTTAACATTTTTTCTTTATAATTGAGAACCAATTTTCTCCGTTATTCATTCGTTAATTAAGTAGACCTATTTAATTATTTAATAAATTCATTATTATTCATTGATAGATTTATATTACACCTAATACATTCCACGATACTCACAAACTTGTACGTTCGATAATAATCTGTGCTTGTAAAAAATTCTAATAGACACTCTTGTTAATGAATTTTGTCGCTAGATAATGTTCTAGCAACGATATCATAATATGACGTGTGAACAGCAACTCGTATTGGCGTGAAGTTGCCATACGCATGCCTGATTTGCATACGTAACTAACAGGGGCACGTACACTGCTTACTAACTGCATGTTATGCTCATCCTGTGGCTTACCATCCATTATTAATTTTCATTTCTGTCACACTCAAAAGCACAGCGGAAGAAGTATGTCTGTGAGAGTACACGATCCATAATATTTATGAGTCAAAGAGGCCTATTCACAGGACTAAAGGAAATTGAGTTTATTGACTGATGTGTCGTAAAATGGAGACCCGATCTCTTTGCCTATAAATCTTATTATAGTACACAATTAGAAATGTAATAAATTGTAGTGAAAATTAAACAAAGGATACAACGGATAGGTTAAATTCACCGCAGGAATTTACAATTTATATTCGTCAGACCCAAAGTAAATAATGTGAGTTTGGAATCTTCTTTATTGACACATTTTGTTCTCTCTAAAATGTCGTTCAAAATGTAATGAAATATTGATTGATTCCGGCAATTCGTTGAGCGGCAGACCGACCGACGTGTGAGGACGAATGGAGATGGGAATTATTGATGTAGGTACTTATAGGTAGGTACCTATTGTGAGGCAGTTACCCTCCGCCATAAAATCGATTACAACAACTTATATTTTTCACATTTTGAAAATATGATTCGGTGTCCTTGTTACATCAAAGTAATTTAAGTTCAAATGATTTTCTTTAGGAAATTATGAACTGACTCACGAAATTTTCTTAGTAAATACCTATAAAAACATAGAGTGAATTACATACAGCAAATTACTGGTTGATTACCAATTTTGTACGTAAAATAGTATAGATTCTGTTTTAAGCCATAAAATAATTCGTATTATAATTTTAGAATGGCTTCAGGCTTTTCCAGCTGGCAAAATAATGTATTCTGGCTCAGAAAGAGGTATGTACTAAACCAAACTGGGCCAAGTCAAATGATCCCCGCTCTTCTGGCTTCTCGAGTGGTACAGAACACAAAAACTACCGGTAGTAGGGGTGAACACAAACCATTCATTCTGTACCCAAACGAGACGTACACTTCAGGCTTGTAACTTTCAATCATTCAACTGTTATCGTTCATCTATCTGTACAATTTATATCTTTAGTTTCAAGATCTAAAGCAGCCCTGAAAGTTATGAATATGATCCTAATCGTAACAGCACTTTGCCAGTGTTTTAGTCCGTGTAGATTTCGGACTTTCCTATACATTCTTCATCCCCTATTTCATCCCTTTTTGAGTAGAATCTTCGAAAATTACGAAACATGTGTTCATATTTTCTAAACCGGAAGCCCAAAATATCATTTTATTGATTTAAATGACGGATTTACATACAAACTCTGATTTCACCCTCACAATGGTAGAATTTCCAAAAATGATGAACCACATATTTTGTAGTTTTCAACCGAATGCCAAAAATACTAACTTTCATCAATTCATTAGGCATCTACCATGAATGAAAATTCAAATATCTAAAAAATAAAAAACAGCTACGTCACTCTCACGTCTACGTCGATACTCGATACGGAACTACGTAAATACAGCATCATTTCGCGAGCGCTATTTTGAAAATAAATCGATACCAGAATACAAACGCCATCTAGAGCAGGGTTGTTGCGAATATCAGCATCAGCATCAGCATCAGCGGAACATCAGCATTATTTTCCACATCAGCATCAGCATCAGCATCCGCATTGATTGTTGCTGATGTTAGATGCTGATGTTCAAAAGTTCGTGTCGCGACATGACCGACGGAGGGCGGAGTCAATGGCACGTGCCGTTGTCGCTTCCGAGTTTTGGCCAATCAAAATACGTACATTTCAAAACAAATCGTCAATATTATTCTCTGTGATTTAGTCAATATTGCAAGCAAATGCAGAGCGCATTGTTTTGGTGCGTGTTTATTATTTTTAAAATGCCTCCCATATTAAAAAGTGGAATTTGGCAGTACTTTAAATTAGTGAATCAAGATACCGCAAACTGTATAATATGCAAGAAGAATTATTCACGCAAAGGACGTACAAATACGTCACTAAAAAATCATTTGAGATCAATACATCCCGAAGAGTACGACAAGTTTTTAACCAGCAGCGAATCTGAAATAAATTCGACTAAAGAATGTAAGTAAATGCCTAAATTTCTGTGTAATTATTTATTATTTTAACCTTCATAGAAACAAAAACGTTTTGGTTTTACTTATCATAATGTAGTTTTTTAGGGTTCGATACATGTATTTGTTTGTGTCTCCGTCTCCCGTCTATCAGTCTGTTTGTCACAGTCATTTTTCTCGTTGGCTATTGAACTTAATTTAATGGCGCAAAATCTGTAAGCGGTTTACGTACCTGCATTACTCAAAAACAAATGAAGAAAATATTTTTGGCCTCCCATACCAACAAGGAAATGAAATTTTAGCTAACAAATACAATTTTCTAACCCCATCAAGTGAAGTAGATCTTGAGAATGGTCTTTTAAAACGCTACAAAATCCTGGTTACAGCCTGCTTTAAATTACGTTTTGTTTTGTCCCATGGCCAAGGCGGTTGCCCGCGCTTTTTCAAATCTTAGGTTATTATTATTATTAAAATATATCTTTTATTATAATATTTACCCAAAAACTATGAAATTCAGTATTAAAAAAAAAAATAACTTAAAATCAGCATCAGCATCAGCATCAGCTGATGTAAATTACAAAAAATCAGCATCAGCATCAGCATCCGCTGATGTGACAAAATCCTGCATCAGCAACAACCCTGATCTAGAGTTACCTAAAAACGGAAGATAGATCTTAAAACACGAGAGCGGCTGCGGTTTATAGTGTAAGCATTGCGGAGTAAATTGCCACTCGAGATAGTATCCCACACTTTTATGGGACCAATAACATTGACAGTGCACTTTTATCTTTCCTCCGACCAGTAATTCAGTTTTCGTCCAATATATTTTGAATTAGAATAGATATTATAGTATCAGTTTTATAGAAGTTATCCTTTTTAGAATTTAATCTAGTGCTCGACTATATTCGACGATACACGCTTTTGACAGCATAAATTGAAAATTGATAAGTAAAATACATGATTTTCCAATTTATTTCAACCTTGTTTACCCAAGCATGTTTTGATCAGAATGTGCTTTCATTTTGCGCTTAATTTTTCTTTAGAATTTCTGTATTTTCACTTAAGGTGATTGGATACTGACACTTTTTCATACATTCTTTCGGGGTACAAATCTCGAAATATAAACGATTTTTGCAGAATAAAAGCACGTATATTAAGTTGTTATGACTTATTATTGACGCATATCGACAAAAACCTATAAAAAAAACACTATTTACAGGATATCTAGGCCTGATAAAATCGATAAATTTTTCTATGTGTGCGCGGCCGGAACACGCCCTCTGCAGGATATTTCAAAGAACCATCGAGAAGCAGAACATACATTTTTGCTATGGTTATCAACAACAGTTGATCTTGATCGTTAGATGGCGTTGTAGTCAACCGTCGCACTGGCATTATTATGCGTGATTTTGTTGACAAGTTTAGTTTTTGCGAACATCGATCACTTGATCGATGGTTGCGAAGCGTAGGTATGCAATTTTTAACCGACTTCAAAAAAAGGAGGAGGTTCTCAGTTTGTCGGAATCTTTTTTTTATTTTTTTATGCATGTTACCCGATTACTCGAAGACGGCTAGACCGATTTGAAAAATTCTTTTTTTGTTTGAAAGGGTATACTTTCCAGGTGGTCCCATTGTCATCAAGTCAGGATCTGATAATGGGATCCTGGAGAAATCGAAGGAACTCTTAAAATATTATAAGCATACCTATAGCGATTTGGGTACCTATTTTTTATTGTAACTCGTGTATTTGCTTTCGGAAAGCGCCATTTGGTGATGTGGAACTGATGATGAAGACCACATGACTGATGGCCACTGGAACTACTCAATAATAAGTATTTCACGGGTTGCGATTCGATTACCTACTTTAATATGGTTGCTAAGCAATTAATCATGCTCGTCACAATGCGAATGGTGAAATGGAGCTGATGGTGAAATACCAGGAGAACTCCTCAACAGTTAACGTCCCTGCATCGGGAAAAGCAATATTTTGTAAAAGGCGATAAGCAAGTTGACATTAGGCTATTGAAACTTAGATAAATTATAAACAGACCCACTAAAAAGCGAGATTTATTTAATTAAAAAAAAATACCGACTGAAAAAAAACACTAGGTAGGTACTAGGCGAAAAAACCTTTATTTTCGGAAGTCGGAGGCAAAAACTAAAGTAGGTACTAAAGACATCGAAGTTATTTTCGACTTAGTAGTTTTTTTTTTTGGAAGGCGGTTTTTTTTTTGTTAATTTTTTTTCTTACAAGGCTGGCGCGGTGGCTCTGCCCGCGCAGTTAGATTTTATCAATTTAATCATGAAGTGAGAAAAAATGCTTTACTTTGTGATAGAATTATCTGTGATCTACCCTGGGTTCGATATTACTGTAATAATGAACGTACTTATCATCTATAAAGTTTATGATGATGAGCACACTAGCCGAAATATTTCCATACTTACAAATTTCAGGAATTTATTAGGTACTCCACCGTTTGACATAGCACAGACGCCAGCACATCAAGCTACCCGAAACTGTAAAATTTTCCCAATCAACCAGGACCTAATACTTCAGCGATAAAGTTGAAAATCCATTAATGAAATTTGACAGATTGTAGTAAGTACCTAGTTTGATTTACTGGCGTCTGTACATCCAAAGTTAAACATTATATCGTTTTTTCTTATTTAGTTTTATTCATTTTGTATGCGCGGAAGCAAAATAGTAAAATGAAAAGCATTAAAAAGTTATGAGCTAAGAAAGATTCGTTTTTTTAGGGTTCCGTAGTCAACATGGAACCCTTATAGTTTCGCCATGACCGTCAGACAATCCGTCCGTCCGCCCGCAGCTTAGCTCAGAGACTCTTAGTACTAGAAAGCTATAATTTGGCAAGGATATACATATTAATCACGCCGACAAAGTGGTAAAATACAATCTTGAAAAACAATTATTTTTAGGGTACCTCCTGTACACGTAAAGTGGGAATGTTTTTTTTTCTCTCGTCTACCCCATGGTGTGGGGTATCACTGGATAGGTCTTTCAAAAATATTGCGGGTTTGTGATAATCATTTTTCGATTCAGGGATCCGTTTGTGAAATACTAGAAGAAATACTAAAATTCACGGCAGTAGTATATGTCACGAAATCAAAATCACAGCTGAGTAGACTTTACGAGTAATAGTCGACCAACTTTTAGTTGCAATGTATGGGAGAACATGATTTTCAACTACAATGTTAAGCTTGTTCTTGGGATAAATTCATTTCAACTACGGAACTCTTCATTGTGGTCCGACATGGACTTGGCCGGTTTTTCCTTGCTAATTTTAATGTAACTTAGGGTGTAAATAAGTAATAAAAGATGTATAGAATCTTAAAACAAAGTCGGTACAAAGCTCATTATCGAAGAGAGAGAAGAGTTCAATAAACTTTATTTGCAACTAGCTGCGCCCAGCGGTTTCACCCGCATAAGTTTCGATCCCGTGGGAATATCGGGATAAAAACTATCCTATGTCCTTCCCCGGACTCAAACTATCTCTATACCTACCAAATTTCTTCTAAATCGGTTCAGTGGTTTAGGCGTGAATAGGTAACACAGACAGACAGGCAGAGTTACTTTCGAATTTATAATATTAGTATGGATATAATTAGTATAAGTATATACAGGGTTATTGGAACAACACTAACATGGTCATTGTACTCATCATTATGAACAATTTTTTTTACTATGGGACCAAACCTGAAATCGCGAAAAAAATCAGCTGTTCCCTACATTTATGTTCGTATAGGTAACTCGTCAAAATGTAGGAAACAGCTGATTTTTTTTCATTTTCTCATTTGAAATTGGAATTGTTGGTTCGAGTGGACGCTGGTGTATGTGAAGTTGTTGGTTTTTAGGCTAAACATACAAACACACATAAATAGTAAACACATAATACATATTACACATAACACTTATATACATATACATACACATACACACAACAGTAATAAAATTACACTAATAATTAAATACCCACAACCGTGTGTACACGGCCTAATAATTTCACGCGTCTGTACACTGCCTGTGGCGGCGCGGGCGGCGGGCACGCTGGGCTGGGCTGCGGTTGAATGATACATTATTATACCTACGACCGAAATTCGCGGAATTGATACGATGTTACGCGCCCCCGCCGCGCCGCGCGTTGCGCCGCTGCATCTCTCGCGCACGACTCAAATAAACATTTTATATATTTTGTTTTATAGTAGCGTTTAATTATACAACAAATCTTAACTGTCCCGTTGGTTTCGTGGTCACAAGTGCATCTGCCGTGCAAGGGATCCTGGGTTCGATTCTCAGGTCGGACAGTGTTTCCCGTTAGGAGTTTCTTTACTCTTTTTCTTTTTTTTTTTGCCCGGAGTTTGGAAATTGGTGGCGTAATACCCCCGTGCCTCGGAAAGCACGTAAAGCCGTTGGTCCTGCGCCTGTTCTCTCTCCGGTCGTGTCGGATTGCCGTCCCATCGAACTATGAGAGTAAAGGAACAGAGAGTGCACCTGTATTTGCGCACACACTTGTGCACTATAATATCTCCTGCAAACCTGGCTAATCTTCTTTGAAATTGGCCACCGTGACCGAAATCGGTCAGGGGATTTATTATTATTTTATTATTTTTAAACCTAAACCTACCCTAACACATTACAAAAGCACCCTTAGAATAATTGAATAAGCAACTGACAACCCTTGTAGCAATCAAGTATTCTTTTCTTCGGTTTTTACTATAAAAAGTACGCTTTTCTTTAGAGAATAAAGGACAGTCATAAAAATATTTTCGTAAAAATATTTTATTTTAATTAACGCCACCTCTGGACTACCTATTTATTTCAAACCAAGTTTATGAATACAACGCCATCTAGTTCTACAGCAAGTAAAACTATACACGTAGTGTGTAACTGTACATGTGTGTGTAAAGACATAGTAAAGATATAAAGTGAAACGGCTAAATGTTTAGGGGTACAAATCTTTGTATGAGACGAGTTAACAAGCAAAGTGAATATCTAAAAAGATTATGTTAACGCGTTAGTTGACGCATATAACAAAGTTGTTTCGCAAAGCTTTCTGAGTTAGGCGTAAAAATTGAAAATGTTCGAAGTGCGAATGTGCCGCCATCTAGCGATAAAGTGGCTGGGAGATCATGTATCGAATATCCTTAAACAAAGAGTAGTACTAGTGTTTTTCTGTGTAGTAAATTAAATAACATAATAGAGCGGTATTCACACGGATATTGGCTCGGAGCGGCGCGCGGCGCGGCTGCCGTCGCTGCAGCAGCGCCCGGAAGAGAGTTATTCCCGCCGTTTACGAGTGAGCTCTGAATGCCCATCTCCATTGTTGCGAGGACATTACCGAGTGACGCCCTCAGATCGGCCTTGTAATACACGTACGCACAGCATTCAAAGTGGGGTCGGGATTCGGGTCGCATTCACCCAACACAATCTGCGTATTGTTACAACATGACAAATGATGAAACCTAATGTTTTTTATCGTTAGAATAAAATGCGAGTAATTTATTATCATTATTTGAAGCCAATTTGTACTACTTATATTCTGTAGTTGTAACTTATAACTGAGGGCTATTCTCACAAATCAGTTTTTCATATATCTGCATGATTCATTTAGCAAAATTCAAACTTCCCAATTACCATTTTTTTTTCAATTTTAATAATTTATTGAGTGGTGGTTGGTATTAGGTACATCTTTTCAATGAAGATCCTTGATCCTAAGACAAAAGAATAGGTCAAAAAGAAGGTCAAGCAAATAATAATACATGCATTTGCAAACGATCTACCTACACGAAGACTACTAATTCGTACATTGTATTATACAGTAAGATTCGGCGTTACCTACATATTGTAGCAACTCATGGGTTAGCAGTTAGCACTGCTAAAATTAAATGGGATATTATCTCCAGCCTAGCAAATGAGTGTAATAGATAATTCGGTGCTTAAATAACGTTTTAATCTTTATCGCGAACCGTCAAGATCATTCATATGCATAATGTTGGTGTAGGTAGCGGGCATTAGGGTGGCCGGGCGGAGGCTGGGTTGCGCGCTTCGCTAAGCATTGTAAATACTCTCCCGGTCACGTAGCGCCGCTGCAAACTGTTGAATATTAATACAAAATAATATTCACCAGAAGAAATCCCACTCAAACTCAAGCTCTATCCATGCCTGAGAGGGCGAATCCCGGACGCAAATCTGGGAGCGTTCACTTAAACTTTGAAATATTAATCTGAACTACCCTTCTCTACATATGCATTATGAACAATGTGGCTGATGGTCGATGTACCATCTACAAAACTACGGTATCAACTTTCAGCCGTTTCCGTAGACATTGGATGATACAGAAGTAGAATATTGTCAACAGAAGAAATTAGTACATCAAATAAATATTATACTAGTTGGCAGGGACATCGACGCGCAAACTGTAACCATGAATTAAGCACATGCTTTTAGACCCCTAGAAAAACGCCCTATTTTGAAGTGAAACTTCTTTACGCACGCTTGACTAGGGAGTAAGATGGCGAACGCGTGACGTAAGCGTTACGAAAAGTGTGATCGGGCGAGGCGAACGGGAGTTGAGTGGGGGATATTCTTCTTTCTCTCTTCCTCTCATAGCCAAATACGTTTGAAGTTTCACTTCAGTCGTGTGGTCATAAGCAGACTCGGTTTTTATTTTTTTATATAACCGACGAAAAATTTCAACGCTGTTCAGAATCATGAACTGCGTCCATTATAACAGGTTGTGCGTGGATGTCGCTGCCACTCTGTTTGTTCCAATCTGGTGGTTGCCAATCTGTTCAAAAAAATGTATCAACATGAACAATTCAGCATAAATAAAGCCACGTTTGTTTCAAAGCATTAGCAACTTAGTAGCAAACCAATAGTTCTCCGAATTGAACTCCATGAACTCTTAACTCATGGTGACTCACATGATGACAACCTATGGCGAGAAAATCATGTGACCATTAAAAAAATTACATGGTCTTATGCAGCATTTTCAATTTTTTGCCTGAAGCGGTAGGTAGATACTTGAAATAATTAAAAATTAAAGCCCATCATACCAATACCTCAGAGTAACTAGGTGTAAAATATTCCGAAATAACTAATTATAGTAGACGAGAAGGAAAATTATATCATTAAAGTACTCGCTATCCCAGGCCAGTATCAGCTCAATTATTTTGTATAAAATTCACTGTAAACTTTAATTATGAAGCAAGGTATTTTACAGATTAACTTATTTTATTAGCTAATGCGATTAAACTTGTATTTGAACAGTTTTTGTTACTTTGCTATTCTATTATTATCAAAGACCAAAAAATTATGAAGACATTTTCATTGTCATAGCACATTTCAGTTAAACGCCAAGGGATATCATTATTTTCATTGTGTAGTTTTATCATACCGTCGGCGTCGGCTTAAAAGGGGTCTGTGTTTGTGTTTACTCAGATCAGACTCAGCATCTGTTCAGAGTGAGGGTGTCAGGGTAGTAGGCGGACCGCGGGTAGCACACGGGGGGCGCGGGTGCAGCGCGAGGGCGGGGGGAGGAGGGTCAGGGAGTTACACCAACATCCACAGTCCACACACTTCAATGAAGCGGCTCGTCATTAATCCACGCTTTTGTGAACAATTATTACCATGATAACTAGGTATCTAATTATTGTTCGAATTGACATGTTTGTTCGTTATTATTGGAAATTGATCCGAAAAATGATGTAATGAGTAAAGAACACAATGTGAAGTAGCGATAAATGTATTTGTCAAATTCGTCATTATGATAACAAAAGCAATATCGGTGAGCCAGGAAAGTATGGTTAAGTAAAGTTAATTAATCAACTACAGCCGTTCATATCCTAAACTGTTAATTTTATAATCACTTAAATTAATGGTTCCCACTTCCATTCAGGACACGGATATATTGGTATAAAAATTTGAATAAACCTATCACTGTTTCCATCACACTAACGTCATTCAAAACTTAGGTGATCAATCAAGCGGGTATTGAAAGTAGCACTTAGCTGGATGTACTTTTTCCTGCGAAACTGTTGCAGCTGCATCACTGCTCTAATTCTTTGTTAAGCAGCGCATAATTTTATAACTACTTATCGTTGCGTTTGTAGAAAGCGCTAATGCTGTACAGTTTACATCTGCTAAATATAGAGGTTTATTGAACTCTTTGAACTCTTCTCGGAGCAAATAGCCGGGAAAATATATCGAGAAATATGTCGAGCCGTTATTCGTATCATAGGATTGAAGTTGACTAGTTGAGAGTAACAACGACTAGAAATAACGTTGACATTCCTAATAGTTACTTTACGAGGAGTTACATCCGAAACTTCCCGTTTTTATTTTTAGGTTTTCTGTAAGCGGGAAAACACGTTAATTATTTCATGGTTTTATAATTATATTGGTATCATATTTTTAATTGGTCATCGGGTGTGGCTTTTATATGAATAGGAAATTAGGAATTATGTTATCATTAATTACATTTGCATAAGATTCAAAAAGATGCTTACACGGCTACTTCTTTATCTTGGTTTTGAATACCTATAAGTAATGTCATCTTGTTCAGGTATATACCGTCACACTCAAATCGTTGAAATATTTTATGCATTATCGATCTAAAAACTGCATTTACGAGAACGTACATTGAAGAGCAGTGAAACATATATCGTAAATCATAATTTAACGATTTCTAAAAATAACTGCACGAATTTACTTCATTGATCGCTATTTTACAAACATTGCTACGTATTCTTAATACTTTAATTTCAGCGACTGGCACGTTTCTGTTGACACCATGTTTACATACGCAAAAAGAAATGAGTGCTTTTTAAGAACAATACAAAGTATCTAAATTAGCGGTCCAGTCCAGATGTATAATATTGTTCGAGATGACGCATGTTTTGAACAATTGTCCCTCCGTGCGTTGCCCGTAACTTGTGTCGTGTTCAATTACATTTAATCGCTCCTCGTATAATTGCCTAATTGTGAATCAGCCCGCGCCTCGTCCTATTCGAACATTCAAGTTTTAAGGATAGCTTTTTATCAAGTAGTTTAAACCATACTTATTATTTCCATGGTTGATCGACTTGTTTTGCTTCCTTACATGTTCTTTACAACGTTCAATCGAACGTTCCTTAGCCCATTTTATGTACATATTTCCACTGAGTGAGTACCTACGACATGATGCATCAGGGAATGCCTTGACTAGTTGAATTCAATTTCAGATTTATTCAAAAGGAAGATATGTACATATTTCACGACATCTCATTGCACATTCAACTCGAATAAAATATATGGTCCTGTTTACCTATTCGGAGTCTTTTCTTTCGGAGGCTACTGATAGGTACATGTACTAAAATAATGATACTTGCACTGCAGTATTAAAATCTTCAATTTATATTTCTGTACCTACTATAATTTTCCATTTTCAAACATTTTTACTTTGTTTATACTTGAGTTCATGCTTCATAGGAGCCAATTTAGTTACCTATTGTTGTAACAAATTTTTTGATGTACTAGTCTTTGTAGTGTAACGCTTCTTATTTTTGATGATATTACGCATTTTTCATATGTGCCTGATTCACTAAGACATTCCATCAGAAACAATAATTCATAAAAATGAAAACTTGTATAAATATATACTTCATGCACTTCTTACTTATCCATTAAGCATAATAACAACAACATTAATCAACGATAAATGATTTTATTTCTGTAAGTAGGTTTGTACGAATACTTTTACACGTCAATAATATTTTAAAAACTAGATGAGGTCGGCGTTTCCTATCTGAAATTACTCTGAGAAGAAAGACCGAAGGAAACTCAGAGGCCAGTCTTTTTTAAAGTAATCTTGGTCAGATCATGTGAAGACCATGTAGATTGGTATCTGAAATGTTCTTTTGAGGAAAGAACCACACAGTTTGAGATAAGTGCACGTACTTGTCAGTAATCATGCGGCTCAACAGCTGAGTTGAGCTGCATGAGTTAAGTCAACTCAAAACTTAGGAGCTAATACTAAATAACACCGTATGATAACGTAAAGATGGTAGTTCATTCTGTATTCTTCCATAATTTTAGTACCCATCTAAACCATTATACCTACACGTGGGAGTTGCAAAATTGATACATACGTCCTGAGTAGCGACTGAAACATATCAACCCTTAATATACTTTTAGAGCGGTTCTACACTGCATCCGGTCCGAATCCGAGAAATGTCTGCCAATGTAAGAGGGGTTGCGCACTAGATGCGAACTCTATCCGTCCAAATTTAGAACATTCCCAATTCGGATTGAAGTCAGATCTTTAATTCGGATTCGGATCGGATGTAGTGCGAAACTGCTCTTACGACGGATTCAGAAACGTGGGTGCTGCTTTAAAATATGTATTTTTCTTAATTTCAAAACTTTGTTCATAAATATTATTATCTTACGATCGTAAAGACCACGACGTTATCGAATTACTTTTAAATAACGTTTTGCCAATTGTAATACTGTGCTCTTCACATGTGGCATCTACAATACGCTATCGGAATTTAAATTAACTAAAATGGTCTTCCAGCTCCTAAAACGATCTTTGTTTAGGAAACCATTGGCTATACTTTTAGTAACAGCTATTTAGTGGGTATATATAGAAACGATAATATAAACTGAGCCTAGCCGTTTACAAACATAATTATACAGTTTCCGAAGCGAACGAGACTAAGCAGCAAGGCGGTTGTGCGAGACGAATCGCAGGCGCGCTCTATAAAAAGTCAGTTTGTTTACAGGACTGCCGGATACAACGGGAAGGTTGCCCACCACATGTGTAGTGCTTTGCTTATTCTAACCTTATTCCATGTATCCACCAAGGGGCACATAGTAGCATCCATCTTGTTTCATCTCTAATGTCAACACACAATTAATATGTAGTGCATTTGTATAACTGAATCAGCAGTCAGCACTGACTTAATGATATAATCATACATGTAAGAGAATCGTAGCGCATCGCTGTCAATTGGAAAAATGCCCAAAAGGCTGACAGCATTGCCCCGTTGTATGGCGATGCTGATTCCTTGGCCAAAAAATAGGCGATCCCTCTGGTCACGTGAAGAGTCGGCACTTAATTATCATTTATTCAGTAGCTTCTTCAGGCTACCATTCGTCCTCTTACATAAACTTTACGCTATAAAAATCGTACTGTAATTTAAATAAAGTTGTAGCCGTTGGGCCATGTGACTAGAATATGCATGAAGTTAGTTGAGTATTACTGACTTGTCGTATAAATACGTAGCCTCTTTCGCTGTTACAGAATGAGTCACGACTATTGTGTCGTCGTGTTACCATAAATAGCAACAAGATCTGGAGGGTGCTGGGTGCTAAGGCAACTTGACACATGTACTAAATCATCGTCCGCCTCGGACCGGTGTCGGAGGCGGTGTCACGGTTGGAAAATTAGAACTCAAAAAAGAAGTGCCCTTCGTTCTCTCCCAGAAGAGCTGAGACACTCCACTCCGTCTTGCGTATGTCGTCTCGAGTGTCTTGGCACAACGACTTTCTTCTCTATACTATTGCTTCATGTTGTTTCGTATCGTCTTAAAAATAACTAACAGTCTCATGCTACTTTATTGGCTGGTAAGCTGTAACTGCTGTGACACTATCGTTTAATATAATTATCGTCGCACTTTAGTAGGACATTATTATTTTTCTTCTCCCCAAAATATTGCACACGTTATTACTTTTCCCAACGTCGCGCGTCGGTAAAGTTATTATTACAAGACTTAATTGGCGATGAATGTGTAGTTTATTGGCGATTAACTTAATAATTTCCATTACAGTGTCCTGTGTGATATTAGATAGATCTTTTACTATCCGCCAAGAAGTAGGTATATTTGGCAGTTAAAAGAAAGGAGTTTTATTATTCAAAACTGAGCAGAGACGTTAAAAATCGATAAAAGCCGTACAACGGCCATCAAAGGGTTATTAAAAATATTTATATTATTTTTTCTACTATTGACATTATTGGTATCGCCTCTGGATCTGTTATCGAAAGAAATTGCGAGTTGCTTATTCAAACAGAAACATACCTCAAGTTTAATATCACAAGTCACTCTAAAATTCTAGATTTGCTCTAAGTTTTTAACCGACTTCTAAAAAAGGAGGAGGTTCTCAATTCGAATGTTTGTATTTTTTTTTTTTTTTATGTTCGCGCATAACTCCGTCGTTTGCCAACCGATTTGAAAAATTCTTTTTTTGTTGGAAAGGGTATACTTCCCAAATGGTCCCATGAAAATTTTATCGAAATCGGACAGGCGGTTTTAGAAAAATCAACAAAAATCTAAAAAAAATTATCTACATTGTCTACATTAACGATCTTTTTGTTTACTTTTTTGTGGGGTAGGTACAACTAAAAAGTGAAAAATAAAAACTTTTTTACAAAAAAAACAACCGACTTAAAAAAAAACACTACAAAGTGATAAATAACTTTAATTTCGGAAGTCGGTGTCAAAAAACGAAAATGCGGAATCAACGACACCGACTTCCGAAATTAAAGTTATTTATCACTTTGTAGTGTTTTTTTTGAAGTCGGTTGTTTTTTTTGTAAAAAAGTTTTTATTTGTGAAAGAGGAAGATGCTACCATACTACATAATTTTGTATTGTCTGGGGCCAAGCAAGCCTAAGCTAAAAGAAAACCCTTCGTGTTTCTGGTCTCTTTTTCTGTTTCTACACGTCACGTACTCATATAATAATTTTGTTTTATTTTTCTTTATCAAGGGTTTCTTTGTAGAGATTTCGAAAAAAAGAACTGGCAATGGCCACCGCCAATTCAACAATTACATTATCTACCTACTTGTTTACCTGAAAATAAGACCTTTTATCGAGGTGAAAACGAATAACGATAACGGCTGGTTCTCTAATGGAGCCCCCAGTCTGTTGTAAAGGCGACACAATGGTAGTATTCTGCTATTCACAAACGTTTATAATACTTATTTTTTTGGGAGAGCCTTATTGTTAAGGGATATGAATTTAGAAACCGTTAGGCGGTCTTTTTGTGATATCACTTAATTAATAGCTTTGAGAATTCACATTAAAAGAAAATAAATAATGGTAAAATAAATATACTATTTGCCATGGAATTCTTGGAGATATATCCATAAAAAAACACACACTATTACACTAACTTTTTACATTTATCATCCAAAAAAACTACATGGGTTCGAGGTGTCGCATCATTATTGATGAGGTTCTGGTGTGCGGAGGCCTACGCGTGACGAACGTATCAATTGGGTACCTACAATTGCCAGTATTCATATTTCATACAGACTATTTAAAGGTTCAACTATCAAGGATTTCTATTTTCTGTACATACCTATATCAACATATTCAAGATTATTCTAATCTTTAGTCCAACTAGCCAAGCTCTAAAATAGTTAACAAAATCTTGACAGTGGAGTTAGCAACATTAAGGGCGGGTTGTTTTACGTCCACTAGACGCACGAGAATACGTAAAAAAAAAAATAGCGCTAACTATCGTCAAACCAAAAAAAGCGTTGTTTCAAATTACAATACAAAATTATGGCCTTACCATTATGTCAAATAATAACGAGTACGCGTGTAATCGTTATTATGCGACGTTCGTATGTTACGTTTACCAACCGTTTGAAACAACCAGCCCTTAGTGTCTTCAGTTTTGTGTACCAGCACAAAAACAGATTAGAAACTTTACAAGTTTACAGTAGGGCGCGGTGTTATGAAACTTTAACAAGATTCTTGTCGTTGCGTTACTTAAGGGCACGGCGGTTGCGGTTGGGTTTCATTTTCAGGGTCCGTAAAGTTACGATGTGATACAAATATAAATTATTTTGTCTTGTTTAAAAAGGCTATTTCTTGTAGACCTTGATACTGAAAACCTACGTCGTACAGCGACGAATTTGTGTTTCCAACATTTCAACAGCACTCCTCGGCACTACATGTCTCAAAGTCCAGGTGTGAAGATTATGTACTTATTTCTACAGAAACCTGGTACAATTGTAATCTATGGGACGATCTCGGGATTTACCCGTAAGTCGCTACCTGGCCCGCCTTTAATCCCGCTCTCCCTTTAATAGTTGTTTGACTGTTGTAAATATAAACAACTATTACTTTGGACTTAGCGCTTTACAAATTTTACATAAGCTCACTGAAAATGTCAAGATTGCATGTACTTTACCTTCACTAAATTAGTTTTGATATTTGTAATGTTATAGTGTACTAAATGAGAGAATTCTCAACTGTCGGGAGTAGAAATAAAAATAGGGAATAGTAAAAAAACCAGTCATATTTTTTTCAGTCACATATCGCCCCAATGTCTACGAGGCAACGGGCTATCATACTTATGTAAAATAGTGTGTAAAGCAGTATACGTTCCTAACTCATGTTTAATAAGTGACTTCCGCGTAGAGATTCCTTTGTCATTCTTTCAATATTTGTGGAAAGGACGTCATCTAATTCTGCAGGGTTGAACGAGTTTGTGAGAGACGTCATAGGCATATATGTGTCTCTTCGTACGTAGCAAATACATCATTTCAATATGATAATTTGCGACGAGGTCTGTGATCCAGCGAGCGAGGAGTCAGCCGGCAGTCTATGCAATTGTGTCCAATGGCCACTTCCTAATTTTCTCGTATCCGGCGCTGCGCTACGTAGATAGTACTTGCTGTATTCCGTTCTGTTAAATTGCCTCAACCAATCTCATACAACACTACTAAAATAAAACTAACATATCATATTAAATACTATGCATGATAAAATAAATGGAATATTGTATTAACGTAAAGGGATGAAAGCTAAAACAGTTATGCTTAATGCCCAGGGCCACAGTTTGAGCCTCCCTCTGGCCGAGGGTATTCTCTGTTAGATTTCATTCGCAATTTAATTTTGTTACCGACCGACAGGCTTTTGGGACGTAAAATAAAATTAAAGGGAGAGAGCGTGTGTATTAAAAAATAACAACAGGCTGTGCAGCCACGTTGGAAATTCGACTTTAACTCCTACTAATTTGAATACTTAATTAATAAAAACATAATATTGGTTTACACACGTTAAATGTATTTTAACGTGAAGGTATAAATAATTCCCATTGTAACAATGGCGCAACTCTAGGTAACTGCCAAGTTAATACAGGTAGGTGCGTTGTTCAGGATTCTAGATATCTTATTGTAGGTAACCTAACTCTGAGTTGTGAGTTAGGTAACATTCAAAGAATTAAGAACTTACCTCACAAAATAAAGATCTAGTAAAAGTCTCTAATTCGTGTTAACTGGGGTCTAGAACACTGCGGCCCTGGCAGCATGTGAATTTACTGTTTGTGAAGGAGCCAGTGCATAGCGGCTCGTGTTTTGGCACGAGTTCTTCGCGTCAATATTTCGATTCGCAGCCCAGAAACGTCAACTATAAGCGGGTTTATTTATTACGACAGAATTAGTACATAAGCTACCTAGACCGCGTCCCTGAGATAAATAATTATCTGATGATCAATGTCGTTCTGCTGACACATATATGGGTACTTATAGGTGAACACTGAGCAGTTTCTATAGCGTTGTTTTATTTGTTAATTTCAGCATATGGTGGGGACGGGTATGGCGACCCCGTTCCCTGCGGCGGCGGCGGCTGCGGCAGCCGCAGCACAATTCGCAGCCAACGGCGACGCGCTCGCGGGAGTGAAGGCCGAGGCTGCCGGCCCGACGGCACCGCCACAGCCCCCGCTCGTCAAGAGCGAAGGTCCGCCACCGCCTGCGCCGCTACCGCCAGCTAACTTCTCACCTCAACCGCCGCCACAGACTCACACGCAGAATTCAATAGAAAATCAAAATAACAACTCAGTAAGTTTAATTCATTATTTTTATAGATCAGCTAAACAAAATGCGACTATACATTGGCTATGTGCAAACAATAACTTTTAAAAACGTTATTGTTGGAAACTACACCCAGGGGTAGAGAGAGGTATACCTGTCTGTTTCTGGGGCAAAGTACATTCTAGCTTCATTCCCATTGTGCTCAAATTTATGGATGATAAAAATACTTTTTTATACTCGCCTGAGTACTGAGCTTGTAAGATTACAAAGAAAGAATGATTAATAGATATACTACCTAAGTAAGTACCTGTAGAGACAGTGTTTTGGGTTATCTAAGACTTAGAAACGTCCTTAGATCCGGAACCGGAGAAGTCTTTCATCTCTTTATGTAAGTATATAGACATATTATACTTACATAAAGAGAGTAAAAACTTCTAAAGATATGACCGCGTGTAGACACTATTTCTCGGTTGGGAAAACATATCTCATGTCTTGCTCAGCTGTGTGAAATGGGGCGGCACACTCGTATGTTGCCGTAGAGTGACAGATGATTTTCGATAACTGACCCATGTCTGCAAATACTTTTACTACCAAACTGTTTCTACATCAACTACCTATATAAATATTTCTTATAGATATTGGGTCGTAGGCGTAACGCTACATTTTTTATATATACATATATACTTAATTAGAGTGGTTTGTTTGGTTCACAAATAATGGTCTCTGGGGCATCAGTTAGACGCATTTTGTTCGTGGCTAAATGTTTTGCCAGTGTATTAGTTCATGATTAGTTCCAATTTATTGATCGAGGGTTTACCGATTGGTTGAGAAGTTCCGGTCAAAACTGTTCATCCTCCATCATCTGATGATCAATGATTCTTCATCATCAGAATATAAGCAACTCACTGCTAAACATTGGCCTTAATCCTATCTCCCAATTTCTCGCCACCGCGTTCAATTCTCGACCATGGTGATTATGGAGAAAATCTCCTTTCATTGTTACTTACAGACTGCTCCTAAAATTAGGTAATTTCATGAAATTACAATAATTACATAGCCTGTCTGAAACAGGCTGTAGTGCCCAACTCTATTCCTGATCAAATACGAGTGAGTACAAAGATAATTTACTCATGTCAAATATTTGTCATCCCCAGCAAAGCGAAGGCGAATCAAATGAAGAGAGCACACCAGTGAGTGTGGCGGCGGCGGTAGTGGCGCAGCAAGCTGCGGCCGTAGTCGCGCAGCAAGCAGCCGCTGCGCACGCGGCGGCCGCGGCCGTAAGCGCCGCCGTCGCCGCCGGCAATGCCGCCGGCACGCCCGAAAAGACACTTGTGCCCGTTTCACAAGCATCGCAACCCAAACGGTTACACGTCTCCAATATACCCTTCAGATTTAGGGACCCAGATCTTAGAAATATGTTTGGGGTACGTATTCACTTCCACTTTTATACCCTTCAAGCATGGCAAAACCAAACCAGTTATCATTGTAAACAACCAGCTATTTAATTTCTAACCTTTTACCTTTCAGCAATATGGCACAATACTTGATGTAGAAATTATCTTCAATGAACGTGGCTCGAAGGTAAGCAATATTTTCAGCCATTGTGCTGAAAATCAAGTGGCTCATTGAAATCTGTCGACGAACAGATTTCATTGTGGCCACTTTATAAAGTGTCTCTATGTTCAGAAACAAAAAAAAAAACACTAAATTGTTAACCTCTACATTTTTCGGTTGCAAATTAATTCGACTTAAAAAAAATTACAGAATCAATACCTAGTTATTTTAAAGATCAGTTAAATACAGTATTATTTTTGTTTCTTTACAAATCTTTAAGTAAATTAAAGGAATAATTATTAGCTATAACATTGTAACGAGGTCATTATACTCATTATAACTATGTTTCCAACTCTAAACAAGGCAGTAGAGCAAGAGTAAGGTTCCCGTGACTGACAGACTCGTCGAGTATGTCTGTCAAGGTTAACCAAGCAGATATTATTACTCTTGTTATTTACTTATAAGTCTCACGCAGTGCTACCACGGTGCCTCTACTCATCAACATGCTACCCAAAGCCAAGGTGAGGCTGAGACCTGACGAAATTATACTTTCTTTTTCGTTTTAAATTCAGTACTGGTCATTTAATAACCTCGTTAAAGCAAGCCAGGGTTAGAATTTACAAGTATCTCTTTTTGATAAATTCTGAATAAATATAATTTAAACAAAAAAATAAATTATTCCTTTAATTTACGTACCAATCTTGCACTTCATAGCTATTGACTTGTAATACTTGTATTGTTAGACTTTACCACATTTGGACTAATTTAACATTGATAAATGACTTGTAATGAACGATATAACGGCAAGCAGAAGTGCAGTAGCTAAGAGGTCTTACTAACAATTATTAGTTATCGCTGCCCAAACCAAAGTAACTACCGATTTTATACAAATATTTCCTAATAATAATATGTTCTAAAGTTTTACTTCTCTTCAAGTCATGCGATTTGATTAATTATTCCTTGCTTAACAGAAATTTTAAGGCAAATGGGCTTAGTTAAAATAATCATAATTGTGTTTTAAAACAAACTTCTTTCTCATAGCATATTGGTTTTAATGTTTGGTGCAGTATCTCTAATTGCATTGTATATTATCATTGAATAATAATGTCTATTATTCTGATTTTGACAAATCTGAACTATATTTACTTGATTGCACTATCGACATACTTATTGTATCATTTTAGTAACTTTCCATATTAGTTCAAATGTAAGAATATTTCATTATTTTCATAAAATGATGTGCCTGAAGTAAGTCATTGGTGCAATATATTGATATTTAGCAACATTAATTTTACATTTTCAAATATACTCAAAAAACAACTCACTGTAAATGATAATTCCCATGAAATTTAAAGAGTTATTATCGAAATATTTTTATAATAATTGATTGGATTGAACGCTTTTTCGTGTTTACTGCTTTCCTTGTGTCAGTTTGGTGACCGCCCCTAAAGTAGTCCATGCTCGCTCATGTCAAGAAGTATTTTACTCTTTTAAATAATAGCTCCAAGTTATTTTTTCTTCAATGCCTCACATTGGGATATGCAGTATTAGAGAATGATGCATCGTCACTATAACAGCTGATTTCCTAAGTCATATTTTCAGGACAGCTCTATTATTCATCACTAATGAGGTTGTTACAATCGTCCAAACTGCTTCGATCTTTATATTGTTGTATTTTCTTATATCTTTATTATGTTTATGACATGATTATATACTGCTATGTACGAACCTTTGAATGCATCTATGTTGTAGTTTGGATGATCAGTCATTCTGATGTATGTAGTCTATTAGATTGACAGTGTACTTACTATTTTCTGTCCACTATGTTATTAATAAATAATACAAAAATTCGTTCAGTCATATGCTTCCTAACAAGGGAATATAATTTTTATTAGTTTTGGGCATGTATATTTTGCTGAACCCTGGAAACACAATGTTATATAATGTAACGCAATGACTATATGATGTAAGTTATTTTCCTAGAAGTAACTTTTAGGGTGCATCACTTAGTTTGGCTTTATCTCGTATAACTTCGGTAACATTTCGTTTTCACTTGGGAAAATTCTAACCGGTTTTGGCTAATATAACCCATAATTTTGTTCTTACAGTTGCTGTTGTGTTTGCAAATATATATTTACAATAATTATAAATAAATAAAAAATTGAAACATTCTGTAGCTAATACTAGAATACTTTTCAAACTCTTTTCTCCTTATTTATTTCTATATATATTCGATCATTGTATTAAAGATTTATAATCTTGAAAACATCCAACAGTATGAAAATAACAATACATAAGAAATACCAACATTCAGTGGTAAATAAATGTAAACAAACGAACCGGTTTAGAATGCTCCGAGTCGAGATGAACGTAATGTCGCCGAGCTTGTACGTCACTTGTGTCGTCCTCGTCCGTCGGTTCGATTGTGTCTGTCAACATACTGAGAGCTTGTTGCACTGTGTGCGTTGTGTTACAGTCCGGTCGGGTACCGCGGTAACGCGTTGGACGGGCCCTCGCCTCTTCGTAAATTATTATTTTTTCTTTCTCTTTCTCTCTGCCCAGATTTAATGTTTACGTTAAGTATTTGCACTCAGAATGGTAATAATAGAGCTGTCATTTGCTTTTATAAGTGTAAGCGTTTCGTACAATCAGCAACTTGTTTGCCACTTTCACAACTCGTCTCTTCCACTGTATTGTGTGCTGTGCTAGCTGCTTTTTGTATCTATGGGTTATCACCATTTATTGAAAGTAAGTAGTTTCATTTGTCTGAGCACGATCTATTGATTCAATAATATTGAACGAAATTGTATAACGCGTACTGAATGCCATTTACGACAATTTTGACAGTAATTTGTGTGATTCACCTATTGTAATTAATTAGGATGTACCAGGTGTATATTTATCAATATCTAATAAATCTAAGTATCGCTTATGTTTAACGTGTTAGTTTTGGGCACTGTAAAGTACATGCACAATGTTATATTGTAAAATAATATAGGTGTAATATTGGTATGATTACAAAGTTAGTTTATTTTTACTTAATAATAGTATTTAAATGTAAAACTAAGTACCTACTGTGTCGATGTTTGATTTTTGTACTGTGGTTGCTCCGTAATGGAATATCAAGTCCGTTTGAGTATACCTGTGTTCCTAGATCCAATTAGTTCGTCTTAGCCACTGCATGATCGGTGAGTTTTCTGTATAGAACAAATCGCAGCTAACATCTCACACAATGACTTGTGTCATTTTGATTGAAGTAAGTAGTGTCTATGAATTAGTGTCGAACAATCCTTAAGACTCGTTGTATACAGTGATACAAACTCTCCTACCAATAGTACAGACTACTAGGTCGAGCGACGTTACATTAATTTATTACTGTGATCCAAACGCTTATGTGTACCCATACAGCTAGAATACGCTCAAAGTATCAACGTAATCGACTCGATAATATTTTCTCGATATTTCACTAGAATATTTAAAAAGAATATGCAATGCATAAATGTTAATTTTTGTTGCACGTTGTTTTTTGAGCGACGCTGTTTTTAATGCATGTTTTGTCTGTCTTGCATGCAGGGATTCGGTTTTGTAACATTCGCAAATAGTGGTGATGCGGAGCGAGCACGAGAGCGTCTTCACGGCACCGTGGTTGAGGGCAGAAAGATAGAGGTGTGCATGACTCAATGAATACCATCCGTAGCACTATGTAACTTATAACATCCCGCTCCTACGCCCACCGCCCACCGCAACCTGCGCTCGTCTGCTCTGTAGTTACTGTCATGCTAGCGTGCCGCGCCGCGGTCCCGCATATTAGCACTAAGTATGCCGGCGTCTAATCCACAAACAAACCTTATTTATTTTATCCCTTTACTCTCTAGACGGTCATTTAATATGCCGATCGAAAGAGAGAGTGTCTCACAGAGAAATGTAGAACGAACCGTATCGTCACAATGCCGCAGAGGTAAGATTGCTAAACAAATTTTAGTTCCATTCTATCTATTCATTTTAAATTTAAATAGAAGCGCTGAAAAGTGGTCTTGTAGACGAGTCAGTCTGCGCCTAAGGAGAGAGTGAATGTGGTTAAGAGTGGAAAAGTATGCTCACTTTAATATTCTTAAATATCCCTTATTAATTTCAAAAGTAAATCCCAAGTTTCCTTTATTTTATGTTCACATATCAGATGTCTGCGCCTAATTATTAAAGTTTTAAATAAGATTTTTTTTGGTATATAATAGTTCATTATTATTTAAATTTTTGTTTTCCTATCTATGCGACATCTGGTATAACAATTGGCTGATTTTCACGTAGAAGTTCATAAAAAATACTTTTACTTTTATATTCCTCTTTTAGAGAAGAAGCTGGAGTGGGTTCGAATCTCACAAATAATCTAGGTTTGAATCAAGCGCTTCTTGAATACTATCCATATCCTTGCAGTTATAATCTATTTTGTGAAATAAAAACCTGTTTAAAAAATTAATAATTTTTTTAATGTATAAAGTTTATTTAAAATCAGCCAATGTTTTTGTTTTTGGTATAAACCCGAACGTATTCTCATATAGATTTTACTTCAAATCAGGTTAATAATGCGACAGCGAGAGTGCAGACAAAGAAACCTCCAACCGTTCCCAACGGTAAGTAATCCGACAACCGTTCATGAAATACATTTAATGAGTTCAATTAAAACTTTCAAAATGAAGTTATAAATTCACACATTACTATAAATAACAATACCTTATTGTATCACACCTGTACAAACATAATGCATCTTGGGATTTTCTCTTTTTAATCCATCCAGTTATTCTGGCTAGAAATGGATCAGTTCCCACTTTGGGTGAGAGAGCTGAACTTGTAACATCGGTGTTGTCCATGTTAATGTACTTACTTATTCCTACATGTGGCTAGTTCCGTTGTCTGAATGCTCCTAGGTGAATGCTATTTAGAGAATGAGTCCACTGTCAGCTCCGGAGACAGTCTCGCCGAGCACCCGTCGCACGCGGTACATTTGAGACGCATCATACAGACATGAACTTCACTCAATATTACAGACAAATATATCCGAACGTTGCAGAAGGCTGTCTCCGGCGTCGCATTGCCTGGCAAACTTACTCACTGTATTAATAAACGGATGACACCGTCAATTAGACAGCTTGCTAGATAACTTAACACAGTTTTGTACAGCTATTACAAGACACATGAATGTTCATACCTTGACGTTTGCTGGAATGAATGCAACTTCCGTAATGCACTATATTCATATTTCAATTTTGTAGTAGAGAATGTCTTATAGGTATGTTCTTTGTTTTAGATCTAGCGAAATCCTCCATCTTACTTGTGAAATTTTATACATAAATATCATATTTATTTTGTTCCAGTGTGTGTCCAGTGGCCGGAAGGTGAGAACCTTCATTACGATTTTGGTATGATATTTAATCCATAAACTAAATTAAGCTTTCGCGTTTACATTACCATAACAATCATTCGAGCATGAACCTCCTTCACTCAATGTGGTGGGATTACTCGGTTATTTAGATTCTTGCCCCTATCTGTCGAATCGAATCCAATAAATACGAGCACCCTCTGCGGTGACTGCAGCCCCGCCGCATCAGTGCTGGCACTAGAACCCCACGCCCGCTCGGACTGAATAGCGTGAGATGAGCCTAACGACATCGTCGCACACATCACGAAACTGACGTGTAGCGTACCGAGCGGGCAGTGTGTCGTATTATGTGGGCTCACGTCGCACGGAGCCCCGGAGCGCTCGCGGCGCGTGTAGCTCACGCGGTGTGTGCGCAGGGCTGCGGGTGTCGGGCGTGTCGTGGCCGTGGCTGGGCGCCGCGCCGGCCGCCGCGCCCGCGCCGCCGCTCGTGCTGGCGCCGCGCGCCGCCCAGCGCCGCAGGTAACGCATGCCCCCACTCCACTGCCGTGTGTTGCATGTAGCGCTGCGCCGCGAGCCGCGAGCCGCGCCGCCGCCGCACGCCCCGCACGCCTCGCCCCACGCGCTCTCGCACGCCGTGCTCAACCGCGCCGCCGCCTACGCCTCGCAGATGCACGCCTACGCACCGTGAGTAAACGCACCGCACTACCTACCCCCCCTCCCCCCACCCCTGCCCGACACTACGAGTCACTGTCGTCCACACGAAACTTTATAATCTTGACCGATTCTACCAAAGCATTTATATCTAGCTAATTACAAAATTGATATGGCCAAAATCTGCCAAAAATTAATTATGTTAAATTGATTAGATTATGATCAGCCTTCCAAACAGCAATATTTTAATGTCCACTAATTCGCTATCGATTCCAAAAAATTATCCTCATTTCCTGAACACAATTCTTAGTCCGAAAGCACAATTCAGATCGAACCGATAAACTATGTAGGTATTACAAAAACGTCTATTCATTACAGTGATCAGTAGAGCTTGAAAAGGTAATAGAATAGAATACTCTTTATTATGTACACCATATAAATTACAGACATAAATATAGAAACTTTATCATAGAATCATAATATGATGACGAGGTAAAGGATAACATTTAAAATTGAGGCGGTACAATCAGTCTGATTTCAAAAACCTTCAAGTAGAAACATAGCTTATTTGTCTCTGGTGTCCGAGCCGAATATATTCCTGGTCTTAGGATACATTATAATATGCGTCAAAAGCAGTTTTAATTAAAAGAAGCTTTGACGGACGAGATATCGTCGCGCTCTCGACCTATTTTTGTCGCCGCCGCCGGAAAAGTCACTCCACGGACTAATATATTCCCGTCGGGTACAACCTACTTTTCTTTGTTGACACCATACAGCGACAGGTATACACTGACACGATATGTCGAAGTTTTCAGCATTGCGAAATTATGCAAATATGGCGGCAACGTCGATACTTGATAAACCGATGTGTTTTTATTAGTTTGAGCGCATCGGAATATGCGCCGTATTAAGCTAACAATATAACCACTTTCGAGCGAGGTAAAAATATACACTTTACTCGAAACGTTTTTACCGACTTCACAAAAAGGAGGAGGTACTATGTTCGGCTGTTTGTATGTTTTTTTTTATTTTTATTTTGTATGTTTGTTCATCGAATACTCCGCCAATTGTCGATGGATTTTCAAAATTATTTTTTTGTTCGAAAGTAGATAGTTCTGAGGTGGTCCCAATGTCACCAAGTTAGGATCTGATGATGGGATCTTAGAGAAATCGAGGGCAACCCTCAAATTTTATAGGCTCACTTATTGTTTTTCGCATATTTTATGAAGTATCTTGTTTATTTGCGTATGGTTGTCAGCATCTCAGGTAGCTGGGCTGATGATGGAAGGTACAACTCCTTAACAGTAAGAAGTTACTCAAACAGGCAAGGACTGTTTTAGTAAATTGTTTTGATGTTTGATAGGGCATTTGTCACATTTGGTCTCATGATCATCAAGTCATGACCTGATGCTGCAGTCAGGATAGTCTGCAGAGTACCTAACTCCTCGACAACTATCAGCAGATATATCGTGTTTAGGCTCATTGAAAAGGGCTCGATGTGTGGATAAACGTACTGTTAATGAGGAACACCGAAGTACATAGAGACCTGATGCTGAAGCCAGGAGCATCAGAAAAAGTACAAACCTTGAAATAACAGCACCGTAGTCGTGTTTGGGCTCATTTTAAACAGGACTAAATTTTAAGTTCAATGCAATGTTGACATAAGTCTGGCCTGATGCTGCAGCCAGGATTATCAGCTTCTAGTCTAAAAACATCAGGTCAGGATTTGATGATGGGATCCTGGAGAAATCGAAGGACCTCTTCAAATATTATAGGCACACCTGTAGCGATTTGGGTATTTTTTATAGTATCTCGTGTACTTGCTCTCGGAAAGCACCATTTGGTGAAGTGGAACTGATGATGAAGACCACAGATGGCCACCGGAACTACTCAATAATATCTAAGTATTTCACGGGTTGCGATTCGATTGCTTTAATATGGTTGCTAAGCAATTCATGCTCGTCACAATGTGAATGGTGATATGGAGCTGATGGTGGACCTGGAGAACTCCTCAACAATTAACTTCCCTCCATCGGGAAAAGCAATATTTTGTTTGTAAAAGGCGATGATCACTAGGCAATTGTAACTTAGATAAATTATAAGCAGACCCACTAGAAAGCGTGAAATAAAAACTTTTTAAGAAAAAAAAAACCGACTTCCAAAAAAACACTACAAAGTGAAAAATAACTTTAATTTCGGAAGTCGGTGGCAAAAAACTAAAATACAGATCCAAAGACACCGACTTCCGAAATTAAAGTTATTTTTCACTTTGTAGTGTTTTTTTGGAAGTCGGTTTTTTTTTTTCTTAAAAAGTTTTTTGCAGTTAGATATCTTTGCATAAAGTTAACTCGACCATAAATTATGCTACGTCTGCCTAGCATTTTCCTAACTACGTTGTAGTTTGGCTGCTAGTCTTACCGGCTGCAGCTGAATACAAGTCGCAATTAGTAGTAACTTGCATGGTCGGATACAAGTATCCGACAATGTAAATTATTTAAATATTAACAGCAAAGTTTATACAACAGGGCGCAAGTCTCCTCCACGTTCCCAGTCACCCCAATCCCTACTCCCCGATTCACCTAACTTTGGTATGAGTTATTTTCTGTTTAATAAATTAACTACACCAGCACATCACGTAATTATTGAGTGTAAATGTGTAACTAACAATAGTCACGTTAATTCTAACTGGATTGTTCGCTAAGCTTATAGATAACTATGTTTAACGCTTATCCCAACGTTGTAATATTGTGTTGATTAGTCAAGTACCAGTAGAAGACGGTTGTCTAGTTTCTTCCTTAATATTTCTCTGCACTAATAGCACTTGAATGAACATTAATGTTCGTTGCACTAAGTAGATTAGACATTTTATTAAGTACGTACTTTTATTCAATTACAATTTGATATAAATATGAATATGAAATAACTTTGCAATAATAATACAACTATGTTAAAAATATAATGTTCTGTATATGTTATTTTATTTCGCAGTGTCTATTACGACCCGTTCTTAGCCGCGGCCGCCACAGCTGACTCCAACTACAGACTGCAGGTAAATAAACGTTTTGTTTTTACTCCCTATTCCAATGTCAGTTCCATTTTTTATTAATATTTGAGTACCTAATGATTGAGTGTACTGCCTAGTCTGCTCTGACAGCGTGTCAATAGTCGAGTAGTGAGGGCCCAGGAGGTGACAGTGCGTGTGTTGTTACAGGCCGCGAAGCCGGCAGCCGAGGTAAACGTCACGCCTTTAGAGTTCAGTTTCGCTCGATATGCGACTGTATCTGTATCTCTATCGCTTCCTGATTCATGTTCCACCACGCTAGTATAAGTTCGATATCCATCATGGAGTGAGTGCTGGGATTTTGTTTGCTCCTTTATTATATTCGTATGGTCCTATTGGTTGGTAATCCACCGTAATGCAGGGTGCACATTGTGTTTGTGGTAACCAGATGGACTTGGCACACGCGCGGCTGGTCGGCTCGCGCGGTTTGCTTTCTGTTGAGTTTATCCTTGTTCGTTGGTATTGTGGTGGGTGATTTAGTTTTAGGCATATGTTGAGGCTGTACGTTGAATCTATCTGATGCTAATCCATGCTGCGAGTAGAACATTGAGCCCACAAATGTAATTGCAATTATTAAGTACACTAACAATCACCGATAATAATATGTAGCTAGATTTAGAATACTGCGACGTTTTGATTTAGTTTGGATCGATTCCGTCATAATGTTGTTTCTTTAAATGCATGTCCATGTTCATCGACCACATTAACATTATCGTCTGCATCTCATTCTAAAAGTCGATAACTGAAATCGATGGTTTGAGCAGAAGATATAACACCAAACATTATAGAAACGTGTGCCGGCAGAGTTGCATGTGTATCCATTTTTATGTAAATAAATAGTATTTACAAACATGCACAATCTTTTTCTTCTTGTATGTAGTACCTACTTTCTGCATCGTTTTCGCTTACAACTTATGGCTACGCAGATCGCTATTCAATGTGACATGGAAATCATCTTTACGCCATTATGTCGTCTGTGGATCTCCCCATACCGGTAAGATTACCTACGCGATCGAAGAGCAACCGCGCAAGCCGTAAGTCTTCGACGGAGACAAAAAGGTGATCGTCTTCTTGCCTTTGTGGGCTCACTGTTCGGATGAGAACGTTGGAGTGCGGGGTGATCGGACGTCACGGCGCGCTCTGACCAGTGGTGTGTTCCGCAGGCGGCAGCCGCAGCGGCGGCGGCGGCAGCGCCCCTGCTGAAGTCGCCGCTGACGTCGGCGCAGCACGCGGCGGCGGCGGCGGCGGCGGCCAACTACGGCGCCGCCGCGCGCGCCGCCGCCGCCGCCGCCAGCGCCGCGCCCGCGCCCGCGCTCGCGCCGCTCGGTGCCACGTCAGTACCCACGTCCACCTCCAACACTTTGATGTCGCTCATGTAAATACAAAGCTTTAAGGACTTAACTAACATTACTTATAACGTTCCATAATCCGACACTAACACTCGACCCTCTTTTAATTTAAGTGCTCATATACACGAGCGGCACGTTGCCAACGGCACAGACGACTGCAGTTGCCTCTACCGTTGGCAACGTGCCGCTCGTGTATACGAGCACAAAGCGTCACTATTCCCGAAGTAAATCTAGTTTAATTGAATTGATTAAATATATCTCACCAAGTCATAAAAAATAAATAGAATCCCTAGTAACTATCGCATATAGAAACAAATTTGACCACCAGTCATTTGAATTAATGACCCACTATTCTTGGGTTATTGCAAATTATTTCATTAGTGTAGTTTTGAAATATATGCAATAATCTAAATACAATAGAGTACTTAGTGCATTATTTTATTATATGTGTAGAACAGTAGACCGTATTACTCATAGATATTTGCTTCTAATAGTCTGCTCTGCACTGAAGTTAAAAATAATTAATTAGTATTATGTTATATAACACAAGAAAACATGTTGCGTATTGCAGGTACGGCAGAGAATACGCCGATCCATATTTAGGCCACGGTATCGGACCGGTGTCGGGATACGGGGTAAGATAAACCTTCATTTAATTTAATTTGTCGGCGCTAAACAAGATAACAAATTACCAGTGCGCAAACTGTAACCATGAATTCAGCATATGATTCTAGACCCCCAGCGTTGAAATGTTTCATCAGTTAAAAAAAAAAAAAATGTTCCATACATTTTGAACCGCACTGTGCCCGCATGGTGGATTATGGTCCACTCACTCTCACCGAGAGGACGCCTGTATCCCAATAGTGGGAACATTATAGACTGATTATGATAAACATTTTTTTATTGAATTTTTTTTTTATTGCAATTTGACCACGTAGGTACTGAACTCACTTTTCTATGAAACAGCAGATTTTCTCTGATAACCAATGAAACATTTCTACCCTAGAATCTTAAGCTGAATTCATGGATACAGTTTGCGCATTGGTTACATTTTTTCTTGTAGTCTTTTGAAACACGACATATACCTACAAAGGATACTAACAGTGATAATATTTAACTTGCAGACTGCAGTGTACAGAAGTGGATACAACAGATTTGCGCCATACTAAAGCCAGTGGATCATGAAACGATTAACTCGAATATTACCTTCGTCACCTTCACCTTAACATGACAATGAACTCTCTTTGTAAACGTACAAACATAATTCATAAATTTAAGGATCAATAATAAACGCTAGCCGACTACCGTATAAGTATCTAAGCTTGGGTAGCGAACTAATGAGTAATGAGCGAGCGTCGTTGAGTCGTCGAAGCGCGCGCTGCGGACCGCCGCAGCCGCGCATACACAACTTATGAAATACCAAAGTCATTAAAATTTCTAACAGAAATACTTTATTAAGTTGAACTTTAATATAAATGATTTGTGTACCTAATGCTATACAAGTGCGAGCAGCTAAAGTGAGTGCTTTCGTTCTATTTAGATATACTAAGGGTTACTATAATTTTACTAATTACACAGAAGTGAATTCATATTACGATTAGAGTACCGTACTATCTACTGTAGATGTTACACTTGTATCATTGACAATAGAAGAAATATTTACTATAATGATATATTTAGTGAGCTTTGCACTTGCATATCATAAAAATTGTAAATACTAAACGGGAAACACATTTTATTGGGCCACCATATTTTTTTTATTCAAAATTTCCAAAATGTTGTTTCCTAAATACATATTCAGCGATCTTATTCTAAATAATAATATACTCGTTAACTTAAAACGTAATTCTCCACTCTTAATTATTACATAAGAGTTTTTCGATTATAAACGCGAGTGAGGTAACGTTAAAACCGTCATAAATTATTGAATCCAATCAAACGTCACTGTTATTATCTAGTAGGTAGACTTAAACACAGAGACAATAGAAATTTCAGAACATCTATTTTGGACTAACAAGTTATTTGGTGCGATATTAATGTGGTGCCATTTGTTTGGTTGTTATTTTTACACATACGTATTATATTTTTTCTAAAGTTACCTTGTACCCGATACAATTTATGTCACATAGTTGTAGGCTATCCCGCGAACGTGACCTACGGCGCAGTCATACGGTGTTCACAGTCGCGACCACTTCTATTGCTCCGCAAACAGTGTCTCCTGGTGTTTACATGCGAGTTTGAATATTGATATAACTGTGTCGTCAGTCGGTAGTACTAACATTGTGTCGTTTTGGTTCGTACATTACGCTTGAAGCTTACCTTGTCGATAGTCCCCGTTCCTTTCGTCAGTCCCGTGCGGTGGCGAGCCGCAGAGACCACGCGTGTGCAGCTCGCTTCTCATGCGGATTCTAATCTCTGACTCCGGGAGTGTTTACTTGAGGTCCTGTTAGTTGTAAATCGAATAATCGGTTGCTAGTTTATAAATAAGCTAATGTTTTACAGAATGTAATGTAGGCGAAACGCTTTAGCAGTAGTCTATAAGGGAAGAAGGGAACTCCGTCGAGTTCTTACATATCATTGAGATTTTCTCCTTGTATGTAGTTATGTTTAATCAATAATTCTATTGTCTTTTAACGATGTCTTATTTTTACAGTGCTATTTTAATATTTTTGTCTGGCGTACGGACTTTCATTTTATAGAACAAACACGCATACGGGTCCAACCCTTTTAGAAGTTGTAAATTTTAGATCTAACATTTGCATTAGGATTTTAAAGTATTGTAACATCTATGAATTCGCTCAACGTTTATACCAAAGCACAAAAACCCATCGATTCATACGTATTCGGAGAAGTGTTGCATGACATTAACCTCTTTTCGATAGATTTAATAGTCTTTCAGTGAGAAAAACTTACGAAATCTATAAGTCGTGGTGTAGATAGATAACTAGAACAAAACAACAGACTTTTATTTTTTACTTCATTTTGTTAAAAGTTTTCATTACTTACACCTAAGTAATTTTTTTCTAAGGACATATCTACATGTTTGCCATCTAGCGTAGTTTAATCTTAACGTAGTTCAATGACTATATACATAAATATATAGATCTGAATTGATTAATTCATAGTTGATTGTCAATCTTCTCATGTTGTTGTAAATTCCTAAGGAATATGGTACACATTGTGTTACAGATGTGTCTGTATGAGAGGTTGCGTCGACGTCGACGTATTAGAGCTTTGTCCGTTTATTTTTCAAACCTTTACGTAGCAAGTAGAGATAATGTACCGAATACGTTGGGACTGGTGCAGGCGCGGCGTCCTGCCCGCACGACTTCCTCGCTGACATATCAACACAGACCAGTTCTCGTGTGCGGAGCTCGCGTCTGCGGGCACAGGGCGCGCGTCGCGACTCGGTGTCGTCTGATGATGATAGCTTTAATTAATTAAAGGTGTTAAGGTGATGTTGTCACCCAGTTGTGTCATCTTGAAATCAGAATTAGATTAACTAACTCAGTTTGTAGCATTTCCATGACATTATTGATTGTCTTGCAGAATTCTAGTCTTCGCGCACAATCTTTTTATTAAAATAATAGTAAAGGTGCTTACTCGTAAAGGTTTCATGTGATATTTACGGAATTAGTTGTCGTCTCTTTGTCTCGATTCGTATTCTATTTTCTTTCCGTACGATATGTAATAAGCGGTTCGTGTCATATTTTCTTTTTACTGATTATTACTCTCACCTTTTAGTGCCACTGGCTTTATATAATAAGTTATATTTACTTTTATCGTACGTTATTGTAGTCTCGTTGCAGCTTCGAACAATATATTGTGCTTTACTGCTGAATACTCATGCGTGAATGCGTTATTTTAAGTAATTCTTAGGTTTGTAGGAATTGTCTGATTAATGCAAGATTTTGTATCTGAGTACAGAAAAAGTACATGTGATTCTATTTGATTTTATTGTTTAGTTTTAGTATTTTTTATCAATCAAAGTCACAAATATTTGTGAATAGTGTATTTTTTAATCATCAAGTTTTATACCAAGTTAACAGGACCTGTTTTGGAATAATTATATTAATTACAATCATTGTATTCGTGTCTACTTGTAACTGTATAATTTAATCAACTTCTGACCAAAACCTGTCTTGTTTGCTTCATTCTAAAAGATACATAATTTTTGATTATGTTATTTTAAGTCTTTTATGTATGATTTTAATGATAATGTAATAAATCACAAAAGCAAAATACCTAAGTTTTGTATAAAGTTACATAATATAAGCCAAATTGTTGTTACTTGGAGAAAAATCAGAATTTAAATTACATATCTGACAAAATGGTTAGTGTGCTACAATAAGATTGAAAAAAAAAAATAACATCAAGAACAATGTATTATAAATATTATAATCATAAAATTAAGGATATGTATTTTGTAACGCGATTTGTTTCTCAGTTTTTATGAGATGTTAAATTAAAGTTTCATACTACTCTCTTGTTTTATGCTGTGCACAACTTATACGATCGACGGCTTCGATACTGTATTCATTAGATCTAAAGCGAATTGTTATATTGTGCATAATAAATCATATCAGTAGTGGTGTAGCTAGTTGCTACGTTCGCTAGCGGCACTGAAGGCAACTACCGCCACAGAGCCGGCCGCCCGCCCGCGCGTCCTGCGGACAGCTCGCGGGACTCGCGGCGAGCGGCGCCGGCTGCTGTCGACTGTATATAGTGTTACCGGCGGGTCTACCGCCTCATGTTGTGCGTATAACCTGTACCCGAGGTTTCATATTGTTAAAGTAGCCAGAGTTAATAAGTATCACTTGTTCGTCAATTGCACTCGTCAAAGCTGTTCAGTTGGGTGTTGTAGATTATTCAGATAGTAGCGGGGTAATGTTTGCTCCAGAGTGTTAAACATTAAAGTCGTAGACGTGCCATGACACTCATTGTAACGCACGACATCGTCAAACATCGCGTCTATGACTTTATTTGTTTTGATTAACCCGTACATAGTTAGATGATGTAACGCATACTGATTGTGAAATTAATTAGTCGCTTGTCTAGTTTGTAGCTTGTGACATCATCACCAAAAAATAATCACTATCACTAAGTATAATGTGAAAATAATTTACGTTCCGAATCTTACATTAATGCTGTTGTAAAAATATAACAGTTAATAAAATAACTGTATGAAATACAATAATTTATACATTGTACCATCTTAGATATAGTAAGATGACGTTTTGATGAAGTTGCTAGTACCGCAATCAGTATGCGTTGCAGTTGCATAGTGGGCCACAATGCGCATGCGCGCGAGACCCGTGCACAGCGTGCACACTGTCGCAGCCGGCCAGTATTTGAAATATTATAACAATACCGTGCTCAATTCCTGTATCTGTACATTGTAAGTATAATGTTGACAAAATGTTTTTGAAGTTTAATGTAAACTACAATAGATTTGTTACATAATGAATGTCTTCCGTTTGGCACATTTTATAGATACCTACTTTGCACATTTTATTAATGCACGGATCTACATAAAGAATACTAGTTCAATATGATTTAACCGAGATTTTTCAAGCCAAGTGCACAGCGAGCCCCCCTCATATACGATTTGTGATACCTAAAGTAAATTAATAATACGAATTTTCCTTTTTTGTGTGGCAATTTTTAATGGATTGCAAAGCTGATTTTCTCTTTTAAATTGTAAATATTTTTTTTTCTAATGAAAAATATTGAATGAAGTGAATCATTTTAAAGCCTTTGGCATTGTGTACTCATTTACGTTATAAATAAATTATAGTATAAAATACTCGTATTTTATTTTCCGCATCATCTTTATTAGTTACCTGACTGCGCCAGAAGGAGGGTTATGTTTTTCGAGAGTATGTATATATGTATAATTGTTTGGCACGCTCTGCGGCCTGAACGGCTCGATGGATTTTAGCTTGAGAGGTCGTATTTACTGTGAGAGTGACACTGGGTATATCAAAATAAAAAAACCAAAATGGCGAATTTTTGGCGCCAAATTATGCCTTGAAAAAATTTTTTTTTTCTCAATACCTATCGAGTGGGGTATCAAAATAAAGGGTTTTAAAAGGCGATTACAAAAATGTAATACAACTTACATGGTTAAAAGTAATTCAAAGTGACAAATCGTAAAAACAAGTACCAAGAACTAAATCGTCCTCGAAATCTTTCACGTTTGTTAACTAAAAAACTGGAAATAAAAAAAAGTAATTAAATTTAATTAAAAACCCGACTGCAACCTTATACTAAAACTAACTGAAAAGCTAAAAACAAGCCCATTTTAAATTAAATAAAAGCAGGCGGGGCCCATACCATTATTATAGTTTCAAACTCAAATGGGCCCCGCCTGCTTCCAACTTTTATTTAATTTAAAATGGGCTTGCTTTTAGATTGTCAGTTAGTTTTAGTATAAGGTTGCAGTCGGGTTTTCTATTTTTTTGAATTACTTTTTTTCCCATACTGGATTACCAAATATTGGTTTTACAGAATAGCAGATTTAATTGCTCTTTTGTGAATAATACAGATTGGGTGACAATCGTATTATATCGATAAGATTGCAAGGCTCTCTGATAACACAGTAGGTAATGATTCTTTAGTGTGAAATAATTAAAACAATCGGAATGGTGAGATTATCTAGTAAGAGCGATAAGGGCTGCGGTTGCGTCGTTCAAGCAGTGTCGGGCCGGCGCGAGCGCTCCTCAGTGGTTCGCTACTCTGTTATGCAGTGCTGTGTATAATGCAATTAAATTCCTTAAAAAAATAATTAATTAATAAAAATGGTGTTGTGTCCGCCGTTCAGATGGGCTTCTCGAGCGAGGTACAAGTTTACTGTACCTGTTGAAAATAATCCTGATCATAATGAACGCCGTGAAACGATCTTTGTAAGTAAAACATTAGAATACTAGGTACCTCTTGTCTGACGCTTAGCGTTTGTTTATATTTCTACGATTATAATGAACTACATACCTGCAGGAAAGCAAAAAGGTTTTTTATAAATACAACCTACTTGTTCTGAGGCGACAACTACTCTACTCTCATCCTGACGTGACCTAAATAATATAATGTAGGTAGGTAACTACGTGTTAACTAGGTATTTTCACCTTTTGAATGGTCCTATGGATGGTAGTGTCTTGGTAGACACTACCATCCATAGGACCATAGGTATTGGTATACCTGCCATTGTAATTATACCCACAACTACTTCAATCAATTACTTGATTGTTAAACTTTTTGTTTAACAATGGATGGAAAGGATGAAAAGTTCTTCTACCATTTTTTTTATTCAGTGATAATGAGAAATGTGATCTCTCTTTGGTATAGACGTAGCTTTGCACGAAGATACACAGATTGTGTGAAAAAACTCAAATGTACCTAAGTAGGTACCAGCGCGTATTGATACCAACGGATAGAACAAAAGAAGTTACAAATTTAAAAACACCTTGGTTATCTGAATGCCATCTTAAATAACTAAAAATTAAACGAAATCTTTGATAAAATAATGTGATAAGTTATTCGAATCACTGCAGATAGCAATCATGAAAAAATAATGAGGGATTATGTTTTTATCAATTTTTAGACTTGTTTATTGTAATTGGAAAATTAAATTTCCTGAGTAAAATTATTTAATATTGCACCGCCTATTACTGCAAAGTGTATGATAACTTATATAATTGTATGTACACTTCTAGCATAGCAACGAATCTTTTTGATGGCAATTAATATGCAATTGGACGGGACTTGTAGGTAATGCCAGAATCATCATAATTGGCTGGTACTTGCTTATTGTTACATACAGGTTCATTTTCTAGATATAATCCGTTAGGTTCTTAGCCTTTGCACATACCAAATATCAAGTCTAGACTTCTTAAGTCAGATTATCTATATGCAAATAATGATGGGACGAACATCGTAACAAAACATTTCGATAGCCAACCAGTGTTTTCTCAACATTAAAGAAAACTGTTTTGAGTAGATTTACGCACAGCCTGTCGCTTCTAATGGTCCAGTCTTTTCCGCAAATCATAACGTACTAACATAGGCGCTATCTACCTATACCTAAATGTAAATCCCAATTATAACAGAATTTTTTAGTTTTAGACTTTACACTTTGATATTTTTCTCGTCTTGTTCTCACACACTATTGTCTACATTTTTTTTTTTACTTCTCCTATCGCAGGTCTGCTGGAAGAATTTTTTTAAGAAATAAGCAGTACCTTTGTACTTACTCAAATTATAATTATGTCAAATCCCTATGTATTTACTGTGGGTACATAAATAATAAAATAAATAAATATAAGTATTTATTTTATTAGATATTTATGTACTGGGTTAGGCAGATGTGTGGTGTAGCCCCAGTAATCCCAGTTATGATTAAATCCCATATAATAAGGGGCGAGCCTATTGCCATCAACCGGGCATAGCACCCTAATTGCGTAATACACGATCAATCACAATCTGAATCATTTTGACGGACATTGCTAATCCATTGCTTCATATAATATTCGAAAAATGTGTCTGCTTAGCAACGTAAATAACGCAATGAATGTTGTTGAACTGTCAAAATAAAAGCCATTGCTACTGTTAGTGTGTTACGCAATTACCCCGCAGACCCAAACTCCGGGTTGATACTGAGAAATTCCTGATGGAAAACTCAATAATACTTTGCCTGACCTGGCAATCGAACTGCGGTCCTTATACTCAGTAGTATCAGTTGTGACCACTAGACCAACGAGGCAGTCAGCTAATCCCAATCATAAGTACGTGTAATAATATTATTTTTAATTATAATAATATAATCTACCAAATAAACTACCTATTCTCCACCTGTACCACTATGCTACATAATGAAGTTGTTAAAACTAAATAGGAAATTGTTTAAATAAAAATGACATTACTGCAACGCTTAGCACCGAGGCCTTAAAGTCTTAAACTATGCAGTGTACTTAAGCTAGGGTTTCCTAAGACTGCGGTGGCCGCCATAATTATAGCGTCCGCAATTTACTGAAAAAGATATTTATAAAATTAAATTGGTGTGCGGTGCGGCATTTTTATGATGGTCGTTATTTAGCGACCACCGCTGTCGGGTCAATCCGCGGAAATCCACTAACGGCGAATATATGCTAATAATAAATTAAATATCATAGCTGCATTCTTTTTTTACTTTATATGACATTTCTTACATGTTTTTACGTATGGCGCCGCTATCTAAAAAAGTATAACACCTTTATTTAATTTATTATTGCAATCAACACGCACCAAATGTCCTTACCATTTGCAAATAAAAGTCGGCCTAATTGAGCGGAATGGCCCTGTCGTAGGAAATACAGAGCCTTCTGTGACAAATGTTACGCGCTACGATAATCGTTACGTGCTACGGCAGAAAGTTATATGCTACGACGTACAGTCGCTACGTGCTACGAAACACACTACGCACTACGATCCATGTCCCGTGCTACGATAGACGTTACATGCTACGACAAACGCTACGCGCTACTTTAGAAGTTTCGTGCTACGGCAGAAAGTTACGTGCTACGACACACGCTACGTGCTACGAAAGACGCTACGCACTACGGTCCATGTTCCGTGCTACTATGGACGTTACATGCTACGACTACGACTGATGATGATTACATGCTCCAACACACGTAGATACGTCATACGATTGACATTACATGCTACGCAGATACGCTACGACACAAGTCCTCAGGGGTAGCTTCTTATTGGGTGTAGACTACTTAATGCTTGTAAAACATGGCAAGTTATAATTTTGAAACCAGCCGCTGAATGTGCGGCCCGAAGTCCCACCGGCTGTCGAGAACAAGTTCCAGGTACTTCATCGTCGACTCGACACCGATGCGGACGCCTCCTGCGACTATGTGTAAATCCCGAGGTGGCTTGTTCCAAGGCCCATGGTAACAGAGAGCCTCAGACTTGTGCAAAGCCACCTCGAGACCGAAACGCGCGTCACTCACCCAGTCATCCCTTCCCTGGGTAGGACCAAGTACGGCTCTGCAACCACAGAAACATGAATCGACCACTGTGCCATGAAGCACACATGTGCTCTGGAGAAGTAAGTCCTGAGCCCTAGCACAGTGGTTGTTATTATCTGAAGGACACTTAGATATGGAACCATTATACACAGTCCATATCTTAATTCTCCACCCCGATTGCCATTTGCGCGGCCTCCGGTGCAGTTGCCTGAAGAGACGACGACTGTGAAGCAGACCTTGCCACCTTTGTCCTTGGTCGACCCATGGCGTTGCCCTTGAGCGCAGCACAGGTTTTACTGCCTGCCCGATATTCCGCTGGATTTCCTGCTGCCGCACAAATAAAGCAGTGCGGCGCGGCCTCAAAAATCCCGGCTATGTGTCTGGACTGACCGCAGCGATAGCATAGATTGCTTTGATCAACTGCCGAGCTGCATTGCGCTGCAACGTGTCCGTCTTTAAGACACCGAAAGCACCTCAATAGCCTAGCGGTAAGCAATAACACCTGCGCCGACACCCAACCTACAAGTATTCTGCGGATTTTGTCTGCTGATACCGTACAGCAGACCACTGTCGACCTCAAGCCGGCCACACCTGGTGCACACCCTCCGTCTCTGACGACGGCAATCAAAACTTCATCGACCGTGACGGAGTCATCCAGGCCCGATATCCGCAGATCGACACATTCCCATTACGTGTATTATTAACCATTACGAGTACCTACTCGTAATGGTTAATACGGCACGTAATAATTATAGCCTGAAAGTGACTAGAAAAACCACTGAAGTAGATGATAATAACGATGAAGATTTTTCAATATTTTAAGATCATTTTGAAAAACGTAAAGTGTGAATTCAGTACCTACCTATGCAGTATGATGCACCCATCTTCAAAGAGAGAAGAGGCGGACTGTAATTTAATAATACTGTGACATCACATCATAGTGTGCCTACCTAAAAGGGCACAATCTATGCAACAAAACCTAATTTTATTGTAGATTTAAAGGGTAGTTCTTCAGGGACAAAATTTCCGATATCTGTGGGTACCTATATTTCTGTAACCAACTAACAAAACGGCATGTAATATATTTTTTTGTACAGTTTAGCTTTATCCCTTACTAGGACAACTCATATTTTTTTTTTATATTTGCTGTCTAGGTACAAAATAAAAATATTTGAAGTTTGTTCTTCTGATTCATATAACGCGTCCGTTTGCCATTTTCCGGAACAAAATGGTCGATGTCGCATTTCCCCTTTGATACATCAATATAAAGTATAATTATATCGAAAGGAAATAAGTTGTCCTCTTACAAAAAAAATATGTATTAGTTATAACTACGTTAGTGTGTTTATAAATAAGTAAATAAGAAGTGTCCGGCGTAAAATACTGATTAATGTGGCGTAAGCTGCAATTGACCGTACTTGATCGGGTAATAATAATGAGAGTCTGGCTTCCCGCGCGGGGGGGAACCAGTGGTGCAACGGACGAGCTAGAAGGTGGACGTGCGGCTGGTTGGCTTAGATCCCGGAGTTATGAAGGAAGATATCTGATTCATTTGTGTTTGGTTCAGGTGGCACTGCACTGTGATTACAATGCCTACTTTATAAAATTTATTTAATTGTTTTAAAACTTCAATCTACGTTTCGTGTGATGCTTTTGGGTTATAGATTCGTGTAGAAAAATGACAATAATGAAGTCTGTATGTATGATGAGTTATGCATGATTGTAGGCAAAATTCTGATACAACTGTGCCTGATTCGTATGGTCAATACCCCATATAACTAATAAAATAAATTAGATTTCTCCTCTCCAGCACGAAAGGAGTGCTTTTATTGCATTATAACGTCCAATTTTTGACCGTGTACAAGTCAGTAGTTCTAGTCTTATTTATTATTATTTACCCTTTTGAATAATTAAAAATGATAGGAGTATAAACTTGTTCTAAATATGGCACTTTGATATGTCTTAGTCTTAGTTAAGAATTAATAATTATTGTTTAGAATTAATAATCATAACTAACGGTGTATTTATTTCTGTTTCTGATTCATCTGGGCACAAAATATTCGAACGTCGATATCTTGAAAACTATTTTATAAAAACGAGTCCCTCATACAAACATATGTTATTTTTGGTACCTATACCTATTTTCATATGGACATGTGTTACAGAGCCGAAAGTGAAATAAAATTTTGGTCATATGGATCAGTCGAAGAATCGAATTTCGAAGAACTACCCTAAACTGTACCTGCAAGGTACCAGTCACCACAGAAACGTTCTCCATAAAACGTTGCTCTTTCTTTTTAACTTTTTGAAGTGAAACTTCTTTAGGCGCGCTTGACTTGGGGAGTAAACTGGCGAATGCGTTACGAAAACGTGTGATCGCGAGTAGGGAAGGTACGTAAAAAATAGCTGGAAATACCTGGTGTAAAAACCCGGTCCCGGTCGCATAAATATGCGACCGGGTTTTTACACCAGGTATTTGCTTCCAAGTACGCACACCGGGTACCGACTCAAAATACTTGCAAGACTATTAAGTATCTTATACGGCTACTCGCTCAAATACGTAGGTACTCAACCGCGTCAGTTTTCGCAAATGCGATCATGCTCCTTTTGGAACAATTTCCTATGCAAGTATTTTTTACCGACTTCACAAAAAGGAGGAGGTACTATGTTCGGCTGTTTGTATGTTTTTTTTTTTTGTATGTTTGTTCATCGAATACTCCGCCAATTGTCGACGGATTTTCAAAATTCTTTTTTTGTTCCAAAGTAGATAGTTTTGAGGTGGTCCCACTGTCACCAAGTTAGGATCTGATGATGGGATCTTAGAGTAATCGAGGGCAACCTTTAAATTTTATAGGCTCACTTATTGTTTTTCGCATATTTTACGAAGTATCTTGTGTATTTGCGTATGGTTGTCACCATCTCAGGTAGCTGGGCTGATGATGGAAGTTAAAACTCCTTAACAGTAAGAAGTTACTCGAACAGGCAAGGACTGTTTTAGTCAATTGTTTTGATGTTTGATAGGGCATTTGCCAAATTTGGTCTCATGATCATCAAGTCATGACCTGATGCTGCAGTCAGGATAGTCTGCAGAGTACCTAACTCCTCGACAACTAACAGCAGATATATCGTGTTAAGGCTCATTGAAAAGGGCTCGATGTGTGGATAAACGTACTGTTAATGAGGAACACCGAAGTACATAAAGACCTGATGCTGAAGCCAGGAGCAACCTTGAAATTACAGCACCGTAGTCGTGTTTGGGCTCATTTTAAACAGGACTAAATTTTAAGTTCAATGCAATGTTGACAAGTCTGGCCTGATGCTGCAGCCAGGATTATCAGCATCTAGTCTAAAAACATCAGGGCAGGATTTGATGATGGGATCCTGGAGAAATCGAAGGAACTCTTCAAATATTATAGGCACACCTATAGCGATTTGGGTATTTTTTATAGTAACTCGTGCATTTGCTCTCGGAAAGCACTATTTGGTGATGTGGAACTGATGATGAAGACCACAGATGGCCACCGGAACTACTCAATAATATCTAAGTATTTCACGGGTTGCGATTCGATTACTTTAATATGGTTGCTAAGCAATTTATGCTCGTCACAATGTGAATGGTGATACGGAGCTGATGGCGGATCTGGAGAACTCCTCAACAATTAACTTCCCTGTATCGGGAAAAGCAATATTTTGTTTATAAAAGGCGATGATCACTAGGCTATTGTAACTTAGATAAATTATAAGCAGACCCACTAAAAAGCGTGAAATAAAAACTTTTTAAGAAAAAAAAAACCGACTTTCAAAAAAACACTACAAAGTGAAAAATATCTTTAATTTCGGAAGTCGGTGGCAAAAAACTAAAATAAAGATCCAAAGACACCGACTTCCGAAATTAATTTATTTTTCACTTTGTAAAGTTTTTTTTGGAAGTCGGTTTTTTTTTCTTAAAAAGTTTTTTTTTACTTTAATGGTTTGCAAGTATTTATTTGTAAACGCGATTTTGCTCCTTATTTATTCGAAGTCATTGATCAATTTCCTATGCAAGTAGTTTTACTTCCAACGGGGCTTTTGAATACGCGATTGTATTTCTTATCTGTATGAAGTTATGGATCAGTTTTCTATGCAGATAGAAAATACTTGAAAGTATCTCGCTCCGTCGTGCCTCGACGCTCGAGTACGTAGGTACTCAAATAGTTCAACAACCGCGTTTGTTTTCGCAAATGCGATCATACCACGGCCGTAGCTAGGGGGGGGCATTGTGGGGCAATGCCCTACCTTGAAATCACAATGCCCTACCTTAAAAATACCAAAAACTAAGATGAATTATTATAATTAAATTGTTTGTTCATAGTTAGAGATGAAAAAAATTGTAGCGATAGGTATAGGATAGGATAGTGCAGTGTGCGAATCTATGTTTTCAACTTTAACTGCAATCAAAGGCCTCAAAGGCTGTCAATGGGTCACGAGAGAATGGCTGGTATGGTATTTCTGGCCTTTGAAAAATAAAATAACAAAATCTGCTGATCTGAACGAAGTTCTTTGCATTTTTAATACCATGGCGAATCGTAGAATTCAGCTGTTTTAAATATTTTTTATTATTATGTTAATTATTATAATAAGACTAGCTGCGCCCCGCGGTTTCACCCGCGTAAGTTTCGATCCCGTGGGAATATCGGGATAAAAACTATCCTATGTCCTTTCTCGGGACTCAAACTATCTCTATACCAAATTTAATCGAAATCGGTTCAGTAGTTTAGGCGTGAAGAAAAGACAGACAGACAGACAGAGTTACTTTCGCATTTATAATATTAGTTTGGATTGCAGAAACAATAATTATGATCTAAATTGGTATTTTTGGTCGTATCTATTTACTCGTATCACCCCATCCAACAATAAATTATTACCTCACTCTCACTCAGACGTGGATCTCCACATCCAAATCTGGAAGTTCAACCATCTTGTTCGCTTGTTGTCATCATTGAGGATTTAATAGTTCTTAGATCCATGCTCATGCCTGTCCCAGAAATCATTTGTCTACGAATAGCTATTGAATGTACATCACTGACCTAGAGGTCAATGATATACATGGTGATTGATTTAGGAGCCCGTGCTTCGAGGGCAGATCAATTATGATATTTTTTTTACTTTCGCCCTACCTGTAACCAATGCTGCCCTACCTCAAATTCGACTCTAGCTACAGCCCTGGATCATACTCCTTATCAGTAAGAGCACAGAATACTTTATAGTACTACGTACAGAAAGGACACTCCCTTCCTCGCCCTCATATCAGATACCGCACCTCACCCCGCACTTCGAGGTATTCGTCGCCGACTCTTTAGCAAGGGCGCTCGCGAACCGCAGCGCTGTATTGCTGACACACAATTATGCGATTTAAAAGTTTTATTTGAGTTTTAATCACGATGGTTGGATATTGTGATGCTTTTCCGAATTCGTATTTACATATACTGTTTGTATGATTTCGCATTTTTAATAACATGCGATTTAATAACCCATTATTTACAGAAAAGTCATTTAAACTAAACTATTTTAGTGTTTTTATTTCATTACGAACCCGTCTATATAAATAAACAATTGAACTACTTGGTCACTTCATAATAATGCACACGTTCGGGCAGCGCCGCCGCCGACGTCGTTCGGTTCCCCGACACAAATTGCTTTCCGCGCCATTTTTTTTTACGCTACTAGATTTCACGCACACATTTGCACGTATACAAACGTCATTTTTGAAGTGAAACTTCTTTAGGCGCGCTTGACTTGGGGAGTAACCTGGCGAATGCGTTACGAAAACGTGTGATCGGGCGAGTAGGGAAGGTACGAAAAAAATAGCTGGAAATACCTGGTGTAAAAACCCGGTCCGGTTTTTACACCAGGTATTTGCTTCCAAGTACGCACACCAGGTACCGACTCAAAATACTTGCAAGACTATAAAGTACCTTATACGGCTACTCGCTCAAATACGTAGGTACTCAACCGCGTTAGTTTTCGCAAATGCGATCATGCTTCTTATCAGTAAGAGTCTACGGAACAATTTCATATGCAAGTATTTTTTACTTTAATGGTTGCAAGTATTTATTTGTAAACGCGATTTTGCTCCTTATTTATAGGAAGTCATTGATCAATTTCCTATGCAAGTAGTTTTACTTCCAACGGGGCTTTTGAATACGCGATTGTACTTCTTATCTGTATGAAGTTATGGATCAATTTTCTATGCAGATAGAAAATACATGAAAGTATCTCGCTCCGTCGTGCCTCGACGCTCGAGTACGTAGGTACTCAAATAGTTCAACAACCGCGTTTGTTTTCGCAAATGCGATCATGCTCCTTATCAGTAAGTGCACAGAATACTTAATAGTACTACGTACAGAAAGGACACTCCCTTCCTCGCCCTCATATCAGATACCGCACCTCACCCCGCACTTCGAGGTATTCGTCGCCGACTTTTTAGCAAGGGCGCTTGCGAACCGCAGCGCTGTATTGCTGACACGAACACACAATTATGCGATTTAAAAGTTTTATTTGAGTTTTAATCACGATGGTCGGATATTGTGATGCTTTTCCAAATTCGTATTTACATAAACTGTTTGTAAGATTTTGCATTTTTAATAACATGCGATTTAATAACCGATTATTTACAGATAAGTCATTTAAACTAAACTATTTTAGTGTTTTTCTTTCATTACGAACCCGACTATATAAATAAAAAATTGAACTACATGGTCACTTCATAATAATGCACACGTTCGGGCAGCGCCGCCGCCGTCGTCGTTCGATTCCCCGACACAAATTGCTTACCGCGCCATTTTTTTTACGCTACTAGATTTCACGCACACATTTGCACGTATACAAACGTCATTTGTTTATGTAGTAGTACTAGATAATTATTTAGCGAGGGTTGTATGGAGTGTCCGAGGTGTGGTAAGACTCTTACCACACCTCGGACACTCCATACAACTCCGTAAGAGTCTACGGAACAATTTCGTATGCAAGTATTTTTACTTTAATGGTTTGTAAAAGTAGTTATTTGTAAACGCGTTTGTGCTCCTTATTTATAGGAATTCACGGGTCAATTTCCTATGCAAGTACTTTTTACTTCCAACAGGGGTTTTGTTTGATTACGCGATTGTACCTACTTCTATTTGTATGAAGTTATGGATCAATTTTCGATGCAGATAGAAAATACTTGAAAGTATCTCGAGCCCTGGTTTTAGGCCCTGGTTTCTTAAGGTGGACGTACTTGGAAGCCCTGGTACTCGATTTTGCAAGTACGAACCATGTCTACGGGCTACGGGCGAGGCGAACGGGAGTTGAGTGGGGGATATAAGCAAGAGAAATCAGTGCGCGCGCACATTTTCTTTCTCTCTTCCTCTCATAGCCAAATACGTTTGAAGTTTCATTTCAGTCGTGTGGTCTTAAGCACACTCGTTTTTTTTTTCTCTTTAATTTTAGTGTAGATAATACAACTAGCAACGACATTACCATGCTACGAGACAAAGGAATGCGATAATTGCATTATTTTTTAGTCAGTTATAAGTATCGTCATGGATTTAATTCCAACAAAAATTTAATACCTAATGTTTTGATGTGATTTCACTATCGTGTCATTTCAGATGATTCCCGACGGCGCCCCAGATACATTTCACAGCAATATCAATGGGGAATTACCGAATGGTAATGAATACGAACCTGTCAAAACTGAAAATGGATATAGTAGTACCACTACCAATGGTGGGGCGTTAGTAGACGACAAAAAGATCAGTACTACCATAAGCATCCAGAGTAGAAACCCGTCGAGATATAGTAGAGATGAGTCCGACACTGATTTTGATGAGCGCAAGAGCAGTGCTGGTCGTAAGACTATATCGGAGTTGGTGCAGCAGAAGAAGAGGACGAAGAAGCGGCGCCGTAAGAGCGGTGTGATCGCCCCCCACACGCCCACAGACCCCTCGCGCCTTAATGACACACACATCGAAAAATACGAAAAGGACAAGGCGTAAGTTAGCTCACACTCTTTCAATACTATTTAATAAATTATATTGAAGTTTAACATTTAGATTAGAACCTACGACATACTACGATCAGAATCAAGGCGGGTATTACCTGCTATCTAATTTATACCTTTATAGCTTGCATAAACTCATAAACATAATTTATTACTTTTTATAGATCATCTGAACAAATAAAAAAGGCTGTTATGGCTAATGACTTCTTAAGGAACTTGATGGATGATGAGCGACTTGCAGCAGTAGTCGAAGCGATGAGTCGCCAGGAGTTTCCAGCAGGCAGCCTCATCATCAGGGAGGGGGAGAGCGGCAGCCATCTTTTTGTTTCAGCGAACGGACAGTTTGAAGTCCTCAAAGGTGGACAGGTTGTAAAAACCTTCGGACAAGGAGAAGTGTTTGGTGAACTTGCTATTCTTTACAAAGCTAAACGTTTCGCCTCAATACGATGTAAGTCGATTATTCTATTGACTAATACCTAACTTTTGAATCAAAAAAATGCCTTCAATATACTCTTCTTAAATTAGGTATAACAGAAGCACATGTATGGATGTTGGAGCGAAGAGTTTTCCAAAAGATTATGGTACGCAGTCTACAACAAGAGCAAAATGACAATATGCGTTTTCTGGCTTCAGTGCCTCTACTTGAAGGCATTCATCCTATCGAACTCTCGAAAATCTCCGAATTCCTCAAGAGGGTATGAAATAATAATCTACATAAATAATATCGACGCTTGAAAGACAAAATTGAGTAAGCGACATAGGGCTAACTTTACAGGAGAACAGTTAGTAGATAACTTTTCAGGGAAAAAATCATATAAATTCTGATTTAGGTAATAAAGTAGGGTTTCAGGAGGTGCACATCCCTGGTGCGCAGGGTGCGGGGCAGCCCGAACAGTATCCTGAGCGCTTTCGCCCAGCGATTTGACTGCCAGTACATGTATCACTGTGACATGGTACATGTACGGGCTAATGTGGAAATACTGTTTTAATTGTTGTGTCGTGTTATTATATTTTTATTTTTGTATTTTTATTTTATTTTTGTATTGAATTTGTATTTGTATTAGTTTATTTTATAATTGGTCCGTGTTGGCTTTTAATTAAATAAATAATAAAACCAGTTAATTAGACTGTAGGATAATTACAAGTTTTAATGTAATAAAAATAATATGATTTTTTTTTCTGAAAATTAAAACTTTAAACTGTTCTCCTGTAAAGTTAGCCCTATGTCGCTTTGGGCGAGTTGTTTCACGTCCACTTGACGCACGCGTATACATCAATTATGGTCTAACCAAAAAACGCGTTGATTCAAGTTACGATCACAAAATTATGGCCTGAATTACCTACGTCAAATAATAACGATTACGTACCTAATTGTAGGTACCTATGTTACCCTATGGTCCTTAGTCAATTTTGCCGTTCAAGGGTCGACATTAAGCATGAGAAAAGAGGAACGCAGTCTCAAGATTACATATTTCAGGAATTCTTTTCGGCGGGTACACCAGTTGTTCGACAAGGCGACAGAGGTGACAAATTCTACATCATTCGGGGTGGCACGGTGGTGGTGACGAAGCGGGAAGGCGAGAGTGGCGAAAAGCGTGTGGGGGTGCTCGGGCGCGGGCAGTACTTCGGCGAACAAGCGCTGCTGCACGAGGATCGCAGGCTGGCCACTGTCACCGCACAGCCGCCGGGTGTCGAGTGCCTGACGCTGGAACGAGGGTAAAGAACTATCTATGTCAATGTCAACTATGAACAACTAACTTCATCAGTGTGCAGTGGCGGATTTACCAATAGGCTGAGCAGGCTGGAGCCTAGGGCGGCAGATTTAGGGGCGGCAAATTTGCGGCTAACATTTTTTTTAAATGTCTTACTGAAATTAAAAAGATTAATATTTATATACCTACCATGTTTTTATGGAAAGAATAAACAAAGTGAATGCTCAAATTCAGGCTTCTACCGTAGATTTTATCATAGTTGCCGATCTTTACAAATCTCTTTGCAAGTTTTTCGTAGCTGATGAACGAGAACATTTTAAGTGTTTTGAAGAAAACGCGAAGCAGTATACAAAAGACATGGGACATTATTGTAGAGGTCGGCAGGGGCGGCAAAATTTGAATAGCCTACTGGCGGCAAATGTGTAAATCCGCCACTGAGCTTCATCTTTTTGACTGACCGACTCCTTGACAATTCAAAAGTGCCTGTACTTAATTGGTTTAATTAATATAAATGCTATGAGTTTGATGACTCTTGATTAAAAGTTGCAATGTGGTTATTTTTTATTAAGTTTATACGGTTTTTACTCACTGTGTTCTGATTCTCAGAAAGAGAAAGTGTGAATATATACGCGTTTTTAATACAGGGCCATCTAGTCATTTCTCATGAAGTTGTCCCTATATTGGATTTTCATTTTGACCTCGCTATTGGCTTTAGCACCCTCGAAAACCCATGATTTCTACCAGTTTATTCCTACCGCAAGCCGCGTTAAAGAACTTCGTTCCAATAATGTAAAATTTTGACGCTACGATTTCATTAGACTTATGCTACTTACTACTACATTACTAATATTACTATTACTACTAATATTATAAACGCGAAAGTTTGTGAAGATAGATGGACGGATGTTTGTTACTCTTTCACGTAAAAACTATTGAACGGATGTTGATGAAATTTAACAGTAGGTATTATCGCTTATTACATCGAAATAATACATAGGATACTTTTTATCCCGATATTCCCGCGGGATCGAGCCTTATGCGGGTCAAATCGCGGGGCACTGCTAGTGCATATATAAGTTTGTAGTTCAAGTTCTAGGTCCTTGAAGTCTTAAACAAAGTAGGTACGCAAGGAATTTTAATGTGTGTAATGTAATAATGTCACTTGTTTCTTTGATTTGACAGACCATTCACGGAATTATTAGGCAATTTAGAAGAACTGAAGAAAATTCGACATGATGTGCCGAGGCCATCGCAACAAAAGAAAACATCGCAAGTTAAAAGCGGTAAGTAATATTTATATTTAAACTGTGTATCTATTTGTCTACCGAAGAATTGCGTATGAACGTGAACAGAAAGGTGCCACAAGGGTCAACACTGAGCCTGATCCTGTTCACCTTATCTATTTAGTTTTGATATAGCCCATTGCCTAAAACGACGTAGATACCCGCACCTACACCACAATTACTATGCAATGGTTATAAAGTTAAGTTTTAAACGAAGTGATTATAAAAACTACTTGGATGACCTTAAAACATTAAAATGACCTGGTTAGACATTTGACCAAGCAAATTGGGCGAAATTAACTAGGTAAATGCATGCGAATCTTCTTCAAGAATTCAGTAATATAATTATTTTCAATACCTACAGATAAACGTTTTTAAGGCGGATTAGAACCTAAAATTATCATTGACCTAGATTATGTATTATTTAGCGCGCGACAAATTATCGTTGTTTATATTGATGACCGGACGATCAACTATTGCTTTCAGAATTCGAATTCGTGGAACTCAAAGACTTGGAGATTGTGGGCACCATGGGTGTGGGAGGGTTCGGTCGAGTCGAGCTGGTGCAGTACAAACCCGACAAGTCTCTCACGTTTGCTCTCAAGTGCCTCAAGAAGATCGACATGGTGCAGCAACAGCAGCAGGAGCATGCGTACAATGAGAAACATATCATGATGTCGTGTAAAAGTCCGTTTATTTGCAGGTAAATGTTTGTTTTATCTGGTATATTTTTAAATACTGTGACAGAAATAGGGCAAGGTAATGTTGAGTGCTGATGTGCCCGTTATGATTTAACGAATGAACATTAGAATAAGTACAACTAAAAATGAAAATAATTATGATAATAATTTATTTGCTCTAAACGTGACGCATAAAGGAACAAGTAAAACAAGAACACAAAAAAAAACAAGTTGGGGGAAAATATGCGTCACATCCACGCAAAAACGGCTTTGAGATAAATAATTCATTCACTAACAGACAGCGCGCCGCTGGGTCTAGAAGCATGAAGTTTTGCAGAAGAGTACCTTTTTTATCGAAAATTAGCACAAAGGAAGGATTTTTCATCCCCTAAAGGGGTTTAATAGGGGATGAAAGTTTGTAAGAAAAACCATCGGGCACACGGCTTATCATATTATAAAATTATAAATATCCTACCTACAACAAACACATATTGTGCAACACAAACAAATTAAAGTGTGACCTACTTATACGCTATTCCATGCCATGTTGTTTATTATTACCTAATTTCCGTTCAAGATTTACAAGAAAAAATGCCGTATAAAATGCAAATATCACTTGTCACCCTTATCTAATGTGCCTTGAGATAACTAGGTTACGTCTGACACACTTGTCCAAGTTAAAAATCAATTAATTACAGCAACGACTTATGTCAAACGAATATGAAATGATTATAATCAATGATTTACTGGAAATTGTTTCGTTTTTTCAGATTATATCGTACATTCAAAGACAATAAATATATTTACTTCCTTATGGAGCCGGTGCTGGGTGGAGACGTTTGGACTATCCTTCAAAAGCAGCGCTACTTCCCTGAGAACATTGCTCGCTTCATGATGGCTTGTGTGGTCGAAGCATTTCTATATCTGCACTCTAAAGATATTATCTATAGGGATCTCAAGCCTGAAAATTTAATGCTCGACAAACAAGGATATATTAAATTGGTACATACCTACATTTATTTGATAATCAGACATATGTATACCTACCCATATACTTGAAATACATGACCGATATTTTTTCGTAGGTTGACTTTGGATTTGCCAAACGGATTTCACCAAATAGCAAAACATGGACATTTGCTGGCACCCCCGAATATGTAGCTCCTGAAATAGTGCTGAATAAGGTTGGTTGATAACTAAAAGCAAACTGCATTTTTTAAATCTTCTTTTTATTAACTTTTGCACTCGATGCAGGGCCACGACCGAGCTGTGGACTGTTGGGCATTAGGAGTGCTGATCCATGAGCTGTTAGTTGGCAAGCCTCCATTCCGTGCACCCGGTGGGGACCACATGAAGACGTACACGCTAATCCTGCGCGGTATCGACGCCGTCGCGTTCCACCCGCGGGTCGCTAAATCTGCACAAATGCTCATTCGCAAACTGTGCCGAGCAGTGCCCGCCGAACGACTCGGATACCTCAAAAACGGAATAGCAGACATCAAAAGTCACAAGTACGTTCAACTTCAAGGTTACATATCTTCATAATATCGTCATCAACGGCATGTGTAGGATATGTAACGCAAAATTTATATAAATTCATTTCACGTCTCATAGACACTACAGAGAATCCGACACACAGTTCCTATGTATTGTTTGCCTCCAAAATGTTGATATTCATATTATCATGTTAATTTTATGACTTCGTGATTTGTTTAATTAATTCATAGTTTAACATACAGGTACGGTCAACAACAAAAGTCCATAAACACTGTCAAGTTTACACATCTTGAAAATTGACACAAGACGTTTTGATAAACTGCTTTTCAAAATTTTGTAATATAACTAAAAGTTATTATTGTTTAAATTCTACTTCTGTTCCGCTTTTTTTTTTATTTTTCTTCATAATTAAGATTTATAAAACTAAAGTGTTAATCGACTTTTGTTGCTGACTGTATCTACAGCGACTTCGATAAAATCCCCCTACGAAATAGTGATTAAGATTTTTTGGAACGTTTATCATGAATGTATTTAAGAAAGCTAGACTAGAGGCTAGGTCACTAATGAAACTTAATGAATCCATCTTTTGATTAGCCAAGACCTCGTCTTGTCATTAACTGTGAATGTCCCACTGTACAGGTGGTTCCTGGGTTTCGACTGGGAAGGGCTCGTGGAGAGGCGACTGAAGGCTCCTCTGATACAGCCCGTGGCTAGCAACCTGGACCTCGCCAACTTTGAGAAGTACCCTAAGGATAAACTGCCGCAAGATGAAACCTCCGGCTGGGATTTAGATTTCTAAGCATCTTTTTAATGATTTACCTACTTGAATTCTAATGAATGTTAAGTTTATTTAGTACCTACCTACATATATTTACGGATATAATACCTATTATCCACAGTAATTATAAGTGCATCAATAAGTAGATTTAAGTCATGATCATTATATTTATATATTTAATCATAAAATATATACTTAGCTACAGTAAACAAAAGAGATAAGTATGCAGGATCGTCACATATAGTTGAAGAAACTGATGGATGTTCTCGAAAAAAAATTAATTTTATTAATAGAAAACAAACAGCTCATTTATCACATTAAATTTCAGTCGACAACATCCATCGGATTCTTACTAAACTTCAACTATATCCGACGATCCTGCATACTCTTTACTCTTTTGTTGACTGTACCTCTTTTTTTACAAATTATTTTCTTTATCCTCAAAATCTGTTAACTGTGTGTCTACAGTTAGACAGTAAAATACTGATATATTTGAACAGGATTTATAGATTAAATAAAACAAGCAAGTATATCGTCCAAGATAAATCAATGTAATGACATGATATTTCTTTTTGATGTTGCCCTCAGTCCCTCACACACCCCTAGTAATAATCAATATCCAAATAATGTGCATTAGAAATGTGTTAAGTGATCGATCGTCGGTATGCAGGTAAAGCTGGGCTATGATGGCGTGTGAGCAAGCGAAAAGCCGTGGAATGAGAATAAGGTCAGTGGGGAGAATAACAGGCGGCATATGTGTGCCAGTGAACTACTGCGCGCGCGCACCGCGTCGCCATGTTTATGCGAACTACCTACTGCCATTTGAATATCGAGTGCAGCCATTATGTATCGAGTGCGTAAGCTACGCACTTGAACCAAAAACGTATTTGAAAGATGGGAATACTAATAGTAGACATTAAGTATTCCATTTCCAGACGTTGGTACCCTTTGGGTACGGAACCCTAAAAAGACTGTGTTGATGTATGCATATATAATTGTACCATGGATGTATGTATGTTTCTGAATATTGAATTATTGTACCTACCATGGTTTCATAAAAAGAGGTTTTGCTCAAGTACAAAATTAAACCTATGCATGCAATAGTGACTTATAAAACATGAAAATATTTAATTTCAACCTGTAATTATGTACTTACATTGGATTTAAAGAATTGGTATGGCAGCATTGGCATTCTCTATTAGAATGACCCGGATTCAATACAAGTGGTGAAAACTTTCAGACCTGAAAAAACAGGTTAATACTTAGGTCTATGTAGTAGGTAAGTACCGCAACAGGTCTACTTGTAACAGATCTATCTCACATAACATGAGCTGTTCTAAGAATATTTCGGTAACAGTTTCGATAAGTTAAATATAATATACTTAGTTAGGTTATCAGGTACACTTGTAGAATCATTTTATAACTGTAGACACATATTACTTATGTGTAGGTACCCTACAACATAAGAGCATTGATCTCAAATTGCGTATAAGTAGAAGCAACTTTCAAATGTTCCACAAAACAACCAGTTAGTAAAAGAAATAAAAAAGCGATCATCCGCAGTAGCAGGTCAATCACTGCTTGTGGAATAGAGTGCTGGCTTGTTTAGAGTAATGCTTGGGAGACGACACGGCGAGATGCGATGCCCTCCAGCGCCGGGCGTCGGCGTCCGAGCCTGCTCCGGCCCAGCCTCGTCAGTGCCACTCCAGCGAGTCGACATACTCGCTCCGCACAGTTCGAGCGGCATGCGGCACCGACCACTGACTGGCGGCCAGTCGGCCCAGTCGCCACCGTAGTAACCGGCTGTTATCACGCGCCGCTCGTGCCACGCTCTAAACGCGATGCAAATTCACACAAACTGATCGAATAATAACCACCACAAAATGCCATAAACTCAACTCAATCATTTTCACTATAATGGCAAGCGGATGAACGTAAAATTCTCGAACTAGTGACATTCGCATGGTGTTCAGTGATTGTTTTGCAGTGGAATTAAAATTATTTTGGAGGTGAGTTTTGTTGTGAATACCGGCCGAAGTGGAATGACGCTGAGTGACGTAGTCCATTTACAAAATAACCATCTTACCAAATCAATATCCTGAGCCCGACAGTTAGTCATTAAACATTCTTCACAATACCCTCGTTGTTACCCACCCTGTTCGTGATGGGAAAGCTTAGAAACTTGGCGTTAACACCAACAACTATAATTTGCTTGAATACTTCATTTAACTGAATATTCAAATACATAATGTTTGGGCTTTATAAATTTGTACAGTTAGTTTGAACTAAAATAGAGAAAATGTTTCAAGCATTATCAACATTAATAGGTACCTGAAATGTTATTTAGGTATTAGCGAGAGCACAAACTGAGAGACAGTTCTCTCGTAATTTCGTAAAGTGTAATATATAAATGAGAATACAATGACACTCTTTACCTACTTAAATGTTAATATTGGCTGTAAAAGGTTGATACACCTACCTAATTAGGTACTGAATATGTACCAACAGTATTTCCAGCGTTACAGACCCAGGCCCAGCTTCTATTAGCCTTCTATTAAATTCATAAAACTAAAAGTAGAACTCATAAGATATTCCAATTTATAAAAATCGCTTTGATACATGGGATGGACTACTTACTAAATATAATATTTGTGTTTCATTAGAGTCGCCTACACGCAAATGATAGCTAACGTAAAAGCAATATAGTGGACAGTGATAGTGCGTGATATCACCGAAAGAGTTGGTGGAGGAGGAATGGAGGCGGTGTGCGCGCGCGCCGACGCTGCGTGCGAGGTGCGCGCGCTGGCGGCGGCGCTGCACTCCATCAACCTGTACTGCGCCTCCATCAGCGCCGCACTCATGTACAGCTGTGCTCCCATACACAAACACTACAGGTACTCACGATATATCGGTACTATCGCCATTAAACCAACAATACTGTACAGCTTAATCCCCGAAATCCTTAAAACAAATCTGTCTTCGTTTATCAATACACCGGAAATTTTCAATCTTTTCAAGAAACGATTGAAGTGAAAATAAAAAAACAGTTTCCTTACTTATTTATTTTTAAATATCATATCGTGAATACTGCGAGCCGCTATATTTGGTTTACAAATAAGGAAAGACAATATAAAACTCGGCTGTTTTATAATCCCACGTGATTAATTTTTAGGGTTCCGTACCTCAAAAGGAAAAACGGAACCCTTATAAGATCACTTCGTTTTCCGTCTGTCTGTCCGTCGGTCAGACCCTTTTTCTCAGGAACGCGTAGATTTATCAAGTTGAAATTAATAGGCATAAATACTCAGGGCTTCAATCCCTTGAAGCAGTGAATATATTAAACTTCTAAGTCAACGCAATCAAAAGATACGGGCGTTTATGTTCCGGAATCAGAACCTATAGGTTACTTCCCGTTGACCTAGAATCATGAAATTTGGCAAGAAGCAATGTCATGTAGCACAAGTAAATGAAAAACTCCGAAAACCGTAATTTTGTAGTTACATTACAAAAAAAAACAGTGATAAACTACTTACTTATAACCTACTTTGTACGGAACCCCCGGTGCGCACTTGACCGGTTTTTTTACTAATAAAAACAAACGTCATAATATATTATTTTAACGTTAACCAAATACCTATTCATACGTGACTATTTTAAACTTACTTTGTTTTTAACCGACTTCAAAAAGGAAGAGGTTCTCAATTTTAATCGACTGTATGTTTTTTTTTTGTAAGTATGTTAAGCGATTTCTCCGGCAATTGTAAATCGATTTCAGAAATGATTTTTTTATTGGATAGGGTATGCCTCAGGGGTGGTCCCATATACATTAACTATTAACTTTGGTTGGGTAGTTTTTAAGTTAGTTTCAATAATACGTATTTTTGCCACTTGGTTTATATTGATAACGAGCAGCGCCCCGCGGTTTCACCCGCTTAGCCTCTATCCCGTGGGATATCGGGATAAAAAGCATCCTTTGTGTTAATCCTGGTTTTAAATTATCTGTGTGCCAAATTTCATCCAAATCCGTTCAGTAGTTTTTGCGTGAAAGAGTAACAAACATCCATCCTCACCCAAACTTTCGCGTTTATAATATTAGTACGATGTTATAATAACTTTCTATCACTGATATTTACACAACAAGTATAGTGTTTATACGAATTTTTGTGGGGTAAGTACAACTAAAAAGTGAAAACAAAAACATTTTTACAAAAAAAAAACATCCGGCTTCCAAAAGACACTGCAAAGTGAAAAATAACTTTAATTTCGAAAGTCAGTGGCAAACAACGAAAATGCGAACCCAATGACCACCGACTTCGGAGATAATAAAGTTATTTTTCACTTTGCAGTATTTTTTGGTAGTCGGTTGTTTTTTTTTTTGTAAAAAAGTTTTTTGTCTGCAATGTATTCTCTAGATGGAGCGACTTAATGCCAAACACACTAACAATTTCAAGATCTCTATGGTTTATTCTCTTTACTGGGAGGAACATGCTTAACACCAAAATCCATCGCAGGCACTCAAAACGATGGCGGGGACAAAATGTACGTGGAATAGCGAGCCTCGTGCTGGGAGTGGCTTGGTGTGGCGATGCGGCTGCGGCGATGCTACGGCCTGCGGACACAGTGCGGCTGGTGGCCGCTCTGATGGCCCCCTGGTCGTGGCTGGCCGCGGCTGTTTTCCACGTGGCCCTGTGGACCCGGCGCTCCGCAGCCCCTATCCTCTACCTCGCCATATACTGGATTCTCGCCACCATCTCTGCGGGTACCATCCTGTGGCAGCACTTCGTCACGGGAGTGGCATCTACTCACGTAGAGCTATACGTTCAAGGTGTTTCGTTACTGATGACATTACTGATATTCGCAGTTGACTGCGTTTGTTTCTATGACGAGGTAATTCATCCATCATACTAACTGCAATATTAATAGTTTCAAAGGATATAACCAATTACATGGTAAAATAGGGTTAAGTATCTAATATATTTTGCCAAGGGCTACAGAGCAGAACTGAACTGATCACGGTTAAATACCAGCAGATGGAATCGTGTACCTAATTACGATAAAATTACACCACAATTTGATTCTTTAGGTTTGCTTATTCCTGCAGACTGTTGTAAGTACTGACATATTATTCCAAGCCGACTTCATACAATAACAAAAGGATCATAATGGATCATTAAACAACAGCGGTGAAATTGAATGGGGGTGACCATTAGGCCTTCGCACGTCATTCCATTTAGGTATCAGCAAAATAAATATTAAAGATTAGACATTGTCATGCTTACGTTCAGATGATGGCAGTGTTTACCATAGTATGAGAGCATAACTTAGTGAGCACGTATCTCACGCATTATTTTAGATAAACTATTGATAGTGGGTAGGCTGGATGTTTATTGTTTCTAGGAGCTATGTAAACTGATCCTCCCATCCCCTTAGTGCTAGCACTTATCGACTTAGCGCATATAACTTGATAAGCGTTCCGCTTCCGTTTAAGCCCATCATCCTATAGTCGATTCAGCAAGTCTCCGATTAAAAACACCTTACCGAGCTGTAAACACGAGCGAGTAGTCCGATGACTCTTTTAAATTGACTAACCATAATATGGCTCACAAGCCTCTGGATATTAATATTTTGCTAACTACACTATCATGGACTCCCCAGCGTTGAAATTTATTGTCGACTATTAAAAAAAAAAATGTTGTTCCATATATTTTGACCGCGTAGGTAATGCACTTTTGTAGGAAACAGCAGTTTTTATGTTTTATATCCGCCGAAAAATTTCAACGCATGTTTGATTTGGAACTATTCATGTACTGAAACGTCGATGATGCACTACTATGGCACTACTACAAATATTAGTTCTGAAAAAATATTATATTTCAGTCATTGATATATATATATGTTACACTAGATCAGTAATTACCGCGCCAAGGCGTTGCCACTTGTCATAAGGCCACAGCCGTATGCGTAGCTAATGTCACTTCAGTGCTCTGTGTGGCGCCAACCGAAGTGAACCAAGTGACAGATGACAAAAATATCGCCAAAATGGGTAAATTCGTAGTGAAAGAGTGCGATTCAAGATCACAAAAACATAATAAATTAACCAGAATTACTTTCCACACGTAATTTTATTATTTCTGTGTTTATATCAACGTAAAATAAATAAATTACAGAATTTTGTAAATTAGGTTTAGTGTTACCACTAAAAACTTAGTTTTAGTTTCCCACATTTATGGGAGTTTTTAATTTATTGGAATAAGTGATTTTAAATATTTTTTAAATAATAACAACGTCGCAGGGTGCCTAAAGATGCAGCACGCCGTGATAAATGGGTGGAAATAATCAGATTGCTGAGAAAAGAGACCAACTGAATAAATAAAAAATATTTAAAAAGAAAATGTCTTAATTATTGTAATTAGTTATAAACTTCTAATACACATCGAATAAAAAATACATAATTCAAATATTTTATAAATAATTTGGCCTAACGTTTTTTTTTAACGTCATTTATGGTTTAAAAAGTTGGGTAAAATTTTGCATGGGTAGGCAACCCCACCCCGCCATTGCATGTTTATATTGCGGTCTTTGTCTAATCTAAGTGACGGTATTATTCTTGCGACTTGTGTAAGTGAGACAGATATATGTTTTCTTTTAAATGTTTAGTGGTTTCAAAGCTACGTCGTCACGTTTAAATAGTGGTTACACTTTTTTGACACATTTTATTGAGGTTTGCTTCTCTAGTTATTTAACTCAATGATTTCAGTATGGAGCCAGACTAGTTATCATTCATTCATTCTTTTCAAACAGGAAAACATTAGTTACTCAGTCATTCACCGCTCGAATGCTTCCATCACTTTATGCAAATATAGATAGATATTGAATTACCACATAAACCTATGACTTATTTGGCTGTATTATGTGTAGATATATAGTAATGTAAATGTCCTCTATATTATTTAAATTCACTATAACACGGCTCATTGGGGCTAAACTAGATAGCGTGTGTATAATACTAGCTTATTGTAATTTGAATATTGGCATATAAAAAATCGTCGAGATACCTAGGTCAGTGTTGATGATTCGCTTGCGACTAGCAACTAGGTATTCACGATTGCTTATTAAAATTAAATTAGACTATAATATTATGACTTCCGGTCTATTTGTAAATACCGTGTCGTCAATAAATAGACACGTATAGTAACGAGCATGCCGGTGATACGTGCGTAACAATATGATGTGCGTGTTGGTCGCATATCATTATCCTCTAGTAGCGGCACCGTTACATGCCACGGTACCACTCTCTCTTTAATAGAACTAAGTTATATGACAGATTGTAGGAGTACTGATATAGAAGCATAGGTATGTGGTGTATGAGTCAGGTTGGCCCGCCGCCGCCGGCGCCAGCCGTCGCGCAAGGAGCACATCGGAGGAGACGATTTCCACAATGCGTCTGGCGCCGCTCTCAGATGGCATTTCCCATGAGTGCACGTGCGGTCAATACGAAAGAGATTTTATGTGATAGCTAGCAAAGCCCTCTCCCTGCTAGATCACGCGTTATAATATCACTATGTTGATGATGTTTTAATGTAGGAAAGCGGGAATTTGATGACGTTGCTCAGTGTAGTATCTGAAAATGATTTTGATATAAATATAATATTACTAAAGATTCTTCTTTGTAATCTTGAATACTAAATACTTATAATATTTCAGGTCACGAAACGTTTCAGAAACGATATTAAGTCAAGCGTCCCCAATATTTGTTACAAACATAACGACACACACTTCTACTCGAAAGTCACGTTCTTTTGGCTAAATTCTCTATTGAAAAAGGGATATAAATCACCACTGGAACCAGACTATTTGGGAGAACTTCCAGAGGAGGAACGCTCGGTTAAATATTATAAGGAATTTGAGAAAATATATCAAGACCTAAACGTACGTACTGCTACTACTATCATCGTATTCTTTAGAGCTGTGCCATTTTAATATACATAACATAACATCACATTGTTTTTCTACATTTCAGGATTCCAAAGCAAAAGAAACAAGCCCCAGTTTGTGGTCATGTTACATTCGTAAAGTATGGCCAAACTTTTATATTGCTGGAATATTAAAATTGTTCGGCGATTTGCTCGGTGTAGTACCTCCTTTAGGACTGGGCATTATAATCCAGTACATCGAAGGTCCGACTAAAATATATGACTCCAGTGAACAAGTGACTCTTGAAGAATTCTTTAACAATGGATATGTAATGCTTCTCATAATTACGATGGCACTAATTAGCCAAGCATTCTTATCTCAGAATTCAACCCATTTAGTGACGGTTGAAGGCACAAGACTGAAGACAGCTCTACAAGTTCGTTCATTTGTTACGACAACTCAGCTTTTATTAATGACAATGTTGTTGCTGTGATATATTGAATATTCACTATGTAATATATAATAGTTGCATTTTATGCAGTTTTTTATTGACAGAGCATGGTGTACGATAAGTGTATGAGGCTGGCCCCGTGGTCATCGACTGACTCTGACGAGGACGAGGAGTCCCGCCTGCTGCACGACACCGAGGACAGCAGCTCCGCGAGAAGTGGGCTCATCACGAATCTAGTCTCGCAGGACACGTATAATATCATGTCGTGTGTTTGGATCTGTCATTATGTCTGGGCCATACCTTTGAAGGTAAACTGTCGCTTTTGATAGAGGCAGTCGATTATAACTTCTGCATATTTTTTATTACTTTTGTTTATATTATATTACAGGTAGTCGTTATATTGTATTTACTATACACAAAACTGGGTGTCAGTGCAATCATAGGCACCGCTGCAAGCGTTCTTGTAATCACGCCATTACAGTTTTATATCGGAAAGAAATTATCGGACAATTCAAAGGATATCGCAAAATGTACCGACCATAGATTATCGAAGATGACGGAAATATTACATGGCATAGATGTTATCAAACTTTACGTTTGGGAGGATTTGTTCAATGAGAAAATTTTGCAATTGAGAGAACTTGAACTGAAACTCCTTAATAAGGATTCTGTTTACTGGAGTTTCTTAAGTAAGCGCTTATAATTTCATCATCTTCTCGATGATATACTAAAAATTGTGTAGGAGTATTAACATTTTTATATTTTTCAGCTTTCACAACTCAAATATCGTCGATAATGATAACAGTTATCACTTTTACCGTATACTATTTTATAGAAAATAACAGTCAGTTAACGGCTACTAATGTATTCGCTGGATTAGCGTTTTTTAATCAACTCACTGTTCCCCTTCTCATACTGCCAGTAACAGTGCTAATGGTGATTCAAGCGATGGTAAGGCAAACATATTAATATTCATTTATGTAAAATTGATGTATTAGATCTAACTAGCCAACTACCAGTAAATAAAGATTATATTTTTGTTATCTAGGTTAGTACGAAGAGAATTAGAGATTTCTTGGAACTTCCCGAATCAAACAATGTTAATGAATCTAATGATAATGATGATCAAAAGGAAATGACCAAAGAAGATATAAACCAAGAAACTTTTATTGATAGAAACGGCGTTAGCGATACTTATATAATCAATAAAGATGAACCCGATGGAGCTGAATGTGCTGATCAGTTTTCTGACGATGAAGTATTCACAATGCCAACTCGTAGAGCGGAGTCGTTAGTTACGTTTAGAAACGCAGCCTTCACTTGGGGCAAAAGAAGCGACATGTTATTAGAAGTAGACGATCTAGAAATTCCAGCAGGTGAGAGTCCATTACTAGTTTTATTTTAGTGGTTCTTGTCGTGTTGCCTATTCGTAGACACATGTTAGCAGATTCTGAAATAATTCATCAATTTTTAATGATCATTTTCTTAACAGGAAAGCTGATCATGGTAGTTGGTAGTACCGGAGCTGGGAAGTCTTCACTGCTATCTGCGATCCTCGGAGAGATGTATTTGGACAGAGGTGACGTCGTTTATAACAAGTAAGAATAAATTTTTTCGCAATACAGCCTTTATCAGAATGATCGTTAAAATAGATATACCAAAGGATTACCACAGGGTTTTGATCTTAGGCCTTCCTAAATCATTGAACTGTTGCAACTTTTATTACAATATTAACCTACATTAGGAACAAACGTATTCTCTATTACCTAATTAGTAATTACCTATACGCCTCCCGTCTAGTGTGTTAGTCGTCTAACGACACTCCTGGGACGAGAAGCGATGGAATGTTCCTATCCGTAAACGAAAATAGCGTGGCAATTTAACACTAATTACCTTAATTAAAACAGTAACGTTGTACGTATCTCATAGCTAAATTGTCAAGTATCTATTGTACCGAGGACATCGCTTCAATTCACACAATTTTATTAGTTACATGCTGCAATTACAACAAACGAATAATCTTTCACCCGCTGTAAAGGCAGAGATTTCGTCTTAAGTCATAAGTGTTTTGAAACACAGGATAGCGAAATACAAGTTTCTTGATTGTAGGTATTTATTGTATATAAATTATAATCGAACAGAGTTTCGGCTTAGGCTAGGTTCTAGATCAGAATAATCATTCAAAATGCGCTGCGCGCCCTATTTATAAGTTTACCCCCCACTCTAAATCGAGGAGGGGATCGCCGCTCGGTGACGCCCATCGCGTTAGGTTGACAAGCGCACGTGACGTGCTAGTCAATTGACTTTCTCTTTGCTGTGGCTGCCGTGGCGTACTTGGTTGTCATGGCTATGGCTTTGGCTGAGGCTGTGGCTGTGGCTTTGGCTGCACCAGGACGACACGGCATGGCATGGCTTTGGCATGGCTGGCAATCGGGTGACCGTTACAGTCGGCCATCCTGAAACAATTGCTCCCGCAATGGGAAAAGGGAACACAATTAGCTTTCCAGTAAATCAATTAGGTCCTCTGTCTCTAACTGCTCATCAGAGCTGCTGGCACTGTCAGATACAGGAACTACACTTTGATAGGGTCGCAAGGAGTCAGCAGATACTAAACCTATGAAGCTCTTATATCCTCTCAAACCTTTTATACTCCTGATCCTGTATCTGTCCTTACCAACAACTTTTGTGACAATATACGGCCCTGAATAGAGATCATCTAGTTTAGTACTGACTTTAGCCGCGCTACTTGTAGGAGCCTGTTTCCAAAGTACTAAATCACCTTTCTTATATGTGTGACATGGCTTACGACGCTTATCAAAATAGTGTTTCATTTTAGCGCTAGCTTTTTCAATGCGCTGCCTAGCCTTGGTGCGTTTCTCGTGAGTCGATTCGACTACCCGCCCCGGAATAGAAACATCACATGCTGCCCTACTACTCCGTGAAAACATCAAGTCGTAAGGTTTATATCCGGTTGTGTCGTTTAAAGTGTTGTTTATACCCCAAATTACGTCAGGTAAATTATTAGACCAATTGTTCGCGGCTTCACTAGGGTCGGTAGCTCGTAACGCGTTCAAAATGGTTCTGTTGGTACGTTCAACTTGGCCGTTAGCTCGAGGACAAGCTATAGCAGTTAAAGTATGCTTGAACTGTTTGTCTGTAGCAAACTTCTTAAAGTATCTACTAGTAAAGGCTTTTCCGTGATCCGACACTACTCTATCCGGGTATCCAAACAAAGCGAAAATTCGTTTTAATAACCTGACCGTCTCAATTGAGTTTACTGTCCGAGTTGGTTCCGCAATTACAAACTTTGTAAATGCATCGGTTATCACTAGCATGTACACATAGCCTTTCTTCGTCTTACAGAACGGTCCTAAGTGATCTACATGTACTGTTCTGAACGGTTCAGTTGGTTTGGGGATAGGATGCAACATACCCTCCTTTTTCCCGTGCTCCCCTTTTCCGTAAGCGCAATGTAAACACGCCGCAACATATTTTCGAATAAACCGCGTCATCCTCGGAAACCAGTAGTCATTTTTAATAAGCTCGATGCAGCGCTTGAACCCTACATGGCCTATTTCATCATGGTGCATTTGAACAATTTTCCACCTAGCTGGTCCCGGCACTACAAGACGATTACCGCACAGAGTTTTCCGGTATAACCTATCATCTATCAGTACGAAATCCTTTGTTATGTCGCGCTCTGCTAAACCAAATTTTAATCGATCAATTATGTTTTTGACTTTGTCATCTTGATACTGAACTGTAAAGAACCAATCAGATACTTCTAGGCGATTAACATTAAGCGCGTCAACAGGATTTCGACTAAGTGCATCGACATGTCTCATGCGCTCACCCGGCCGGTATTCTACATTTATATCGTAATCTTGAATCATCAACCACCATCTGGCTATCCGCGGGATAATGTCACGTTTTGTCAAAGTGGAACGCACCGCGGTACAATCCGTAACAATTTTTACATGTTTACCAATTACATAAACGCGGAATTTTTTTAAAGATTCTACAACCGCTAGTGTTTCGAGTTCGTAGCTGTGATATACGCTTTCTTGTTTAGAAGTTACACGACTGAAATACATTACCGGTCTTAAAGTACCATCAGTTTGTTTTTGAAATAATATACCCGCTATGCCTAACTTACAAGCGTCCGTATGTATTTCTATTTCTAGCTTGGGATCGTATATCGCTAACACCGGTTTGGAGCACAAACACTTTTTTAATTCGTTAAAACTCTCTGATTGTTCACTTCCCCAATCCCATGCAACGTTTTTCTTTGTTAAATTTGTTAAGGCACGAGCAATTTGAGCAAATTTATGAATAAACTTACGGAAATAGCTACATAACCCGATAAACTGTCGAACTTCGTGTACATTTTTGGGCACCGGAAAGTGTGACACGGCGGTTAATTTTGACTCTGCCGGTTGCACACCACTTTCGGAAATTTCATGTCCTAAATACGTTACTCGAGTTTCTAAAAACGTACACTTTTTCATATTTAATTTCAGATTCTCGATTTCGAATTTATTTAACACAACCTCTAACATGTCAAGACCCGATTTAACGTCGACTGAGGGTACCAATATGTCATCTAGAAAAGCTAAAATCTCGCATGAATCGCTACTACCGCCATTCTGGGAAAAATGGATGGAGTTTACTATTTTGTTAATTAAACGCATGAAAACTGACGGAGAATTAGCTAAACCGAACGGAACACGGACATATTCAAATTGACCGGCCTGACAAATAAATGCACTTTTATGAGTATCTTCGGGTTTTAGCGCCAATTGATGGTAACCTTGAGACATATCTAAGCACGTAAAATATTTTTTACCGGCTAACTTAGAAATATGATCTTCAATATTAGGTAACGGATATCTGTCTTTAACAGTTATGGCGTTAAGTGCACGATAATCTATGCACAGTCTGCTATCCCCGTTCTTTTTTTTTACTAATATTACTGGAGAAGCATAGTTGGACTCTGATTCTTTAATAATACCGGCTTCTAATAATTCAGAGACTTTAGATTTTACTATTTCTTGTTCACAGTGCGAAAGTCTATATGGTTGACGATAAACGGGCTTATCGGTAGTCAAAGTAATAGGCATTTGAATTAAATTTGTGCAGCCGAGATCTTTAGTGCTGTCTGCGAAACTTTGTTTGAATCTAATTAGCAATTTGATTAAATCTTTACGTTCCATGTCACTCAAATTGCCTATTTTTATGTCGTCTAACAAAACTCCACCTATGCTCAGATTTGAATCTTTATCCACGGACAAAACAAAAGGCATATTTTCCGGCACAGTTAATTTTGGCAAATCACATGAAATAGGCAAATCAGAAGGCTTTAAAGGCAAATATGGCTTGGCTTGGCTAACCTGACTTATGGTGAGTGATGTGTCGCAGCTCTCGGCGCGTGTGAGGACCTGGCCAGCCTCCCACACGATGTCCTCAGCCCCGGTGTTGATGACCTTGATGTGTCCGCTGTCGCCTCGAAGGAGAGTGGCGGGCAGGGAGTAGGAAACTCCTTGAAGCTCGTAGTGGCGTGCAGCTGTACAGATATCGTTGTTCTGGCGGTTGCCCACTATAAGGACCTTGATTATGGAAGCTCCTGGTGGCAACGTTTCTCGCATAGTCGTTACAATCTTAAACTTGTGGAGCTCTTCAACCACATCTTCCTTTGGCATGGAGTCAGATTCGCGCATCAGTGTGGCTGTTCCGTTGCTTACGACGAGTGCAATGTCGCTGGCATTGATGACGGGTTGACCGATGAGTAAATGAATGTCACCCATCTCGATGTCTGTCAGATACGCATCGCAAGTAACTTGAATACCGTCTATTTCCAGATTAAATTTTACTTTACCACGGGAAGTAATTAACCCGCCGGCAAAGCCTTTTAGGATCGTACTCGTAGGTATGACGTCGAGAGATAATAATTTGGAGATCCGACTGGTCATGACGTTCACCTGGCTTCCGGTGTCGATGTAGGTCTTCACGTAGACTCCGTTGATCTTGGCTATTTTCTTGTAGGTGTCATTGTAGTTTTGGATTATCTTAATGTCCCTGACGCTGTTGTTCACATCTAACGTAGATTTTTGAAGAGTGGATGCAGATGAATTATTGCAACGGGTAGCGATGTGGCCTTGCTTACCACATTTAAAACACACACGTTGATCGGGAAGCGTACAATTTCGCAACATGTGACCCGTCTTTTTACAGCGTGGGCACGGATCATTCTCCGTAAAAATCTTCTTTTCGGAAGGCATTGGGCGAGGATCCTTACTCGGTAGGCGAATTTCTGGTGCGGGGCCGCGGTAGTCGTCGAGGGCACAGAGAAATGCTTCATATAGTTCATCAGGGCGTTCACATTGGAAAGCACGTGCATTTGGTTGCAAAGATGAGGGTAGGCCTCGAATGATGCACGAGACACTGGCGTTGTCTGATAGCTTACAACGGAAGCACATGGATACTTTATCTTGGTAGTACTTGGTCATCGTTTCATTAGTCATCTTCCGTCTTTGCATCATCTCTTCTAACAATGCACTGTAGTCCCGATGTTTTGGAAAGGCACGCAGCAGCATCTGTTTCCACTCGTCCCACGAGTAATTATACTCGTCGAGTCGGTTGTACCATTTGCGAGCTTGTCCCCGTAGTTTGTCTTGCAGATGGAAAGCCTTTACCTCATCGCTCCAACGATGTATGTCGCCAAGTTGATCGATTTTTCTTAACCATACTGATACTGTGCAATCTTCGCCATCCGGGTCGAATTCAGGAATGAGGGACGCAGCACGATGATTTTTGGATGTACCGATGTCTGAATCCAGTTCGCGGACGGCCTTGTCGACCTCGTTTTGCAGGAGGTGTTTCAGAATTTTTCTAGCGGGCGGTGGTGTAGAATCGCCGTCTTCATCTTGCTCGGTGTCGCTGGAGGGGTCCCATCCGGGTGGACGCACCCCTCGTCCATGAAGTTCACGACTTTCATCACGGCGATTTCGCTTCATCCCACTTCTGAGTGAAACACAGGATAGCGAAATACAAGTTTCTTGATTGTAGGTATTTATTGTATATAAATTATAATCGAACAGAGTTTCGGCTTAGGCTAGGTTCTAGATCAGAATAATCATTCAAAATGCGCTGCGCGCCCTATTTATAAGTTTACCCCCCACTCTAAATCGAGGAGGGGATCGCCGCTCGGTGACGCCCATCGCGTTAGGTTGACAAGCGCACGTGACGTGCTAGTCAATTGACTTTCTCTTTGCTGTGGCTGCCGTGGCGTACTTGGTTGTCATGGCTATGGCTTTGGCTGAGGCTGTGGCTGTGGCTTTGGCTGCACCAGGACGACACGGCATGGCATGGCTTTGGCATGGCTGGCAATCGGGTGACCGTTACAGTTTATTTCGATTTTAGACTCTAGACATTCCTAATCCTTTGTCGTAAAACCTAGTAGGTAGGTACAGCCTTCATAGCACAGATGGTGTTACTACTAGCTGCAATCGTACTACTCACTAGAATTCACATAAAATAGGTATTTAATTTGTTATCGTTATGTAAATATTTTTTTATACACTTCGACTAAAATGCAAGATCACGACTTAAAATACTAGCTTTTGCCCGCGGCTTCGCGCGACGTCTCACGGGGATGTACAGACGCCAGCACATCAAGCTACCCCAATCTGTCAAATTTCTTTGATAGATTTTCAACTTTACTACAAAGAAATAAGGTTCATATTAAATTGGGAAAATTTGACAGATTGGGTCGCTTGATGTGCTGGCCTCTGTACCACCGGGATTAAAAGTATCCAGGTTAGCATTATAGGCTGATTATGTAAGGCCATTTACAAGTATAATAATTATCCCTCCGCTTGTCCACAGAAACTGTTCAACATGGTACGCGGGACAACCGCCGTGGCTGCTGGAGGGGTCCGTGCGCAACAACATCGTCATGGACAGCTCGTGGTGCCAGAGAAAATACGGGCGTGTGTTGAGGGCGACCGGTTTGAGACCCGACCTGCAGCTTTTACCAGGCAAGAAAGCAGAATGGACGTTGAACAGATTTAACTTTATCAACTTATCAGGCAACATTGCCATAACAATCAGGGTAGATCATAATGAAACTGCAAACGAATGAATCAAGGCACAGACACGTGTATACATTTACAAATGAAATCATTAATCTGGAACGATTGAACAATGAATAAATGGTTATTATTATGCGTGTACATTTGTATTTAGCATACCTACTATATACATTCGTGTATGACGTATAGTGTGTATATAGTAGGATTCATTTATGATACCGGCTTGTTTCCGAACAGAGGGTGACGCAACTCGGCTGGGCAGCCGCGGCGCGCCGCTGTCGGGTGGGCAGCGCATCCGCGTGTGCGTGGCGCGCGCGCTGTACTCCGACGCGCAGCTGCTGGCGCTGGATGAGCCACTGGCCGCACTGGATGCGCCACTAGCGCGCCATCTGGTCGCCCGCGCGCTGGTGCCGGCCACGCGCGCCGGGCGCACCGTCGTCGTTGCTACCAACAGACTTGAACTTCTACATTATGCTGATTTGGTAGGTTCCATCTCCAACTCCTGATATAGCGGGCATTTCTAGAACAATATTTTTTAGAAATGGGACCAACGTTATAATGAATTAAAATATGACAATACTGGTTTATTGGAAATAAACAAGTAGGTACCTATAAACAAAAATAACAACCTTACCTAGGTAGACCGGAATAACTCGTAAAAAACCGTCTTTATGTCTTCTTTCCGTCTTTACTCTCTTCGTCGCGTCGCGTCGTTCAAAAGCATTTAATTGTACGTCATTTTGATGGTCCTAGATAATAGCAATGGAAGAAGGTCGCGTGACCGGCATTGGGCACGGCGCAGCTTGTGAAGGCGCGCTGGCTCGATGGGCGCGGCTGGCCAGCGAGGCGCGCGCCGCGGCCGCCCGCGCTGGTGCCGGCCCGCCCGGCGGCACAGCACGGGAGCGGTCGCGACTCGTGCGAGCGCTAAGCCGGGCCCGGTTCCACAGCAACTCTGAAGAGACCACGGTAAATACAACTTGTAGCCAGGTGATCTACCTATATCCGAAGGCTCACTTTTCTGATTTTAGCACTGATCTGTATTATACAAGTTGTTTAATAGAGGTCAGTGGATTTTAGCCACCGAAACCTGAAATGTGTCAAACACTCATTGTAAGTTTGCAACTTATAATTTGTAGGTACCTACAGACGCCAGAACATCAAGGTCAAAGTTGTGCTCATAAGGTTCAAAGTTGATTGGGAAAATTTGACTGTTTCGGGTAGCTTGATGTGCTGGCGTCTGTACATCTAAAATTGAAGCCAATTAGCTAAAGCCATTTTTAGCGATACAAAGGCAATAAAAATATTTGTAGAAATAGCTACATACTTAGGTACTGCGGAACATGAACTCATCTTCATCCTATTTTTAGATACGGAAGGGGCATGCGACTGTGGTGTAAAGGGCTTAGCCGTCCTTCCATAAGCAAACTGCCCCCGATAGGAACCTATATCGTAACCTATGTTATATTGTAGAGGGTACTAATAGTAGTTCATCACGTAGATATTAGCTCTATATCTTAGGTAATTGAGGAGCTATTTGAAAAAAAGTGTCCGTAGACGACTTTTTTTCAAAGTGATATAGCTCTGTTGATTTCAAAGCTAGAAAAATAAAACCAATTCCAGTGTTTATGGTACACTTTACAGTTTATTTTATATACATTTTCATGAGCCAAGCTTAAATAAAAATATTGAAAAAATGCAACAATTTTTTTTTTTTTTTAATTTCTATCAGATTGAATTGAATTACCACTTTGAAAAAAATATATAATAATTGTCTATACCTTGCCTAACAGCATGCCAAGTTTCATTAAAATCCATAAGGTGCATCATGATGAAAAAAAATAATATATATATATTTGAGTTTGAAACTATAATAATGGTATGGGCCCCGCCTGCTTCCAACTTTTATTTAATTTAAAATGGGCTTGTTTTTAGCTTTTCAGTTAAATTTAGTATAAGGTTGCAGTCCGGTTTTTTAATTTTTTTAATTACTTTTTTTATTAATATGGATTTAACTATTACTGAGAAAAAATCCTTCCATTTTCTTTTAAGCCTTTCATGCCCAATATTGAAAAATCAAATATGCAATACGATTTAATTAAATACTAGATTATTGAAAAATGAAAAGTTAAAAGCGTCAACAAAGTGGTCATAAGGTGGTCCACTTACTTTTATTATTTTTTTTCATCATGATGCACCTTATGGATTTTAATGAAACTTAACATGCTGTTAGGCAAGGTATAGACAATTATTATAATATATTTTTTTCAAAGTGGTAATTCAATTCGATCTGATAGAAATTAAAAAAAAAAATTTTTTTTTTGCATTTTTTTAATATTTTTATTTAAGCTTGGCTAATGAAAATTTATATAAAATAAACTGTAAACTGTACCATAAACACTGGAATTGGTTTTATTTTTCTAGCTTTGAAATCAACAGAGATATATCACTTTGAAAAGAAGTCGTCTCCGGACACTTTTTTTCAAATAGCTCCTCAATTACCTAAGATATAGAGCTAATATCTACGTGATGAACTACTATTAGTACCCTCTACAATATAACATAGGTTACGATATAGGTTCCTATCGGGGGCAGTTTGCTTATGGAAGGACGGCTAAACCCTTTATCGTACCTAATAGAATCTTAAAATATCGAAGCAATTGTTACATATACCAAGCGCAAATTAACATTTGTAGCGCAACGCATTTTCGTGCAAAATAGTGCGGTGCGGCCCGCCTGTAGTGTGCGTTGGTTCATCGATGTATGAAAGTAATGAAGGAGGATTTTTTTTGCAATGCGTCGTGTTTCGGTCCTTAATACTTATTTTATGCTGCGCAGGTGGGCATCAGTGAAGCTGCGGGGGCTCACCTGCTGCCCGAAGTCTCGACGTGTGCAGGCGGCAGCTGGCGACGTCGGGTGTCCTCTCATCCGCGCGTACCGCTCTCCAGACAGCTGTCCTCACCGCCACCATCCATGTATAATTCAAAGTAAGTTCCCTCCCAAAGATTGTCATTTTACCAGCCAGCAACACTGATGCCAACTCCAACTCCAAACATGACTAGCTGACCATTCACTGGAGTCCTGATTAAGAGTTCTACGTTACAACCCATGATGGGTAACAACCTGATCTCGTAGGTAACCCTACTACTTCGAGTCTTTTTGGAAGTCGTTAAAAGTTCGGTGGTTTACAGATGGCGCCCGGATGTCCGACGCGCTGTGAGTGCAGACGAGTCTAACGCTGCTTTGCATAGAGAGGCCAGTTATCTGCGACGGTTGCTGAAACCCAGGGCACCACGCAGTGTCAACAGGTGCTTTTCGATTTTCAAACTAGACAAAGTTAAAAATAACTGTAGAGAAACCTGTTTCAGTATTATTAAAAAAAAACAACTTCATTCAAAGAGTTAATTCAAGACGAGAGGTATTCCTTTTCTTTATTAGATTACGGAATTTTCATTCATCCAAAATATAGGAACTGGCCAAATTACCTTACTAACTGAACCAATATTTTGTCTCAGATGGACACCAAGAACTTTACGACGGTTACTAAGCACAGATTCCGAAACCGCACCAGAAGACAGCCAAAGTAACGGTTTGTATTGTTTTACCTCGAACATGAGCTAGTAAAATTCCAATTAACTGTACCTATCTCTTCTTTTTTTCGTCTATTTTTAAACTGTTTGTTTTGTTCTAGATGTCGTTGATGACTCCATGGTTGACACGACGCCTTATAGTTCTCTGACCTCCAATGGCATAGAAACTAATAACACCATAGTCGTTGATGAAGATTCCAACAGATCACTGAAACCAGAAGAAGTCAGTGAGGTGAGTGTGCTAAGCTTTAACTTATGTTTCCACTAAGACCATTTTTAACCGACTTTAAAAAAGGAGGTTCTGTATTCGACCCGTATGTATGTATGTATGTATGTTTGTATGTCCGCGATTATCTCAAAAACTACTGAACCGATTTTGATAATTCTTTCATTAGTGTGATCTGCATACTTTCAGGAAGGTTTTAGTATATAATATTAGGTCCTTACATATGAAATTGGCGTTTTTCGTACTGGCCACTTTAATCACGAATTTCTCCTCTTTGGTAAGGAATTCCAAATTCAAATTTGTACAGCTATTTACTCATGTATTTGTGCTTCGATGACCGTCATTCATTTGTTTTTTTTCTTCTGTTTTTTCTGTTTGCGTCACTCATTTTACAAAATGGAAAATTTTAAATATCGCATTATTTACGAGTACGAGTTCCGCCGTGGCACTAGTGCTGCGGAAACGACTCGAAGGGTGAATGATGTGTATGGCGGTCATGTTGCAAAAGAAAACACAGTTCGTTTTTGGTTCCAACGTTTTCGTTCTGGAAATTTCGACCTGCAGAACAAGCCCCGTGGACGGCCTGAGACCCAAGTTGATAATGGAGAATTGAAGGCTATTGTGGAAGCGGACCCATCGCAAACCACGTCCGAGTTAGCTGCAGGCTTCGATGTTAGTGATAAAACTGTTTTAATTCACTTGAAGCAAATTGGGAAGATTAAAAAGCTCCACGCCACTGCTGCTTCACGACAACGCCAGACCACACACTGCGCAACAGACGGCTACCAAATTAGAAGAGCTTGAATTGGAATGTCTTAGACATCCTCCGTACTCCCCGGACCTTGCTCCAACAGATTACCATTTTTTTCGCAATTTGGATAACTTTTTGCAAGGGAAAAAATTCAACTCCGATGGGGCAGTCCAAATCGCCTTCAAAGATTTTATTGATTCCCGTCCGACTGGTTTTTTTAGTAAAGGGATCAATGAACTACCTATAAGATGGCAAAAGTGCATTGAAAACAATGGTTCATACTTTGATTAATTAAATATATTATATTAAAAAATATTCGACTTTTTGTTCCTTCCATACAAAACGCCAATTTCATATGTAAGGACCTAATACATTAGGTAATTGTTCTTATGTACGAAGTTATATGCATAAATGTATCGCATCTCCGGCATTTCTATGGGAATTTTGATGATTATTCGACTCGTGTCTTCAATACTTCAATGCACTAGTATTAATTGAATTTGTGTGAGGTAGGTACAACTAAAAAGTGAAAAATAAAAACTTTTTTACAAAAAAACAACCGACTTCAAAAAAAAACACTACAAAGTGAAATATAACTTTAATTTCGGAAGTCGGTGTCAAAAAAAACGAAAATGAGGAACCAACGACACCGACTTGCGAAATTAAAGTTATTTTTCACTTTGTAGTGTTTTTTTTTGAAGTCGGTTGTTTTTTTTCGGTCTTCTGCTCAGTTTTGGCCCAAATATTTAGTTGTAGTATTCAGCTGCATCCGGTTAGACTGGAAGCCGACCACAACATTTTTGGGAAAAGACTAGGCAGATGATGATGATTTAGTTGTAGCTTCCATTCTGAGTTGTTCTTGTCTGACTCCTCAAAATTTGGACATAACTATACCTACATGACTACATCATTGGTTCAAGAATGATCTCGGAGGTCTATAGTCAAAGAAGATTGTTGGTCGCAGTCCAACAATGCAAAATAAAACCTAACACTGTACTTGGTTTTGCTCAGTGTGCGATATGGTGGGAATACGCGCGAGCGTGTCGCTGGTGGGGCGGCGCATACTGGGTCACTGCGGCGGCTGCACAAGCGCTGGCATTGGCCGCAGACTACTGGCTCACGCACACCACCTCACAAAGCGTGGGCACTGAGCTCTCTGATCAACAGGTATTCAATAAGACGGTTTTCTTCCTAATGAGCTATGACGTTACATATCTTAAAGCCATGTTCGTTTACAGCAAATATAGTTTCGTTTCTCTTAGTCAAGTTACACATTGATTTACTTTAGCACGACTGATGTGCGTAGTTTCCTGGGATCGATCCCCAACGAGCAGTCATCGGGTATTTTTTAGTAGCGGCCCAGAGTCTGTATTTTCGCCTTGTCGATGGCAATAATATAGCTTTCTATTACATGTGACTTAAAATAGTTAACTGGTGAAATGTGGGTGCATCTACTGGGTATGCACCTCTGCCTACGCATTCAGGAAATACAGGCGTAGTGTTACAATACATACCTACTCATTCATCGCAGCTGTTCCCAAGGTTTCATACAGCAAAGGAAGATTGATTTTGTAACTTGTGTCAGACATGGACCGGCGTGCGCACATACGCGATGTGGTGCGGGGGCGGCGTGCTGGCAGCGGGCGCGGCGCAAGCGGCGAGTGCGTGCGCGTCGGCTAAGGCGCGCCGCACCGTACACGACTGCTTGCTGCGGGCCACGCTGCGGGCTCCCCCGCATCATCTGCGCACCGCACCGTTGGGCGACACGCTGCATCGATTCTCTGCTGATATTTTGGTCATCGATAAGGTAAAAAATCCCCGATATATAAATAGTAATACTTATTTATGACCCGATATATAATCTTATCATCGGCTTACGTACGTAAAAATAGGCAAAAAGGAAAAAAAGTTATTTGCTTATCTTCGATGAATTTAAGCTAGATTCGCTGATCCAACATAATTTGTAAAAAAAAATCACGGTCTTAAAGCAACACCCTCCCAAATACCTCCCAAAAACCATCAGATGACTAGATTTGTCGAAACAGCTGTCGTTTCATCTATCATAGAGCTCGAATCAGGTCGACCTCTACCTTTGATCATTTAGGGTGGCCCTAACCGAAAGTAAATGTCTTCCATATCCCTCTCAGAAACTGCCGACAGCAATCAGCCGCTGGGCGCAGCTGGCTCTTCTATGTACCGCAGCTGCGCTGGTGAACGCCATCATCGCGCCGTGGACCCTGCTGGCGTCTATACCGGCGCTGTTGTGCTACCTCACCCTGCAGTCGGTCTATCTGAGTAACGCTAGGTACATATGCAGTAAGTAAATAATAGCTAGGCAGACGGGCAATGAATGACGATGCGCTATTTGGTAGGAAGAGAGAAGTGAGAAGAAGAAAAAAAAGAAGAGATACCTAACTGATGGCGAATTGCGAAGAGATTAATATTTTGACTGGGCTGGAATTAAACTCAAATAATAATCGTGTATAACTCATTAATAACTCACAGAATTTTCTTGTTGGATTTCGATTTTGTAACAAAAAGACATAAAACGAACGAGCTCATGATGATTAATTTATTTGAAACTTCGTGGTAGGATTATTTTATTTATAAATATATTACCAAGAAGCATAGAGATAAAAGTGGAGGCAATTAACACACTAAATACCTAAGTGAAGACGACTGTGGTCGGACACTCTCTTTTTAAATGCACACATAAGAACGAGACAGTGACATGTGTTTTCTTTGTTATATGTTTGTACTAGCTTCAGCCCGCGACTTCGTCCGCGTGAAATTTCACCCTCCCCCAATCTTAGGGATGGAATTTCGAAGAACCCTTTCTTAGTGGATACCTATTCTTCACAAAAAACACAACCTCCAAATGTCATGTCTCTAGGACCATCGGTTTAGGCTGTGCGTTGATATATCAGTCAGTCCGTCAGGACTTTGAATTTTATACAGGGTGTTACGGAAAGGGTATATCAATACAAACGGGTTGAAGAGTGTATCTGGTCTCAAATCTCTGTACAAAATTTCAGCTCAAAAGCAGAAACTTTGAAAATGCTTAATATTTTTTTATTTCGATAGTTTATTAAATTGAAATCATAACAAACGTGTCACCGCACTACGAGGGTCATTATCCATTATCTGTAGTGTGTCTGTGCGCCTAGTACACGCACATCACGCCGCCGCGCGCCAGTGCAGCGCCGTGATGTCGAAATAAAAAATATTAAGCATCTTCAAAGTTAATGCTTTTGAGCTGAAATTTTGTACAGAGATTCTAGACCAGATACAATCTTCAACCCGTTTGTATTGATATACCCTTTCCGTAACACCATGTATATATAGATTTAGAAAGATTCTCCGACCACAGTAGTCTTCACTTTGGTATTTAGTGTTGCCTCCACTTTTATCTCTAAGCTTCTTGTGTGTGTTCCAGTGCTAATGACATTAAATCGAGAAAGCCTAATCATTTGAGCATTTGCACGAAATTCAGGGAGCTTCAGTGCGCAGAAGCCCACAGCGCAGCGGTGGTGGTGTCTCTGTGTGCGCAGACCTGCGCAGGCGGCAGTACGATCCGCGCAGGCCGGCTTCAGCCGCGCATGCGCGCCACGTATTTGCGAAGTCTTGACACTAATCATAAAACACTTCTCCTGCTAAATTCAGCCAACCGCTGGCTTGGACTTACTTTGGTAAGTGATGCAGCCTTTCATACTAATTAAAAAAAAAAAAACATATATAAGTACATGTTGAGTTAAACTTACTGATCGTACAGGTAAGGAACTTGATACTGCGTTCTAAAACTCAAATTGCCGATGTAGGTCACACGGCTGCCAAGCTAAAATGGAACTGGGCTGGTCACATCTGTCGCATGCCGGAGGAGCTGTGGGCTAAAGTAACCACACAATGGGTCCCAAACAGCAGCAAACGGCAACGCGGCAGGCCCAGAATGAGATGGCGGGACGAACTCGACTCTTTCCACAAGGATTGGCGTGTAACAGCACTGGATAGGGATAAGTGGAAGGAGGGAAGGGAGGCCTTTGCCCTGCAGTGGGACAGAAATGGCTGATAATAATAATAAAAAGTACATGTTTGTCTTCTTGTTCTTCAAAGAATGTTGTTCAAGTGAGCTTACTATGCTCATACTCACAGGCTCACGCCTATGGCTGGAAACATATTGAAAAGTCAATAATGTAACGGTTATACAGACGCTAACCATTGCAAGAGATATAGACTTTTCAGTGTACAGGTTGCAGGTTTCGAAATATGGGTTCTAGTCACTGTGGCGTGGCAACGATTAGTGTTCGAATTCAAATTCGTTTCCTGACACGCGTCATATCGTGTCTTATACTGTTTGCTCTTCTTAGTTCCTCAGATGACCAGCAGTAACTACCTATACTTATCTACATATGTCATATTCTTCAACGTATTACGTTTACAGGAACTAGGCCTGTCCAGCAGTGGACGTCTTTCGATTGAAATTATGATGATGATTACAGGACTTGGTAGGAGCAGGCTGCGTATGCGTGGTACTGACGGTGTGCCTGCAAGGAGGCGCAAGCGGCGCGGCGGCGGGACTGGCCGGTGCGTACGCGCTGCTACTGCCCGCATACCTCGCGCACCTGGCCAAGTGCCGCGCCGACCTGCATCTGCAACTGGCAGCACTTGAGCGCGTGCATGACGATACCAATGTGCCGCAGGAGGATTATAGGGATGACTGTAAGTAAGGCTTGCATTGGAGTTATGTGGCTATATGCACTTGTGGAAGTTTTCCTATCAATACTTAACTGTTCCGAATTCCTCAATTCCAGTTTCCAGCATATCCATACTAATATTATAAATGCGAAAGTGTGTCTGTTACCTCTTGACGCTTAAACCGCTAGACCGATTTAGATGAAATTTGGTATGGAGATAGTTTGAGTCCCGGGAAAGGACATAGAATAGTTTTTATCCCGATATTCCCACGGGATCAAAACTTATGCGGGTGAAACCGCGGGGCGCTGCTAGTACACAATATATAACTATATCTAAACTATAGCACCTTGGATGAAATGATACGTCGTCGTGGTTCTTTTTATCAACAACACTACCAAAGATTAAATAAACGTACCTACCTACTGTGGGAATTATAGTTATGTTGATTAATGTCAATATAATTATGTCTTTGCAGTAGGTAAGAAACGTAACGTTTGTCTTTATTTTCAGGTCCAATACCTATCGGATGGCAGAGGAACGGAAAAATAGAATTCGAAAATGTCAGTATTCAGCATGAACCGGGCTCGTCATCGATACTTAAAAATATCAACCTTACGATTGCACCCGGTGAAAAGGTAATCCAGTCATATTTATTTATGTTTCTATATTATTCTGTGTGCAGTTAGCCCTGTCACTCTGTGTAAGGAACGATACCTTTACATACCTACGTACCAAAATAAATCCAGTCTTGCCTAGCTCACCAAAAACAACACTCAGCATCTTTTAAATTTCCAACATCAATGTCTTGCTCTAGGTACCGAGGTATTTAAATTCAATTGTACCGAATTTTTATTTCTTTATAATTAATAAAAACAACAAAATTAAAACCTAACTTAACTAAAACTATACAAAAACTAAAATATAGCGTCGAAAAATTCATCCGCATCGCTGTCGACTGGTAATGTACCCAAGAGACTGGCGGCATTGCCACGTTGTATGGCAATGCTTAGCCTTTGGCCAAGGTAAAAGCCAGCCCTTGGGTCACGGGAAGTGTCAACCAGCCGTTTTGAAATTTCTTTAAAAAGACCATGAGCACTCGGAATAAATATAATAATAATAATATAATAATAATATACAATTGTACCTATATAACCTTGATTTTAACGTTGTTTTAGTAAGTTATACTCCGGTTTTTTTTTGTAATCCAGTTTATGCCAATAAATAATTTATCTATTTATTTATACTCTTAACCGCTTTCCACAAAATCAGGTAGCAATTTGCGGCCGGAGCGGTAGCGGGAAGTCCACCTTACTACTGACTTGCGCCGGCGCCACCACTATCAACGCTGGCCGCGTCCTGATTGACGGCGAGGACATCACGCGCGTTCCTCTGCGCGCTCTCAGGCACCGCGTCGTGCTGGTACCACAGGACCCAGCCATGTTCTCTGGTACGCTTCGGGAGAATCTCGACCCTCTGGCCGTGCACACTGATGAAGAGATATGGCATAGCTTGAGAGCCGTCGGGCTGTTCGACTTTGTATCCGCTCAGACTGCTGGATTGGGTATGCGCACTTTCTAAAATTATTATTCTTCTTTCGTAAAGACAAGAGCCTTAGGTATAACAAGATGAGCTTTATGGTAAAAATATTAGCTTAGCAAGAGGCTGCTAGCGAGCGTGAGACCTCCACGTTTGTAGTGTAATACTCAAGAACGTCAGCAAGCCAAAGAGTAGGTACTTATGGTAGAATAGAAAGGAGCAGGAACTTCATTTCCACATCTATATTCACATGAAGGTCGAAGGAATGAAGGTAGGTTGTTATTTAGTTTTTGCCGGCATTCTTGGAGTACCTATATCACTGACCTGTATTATACAAGTATTGTTTAGAGGTCAGTGACCTATACTTATTTTATTCTTTGCAGAGTGCAGTGTATGTAGTCGCTCCGGTAGTTCTGGATGGAGTGCAGGACGCGTGGGTCGCGTGGCGGCTGCCCGCGCAGCGCTTCACGCGCAACTCGCGGGGGCTCTACTGCTAGACGAGCCCGCCGCAGCGCTGGACGCTAGCGCTGAACGAGCGCTGCTTGCAGCGCTGGCAGCAGTCGCACCCCACACAACCATCATCACTGTTGCGGTAATAATTTATTACAAATAATCCATTCACTATAGATTATGATGATATACGATTACGGCCCACTTCTTATAGAGCGGCCTGTGCCCCAGCAGTAGGAATATTATAAGCTGATTATGCTATAAAAGCATAGCATAATCAACCTGTAATATTCCTTATTCCTTTCTTAATTTCTTATAGCTTATAAACCATACATAAGAATTGTATAAGAAAATACTTTATACACCTACATCACTAAACAAGAGCAAAATTGTTCAAAAGCAAAAAAGCAAAATTGGCATAATCACCATGCTTGGTCCGGAGAGAAATAGAAGTTGTTCACCTACTAATAAGGCGTTTCATTTGAATATGAACCTTATTCATCTTAATATTCCTATTGATACGAAACGCTTCACACACTCGCTTTCAACAATTTGAACCTTATTTGCAGTCAGCGTTTCATACGAAGAACCATAATATATGTATATATGATTCTTCGTATGAAACGCTGACTGTGCTTTGCTTAAGTAAAGTCTAAGCATGCTTTATACATCTCAGCCTCAGGCTCCCAGCATACGTACGTCAACGCAATTAGCTATAGGTAGGTAGGTAAGTATTCAAGCTAACTTGTCTATATGAGCACGTGTTTCTGTGTAAAATTATATTTCTTTCAATTTAAAATGCTGTCATAACTTTGCAGCACCGCATATCGTCAGTGCGCGGGTACGAGCGCGGCGTCGTCCTCGACAGTGGCTGCGTGGTGGAGCAGGGCGCTGTTGCCGCTCTGCTCGCGCAGCCTGCCTCGCGCCTAGCGCGCATGCTCGCCGCTGCGCAACGACCCAACTAACCCACCACATCACCTTTTGTCCCACTCTTACTTCGCGATTGTAAGCGAGATATAAAAAAACGACTTCTTGATCTTAAATCTACATACGCTCAGGTCGTTTTCGACAAGCAGCGTGGCGTTGTCTAGATTTTGATGAACCTTACTCGAAAGGTTCCTAGAACTCAAATTGTCTCACTCAGTCATCCACTGCCCGATAGGCAGTATACATGCTTTTTTTTATTGACGGATCTAAAGGATACACACAGCAAAGGAGACACAGCTTTGTAATCGAATGCCCAGTATTTTAGTAACTTAAAAGACAAATGCACTTTAGCATCTCCCTAGTATTATTCTTGTATTTCAAAAATATGCGCAAGTTTCGTCTGATTTCTTCAAACACGCTAGGCTTTCACCTACCCATGTTTTTTATTTACAAGTATGATAAAGTGCATATTTTAAACAGCGATGCTAGTTAATAAGTGGTAATACATGTAACATGCAAAAAAGCACAATTATACTGACATTGAATAATTACATCGTATCATCCTATAGCAATATAACAAACAATTATAATATAATATGACCCTGAAAGTCAGATAATAAACGATTCATACATGAGGAATTTAAGCTATTTATAAAGGTGTTGACATTGAATCTCAATTAACCATTTTAACACACTATTTTCGCAATGACTACCGACTTGATAAGAGAACGATTGAACTAACTAAGCTTGTAATCAATCGTGAGCATTATACGATGTAATAACGTATTATTCAATTGTACCTTGTTTGTTCCAAATAAATGACAATTAAAACAACTGTTAGTATGTTTCCAGATTGTATTTCCAATAGAACAACAATTGCACTTAACCTCATTTAAAGCTCACGAGCGCGGCGCGGCGCCGACGCTAACAAACGCCAACGTGCTGCCAGAGTCAACGATACTTCATAAAATTATATCACTACATAACAAATTACAACAATATTTACGTTGGCACCGAGTTATATATAGTTATATAAAAACATTTGTGTTATCACACAATATAAAAATATCTACTTAAAATACCTACTTACGTAAATACACTTATACAATTCTAAATTAAATCTCGACAAGTTCAATAAATTCATTGTTTCTTACGAACTACATTGGTATTCACGTGTTATCGGACAAGACGGGCACAAGTACATATTTTACAACATGACTGCACTCGAACAATGCGTTCAGCGGCTGTTCTATCTTTGGTAAAGTTATTTCCTTTAATTCGCCCCATTGGTTAAGTTGCAGCAAGTATTGCTGCAGACCCTTCCTGGGATCTATGAAGGTTGGACAATACAGGTTAGTAAGATTTTTAGAAAAATATAGAGCCCAAGATTGGAATTATTTAAATGGCATTTCATCGGACAACTGAAAAATGTACAGTTGCAAGCAACAACATCAGACTATCGTTAGGCCGCTATCCGACCAAAGCCTCATGCGCAACTATGTGACTAACATTAGTGCAGCAATCCTAATTAGACTTAGTAATATATGTTCACGCCCGATAGTCAGGTTATTATTACTCGCGACTTCAACATTCCTCCGCCGAATTCTTTGACTATCACAAATTGTGTGACGGTTATGTATTTACAATAAAATTACATTTATTTACCACGTACAAGGCACTAGATTAGGACACTTTAATTATTACCTCCACAAACACAAGGCGCGGGCAATGTTACGGTCTGCCCGAATTTTCACAATAAAGGCTCGTTTAAACGAGGAGAGTGTCTCGACCGTTGAGCGGCGTGACTGTCTACCTCGCGTAAGTGAGCCGTCAGATAGATCTCAGTATAAAAGCTACGAATTTTGGACCGCTGTCATACAATACCACATAAAAGATAATGTTGACAATGATACCTTTTTTATTATAGTTCTTGTGATGCTACACCAAATATATTACCCGACAATAATTTTACAGCTAAGTTTTATACAAACATACGCTTTCATATCCATAATATGTCGATGTTATCAAGGATTTAACAATCATGATAATTTTGTGAAAACCAACATTTTTTTATACAATTTATAAACTTAGTAAAGTATACAAAAATAAGTAACAATTCAGATGCAAGCTTACATTTTAAACCGGGCAGTGTTTGAACTCTTCGATGATAGTCAAAATAAAAACAAAGTGATACAGTACTTAAGTTCAGTTGCAATTATTTTTTCCGTATAGTTTACGATCTAGGAAATATTTGCTACTCAACAGTCAAAATATACTGCCAGGGTTGCATATTAGAAAATCAAAACTTTCTCGAGCAAATTTTGAAAGAACAATAAACGAAATAACAAAATTTAAAGGACCAGAAAAATTTTAAATTCCCAATGTATACATCAAATGAACGACTGATCAAAAGTTGCTAGATGTAATTTTCCGATTTTCAATACTCCGAATTATTTCCGTTACCGCTACCGCACCCGAACTCAACGAACGCAATAGACGACGTAGGATGCAAGAGCGAGCGAAGGGCACCCCGAGGTTAGGTTTGGTTAGGCTATTTTAAACCCTTTACACAGCCGTCGACATAGGACGCAAGAGCGAGCAAGAGGCACCCCGAGGTTCGGTTTGGTTAGGTTACTTTAAACCCTTTACACAGAAATAGGATTTGGTCAATAGTGTAGTAATAAATAATTTAATAAAATAATAATTAATATTTAATTTTTATTTTTTTTATTTTTCCAGACTTTGGTCAGCTGAACTTTTGATCAAATAACCACCGTTATTTTAAACTTTGTTGATTTGTACGTTGTTCTTTTGAAATTTGCTCAGGAAAGTTTTGATTTTCTATTATGCAACCACTGCCAGGCTATAAAAACGTTATATTATTCGCCAAAATAATGGCTGTCAATTCACAAATTATATTTTTCGTGAGGTATTTAAATAAACAATAAATGGCGGAGTCAAAATTAAGGCAAACGTGGTTCGAAACACGCAATACAAATTGGCTAAAACGTAATATTTGAACAAAAATAAATAAAAAACAACAAAGATAAAACGACCGACCTCACAAGTCACAATGTGGTTTAGTATTTTTTTTATATCCAATGTTTATTGGCGGTCGATTATGTACCATTCTGCATTGATACGCACTAACGATGACCGCACCGACTTTTGGTCCGAGCCGACGCACGAGATGTTACATGTTAGGACTCTCGGAACAACGTTGACGGCGTCTCCCAAACTAAAGTTGTCGAGAATGTATGTTTTATTCGGAAGAGTCCCGTTCCCTCGCTGTCCCGCGTGCACGCGCCTACGTGGGCTCGGTCTTGACGCCGGCGCTGGCGGCCACGGCAGTACGCGCCTCGTCGGGCAGGCGCTCCGGGCTCGTCAGGATGTCCGTCGTCGTGCACAGCACGCGGAGGGAGTTCAACACCGCTGGGAACAAATACGAACATCCAAATAATATCTCCTTTCCACTGCAACACCAACTAGACAGTGACGTCTGAGAATGCAAGAAAAAGTAAAGGTCACCGCACTAAGCACAGTGTAACTATTCATACAATTGCATCATAATAGTTTTACACTAATAGTTTTTTTGCTGAATGATGATGATAGCATAATATAAGGCAGTTTTGGTAATCAGCCCCGCCAACTTAACCACGATCTGCTGATGTTGGAATATAAAATGAAGGGTATCGTAGTATCAGTGTACCTGGGCGCATCTCGACGAGCGAGCAGTGCTGCTCGGCCCACAGCAGCGTGGTGCGCACGAGGTCGGCGGCGCTGCTGCACGACACGCACGCGCTGAACGACTCCACCAGCGCCGCGCTCACTACGCTAAACTGTACGCGCTCGATAAGGACATGTATTGTTTGTTTTTGAACGCGAGCCTTTGGAACATGAATGAAATAAAGATTGCTATCGACTAAATCTAAAGTCTAATAAAAACGAACCGAATAGAATGTTTTTTTTTTTTTAATTTGCCTAATATGTAAGTTATATTGTATTGCCAAATTGTGAAACAATAATTTTAAAAAAATCCAATGGGTGGTGGTCGATTGGTGAATGAACCAATGAGTCGATGATTTTGGAGTGGTTGAGGAGTGATAATTTTTAATCTTGAACGAATACAATCGCTGAATGTACTATTACTTACACCATTTATGGTCTTTGGTGTGCATAATTATGAAGGGGCCCGTGGCTAAATGATAACAGCCGCAAATGTCGATCGATCAGGTTAAGCTACGCTTGTCGCGGTTGGTCTGTAGATGGGTCTAGGTAAGGGGATCTTTACACACCGACCCTCCGCGCCTCGGAAAGCACGTTAAGCCGTTGGTCCCGGCTGTCATTCGTGGATCTTTGACAGTTTTTACGGGTCGACAGAAGCCTAGTCTGACAACCAGTCTTACCATACCTCTTTTGTTGCCAGCCGGAAAACAGAAGCCCACTCAAAGTTAATATCTTGTAAAACCCAAAATCTGAACATAAGTATTGACCATGTGATAACTCATTTTTATTAACCGAGCATATATTTGGCTTTATCAGTTAGTTTTTTTTTTATCATTGACGTAATTGTATCGCGGCAGCTGTGTAAAACAGATGAGTTTAAGTGCAGATTGCCGGCCCAACAAGTGCGATAACGTATCTATCAGTGCTCTCGATCGGAAGCCCTCACGATACTACCTAGTGGCACCTGAATGCTTGTAAAAATGGCTGTGTTTAAAATAGCGCTATCTTAGACAATACGAGGAAAAACGTGCTACTTTTAATCACCTGTTTCCGCTGTTTGGAAGATTCTGACTAATTGTTAACGGAAACAGCTCAACTAAACACAAGCGGCGGTTGCCTACGTTCTGTCGAATTATGTAAACAGAAATGTATGGAGAAGCAGTTTTTTTTTCCGCGATTTCAGGCTTGCGCCTAAAGTAAACGTTGTTCATAATGATGAGTACATTGACCCCTTAAGAGTTTACAATTACACCTTGTAAAAACTTTTACCCATAATAGCTTCTGTCTGAATTTAAAATATTAAAGACAGGAGACGAATTACAAATGTTTCATCAAATACTCACGTGATGATAAATAATGACAATTTAAAACTTGTTACAAAAGGATACGAGCCAATACTTCCAGTTGTGCATGGTCCTGTTGGCGACGTGTCGCGCGAACATCTCGCGCAGGCGGCCAGAGCGCGCGCGCGACACGGGCGCGCCCGTCGCGGGCAGCAACGAGTGGCAGTTGCTGCAACATTACGTTACGGGTTGATGCATACTTACAGTTTAATAAAAAAGAAAAGTATGCTCTTCGGGTGTCATCGTCTATCTTCGGAAATACAAACGCGCGTTGATGATCTTTGTGCTGTTTCCGAAAAACACGAAGATTATAGAAGCGTTTTCTGGTTTAACTGTACTTTGTTTATTATTAAAAATTTCAATAAGCCAGAGCGAATTATTAGCTATATCAATAAATTAGCATAAGACGGATACACATTATCGGCCGCCGAAGCGATATTTAGCGATTATTTAAATCGCCAAATTACACACGGATGTAGCGTATAAAATAATATGCGGTTTTGTATCTTTTGATTTGTCTGTTATTTTTAATCAAATGATTTACTGTTAACAAAACTGTGTATACGTACGTGATAGAATTGTTTAAACCTTCTATTTGCTGTCGCAAGCTCTCCATCTCCTCTTTGATTTGGTTCCTCTCGGCTTTCAATTGTTTAATATACTCCGCACCCTTCTGCAGCATTGCAGCTTTACTTATCTAGAAATAGAAACATGTTTTTGAGAATAGAACTTTTTTTGCTTTTTTTTTTTTTTTTTTTACTGGCTGTTGATATAGTGGTCTGGAGCACTACTCCTGAGAGCACCTTGGTTCGATCTCCGATTCGGACAATGTATTATTGCGTTTATACATTAGGAAATTCTCAGTAGCAACCCGGAGTCTGGATTTGTGTCCTTTTAATGGCAATAGGCTCGCCATCTATTATAGGAAACTTTAGGTGTATTAGACTCTATACACCCAAGTTCCTCTTCCCATTTCGGATATAAGCTAGGCAAGGCTAGAGGAAAAAAAAATCTTGCAAAAACGTTCAGCAATTTGTATCAAAGTATGCGCTTCGGGAATCATCGTCAATCTTCGGCAGTACAAAACTTAGAAGCTTAGCTTTTGTAGGGGGTTACTATGTGATGCGATGCTCGGGCTAATTCGGAAACCCGAAGATTAACAAAGCGCATTATCCGGTTTTACTCGGTTACAAACCTTAGCGGCGGGGTTAGTGTTGAGATGCGGTATGAGCGCCTGCAGCGTGTCGAAGCCGTTCTTGATGTTGTAGCGGCGCTTCTGCTCGGCGTGCAGGTGCGTGCGGCGCGGCTCGCGCGGGCTGCCCGCGCGCGGCGAGCCGGCTGCGCACGCGCCGCCCGGCGACGTGGGCGGGGACAGGGACTGCGCACGACAGATTGTTAGCTATAATGCCGGCGCATCATCGCAAAGATCATGATAATTGTTAATAGTAGGTATACAAGGTGCAATAGAAATAGCTGAAAACCTCAAAAGGAGTTATTATACTAACTATTATGAAATTTGAGTCGATTCTAAAAAAAATTAAAAGTTTTTCATCATAATGAGTACAATAGATCCTTTTGAGATTTTCAGTTATTCCAATTACACCTTCGTATAAGTGATTCGATATTTTTTCAGCGTTAGCCACCGTACGTATGACTAGCAAAACTAAACATTCTGTGCAACTAAACTGTCTTCGCAATGAGCGAGTAGGTATGGGCGCAATGCGGCGTAGTTTGGATTGAATCATGTAGCGATGCTAGCTCACCGTATGCATTTACGCTGCGATCACGCGGCGTCACCGCTTTCAGTGAAAATACGCTCAGCGCGAATTAATAAAAAAATTTGAACCACTTTTGATACTACCAATAACGATCTTTACTATTCTCTAATTCAGAAGAAAGAAAAAATGTATGATGAAAATTTGACTTTGAATTGAAATGCGGTGCGTCTAAAGAGTCTGCCCTTCGGCCTTGTCATATTACCCAGTTACTCACGTGATGCGGCGACATGACGTCGCTGCCGATGGGCGACGGCTGCGCGCGTCGGCTGGGCGACCGGGTGGGCTCCGAGCCCGCGCCCTCCTCGGAGCTGTTCAACTTGTACAGGCTTTGGGCTGCAATGTGAAAAACAAAAGAGGTCAGAGGAAGCCGCGGGTTTTAGTAGGGATTTTTATATGGGTACAGATCGGAATTGTGAAAATAATGGTTGTTTGGTGATCGATGTCGAATCTCAATTGTTGGCGTTTGAAAGCTTGGTCTTGACTTCGCCAACAAAGTCGTCGAGACTGTATACGTATATCAATGATTGTTATACCGATCTGTACGCAACTTATAAAAAGCGTGCGAGCGAGTGACATAAAAAAATAAATTAGCATATTGACTGACAGTGTTGCGCTGAGAGTAGCTGCGCGAGCATTACGCTAGCTTGTGGCAGCGTGGGCTCGGACGCGACGCTGTTGAGTGGCGGCGGGCGGCGCGCAGGCCCGGCGGCCGCGCCAGCCCCGCTTGCCCCGCCGGCCCCGCCAGCCCCGCCGGCCCCGCCAGCCCCGCCGGCCCCGCCAGCCCCGCCGGCCCCGCCCTCCACTACGCCGCTCGACGTCGAACGCGACCGAATGCGAATGCCGCCCGGGTTTGACTCGCGAGCCTGCAAATTGTCAACGTTGTACGTTACACGTACACCCGTACTTACCATTTCAAATGATTCGAGCGTTTGCCGAGATTTCATTGCACGAGGATACGAGCGATTAAATCACTCTTCACTTCCACAGACATCTGTTGGGTAATATAAAGGAAATCTTGTAGTTGGCCCATGGAAAATTGAATAACAAATTTGTAATTTCAAAACGTCAGCAATTCAAAACTTGACAAGCTCGATGCGTGGACAATCTCGGGAGGAGCAGTGGTGGTTGTTAGGATGTAGAACAATTACTCCGGGGATCTTACTCGGGAATAAGTTTTCCGTCGGGATGGTCCTGGCAAAAAATGTAATGTACTAAAAGCGCATACCCTCGCGTTGTGCTTAGGGACCGACACGTCATGCGGCGCGGGCGCGACCTGCGCTGGCGCGCTCACGCTCCAGTCGGGGTTCAGCTGCGAGCCCAGCGGCAGGCTGTGCGAGCGAAACTGCTCCTTGTTGACGCGCGATACTGCACCCGCACTTGAGCTCGCCCCCGACGACAACTGTCCCCACAAAAGCGATGGTAAGACTCGACATCCGAATTGACGAAATACACTCTTACAAAAATAAATATTTCAGATCTTACCTGTGAAGCTGTGACGGGCACCAGCGGCGGTGAAGGCATCTTAAACGAGCGAGGGTTCACCGTAGACGACACGGGCTTCGCCTTATAAGAGTCCTGTGCACTCGGCTGCAAGTACTGCATCTGCGGCGACGTCTGGCGCGAGCCCACGGAGCGGGACTCGTAGCCCTGTGGGGACACCGGCGGCCCCGTCTGGCTCATGGCCTGGCCGTAACTCTGATACTGATTGTTTTGCACCTGCCCCGAGTAGTGGGACACCCTCTGTCGCGGCTTCTCCCGCCCGTAGCCGCCCCGCCCCTGAATCACTATAGTAGACGCGTACTTAGAATTCTGTATCGGTTGCTGCAGCAATGATACAGTTTCTGGGGCAGTTTGTGAAGGCGGTACTACACCTGTAAACATAAACGTGATAGTATTATTTCTTATGTCAAATGGACAACGAAAGCAACAGTCCCTCGATAATCGACTTACCTGTATTATATTTATAAGGTTCAGATTGCGCAACAATCTTTGGATTATTAACATATTGTAACCTAGATGATTTTCCAACGTAAACATTGTGCATTTGTTGGTCTGACTGTGAAGTGTTCTGTTGTTCGTAACTGATGGGTTGATACGAAGATAGCATCTCTTGAGGATTCATCATATTGTTCTGTAGTTCGGACTGGGAAAATAGCCTGTTATTGTCGTACATTCCCATCTGCTGCTCATTCTTTATTGTATGTTCTGCCATCGACATCATTTGAGTATTATTGCTTGTGCCTAGAATAGGGGTGTCGTTTAGTAATTTATTTGTTCTTCAAAGGTTTCATTCAATAAATCGAATTATAAGTAGGGGATTAAAATTACATGATGATGATGTCACTTTTGGCACCCTAAACACAAGTTAAATCTTAGTTTGGGTATCAGAGTTCATCGAAAACACTCTTTCTCTTAGTTGTACCGCTGCATAGTGTTTAGATAAGATGACATTGATACGGATGACGCGAAAAGATTCAAGCGTCATCGTGAAATGTGTAAACTATAAATGGTACCGTGTAAAGACATCTGGCTGGTCGGCATTGTGACTGCTGTGTTGCTCTGGCTGCTGTTCATAAAACTCTGTGGAGAGTAGGTGTCGACGGATATGCCCCCTCGATACATCGAATCTTCGGAAGTTAACGCAGATTCCTCTGGCACTGGCGGTAATAATCTGGGCGTCAACAAATCTGAAACATTTTACTGACACGTTAGTACTGAAACAGGTAGATAGATAACTTATTTAATATTTACAAAAAAATGACAGTTACCCTGAAGAGGTTCCAGTGTGTCCATAAAATCATCAAGATTGGGTTGCAGTGGGCCTAAACTTGGTTGAATGAAGTCTGCTAAACTTGCTCCTCTGGCTGAAAGCATAAGTAAATTACGATTATTGGTACTAAAAAATTAGAAAGAATATTAAATTATTAAGGGCGGAGACCAATAATATTATGATGTAAACAGACGTTAACTTATGCCTTTAAATTCCTGTTGCTCCACTCCTCTCCTCTTTAATGTAAATTCACCCATATTTTGTTTATTACAAAGTTCAATTTACCTATTTCCCTACAGTCGGGGAAGGCGAAGGGTTGATGGCTGGTGATGGTAGAGAAGAGTGTGTCAGTCATGAAGTTTAGATAGTCCTCGTCCGTGAGCATGTTGCCTGCAAGGTCGCTGCACTGCGAGAACGATTCCACCGTGTCCATTTCCGATATCTGAACAAAAACCAACCATAATTGTTACATCGTTATGTCTATTTTCCAGTAACAAACATATAGCAGTTAAAAATGTATCTTACCGTATCCTGAACGGAAGTGTCTCCCTTTCCAAGGAGTCGCATTATATGAAACTTGCGCCATTTTTTATATTCTGCTATAACCGCCTCTGCCCTTCGTTTCCAATATTTACCTTCTAGTATTGTTGCCTAAAAATAATGTAATGTTATATTATTATTTTAATATACCGTTACTTTTATATTAGAAATAATTCATAATCAAATCATTCGTACGTACCTCTGGTTTTACGTGCGTGTCAACATCTAACGGGGAAGCGAATTGGCATACCAATGTATTTTGTTTCTTTATAACTGTAAACATAATGCATGCAGTTGTAGTTGAATTACACATAATAAATACTAAAATAATAAAAATAGTAGAATATTATCGGCACCTTCGGTGCTCAAGGTGTCAACAGACGATATCGTTGTCATAACATTGTTATGAATTACATCACACCACCTTCTGGGCCTTTGGGGTTTCATTAATATCTAGACAAACACTGTTCAACTATTTAATATTGATAGTTTTATTGAAATTGATTTTAGATAAATTGTTTGCCCTACATATTCTATATTATCAGTAAATTCTTAATCGCGTAGACGTAGGTTCACCTCGCATAAATCTGAAAAGCTTTTCTATATCGTAATTTATTACTCAACCAGATATGAATGTGATAAATACGGTCTACATAGGTAGACGATAATACACGACACGCCTTCAATATTTCAAAACGTGGGCGAGGCTTGTTATACTTAACTTCTACATCATCATTCTCCTGCCCTTATCCCATTTTATTTGTGATCCGCGCCACATGTCTTTTTCCTATTAGTCATCATCTCGGTAGTCACCCCCTTTCTAACCATATCATCATTCACACAGTCCAACCATCGTTTCTTTGGTCTTCCCCTACTCTTATAGCCCTCGACATTTATACCTAAAACTCTCCTCACGACATTTTCCTCATTCCTATACCATGCCCATACCATGACAACCGATTTCCAGACAACTTTTTAGTTATCAGTGCAACTTTCAGACTTCCTCTATGTACTCAATTACTCATTTCTTATTCTATCCATTCATGTACACCACAAATTCCTCTTAGCATTCTCATCTCAGCTGCATGCAATTACCTTTCACTCATCCCTTTTGTGGCCCAACATTCTGATCCATACAAGACAGCAGGTCTAATCATGGTTTTATATATATTCCCTTTAAATTTAAGGGGAATGCGGGAGAGTCGTAGATTCTTCCCGTGACCTGCCGCCATTTCATCCATTCAGTGTTAATTCTATGCTTAACCGCCGAAATCGCATAATATATGTATTCAGTTTTGGTTCTGCTGATTTTCAAGCCAACATTCTCCAGCTTCTGTTGCCATTTCTCCAATCTGCTCTGGATCTCAGGTCCATCTTCACGGACAAGAACAATGTCATCGACAAACAGCATGCGCCAGGGTGCTTCTTCCTGTTTGTCCGACGTAAGAGGGTCCATAATCAACAGGAAGAGGTAAGGACTTAAAGCCGACCCTTGGTGCAAGCCAACAGCCACACTGACCTCGTCGGTATAGCTAACAGCCGACCGGGCGTAGGTACGAGGGGATTGACTAGCTGTACATAGCACGAATTAACTCTACATACTTCCCGGGCAAACCTTTCTCTTTCAAGGCCTATTTATTCTCTTCGTTCCTTAGCTTTTCAAAATAAACCTTCCATCGTTCTTTTGTTTCGTCATCTTTGGACAGAACCTTACCAGCATCGTCTTTCATACATTTAATGTGAATTATATCTCTCGTTCTTCTTTCTCTTACTTTTGTAATCCGGTAGAGCTCCTTCTGACCCCTAGGGCTGTCCAGTGAGTCATACAACTTCTCCAGCGCCTTAGCACTCGAAACTGCTACCGCCTTTTTTGCCTTTCCTTCCATTCTTTATAAATCTTCTTCTTATCTTCTTTCAAACTATCATTTTCGTTTTTTAAACCCTGCCATTGTTCACCCCCCCCCCCCCTTCAATTCTTCACTATCTTCCACATCCATCATCACACCATTGAAATCCTTACAGAACTTTTCTTTTACACTATCCTCACACCCTGAATGAGGTGCATACACACTTCTACATAGCTTAGTTAAAATAAATAACATAATCAGAAAACGAATGTATGAGACTCCGCAAACCGGTTCGTATTAATTTAAACTTAACATTGCAAAAAGAATTAAGGATTTAAACTCTTAAAACCACTTCATACACAACAATTACAAAAAAAAAAACTTTTATTTTTAAATATCCCTATCAACCGGCCTCCAAATGAATTACTGAATTAAACAGCATAACAAAATTATTGTATTTAAATTAATGTACCTATATACGCAATATATCACCGTGGTAGCAGCAATCAAATATAAATCAACCTTGTCTTTATTTAATGTCCAGTTTGGGGTCACCGTTATCTCCTGTATCTTATACCTATGTAGGTGCTCCAGTATGTTTGGCGCTATGCGTACAGGTGTTCAATTTCCCAGACAATAATTATTTGCCCAAAACTTACGGGCCTATGCGAACTTCATATCAGCATCATTATCAAAATATTGCTTTTAACACGCCTCTAGTGCATGCCGTTCGAGGTTTTATTTTTTACAGCAGTTTCAGCAATCAGCTTACAGATGAACATGAGACTTGATTTAAAGCAACGAAACTAACTTTAACATTACAACCCGGGCGCGATAACTAGACACCTGGCTCGAAACTCAACCCCTCTCCCGCTGCCCCGCGCGCGGCCCCGCTCCGCTCTCGTCCTTCAGTAACGTTAGCATAGCCATTACCGTTGCACGTACCCTTTCTTGAGTTTCGGAGTCATTTGTTTGTTTGCTGTTATAATTATTTTGTTGAGTTTTTGTTTATCGTTACGTTGGACGTTTTCTTGTTACCGTTGTTACAATTATACGATGGGTAAAACCATACACAGTAAAGAGAGGGCCTTAATTCTCAAGGTGTTGGCTTTTTTTGAACGTGAAAAAGAAGTTAGCAAATTCCTGATTCCTGTGGACCCTAAAAAAAGTTATGAGCATGAAAAAGTGAATAAAAAGTTTATGATTCCGGTGGATCAACCGATAAATAGAACTTGCGCGGCTACTGGTATATCTAAAAGTACATTAATGAGAATAAAAAAGCAAGTAAAACCAGTGACACCATCAATTCTACCGGTGCCGAGTACTTCGACGTCTGCCCAATTACCCGGACCATCAAATGAACCGTCAACACCTGGCAAGAAGAGAAAATCACGGAAAAGAATAAATTTGGACAATTTCGACTTAGTTGCCCTGAGAAACTTAATCAACAGTTTCTACACTGTCAAAAAGGAAGTCCCTACGCTGAAGAAAATATTGGCCGCTGCAAAAAAGGATTTGAATTTTCCGGGTAAGTGTGTTTCTCTAATTTTTTTTTTATCCAACAAGTACCTACGCCAGTAACATCGTATATGTGTCAAGTACTGTCAAGGTGGTTTTTTTTTTGTTTTCTAAAGAATGTTTACGGTTCCGTACGCTATGCAGTTCTCGAAAATATTATACCTACAAAAGAATTCCCGGAACTGCGAGCCGGCGCGCGGCGGCGCGGCGGCGGCGGCCCGGTGGCTTGTGTTCTATTGTGTTTCGCATTCACTCTGTTGTCTTGATCGCTTGAATACTTTTTTGCATAAAGCGTACTCACGATTTTGTTTTTTTTTTTATTACTATTTTATATAATACCTGGCTAAAATTTTGGTACCTAATAGAATATTTTTACGATGAGGAAATAAACTTAAATTATAAAAAATACTCTTATTTACAGGTGAGAGGACTACTTTGCGGCTCATCTTAAAGGATCATTTGGGATACAAATTTAAGAAATGCAAGAATGCCCGATTGGTTTTGATACAAAAGCCTGATATCGCTGCCTGGAGGGCTCGGTACCTGCGACGAATGAAAGAGAATAACGACCTCGGATCGGACAAAAAACCGGTGACGTATATAGATGAAACCTGGATACATTCTCACTACACAGTGAGAAAATGCTGGCAGAATAGTAGCGACGCTAGTATAAAGAAAAATAGCAATCCCGGCCAACGTTGGATTCTCGTTCATGCGGGTGGCGAATATGGCTTCATCCCCGGGGCCGAGTTATTATATAAATGTAAAAGCAAGACAGGCGATTACCACGACGAGATGGACACAAAAAATTTTGTTAAGTGGCTCAACGAAAAGTTGTTGCCAAACTTGCCTCCAAACGGCATAGTTGTAATAGATAACGCACCGTATCACTCAACACAAGCCGAAAAAATACCTTGCCAGTCATCACTCAAAAGTGAGATGCAAAGCTGGCTTACCAAAAATAATATAAGTTTTGATGAAAAGATGACGAAGCCAGAATTATACCACATCATAAAATTAAATAAGCCAGAAAAAAGATATGTGGTAGACGAACTGTTGAGGGAGCATGGCCACGAGGTTGTACGTCTGCCACCCTACCACTGTGATCTAAATCCAATAGAATACATCTGGAATTTAGTTAAACAAAGGGTGGCAGACAAAAATATAGATCAGTCTGAAAGACTTATTGAAAAGTTGACTAGAGAAGCAATCCAGTCAATTTCAGTTGCGGACTGGAAAAAAGAAGTTAATCATGTCCAGAGACTGGAGGAAGAATACTGGGTGAAAGATCGACTTCAAGAACACCGAGAAAGGGAATTCATTATTTCTCTTGGAGGAGAAGAGACTTCTTCTGAAAGCGAAAGCGAGGACACAGAAAATGACAGCGATAATAATATGTCTGGTATAGAAGAATTGAGTGACGATTCGTTATAATTTTAATAATAAATGAATATAACATCCTTTTTTGTTTTATTTCTGTAAGAAATCAATTGTTCTACCTACTTCTTACTTTAACAAGAATAAACTTAATTTTATAAAAAAAAATATTAATACGAATATTGGTAAGTTACTGCTCCAAATTGTAATTATAATGAAGCCAACAAAAATACTACATTCGTCATTAGTACTTGTTTTATCTCAGTAGGTAATAAATTATAAATCAGTACGTATAATACCCGGCACGTAAGTTGGCAAGATATTTTGTAGTGGGGGAAGTTCGCGCATGCACAATTTCATACATTTTTACATGCGCGAACTTCCCCCACTACGAAATATCTTGCCAACTTACGTGCCGGTAACTGTACAAAAAGTGCAGCACGCACTATCATTTTTTTGCACTCAGTACTATAGACAAATGTCATTTGAGCCAGGTGTCTAGTTATCGCGGCCGGGTTGTATAAGTCCGAAGTCCGAACTACGGAAAGTTGATCACGCAAACACCAAATGAGAGGAGATGAGTCACTTTTTTTATAAAAAATCTAATAAAGAACAAGCCGCATAGTAACAGATAATAAAAAATACGTAGGCACCAAGAAACGTCGTCAAAGAGCTCTGCAAATAGAATTTTGTCAACAAAGAAGTGAAATTTTGGGCTATTCTATCCTATCGTTGATGCTTTTAATTTTTCAAATATAAATTAATGCACTTACACTGCATATGCCAGCACCGCCATATGACGTTGTTCAATCGAATCTTGTCCTTCCACCGAAGTTTTATACCTTTAAAACGATTCCATTTTGGCGAAGTTAATTTTTGTCTGAGAAAAACAAAACATAAAATATATTTAGAAATAAAAAATAACTCACCATGCTCTTCCCGCGTTCGGGTAGTCACAAAATAATGTTAGATAAATTAACCCTCATAAAAATGTTAACTATAAAGGTCCTCGAACTTATAAGAAGCATTTTTACTTTGAACGAATTTAAAACAGCCATGATTAAAAAAATAAATAAAAATTGTAAAAGTGTAGACAATATTACAAAACTGTGCTGCACAGTGGAAATAAATTGTCAGACAATCAAGTGGTAAGCTGGTTATCAGCATCGGTATCAATATGTGATCTTAAGCTTATTGCAAATAACAGTTTGATAAGAAAGAAACATAGCCTATCTTATCTACGGTCTGTACTTGTACAAATAAAAGGCAGAAGGTAAAATAGAAAAGCTATTTGTAACAATAAATTTGATATAGATATAAATTATAGGATTCTAACAGGCTTGAAGGAATACGTATTGCATAAGGCACTTTACGGCAAGCGCTCTTACATAACATTATTTATAGGCAATTCACTTAACAATCGGTTAAGTAGGCCCACTCATAGTTGCAGTTACAGGTTTTTAATGTTCTTAGGTTGTATTACACTAACACACTGGATGTCGCTCAATAGAACTTGCTTGGTCGGATTGATCATATTGTTGAGTGTCGATCGATTCATATTGCTATTAAACCAAATCGATCTCTTGAAATGAGAATTACGCATCAAATTCAATCAACCCGTTCCAAGTATTGATTGAGCGATGATAACGCCGAAATTTTTTTAGAGAGTTGGAGATCCTATAGATCGTAGCGGATCTGATCTAGCAATACATTTGAATGCTTTTATAAGATGGATAAATCTGTTCTCCCAAGCTTAATAATTCACCGAAAGATGACCACGGTATTGTTGGCGTCATTGCGTAGTCGATCTCGTTTTTGCGTTATCGCATCCTTACTTTTTGCGTTTAAATATTAAAACGTAGTGTTGCCATCCGATGCTCATAATTTTAATACCGTATGCGTAGTCGAAGGCTATCCCTCCCTCTTGCCGCAAATATGGCGAAATTCTTTGGTTTTCCTGTAATTAATACCTATAACTACTAGGTATAACAATTTACCTCTATTGCCGTGATTCCAAGAGGTACCTAATCCTATACTTTTCTTTGTTATTTTATGTACAGAACTCAACAAAGGGGAGTTTTTAGAGCGATGTTTTGTTTTGATGTACATGTTTTTAGGCGTGACCGGAAAAATGTAGCCATGAAATCAATGAATCTATGCAAACAATAAAAGTCGCAGTACATATTATGTACATTCTATTACGTTATAAGATAATTAAGTAATACTTAAGGGGACAATGTTGCTTGGTCCGTAGGACATACCATCCTGTCCATTTAAGATCCACCCTACACGTATACCCTGGGTGGTGCTAAATGAGCAACAATGCTGTTTCGGGTGGCAGTAAATAACCTGAACCAAAAATGTTTGTGTTTGTATTATTGATGTGCCTTAATAATAAATAAATAAAAAATCCTAACAAGCTTGTCCTTGTTGATGGTAAGAAGTGACCGGTCCTTACGGTCATGTTTCGTGAGGCGCAGGCCTCGGCTGCACCGCCTAGACCGCGAGGAAGAAAATCTCAATAAAATAATTACCCTAATCCTAAGGTGAGGACCGCGCCGAGATGATGAAAGGCTAGAAGGACTCCAGTTCCTAGCACCAACCTCGATGGGACAAGCTAACATCGTTGATTTACGCCTTCTTGTAGGGATGGGCGTCACCCTGTAAGCGACCGTTAAATTCGACTCTACACGTGGGAACAAATATGAATGAACCCAATCAAATCACGTCAAACCAAAACAAATAAAAAAAACCCTCACCCAACAAGTATTTCATCCTGATATTGTCTAACCCTAAAGTTAACCAACCAGAATTAAAATCAAGAGACATAGTGGATCTAACTGACAACAGCGACAACCCATCCACCCAGCAAGCACCACCCACCTGGCAGCGGGTGCCAGGTACTAACAAGCGGAAAAGAACTAGCGATTCTCCACCAAAAAGCATTCCCGTGGCAGTATCAAAAAGGTTTAATCCCCTACCTTTAGCCCATTCTGAAAATGAAAATAACGTCACCTCAAACCTGAAAACGAATAAACCTCCCCATATTGTTCTATATGAAATGGAAGACGTGAGTGAACTCTCAAAACTTATAGAAGCCCGGGTATGTGATGCCAAACTATTTAAAATAAGAATGGTTAACAAAAGCTTGCTCAGAGTCCTCGTGGATTGCCCAGAAACTTACAAGGGTGTGGTATCTGCAATAAGGATCAAAGGCTTGATAGGTCACACGTTCACGCAGAAAGAAAAGAAGGCATATCGCATAGTTATAAAAAAAACTACACTATATTACACCTCATAGTGAAATAATCTACGCGATAGAAGCTACTGGCAATAAAGTTCCCGGAAAAATCATCAACGCCCGATATGGTCCAGACAAAACTCCATCTTTTACATTTTTCGCCAACTTGGAACCAATTGAGAATAACAAAGCAGTTAATAATATAAAGTATACCCACCATCAGGGAGTTACAATAGAAGACCCTCGAAAAGCTAAAACAAATTGTTCAACGCCAGCGCTACCAGCAATATGGTAATTCCAGGAAAAACTGCATGCGGCCGTATAGATGCGTCAAATGCGGGGAAGGACACAAAACTGCAGACTGCCCAAAGAAAGATCGCAACACACCTGCTAATTGCGCTTGGTGCTCATGTGACCATCCCGCTAATTATAAAGGCTGTCAGGTCTACCTGGAGATATCGCCCAGAAAGGCAAACCAGAACAAAAAACATCCTCTTCGATCTCTACCTCTCTTTTTCGAAACTAAACCAACTGAACCACAAGATCACCCCAACAAAACCTTACTACCACCGAATACCACCCAACTCCGTGACAAGCGAAGCTACTCTGATATTGCAGCAAATAGACGCAGCACTGACATTCGACTTTAAAAACTGAAAACAGCTCTCAACAAAGTCGCATCGCATTGTACAAATTTTAATAAAACAATCTGAAAGCATAGAACAACTCATTCAACAGATAGGTACCCTCCTGAACTTAATGACAACGGTTGTCTCTAAATAACATTCATAGTACCCTTATGTATTGCAACGTGGAACATCAATGGGTTATCGTCGAACATACTTGAACTTGAAGAAGTGACCAATACTAATAGTCCTAGTCTCTTGTCTCACGCCTCAAAAAAATAGTCGTTACCGAATTAAAGGTTTCAACATTTACTTCACGCCCCATCCTAGCGATATCCTCTAGAGAACCGACGAGCTGGCCAACTGATCATAACAAGACTCCGGAGTTCCTGGACTTCTTTGTAACCAAAGGGATCCAGTCATCTTTACTCCTCTGTAGAATCGAGCCTTGATAGATCATCTAATCATACGCCGTTAATCCTTACCTTGAGCACATCAGTCATATATGCTGAACCATCTGACTCCTTATCAAACCGGAAAACTGATTGGGGTTTCGTAGTTTCTTAGACGAAAAAATTCAGTTAAACATTCCCATGAAGACTCCAGAAGATATTGACAATGCTTGCGAGTACCTCACATACCTGATGTATCAAGCCGGAATTTATATCAAATACTCAGGTCTACTGTCCCTTGGAGCTGTGAAAAAATCAAACTTCTAAGCCAACGCAATCAAAAAATATTATGCCGCAAATTTCCCGCAAATTTTCGACTCGCAAGGGAATCAAAACCTACAGGGTACTTCCCGTGAACTCAGAATCTTGAAATTTGGTACGAAGCAACGTCTTGTAGCACAGATAAAGGAAAAATTGCGAAAGCTGTAAATTTTTAGTTAAATCATATAATAAAAATATTTTAAACCGGTTTGTAAGGAACCCTCGGTGCGCGAGTCCGACTCGCACTTGGCCGGTTTTTTTATTAGATTTTGTTTTTCGGTTTTTATCACTTAGTATTTTATCTCTCCAATAAAATGCTTACTACATACTTGTTTGCTAAGCAATAACAGATGGAAATAATAGGTGAATAACCTGAGAATGAACAACTGTTATACTTTCAGATAGCCTTTTAACCAACACTCATTGCAAGTATGTTAATAAGGGTTGAGATATTACTAGTTTATATCCTATATTGTCCTAATATTGTATCAGATATTTGTTGACAACTTCATACACTATTTCGCAAAAATGACCACAAAAATTTCTAATGACTTCTATTATTTTGGGAAATTACTACAACTTTTTAAATACATATAAACAAGTCCAAATATCATCCTTTATTTACAAATGTACACCTCTGCCTAACCCTTCAGGGAAATAGGTGTGATGTTATGTTTAAAATACAATATCTGTCAGTCCATTAACCTTTTAACCGCCCAACTTCATATCAGAGGACGAGCCCCGAGCGCCCAAAAAAAAAACACCTAAAAATAAATATCTGATAGAATACAGCGTAATTAAATAAAAAAGCAGATTAGACGAGCTATGGTATTTGGTCGTAAATATACGACAATGGCGAAATAGACACAAAAATATTTGTCAGATTAATCCGGAGTAAGCAGTTAAGAGGTTAATGTGCTTATTACTCAAGAACCTTATCCAAATTCTGTAAGCTCAGATGAACCACATAAATAGCACAGCTTGAAAATTATATAAATCTAATCTGATCGGCTTTTAACAAACATATCAATATTACACAAGCATCATGCAAATTAATTTATTTATAAACTTGTTACAACCACTTGTAGTGTAAAGCATGCTAATATGTTTACACATTCAATCGTTGTATAAGTAGGTATCAACATAATATCACATAATAAAGCAGTATCAAGAGAAAGGAGTATGTCAGCTTAATGATTGTTCATTCATCATGTATTTATGTAACTACAGAAAAGACAAAAATACTGGAGAATAACACTAACGCTAAATAAAATCAAAAGTAAATGATTAATAAGTAAGTATTCATAGACTGAGTTATCTCAGCATATGACCTGTGTCTTTTGTACTGACTATGATGACCTCCTCTTATCTTTGCACACTAAACCCAATGGAAACATACTGTTTCCTTATTTTTAGAGAACATTTGATGCTTCACTGCTTCACTGATGTTTGATATTAACTTATGATATGAAGTTATAGTTAAAAAATAAAAACTCCAATTTGCCAAATTGAAGCAGAGATTACAAATTGAAACTAAAATGTTATATCTTCTGAAGTAATTATTGTTAACTTATCTTGTAATAAAAGTTTAGGTATTTCCAAGCACAATAGAAAAACATGTTTATGATTTAGATAACCATGCAACAACAGCAACTAGAATCGTAAGTTAGGCATGTTAAACTAACTAAACATGTACCAGGAAAACATCAATGCCAATTAACAGCTACAGTATGTCTATTCTATAGTCACCTATGTAAATATAAATTTGTGAGGACTCACCTATAGGCCAAAGTCATACATTTGAATAACTTAGTTAGAGATATCTCTATAGAAAGTTGTTGATGCTGAACACTTTCCTCAGTATCAGGCGTGTATGGTATCATCGCCCCGGGCATCGTATAGGTGGCCACAGCTGTGACTTTTTGAACATTTTGTTTCTCATCTTCTTCGGGAACCGTTACCAAGTCGTCAAAGTCGTCTTGGGCTTCAGCTTCAAAATGTGACACCATGAAGTGTCCCGAGTGTATTGTCTCCTTTTCAGGTCGGGACTGCCGTTTCTCAACATCGTTCATTTTGGTGATCAGAATGTTGGTGTGTGTCAAAGTAATAAGTTATAACTTGAGGTTTTATTGAATTACGTTTGATAAAAGGTCTATCAACTTTTGGACATGTCCATATTTTTACTTATCACTCACACTCAGAGACACATTGTTTTTTTCATCTGACAGCTAATGTTGCTAGTTGCTATTTACATAGAGTAGAAACACATGTAGAGAGAGGTGTAATTACTAATAAGAATTGGTGTTTGTTTTTCTGGATGGCAATATGACCAGCTTTAAAGTCTACTTATCCATACTTAGGCTGCTTTTCGAATTAGCTGTAATCCTCTATATTATTTTACTCTTTGGCTGTAATCCCTCACAGCGCTCACATTATCTCATATGCGTTCCGATTTAGATAATACGATTATGACATGACAGCTGAGGGCTGTCAATGTCAACAATTCGGAATGCTCGTGAACAATGTACTCTGTGCTCGTGAAGGCGCTCACAGTGCTTACTCAATGTCAAAACAATATTACAGCCGTATTTCTTTGTATAAACACCACATTTCTCCTTTTTCTTTGTTTAGGTGGCAACTGTCAGCCAGAAGCACAATTTCGAAAATGCCACGTTGGTTTAAAGATATTATGATGCATCTCAAAACAAAACACACACTGACACATACACACACTCGCATTTTTGACAGCGCTCACGGTAATATTATTAGAAGGCATGGTCGGCGTTATAGTTTTCTAGAGATATTTTGAGTCCCAGGAAATGACATAGGATAGTTTTAGTCCCGATATTTCCACGGGAAACTTATGCGAGTGAAACCGTGGGGCGCTGCTAGTATACAGGGTGAATTTTCCAAGTGGGCGTGGATGGCCAAATTCTAAACTATGAGGAATAGCGAAAAGTACTCAAAGGAGTCGCGGGCTCGATTTTGATGAAAACTAAAACTGCATCATTGGATTTTTGAAAATTCAGTATTTCTAGCCAGGAATCGAACCTGTTGATTTTGAAAAAAAAAACACACACTGTATTATTACACCATTCGATAGTGTCCCTAATAAGGATCAAATTCTGGGAAGTAATGACATACGGCAAACTTAAGGAAAATGTTGAATTTTAATAAACTGCTTCTTTTTTCATACCTTGTTCGAAATGATGCTCAATATTTTTACACCCGAAACACTCGTAGCGCAGTCAACTTCACAAAATTATGTTCTAAATTCAAATTTTAAATTGCAGTACAATCCTTGAGACGTCGAATCCAGCTATGTATTCAAAAACAATTGTCATAATTTTGAACAATTAATCAGTTAAGGTTTAATAGGTAGGTAGCATAAGAAAATAAAAAAGTATTTTGATAAAATTGAGCTCTTTCCTTTAGTTTGCCGTATGTCATTACTTCCCAGAATTTGATCCTTATTAGCGACACTATCGAATGGTGTAATAATACAGCGTGTGTTTTTTTTTCCAAAATCAACAGGTTCGATTCCTGGCCAGAAATATTGATTTTTCAAAAATCCAATGATGCAGTTTTAGTTTTCATCAAAATCGAGCCCGCGACTCCTTTGAGTACTTTTCGCTATTCCTCAGTTTCGGATTTGGCCATCCACGCCCACTTGAAAAATTCACCCTGTATATATACTATAAGTATAAGTCGTAGACACGATAGTAATTGAATCACACACTGCATTTTTTTATGAATATAAATTAGACTAAAATCACCAAAACGCAATGAATAAGCGAAGTGATGCTTCTTTTCTCTCCTTGTTTGTATGACTTCACCGCTGCACCGGGAGATAGTATTTTAATAAATAATTTTGAAAAAATGTAATTCTATTTAATCACATACCTAATTATTATAAAGGCGAAACTTTGTGACTGTGTTTGTATGTTTGTTACTTTTCCAAGCACGAATGTCTGGACCAATTTTGGATACCATAGGATAGGTACCTTTTGTCCCGATATTCTCAAGGGATCGAAACTTCTGCGGGTGAAACCGCGGGGTGCTGCTAGTGCATTCATAAAAGAACAGGGTGTGCGGCAGTCTTACACATATATCATCATACTAATAAGACTCTCGCAAAGCCCAAACCGTTAAATAATATAGTAACTTGAATTTTGGACAGTTAGCAGTCGTAGTTGGATTTTGCAAAAATCAGCCTTTGTTATGGTGATATGGGGGAATTCGTTTTATTTTCGTGTTTTAAAACTAGCCATTTTTGCAAAAATCAGCCCTTGTTATGGTGATATGGTGAAAAGGGGAAATCCAGGGAAATCCGTTTTATTTTCGTGTTTTAAAACTAGCCATGGGGGTTTAGAGAACATTAGTTTGTATGGAAGAATGTTGACACTTGGTCTGATGAATTTAAAACTTGGCATTAACAATTTTGATAAAAAAATAAGAATTGGCTATTTGACAGTTTTCGAAAAGATATTTTTAAATATACGTAGGTTTATTTTATACCTCTTACAATTATTTTTTTCTTAAAAAAGCGTTGTTTATTCGAAAAAAAATGTTTTTTTTCATTCCGTATTTTGAAATTCGCGCGGAAACAGCCGATCACGTGACATTTATGGCTGTGACGTCACATTTCAATAAACTAAGTAAAGCTAACTACGACGCTTCAACTCTTAAACATATTTTGTGTGGAAAGTTTGCATAAAAAGTTGCATAAAAAGTATATTTTGTGTGGAAAATCAGCAAACTGCCAACGATGATAAAACACAGTAACACACAACGTTTTATTTATTGTGATGTGACGTCATACGATGCTCGATCATGGCCGTTCGCGTTTCAGTTTTTGTAATCCACAGATAAAAAATCTATAATTTATTTTTCAAAAATAAAATATTTACAATTTATTTTAATGCATAAAACCTATTGTATGATTATTGTGAACCTATATGCTACTATATCTAACATATTATATATTTTATCGTTACAACTGTCAAATAGTCAATTATGTTTCCGGATTTTTCAAAAATCAACTCCTAACTGGCAAGTTTTTATGGGAGTATTTTAATGCTTGCTTCGATTAACTTTAAAATTGGTATCGTAATACCTAATCTAAAAGTTAAATAATGGAAAATCGTCCAACAATTTCTGAGAGATGAAAGTCAAAACTGTACATTGAATATTTTTTTTAAAGAATACTTGGGGCGTGATCTACAATCGATATCGAAGCCAAAAATATAGTTTTTAGAATTTTTGTCTGTTTGTCTGTGTGTATGTCCGGGCTAATCTCAAAAAGTACTGCATGGATTTACTTCAAATTTTGCATGAATATTACTAAGAGGTCGGGTCAACATATAGGCTACATATTATCACGCTATCACCTTCGGGGGAGGAGCTGTGAATCTTTATTTTTCTTACTCATTCTGTTACAGCGAGTAATCTAACGACGCATATTTAAATGTTGTTTTTCAGTAAGCCATGCTATTATCTAGCTTTACACTATAAAAACTACGCCATTTAAGTAACTTGGGCAGAGAAACATAGTTTAATGAATGTTAGTAGTATAAAGAAAATTTTGAAGCAGCGCCATCTATGAGATTTCATAAAAATCAAATCAAGTTACATGTTGACACTTTTTGGAATTTAATCATGTTGGCGAGGTTAGTAGTTAGTTATTCTTAAAATTCATAGATGGTAATGTGCATTTTCTTCATGAAAGTTGTATCGTATAATTCGTTTTGATAAATTCAAGTTCCAACAAAACCCTCAAAATCTTGAGCAGAGTTGAGGAAGACAATTAAAAAAAAATGCGGTGTTAAGTATTACAAAAAAGTTATGTTCCTACTGGAGACGAAATCGAAGTAACTGATGAACGCGTTCACTTCAAGATGTGGTCATTTCTATCGGCGGCAATCCACTGATCGAATATGGGTTGCCAGCTCCCCAATCATCACCGCATCAAGACCGTGGAAATCGGGAGTATAACGCTGAGACAAATTACGATCCGGGCGAAATGACCATCATACGAAATAACCATGTCGCTTTGTTCTCTTCAGAGCAAAAACAAATTTATGACACCGTCCTTGAAAGCGTTGGGCATAACCAGGGTAAAATGTTTTTCTTGGATGCTCCTGGTGGAACAGGAAAAACATTTGTTACCACTGGCATACTTGCAGAGGTCAGGAGGCAAGGCAAAATTGCTATTGCTGTAGCGTCGTCGAGAATCGCTGCCACACTGCTTTCGGGTGGCAAGACAGCACATGCCATGTTTAAAATTCCCATCGATTTAGAGAGCGCCGAAACGCCTGTTTGTGGTGTGTCACGTAACAGCGATAAGGGACAAGTGCTCAAGGATTGCTCTCTGATCGTATGGGATGAGTATACGATGGCCAATAAGAAGGCAGTTGAGACCGTGGACAGAACCCTGCAGGACATCCGCAGGAACGAACATTTGATCGGTGGTGTCACAGTTCTGTTCAGTGGCGATTTCCGGCAAACGCTTCCCGTGGTGACGCGGGGATCGAGGGCTGACGAGGTGAATGCTTCGTTGAAACGATCTTCGTAGTGGTCACGAGTTCGTACGCTGCGCTTGACCATTAATATGAGAGCTCGGCTCGGCGGCAATGCACGTGCTCAAGAATTCTCCGATGTCCTTCTAAGTCTTAGCGAAGGCACTCTACCAGAAGAGAGAGGTGGACAGGTGGTGCTTCCAGACTCTCTCGGTAGAGTGGTATCCAGCTTAGAAGAACTCATTCGCTGTGTGTACGGGGACATCAGTCGTATACCGCACCATCAGAATTCTTGGGTGTGTGAGCGGGCCATTTTGACGCCCAAAAATGATCAGGCTGCAGCAATTAACGAATGCATTCTCTCGGAAATCGAGGGGAATGAAGTGGTCTACACCTCGATAAACACTGTTGTCGAGCAAGATGACACCACACATTATCCCGTGGAATTTCTGAACTCCCTGTCAGCAAGTGGACTTCCAGCGCATACCATCAAGCTGAAGGTCGGTGTCCCGATTATGCTTCTTCGGAACCTATCTCCTCCGAAGTTGTGTAACGGGACCCGCCTTAAAGTCATCTCGCTCCACAGACACACCATTGAGGCAGAAATTCTTACGGGTTGTGGCGTCGGCGAGGCAGTATTTATACCACGCATTCCCCTCATACCTCATAACTTCCCATTCCATTTCAAGCGCGTACAGTTCCTCGTGAGTGTTTGCTTCGCGATAACCATCAATAAGTCGCAGGGGCAGACACAGGGCAGCGGGTGTCGACCTCAGGACAAGTTGCTTCTCACACGGGCAACTGTAAGTCGCTTGCTCCCGCGTCACCAGTCCTGACTCTCTTTACATTTTCGCTCCTGGCAGCATAACTACCAAAGTAGTTTATACAAAGGTATCATACCTTACAACACTTCCTTCCTTTACTCTTTTGTGTCCTGAAATGTATTCTTGCATTATTTTCTCTATTTCCTTCAGTCACATCTTATGACTGAACTCAGCAGGATTCCCATATAACTCTCTTCACTTGCTTCGCTTGCAAAAAAAACTTATATTTTAATGCTATTTTAAAAGTTGTTTACTTATAATGCTATAGCGACACTGGCATCTTAGGTATTTTTGGTGCTGTAGAACCTTCACGCAGACGACGTCGCGGGCAGCAGCTAGTATGTAAATAATAAAATCTGCGTTTCGCCCATGAGTCACGACATGTTCTCTTTTCATCCTCAGTGACTGAACATGAACAGAATGCTCCAAGAATTTAGCAATGCAAGCCTTGAGGGTGGGCTGAAGATGAATATTTCGAAGACCAAAGTCATTTGTGCAACGAAACACCTAGAAGCATAAAAATAGACGGAGAGATAATACAACATGTCCAGGAATACCTTTACTTGGGTCAAGTAGTCTCTTTCCAGGCGAGGCATGATAAAGAAATCACAAGACGAACGGAAAACGCCTGGAAGAGCTACTGGTCCTTGAAGTGAAGGAACTATACATATAAGTGTGAGTTGCCTATGGCACTGAAACGCAGGCTCATGGACATGTGGTTTCTTCGCGTCTTAACCTATGGTGCTCAAACTCGGTCTTCGACTAACATCTAGCTGAAGTCCAAACACAAGGTCTGCCAACGAGCAATGGAGCGCAGCATTGTACTAGGCGTTAAATTAACGGATCGTGTCTAAAACACAATACTGCGTTTCAAAACGAAGATAGCTGACGTGGCTCAAAAGTCAAAAGACTGCCCAACTTAAATGGGACTGGGCAGGACATGATGTTTGCCTCATGCCAGACAGGTTGTGGGCCCAAATGGCACAGAATTGGTGCCCTGAGACAGTGAGGCGGGGCACAGTGGGCTGGGATTACAAGGTTGGGTCTTAAGAACTAAAATGTATTTTTTTAGTATCTAGACATAAATATAAAAAGTTTTTACTCTTTGACTTTTTTTAATTGGACTCGTACTTTTGGAGATATAGCCATATCAAATTTGTATGAAGAGTTATGAAATTTTAGTTTCGCAATTTATTCCAATTAATTTGAAATTGAAAATAATGTACACTAAACGGCCTGAAGTACTTCAATACTTACTTAGTACTTTAAATAAAAAAAAATTGTTCGACATTTTCCACCACCATAGGTAATATAGGTAGGTATGACGTAATTTGTTTTGACACTTATTTCCGGGAATCAAGACATAGGAATGCGCGAAAGCAACATCAAGTTATGGCACGTGTCGTTACCTGATTGGTGCAACGATAATAGGGCACAAAATGTACTATTGCATTCAAACGTACTTCAGTGTTCTATTACCCACCATAATAGACGCACTACCCTCACATATTTATTACTTATACAAATAAGTGAAGTGAGTGTGAGTTATTTTGTGTTTGTGAAAATGTTTGAAGATTTGGTGACCAACCTTGACCTTTTTATTATTTAAAAAAAAAACAGTGGCAGTATTAAAAATAATGACAGTTTGTGTAGTGAGATAAGGTCTAAATTTTTAGTCGAATGAAGTGATCAACATGAAAAGACCTTAAAGTTGTTTTGTGCAAAATTTTGTTATAATTTAAATAGAAGATGGGAAAACGCTCATCGTAAAGAAACTATATTCAGAACTAAAAATAGCGAATGGTTACAAGAAACCATAATGTGGCCAGACTTTATTAAGTGTTTAATAACCAGTAATGAAGATCAACCAGCACCGAGTACATCAACTCAGTATGTATCACCAGCAAAAGTTTCTGTCGGTGTCTCCACCGAGCAAAGCCCTAGAAAACCGTTTTGTGAATTAGCGCATAAACAGAAAAAAAGACGAGCAGAAAACTTTCATTTATCTTCGGACGAAATAAAATATGCATATTTTGAGCAGTTGAAAGCGGATTGGAATGATGAGATTGCTAAAATACTAGAACATTTACTTAAGAATCCCCAAGATGTAAAAAAAGTTAAGAAGTGCATATCTGTTAAAGAAACAAAATCTGTATTTTCTCCGGATGAGGCTTTAGGATTATTTTTATCACTTGAGCTGACCAAGTGGCAATACAATACTTTAAGAAAAAGTGTTAACGAGAATGACGGTAATATATTTCCATCTTATTATCAAGTGCAACATGCGAAACAGGAATGCTATCCACCAAAAGATGCTATTACAGTGAGGGACACCTCAGCCAAAATAAAGTTACAAGCTCTATTGGATATAACGACAAGAAGAATAATGACGTCACTCGTCATAGATAGTGGTTGTAAAGAATTTACACTAATCAGTAAGTGGGGATTTGACGGTGCTTCAAATCAAGCCAATTACAAACAAAAAGTGCAAACAAACGATGAACAAGAAAGTGAACTGGACGATTCAAGCATATTTATGGGAAGTTTAGTGCCAATAAAATTAATGTGCGGCGAACAAGTGTCATACATACATACTGGTGTCGTTCAATCTTTTTCGAATTTGTGAAAGAAAATAAAATAACAATTTTGCGTGAAAAAAGTGCTATTGAGGAAGAGATTGTTAATTTAGTAAAAACAGAAGTTGGAGAAATAAAGATTTCACACTCTTTCTTAATGACAATGATAGACGGAAAAGCAACATCAATTTTATGTGATACTTCATCTCAGAGATGCGACATTTGTAAAACCACTCCAACTGAGATGAATAATTTGCCCTTAATTGCATCAAAACCGACTGATCCAGATCTCTGTAAATACGGATTGTCATCATTGCATATCTGGATACGAATGATGGAATGCATTCTGCATATAGCTTACAGATTAACGATAAAGACATGGACAGTAAAGGGAGACAACAAGTGCATCATGGAAAGCAGGAAGAAAAATATACAACATGCTTTTAAAAATAGAATGGGACTTCTGATAGATGTTGTCAAACAAGGGCACGGCTCCACGAATGACGGAAATACTGCTAGAAGATTTTTTGCAAACCCAAATGTGACTGCTGAGATAACTGGTGTTAGTGAAGACTTAATTAGGCGGTTTGCAACCATTTTAGAGGCAATTTCATCAGGTTACCACATTGACACAGTCAAATTTCACGAATATGCTCAAGTGACCATGCGACTGTATTTGGAATTATATGGCTGGTATTATATGCCTTCAAGTGTTCATAAAGTTTTTATGCATGGTGCAGCTATTATTGAAAGTTTTGGTCTAATACCAATTGGACAGCTATCTGAAGAAGCTGCTGAAGTTAGAAATAAAGACTTTCGTAGGTAGCGCCAACACCATTCCAGGAAATGCAGTAGAAAAACTACAAATGAAGACATTTTAAATAATTTGTTGACCAGCTCTGATCCACTCATCTCAGCGAAACGCCACAAACTTCGCAGAAAATATAAAACTTTGTCAGAAGAAGCACAAAGTTTATTAATAATTGAACAAACGGAAACATTTGATGATGACGAATACGAAAATTTTGCATTCGTTAATATGGATACTCTTGTTAGTGATTAAATTAAAAAAGTGCAGTGACCAGTACCTGATTGTGATTTTTACTTATTTTATTAGTCCTTAGTGGATTAGGCTTAACGGGGAGACCACTACATAAAAAAAAAACGCGCCTGGTTCTTAACCTCTATGGTGGTGTGGAATAGAGAACAAAATTTGAAATTGCGACCAAATCGCAGAAAATCGCAACCCAAAAATAGGTGCTAAAATAGGACAAAAATACGTACTATACATACGTAAAGTCAATTCTTTGAGAAAATTTGAGAATTTCTAGATTTTCAAGTTTTTTTGTTTTGCTTCATACAAAAATTACTTTGGTTATTAATAACTCCGAAAATACTCAAGTTATCTAAACGACCCTCATATAAATAATTACTTATAATCAATAGATAAATCCAACGCACTATTTAAAATTTCAGAAAAATAAACTTTTTTTTTTTAAACGCTAAGTCCTCTACCGGCCCGTTTCAGCCCACTGTGCGGGGTCGCGGCAGACCACGTATGAGATGGCGGGACAAGCTGGATACGTTCCTTAAAAACTGGAAGGAAGACGCACGGACTCACGAAAGCCGGAGTAGTGGAGGGAGGCCTTTGCCCAGGAGTGGGACAGCGCAGATTAGTAAAAAAAAGTAAACTTAAAAAAAAAAAACAGTATTTTGTATAGAGAGGATTGAGGTTAGAAAGGGAAAGTACGAAATGTACGCGGATGAAGTGCTAGTTAATAATTATTGTACCTTTTGAATTTTGTAAATATTGCGAAAAAAAAACAACATAAAATTAGCCACAGTGTACACTAACCTTATGTACTATCAGAGGTTCCTCTACTATCCTCTTCACTATTCAGCAGGTTCAGCATCAGCGAGCTGTCAAATGTCAATGTTTACATGACGAAATCCCTCATTTTGATTTTTTTTTTGACATTGACATTTAAATAATAGCGCCAACAACTACTGTTTTTATAGCAAGTAAAATTTTGTACAGTTGTCTTTTTAACTGATTTTTACAACTATTTAACCCGTTACTGTAGTTTCTTGAATATGACTTCATCCCCAAGATTCAAAAATTTAGGGTTCAGTCCTAAACAATCTCCAAAAGAGTTGAAAGAAAAAATGAGAAAGGTAAGTTGGTACCTACTTCTAATAGTATTTAGCTGCATGGTACTCCAATGTAGTTACTATTGTCCTTGTATTATTCTAGTAGGCGAAACCAATATTATGTATCCATAGTTAAAATATCTGAACCAAATAAACATTCGCTTTGTATCAGCTGTTTTAAAAACATTAGGCCTATTTATACCAAAACTTAACAATTATAGCTGCAATTTAAGATTTTATTAATGTTTTCATTGAACCAGTCCGAGTATAATATGGACATAATGTTTCAGAATTACAAACACAAAATTCAAAACTGCCGTGGTATGTTGATGGATAAACTACGGGGGTCATTATTAGAAAATGATTTATGCAACACTTTAACTGATATTTACAAAGATATGTTCAATTATTCTGAAGAACCTATCAATGATGAAGAATATGAACTCATGGAGGAATTAAAAAAAGAGCTTGTACAAGAAGAGTTGGAATGGTATGTCCTCATCGTCATGCTTCTGCCCACAACTTCGTCTGCATGAATTTGTTGTTCCCCTGGCCCACCTCATCACACATCATCACCTGCCTGCCCTATCACGTGCTTAGCATTCTTGCTTTGCTCCTAAGCGTCATCGCATGATCTTAACCCATTCATTGCTACCAACGCAGCATTTGCGTTGATCAAGATTACTACATCATGCCACCAACGTACCATTTGTGTTGAGTTTGGGTGCTTTTTTTTTTTTTATTAATTCACACATTTAATTACGTATTTTCTATTGTAATCATTAAAAATATTAAGTGGCACCCAGGTGATGTTTTTAATATTTAAGTGGCAATGAATGGGTTAAATAGCCTATAGGGTTCGTCAAAAATCGAACCATCTAATGCCAAAATAATTAATTTTTCAACTCCGCATATTAGTCCCCTGCATACAAACAAACAAATTTTACCTCTTGTAATATTAGTTTAGATAAAAACTTCTTGAGACAGAATTAGTAGATACTTACTTACACGCTTTTTGCTGTCAAATAAGTTTACCTAAATTATAAATTATACACAAACTAAAATATAGCATTGAAAAAATTCACCAGCATCACTGTCGACTGGTAATGTACCCAAGAGACTGAGAGCATTACCATGTATGGCAATGCTTAGCTCTTGGCCAAGGTAAAAGCCAGCCCTTGGGGCACTGGAAGTGTCAACCAGCCGTTTTGAAATTTTCCTTAAAATGAACATCATCATCAGCCTATAGCAGTCCACTGCTGGACATAGGCCTCTCCTATTGCACGCATGAAGTAAAAGAACACGATTATCCCAAATTATTAGTACTTATACATGTAGCTACAGGTGTAGTCTTGTTACTGCAAACTGTGAAAGATAAGATATCAGAGCCCTGATTCACAACCATACGACAGGCTATCGTATCGAAAACCTGACATTTCGATAACCTGATTTGACTTGCCCTCAACAGCAAATAGCTGTTGGAAGAATAGCGGGCGTCTATTTGATTTAAACTGACAAAATTTTCGGGTTTTGGACTTGTGAACAGCGTTTAGAAGACTCCTAGGATATAAATGATTAATGTTCAATACGATACGGAAGCATATCAAGTGTTTGTGAATAGCTATGCAGAACTGTATGACCTAGGCCTCTGTTGTATGTGTAGCAGGTAGCTTTTTTACTTAAATGGTTGCTGTTACAAATGTTATGTTATAAAACAATACCTTTCAGGTGCATCAAGGAGTATGAAAAAAGCCAACTGGAAAATGTTGATTGGTCCTCAGTTGAAGAAGATGATAATGTTATATGCCCAGTATGCCAGAAGACTAACGTTCAGCTTAAAAATGGTTATCTGAATTGTTCTCAATGCAAGAGTGCTATTCGTACACAGAAATCACTAGCGGAAATAAAAAAGTCCCTTTTGAATGTTGTGGATGGACATAACGCAATGTGCAGTAGTGATGCACAATTTTGTATGGTTTCAGAAGAAAATGAAAGCCATGTTTATCTTATCTGTGAAAATTGTACGGAAATGAAATTAATTGTATAATATTTTAAAATAAAAACCTTCAGGCATCTTCTTTAAGGCATTGACTGTCACTGCGGTCAACGTTGACTGCGAACAATAGATTTTCTATTGTGTTTCTTGTCTGGCAGTCAACATGTTAAAATATGTTGATTAGTAGCAAATAGAATAAGGGTCGGGACACATTGATCGACGGCGTTCGACGGTTTGTCCATGCAAAAACAGAGCAAAGTATGGAACGTACGCATACTTTCGCATCAACGGCGGCGAAAGCGCTCCGGCGGCAATCGACGGTTTGTCCATACAAAAAGAGAGCATGTGTGCTCCTTTCCAATCGGCAAAGTGCGGAAGGCCGTCGATCACTGTGTACCGACCCTAAATTGTTAAGGTTTTCTTTTCTTGTTTTTCTTTCCATTGTGATATATTATTAAGTTTAAAATACTAGTGTCTTGGCTTGCTTAACATTTTCTGAATTCAGCTGTGCTGAAAAATCAAATCTTATACAGGTTGGCAGGGACAGACGTGTAAATTAAAACCATAAATTCAGCCCATGATTTGGAACCGTTGAAATTTTTCATTAGTTATTTTTTTTAAAAATTGCTGTTCTGTTCCATACATTTTGACCATGTAGTATTTACACTTTTCTATGAAACAGGTGATTATTATTGAAAACCGACGAAAATTTCCATGCAAAGGGTTAGAGAGGGAATGGGGTAGAGTGAGAGTCACGTGCTGAATATATGGTTTCAGTTTGCGCGTCGATGTCAATGCCGTACCGCCCTGTATAAACAGTTATGTGAGAACTCCCCTCCTGAACTATTGAAGATAGAAAAATTACGATTTTATGAACACTAATCCAGACCGTGGGTTTATTCCCAGGCTTGGCCAAAGTGCTTTTTGTGGGTTTAAGTGGTTCATATTTGATTTTATAGGTTAAAGTGGTTCATATTATTTTGATTGATAATTTCAGGAATTGTTCTTTTTTCGTCCTTTTCAAGTATTTTTAGGGTATGAATCGAATGATACGACATTAGCACAATAGGGGTTGTGCAAATGTCGAGGCTATACAATGCCGTTCAAAATGCTTTATCTTTTTTTATTTAACAGGACAGAGGAGTATCTCTTGTCTATGCTAGAATTTAATGTTCCCACCTTGCATTATAAAGCCCAAATGATTATATTGTTATAAATTTATAGCTTTTAGTGAGTAGATGTAAGCATAGCATGTGATATAATTATATTGATCAATTTTAGTTAAGGCTCCCACAGACAGGCGCGACGCGAATTTTTATGAAAACTAATGGAAATTGTTCTACCGGAATTGCGTCGCATCGTCGCGTCGCGCCTGTCAGCGGGAGCCTTTAATACTACTTATTCCATAGCTTCTGAATACTAATTTGATGTTAGTTTATTACGAAGTATCCTCCTAGCAGTGGTTACATAGCACAATCCGGCTATGTATTGATAACAACATAAAAGCTTTTATTCTGACAAATTGATATTTATAAAGAATTTATTTTGTTAAGAAACCTGATTGTTATTTGATTATTATTATTAATATTCAAATATAATATAAGGAAAAAAAACTACTGATTACAAAATAAAAAATGACATTTTAATCAATTCATGAAGCATGGTAACAAGGTATATTGTAAATTATTATTTTGTCATATCGGGGTTAGAACATTTTATTACATGTGATTAATTCCTACCAAAAGATTAGACTAAACGGTAACTTGTATAAAATGTACATTAATTATAATATGTAGTATAAAACAGTACCATCATTTTTCTGATATTATTACATGGGCATCTTTTGTAGTTGAATTCATCCTTAGCATAAAATGGTCAACTATATGGATTTACTCTAGGCCTGAAAATAAAAACTTTTCAGTCAATTCTATAATTGTAATAGTCAACAACTCTGTGTAATGTATTTAAGGCATATAGTATAATCTGTACAATCAGTAAATATCACTAATACGACGCAGCACTTGATCATGTTTAAGACTTGCTCTGCTCTGTATTACCCTTTAATATTTCACTTTCAAATAACAATCATTCTTATAACTTAAACACATCTTTATTACGATATAATATAGTTATACATTATTATTGCATTCCAATTCTCATAAGCTTTTTGTAGGAAGTTCGTTTGATATTATAAATTACAATAAAAACGAAACAATATTGTACAGATTATAAAAGTAAACAATGACACACTTTTTCATCCAAACAGAAGCTTGGTGACAAATTATTATAAGGAGTGACACAAAAAATCAGACATTAAATTAAATAAAAGAAGTTATAGTGATAACACTAAAATCATATCCTCTATAATAACCTATGTATTAATTCATTTTCTATGTTTATTACCTAACGTTAGTTTTGGCGGGTCTCGTGGGGGTTTTTACAATTGAACTAGGGCACATCATATCAGAAACAATTCCTTTATTAAATTTAACAATAACAGGCAATGCAGTATAAAAAATAAAATCGGAATTAAAATAAATCAGTGAATGAATGTTAACAAAATATATCAATGCTGCAAATTTTTAAATGTACTTACTTAATTATTTGTTCATATTATTTCTGAATGAAAATAAAACACAAAAGTCTTGTTTTGTATTCTTATACAACTCTCTCTAATCGTAGCAATGTTACCTCTCTACACTTCAATCAAACAATTGTGATAATTTTTTCGTAATTCAGGATATCTATGTAACAAAGTTTACAGGAAGGATAAACCCGCTTTATCTCATTAATACAGACCAGTAGTTAAATTAACACAACACTTATCTATTTTCAATTATTTCTAAGAGTAGGTACTTACTATATAGGTAAACCTTGAACGTCCATAAGGTCTTCATGTTGAGCGTGAGAGTGTGGGTGCGCTGTGGAAGCTGGTGGCACTGCGAAGTGGTGGTGTTGAGGTCTCGGGCGCCGTGGGGAACGTGCAGTTATAACACGCGGTTTATGGATTTCATCCATTACAGATGGCGCCACGTAGGTAAAGCCCTGACAAATTATTAATTTAATTTTAAGTTGAAAGTTATTCAATTGTAGCAGGAAATAGACTGCAAACGTTTAAGGTACACTTCCGAAGTCGACCGAAGGCAGCAGGCGGCAGCGGCTTTGCAGTTGACAATAAGAGCCAGTACACATTAGGCGCTCGACGTTGCGTTCGGCGCGCGTTGGTACAGACGCCAGCACATCAAGCTACCCGAAACTCTAAAATTTTCCCAATCAACTTTAAACCTTATGCTTTAGTGATAAAGTTGAAAATCTATTAAAGAAATTTGACAGATTGTAGTAGGTTGATGTGCTGGCGTCTGTACATACAGCGCGCTTAGTACGGCGTTTAACGAGCGTTAGAGCGTTTTCACATTATCCGATCCGATATCGGTGTCGGACGCCGATCCGATATCGGGGTAAGTAAAATGTATGAAATATGTACCTGTCTTTCATATTGTCCGGCCCGATATCGGATATCGGAGCCGGCACCGATATGCTGGCGGCACCATCGGACGCTAGTGAGCCGTCGGGCGATAATGTTTGTATGTGTGCTATACGTGTACCTATCTAAATTGTCTCTTGTGTGCGTAGAGCCCGAGCGCGGCGGCCATTTTGAGCTTGTTTACTAGTTTGGTTGTCATCATGGCGTCGTCGTCGTTTTGTAGCTTGCTAAAAAGAGTATAAAATGCTCCCTCTGAATATCTAGCTACCACAATGGGATGTACCCAATACTGTCTGTGGACAGATCTTTTTTTGCGTCTCAAATATAATAGATACAGCAAATAAAGTTTTCTATTATAGTCTGCCATGATGACTTGCCTGCACTAAGCTATCGAGCAAATGGCCGTATCGGAACGATTTTGTCGGAAATTGGCTATTTGACAGTTTTCGAAAATATATTTTTAAATATACGTAGGTTTATTTTATACCTCTTACAATTATTTTTTTCTTAAAAAAGCGTTGTTTATTCGAAAAAGAATGTTTTTTTTTCATTCCGTATTTTGAAATTCGCGCGGAAACAGCCGATCACGTGACATTTATGGCTGTGACGTCACATTTCAATAAACTAAGTAAAGCTAACTACGACGCTTCAACTCAACATATTTTGTGTGGAAAGTTTGCATAAAAAGTATATTTTGTGTGGAAAATCAGCAAACTGCCAACGATGATAAAACACAGTAACACACAACGTTTTATTTATTGTGATGTGACGTCATACGATGCTCGATCATGGCCGTTCGCGTTTCAGTTTTTGTAATCCACAGATAAAAAATCTCTAATTTATTTTTCGAAAATAATATATTTACAATTTATTTTAATGCATAAAACCTATTGTATGATTATTGTGAACCTATATGCTACTATATCTAACATATTATATATTTTATCGTTACAACTGTCAAATAGCCAATTATGTGAAAATAGCACATGGTGTCGGCTATCGGATGTCGGCTATCGTCGTCCGACACCGATATCGGATCGGATAATGTGAAAACGCTCTTACCCAGGTGTCCATACTCGGCGCAGTTCGGAAATGGACGTCGAAGTGATTGCTTGTGTGTGGCTCCTACACCGTCGCTATAGAAGACGACGCGACGGCAGAGACAAAGAGAATTTTGGGTGCACCCAATACTACGAGATAGACTGACGCATGGAATGATTGTATTGTAACATTGTATCCCAAATTAAGACAGTATGAACCTAAGTTTTTTAATTGTTTTAGAATGTCCATAAAATCATTTGATGACTTATTCCATGTTATAAAAGCGGATCGGTAACGAAACAATAGAAAATCAATTGTGTCTCATTAGCGGAGCTTGACAGATCAAGAGAATCAATTTCCCCAGAAGAAAAACTATTGAAAAAACTGTATCAAAGTGCTCGATCTCCATTTTGGTGAATGCGTGATATGCGTCCACTCTACACGAAAGCGCGCAGCTGACGCCCGCACAACGCGCCTTTGAACGAAAATCTGACAACGCGCGTCTGACGCGCGCTTGCATGTGTACACCTTCGACAGACCTCTTTATTCTTATAACGCGCGTTACCAAAGCGCGCGCTTTAAAACGCCTAATGTGCACTCGCCTTAAGTGTTCGTAAGTGATCATGCTGATCGACTGACTGACTGACGATGACTGCTGTCGTTTTAATTCGAAACACGGCGTCATAAGCTCAAAACTTCGACGGCAGCGGCATGTTTCTTCTAGAGTTTCACGATAGTCTTTTGTCAAATAAAAAAAAAATACGTCTTGTCACTCCGAGTGGCATCCAGTGACGGCACTATTGGTTTGCGGCCGCCGTTTGACCGCAGCGTCATGCGGTAATGTCGCTATCTATAGGAGTGTTTTCATAGAGTTACATACACTCCGAGTGGCATCCAGTGACGGCACTATTGGTTTGCGGCCGCCGTTTGACCGCAGCGTCATGCGGTAATGTCGCTATCTATAGGAGTGTTTTCATAGAGTTACATAAGCCGCTGCGGTTTGTGGTTGCCGTCGATTTCGGAAGAGCACCTTGTAACATGCGTGTTATCATACTCAGCAAATAACAATTATATTATTATTGACTTGCAGTTGCCGGGTTCATTTTGGCAGCCTGGTTTACTTATCTGCCATACCTCCTGAATAGGTAATACGGGCTGTTGTGTCCGCAACTCCACGTCAATGCGCGTATTTTGCCGTCCCACTATTTGTAAGTCGGTTAAAAATATGAAGTGAACAATGAATTTACCTGGAACATAAGGTTGGCACTTTCGCTAAGAGTAGACTCATCAGGTGAATCAATTGGTGTCTGCAGAGTAAATCTTGTATCAAACTGCGAAACGTCATCATCACTTGTCTGAAAATAGTAATCACAAAGATACTTATTTATTAATACATTTGCACGAAAATACCTACATCAATAAGTAACCATAGGTACATATTATAATTTAAAGTTATTTTCATGTCATTCTGTGTACCGCGTAGTTCTTTTAACTACGCAAGTACGCAACGGATTTTGATGCGGTTTGCACAATCATTTAGATAATTTATTCTGGAAGGTTAAAGTGTATACATACATTAACATTTATCTTACATATAATAAAGAAATTTCGATGTTTTGACACGTCGTTAAATCGTGCAAAGCAGGGGCGGGTCGCTAGTAAAATGATAAAGTGCTATTCTATTACTTACGAGTACACTTCTTGCAAAAATACTAGTTAAGGTGAATGTGACATGGTAGACCGCGAAATTTAAATTTTCTTAAGGTTTTTGCAATTTGCATATCAGTGTCAGGTTGTATCTTTATTCAAATATGGTTCGCGACTATAATAGATATGTATTTAGAGAATCATAGTCATTAGAATCATTAATATATCTCTTTATGTTAGATTTCTACCATAAACACTTTTCCATACGAGATTTGTTCTTAACGGTAGAAATCTAACTTAGAAAGATGTATTAATGATTCTAATTATTATAATTCTGTAAATACGTACCGGTTATAGTCGCGAATCATATTTTGATCAAGATACAACCTAACACTGACCTGAAAATTGCAAAAAACGTAAGAAAAATTGAATTTCGCGGGCTACAACTACCCATTCACCTTAACAGTGTAGTAAAGGGAATGAGACAGATTTGTTATTATTTTAGTATTAATAACAAATACAAGGTGTAATAAGACCCATCACCTTAGTAACATTGAGCAAAAATATTGCTGGAAAAAACTTGCTGGACTCCTTCAACAAGAACTGGTCCTTCTCAGCTATGAACAGAGAGAGGTGGAAAGAGAGTAGGAAGGCCTTTGCCGTGGGACATAACAGTGTAATAATAATAATAATGACGATAGGAAGACTGTGACTCTAGCTTGGCTTTGTGATGTGCTTTTTACACCCATTATCATGTGAACTGTACAGCGTGTATCAGAAATGTGAGGTCATATTTTAGGGTGTAGTACAGACCATCAAACTGAACTACTTTCTCTATGGAACCAACATCGTAATCGCGAAAAAATTATCAATTATCCCCTATAAAACTTCAATACCTTTATTACCTACTCAATCCGTAGGAACGGGAGAGCTGATAATTTTTTCGAACTACTGAAACAAAATAATCTTACCAGTCTGGGTTTTATAGGTGGTTCCAATCTCCTAGCAAACACTTCGTCCCAATGAACATGTTTGAAAAATGCATGACCTCGGACGGCAGCCGCGCCCTGAGCTCCTAAACGTTGCGTTTCCGAGCGTTTCATTAAGCGCCTTATCAAGTCACGTGCGTCTTGTGTGAGGTAGGCAGGAAGCATTAGTTTACCCTTTAAAATTTTCTCTATTGTTTTTGTACGATTATCTCCGGTAAATGGTGGCTGAAATTAATTGAAATATTATAAAACTTTGTAGATACCTTGTTACATAAAATATTGCACACTACACTTATAACCCAAAAAGTTTCCCATACCATTTCTGATTGCTAATCATTACCTAACTTTAAGCAACATTTATAAACAAAGGGGATTGTGTCCTGGCAGTTCAGAACAACTCTTTTCAGAGTTGTTGTGAACTGCCAACAATAGCTTAACACCACAATATTTAGTCAGGCCTTTCGGCCTGACTAAATATTGTGGTTAAGCTCAGTCTCAGAACCCCTTGCTTGCCTGATCACACCTTACTGTTGGGCTATTGCTACTTGAAATATTAATTTAGCTCTTGTGATACATGAACTCTTTGTAGAGTAGAGCTACACTGATGTTTCTGTCTTGAAGTGAAAATAAATAAATTAAATGTTGGTTGACTTAATTGGTGTGTAATGGGAAAGAGCAATCTTACAGTGCGCGCAATGTGTTTGTAAGCATTTTTTGTTGATTCAGTGTCGCCTCGAAATCGATGGGCGATGATCCAGAGGGTTTTATGCTAATTACATAAAGGTTATTTTGAAATCTCAACACGAATACTGCGTACGCGCAGTCCAATCCACGCATGTACGGTCGACCACACGTCATTGGTAACACTTTGACCTTGAGCTGGCGTAGAACAGAGTTTCATTAAGAGGCTAGCTTATACTGGTGTTTTGCCACTCACCTGTGGCCTACTGTTCCTCGACCTCCGGCTCTTGTTATGTGTGACATTCATTTTGTTTAACCGAACAGCGCCATGTTCGGTGGCTGCACATTCGCCGTGTGAAGACGCGGTTGCAGGCCACGGCGCGTACGCGATTTGTAAGCATAGTCATAATGGCACCCTAAGGATGCCTGAGGAGCCCTAGCTTGATGAAATATCTAACAGAAGATACTAGAGCTCTACCTGTACTGAAGGTCACCAAGAGGACAACAAGAAGTTATTGTATGTAATTAATCAACACCAACCTGTCCAATGAGCATGTCATACATTAATGCTCCAAGACTCCACCAATCTACAGCTTTCCCATGGCCACTTCGTGTTAAGATCTCTGGTGCCCTGGGAAAGTTAAAACATTCTTGCATATTTTGAGGTTGGTATTACAAGATAAATATGTTTTAGGAAATTAATTCTATTGCAGCCAAGAAACAAATAGGCCCAAAGTCCAACATTATTACTTACATGTACTCAATTGTGCCACAGAAAGTATGAGTTACTATTCCTTCTTGAATATGTTCCTTACATAATCCAAAATCCGTAAGTTTTACATGACCTTGAGCATCCAATAGTACATTTTCTGGTTTTAGATCACGATAAATTATACCAAGGCTGTGTAAGTGCTCTAAGGCCATGATTATTTCTGACAAATAAAAACTACAACAGAATAAATAGTTAATATTTGAAACATGTGTACATAAGTGTTAATATTATGTACATAAGTTTATTTCAAGGATATTCTGAAACAAACTTATGTTTACAAAAAAAACTCACCATGCTGTATCTTCTAAAAATATACCTTCACGTTCAAGATGCATAAAAAGTTCTCCACCACTTAAATATTCTAATATTAAGTATAACTTGCCTCCAGTTTGGAAAGCATATACTAATTCCACTATAAAAGGATGCTGAAATATTTATTCAATTATTATTATTTTATAATGTGTACCAAGAGCAATTCCTTGTACTAAATATAGATAAATAATATATGTAGTACTTATAAACATATTACTTCTATCTTTAATTACCTTCACAGCCTCCAAAATATTTCTTTCAGCTTTTGTATGGGCAGTATCTTTTTGATTGCGTACTATAGAAGCTTTTTTCAGAACTTTCATAGCAAAGTGTGCACTTGCATCAGGACCAGTAATTTTTCGAACTTGAAACACTTTGCCATATCCTCCCTTCCCCAAAACTTTGCGTAATTCAAAGTCTTGAGGACCAAGACGTTTGCATTGGCCTGGATTTACATTATCTTCACATAATTGTATAGTTTCAGATCCTTCAGTCCTGAAGAAAAAGTTTCAGATATATTTAAGTATGAAATGCAGTTTATAAGGAAACTATTATGTTAATGTTTTACTTACTCTACAATAGCATTTACATGTAGCTCAGGCTCATAATCCACCTATGAAAACAAAACTTATATCAAGTAAAAACCTATATAATTTTATCATGCTGTAAAATAAATAAAGACTAATAACTTTTTGACAGACATTTTATAACACAAACAATTAGCATTTAGTAAAAGGGACAGTAGACAAAATAATTACAGGTGTTTTATACTTCAAAAAGTTATAACCCTATGGCATTTTTAACGTCTTTCTATGCAAATAAATATAATCAACTGCGACGAATTTTATCCTTGACAATCATGAGAATATGGAACAAGGTTTTAGGTTAAGTAATAATGAGGTGTATCTAATTTTACATCATATTATTGTTATGAATACCTCGTCGACTTCAATTATATCGTCTTCATCTGAATCTCCAACAGTAACTGTATCCACATCTAAATCTAAATCAAAAACACCAGCCATATACGATGACATTTCAAGAATATCACATCAGCAGCCACTGTTCTTATTGTAAATGCATAAAAAACCTAATGTTTGTTTTGGGAAAAGATAAAACTATTCGATTTAATGAAAACGTTTTTAATTGTTATAAATATTTTTTCGTTCGTATTTCTCAAGCATAGATAGTTTTTATCAACAGTAGTGAATTTGAGAATGTGATGAACATAATCACGACGTATGATACAACACTATTCGATGTCGATTACAAGATATCGATAAAAGAATAAAGGCGGAAACACATTATTAAAACGCGACGCGACGCAACGTGTCGACACCCGATGTGCACCGTGCACATTACCAACACGCGACGCGACGACATACTAGCAATTTCTGAATACAGTTAGCTAACAGCAGTGGAAGTGTATGGTTATGTACTATGGATTTAATAAATAACGAGTCAGATGAAGACTTTGAAGATTTGATGCAAATTTTGGGTACATATATGATAGTTAAACGACTCAAGAAAAATAAAATTTCATGCCATATAGAACAGGATATCGTTTTACCAACTCAATTAATTGTTTGTCGGTCATTTCGCTAAATAAATGCAAAAAATAATATTATATTGGCATAAATTCCGTTTGACAGTTTGAAGAACAGGGATGGGGTCGAAGAATGCATATACGCTCTGGGACAGTTCTCGAACGACTGACGCGTGGCGTTGGGTGTTGTCTAGAAACATACCGAGCGCGCCGCGTCGGATGGCGTGTTTACCCCCACCATGGGCAACACACCGACCTGGCACCTCTGGATCGGGTGGCGTGTGCGCGCATGGCGTCGCGTCGGATGTTCATAGTGTGAACGGGTCTATAGAAAACAATACATTTGATTCGACTCAACACGCATCACGTTTCGTCGGGTCGCGTCGCGTTTTAATAATGTGTTTCCGCCTTAATAAGGCAAAAATTGAATAGTCGATAAAACAATAAACTAGAAAATCGACAAAATCGTATGTTCGTTAATCGTTACACTTGGCTGAGACAAGAAGTTACTTAGTTGCATGGACTTATTAGATTACCTATAACTTAGTTGTTTTCAGTTTTATTAATAAGAGGGTTGTTTAGACTTGAATGGATTTACCACTGTAGCTGCAGTAGAATGCAGTCTAAGCTCGGTCCGCAGTATATTGAATGCGAAATATATCTTTACAGATATATTGCTGTATGATAAAGAGAATCTTATTGTAGGCTTATGGAATAAATTGTTGGCTTCGATCTTGCAGTTAAATAGTCTAGGGCTGAAACAATAATTACTGACCCTTTCCATTCTTTGTCTTTGTCGCTCGCACGGCGAGCGTCGAGCGGCGCGGCGCGGCGCACCGTAGCCCACTTGGCCACAGGGGGGCGTAGACGATCAAAGTCAAAGTCAAAGCATTTATTTCAAATAGGCACATAAAAGGCACTTTTGAACGTCAAAAACTACCTTAAAATAGAATTGATTCTAGTCGCCCGATTAATCTGGCATTTATTATTCAGAATGGTCCAAATAGTGACGTCAATAAAAAAATAGATTCCTCATACCCCATGCATGTTCCGCGATTTTTGATAGTCCCTACACTATCAAAAATAGCGGAACATACATGGGGTATTTTCGGAAACCCCCAGGTATGAGGAATATATATTTTTTTTATAGACGTCACTATTTGGACTACCTGTATTTTGTTCAGTTAGAAGCAAACCCCCTTATTCATAAAACTTATCAAACCTATTTTAGTTAAAATGGGGTTTGTCTCTTTCTTACACACAGAAATGACAACGCGACAGATAAAGACAAACGTTCTATAAACCTATTTTAGCTAAAATAGAGATAAAATAGGATTATGAATAAGGGGGATAGAGTAAAGTAACTATAGAGGGTTAGAAGGAAGCAGGAACACAGGCAGGAAGCAGTCAGTTTGCTTTTCTCATCTCATCTGTGATCTGTCTGTTTGGTTTCTAAACCGATGAAGGCGATGAACTGCATTATTTTGTAATGCACACCAGCTTCAAAATTGGAGTTTGGATGCAACAGATGCCGTTCTAATGCAATCTGCATGATCTGCATCGAAACGGCCAACAACATTCATACATTCTACCCTATGCATTATTGTGAATATGGTTTTTTTTTTAATTTGAACGCATCTTTTGTTGTTATGGTTAGTTTCTGACTTTCTGTCATCTGTCTGAAACAGAGGGTGTAAACATGATTTACCTCTGAAAGAGTGCTTTTTTACTTTTATAGTCGTTTTTACATACTAGTGAAAATATAAAACATGTTTGAAATGGACAATAGATGGTGATACTTTTTATCTGTTACATTTACCACTTTAATCCTTTCAATGGCTAGTGACAACGATAAAAGTTCGAATAATCATAACTTGGATGGTTCTCTAAAGAGCAACAAGAAACTAGCGAACAGTGGAAGTATAGGTAAGCGTCTTAATGTATTATTATATTATATTTAATATTAATTCTTTGGAAAGTCGGATCGCGAAGTTTTTGATTACGAATAACCTCGTTAGACAGGAGAGTGCTGCCATTATTGTTAGCCCTAGTACTAAAAACTTTACAATCTCGTCAATTACCGTACTGTCACTGCTACTGTTGATTTTTAAAGTTAAACAATGTTTATTTATACTACCTCCTACAATTATTGCATATGATTTCAGTAAGAAGTTTACAAAACATGTTTCAAAGTTTTGAACTTACAACAGCTTGTGAAAACCATTTGGATTTAAATTTATTTACATTGTATGCTAGAATATGTCAATGCCATCATTAAATTAGTACTTAACTAAAAAAATAACAAATTGTAAATATCTACTTCTGGCATGTGATAAAAACTGCTGCATCAAACATGTAATGTTAACATTTATCAAAATTATATTCTACAGTAGACTGTACATTAACTGGTCATTTTTATTTATGATATAAAATATAATAATACAAAAAAAAAACAATTAAGTATATTAAATTGCATAATCAAATTAAAAAAAAAATCCAATGATAAGAAAAGAAGATCATTAATTGTAATGTTTAACGTGTTTACAGTGAAAACATGAATAAACTTTTAAATCACATACTTATAACAAAAATAGTTGCTACTTTATGGACCACTAGGTCCCAACTATTTTCGTTATACAAAACTAGTAAGTTTTGTTTCTTGTAGGACTCTTCTTTCATAAAAATTAATTAATTATTGCAGTATATTTTTATTGATGTTTTTTTCATAACTCTCACCATTATTTTCAACTTCTTCTGGCTATACTGAAATCTACTCATTAGCTTTTGTGGCCCAGGTAAACTCAACCAGCAAGAAATGCATGTTGCATTCTACTAGTGTTAAACTCGATTTCATTGTTAGTGGCGAAAATAAATACTTGCTGTATAATAAGCCTTCCTGAAGAACCACAAATCTAAAGTTATTTTGTTCTAATTGTAACAGATTTAGTTTCTTTCATTTGACAATGATTAAAATGCTATAAAAAGAATGCACATGTTTGAAATGACAGTTAAAACAGGTTTTAATCACAGAAAGCTGAGCATTGTATAAAACTTGCAAAATGAAAACAGGCAAAATTAAATAGTAATAGTGGAGTCATATCATAAAAGTATGATTACTTCTTTTTATTTTAATAGCTTAGAATGGGCTCCTTTCTGGAACCAGAAACAAGTTGTTCTGTAAATATTTATCACAGTGGGCTTGTAAGGGATCATTTTTATTATTTTTATTTTAATAATCTAAGGATAGGTTTTGCTCCTTTACTTCTTAGTTATGTTTAATTACCGCTCCTCATTCACATTTTTCATAAACCAAAAACTGGCTTGCTTAGCTGTAGCATTTACGAAGTACGCTTTTTTGTTTTATTAGAATTGTTTTTTGATTTATTAAAACAACAGAGGAATTCAGTTATACAGAGTTTTTATTTTCAGATTGTTTTGTGTATATTACAAAACATGCATATTTAATATAATATTTTATAAGATAACATAATTATTTCGAAAAAGATTAGTTTCAAATAATTATGCACTATTTTGAAACTAGAATAACACTATACAATAAAATTCATTCATTACACATTTTATTTCTATACTATAAATAAAATATTCCTGCTAAAATCACACAATTTTTATCATTATAAGAGTTTATAAAAACACCACAGCCTTCGTAAACGCAACGCGTTATGTCATTATCGGCTGCGAAATTTGACGTTTGGGGCTGTGCCTCATGTTCATTGACATAGAAAAGTATGGACTGGAAATACCTACAAAAATAGGGTGCATACCTACAACTCATATTGTCTCATAAAATGGCTGCCATTGCTAGGGTTGTGTCAATCAAGGAAAATTGGTGTTACTGTATCGAGTATCGATATATGAATCTGCAGTGGCAAGAAGAGAGAAACAGATCGTCCATAAAAATAAAAAACGAGTTATTTATTTATTAAAACCAGTGCCAGTTACTTACCAAAATAAACATTGTAAAAACCAATTATTATTAATCGACTTCAAAAAAGGAGGTTCTGTATTCGACCCGTATGTTTGTATGTCCGCGATTTTCTCAAAAAGTAATGAACCAATTTTTATAACTTTTTCGCTAATGTAATATACATACTTTCAGGAAGGTTTTAGTATATAACACATTAGGTAATTATTCTTATGTACGAAGTTATATGCATAAATGTACTACATCTCCGGCATTTCTATGATGATTCTTCTAGTCGGTGTATTCAATTCTTCAATGCACTAGTGTTAATTGAATTTGTGTGGGGTAGGTACAACTAAAAAGTGAAAAATAACAACATTTTTACAAAAAAAAACAACCGACTTCAAAAAAAATACTACAAAGTGAAAAATAACTTTAATTTCGGAAGTCAGTGTCAAAAAACGAAAATACGGAACCAACGACACCGACTTCCGAAATTAAAGTTATTTTTCACTTTGTAGTATTTTTTTTGAAGTTGGTTGTTTTTTTTTTTGTTAAAATGTTTTTATTAAACAGTAACAGTTTCTTGCCGGTTCTTCTCCATAGCAAACAACCAATTTTATTGGAACCGTGCACCTAGCTTCTGAGTCTGACGTTTCATAAGTGCCTATGTAGGTTTATGTGAAATAAAATATTTTGATTTTGGTTCTGTGAACCACACGGGCCGAACCTAGCAAGGTCGCTCGCACCTAATAAGACGCAGGATTATTTATGTTAACATCGCAGAAAATACCGATATCGTTTCAGCGGAGGAACTAGATTCGGAAACTTGGCAACGGTACAACACTATTCCAATATGACATATTATTGTAAACAAACGAGTGAAGTAACAAAAATAATAAAAAGGTCTGTTATACGGAAAATAACCCAAATATCAATACTTTAGCCATAAATTCATGATCGGGTTACAATTTATCATCGAATGTGTATTATTTTATGTATTATTGCATGAAAACCGGCTTTAACCTGAGCAAAGACAATAGAGATTGATTTTCATTATTTCTTGCACCACACTTCACAATACAACACACAGGCATGTTGAATTGCTGTTTTCCAACATTTATATGCAGTTTTAAAAGGTAAAAACCTTGTAATTTTCTCGCAAATCTCAATAATACAAAAAATAAACAACCATTTGACAGCAAAACTACCACGAAACTCGTCCACAGATTACTAATCTCGTCGCATAAGATGGCTGCTACGGCACTTACCTACAGCTGTCACTACGTCACGACAAAATTTTGCCATAATGAGCAACAACTTAAAATATTGTTGTCTCTTTTGTCAAATACGATTATCTTATTGGAAAGAATGAGACAAAACGATATTTCACATTCTGAATCATATTTCACTCATATTTGTATAAGCAAATGTATGTATAGAATAACGCGGCCTCTCCATGTTTTTCCTATCTCAATGCTCATGTTCCTGTTCGATTCGACAATGACATTTCATTTTAGGTAAACAATCGTAGATTCGTTGTTCAGCCAAATTAATTTGCCCGAAAATTCTTGTTAGTTCTGAATAATTCCCTTCAAGATAAATTAAAGTAAAATTGACGTGATGAATCATGGAAATCACATTAGAAGAAAGTACTACAGAGAAGATATCACCACTGTTGCATGAAATTGTAAAACGAATTTTATCTGAGAGCAAAAGTTATGATTCCATCCAAAAAGATTTTTTATTTGTTTTGATCATAGTATTAATGATAGAGAATGGATTTTTACTTGTTAATAGTGACATGGAGGTGATGGATCCCCTGAAATCTTTTGATATTGTGCAATTATCTAAATGGAAGTTACCCTCTGGAATATACGAAACTACATTCATAATGTCTGGATTTAAAAGTATCACACTAAAATTAATCATGAGCCCACTGGGAGCGACTGTGTTAGTGAATTTAGTGATCAATGAATTAAACTTTGATACTTATTCTATTTGTGTACCCATCAGTCGCTATGTGGTTTCACCTCAAGCTACATCAATTCCAATGATATTTCGGGACCTAAAACATTTCTCAACAACTTTTAAAAATAAAACTGTATCTAGTATCAAAAGCACAATACTAAGTCACCATGGTTATGCTAGTGCAAGTTTAATTGGGCTACCAGAGGAAGTGCTCTTGAAAATTATGCTCAACCTGTCTGTGGTCGACATCCTCAATTGCTGTAAAACAAGTACAAGACTGAAAGTTTTACTTGAAAATGATAGATTGTGGTATTCTTTATGTAAAAGAGATTTTGATTGTAATTTTCAATCAGATGTCAGTAATTGGAAGGAATTGTACAAGAAACTCTATGCTGCGGACCAGGAGAATAAAAATAGAACTCGGAATCAAGGAGCTGGAAGCATGCATGACTATATGGACTATTCAGATTATGTTTCTTACATTGATAATCCATTGTGGAATGTTATAATTTGAATTGAAGTTGTGATATAAATTAATGTTTTAGCTTGTATGTAAATCAATTTAATTACAATAAAAGTATCAAATAAAGTTTTTTTTTTTCTACCTATTATAACTACGTGTTCATTATAGCTTCGAATTTAGATTCTTTTGCTTCATATTGACATGTACATAAAAGCTTTATATATTTTGCATAGGTGACAACGAGGACAAATCAAATCTGGGTGTGCATCCTGTGGGAAAAGGTGGTCGTCATTTATCTATTCCATTTGATTCGGCAACAGCTAATGGTGACATAAGTGAGTACAAGATTTTTGTCAAACTATATCACATTCATAATGGGTTCTACACACAGATATGGCTTGTCCAGGTTATGCTGTCCAGTATTGAATTATGTCTACTTGGTGATGATCCGTGATGTCTATAAAATCTGCTTATTACCAGGCCTACCAGTCACAGTTAAACACTTTGATTTGTAGCAGCACTCCAAATATGTTCTAATAAATATTTGTGAACATGTCATTACAATATAGATTTGTTTGTGGCAAGGATGTTTCCAATATTTGTAATCTTTATGAAACAATGAGTACTTCATTTAGGAAGAAATACAAAACATCTAACACAAATAATCTTGTTTTCCGACCTGCCTGATAATATAAATAATAGAATAAACTGGATTTTACTAATTAATAACTTGTAAAAACGAATTATAAATCGCAAAAAAGGGATAAAAAAGTATACGGTCTTTTATTCATGAAACATGAATTGAAGGGGTGGCTGAAATGTGTTAGGAAATAATGAAGAAAAAACATAACTGAGAAAGTAGTATGGACAAAAAAGTCAGGATTGTAAGTGTTAGAAGTAGGTACTTTAAATTTTCTCAATGTCTAAGTTTTTTAAACTAAACATTGTGTAATATACTGTACTTATGACGACATTAGAAATGTCCATGTTTTAATGAATGAGAGTTTTAAAGTATTAGAGATCACGACATTAGTATACATATCAGCATACATATCATAATATTGGGCGTTTACTACATATAAAGGATCACGTTAACACAGTACACGTGTTTGCATGGGGGACGGAGGGCCTGGGTGGCGGCGGGAGACGGGCGCCGCTTAGAGAAACTGAAAGGGTGAGGGGATGCGCGCGTGAGATGCGCCGCGCAGCCTCCGTCCGCTCTCGCCGTCTATGTGGCGCCGCCATCGGTGAGTTGACGTGAGTTCTGTGAGCTGGACGCCACGCTGAGAGTGCTACGTAGATGTAGGCCCGAGTGCCGTGTTTATTGTGCTGATGGGCTGGCGTAGGTGAACGGCCGTGGAGGGCCCACGGGCGCTGCGCGACCGACCGCCGTGGCGGTGCTACGGACCCATGCTTACTCACAGTCGATCCGACGGCGATTTCCCAGTGTACACTAGAGCAGGTGAGAGTGCCATCTCTTTCTGATCATATTATTGCCTCAGGGGATTTGTTATTTAATACTATTTGTAGTAAATATTCTTCTTTGAAATGCTTTTTCTAGAAGTTAGGGTTAACCAACCGATCCAATGTAGCTTTGTGCAGTTTAATCCAATGGGCACTAGTATCCATTAATGGTTTATGAAATAACGTCGCCGATGAATAAACGGCGTCTGACTGTCCTAGAGTTATGTTCTAGGTAATCGATATCTTAAATCGCCGCTTTTCCCACTATTCCACATCTTTTTTTAAAGTTTCATCTATGTAACGAATGCCTTATAAGAATAAGGCAATCGTTACATAGAAATGTTACGATTCGTAATATTAGAGAGTATGTAGTCCATATAGGAGATTTTGTATTTTATGTTTGTATAAAGCTTCACTGCTTGCATTTAACGCTACGTAGGTTTCTAGCATGAAAATATGGTTCGCTTATTTTCTAGGGCAATATACATCTATTTATAAAAAAGGGACTGCACGCTTAATCTAACCGAGCCCATCATCAAAAGCGATCACTGTGATCATTCAAGCTCGTATTTTTTTAACATTTTTATACCCCGTCAATTCTGATAATTTTTGTGGTAAATACCTAGTTTAAACTTATTATTTTATGCCAATATGCTTAACGAAAGCCAAACAGGAAGAAAACAAGAATCACACTGGTTTTTATTGTGAAACTGAATTTCAGGAAAGTAAGACGGGAAAACCGCGAACTGTGTTGTTAGTTTGTTATATTATTGTAGCGTCTGCCCGTCTACCGTCTGGTCCATATGGCGCTGGATGTTAATTAAACGCAGATAAGAAAGAAGTATTAACCATTTTGTGACCATCTTTTCTATGTTAATTTCTCATTATATTGCACGATTTGCTTTCTTATATGTATAGGTACCTACTTATATTACATAACATAACAGTAGGTACATCATGTTTTAATGAGGTAAATAAGTACCTACCTATAATTTTTTGTTGACCTTGTAAATAAGTTGATTGCTCTTTGTTGTGACGAAATCAAGACGATCAAGCACCAATAGAAAAACATTTTGATAAGTTGATGCTATCAATTGCTATCTAATCTCAGAATTCAATGCGTAATGTCTTAGTGTTATTTTAAATTTTGTACAACTAGGATGTCAAAGTGTTAATAAAGATGTTAATATTTGGTGTGTGTATTGGCAGTGGGCAGCTGAGTGTACTGTGATCGACAGCATGACAATATGGATGTTAGAAATCAAAAGGTTAAAACGAGGCACAGGCCAGTAGACGATGAAACGAGCAGTGATTCTGAAATGATAGACGAAGTTTACTGTAAGTCACATTCCCTCCTTAGTAATCTTGAGTATGTACGCCTAAATATTATTGTTTATAAGTACTTACCTGAATAAGAATGTTTTTCATACTTTTTGCTACCTACATTTCTGAAATCAACTTTGCATTTTCCATCCCCGTTTTAGAGGCGAATGAAAAATTTTCAATTATTGCATCCCATCGACATTTTCAGTGCTAGTTTTGAGTTATGTTGAGTGTTGAGTATAGCATCTGGTGATTACCCTTTTGTAAGTACTTACAGTCCACCTTTCGGAGTTATGAATTAATTTCTCAATAAATGTAATCTTAGGATTGAAACCAGTCGTCACTGTCTGTCGCATCAACGTGTTTATTTGTCATTCATGGGTGGCGTTAAATGCCACTCTAGCGTTGAAGTTGGAAGCACTTGATTTCTGTTCACATGTTATTGTTGTCTTATCTGTTATACTAATCTAAGTTCCTGAAACATTATCATAATTAAAATATTAAAGTAGAGCTAGTCTGAAATCCTTGTAGATCTCATAAAACAAGTGCGAGTTGGACTCGCACACGAAGGGTTCCTTCCACCGACATTTTTTTTAAATACTTTAGTAACAACCCTTTTTAATTTTTAATTTAATTTAATTTTTATAATTGTTTGTTATAGCGGCCATAGTAGTACATACTTTGAAAAAATGTCAAGTGTCTAACTACTTATACCTACGGTTCAAAAGATACAGTCCTGTGAGAGACAGATGGAGTTTGGCTTACTTATAGGTACATAAAACTACTTCTAGACATTTGACGAAATTGGTTTAAATTTCTTCCTACCCTGAAAGTTTAAAAGATTGAATACACAACATAAAATCACGCCTCTATTCTACGGAGGGTTAGGCAGAGGCGTTGTTCCTACTCCCACATTTCGCCAGTTGTGTTTAAGATCCATGTCGGTAATAGATTGATGTTTGTATTAAAACAGTGCATTCTGAAAGTTGGCAACGTCGCAAGTAGCTGTGAAATATAAATTTCGCTGTTTTGATTAGTTTATCAATATTACTAAATGAAAATTATGAAATGCCAGTCCGTATTTAGTGCGCTAAAATATAGATTATGTACTATCTTGCAAATCGTGTTTAACAGAATGATGTCAGAACATCTGTTAACCTTCCTATACCCACGCCAAAAGAGATGGCTAAAAAAAAACCCAGAATCGCCAAAAACTTCATATATGCCATTTTGATAGGCATAATATGTACAACAAAATATACAACATTATTTTTAGTATATGCGAAACCTGAATATAGTTTGTTCAGAATAAGTAACTGAATCGATTCCAATAATTTTTACCCCATGTTATATTTTGGCCCAAAAATATTTAAAAAAGGTTAATAGTTGGACACCCCGAGTATATTATACTGTGCCCCGAGGAGCGACTAAGTAGGTACCATACGCGAACAATGGCGCGGCGCGGACGCACAGCGAGCGGGGCGACCGGGGCGGGGGTGCAGCAACCTCAGTCACCCGGGTACCACTGGTTGGCGCGCACGTGTCGCGTGGGTCCAACTGCATAATCGCGAGCGCGCGGGCCGCCGAGTTGTGTTTCGGTTGATCGTGTACTTACCTATCGTATGTAAAAAGTGTCGTGTAACCATGACTTTCTCATACACAAACGTCCAGTACACAGAAACAACGATAACAGTGATAACGTATCCGTGGCAGTGCGGTGGTACGAGGAGCAATCAGAGTGCTTTGAACAGAACACAATGCTTTGCCGTGATGATTAACATTTTTAAACACGCCAAGATGGTTAATTGTAGAAAGTTATTATTTGTACCTACAGCCTGCTGTGGTTAAGTAATGCGATGTTTAACACTTTTCATCCACTTTGAACAAATCGCATTGACTACATTGTATCACTTACGGCTTACGAATAAGTAATTACTTATTCGTAGCTTACGGCTGCATTTATTTACGAATAAAGTACATTATAATAACTACCTACACTTGACCATTACGACAGTCCAAAGCCTGCAAGTGTGATGGAAAATGTTATCACCCGTTAATTACAATACAATCGCCGCGCGGTGCCCATGATTTCATACGGACAAACAGGTAACATAACAAGCTTATAACTTGGTGATTATTCATGATACAGTTTTGAAATTTTGTACATAGATTCTTTACATAAAAATACTAGACACGTGTTTCGGGTTTCGCATATACTAAAAATAATGTTGTATAATAATATACTGCAAAAACGATGTGGTATACTAGATACCTATACAGGGTGAATTTTTCAAGTGGGCGTGGATGGCCAAATCCGAAACTATGAGGACTAGCGAAAAGTACTCAAAGGAGTCGCGGGCTCGATTTTGATGAAAACTAAAACTGCATCATTGGATTTTTGAAAAATCAATATTTCTAGCCAGGAATCGAACATTTTGATTTTGAAAAAAAAAACACGCTGTATTATTACACCATTCGATAGTGTCGCTAATAAGGATCGAATTCTGGGAAGTAATGACATACGTCAAACTAAAATAAAGAGCTCATTTATAACAAAGTAAAAAAAAAAAACATTCTGTATAAAATAAAGATTATTAATAATAAAACATATTAAAAGATGAAGGGTATATTTTTTACATTATTTTAATATATTATCATAATAATAATTATACTAAAGAGATTGTGATAAAATAAAAGTCGAGTAATCAATGTAATGTAAGTATGAATAACATAGGTAAACACACAAAGTATAATAACTTTTATACTATATGGTGTAGGAGGCTGATTTTTTGAAACCGTACTGGGCTTACTATAGTGAACCCATTTTTATACATTTCGTTCCTGGCGATTCTGGGTTTTTTGTCTATGAACTTTTAGCCATGTCCTTTCGTGACACCTATACCCGCACACGGTCTCACAGACCGAAAGTTCGGAACCCAATATCAGTACATTTTTGGAAAAAAAAAAATATGTTGAAATTATGTTTACAGAAACTTGGGAATATCATGAACAAGATAAACCCAATGAGTAAATATTTAATTTCCTCGATTGTAATTAATGTAAATCATATTTTGACTTTACTTTATACTCGAATAAAAATTTTATTTAATGGGTATCATTTAAGCTATCACCAATTTAATTAGTTTTGTGTTTCTTAAATAATAGGGTTTGTCCTCCAAATAGTAGATCTGTCACCAAAATGTAGTCACCAAACAATGCAAGTGACCTAACCAAACCGAACCTCGGGGTGCCCTTCGCTCGCTCTTGCATCCTATGTCGACGGAGCCCCGCTTCGCGGGGCCCCTATTTCTGTGTAAAGGGTTTAAAGTAACCTAACCAAACCGAACCTCGGGGTGCCCTTCGCTCGTTCTTGCATCCTATGTCGACGGAGCCCCGCTATCTGAGAACGAAAATATTTCGTGGCGATAGATCTATTTATTAGGTGATACAACTTGATGACAAATATAAATTTTGGTGATAGAAAATATAGTTCCCTTATTTAATTTACTGAGTAAGTCTTTCATTTCAGTCTCTGAAATAGTAAGATTTTCGTAAGAGTTTACAAAATATTAGCAAAAATATATTTTTTCCTGTTCATGAGCATAAACAAACAACTCATTTATGGCAGAAGTGTCAACAATTCACCTCAGTACAAAATCACCGAATATAAACCCTGGATCCTATACCCGCATGGGTCTCATAGACCAATTGTCGTGTACGTGGTATTCGCACGAACGTAGGGTGAACGTACCAATCCCAAACCAGTTAAGAAGATATTTTGACTTTAATTAACTGTCATTTTAACAGATTTTGACCGAAGACCTCAGTTCTATGTTATTTTTAAAGTTTGCTTAAAGACAAAATGAGGATTAAAAATCATTGCAGCATAAGTATTTAGGAATTGCTGTAATTTTGAGTTAAATCCTAAAAGTTGGACTGTTCCTTAGTTGGACCAACATATACCCGGTTATTGACCAAGATTGAGCTAGTAATTGACCAACGTATTGACTTATACATGAATAAAATAAAAGGCCATTTATTAAATTTTAAAATCAAAGTTTATTGAGATCTAACTTTTGTACAGACGCCAGCACATCAAGCTACCCGAAAGTGTCAAATTTTCCCAATCAACTTTGAACCTTATGTTTTAGCAATAAAGTTGAAAATCTATTAAAGAAATTTGGTCAATTAGAATCCAACAGGTTTTCCTAATTTTTCCAGTCACTTGAATTTCTTCCATTGCTTTTTAATATCTTCTTTGTTATACTTGAATTTTTTTTTCTTGGGTGGCATTTCGTGGCTAAAACAAAATAATCATTATTTGAAGTTAAGTAAGTATTCTAAAACAAAATCTTCCATAGAAAAGGTAAACATGAAAGGTTCACTCTTTACACCCTGAACAAGTACTATATTGAAAAAAAAAAATCAAGTCAATTTTAGCAGGACGCCTAAAACATACAATGTCTGGTCAACTCCACGAACACTATGAATGTACCTATCCCAAACCACTGGTCAACTACTGGAATATGTTAATTAAAATCATCAATTTTGTATTGTTCATCAATATAATCAAAGGGAATTGTTGAAAGATCAATAATAATGACAAAAAACGCAAGTTTAAGAAATAACCAGTAGTAAACCATATGGTCAACTATAGGCAACCTATACAACATGCGTTCCAGTAGTTAACCAGTCCCAGAAACCTATTAAAAACAAAAAATTTGTTCAAATTTATATCAGCAATCTTTACACTGATAACTTACAATATTAACTATATTTCACAAAACATTTACAATTTACTTAAAAAATACTACATTTTAAATGGATTGAACTTTACCTTTCATTGAGCGCTCCTTATAGCAATGGCGGCCGAACGGCGAGTGAACAAGACACGTAGCGACAAAAATTAAAAAGAAAGCTATATTTTTTTATTAATTCACCTGAAATTCACAGTAGTAGATTCTCAAAGATGTAATAAGGTAACCCAGATTTTAAAAACCTATAGATATTGGAGCGTATTCTTAAAATGTTGACTTTTTTACGCAAATGGTCAACTACAGGCGACTGGTTTGGGACTGGTACGTCCACCCTACTTTGCGCCCTAGAATAAACTAACCTAACCTAACAGGAAATACAAATATAGTAAAATTTACGAAAAAAGAAAAAAATCACGGAATAGTATTTTGTCGGTCTTACAGACAATTGCACGGGTGCCTATAGGAACGTTAAGCATAATATTTAAGATAGTAGGTGGAGTGCAGAGTTACCGGATTTTTTAAAATATTCACTTTGCCCCAAATCTGAAGACCCAACTCATAAATGCACGTTTTTCATGTTCCACGCACCGGTCTTGCCACTGCCCATAACTTCTTCACGGAGAAGAACCATTCTAACAAGCCCAATACCATTGTTTTGCTAAATATCATTATTTACAACTTGCCTAAACCTTCGTCAAAAAAGAATAATCCCATGCGAAGCCTCAAAGGATTAGTAGAAAATAAAGGCACGCTAAAAAAAATTTATAATTATAACTGAAGTAATCATTTCAAAACTTGAAACATATATGAAGTTTTCCAACCATAGATATAAGGAAGAAGTTGTTTCTGTTTTTAATATTTCTATGGCTGCAACTATGTATTTACCGCAGATTCACGAAACAATCGGTGATGAATAACTGCAAATTGATAACAGTAGAATATTTAAAAGAATTTACATCATTTCTTTGAGTAATAAACTAAAGTAACTGAAGTTGAGATCGCTCTCTTAGCACCTACCCTGTCCCCAGGTACTGTAGGTACTCTTTGGATAAAGTTCCGAGTCAAATGTTAATAACAAATTAGGCTTGAAGTTTTTGATGAGACTGTCCTACTTGAGTGCGCTTTAACCTAAGAGTGTATTAATGTTTTATCAGCTAGCGAACAGAGTAAATCTGACAACAGAACATTTTTGGGCCAACAATAATGAATATTGTAAACTATTGTATTCAATGAGCAGTGGTGGCCCAGTGGAATCAGCCCCGACTTAACCCAGACAGGCACTTTGCTTTATGTATTTAATTTAATCACCATTGCTCTCAAAACGGTGAAGGAATAAATACGTCATGATCAAACCGGCATGTCTTAGAACCAAAATTTCGGAGACATGTGACCTCCACCAACCCACACTGGGCCCGAGTGGTGGAATATGGCCCACTCCTTCTCATAGAGAGGAGGCCTGTCTTCCAGCAATGGGCATATGCTGATTATGCATTGTATTCAAAGAAGAAAGTAACAAAATAAGTCCAATAAATTATTGTGCCAATTTTTTAGTTTAAAGTTAGTGTAATGGAAAATAGACAACCAGTTATTAGAGTTGGATGGTCACGGGTCGACACTTCGCAGCGAAAGTGGCAAACGAAATGTACCACGAAGTGTTATGTAAATTTTGAACAAGTATACGACCATTGTGTAGGCTTTGTTCATATTTGACGACAAAAATATTGCCTATTTCATAATACTTACATTGACACAGCTATTTCACAAATTATGCTTAGGTACTGAAATAATGTGAAGGGTAAAGGTATATTGTGATACTAAAATTAATTAAACTTAAAATGTTATTTTACTCAAGTCAAACAAGAGTATCTAATAGAATTATGCGTGTGTATCACGATATTTTGCACTGCGACATGAAATATTTATGGCCCGTGACTTGCGCCTATCCAATATGTGAAACATATACATATGTTTTCGTATCATGTACGAGTTGCACGACACAGCCAAAGGCACTCTTGTTAACCCCTTTTTATTTGTCTACGTCAACTATGTCAATAGGCTGAGGCTGATGGTCCACTGCTGGCCTAACTTTTCCCAAGTTGTGCCACAGGATTTACTTTCACAGCTTTCTGCATCATGCATCGATTATAATGATGTAAACACGCCATTATAATCGCCAGTCAGAAAAGCCCTAATTGCGTAACCCACTATTAATCACAATTTGTATCATTTTGAAGGATATTGCTAATCCATTGCCTCATATGTTCGAAAAATTTGTCTGCTCAACAACGTAAATAACTCAATGAATGTTGTTGAACTGTCAAAATGAAAACCGTTCCTACTGTTAGTGTATTACACAATAACCCCGCTGACCATAATAATATATTACTATTCTCCATTAATTTTCACGCCTAAAAGGGTAAATCAAGTTTCAAAACATCCTTCCACACTTCCACAATATACCTACTAAAGTTTCGGACTTCAGCTGTATGGATATGTCAGTCTGTTTTGGCTGTAAGAAAACAACCTCAAAAGTACCTTGCAATGTAGACTGGATATGAAATAGTTGGGGTGCATTAAAATAGCCCGGCGCTACTTAAATGTACGTCTGGCGCACCTTAGGCAGACAACCTCGCGCTTCCACCTTGCTGTCTAGCTCATATTTTTACCACGGCAATAGTCATAAGTACCTATTAGTAATTTGTACAAGAGAAGAAAAATTTCGAGTCTCACCTCAAGCGGCAAAAATACCAACTTGATTAACTTTATTTTTTTTAAGAAATAGGATTTTTGGTTACGCGGTTTTCAGGTTATTCAGTACGTCAATTAAAAAAGTCTGCTGAGGAAAACTTTTCCTGCCTCCCAGGTTTATTCTTTTTGGCCACAGAAAGTTATAAAAAATAACGTTTTTTACTCATAATTAAAAGAGCTGGTAAACCAGTATATGTATTGGTTTTAGTAAGGTTTTTTTTTTATAAGTAATTTATAATAGGCAAAAATGTAATGATAATTATGGTTTTTATCTAAGCGCCGAAACTCCTTTACCTACGTATTTTTAGCTATTTCTTATAGTTTTGGATTTGGCCATTCACCACCACACTTGGAATATTCGTCGTCTTACTATCCTCGGTTGACCTAAACGCTGTTTTAGGTCAACGGCTTTTTGTGTCTGTGTAGTGTGTAGTCAGCTCTACCATATCTCGACTCTTGAGTCACAGTATAAATACTGTGCTTGAGTGCCAGACCGTCTTGTGTTCATCATTTGAGACCTCGCCTTCTCGCAGTTGCGCTACCGTATTGAGGGTGTACTTTTGTCCATAAGTTTCCATAAATTTCTTCCAGCTTGCTTTAACTACATCTTTTCACGCTGAACACCATAAAGGCCCGATTACGGGTACGGGTATGTGTCTAATCCTACAAACTGCTGCCATAGTGCCTAGGCTGTAGCTGAATTGGAGTTCGCCCAGATTTAACACTCGACCGTCAGCTCCCCATTTCCATGTCCAGTTAATAGATCCTTTTGGCACTAACAACCATAATATCCTAGTGTGACTCTAAATCTCATTCTACCATATATGAGGCACAGGTACCTACCAAAATTGTATCCACACACACGCACCTTTTTCATCACCACCTAAAAGGAAACCCAACGTCATTGACTCTCCACAGTATGAAACTCATCAATTTACCTGCAAATAATCAAGTCAACCTTGAACTTATAACGACTCTACCATTTAATGCTCGACGCTTGATTGTTCACATAATTATCTCCATGTAAAACTATAATATGAATACGTTTGTAAAACACGAGTGCTAAACAAAGGTATCATATAAATCGAAGTTGTTAGTATCTGCGTACAAATGTTACAATACAAATAGAGCAAAACGTTCATAATTCCGGCGGGCCTGACGCCGCCGCCACGACGCGACGTACCGTAGTTCGCTGTAGGCCGGTTGTGTCTCTTTGTTGACGTGACGGCGCGCGGCGCGGCAGATACTCGCTCGTCGTCTCACCAACTACAGCCCGAGAGGCGAGCTGAGTGCATTGCAACATGCAGGAGGGACAGAGGCAGGCAGCCGGGCCCCCACTCTGCCCCGCGATACCGGCCGCCCGCACGCCAGTTTGCCGTTGAGCGTCTCTAGCGGCGCAGGCATTTCGCAATGAAAACGTCGTGATCGGCGTTGTTCGCGTCGGTTTCACATCCAGTGTGCCTTTGTTTAGTGTTCATTGACAGTGTAATTGGTGTTATTACAATAGTGAAGATGCCGTCTGTACGACATGGCGACGCGTAGTTGACATGTCGCTGAGCGCGCCCGTCCAGGCGGTGCGCGGGACTAGGACCAACAGCCTCGACCAACTCGATTTTCAGGAGCGCAGGCAACTGATTGCGAGTTCTTTATCTCTTACTGATTTCTTACATGTCGGGGCAAAGGAGGTGGCAGCAGTCGCCGGTCAGTTCCCCTTCCCTTTTGTCTCTTTACGCCCAGGCACATTCCTAACAATAGCTTTGCGAAATTAAAACTAACGTGCATAACACAGCATTGTACACACGTTTATTGTAACATATAGTTTCAACAAAAAATGATCTCTCTTTCTATGTTCAATGTTGTGTTGACAATATGGTTTAGATTTTACATTTAAGTTGTAAGCCTCTGATGGAATGTGCACTGAAATTTCTGATAAACTACCGGGCTTATCCCACAACTTTCCATGAAGTTTGAGAAGTGACAAGTGGTCAATGTTTCCCTTCACCCCAAAGACAAACTTAGGATGATGGGCATCAACAATCCTACTTTGTATCACAAATTGTATATAATATACAATAAACATGTATGTAAAGTCTTTTGATCACTGACCCTACAGTTATCTTTTTAGGAAGTCCAAAAACTAAATGATCCCCTGTTAACACAACGATACCCTAGAATTCGAAATAAAACAATAATAATATATAGTTAGCCTTAGAAGTTGACTAAAATCAGGATAATGTTATACCATGGTGTTTTAACTCGGAACATTGAATGATGTTATTATTGGCATCACGCTACCTGCAGGAGTGGTTTTGGTTAGTCACGACAACTCATAATGGCTGGCTATTTTTCATTAGCATTTGCGTGTCATTCAATATATTTTTTAATGTCATTAACAGGCACACATTTTTATAAAATAGAATATGAAGAACAAAATAGTAGATGTGTCCCTCCCAACCAAAGGTCATATAATGTACATTCAGTTGGCCAAATCGTCCAGAAAAGTAAAAAAAGTTCTTACGTGAAGGAATACCATTAACTGTTATGCAAGTCCAAAATTATCCGAAATTCTCTCAGAGATATTGGCAACAGCCAACAGCATGAGCTTCATATCGTCATTTCTTTCGGGTTGCTATAGCGATAGCGGCGCCTTTTTTTGCCCAGGCAGAATTACAATTTCTCTGGTGCAGTTGGTATTATGCTTTAATTATGACAGAAGGCAAAGATCTCGGAATTAACCTTAAGTAAGTTTAAACTTGGAAATCATGCCGCAAAGCAAGTACTAAGGCCAGTCTTAAGGTCAAATTGCATTGATCTTATTTGTTTCTTATAAATCATAATAAGAGACTTTCCGTCTCAATTCAGTTTAAAACTGACTTTAAAAAACTGCAATAGATGAGCATTTATTTTCTTTGCACCGATTTCTCCAACATTTCTGGTCCGATTTACGTCATTCTTTTTTAATTGGCAGAAAAAGCCCGTGATTTGGTCCCACAAAAATTTCATTAACGTTTCAGTCATTCCTTTTTTTTAACCAGCTTCAAAAAAGGAAGTTGTCGACTTTGCCTATGTCGACGATATTCTTTTTGCAACTTACCAAGTAGGTACACGAACTTGTGAAGGCAATCGATCTTCTCAGTAAGTATAAAGTAGTGAAACGCGAGAAAAAAGAGAAACAAAAACCAAACCAAAACCTCCAACCAACGATGACGACGAAGACTTCAATAAAAACCTGAAAATAGCATCTTAGAAAACGGTCTAGTAAAACCACCTATAGCAGATAGATAAGTGACCATTCGATTCATGCAATGCGAACCGATGTAACATTGTTATCAACTAATATGAAAAATAAATTTAATTGTATGCTGTGGAGTAGCAGGCTGTAGAGTCGTAGGTATAAACTACGCAATTATTATACGATCACTATGTGAAAATGTTAATTTATGCCATTTTGAACAACTTGTTTCTTCGTATATACTTGGTTTTATACATCTCGAACACAAAAGAGGCTCAACTTGATGGGAGACTGATTTTACTCACGTTTTCTCGTAGCTTATATCTACATGGTGTGTCTATTGAAAGTGAAATGTTAACTCATACATTTCTTAGAACTATATGTATGTACTGGTTCGCCACCAATAGCGTGGACAGCTTGATTGATATTGATACCAATCTATCTAAGCTAGATGATAGTTTATTGGTAGGGTTATATATTGTAAGCTTATTGCGCCATAACGCATAATGAAGTGGACAGGATAAGAAACTCGTTTTCTTTCTTCTTTCCTTGTGTCATGTTGTCTTTAATCTGTTGTTGATATACCTCATATTCATCATCATCCACAGCCCGACTTCACCTACAGCACAGCATAGGCCTGTCTATTCATGTGCCAATCCCCACGCCCCTGACCCAGCCTCATCCAGGTTCTACCCGCGATGGTAACAGGGTCGTCCGCCGGACGACCGACACTTCGTCTAGTTCATCTTCAAGTCCTTGAACGCTACCCGGTCACTGGCTTACTCCACCTGTCATTACTGCGCTTTGACAGGTGTCCTGCCCAACTCCTTTTGAGTTCCATAACTCGTTATCCGATATCGAAAACTTTCGTACGCCTGCTGATTTCGACGTTTGGGACTCGGCCGATCGTGGACGCTCACGCAGAAGGCTGTGTACGGGGTGAGAGTGGCACAGAGAGCCATGAAGCGTTCCATGCTCGGCATAAGGCTTCTAGACATCACATTAGATAGGTTAAACTATTTTATTGAATCAATAAAGATATCAGCATTACCAGAAGGCCTACGCAAAAAAGGCAGTCCGGAATATCGATATTTTTAAAACAGAATCTAGTAAATTCTGGATTGCTTGGTAAATTCTCATAATTTAGAATCTGCTAATGAACAATCTTATTATAGAAGTAAAGTTGCTAATGTATATTTGGATGGAAATAAAATTATGTATAGTTCTCCATGGAGGTTTCAAAGTTTGCTATTGCTGTAGTAAAATCTTATAAAATTACTTGCTATCAAAAACAATAATTTATCGCAAGCATCTCATCCCATGGCCACCGTAGTTAGCAGGTAGGCACCCCCGAAATCTCACAATAACCTTACGAGACCCTACTTCGATTTTATTTATGTTACCCAGTTTTTTGTGTACTACCTGTTCACCATTTCCATAAAAGTTTTGTGATTGTTACCACCTATACGGTATTGTGTATAGCCATGTATGTAACAACTATACAATACATTGTGGATATTAGCGATTATCTCTTGTATTATTTACAGCTCGATGAGGTCACATTGTAGCTCTCGCTGTATCCATTCGCCATATCCATATAGGCTCAGTATTGCCAAACCCTTGAAACTAACTTATTTTCGAAATACACAATAATAATACTTGTTGCTTATGTTACTTATTCAATTTGTGTCTAAGGAAAAATTGCATTACACAACATTTCTTAATTTTATACTAAGAGGGATTATTAAACGATTGAATGAAATATAAATATGTAGGTTAATTTCCATCGTCATTATAAAGATAACTAAACATGACTAATTATTACAATTTAATGATCGTATTTTATATACTTAATTAAAGTATACTCATACCTATTTGATAAATGTCATAGAATTCCTAAACACGATTCAGTAAAGAAATACCATTGATTCTGAACACAGCACGTCCTACGTGACCGCTGATTGTCCAGCGCTAATTGAAGTCAACGTTGACATTCATTTACTGATGAACAAACAGTAGCAATATTTTAAACCCAATTATCATAACGTAGCGGGTACTACTTCATATTGAATTATTTGCATTCCTGGGAGGATATTGTTTTATTTTGTCAGTGACATTTCTAATCAAAAGGTCAGCGAGTATCGCTGCACAGACACTTTCACACATACATTTTACTCACAGTACCTATATAAAGTGGAATTGATACAAATAATAGTACAAGAACCTATCAAAATGTTGATAAGTTCGCGTGCAGTCTGCAGGTACCTATTTAGTAATGTCCCTTTGTTACCGCAGGTGATACTCGAGAAGCATATTAACTATGGTACCTAGTACTTATTCGTTACGCAAAGGTGCTGTTGAATCATTGCAAGTATAATTGAATGATGTTTGAACACTCCCTTATTGTCCCACGAGCACGACCATAACTTTAATATAAACTAACAGTATAATTAAGTACTTGGCCACTTAGCTAGTTAATTCATTTGTGTTAACGATACTTGGAAGGGTTTTCATATGTTTCGTGAAGACATTATGAAATAAATAATTCACAATGGGTCATAAGGAGTCGCTAATGGATGTTTACGTATTTGACTACAAGTTTATTTTGGAACATCTTTAATACTTAATGCTAATAATAATGATTAAACCCCTAAACAACATGAGCTGGCTTCGAATCGAAGGACCAACATTTCAACTCAAAGAAACTCAAAGCATTTTTTTGAATTAAACCATTTACAGGCACTTTTGAATCGTCAAAGAGTCGGTCAGTTAATCAGAAAGTTGAAGCTAGTTGCCCATTCCAAAACATAGATCTCTATGGAGAAGAACGGGCGAGAAACTCCAAGGACATTCTTTTAAATCAAGATATACAAAATCCTGGGTATCGCAGCATGTATTAATTTTAATTAATAGTGTGAGTACCAAATGACAAAATTAAAGTTGCCCTCTCATGGTCTAGAGAGCGCAGAGAAAGTGTTTCTATTTTTTATTTCGACAGTTTTAGTTATTGTTCCACGTTGTCCCTTCGTAGGCTATAATATTGCAAGTGGAAAATTATGGAGTCGCAATAAAAGCTACTTTTTAATGGAATTTTTCTGTATTTATTTTGCAGTCATCATCTAAACCATTCTTCAAATATCAAACACGTTTTAGTACTGACTTCCGTTAGCACTAGATTATAATGTACCTACGTTTATACAGCTTGATTGTACCTACGTTTTACAGTCCTCAAACATTACTGGTTTTCATTCCCCTTTCTGTGAACGACTCTTTTTTCAATATTGCCTCACATTTTATAAAACGTTCCTTTTTATACTTTACTTTAAGTGCTGCCTGTTCACGTTCAGAAATAAAGCATTGACTGCGTGATGTATTCATTAGATTGCTGGTAGTAATTTTTTCGATATGATTGTCAAAACCTGTCACAGTATCTATAATCTATCATGCATAAAGTCGAGGTCTTAGAAGGTAAGAACCTCAAATCTTGTAACAAGGTGAGAGAAGTGAGGACGCAAGGTGCGTTGGTGGGCTCTGACAATTGTTGTGGGCGAGTCATTTCGTCACGAACCGGTGACTCATGTTTGGCGAATTAAACATTACTTCCATCACACCCATAACCCCTTCATTTGCCTTTTCGATTGGTCACGTACGTTGTGTTAGTGTTGATGAGATTTTTTTTATTAATTAGTACCCACACACTTGTCTTGCAAATATACTGTATCAAATAACCCTATATCCAATCATATTATGTAAATTACTAATACATTGGCGCGAAATAAGCAAGCAATGACTAAAATTTTACTAATCCATGACACAGATGTAGCCTAATGCTTTCTTGATAATGTCTTCTCTTTCACTGAGCAATACTTTAGGTGACGAGCTAAAGGGATAGTAATTGATAGACATGTTTTCATTGAATACAATAAAAAAAGACATTTCTAATACATGAGTCAACGTGCTATCATTTGACACTCCAATCGATGTAAATTTCTGAATGTGTTTTTTATTTCCTTTTACCCCTGTAATTATGAACCTCTAGAATAAATATACTTATTGCTTTTTATTTGATTGGGCTACTAGTCTGCCACGCTCTATCACTTCGCGATTTTTTTTAATTTTTATTTCAAACACAGAGAGTCAATTGCATGCATGGTGACAGAGAGACTATTTTCGTTACCGTTTTGCCAATTTTAGCATAAAACACATTTTAAACGACTCTCAAGACAATCATTATTTAAATGTAATAGGTACCAAAATTGGCGTGAAATTAAGTAGGTATTATGCTTTAAATATTATAAAGTAATAATATTATTTTTATTACTTGGGTATATTATTTTTATGTAACATAAAAATACCTCGAGCATACAGAGTATTTCTATTATAATATGCGTTCTTGTGCGAGTTTATTATAAACTCTTCTAATAAAGTTTCGCGCGTTATTTATAACCAACCAGACACATAGATGATTCAATTCATGTGTAAATTATTCCAATAATGATCATATTATCAAAATAAACTATTTCTGTAATATCCATAGTAAACAATACCTTTAACTAACTAACTTTGTAACTTTGTATAACTTTTAGAGTTAAAATTTTATAAATGGATGTATTATTTTTTGGCCCCACGAGTTTAATTAAAATTTGAACTGATTGAGATGAGAACATCTCAATAAATTTAGAGCTCGCCCGCAGACGGTTTCTTAATTTACTAACAAATAACTACACTACATTTCCTTTTGTAATTAATTTTATAATGAATTATAAGTTGGATAATATTATCGTGCGGAACCCTGAAAATGCATTACAAAACAGTTCTAAGTAGGAATGAATAAAAAAAATTAAAACTTATTTTATTGTTTTCTGGAAGGCATTTCAGCTCAGGATCTTTAAAAATTACATAATTTAAAACACTTTGCCTACATAAAAATATTGAGTAAAATTTAAGTACGCAGGTAATTTGTTTTCTTTGTTGATAAGGTAATGGCAGTGTTGAAAAATGAATTATGTGTTATCTGGGGCCGAATTCTTCGACAAATATTTTTAGATTGTTGAGTCATACAAGCGTCCTTTTTAGATATTTTTTATCTTAAACATACAAGCAGCTTTATTTGAAAATATCTAATGGTGGAAATATTACCATATTTGTTTTGTCAGTAAACAATCACGCTAAAAATAAATTATGTACAATTGTACAGAGGCCAGCACATCAACCTACTACAATCGGTCAAATTTCTTTAATAGATTTTCAACTTTATCACAAAACCATAAGGTTCAAAGTTGATCGGGAAAATGTGACAGTTTCGGGTAGGTTGATGTGCTGGCGTCTGTACATCTTGAATTTAAAACGCCATCAGTTCAATTAGGTACTTTGTCTTTGTCCTAAAGTAAAGTTAATAAATATGTTCCGTTACGGGATTACTAGTAGCGGTTACACAATGTAAGGTGCATGTTGCATAATATCTCGAAGCCACATAAATGATGAACGCACTGCGGCTGAAAGAATGGTCAACTGTACCTATAAGTTGAAGAAAAGCCACAGGCTAGATTTCCTCTATTTTTTCACTCTCTCTTTGAAAAAAATATTTTAGTTATATGGATTAAATAACGTTGAGAATGCTGTGTTCTGGATATAGTCTTGATTTCTTGAATTGGAAATTGATAAGGTGGTTTGTATGTGTGTAGGAACATAACATACAATGTTTCGTTTAAATTGTTGCAAGATTATACTTCCCCAAGTGATCATCTTATTCTGTACAAGTTTTTGTCCTGTATTTCTTTGAAAATTGAAGTTGAAGTTATTTCGACTCGGCACTACAGACGCCAGCAGCATATCAATGACTTGTTCCTATAGTTTGTTATGCATACCTTGTAAGTCCTGCCTTTCTCGTGATCATCCTATCCTGTTTCTTGATTATTCTCAGATGGAATTAATTGTATAACCTCACGAAACCGCCAATACACCGTTTATATTTTATCTTCTTCATTTTAAATTGTAATATATCAATTCCACATGATTTGATAAATGCAAATGGAATACAATGGTACTAAATGTATAGATTTGTGGTCTTGGCAGGCGACGGGAAAATTTCTCTTTTGTAGGTATACTTAGTTCTCCTTGGTATTGTGTTGTGATAGGCGCGGACAGTTCATAACAATAGACACTCGACATAATGGGGCCATTGATTGTGTGGATGTATCATGAATGTGTGAGTACTATTTGTACCCATCTAGCTGGTACCTATTTTGTATCAACGTTTTATTTCAAAGTACCTATTTGTTTCACTTAGCTCTTGGTTTTTAGACCTCCGTGCAGATATGATCTTTAAATTTTGCTTGATGCGTACATCATTAGGATTCGCTGTGCACAAAGTGGTATCCAATACCTGCCTACTCGTTCAATCATTGTATGAAAAGATTTAGGTTTTTGCCGGGCAGTGAGACAATAACAGGCCGATATATCTTTTGTTATTTATTTATAAGAAACTGACAGAAAAAATACTAAAATGTTTATAACAGTTACCTAATGAATACTACACTTAAAGTTCGATGACACTACGATTAGTCATTTATTTTTATCCCACTACGTGAAAGCGGCATCCTTTTTGAGAATGGTCCTTTTGTCCGTGTGGAGAAAATTATACACATACTCAAATAAGGCTTGAAAGATGAGACAATAATGACAGTTTCCAGTTTGATTGACATTTAAAATGTTTTGTTGCAGCAAAGAAACAAAATGGTTCTGCGGTACGCACGAACAGCCTGGGGTCGGGCGCGCGCACGCCTCCGGCTGAGCGAACCAAGTCCAAATTCTCAGCTTTTGGTAGACTTTTCAAGCCATGGAAGTGGAAACGGAAAAAGAAATCAGAAAAGTTCGAAGCTGCTTCTAGAAGTGAGTACATCTTAACTATCTGTTATCTTAACACACAAGGTGATAAACCGGAACCGGACATGATTCACACATGCGAAGTGAAATGTAAACATTTTTTTGTTTTATCGATAAACACAATAGTCTCCTTTGCGGTCTTTTATGATGTTTTCTCAGATAACATCTGGACTTGAACCTTGGAAAAACATTCATGACATACTTTACTTATCAATAAATAATGGTGAAAACTGGGCACTCGTCATTAAATAAAAATGCCCGGTTTTAGAAAGCCTGATAATTGATAAAGCTATGTATCATTAGTATATTAAATTTAATGAATCTTCGTACCAGATGAGTTTCTCTTTGTACTCAGTGTATACTCATCTGGATCAACAATTGGTTAAAAAAAAAATGAGAGTTCACAACACTTAAATGAAAACGGTTTCAGAAGTTTTATAAACCTGCACCCTAGTTGTGTGCTACACTTTCTACCGCAAAAATAGCTAATCCATTGCTTCATGTTTGAAAAAATTGTCTGCTCAACAACGTAAATATCGCAGTGAATGTTGTTGAACTGTCAAAATGAAAGGCATTAAATGTTTTACGCAATTACTCAGCTGATTAAGGAAATACTGTCGTTTAATCAATTATCTGCTAATAGTGTTTTATTTTTTATTTTGATCTTATTTATTTTTTTATTTATGCACCCGTATATCGGGCGTGGGGCAGGTAAAAATGTAAAATACCCCATCTCATAGCTTTTTATTTATTATGTTTGCAATTCATTTCATTTTTATTTTTAATCTTTTGGCATTTTTATAAATATTTTTACAATTTGACAATTTTATATATAATATTTACTTTTATACGATTCTGTCATTTTTATGATTTTAGAGTTGTCGAATATTTAAATTTAATTAATCACAATAATTGTATTTTGGATTTGTAGCTGTTTGGAATTTAATATATTTTATAAGTAATTTTAATTGCATGAGTTGAAACTATGGACTAGAATTATGTCTGAAATAAAATTTACATATTATTATTATTATTTATTTAGATTCCAATTCTTAGTCGTGAACTCAATCACCTTCACGTCGCGTCGTAATTAAGTGTACTTACCTACTTATTATGAAATGTGCAATACAATTTTATTTTACTGTTTGCAGCCTTAGAGAGGAAGATATCCGTCCGAGCGAATAGAGATGAGTTGGTGCAGAAAGGTATCCTCTTACCAGAAAGCCCGGTCACGCCTGTGCCCGAAGTCGGTGAGTAGTGAACGTTGACCTTAACATGTAAAATCTAGCTGTTGCCCGCGATTTTACTCGCATAGATAGGAAACTATTACGTGAACCCGGATAAAAAGAATAAAATATCCACCCACACACACGCATACAGACAGGCATAAATATAAAATATTTTAATCCAGGTCATAATCTACCTGTGTGCCGGATTTCGTCTAAATAAGTTCAGTCGTTAAAGTGTGATTGAGTAATAAACTTCCAAACTGAGGAAGTCACTACCATTCAAACTTTTAGGATACCTATAATGTGAATTATTCTGCTGTGTCAGACTCAGAACGCAGAAATTCTGCCGGTAGATATTAGTTAAAAGAAGTGCACCCCATGGTCACAAGTACTGTGACATAGGTAAAGAGGCAAGGACAATGAGGTTATTTTAATAGAATTAGGCAGAACTTAGAGCAGTGGTGGGTGGCCCAGTGGTAACGACTCCGACTTACGAGTTGTAGGTCGTGGGCTCGAACTCGGGCAGGCGCTTTACTTTGTGTAAATAATTTCATCACCACTGCTCTCAAAACGGCGAATGAAAACATCTTGAGGAAACCGGCATAGTCCTAGAACCAAACATTCGAAGACATGTGGCTTTCACCAACCCGCACTAGGCCCGCGTGTTAGATTACAGCGCACTCCCTTTCGAAGAGAGGAGGCCTGTATCCTAGCAGTGGGAACATTATAGGCTGATTATGCTAGGCAAAACTTGACAAAGTCCGAAATCGCTGTAAAACATGTTACATGATTATTTAATTTTCTCCTAACACAAGTTTAGGATAGTTTAAGTGTGCAAGTACTGAGATAACTAGATAAATACTTAATATCTTTATCAATGCCTACAGTATTAATAAAACTAACAATGTTTATCAAAATCAATATATACTTACAACAAAGGTAACACAGGATAATGTTTCTCTCATAAATTCCTTTGAAGTCGGTTTTCCTTAATGTAATTACTATTGTTCTAAGAAAACCCAGAGGCTTGCGGAAAACAAAAGATTTATTAATAATGATAATTTACAATGAATCATAGACTTTTTACTGTCGGAGTACTGATATAAAACTGATTACCAAATATTACGTAAGTTTAAGTGTATTGTATAGCTGGAAAAGTTTCAAACAATGTAGTAAATACATCCGAATTTGTTTGTTTGTTACTTAATGTCTCATTTACTGAACAGCCTCTGGAAAAATCTCATCGTGAAAACTTAGGTGTAGTGAGCGTAAAGTGAGCTGTCAAGGCTGCAAGGGTGTCAATCCATAGTATCAGGTGGAATGACAACTCACTTTAAGCGCACTTCACCTAGGTTCTCACGGTGAGAATTTCATGATTACAGAATAGCACTGCTGATTTCAATGGAAAATGGCTCAGAGCTTAACCACGAGGCCATATGATACTTTATATCTGGATACATGAAGTATTAGTCCTCGGTCAAGAGTGAAACCACGGGCAACAACTAGTTAATAATATTATTGTTATCAAAAGACATTTGATTCGTGTTATTCATAACAATTAGTTAACGCAGCTGTTGCATAAAGTAACAGTAGATAATAATTATGTTTAATTAGTGTAACACCGGAGACTTACCGTTCAAACAACAACAAAAAACGGACTTCTTAAAAATTAAGAGGAAATGCGGTCGGAGAGACTTATGAAAAAGCCTAAGTAAAAAGTCATAATTCAAGGTTTGGCTCTCGCCTATTTCCTCCTCCAATATCGGACCAATTTAAAAGATATTTCATGAACTGAATAAGAAGGATATAATATACTGTGCCCCTATGTTTTTCTTTTTCATGAATAGTTGTCAAATTTGTACATTAGGCCTCTGTTGACAGCGGTTTAAATCGGTAGTTTTGAGCATTTTTTGAGGGTTCTAGCGCTTATAAAAATAATGTATCATCAAAAAGGAAAACATAATGACATACAAGTAGTTAATATTTATTATTCTGTAAAAAATCATTGCTTAATAGACAATAACCAGAAAGAAAACAGGCGAGAGCGTTTCCATGGAGAAAAGACCACCCGCATTTCCTCTTAACTTGTAGTTTTTACCTCCTTATTGTTTAAGTAACGAGATACCTAATAATAATTACCTCGTAACTAATTGTAATGCACGGCATCACATTTACTTGTCTTTCCGAAAAATAAATTTAATTTTGTTGTACTTAACTTCCGTGCCGAATTGAACGATAACGTAATATTAAATTACTACGCGCTTATCGTTATCGCTTATCGATCGATTTCCTATGTTGGGAATGTTGTGCTGTAGCACAAAGTTCTGTTGAACAGCAAAACTACTGGGTTGACAGCAAGCATCTAATTTAACTTGGTACCTACCGGTACGTTGACACTCATCTCTAAGAAGACCCCAATTTTAGTATCATTCACGCTCTCAAGTAGACAACAATACCAGTTCAATTACCACAGATGTGGTTCAATGGGTCTGAAAGAACTACAGTCAATCATTTTCGACTTCTCTAAAACATAAATGTTCAAGGCCAGGAGTAACTGCTTTGGAAGAAAGATGATTTCCACAAAATTTTACTGCATGGACCTTTTGTCTCCTAACCGTAAAAGGCCATTTCAAATGTGTTCCTAAGCTGCAGCGTGCAATTAGGTGAAGATACATTATTGTCGAACTAACATTTTCTTTCTTCTAGATGAACCAGTGTCTCCACCCAGCGGCGAGGAGGCACGGAGCGAAGTCAGCGCTGCACAGGCGGCGCAAGACCGGCTCGTGGGTATGCACGCGGCGCTACAGGCGCAGCTAGCGTCGCAGCTGCAGCACCAACATCAACACCAACAAGCAGCAATGGCGGCCGCCGTCGCCGCCGCTGCTGCCGCGCACCATCATCAAAACAATAATGTCATAGGTCAGTGCTTGCTTCTATGTAGTATTAATTTAATTCTTCTTTTCTGCGGGAGATGATGGGCTTCTATCAACTTTGATGTATGTAGAGTTCTGGAGCCTTATGTAGTACCAAGAATAACAGAACAGACTTCGTCAAAGTTTTTGCTGCTATCCAGACTAAAAATATGACGTATAGAACATTTTCCTAGAAGGTATCTGCTTGTAAATGAAAGCTCAGTGAAAATCTGTAGACGCAAGAACATCCTCTTCAGTTTCGTCTTGCAAAACCTCTTGAAGTTTCGCCAATAGTGCTGAACGGGTTAATGGTCATTCGAGACGTGTTGCCTTGTGCTGTTCAATGTGGGTTTTATGAAGGTGTGAAGTATATGATTCGATGAGGAACTATATCGCCGTTTTTGAAAGACGGATCGTCTCTAAATTTTTAGTGCACATTTTAATGGATAAAAATTTTATATTGAGTGCCTTTATTTCGTAATTGTATGAGCGGTTTTCGTAGTGCAAGTGTTACAACTGATGTGCGGTTGACTGTACAACAAAAAAAATATTAGCTTCTGGCCGCGACTTTGTCCGCGTGTAATATCTTGTTTTAACATAAACTATATCATATGACACATTGGCAATACTGTAAGCTTCCCATAAGTGTAAATTTTAGATTAACCCCTACATACAAATTCTTACCTCTCTATTTATTACTTACTACATTGGTATACATTGCTTGTAAATAACATCAAAATCCGTCGAATTTCAAGTGCTCAGTTTTCAATTATGCTACTATACGGTATACAAAAAACAGCCCCCAAAACTCCCACCCGTTAAGGGTTCTACCAAGAATTGGAAAAGGTATAATTATTTTTCAATTAGACTGGTTGGGTTCATGAGTAATAGGATTTTCCCAAACACCCTGTTTGGGGAAACATACATTTCCTCAATAGAGTCAGGGCTTTTAAATTACTTAAGTTTATTTCTTAATTGGAAATCAATTAATTATTTTAGCGGTGAACTTATATGATTTTTCCCTGATCATAAAATTATGATGGTTTTTTAATATGATTTCCACAGCTCTATTTTTATATCCTATCTCTCTTAAAACAATATAATTATGAATGCGAAGTAAGGGAAAATACCATGGAATGTTATGTAATATTTTATTTGCATATTCAGATGACAAATAAATTAGCATTTACCGTCTAATTGTTAGTTACACCTGCGTAAAACTGATTATACACGTACAGGGCTGCGTTAAGCATATTAAATATTGTGCTACTTGAGATACGAGACAAGATAAGTATACACAAACACTTACAAGAGCGCCTCATTGAAAAGTTTGCTCGTCAGATCACCATGATTTTAGAATATTTACAAAATGGAGGAACTGATCATTGTGGCTTCGTGACCATTGATAAATGTTATATTCCTCTCAGAGAGAGAGAGAGCAGTGGTGGCCCAGTGGTACCGGCCCCGACTCACGAGTTGTAGGTCGTGGGCTCGAACCCAGGCCGGCGCTTTACTTTGTTTAAATAATTTCATCACCACTGCTCTCAAAACGGCAAAGGAAAACATCGTGAGGAAACCGGCATGTCCTAGAAACAAAAATTCGACATGTGACATCTACCAACCCGCACTGGGCCCGCGTGGTGGATTACAGCCCACTCCCTCTCGAAGAAAGAAGGTTTTTCAACCCAGTGCATCGATTCTGGTTAAACCCAGTGTCCCAAAGCCTGATCTAGGTATTTCCAGCCATTGTGCGTAAAATACAATTTAGCGAGATTTTACAGACTGTCTCTATTATCTATTGCATAGCACCGGTCAGTATTCAATCGTACAGCATTGTCTGTATTTTCGTCTATTACACATCTGGCTAATTCGTGACTGTTGTGATTATTATTAGCTGCTCCAGATTTGTATCAATCAAATTATTTTTTCGTACACGAACTTTTGCTGAATCTTGCTCCATGATGCATTTCGTACTCGTAGTGTGTAGAAATTGGTCACAGATCTCTTTTCATTTTGACATTTAGATTTGCAAGTTATGAGTCAGGCATTTGCAAGTAATAAATGTCGTTTACTGGCTAAGTTACAAGATATACCACTTGAAGTACCGTATTCGAGGAATAATAATGATTTAAAAGTCGCAGTGGTTCTTAAAGTAGCGGTGTAACTACTTAGCAATTGACAAGGACCAGTTCTTATTGAGCGATTGAATGTAATTGAAAAACAATTGAACAGATATCGTTGGACACTACCAGCAGTACAAGCCCATTAAATAATTTTCAATAGACCGGTATACTAAGTAAAATCATTCAAAAGTACGGATCTCATATTTCATATTTAATTATTTTATTTTATTGTTCTTGAAATTATTGAATCGGATTAAATGTAATTGGAGAATAGGTAGTGACGCGTGGCGGGAATTAACGACATCCTGACAGGACGGGCGTCGAACGTTGACCCACCACAAGCTGTCTAGCTGTCACAGAGCCACTGCAATAACGTGACGTCATTGTACATGTCATTGTACATGTCATTATACATGTCATCATACTTATTATAAGCAGTATTGGCGTGAAGTATTCGTTTTTGAACCCGTAATTTAATCTTTCTGTTTACTACCTACTATTAATTGGAGCCTTGGTTAACTCGTTACCTATCTGTTACCGTTATTCTAACCCAATTAGAAACACGCGAGAAAAAATAAATCGGCACTTTTATTGATCCGAATTTAAATCAGTTGGGAAAAATTCGTACTACTTGTTTATATTTTAGTTGTGTAACAATTTACTTTGTCTAAAAGATATTCAGTTTATTTTGGTAAATGACTTATTCTCACATATCATTGGTGGATACAGTATCTAAGTCAACAAGACATTGAGATTTCAAAACTAGACAAATGGGTGCTCTACTTTACAGATGGAGAGGTTACATAACTCATTATAATTTATTTATGAAATCTGCTGTTCTGTCAGCACTAAATGGGTCGGTGGTCTAAAATTGAAATACGCTTGTTTAGAATATTTGGAGCACATCTAGGTGGGATAGTGTGGCAGAGATTCTGTGAGGCAGTCGTCGAAGTCTAGATTGAGGAGCCGGCAATTGGGGGTTGGGTAACTTGGTACCGGCTGTGCGCGGGGTGCGGTGCGGCCGTGCGGCGCGCGCCTCAGTGTCGGTCCGCCCGCGCCCGCGCCCGCCCGCGCCGCCGGCCGCGACCTGCCGCAAACCGACCCTCGCGTCTGCTGCCCTAACCTCACTCGATTACCTGCCCACATACATATACCGCCTGTCAAATCATACGGTGAAAAGCGGCATTCTATGTTTCTTTGCTGTCTTACGTACCCCTCGTTGAGTTCATTGCAACAAGCGCATGACTGTATCACTTAACCGAAATGACTTGAAAGCTTTTGGAGGTGCAGTGTACCGTTTGTTTTTAATTGATGAATCTGAAACTGTAAAACGCTCTTAGTTAAAGATAGACGCGAAAATATCCAGCTCAAAGAATTAAGACAAAACAATTTGTAATCAAATGTAGAGACGGCGCGAAATAACGATTAGGCTGACTAATAGCAACTATTACTAAATAACAGTTCTGATTGATGTGTCTTATGTTAATGCTTATCAATAAAATAATAATAAAAACTACGTATGCTTTTTGAGCAAATAATGTTATCTTTTATTTATAACGTAACGAATGACATGATGGCACATTGAGCTGATTCCATAAATAGTTTAAAAGATAACATGTATTAGTTATATTGCTGCTGCTAAATAGATATCATTTTAGTGACAACCAAATGTAAAATAACTGTTTATCACTGCTGGACACTACGTAAATAAACCATGGACTTTCAAGGTTTATGATATAAACTGTTTTGACGTAAACCCCGCTAGATTTTGACCGTTTCGTTCTACGTTGGTGCAATAGTATTGATTGCCTTTTTTCTGTATTCTTGACAAATGTTTTAGTTATGGTCGTTGGTTAGACCTGAGGCGCGAACTTTGCGTGCGGTATCGATCGGGTCGGCGCCAGCACGCGATACAACCGCTGCACCAGCGTCGTTGCCCCGCGACGCTTGCACGACATGTTCCACTAAACACTAACAATATCAAATATTCATTTCAATTATTTCAAATTGCTATTGAGCCATAAAGTATCATGATGGACTCAATACCTTTTATATACCTTTACCGTTCCGCATTGCGCACACTTTCTTTCTTAACATCAAAGTATTTTCAGTGATGCAGTGGTAATGTCCGAAAAGTGCTTGTAGGTAGATTGTTGTTTTCAGGCAATTTGCAGTGTAAACTGAAAGACTACAATAAATTAAATGTCAAATTCTTTGTTATTAAAACAATGCTCAAGAATTTTGGGAGTATTCTTTGCTCACATTTCTTTGATCGTTAAAATGCCTTGATGGGGTACGATGTAGTGAGAATGTGCGGGCCGGGGACGGTTAAGAGTGGTGGGTAATAGCTGGCGCGGTGTCACGAGCGCCCCCGCGCGGCAGGCGCGTGCCGCCGCCTCCGCCGCCGCTGCCGCCGCCGCCACCACCGCCGCCTGCGCAGCGCCTCTCCATGATGGGCTTCATCATGGGATGTGCCTGCCTGCGAGGTTCGTACTTTTGATTCGTACACACCAATTTCAAGAGAGCAGTGTGTAGGCACTAAAGGAAGTCCACTTGCTCCTTTATTTTCAGAACAATTTGTGACTGGGTAATGCATTTATATTAGAATTTTTGTCAACAACTTTGCAAGTGATTTGGAGTGGAATTGACCTAAGTGACCCTTTTGAAACGTTCAGGCTGCCACTGCTGCCAGCTAGCCGGCGCCAGGTTCTTGGCAGCGAATAAGTTTGCGGGTATTGGGTAAGGGAGTGACCTGACTAACCGCCGCGGACTCGGCTTGTGCCGGTCAGAAAGAGCTTTATTGCATGGATTGTAATTAAAGTGAATTGTCCGACGCGGTGTCAAGTATCGCCGTCCGAACCGAGACGAATGACGTCTTTATCGCTATTATGGCATGGACATAAAGCTTCCTGACCGACACAAGACGATTCCGCGCCGACAAGTGTGGTCACTCCCTAAACCGGATGAATCATGCGGGACCGTGTGTAAACTTTCGTGCTTCATACGCTCCTATACAACGTCAACTAAACAGCTGTCTGAGCGTTAGAAAAGAAGCACATTAGCACGATCACTTCAATCAGTACGTATTTCCTGGCACTTCTAGAATAAGTCTGAAGCTGCGACGTGGCCAGGCCTACTTACTATCAAAAGGTTGAAAGCTATGTCTTACTCTATTTGGTTAAATCCGATAGGTATTTGTATTTAGAATAAGGAATAGCTTTCAACCTTCGCGGTTAGTGTTCTGTCGAATCATCTCTTTTCGGATTCCGATTAGAGATGACAACAGAGAACTGCCGCATTGGACCAACTCTATAAGCCGCATACCCGTTGGCAAAGATATGCTGGGGTTCTGGCTGAGCGAAGCGATGATCTTCGCAAGGTGACTAGTAGTAGCTGATGGATGAGAGTGGCTTAGATCAAGCTCAGTGGCGGGCGATTAGAGAAAATAATAATTATAATACCGGTAATGGACCAAGGTTCTATTAGTAGAGTGTTTTCGCACAGGGCTTTTGATGTAGGCGTTGATATTATAGCGTCGCTCGCGAAATCCCTTATAGATTGGATACAATCATTTACGAAATAGATTCCGACGAAATAACACTACTCTTAACTCGTTGTTAAAATGAAAATTACTACGTAAACGAGAGACGATAAAAAAATTGAAAATAAATAATTACATGTTGTGGGAAAAACAAAAAAAAAAAACTTTTGGTCAACTGACTGAAATGACTAGCAAGATCGTCAGCGTATGGATAAAGAAAGCTGAACCTACCAATTGTTTACATAGTTAATTTTCAAATTTAAAATATCATGTTTCTTGAAAAACTAATTTAAAGTTACCGTATCGTCAACAAACTAAATATAGGTACCGGTAACGCATATAAATACTATGATATCGGATCTTTCTAAACTCAATATGGGAGGAAAAAGATAATGCTTGTCACTCAAATAGCCACCAAATACCCATTGCTGCACCGTGAAAGATTCTCTTCTTTGTCGTTTTAAAACTTTAAATTTCGTTCGTTGGCTGATTCTGATGTTCCATTTAAAAGTAAAACAACGCTTTTTAATTTCAGAAAGATAATGGTTAGCCAAAACCAATTCATTTTAAATGTTCCTTAGCTTATGTTCAGGACCTCTGTTGCTCTGTTGCCAAGGGTCGGTATGTGAAGCCTCTTGCAAATGCAGTGGTGTAGAAGAAGATAGAAAAGCGTAAGAGGAAAATGGTATCGTGTAATCTTCTTCTGTAATTTCAGGGCTTTATTAAATTTGTGGAAATTATCAAAAGTCCCAATATAGTTTTAGATATTTGAATATTCGCATTTAATGTTATTCTAACGCTGCCGCTCTTGATAGACAGCGAAATTTTTGTCTTATTGAATATTAAATTACTGTTAAAATAAAGCCCGGAATACACATGCCTGTCTTTCACAAAATCATGCAAGTAGCTTGCATGCCACTATGGTATTCACCAATCAGAAGTTGTTATGGCACACATCATGCAAATTACTTGCATACTTTTTTGCAAGTTACAGGAATGTGTATTCCCGGCTTAAAGCAAGTTCACTTTAAGCTGTATCAGTGTTTGCTTCAGAAACCCTCGTTTAAAGAGGAATAGGCTAAGATTTTTTTAAAGTGAACATAATTTTAAACTTCACTAAGGTTGAAATTATCTGATTATCACATAGACAAATAGACCTTGTCGTTTTATAACGTGCATGTGATTTTCAACCTTAGGTAGACTATACATACATACCCATTTATTTATAAACGTTGCTTAAAGTTAGTAATGATTAGTGACTTTTTGCCATACATTTTTGACGTTTAAACGTCTCTTAACTTTAATCAACGTTTTCTCAATAAACCCCTTCATTACTACTCGGCATAACATCGTTAACATGTATTGTATTTAACCGCTACCATCTTCAATATTTCATGCAACTCAACTGTAAACTACTTGCAATTTAATTTAGGACTGTGTTATCTCTACGGAGCAACTACTAACTATACATAATAGTTTAGGAGGCGTTTAACCGTTCACGATGCAGTTTTAGTTGTTACCAACAGTCTGACGTCATGCCATGCGGCCGCAGATAACACATGAGGTAAATAGAATGTTCCTTTTACTTGAGATGACGTTTGCTTAGGGATGTGACGATACCCGCGAACAACGGACAAAGCTTATCGAACTAATTATAGACACCGCTAATATTTTCTTGTTATTTTGGCTCTGGGTATTTCTATAACAGTGACATCTATAGGTGTTTTAACTTAAGGAGTTGTCGATTGGTATGTGTATTATAATGTTTAGGGTTCCTACCTTAAAAGGAAAACGGAACCTTTAAGTATAAGCTCATTTATTACTTTTGTTTGTTCTTCATTGGTTTTTCCAATTACTCAACCACGCTTTTGGGAGCAATCTAGTCAAGATAGCTCTTAAATCCCCCCAAAAATATTTTGTAGTGTCCCAACTGTGGTACCAACCCTATATTCTTTTAAAAGGACCAGTGTATAGTACTTCTCATCCGTGTCGTCGGCGTGTATTACATAGTATTTTACCAAACAAGGTTGTAGCATAAGCCTTCTTATCCCTTATTGCTGATAATACGAGTACCTACTTCAGTTCCTCTACCCTGGTTATATCTACTAGTATCTCCAGTGTGTTAAGCCGAGCACAGCTCCGGCGACATTTTCTAGTGAAACGGGAGTCTGCATCAATGAACAAGTCTTTTCAACTGCAACACTCTCGTTGCCGTCTTTTTTCCAGTTCTCGTTTTGTAGTTTCACAATTTTTTGTAGCTTTCTTTCCTAAGTTTTTGAACTTTAACCTTCTCAGCATTTATTTGCGTGCCACTTTCTTTTAATTACTTAAAACCATCATCTCAACAAACGTTGACTATGTATAGGCAAGGCACAGCTTTGCATTCTACTCTCTTATCATTCAATTAGTAAATCGACGTGCCTATTGCCATTTACAGATCATAAGATAGGGTTGACGCTGAGATTGCTTATCTTAATCACCCGATAACACTATGCGACCTCACCGGACACGCTTCCTTCTACTCCATGACGTGTTAAGCAGAAGAAGAAGAGCATTATTTTCCGCGATGCTATACTTATGTCATCTCAGAACAAAGTATAATTTTGGTAAAAGATAAACCCAACGGATCATTTACCCGCCTTGGGATTTTAGCCCAGGATTAAGGGGTATTAGCAGTTTGAAACCATGCCAGTTATCATTAACGTCATGGCAGTGACACGTGAGAAAATGTACACAGAACATTTAACACAACGCGACGCCATGTTTTATCAAAAGGTTATGGGTCTTTATGCTCCCATCATCGTAAAGATAGCGAAACATAAATAAAAGAAACAGGGGTTAAATGGAGCATAAAACTAGAAATAAAACTGCTAATAACAAAATTCATGAATGAGAGCCAACACCTAGGTAGGTGTTGCCTCTCAAAGCTGAAAATACGTAGATACGTATTTTCAGCTTTGTTTGTGTTTCTAGGTAAGCTCACGATAACGTATGCATAAATACATAATAATATGTAGTGTTCGTAGTTTGCTGTCATTCAGAGCAAACTCTGATACCTGTGTTACGAAAACTTATGAATATGAATAAACCACCCGTAGCTTTGTGTACTTTTAGCAACTGTTATTTGCAGTTACATTGTTTTAGCGAGGTTTTCTACTATCTTAAACGGGATTGATCCGTCATACAGTCGGATTACATGACTTTAGGTACAGGAGCATAGAAGGAGCATTGGAGCGTCCTAAGCTGTAGCACTACGGCTCGAGACATGATGTCCTTCGTACCTGTGTGTGCTAATTTCGTAATAAATTATAATGTATAACATTTAAAACCTTTTTTAATTTTATATTTGAACCGTGTTTAAAGGTCAAAGGCGCTGGACCACTGCGTTGTGTAGGTAGGTACGCTTGGGCTGCTACAATTTACTCAAAGTTTCGCCCACATAGAATTAAAAATATATATTAAATATTTAGGTAAGGACTTTAATATTTTAAAAGTAGGAATAAGCTTAGGGCTTAGGAATTATTGAAGTTTAAATGCTGCCTACGAGAATGAATAATGCAACATAATTCCATAGAAAACGAATTAAGTTTTTATGTTGAAAAATTGTTCAGAATTTTCGGCAACTTAAATTACGTAACAACTTGTTTTTAAACTGAGGTCTCGGCTGAAAGAAACGATCGAAAAAAAAAAACTTACATAACTTATTCTGTCTGAAGTTTTAATTGCCTACATTGCAATCATTTTAGTGTTTAGGTATCGTAACAACGACACTATCGTCTCATGTAAATACGCTGTCACGTAATAATAAAAGAGAGTTACCGGCACACCGTGGCGCATTACATGCTTGATAGATCAGGACGTAGTGGGGGGCTTTGTAGCCCTTACACCTAGGTCATTGCACTCTTTAAACCCAAGGGTTGCTCATATTCTTGTTATACTCTCGACGAGTGCTAGATGAATGGCGATAAATTAAAAATTCAAAACAAAGCGAAGCAGCGCGTGGGCGGGCGGACGGCAAACGCGGAGGGCGGGCGGCGATCGAAGAGCGCGCGCGGTGCCAGGGGCTGGGGGGAGCAGTAACGATCGTGCGGCCGGCCGCAGTCTTCCAGCCGCGAGCGCGCCGCGAGCATGAGCGACGTCGGCACGCTCGCCGCCATGGACGCGTTCGCGGGCGGCGCGAGGCGCAGGCCCGCGCGCCTGCCACCACCACCGCCCTTCGTGCCGCCGCCACCGCCCCAGCGCCACGACCACTACTACGTGCGGCGCAAGTCTCCTATCCCAAGACACACCGCAAACCTTACGCTGTTCGCGCGTAACAATGGTACCCCAGCACCAGACATCTGCATGCACTTGCACACGCTCGCACGCACCTACCTGTTCAGTTCTTCAGATCCTGCCCCCGCCCGCCGCGGCACGTGAATTGCCAATGTCAATGTCACGCTCCACTCGTTGCATGTACCTACCCTTTGGCATTTAGGATCTTGTTATTACTATTGGTTCCTTTTCAACCTTTGTCCTATACCATTCAGTAGATTTTTTGTATCAATTCTCTTTTCCTAGACCGTTCTTAATGTGATCTTTAAATGGCGTTATTTAGATAAATCGAAGTAAACCCATAAAAGCCTTACCAAAAGTTACTATTCCGAAAACAGCTTTATCTGAATATAATTCATGAAAATATACAAGTTCAAAGTGCCCGTACATAGTGAAACATGCTAGACTTAGATTACTTATTTATTCAGTGAGGAGTGAAAGTCATGAAGCAACAGACAAGGTTATACTTGACTTCAGTGTCCCAACCAACAGTTTAAAGTCATCTTTTGCAAACAGTTTCGTAGCTGTTGAGTGAACAGCTTACTTACTTGGAATCAATGAATTATCTCAATTCTTTCAGTAGCTATTTAAGGCGCAGATATACGACTTCTAATGATTTTAAATTCAACATCACGTCTAATCGACCGGACTGATTTCTTTGAAAAAAATAAATGTTATACTAGACCATTTGCTTCGTAATTTGATATGTGAATATTTGCAATCATATTTTTTTAACAAAGTGTAATTAATTTGTAAAGTAATGTCTACCGCGGACATAAAAACGATAATCACGCAAACACTATCGGGTGTATTTTCATAAAACTTTCACTATCTAAAAGACAATTTAATTCCCCGAATTTTAGTATACGGTTTTTATTTGTTTGGTGTTTGAGAGTTTTTGTAAATAGATAATTGCTTCATATTTGCAATAAATGACCACGGTTGTGTCATCGCGCTTCTCTTTCTTTTCTATGCAGTCCGACAGTGACCGCGCTTTAGGTCGTGTAGTCGCCTTAAATGTTTAAACGTGTCACAATACTTGATCTTTTTCGCATTTTTTATAATCATCTTACATTTCTTTATGCACTGTCAAGTAAAAGAAAGAATAGAAGAAAGAATCTTATATCGTACAACCTTCAATTACCAGCAGTGATATATTCTTCACGGTATATATAAATAACATACCTAATCGCACTTTGATATCTTGTAATACCTATTATTTGTCTTCGCATTGCATTTTCATTGCTCAAGATTATTTCTGTCGTGGTATTCACGCTTTATGGCAATCGATCATGTTGAGGAATTTAGATTTAGGTATCCATGTTTATCGTTTCACGAAATTATGGCCAAAATTTGTATAATTTCGAATACGTCATTCGTTTTACAATCATGTTTTCAAAGTATTCATTTATATGAGACGGCAAAGAGGCAATTGTAATGAAATCGATGCAAATTATGAAGTCAATGGATCGGGCAACGGACGGAAAATTCAGCTCTGAAAATATTGATTTGAAACGCGAGTAGAGCCACTCGGTTTTTACTGACAAGGCGTATGGAAGTTGTGGGAACCGGCAATTGTATTAAATAAAGTGTCGGTGTCGAAGGATAGCGGATGTTTGTAAGAATGTAACGTGGTTAGTTAGGCGCCGCCGACGTCGATGTCGATAAATAACGGAGAAGGCGTCTTGTGGCCTTGCGTAACTATTTGCGGCAGCGGTGTGCTTGTAAGCGGAGCCGTCGGCGATGCAAGCTACATACATACGCCATTTTAATTGCCCTACCGTCGAATGTCAATCACCACATTCCTCCAATAATGACGTCCGTTTAATATAGATAACCTCGTCAGTCACGCTAAACTTATATTTAGAGAGCAATGTCACACTTACTTCCTATTTCACCAAGAAAATAACCTCTAGCTATCGTATCAAAGCCTGTTAGCCTCTCGTTAGAAATACGGAAAATCTTTTAATGACGTGTAGTATTTCCTATTTAGCCATAAAAAGACGCCATGAAACATGTAGAGAAATTGCGTCAAAGAGAGAGAAATAATTCACAGAATTCGGTAAAAGCAGCTTCCTGAAACGCGAGCGTCCGCTGCCGCGGTTTGCCCTTGACCTACCGTTGCCGCTGATTCTGACTGAACATTTATCGCTGCACTGCGTCTCCAATCCGATGTCGAAATGTTAAAATGTTTGTTTGTTTTCCATTAAATACAGATGTTTTTCTCTTAATGAAACTCTGCCCTTTTTCATTTTCCTGAGGTCGTTCTTAAAACAATATTATGTTTTGGAAGAAGCATTCCCACGTTACCATTTTATTCGAAATGCCCACTCATTTTATTCGAGTTTCTGAGAAAGTAGGTTATTTTCTGTTCCGACTGAACATGAGCTTACGATTTCCGCTTCTTCGGCGGATAAACTCAATTACATGTGCGCGCGCTTAAAATATAAACCCAGTTGATTGGATCGACTAGGTGTTGCACCATTATTTGCTCTTACATTTTATATTCAAATTGAGCACAGCATGTTTCATTTCATACTTGGCATTTTTGTAGGGCACTGGTGGGTGACGAATGAGAGCATTTGAGATATCTTTAGTGGGGTACCTACTATGCACGCGATTCTATTCTTCCAAAATGACTCAGATGAGATTAATAAAATTGTGCCAGCAAGTGTGACTAGCAATCGAAGCCCGAGTAGCGCAGAAAGTTACTACTACGTAACTAAGCTTAAATGCTCAAAGTGGCTTTGATTACACCCATGATTACTATGTTCAATAATTTTACGATTCTTCGCTCAATAAAAACGTACTCGTGTAAACAACCACGTGGAGTAAGAGTAATTTTAGGCACAAATAGACTTGGGTTTTTTTTTCCATCGCCAGATAACTTTTATTCGAGGAATACTCAAAACTGACGTTTGACAGTTTTTGTTTGAAAAAACTTTCAAAATTTGAAAATTATTCCTCGAATAAAGTTATCAGGTGATTGAAAAGTCAGCCCTTATTAATATAAATATCTACAATCTCAGCGTATCTCACTATTACCAAACTTTGTTTTTAAGACTTTGAGAACGCTACAGAGACTAAACTCAAAGGAATTCTATTGAAGTCTACGCTGTCTTAACTTTTTTTATTTTGCAATTAACTGTTGAAGAATCGCTGAAAGAGATGTTATTTCACCCGTCACCGCCCGCCCACGTACGTCAATGTCGCAAATGCTTTCTTATGTTCGTCGCACAAATTCCTCTTGCGCGTACCTATCGCGTGCGACCCAGTTTGTTGCTCTTGCTTAACATAATTTGTCCATATATCTCGATTTCTGTGCACTTGTCTTAGATAATGATACGCCTAACAATAGCATGTTTTCCTCGAAAACACAACTACTTATGCTTTTCTTTAGTGGACAGTGGTCTTTCTTTTTGGTTAGACATTTTTCTTTTGGCTACTTTACATTTTCATCAGAATTATTGCAGAGTGTATTGTTTCGTGGAAGATTTAATGAAGTTCTCAAATAGTTAATTTAATAGAAGATTGCATTAATGGCCTGTGGAATTTTTATACATGTGGGCGCTTGAAGCGTTTGAAAACGCTGTAACGTGTAATAAAGTATTCGTTTAACATTATGTGTAGCGTAAACAGGCCAAATACCTACCTGACGTGTCGATGAGTGTTTTCTGTTTTTATCGTCTTAAATGTATTTTTAACGAGTGTGGTCTCTCGTCGTTTTACGCGACATGACAAGCAAGTCGAGCATGTGGCCAGCTCGCGAGTAGCTACCTCGCGTACTCTTGACATTGTCCACTGTTATGATACAAGTTGGTGTCTGTCGATCCTTTTGGCTGCGTTGATTGACAACCCGCTCTATATATTTTACACATATTATTATAACATGCACAGAGTGTGTAAATAGAGATTAATTTGGATGATTATTTACATTATGTTCAAGCGAGCCAAGTAACAAAACATTGAAAGTAGAGCAATTAAACAGATTTTGTTTTTCTATGTAGAAACGGTGGCAGCTGATAACGAGCAAGTCTTGTGACATTACTAGGTTGTGCACATAATTTACTTTGGCTTTGACGAGGCTCTAGATTTTAGCGGATTTATTCCGAAAGATTTAATAGTGTCGAATAAATGAATAACTTTATTTGTCCTAAATCGAAATTGGGAAAATTCCAATCACGTCTGCGAGTGTTTGCAGCGATGTCATCGCTCTATCCCGTTCGTTTGATGTTGCACGTCGCCAGCATTAAGAATGTACTTAATGGCCTCCATTTGGCAGGAAAATTGTGAGCAAGACGATACATGGCATCTTTAATGTGCAGGCAAAATGTTTGTTTACAAACCTTGTATGTGCTCGGTAGTTATTTATTATGTTGTTTGTTGATGTCACCAGTTACTAGAATGACCCACCCCAACATCCCGCTATGATTCTAAAAACAATGCAAACGGGAGTAAATCAAAATGATGGATTTCTCTAAAAATAATTTGATTGAAAAGACGTTGTCCTACGTTTTTCCTAAGTACTGAATCATTCTTTATCAATCAAAAGTTACCTGCAATACACGTGCCTCAGATACCGGTTAACCTTCAGAGCTTTGGGTACGTGGGAGTGAAGGACGATGTAGGTTACATAACGCTGCAGCGAACGACGTCCTCGGAGTGTCGGTGCGAAGGCGGGCGGCCAAGGGCGGGCGGCATCGATCTGCCCAGTCCCGGACCAACCGCGTCCCGCGCCTCTCAGCGCTAGCGCAACCTCTCGCTCCTTTAAAGCCTGTTGATTTAACTAAGCATTTATTGTTTTAGATATCTTAATTTATGCTTTTAATAATGTAGTATTGGAACCGTAAACATTATTTTATACTTAGAACGCGCTTCCGATCTGCAATGAAATCAAATATACCTAAATCAACGAATATTTTGACAACAACGATGAAACATAGTACCTGATGTTTAAGCTTAAAAACTTGGTTTTCATGGTCATGTCCAATCGGGAGATTAAATAAACGAAAGAAGGTTGCGACTACTTGCGACAATCGATCAGTTTAACCTTGGCCTTGACAATGTAGCACTTATATCGAGGATAAGAAGTTTTCTTAGGGTGTCATCTCTAGGTTTTGTGGTTGTAGGATGAAAACTTGATGAACAATGAACTCTTAAAGGCACCTGTTGATAAAATTAACTACTTTGTTTTGTTTTGATACAGAACGGAACTTAGTTAATTAAAGGTACAATGAACTAATTAACTCAAGTTTTCGTAAGGCCGGAGTCACTATGTATAGTGTACAGTTATTCAAATTGAGCTGTATACTTTCGTCATTGAAAATATAAATAGTGTACCTAGCACAACAACTTTTGGCGTGAGAAATTCATTAATCAATCAGAAACGGTAGTAAACGTTTGTTTATTAACTGGTTGTAGTAACTTCTATGTCCACGGTGCGGGACCGTGACTCATCATTTATACGGTACATAGGATAATATTTTTAGAATAATATAGAATAGAATACTCTTTACTATGTACACCATATAAATTACAGACATAAATATAGAATATAGATAAATAAATAATAAGAATGAATATAATATAATTATGATTAATTAATATAGATTTTAGGATTTTGTTTATTTAGTCATTTACTCATATCCTAAAAATAGCACCCAAAAGTACTATCCATATAGGTACTAAATGCTAATATTTCCACACATTCATAGATGTCATGGTCATCTTTCTGATTTTCTGGCGACCTGATCACGAAGATATTTTAGTTCATCTTTACACAAAGCGTTATAAAATAACATTAGCACAACATTATTTTCAGATTTCGGGGCTCATTCAACAATAAGACCTTTAAAAGATTTATACAAAGCATAGAATCTGTCGAAACGAGTTTTTGCATAGTTGATCTATGTCGCAATAGCTAACTAAGCCGCATTCGGTCACGAAAATTGCGAGGCTGGCGGTGCCTGGTGCGCTATGTTAAATGTTGCCTCACATGGGCGAAGGCCTAATAGCTTGCTCATTGTGCATGTATAGTGTAGGTACTACTTACAATGTACACATGCACATACAGACAGGGCAAGCTAATGTGCAAAAATTGTATGATCGGTAAGGGCCCGCTCAATATGCAAAAATTGTATGGTCGGTAAGGGCCCGCTCAATATGCATAAATTGTATGGTCGGTAAGGGCCCTCTCAATATGCAAAAATTGTATGGTCGGTAAGGGCCCGCTCAATATACAAAAATTTTTTGGTCGGTAAGGGCCCGCTCAATATGCAAAAATTGTATGGTCGGCAAGGGCCCGCTCAATATGCAAAAATTGTATGGTCCGTAAGGGCCAGGAAAATTTTCAAGTGTTTTTATCTGAAATTCGGTTAACTTATGAGCTAAACTCTGGCTGGTTCAGCATTTAAAACTTCTCTTTTACCATCATCTTCCTGCCCTTGTTTAGTACTCGTACTCTATCCCAGGTTACTAAAATTGGAGTCGGCGTCACACGTTTTGTCTTCCACTCTTCCCTATCAACCATCACGCTTTATTAAGTGATATTTCTTTGACCACCTCATACTTGTTACTGGTATGGTTAACCTGTATCATCCCACTGCTGGGCAAAGGTCTCTCCCCATGGCTACCAGTCCTTGCGATCCAGGCCTAATGTGGACCACTGGTCGTTTGATAAGTCCAGCTCGTCCCGCCATCTTGTACTTGTTATCAGATAATAAAGTAAGATTGTGATAATTTATTCAGATATACAATTAGATATGGGAGTTTCCCTGCAACCGCGTTTTTGTGCGTGATTTAACAACATAAGTTATGCATACTTTTATCTAGGGAATGATAGCGGCGGAGATGCGTCAATAACACAGTTCCATGGCGAGGCCAAGGCCGACGCCGACGCCGTCGCACGGTGAATGGAGGCGCGTGCCACGCCGTCACTCGTTTATCGACTATTATTAGACCATAGCCATAGTGTACCTAGAAATTCTATATTGCTCATCGCCACTCACGCTCGTACTCGCAAGTTCGCAACGGAATTGTTAATTTGTGATATGCAAACAATACTACTTATACATTGGCGTGCACTACATATAAGTAGACAAAACATTACACACGGTCTGAAATGTTTATGCCTTACTTCGAGCATTTGAGCTCTTGGCTTACTGTCAAATTCTTGTTGCCACATTTGAATATGCTTTCATTTGTAAAATGCTAAGATCGATGATTGTTATTGAAAGCGCAGTAATTGATGTACGGACATGGTACAAAACACTCGCTTAAATCTGGAATATTTATTTTTGGATATTTTTTTTTTCGGAAATAGGGATATACATAATTAGATTCGAGCGGTATTTCTCAGCTGGCGCCTCACAATTTCACGCTTCTTGAAGCTTGAAGGTGTTTTGTGTTTCTATCTGCTCTGTTCATGAACTACTTAAATACTGTGACTTACAATTTTGCCAACTTACACTAACAAGCTTGGATAAAGCAATAAAAACTTTAGGGAGAAAAATCTAGTTCGGACTAAATTAATTAAAATATTTTTTCTCTTATTTATAAAATATTTCTCTTTCATTCCAGAACCAAAGAAAGACAAATTGGAAAATGGTGGTGAGCTAATGAGGCCCGAGCGACCCAACTCCTTGACCGGCAAGATCCCACGACGAATATGCTACCAAGGAGATGTCGGTATGTATTGTCATAAACAATTAATCATACCATATGTATAAATAAAGGTCATGGTCAAAATCATGACAACAGACATCATCTATATGGCACTTAGAGCCCCAAACATAATTCCAAATGGCCAGATACGGCTGATGCAGTATTTACTTCGACCCTTCGGGCAAGCGTGTAAATGGATTGGCCCATAAAAGTCCATAGGCTTGGCCTTTACACATTGTTAATTAATAACGCCTAAATGTGAGTCGTTTGGGGATTACAGGCGGGTTAGCTAATTAGTAAATGAGAACCAAATGAATTGAAATTGTAGTATGTGTAGACATGTCTGTAAATAGATAGATAGAATACTATTGTTGTTCAATCTTATAGCGAATCAATATTTGACAAAAAGCGAAGCGTCAGGTGATTTTGAATCATGTGCGGTGCTACTGTTAACTGTCGTTGACTTGCCCTGCACTAAATCTGAGAGGTCCAGGTTTAATAAAAAATGTGATGCAATGGATGGTCGTATAGAAACCAGCGATTTATGCCATTAATTCTGAGGATGGACAGAATACCAAACAAATCTACTTAACGGAACGGCCACAGACTATTACTGTATTGTCTCTCCATTTCCGTTTATCCCTTTAAATCCCTGCAAAGGTTGTTTTTAAAAGATCGCTTTTAGCGACCGCCCATTTTATCACCCTATGTAATAATAAAGAGTATTCTATTCGTAATAAAACCTTAAATTCATTAATTTACAGTCAGACAAGACAACGCACAGCCTGGCTGGGTTTAGTAACATTAAATTTTGTGCATAAGATTTCTTTTATACCGAAAGTGAGCACAACGGAAGGATTTTTGAAAATTCACCCCTTAAGTGGGTTAAATGGGGAATGGAAGTTTGTCGTTTTTACCAATGAGCTTGTCCAAAAATAAAACTGCAAATATAAAATACGTAAAATACTGTATTCACATAAATGTTCCAGTGGGTGGTTACGGGTCGACGGCGGACGGCGGCGGCCACGGCCATGGCCACGGTGACGCGGAAGAGCAGCTCATGTTGTCCGAACTGCCCGAGCCGCCCATCGCGCTGTCGGAGATCGGGCCCATCCCGCCGCCGCCTATGTTCAGCTCGCCCAGCCCCACGCGCCACCACCACCAACACCAGCACCAGCACCAACATGCGCACGCGCACAACCAACACCCCCTCGCGCAACATCCTCTCTCTGACTGTAAGTATAGATGATTTTCAGATTCTATTTACAGACTTGTTACCTGCAAAGATTTATAATAGTTAGGGGTTTTGCGCAATGATCACATTCTTAACTTTAGTAGCATACGCGCGTGAGAGGTTCTGCGGTTACCTAATTACAGTTTTATCTTCAATATCGCCCTTCGAATAGGCCCATGGTAGACGCAGCGCGATTACTAATTATGTTTAATAGCACATTCTTGGACAAGCCAAAGTCAGGTACTGCACCACAAGAGGCCAGTGATGATCACATTATTTAAACAGTCAAATACATTCAGTTTTAATTACGACACGATTTATCGATAGTAAATGCATTGTTATCCTTTTAACTCACCAGCCGAAGAGGAGGACGAACAGGAGGACGACGACATAGAGCCACTGAACCACGGCGCGGACACGACCCGTGTGGAGGAGATCCCGCCGAAAGAGCCCATCTTCAACGCGGTCCCGCTCAAGTCGGCGCTCAAGAAGAGACCCGCGCCGTCAGCCTCACCCGCCGCTACCCCACTGGCAACGCCGCTGGCGCCGAGGCAAGATCATCACCACACCAGCTTCAAGTCAGTATAACACTGCTACTAAGGAATCAAAGTACTTGTACACTTCCATATCGACACTTCACTTCACCTTGCACCACAAATAACTAAATGCGTTTAACGCTAAACATATTAAAAATATCGTTCTGTTTCTGTCAATCGTTTGAAGGCTACAGAGACAGAATTATGTTTTAAATAAGCTTAGCGTTATATGCGTTTAGTAATTTGTGGTGCAAATGGACGTTAGTCATTGTTGCCGATTCTGTTGTGCAAACTGAACTTAATTTAGAATATTGCTATCTTTTTCCCTGTAATAAAACAAGAAGAACATAAAATAAGAGCTGTCAATTTGAGATGAACTAAAATTAACATAATTATGTATAGGTATGTAAATATATGTAAAGGTCAAAAAGTGTCGATTAAAAACACGGCGAACTTTAAGGTGTGAATCTATCACCGTCCTTTTCTCACGCTGTCTGTACATTGTAAGCGTTCCTGCACACGATGCCGTCACCGCGCCGGCGGCGGCGCGGTGACGGCATCGTGTGCAGGAACGCTATTAACGCTGTGATAGCAATTCTTTAATTTTAGTTTAGTTAATCAACAAGAGAATGGGCACCAATATTAAAGAATTCCTTGCTTAACTTTAACCATCCATATGCAGTTATAAAACACATATAATAATTCGTACGTAATTCCACGTATTATTTACTCTTTAATCACGATATTGTCAAAATGATTATTAGCTTTAACACCCGCTGTGATCCCAAATCGCTGGCCCCGCAATTCCACGACGTTTAATTTGAAGTTTTTGACCTTTTGATTTTACTTCGACTTATCATTTTGACGTGATTGTGACCGAGGAGATAGTACAGCTGCAGTTCATTGATGTTCATATAAAATGTTGGGCGTGATAGTGAAAGTTACCGTTTATTTCCACCATGCGTCGGCGAGCAGGCGGCCGCCGCCTAAACCGAGGATCCGCATATGGTAACAGTCCCATACGTTATGCCAGTGTTGTTGACCACGCATCGCCACCGACCTCCCGACGGTCCGCTTCGCCTTTAGTCCATGCATCGTGCTGTGCACGCTTCCGAATCTCATCTCTCTCTTATTTTAACTGTCGATATCTCTAACTGTCTACACACTAACGCCATTATAGATGCATATGATAATGACATACGATTGTGATGCTTTGAACTCAAAAGAAAAATAGTATAAATAGAGCCGAAATTTTAAAACAGAAATCCTGAATGAAATCTTTGTAGCCACGACCTACATGTAACGTGTTTGTTGTTAAAGTTATGGCTGTTTTCTCTTGTACTCTTGATCTAAGCGTCGTTATTCTATGTTGCATGTACGTGTACTGTCATTATAGACGATCATAGATTTTTGATTATTTTGAAAAATATTTTGTGGTTTCTTAGTTTACATATTATGAAGGACATTATATTAATCCAATTAGTATTAGTTCATTGTTTTAAAATTGAGTTTAATTTGATTTATTTTAGTAGTTATAAATGTGTCAGTTACATATTTTTCTTCGTATTGTTGTGTAATGAATGATAGGAGGCTTACAGCCTTCCTTGAAAGTACATACTAGGTCTGTGACTTGTCGAATAATTAAGACTCATCAACGTTAGGTACTAATTTTAATAAAATTTATGGAGCACATGCATGGTAACGGTGCTGGTTCGATCGTCAATTACAAAAAAGTGCTAATATATTAATATTTTATCTACATACTTAGTGACACTCACCACTATTCCACACTGAAACCAACTCTAAGAAAAAAAAACCTTGATGATCCAGAATAACTCTAAAACTGAGAGAAATATGAATAAAAACAAAAGACCTCAATTGTAAGAAAACTTAAATGCCTGTCATAGACCCCTTATTACTTATATTTTATGCATTATCAGCTTACACATGCAAAAGCACATGGTAGCATAAGTATTATCAGCTAAAACCCTTCGTTCTCTAACGTGTTTGTAACGTTTAGCACGCGGCCTGTGCGCGTGGGCAACGGGATGGAGAACAAGGAGAACGCGCGGCCGTGGGAAGAGTACGAGACGTCCAACGAGTCGGATCGTGTGGCGGCTAAACTGGCGCGCAAGGAGAGCCTCAATATCAAGCTCGCGCTGCGCCCTGACCGCCAGGAGCTTATCAACAGGTATGTTGCACGAAGTACTGGAGTACGCGGCTGTCGATTTGCCTTATATGGAGTTATTGACGCAGACTGTCACACATGCATCAAACTTTTACTCTAGAAAGCCAAACTTTTTCCAAATGTGTGTTTGTGCGCCTTAGAGCCATATCAACAGCCGGGTATTGTACAATACTTCTACGGATCTTTGTGTCTGCGAAGATAGCTGCTTATTTTTGTGAGTGTAACTGATGTCCTCGAGATTTGGAGATTTCTTTCAACTTGACAATACAATATCCGTTTTGTATACGCCCACGTTAGTAGCAGCCGCAGTCGTAACACGCGGTCCAGAGTTTTGAAAAGTCCCTTAATTTATTCACCGAAAGACTGCTTACACCGATAATTGTGTGCACATGAAGTTTTAAATTCATATTTGTATAATGGTGATGGATGAGCCTCTGAATGTATTATCAACTGTCCGAAAAAAAAAGACTACGTTGCACAAGAGCTACAGTATGGCTGAAAACTAAAGATAGATTATCAGATACATCAGCGATGGATATCAGCGATGCCATTGGGTGATAAAACAGCGTCATTAACTACATCATTTTATCTAAATCCATAATTAACTTAATCACGTTTGCAATCGTGATACTTAGTCTATTCTTAACAGCTATCACCTAACTTAGCCTTGTCCGAACTAAGCTGGCTTCCAGTCTGACCGATTGCTAGCTATCTAGTATTTGACCTTCGTAAAACAAGCTGCGTTTCTATTGTATTGGAAATTACTTCCTACTGATGGCGTAACGTGTGTGTTTTGGCACTATACTGACAATGTAAGACTAATGTGAATGACAGATATTAGTTTGGCTAATATGTTCCCGGAACCGTCATTATGGTGCTCATTAGAAGAGGCTGGTTGGAAAATCAACTGATTAATTATGTTTTCTATAAAGTCAGCAAGTTTAAGCTGAAGAAAAAAATTTAATTATAAAAGTTTTTGGTTGATTTCGGCATGTCAAGTTGCTGTGAATGTGTCCATAGTGAAAGTTGGTTGCGGAAGTCAACCTGCATAAGTAACAGAATCATTCAAAACTTCAGGTGCGTTTGCCAAATAGTAGCACTCATAACTGTTTGTAAAAATTACACAAATTCCTTTGTATGATATCATAGTCACAACATTGTCAATGTCACTAACTACGTTGTAGCTAATGAGGGTTGGCAGTATTACGTGTTCATTTAATATTTACTACGAAGTTTAGTTATGACTCTACAAGGTGGAGAGGTCAATACGACAGTTAATATGTATTAAAGACGTTCCCAGTCTGCATATGGAAATTGAATCAAATATATCCAATAGTTTAGTCACTATACCTGGTCTAAGATCAGCAAAGCCCATAGTCTGTCCTTCAGTACTAAAGTAAAAGGGCGTAGTGCCGCAAACCCCTATCCTATTTCAAGTTAAACAAATATCAACTTTATATCAATGAAAATTATGTTGATTTCAGAGTGACTAACACTATTGAAAAAGTTATAAAAATGTTTGAAGTTGTTGTGTAAACTGAACTTTATTGTGCAGGATTTAAAGCTATTTTTCCATACTCATATTTGTTTACATTTTTGGCAAATAAATCGCGAATGCAGATTATATAGCTTGTTTGAAAAAAAAAATTAAATTCGATGTTAAGATTTATTTAATAGTTTCAAAATACTCGTAGGCACTAGTTTTGCCATTATGTATTTTCATTTATTGTTGTCTCTATATTGTATAGCGTACCTAAATCATTATAAATTATTATTATCGTTAAATAAATAATCACAAGGAAAACAAAGCACTCGCTGCTGCTAAGCCGCAAATTATATTTGTGATTTGGTAAATAATAAGGAAAACTACGGAACCATATAACATTATTGATTACACTTGTTCATTTGCACAGTTAGATAGCAAGATAACAGTGCATATAACTTTTCAATTTTTAAAGTATAATATAAAAGAGTTTGTGACGCGAGAATATGGTTCAGTGAGTATAAATACATAGGGTATAAAGAAAATCTGTGTATTGATTATTAAATCCAAAATATTTTATTACTACCTGACTAGAGATGCGCTATTTTGTGAATTAACATTTGCACGGGCCCAACAGCAACACATGCACGTGTAGTGTTACGCAATGCACAGTTCGGCACAGTAATAGTCCACTCCACACCGTCTGGCAACAATGCACGCCTGGGAGCGTTATTTTAGTCAGCACCGTCAAAGTCATTGTTATCACTTGTTTTATTTCTTCCTGTTTCTAAGAGCTCGCTCTTGGCATTGGCATTGTTGTAATTTTGACTAATAGCTATTGAATTACCATTTACTACGTTTACTTTAGCTCATTTATCGTAGAAACTGATTTTACTATAGAAAATCTACATCGTAATATTAGTCAGCGGCTAATTTCTAGAACATCCCTAATTTATTAATTGAACCTGCGAGCTAAATTACGGGTCTTGGGAATTAGCCAAGTGTGTATGTAAATCGGATATTATGAAAACATTTTCACGTAAGCTTTTATGTTGTCGGTTGTTTGGTACACGGGAGTAGGTGCAGAGAATAAATGTTGTTAGTGTTCGGAGAAAGTTATATCAGTGCGGGCAGGTGATAGTGAATAGACTCGTGGTGTATGTATGTATGTGTGATGTGTGCGCAGGAACATCCTGGTGGTGCAGAGTGAGCACGAGCGGCAGGAGTCGTGGGAGGCCATCGGCGCGCGCCTCATCCGCCGCCTGTCCATGCGGCCCACCGCCGAGGAGCTCGTCGAGAGGAACATACTCAAAAGTAAGCACACACTACATACTAATACTTCTTCTTTTCACGTTAGGAGATCAACTACTAGCAGACTGGACGGCCCTGTTGTTTACTTCATTTAAACTGTTACTGTTAGCCTGCATCATCCCACTGTTGGGCAACGCCCTCAACGCTGCGTGTACGAGAACACTGTAATAAGAGTACTTTACTATGTACTCTTATTTAAGAGTCAATAATATGATTGGATGCAAAATCTCTTATAAAAAAGTTGCTTTCTTGTATCGTTCAGTATTGTTAAAAGACTTTTGTTGTACACAACACTTATGAGTTTTTCAGTTTAGATTTTTTGTTGTACTTTACATTGTCGAATTGAAGCTTTTACATCTCAAAACCCTCTTGTACTGCTTTCTTAATCAAATGAAAGTTGTACCCGACTACTTTGTGGTAGGTTCTTTATAATACCAGATACACACTCCCTCACACATTTTATTAAATAATATTACGTTACAGGCCAGTCACCCGCCGAGGAAAAGAAACAGAAGGAGGAGAAGAAGCGCTATCTGTTGCGCAAGCTCAGCTTCCGACCCACTGTCGACGAGCTCAAGGAGAAGAAGATCATCCGCTTCAGTGATTACATCGAAGTCACACAGGTAATAATCATGGTCAGGGATTCATCTCACTCAATTAATAAAAATCTTAAACTCGACAACGGACAGCCCAAACTGCTGGGTCTAAAAACATGAACAGTAGTTTCTTACTTATATACCTATCGAAAGTGAGCCATAAGGAAGGATTTTAGATTTATCCGCTAATGAGGTTCAGTTGACAGTTTGTATGGAAGCTTATTATACTATTATATTTGCCGACCGGAAATATAATTGGGTATACACACGGCTTGTAACATATAATTGTTCTGCGACCGTTTTCCTGGGTCTGGTTGACGCTTGCTGTATTTGAAAACAGTCAGTTTGATATCGACATTCAATAAATCATAATAATGACTAACCAATTATTTTAGAACCAATATTCATCTATTAGTCTACTTTACTTAAAAAATGAGTATGCATACCTACAAAAGGAACAGTAACATCTGGGAAAGATATCAATCGAGTCGACCTTCAACATAATATTCCCGGTAGTTGTTCGTTATCATAACTTTATTTCTTGGCAACATAGAAATATCTTGTAAAAAACTTCATAACCCGAGGGTACTACTTTCCCCTATTTTTTGCTTACGGACATGTAGACCATGAGACATGTAGACCTCTTATCTGACTTGTCTACTAGTAGGGGCAATAGTTAATTGTTTCTAAATATTGATGAGTATAACGTTTGTTCAGGCGCATGACTACGACCGTCGCGCGGACAAGCCGTGGACTCGCCTAACTCCGCGGGACAAGGCCGCCATCAGACGCGAGCTCAACGAATTTAAGAGTTCGGAGATGGCCGTACACGAGGAAAGCAAGCACCTTACTAGGTATGCCCGTTTATTTTGTATCAATATTCTTACTTAGAACCGAATAATTCAGTCCCCATACAACTTTTTCTTTTTACTTTAATTTATAACATTGAAATCAGAATTAAATAATAAGAAGCATTTAAAACCAAAACACGTCCAAATTAGATTGCCGGCTCTATGGTTGTTTTATCTAGAAACACGTTAGTGCTATGTGAACATTGACCCGTGCCGTCGGTGTCCGCAGATTCCACAGACCATGACGGCTGTGCCTTAGAGCCGGAGCGGAGCGATGCGGCTGAGCGCTGGGCCACCCGGCTACAGTGGCGCCACCTGCGGCCCGGCACGCCGCGAGCTACTCACACGGGCGACTCTTCCCGACCACCGGCCGCGGCCGCACCTGTGATTTTTAATGTTATTTATATTGACTTCTTCCGTTTTCTGGAAGATTTGTATGCAATAACTTACCAGAACGCATCGGTAAAGTGTTGAATATTCTAAAGTTGCGTTGTACCGCCGTCTGACGTTACGTTTTGTACATGCGTACCGAGAGTGCAATTTCGTTTTTTAATTTACCTACTATGTATCGTAGTTATTGCCGAGTACAATTATTGTCATTATGGTATCGTTTATTATAATTAAGTTGACGTATTCTAAGCATAACTATACATTCTTTGAATTGACCTTCGAGAAAGGTTAGTGATACTGTTTATTGTGGTGAAGATTATGCGCTTTCAAACTATGTGAATTGTATGTAACATTTACAAGTGAATTATTTTGATATGTGAGACGTATCCAACATGCTGTATTTTTTGTAAACTTGTGATTTTTCTTATATTGCTAGCTCTTAGCTCGGTAGTCGTTAAGCTAGATTTCAACTTTAAACTATTTATTTGGCGTAAAATTTATACTGTATTATGTTACGGTCACAAATTGTATTTTTTCTTTGTGTGTTGTATTTTATAAGGTAGACTCAATCACAACACAATTTATCGCCGAAAGCGGCGCTAAATGCAACGTTATAATAAGTACAGATCTTTTATACTTCCCGAATAAAATGTTAATTGTTCTTAATCAATTATGCAAGTTGCGGCATTTCTTTGAAAATAGAGTTTGGGCTTTGGAGATACTACCACAGTTTTTCAATAATTTGTTTTTACATTGTTTTGTGAACTTGAAAACGTATAATTTGTATTCTCATCACACTGACTGGGTTTTCTATTAGAGTTTGTAATATTTTGTTGAGATGTGATTATAGGTGTTATATTGGTTAGAAACGTTTTGGTAAAAGCGCATGTGTGCGATGTAGGTACAACTTTGGAATGTTCATTTGATGTTCTTAAAGTGCTTCCAAATATGTGAATAAATACTTTTCGATTGCGAAGAATATCGCACCGATATTAGTGCAATTGGTTATGGTTATCCGTTCCACGTGCTGTGTTTGTTTGCTCAATCGTAGCCAACCGCAAAATTTTACTACTGCCACTAATATACCACCTATTATCTCCCGAAGTTACATTTTAATATTAATTCCTGTAAAGTTTACTTGGTATCATTAAAATAATCAAGACCTAGTTTGCCACAAATATGTATGAATTGTAGTAAATATAATTTACTGAATAGGTAAATAATTCCATAATTACTTATAAATGAAACAATAGGAAAATAAACGTTAACCATCTGAACAGAGGCAATTAATTTGTGATTATTCGATAAGACTACTGGTCCAGTTATGAGATTCCTAAGTACAGGGAAGAACTCAGTGATTATAACGAACTAATAGAACACTGTTGTTATTAAAGTAACACTGAATATTGAGCTCAATGTAAAGCGTGTTAAATAGTTAGGCTTTATGATGTCCATCGTGTGCGTGACGCGCGACGCAACCTCGGCGGGAACAACTTGTTAGCATCGCGTTGCTCTAGCCTAGCTCTAGCGTAAGTTATTCAAACGTTGAACGAACTAAATCACTAATTAATGATTCAATAAGCTATTATAAAGCTGTAGCTGTTAAATACATAATTATACGCCTTCTGAGATTAAACTGATTATTTGATGACGTGTCGATACGTTTTGTTTTACGTCGAGACTATTTCCCGGTCGGCTCGACGCCACATAGAGAGCAATAATACTGCGAATCGGCTTGTTTGGCAAACGAGTGACATTATTTTGACTAGCGTTGAAAACTTTTTATATTACTGTATAGATTAAATTCTTCTTAGTGTAACTAATAGATAGGAATCAGTTATAAATATTTTTTAAAGCGGTGTATTGTTCAGTAGCGGTGCCATTTCGTGTGAAGTGTTTTCATGAGTAAGTCATCCGGGTCTGATTGCAAGGGACGCGAGGCCGTGTAAGTGAGTACTGGTGACGACGATGTCAGTGTTGGCAGTACTGAAGTCAATTTGATGACACGAACTCTGCATCAGTCTGAAGAATGTTTTCATTACACGTGTTTTTATATAGCGATTATTCTGTTATGTTAAGTCAATGCGTAATTACAGTACATTATACAAAATTATTATAGCAAACTACAAAAATGTTGATATAATGGTTATTCTTGAGACCATTCCATTATAGAATAAAGTGGAAGCCAAAATGACGACTTATTTTTCTAAACGATTTTGTTAGATTTGCAATTAAAACTAATAAGGTAAAATGTAGATGTTTATCGATATATGATATTACTTAATAAGACATTTCAGATTTTCCAAAGATCTAAGGCTCAACTAAATTCTTTTAACTAGCTTACATATTGTGACATCCACTGTGTATGTATGTGAAAATCAAGTTATCGATGAAGATAAGCCTTCCTCAGGCGATACACCCCACAAGTGTATAATTGCGATATTATTTTTTATAAAATCAAATGTGATATAATTATTTTTATTTCTAGTGTTAAATATTATTACACATTTTTTACATACACTATGTTATTCAATCATTTCCTACAAGAAAATATTAGCTAGACTTGCAAGCGCAAACACTTCTGTTGATTCACCATAAATCAATATGTGATTATCTTTTTTCACAATGCAAATAGCATCACAGACACTGCAATGTTTCGTATAGGAGGCGTCGAAACGTAGGCTCTTCGTGTAATTCATTATTTAATATAATAATTATGTCATAAAGTATTTTGATAACAAGCGCAGGCAAACTGTTGAAATGTTGACTTAAAATATTTTTTCATGTTTACACTTACGGTGTACGTATAATGTACTAGTGTTTAATATACCCTATTATATTTATGTGGCGCTGGATAAACATAAAGGCTGGTTGAAAAATGTTAAAGTTTGCTAACATATTTGGTCTGTTCTGACCGATCGATCAATAATCTGTCAATCTCTGGAAAAAAGCCAAGGTCACGATATAGTAACTGCTTGTATCTATCGACAGAAGTAGAGCAAATGTGTAAGCTCCGTAAAATGATGAAGATCTAATCAAGTACGACATAATCCATGTATTGCGGTAGTGATTTTAAAGCAATTATATCGATAAACATTCTTTTAAAATTATGTCTGTATATAATTTTATTATAATGTAAATTATGGAATCTCTCATTTCCAATAATATCGTTCATAAATTTTTGTGCTATTACGATTTTATAATTGCTAATCTTCAGTAATCTGTATACTGTTGCTTTTATTTTAAACATCATGTAAATTATTAATGACTTGTTGTAATGAGTATATATTGATAGCTATAAAATTACTTGTTTTATATAAAGTAAGTCTGTAAATATCATAATTATACATTAAGTTTTATACAATATTGTTTTTGTTTCTACCCCAACCCTGGATTAAATTCCAATATTATTTTTGTACTTGAAACTATACACAAAACAATAAACACTTTTCATACTTATAACTAAAACATGGAAACACAAAAGTCGTGTGTACCCAAGCAAAGCGAACTATTGTTTAGGGGAGGTTTAATGAAATATTAATGAAGGCTTTGACCCGTGAGGCTGTGCCGGTGTCGACTTTCGATGGCGCTAAGTTATGGTCGTGCGACTGGGTTGAGAGAAAGTTAACTGTAGTGCGTGCCCGTTACCGCGAGACGCCGCGCTCAGTCCGCGCCGGCCCGCCTCGCGACCGCACCTCAGTACCGCAGCGCTGCGCACGCGCCGAGCCATGTTTACCTTGCAACCGACGAGCCCGCAAAAACATAACAGAAAGTGACAGTGTTCAATAACAAAGCTTATCCAGAAACCGTGAATATAGTGTGTGTTGTGACAGCCCATGAGTCCAGTGCAAGGGGTCACAGTGTGAAAGTGCAACGGCCGGAACAAAGGATCACTGCCATGACGTTCTCTGGAAACATGAAGGAGAGTAAACCGCGACCCGTGAAAGATGCTTGGGAGTCAGAGGTGAGTGTAACCCACCATGATTTCTAATTTCTCATGCATGTGTCGCAGCGGTTAATTTTATTGACACGCGTGGGATCAATGGTATTGTTATGGTATCATAGATTTCATCTCACTTAATTATTCGTGTGACAGTTATCTGTATTTAATCACCACTTTCTCTTTATTAATATATATCACAGATATCTTCAGGAGCTTAATGTGCGAAGCTTTTAAGTCCATTGTCTTTTGCAACGGAAAAGTGCAACTAAAATATAAATAGTCTCACTTTTAAAACAGAATGTATTCAATGATGCATGTATCGAAATTTAAATACTTGTAAAAATAAACACTGAACTGCATAAGACAAGAAAGACTTCAAAGAATTCTTTGAATTCAGCTGTATTCAGTTCCTAAAATAAGAAAACTAACTATACTCGAAGCTCGGAGTTTCAAAAGTTTTTTAGAAACTTTTCTTGATTAGGTACCTCCAATACAAAATTTGAAAACGAATGTTATCTGCTAGATTGCTTAGATCATGTACCTACTTACAATTTAGGTAATAAAGTTGCCGGAAAGATTAAAGTAAAAAGCTACTGTTTTACATAATTAACGCATTACTCAATTTGATATAAGTAGGTAAATTAAAAAAATATTTATCTATAATTCTATACATACCTATTATAAGTAAAATAGGTATGTATATGTAGATATCTATAATTAAATTATAGATATTAATGAAAGTCGCTGTTTACCATGTCTTGTTTGTATGACAGCGTTGTTCTTCTAATCTTCGCAACGGATTTTCACCATCATATAGAGATTCCGTAATGTGTATTGTATTAATACATTCATATTTAAATAACATTTATTAAAGAAATCTTTTTTTTTTTCGAGTCGTTAAAACCGTGCGAAGCAGAGCGGGTGGCCAGTAATAAAAATAAAAAAAAGCTTATTTCAGACACGATCCTTATTATAAGTTGTTCGTGATGAATTAGGAACAGATTGTGATTATATGCTTATTGTTGTTATATTAGTACTTAATTTAGCGAACAATTTGTTTACTGAATACGTGTAGGTACCTAAGTATAGGTAAGTCTACACCCATTGAATCTGCTTGTTAAAATGAGCAAATTTTTGCATGTGTTTGTTCTGACCTGAAACTACTGCCCTACAAACGAATCTTTTAAATTCTCTGAATAGCCGGAAGCGACCGTAATAACACTAATAAAATTAATACCATGGCTTAATAATACGTATTCAACAAACTGTTCCCAAGAAACATTTCAATACAGTATTGTATGTTAATTAATAACTAAATTAAAGCGCTTCGGTTTAATCATCTATGAGTAATCGAGTTACATGTGTGTGATACGTTCATCAATAGGTACCCATATATTGCAAGAACAACGTTAACTTTCAACAAATATAGCTTAAAAATATTATTAACATAACACATACTTATTCCCCGAAGGGGTAGGCAAACGAGTACCTAAGTAACTTAGATATTGGGCGAGCCTTTTGCCCGCCTAATAACAGTTTCCCGGACTAGGGAATCGAATAAAAGACCTCACGTTCAGAAATTGCGCTTGCCACCACTAGTTGACAAGACCAATAATGCAGTCGATTAATATTATTCACATTGGGATCTTCTTCTTTTTCGCAATTCCCCCAACGTAGAGGATTGCGACCACGTACGACGCGTCTTCAAGTAATGCGTTGTTTTACAGCGTGGACCGCTCAGTAAAATAAATGCTGTCTCCAACAGCCTTCTTGATCGCGTCTGACCATCTTGCCGGTGCTCTGCCTTGAGGGCGTTTTCTTTCCACCCAGCCCGTATCACGGCATAGCCTTTCCAGACTATGCTTATATAAACGCCTAATATGTCCGAAAATGCTAAAGGCACGCTCCTAGCACATTGTAGATAAGTAGCCGCTGGGTGATGTTGACTTGTTGAGTTCCTCTAGTATGGATTCATTCGTTCCCATGGCAGTCCAAGGAATGCGAAATGGAATAAACACTCGTAAACATTGTTATCATCACGCTTTCATTCAGGCAGCAACATCTATGCAATGCTTTAGGGACAACTTTTGCTCTTAGAACTGTCCGCGGCATTTGAAATCGGCGTTGCATGTCGTTATTTTCTATGCATAGATCAGCTGTCGACCTGTCGTCTCAGTATTTTCACTTCCTCCCAAGCATTATATTTATCGTCTTTCACTAAATGACTACTTAGATCTTGTAAAACAGGACAGCTTTTACTATATTTACCTACGACAATATCTATGTAGCGACATTAATAAATAATGTAGCTAAATAGATATTGTTACAAGTTCTGTTTTACAAGATCTAAGTATTAATTTAGTGAAAGACGATAAATATGATGCTAGGGAGGAAGTGAAAATTACAGCAATCAGATTAATCTAGAAAAGAACATCTAAGTGTATATTTATGCGGCGCTCAGGAAAATGTATCTTATAGTTTTTACACAAGGAAGCTGCTCTATGAGAGCAGGTTTTCTTAATGATTGTTTATTAATAGTAGATCCAGCTGTAGTAGAGTCTATACTAAATTAATTTGGATCTCTAGCATATTCGAGTAGGTTTCGTAAGTATTTGTAGTAGACTTGCTTGTGAAGGACCTCATCCGGAGAACTATCACCACCGTCTAGAAGAGCGGTGGCCGCACTTGACGGCCGTTGTGGCGGCTGTCATGGAAATGATGACAGCGACAAAGATTTAAATCGTTAAAGTTATGACACCTCTGTCACACAATGACGAAGTGATTTGACTAGATTGTCATGGAAATGCTATTTAATAATGTGTTAGCTCATTTACCTGAGTATGGGCACTTTTTCGCGTGACTAAAGCCCCCTGGCGCGATAGTTAAGTGATTTGTTTCTTTAACAGGGACTCTTCCCTCTTCCTCCCTTTCCTTTATTACACCATCCCGATGTAGGGAAAGGGTCCCTAAATATCGTGTAGTGTAATAAGGCTTTAAGTGCGGTGAGAGCAAATCTAGCGAGTTAAATCTTTAGGTAGCGGGTTTGACTTAATGTCAAATACTGGTGTAAATCACAGAATGTTATGACGGCCGTGACGGAAGCTTTCCGAGGAAGCCAAAGCTTTACTGTGTTCAAAAAAACATCTATGGTCTATCTATCTAGTCTATAGTGAAAAAGGCTTCTTTCATAGTAAATGGGTAATTTTTCTCTCGAAACGTGCAAATACTTATAAACATCTTTAATGGCTTGGTAAAACGAGTTTTAGAGACGAGACGGTAAGGTAACAAGCTCGACCATTCCTTAGTAGCCTTGGTAGGAAAAGTGATCGAGCGTCGACTATCCGAGATGTACCTATGTGCTATAGCTACTAGCTATTGCAGTAATATAATTAGGTATAAAATGTTCTATGTTATGTACTTACCTATCGTAACATAAAGTTAGGGGCTAGAAAAAATAATGCTTTGAATGATCTACTAAGATTACAAATTGCCTCGAAAAACCTCAAACTACTTAGGTATCCCTCTCCATTCATGATTAATTCATATTATGCAGTTCTATGTACATACACGTATAATTGGATAATCAGATAAATAACATGATGAATGTTTTTTCAAGATAACATCTGTTACTTAAATTATATTACGCTACTGGTATAACTCCTACTGGGGAAAGGGGTTTACCTTTTTCCTTCGTGGGATACGATTTTCCAACGATGAAGAGCTCAAGGCGGCAATAAATGCGCATTTTTCAGAGGAAGAGGAGAGTTATTTTTTACAGGGTTTTAATTTCGAGATGTAATAAATGCATTGGGGTAATGGGGGATTACATTGAAAAATAAAAATTGTTTTAATTGAATTTACGTCTTTTTTCATGCCAATACCGAGAACATTCGTAACTATGCATAAGCATAGTGCTTTAATAACGATTAGTTACCCAGCTATAATGTAAAAAGACTAAAAAGTTAATCTTATTCCACTGTTTAAAATTTTCTCTAACTAGCGCGAGCGTAGAGTGGTGTTATCTTGTCGAATGCTGCTAAACTCTTTACAATAAACAAAATTAAAAAGGTATTAGAAAATAGTAGAAATCGAGAAACATTGCGAAAGTGAATCGGATAAAGAATTTGTCTCTATACTTAAAGCTTTTTCTGACTTTTTGGCGAATGATGTGAATTGAGTGAGAGGGAAGTGTGTCAGTGTTGATATTAACGGCGCGGGCGCAGCGATGTCATCCGTGATCCGGGTCGCCGCCGGCCAGTGTTGGCTGACCGCACACGGCAGCGCAACGGCCAGTCTACATTACGAATTAGAATTAGTCAACCAGTATCCAGTGACATTCGGAAGTATAGATGCCAATTTAAAAAGATTTTTTTTTAATAATAAAGAATTCTAAATTGATGAGCCAATGATGAACTTTTAAAAGTTACAAAACTCTTCGATCGTTCTTGTCCTTCACAGAGTAGTGATTTGTATGTTAGGTAATTATTTAATGAAAACACATATATTTACAAACTAGCTACATATGTACTTATAATAGCGTAAATAACTCTAGCTTAAAGGTACGAGGAATTATTATTCTCTTGGCATTAGATCACCATTTCTGAAACGCATCATTTAAATTACACATCTACCAAAAATAAATAAGTTTACGACATTCAAATACCTACAATAAAAACTAGTAATAAGCAAGGTGAACAAATTTTAAAAGTTCACGACCTTTTGCAGTTTCGTTTGTCACGAAGTTCATCTCAACATCTAGTAAATAATAGCTCTTTCAAGTATATAAACGCAACGATAATTCTGTCACTTTTACGAAATGCTAAATGTACATAGAGACACTATTTACTGAGTATTACTTACTGAGAACTAGGTGAGCTTTGAATAGACATAGATATGCGTACCACTTGGTTTACAACAGATCCATATACAGGTTGCTCGCAGGTAGTATTTCAAAACGGTCGGTCAGCGGTCCGGTTACATACATAGGTACAGTCGAGTTCTTTAATATCTGAGCATGTTCATAAATCAAAAATATATAGGCAATGGTAAGTTTCATAAAACTCTAAACAGCTTTGCCGTACAATAAATTGTAAACAATCTGTGACATCATAAATATGTGACTACATTATATCAATAGTATTACTACAGACAAAGACTCTAAAAATTGTGAGCAATCCCTTGTTCATATTATTTAGCGCAAAGTTAGGTTCACAAATATCTATGCAATTATTTTTCTATGAAAAATATCTTGAAACAAAATCAATTTGAAGTTGTCAGTTATGACATCCTTCTAAGGCAATATTGCATTATTACTCGAACTCCTGCTCCGGCAAGCAAAAATAAATTTAATGGTAAAGGCCATTTAGTTGAATATTCAAAGCTGTATAGATATTTATGAATCCTAGGTTACAACAAATATATTAAAATCTAGAGTATTTAGATATTTATGTTCCGAAGAGTAGTCAGATATTTTTGACTGCACTACCGTAACATACTTATGAACAGTTTATATGAAAACATTTTATTGATGTCTAAGTTTGTATAGAACTATATGATCATTTTAACGCTTACAATATTTTGAAACATTGTCGCTGCCAATATATTAATGAACTCGACTGTACATGTAACAACTCACCACGCAAACATAGACGTAGATAGAAGACACTTAGATGAGTGAGGCGCGGATGCCTACTTACATCATTATTTTACATTAGTATAACCAGTATAACATAATATATGCCATAGATAGAGTATGATTTTTTGAGTTGGTATTTATGAAAATTCTTGAAAAGGTCTACAAAATCATCAGCCTATAATGGTTCTGAGAGAGAGTGGGCCGTAATCCACCACGCGGGCACTGTGCGAGTTGGTAGATGTTACATGTTTTCGAATTTTTGGTTCTAGGACATGCCGGCTTCCTGACGTTATTTTTTTGCTTCCCCGTTTTGAGAGCAGTGATGAAATAAATTACTCAAAGTAGCGCGCCTGACTGTGTTTGAACGCACGACGTACAACTCGTAAGTCGGGGTCGTCTACTGGGCCACCATTGCTCTCAAAAAAGTCGACGAGTGAGCCAAAATATGTATAAATACTTGGACTGGTTTGACCAGGGTTATACTTAACAAAAGGTTCGCTTACCTACCTAGTTCCAAAGGCCATGAAGATATTTTATGGTCCGGCTACAGCGACGTGCAGACTTGTAGAGTCATAATATTTCAATATCAAAGTTCACGGACGTAAACGCACCTGATCCCATTTTACTCACTGTTCTGAAATCTTCTCTATAGCCATTTTATATTTGGAGTACTATTACTCTCCTTACATAGGTATTTTAGGGTATCATTTCTGGGCACGGTGCACGGGTAGCGTAGGTAGGTACTCTACGCACTTTATGCTACGCGTGCGCATCTCCTACGCCGCCGTAGAGGATGTGTTGACACTGAAAATCGCGTAGACGCAGCGTAGAGGCTGGACGTCGCTTAAAAACACTGCCAATACTTACCATTACATATACATTATAGGTACTTACACCTCTGCATAACAGAGGGGCAATTCTACTAATTTTAAGAACGTTCACAGTCTGATCTCAGTCTCAATCTGTCAAAAATAACTCTAATTTCCATACATTTTGACAAGTTTTTGACATTTGTTTGTCGCTGAAATGAGACTGCGACTAGATTTTGAACGTTTTAAATTACGAGAATTGGCCTTCAGGTGTGATGTTATGTGTATGTTATAAAAATAGGAAAATGAAAAGTTATGGGAGGACCTTCAAGTTAAACATGTTGATGGGAGAAGTAGGTTTTTTCGTAATTAGAGAGAAAGAGAGAATCTTTAAATTCTAATTAGGTAGAAACCTGTCCAGAGGAATGACTCTAATTTAATAAGCTTGAAATATCTGTAAAATTGATTAAACTAACTTCCATTGTAATGCAAATTGATGATTAATTAATTAATCTCTAGCGTAAACAGTCACGTAACATTCAACGATCGGTATTTGTTGACAAAAATGTAAACACTTATTCAACTTTCACAGAGACACCTTTCTGTTTTAATTACTGCTTTCTTTACCGGTAGTGTCAATTTTTTTCGACGTATTACATTGTATTCACAATTTACGAACGAAGCGATAACACCAGCTGTCCGTCTAGTAAGTCTTGTCCCAGATTTATAATTATAAAACAACCGATTAGGTGGGTTAGGTTTCCGTTAATCTTCCAACATTTGCCGTTTTCTGTCAACAAGGTCTCCACCTGTCGCCGTGGGCGATATTGATTCATGTTCAAATTAGCGTTCGGTCGTCGCAAGCGCCATTATCTGCAAATGAGCACGTACCGAACGAAAGTGAGGGCGTCCGCATTGTTAAAGTTAGAGATCTTAATAGAAACCAGCGAAAAGGCTGCGGCGTGCGCGGAGCTCAGCTCGCGGCGGCTTTGTTGTTGCAGCGCCGAGCAAAAACGTGAGGCTGAGGCGGGATGTAGGTCGCGACAAGTGCACGCTGCTCGCTGCACGCGCATTGTACGCAGTATTCAGGCAGGCAGGTATTCTGTAGCTAGACAGTCTCCTCCGGCTGCGAGGAATAAAACACGACATAATAGAGTGGCACTTCTATCCGCTGGGTTCTTTCCTCTTCAATCCCAGACAGGTTTACAAATAGTAGTTTTAATTATGACTAATTCAGTGGACATCATGTCATGGTATGTTGTACAGTGTGTACGACGAGAGTGTGTCCGGCAAAACATTTCATGTAAAGTACTTTTCGTACGCCTTCACTGTTAAAAAGTTATCAGATCCAATGTAGAGCCAAGCCCCTAACTCCCCAAGGCGTTACTCTACAAACCTTACATCTTAGTCAAAATGTACGGCTTGACCGTTTCGCAGCCGTCGCACAAACATTCCTATGGGCTTATCGTGCAATAGTTGGACTTGGAACGGTCAAGCCATACATTTTGACCAAGATGTAAGGTTTGATGCAATAGGTTTTTGGTAGGCCTTTTAGTGTTAGTTCCCCTGCTTTTTGGCTTTGGTTCGTCTTGGCAGATTTTCGACTAAAATATCAAAAAATTAATATGGGATCGTGACAAGGGTCCATTGGTGCACAGTGGGTTTAAAAAAAAAAAAACATTTCTCCCGCCATGAGAGTCACACACGCGCCACGAGCAGTCTTTCATCTGAACATTTAAGAGGACCTAAAATAACCAACTCAGACCGCGATAAATTGAGTGGGATGTGTTCCGCTGAAAAATCTAAGCAACATACAACTTTAAAAAAGTAACCATAGCTATCTATCCGCTATGGCCAGGAACTATTGATGAAAAAAGGGTCCTAATATGTCTCAAGATACAAAATATCAGCAGACGCTTAGTGAAAGCCGATCTCAAATATAGAAGCATCATCAAGAAACCGTTCCTTACTGAGAAACTATAAAAAACATTCAAAAAGATGATGACCGTGAAATCATCGATGTGTTAAACTGGCCCTCTCAGCCGCACGATGCTAGTACCTGATTAAAAGTGTTTAGGCGTTGATAAAGCGTAAAAAATACACATACAGCTACTTGCCGAACTTAAACGTAGGTAACATGAAATTGATATGTACGTCCGTCATTTAACCGCACCGTCGCCAAAGAGTAGTGGGAAAATATCTCAAAGATTACAGACAATGGAGAAGTCCGGAAAGCGGATTTATAATAACGCATTGAAGTATGAATCCTGAACCACTATGATTATCATTTTAAATTTAATGAACACGCTCTTGTCATACAGTCTTGATATTTATGTTCTCAGACTTTTCTAAATGTAAAACTACTAAAAATATTCAAAAGTAATATCCGTATCGTAATTCTCTGCCTTATCGTCGGGCAAAACAGTCGTGATGTTATTTTTTATCGATTAGTTACCTCCGCAGTCCAGAGTAAACCGCAATAGAAGCATTTTTCAGATTAGCCAAAGTACATACATCTTTTATGGGGTACTGTGTCAAATGTTACAATAAAATACCTTGTGATATATTGCAATTAAATGAAAGAAAATTTAAAACTCACATTAAACGTACACTTTGTAAACAAGCATACTATAAATTAGAAGATTTATCCAAGATAAGAACGCTTGGAAACATGCTGGTCCTGCTCCATAGGACAATCTAGAGTCTAGACAAAATCAAACTGGTTGCTAATTCAATTGTAATTTTTTTTTTATTCTTTTTTACATTCATTACTCACACCCTGACTTATTACTTGTTTTTTTTTTTAAATTAAAATCGTTTTGCTTACTTGTACCATGTTTGTAAATATGTGAGCACCATGTATCTATCAGATAATTAATTTATATGTCATGGTTTCGTTTTTAATTCTTTTACCTATTGTGGTATAGTAATTTTATTTTAGGTGCATCGTCCTCACATGTTATTACCTATATAATTAATGTACCCATGCAAAATATTGTACCTAAAACATTTTAAAAGAGTAACGGTGGAGTTTCTTGCCCATTCTTCTCCATACGAAAACTACCTTTTGGAATGGGCGACTAGAATCAATTCTATTTTAAGATAATTTTTGACGTTTAAAAGTGCCTTTTATGTGCCTATTTGAAATAAATGCTTTGACTTTGACTTTTGCATTTTCTTTCTAAGATATTGGAGTGCCTCTTACATTCTGTTCTGTAATACAAAATCACCAAGTACCCACTTATTTCTCGACTGTAGGTACAATAGCTTGTGCCAAGTATAATATTTTACAGAAAAAGTAGGTAAGGTATGAACATTGGTTTCGTCAGCGTTTAAATATAAAACCCTAGGTGTGCGAATATTACTTGCAGCTTTTAATGAAGGCCGCACGAGCGGAACAACGTGCAAAAATGTTCAAAGTGTTTCATGAAAAAAATATGTAAGTATAGGTATTTTTAGCCAGCTTTCAGTCAGTTGAACCTGCGAAGCAACTCTGTCTATGTATTGGGGTAAATTATATTTAACTTAACATAGTTCTAATAAAAAATGAAAATAAAGATTAATGATAGGTTCAAAGGGTTAATTGGGTTTTAGTACTTAAATAAAATAAACGAGACATGTTAGTAAATAATAAAGTAAAATAGACCTTCAGACCGTATTTCGGCCATGGCGGCCAATCGCAACGGAGACTAACCTTCGGCGCTGGAGATATTATTATACTTAGTGCACAGGTGCACTCTCTCTTCACTAACCCTAATAGTCCGATAGGACGCCGGAGAGAGATCTGGCGCAGGACCAACCAACGGCTTAACATGCTTTTCGAGGGACGGGGGTATCTTACCGCCAGCTTTCAAACTCCGGGCTGTTACTAAGAAATTCCTAATTTAAAAACCCAATAACACTGTCCGACATGGAAATCGAACCCAGGACACTCAGCAGTCACACTTTCAATTACGAGACCAACTGGGCAGTCATGTTCAGTGGCGTGCATTGCATATAGGCATATAAGCAGTGCCTACCTTGATATATCTCCATAAGTCTGTCAATTACCTACATTTTAGTATGTGTGCCCCACAATTAAGAAACTCACTAAATTATCATACCTAAGAAAAAATAAAATTCTCATAAATAAAATTCTCATACAAACACGCGCGGCAGTAGGCAGTCGCCAGACGGCCTACTCGGCTCCCGTACTATTCGCAAATTGTCATTGGTCTTTACTCGTTCAAGTTAATACGATAAAATTTTAAATAGTACGTCTCACGCATAATACCAAGACGTTCGACCTTCGCAATTTATCACCCTTAAGTAGGCATGCCTACTCAAATAACCACACTTTTGACCTCACTTTGTTTTCTGATTACGATTAGTGACCACGTTTGCCTAGACTAGTCTAGGCCGGGTCTAGACCCGGCCTAGTGCCTACCTATTCTGAAAACCAATGCACGCCACTGGTCATGTTAGTATATAATTACAATACAAAATAATATTTACCTAATTACCTAAGTAATTGTTTTTTATATTCTTGTCTCCCATGGAAAAACATGCATTAAACCGACTTCAATTAGCGACAACAATGTACACAAAGAAGGCAATAAAGAGTTTATTTTGTATCATAAAACTGCTAATTAGTAATAAACTTTAGTTGATACATCAATAACTGCCAATATCGGTTATTTTAAAGTTTCGTCATCATGTAAAGCTTTCCTCATCCGCACACAGCTAGCCTGACCTTGCTTGTAGGTACCTACTGCCTGAGAGAAGGAACTGTTCGCTCGAAATGCTTCCAAATATTCTCTTTGTTCTGCACGTTTGTGTCCAAATGCCATTTGTATGTCAGGCTTGTCACGCTTTTGTGGTCGCTAAACGGCAAGCTCGCATAACTAAGCCTTACTTACCCTAAAATCTTGTGATAATTTTCATAGAAACATATAGTTTGGAAATGTCTTGCAACATCAACGTTAAACTTTCCCTCAAGTATTGTAGACTCAATCGTCATTCAATTGAAATTTTCAATACCTATTCGGAGTTTTCAGGTGCAAAATATTGTTATTTTGCTACGTTTAATTGAATACGACAATTTCCATGTTTTTTGCTATACGCTCATAATAGAGTCAGTCACAGACTCACAGTATTGCTTTAAGGTCATATCAAATTGTGAGGGCGATCAGGCAAGACGATGAAATTAATAAGTATAGATAGATACAATAACTTGTAAGCAAGTTTACCTTTTCAAGTAAGTTACTAAACACCTAAGTTTCTATATGACCTACAGTCAAGTTAAAACCACGCCTCTGATAACTTGAACTAATAACATGAATGTTAATTGTAAACAGACGTTGCCTAAACTAACCTTTACAACTAACATAAACACAACAATGGGGTAAGTAATTGAATCTGAAATGGCATTTTAAAGTTCGAATGTTAACCTGCAGCCATGTTGACGCAACCGAACTATATTCTCGCTGTTTGTAATCTAGAGCTCCAGTCTACGGAGAAATAGTAATCACCTTACGACATTACACGAAACAACACTGCCGGTAATCTACATTATTATTAACGCGTTACAACAGCTTCTTAATGTAACAATTAATTATAAAGTAAGTACTTAGATACAGTAAACATTTAACATTTCTATTTCATAAATCTAGTAATTTACCGTTGGTACTCTCTACTAATGTTTTAAGTTTTGTATGAATAGTGAACGTATCATGCGTAGGAACCAAGGTTTTTCTCGTGTGAGTCTCATCGCATCCTTGTAAGGATTCGCTACAAATATAATTGTTATAAAGCTGCTGTTTTTTTCTTTATTTATTTATTTTAATGGCCTGGTTGCTGGGACCTTTTAGCCAAGTCTTATAAAGCTGTTGTTATAGACTATAAAGCACAGATTATCTACAAAAAGTTGACGATCACGATTTGGAAATCATTATTGTCATTAT